>OX411760.1:7056792-8360853 GCA_948252205.1 Orthosia incerta
GGTATCCCCAATACCTGCGCAGTAGTCAATATCATCGGAAATTCTTCCCAGTAGTTTTGGTCCTCAATGACAACTGCTAATGTCCAAGTATTCATAAATAGTGGTAGTGGACTGCAACATTTTTTTTTTTGTGGAATTTAAATGTCTTCATTATCCAATAACAATTATTACCTTCAATACTGCCTAACAATTTCAACATTAACTAATATTTAATTCTATTTTCAGCCAAGAAAAAAAGAACTTCACTCTTGGCCTTCCAGAAAGTAGCGACAATGAATCAATACACAGCATAGTACTTCCACAAAGAAGGCTCTTCACACAAAAAGAGAACCAACCTCAAAAGAAGTATGGCCACCTAATAGACAACAGGGAATCATTGGCCAAACTCCATAAGACCAATAACACAAACATTGATAAGACAGTAAATGTTGGAACAAGAGAACTCTTTCAAAATGCAAAGAGGTCCAAACCAATATTTCCAGCTGCCTTACTGAACATATCCCCAAATAAGACAGCAGCTGACAAAACTAGAGAAAATATGTTAGCAGATCCCAAGCCTCAAGTTAGAAACATCTTCGGGAGCAGACCAGCAAACAAAAGAAAGAATATGTTTGCCGACTTCATAGTATCTGAAAGTGAGGATGAAATACCAGACATCCAACCAAAAGTATTCGGTTTTCAAAAGAAACTTGAACAGAGACGAATAAGTTCAGTATCTAGGGGCAGGGAAGCATCACCTTCATCAAGCATTACAACTGACATAGAAATGGATTTTGGGATGCTCCTACCATCCTCGACTATGGTTGAAAATCAACTTGAAGATACAGTGGCAAGCACGCCTGTTAAACGAGCTAGACTCAGCAAACTGTCAGAAGCTAAGGAATCTGAAGCAGGCACTCTACAAACAAATACGAATTCTGATAGAACAACGCAATCCAATAAATCTTCTTATTCCAAAAATAAGTCTAAAGCTTCACCGGAAATGAAAGACAAATCGTTAAATAGTTCTAGGACTACTAGAAGTATGTTAAAGAATGCCTCGAAACTTGAAGAAAGTGTTAATACTTCTTTAAAACAGGATGCCAAGGGCAATAAGTCTAAAAGTAAAATTTCTTCTTCAGGTAATGAATTAGATTCAAGTTTATCTAAGACAAACAGCAATAAGAGCAATAAGCATGAAAAAGAACAAACAGTTACTATCAAAGTACATGATAAAGGAGACAAGACTCTTACAAATTATGAGGAACAAAATGTAGAAGAAGACGATGAAAATAATTTCACATTAGAATATGATAATGATGATGAAGTTTTAGATGAAGCAGAAGTCTCTAATGAAAACCAAAAAAATAATACTAGTAAGCACAATACTGTTGTCTTGGAAAAAAGTAGTCAAGAAACTGAAATTAATAGATCAAGGAGTAACAAATCAAGTTTGACAAATAAATCCAGTTTGACAAACAAATCCAATTTGTCTAACAAATCAGTACACAAATTACAAAAATCAGCGAAAACAGTTGAGGAATCGGTAGAGTCCCAAACTGAACAATATTCTGCAAATGATAATGTTGATGGTAACCAAGAAGAAGCTGCAGTTGTACACAATCAAGAGAGTAAAGACGAAGAGATGGTAGATCAAGTAATTGAAGAAGTAGCTAATAATTCTCGTGAAAAATCAAATGAAGAGATGGAACACGAGAATGAGGATGAAGTTAATGTAAGTGAAGAAAATTCAGAAGTAAATGAAAGCGAAGATAACCAAGAGGACGTCAATGTTAGCCAAGAAATTGAAGATGAACAAAATGAAAGTCAAGAAGCTAATGAGAGTCAAGAAGTTGAGGATGAACAGAATGAAAGTCAAGGAGCTAATGAGAGTCAAGAAGTTGAGGATGAACAGAATGAAAGTCAAGAAGTTGAAAATGGGGTAAACCAAGTTGAGCTAGAGGAGGAAGAAGGTAATGAAAGCGAGAAAGAGGAGGATGAAGATAATGAAAGCGAGAAAGAGGAGGATGAAGATAATGTAAGCGAGAAAGAGGAGGACGAAGCTAATGAAAGTCAAAAAATAGTCAATGAAAACCAAGAAGAAGAGGATCTAGCTGAAGAAAGTCAAGAAGTAGCTAATCAAATCCAAGAAGAGGAAGATCAAGCTCATGAGAGTCAAGAAGTTGAAAATGAGAAAAATCAAAGTAAGGAAGAGGAGGAAAAAGGTAATGAAAACGAGAAAGAGGAGAATGAAGCTAATGAAAGTAAAAAAGAAGCCAATGAAAACCAAGAAGAGGAGAATCATGCTGAAGAAAGTCAAGAAGCAGCCAATCAAAGACAAGAAGAGGAAGATCAAGCTAATGGACGCCAAGAAGTTGAGCCAGAAGTAAAAGACAGTCAAGAAATCGAAGAAGAGGAAGCTAATGAAAGCCAAGAAGCTCATGAGAGTCAAAAAGTTGAAAATGACGAAAATCAAAGTGAGGAAGAAGGTAATGAAAGCGAGAAAGAGGATGATGAAGCTAATGAAAATCAAGAAGTAGCAAGTGAAAACGAAGAAGAGGAAGATCAAGCTAATGGAAGCCAAGAAGTTGAGCCAGAAGTAAATGACAGTCAGGAAATCGAAGAAGAGGAAGCAAAAGAAAGCCAAGAAATCGATGAAGAGGCAAACGAGAGCCAAGAAATTGACGCGGAGGTACATGAAAGCCATATAGTCGATGATGACGAGGCCTCTGAACAGGAGGAAGAAGAAGAAATGGATGAAGATGAGGAAGAAGCAGTCAATGAAGCTTCAGCTAACGAAAGTCAAGAAGTTGAGAATGACGAAGAAGAAAGTCGTGAAGTTGAAAGTGAAGCCGAAGTTAACGAAAGCGTGGAGGGCGAAGATGATCATCAAATGGATGACAGTGATGAGGCCGATAAAGCTATCGCCAGTGATCCAGATATTTCTGATGATAATCAAGCCGACGAAATGGAAGTAGATGATGACGAGCAAGAATCAGACAACGCTGATGAAAGTGAACAAAACGAACACGTCAGTCACGAAGACAGACAGATTGAAGAGCAGAACGAAATAGAACCAAGTGAAGAAATCGAAGAATCACCAAACGTCACACATGACACTACAGGCAGACATAGAAAGAAACATCTAAACAAATCTCCAGAAGTGATTCTACACGACAAGACCAACCAAATGGACTCCTTCATAGCCAAAGGACGCAATACCAGTGTTAGGAAAACCAAAAGTATGATAAACAATCTTAATATCAAACCAAGTTTAGCCCCTCCTAGAGACAGTATAGGCTTTTCCGATGGCACTACCAATTCCAGCGCCGAAGGATCAGGTTGGGACTCCCATAGAACTACCCGCAAAACTTTAAGACAGACTTTCGGCAAAGACTTCACACCTAGAAAGTCTTTACGAGCCTTAGTTATGGAGAAATCGGCGAAAAGACAAACTGAACATATGGAAATGCAGTCGGAGACTATAAAGTTTCCTTTAGCAAATTCTACCGAGATGCCTGAGAATTCTCTTCCTGTTGAAGATGACGTGGAGTCTGATCATGAAGCGTCGAGGATAACGAGGCTAGCCACGCTAGAACAGTATTTGCAGAAGATTAAGGAGCAGAATATTGCTAAGAATCTTAAGATGGTAAGTGATTAAATTTCTCACTGACCAAAAAAAAATCTGTATTTGAACATTAAAAAAATGTTAATTTATTCATTAGTAGATTAAAGAAGTCCTGTAGTCTTTCTGCCAAGGCGGCCTTATTCATTACTGGCCTAAATGTTGATGCGACAGTACAGATAGCCCGTCATTTCACTTTTCTTTACCTATCAATGTAATAATTCTGTTTAACAACATCAATGATATTCCCAAGAGCAACACTTGTGGATTTGGCTTATTTATTTTTAACCGACTTTCGAAAAAGGAGGAGGTTCTATGTTCGACTTCTTGTCTTATTCTTGTTATGCTTTTACCGAAGCCTATTTTGAAAAATCTTAGTGTTAACATGTTTGTTGTCTTATGGGTAATAAGACCCAATAATAATACAGTATCAACTAGCACAGGCGATATTGTGGTGGATATTGACGGCCATATTACATTGTAATGACAATAGTATAACAAAGATCATTTCTTTAAAAAACGTTGCCCCACACTAGGAATTTCTCCTGTATCGTGGGTGCGTTTACAAACAAAAGGATGTCATCTTATCGCATCATCATCTTCCTGCCCATATCCCATGTTACTTGAGGTCGGCGCAACATGTTTTCTTCTTCCATACCGTCCCTGTCACGCTATCACTGACTCCCTTTTCTTTCATAACACTCGCACAGTCCATCCACCTTTTCTTTGGCCTTCTTCTCTCTCGCCATCCATCCACATTTATATTCATTACTCTTTCAGTAACATTCGTTTCATCCCTCCTCATTACATGACCATACCAGGACAAACGGTTTGCTTTCAATTTTTTTGTCACTGGCGCCACTTTCAAACTCCCTCTTATATAGTCATTTCTCACTTTATCCAATTTATCCAAGATGTCATGTTATGTGTATTGAAATAAATAATTAAACTGTTACACCAATAACAAACTGTACAAAGCGGATGTTGGCTAGGTTTAGCAATATATGTATATCTCCAACTAATTTATTCCTTAATCCATATTACAGGAAGCAGCAATAAGAAACTCGTTTAAAACCCCCGTTACAAACTCACTAAGTCTCTTTAAAAAACCCAATAAGCCGGCTCCGCGCCGGCCCAATCCTGCTCAGATTAAACCAAAGAAACAGATCAAATCTAACACAGCTTTTGGTCCGTTACCACCTGAGGTGATGGAAGACATGAAATATAAGCCGCCGAAGAGATTCAAACCTTCCAACGCGTCGTGGGTCACTAAGAGACTGTATAAGTATCTGGAGAATAAATTGGAGCCTAAGTAAGTATATTATCATTTTTTTTTCTGGATATCTTAACGAAGTACTGACAGGACGGGATTCCTCCACTTGGCATAAAATTGGTAGATCGTTTTCGCATAACTTTAATTAGCATTATAATACCGTGGCGTAATGCAAAGGTTAGCATAACTATGCCATTTGGTGTAATTTGTTTTATGTAATGCCCTCTTTTTTCCTATTACAACCAAATTGATTTTGCGGTTTGATACGGAACCCTAAATGTGCGAAGTTCGACGCGCACTTGGCCGGTTATTTAAATATCGTCGCAACATTTATGCTGAGATAGGAGTCTTTTTTAGGGTTCCGTACCCAAAGGGCAAAAACGGGACCCTATTACAAAGACCCCGCGGTCCGTCTGTCTGTCTGTCCGTTTGTCCGTCCGTCTCTCTGTCACCAGGCTGTATCTCATGAACCGTGATAGCTAGACAGTTGAAATTTTCACAGATGATATATTCTGTTGCCGCTATAACAACAAATACTAAAAATAGAATAAAAAAATATTTAAGTGGGGGCTCCCATACAAAAATCGTGATTTTTTGCGATAATGTTACGGAACCCTTCGTGCGCGAGTCCGACTCGAAACGAACGACGAAACCGGCCAAGTGCGGGTTTTTGTTTTTTCTTGTCTGTACCTCCTGTCCAAGTCACAAATAAATATTTTGCCCTTCATTTCCAGTATTGTGCTAAGTGTCCATACAGATTTTTTGTGACTAATAATAACACTTATTACATTTACAGATACGACTACAGAGCACGCGTCCGGGCAGAAAAGCTGGTAGAGACCATATACTTCTTTACCAAAGACATACGTCGGCACTCCGTCGCCCCGCCAGACGCCGTAGACGTTTTGAAGCACGAATTCGCCAGGCTAGAGATTGTGCAAACACACTACGAGTTCTATGAGTTCTTCCACGAGTTTATGCCCAGAGAAGTTCGTGTTAAGGTGGGTTTTTAAGAACGTATATGCTTTGATTTGTTTCAAGATCTGTGTTGAAGGGATAGACCATTTGTCCCTATCATCATCATCAGCTTCATTGTCCACAGCCTGACTTCACCCACTGTTGACCATAAGCCTCTGTCTTCTTGTGCCAGTCCCCACGTTCTTGTGCCAGAAGGCAACAATGTTAGTCTGCCCATCTCACCGCCGGACGTCCGACACTTCTTCTAGTCCTTGGACGCCACTCGGTCACCGCCTTACTCCAACTTTCATCACCGCGCCTTTCCGGGCATCCTCTCCAGCTCCATTTGAATTCCGAACTTCTATTTCCAACGTCGAAGACCTTCTTTCGTCGTGCTCGCTAACAGCTCATGAAAAATGTTTATCTATGAATCATAACTGTTATGATCACTGTAAGTTACACACGTGAGTTATATAATGTAATATGTAGGAGGATCTTATATGCGGCGCGGCGCGTCTAGAACTTAAGTTGCGACATTGTGATGTTACCACTAACAATCGATGGTAGAATGGCTCAGTCGACGTCGATTGACATTTTCTACTGTACAAAAAGCTAGCACACCAATCTACCGACGCCGATCAATGTCCTCGACCAACGGCTTAGACTCGTTTCTGGAGATCGCGTTTTATCGTTCATGTTTTTTTTTTGTTCACGGAGAGGCGGCGCGTGCAGAGTAGCGGTTCCCGCCACTGCGTCCGCGGCGGGTCCTCTAACGTTTAGCGTTGCACGCGGCGGGCACTGAATTATCTTACAATAAAATCCATGATGTACTCCACTGCTGAAGGTGGCTCTGGCTCACGACTGCGTTGTGCGATTTCGAAGTAAAACCGGCAGAAGGTTCGAGGACCGCTTTAGGCGCAGTAGCGGGTATCGCCGTATGTTCGTATTAGCACAAGCGAAGCCGCGGGCGACGCGGCGATGCCATAAGACGCGTGTAAAATCGCTTCTCCGTGAACAATCATACAATGCCATATGTTTGAATTTCATGCGGGCCGCACCGCCCGACGCACCCCGTCTTCAGAAACGAGGCCTAAAGTCCACAAGGATAACTCCATTAGCTTAGATTATCGTTACTACTCTGTCAAAATAACTGTGTACCTCGTTAAAATGCGACCCCCTACCACCCCAGTATAAAACACTGTTGGTTGGTCTCCTAATTAAATCAATTTTGTTTCAGGTTGTTCCCGACATCGTAAACAAAATAGCTGTCCCCCGGCACGGCGTCTTCTCTGATATCCTGAGAGGAAACATCATAGTGCATGAATAGCAGTATTTTAAGATAATGTGTTTTCTTAATTAATTATTACGATGAATTATTGATATTGTTAAATATGACATTTTTGAAGGTAACACTTTTTTGAATTATAATTCCTCAACATTGTGCTGGTTGCCGAGAGTGGCCTAGAAGTCCAGAGCAAATTGGAGGTGTGGGGGCACGGACTGGAGAGGGTTGGCCTGAAATTGAGCGGAAACAAAACTGAATACTTGTTTTGTGACTTTTTATTTTATTTTTATTATAGATAGGCTCGCGCTTGACCACTATCTCACCTGATGGTAAGCGATGATGTGGTCGACGGTGTTACACGCTTGCCTAGAAGTAACCTATTCACTCTTCACGGCGGTCTCTCCGGTTCCGTGCCCATAGCTCTCGCTGGAACGCCCATACCAATCTGCTCCGACTTTCGGTACCTAGGGTCGCTCTTCCAAGGGGATGGCGAGATAGACCGAGACGTAACGCACCGGATCAACTCGGGATGGATGAAATGGCGACAGGTCTCTGGCACAAGTTACGACCCACGGATGCCCCTCAAGTTAAAGGGTAAAATTTACAATTCCGTGATAAGACCTGTCGTACTGTATGGATCAGAATGTTGGGCTGTGAAAAAGATGGATGAAAAGAGATTGCATGTAGCAGAGATGAGAATGTTGAGATGGATGTGCGGAGTGACGAGAATGGATAAAGTGAGAAATGAGTATATTAGAGGCAGTTTGTAAGTGGCGCCAGTGACAGAAAAGTTGAAAGGAAACCGTTTGTCCTGGTATGGTCATCTGATGAGGAGGGATGAAACGCATGTTACTAAAAGAGTAATGAATATAAATGTGGATGGATGGAGAGGGAGGGGACGGCCAAAGAAAAGATGGATGGACTGTGTGAGGAGTGATATGAAAGAAAAGGGAGTCAGTGATAGCGTGACGGGGGACAGGACGGTATGGAAGAAGAAAACGTGTTGCGCCGACCCCAAGTAACATGGGACATGGGCAGGAAGATGATGATGAATTCCTCATCCTAGAAACAGCCTGGAGCTTCGCTGTATTCCCTTTCCGTGTTCGATTCGAGTCACCGGTTGCTTGAAATCACCAGGCTACGTATGGTACATGGCATGACATGATAGCTCAAAGCGGGCGCGATAATATCATTAATTGCTTCATGATTAAAAATCCGTCTTCGACAGCGTTAAACACGCAATGAATAATGTTGAATTGTCAAAATAAATTTACGCAATTAGGCCCATGGCGACTCCTCAAAATTTGGTCTGCGACCACACCTGATAAATACGACACGCCCAAATCAGAATACGCGACAGATAAATCTTAAGCTATCTCTAGTTTTACACTAAGTGCTCGTTCACGCAGAGTTCCGCTTTATCGTATACGTTTTTATTCGGCGCTGATGTATGTAGTTGTATGAGCGAGTTCACAAACACAATTTAAAGTATTAAAATACTGATTCGTTTTATCGGACGTCCATCCTTGTAGAAGGTTGGTTGATGTGAATTTCCCTTTGATCCCGTTGAGTTACACGATTTTTTCATTTGATATGTATCCCTATTACGTACTATTAGGTTGCAGTGTAAATTAATGGAAAAAACCGTGGCATTAAGTTAGTGTTACTAATCGGTAATTTTTATCCCAATGGGTTACAGTGTAACACAAAATGGTGTAACTCAACGGAAACATACCTGAATTTCACCTCCAGAATCGAAGAATCCGTTAAAACGGTACTGTCAATGCGGTTTGAACATCACCTCCAGTAGCGACGGATCCGTTATCTTATCTTATCTTATGGAGGGGCCGAGAAATACCTCGGACACTTCGACCCATTGGGATCTTTTGTGGTCCCCTAGATAACTTACTCCTCCTCATTCTCGTTGAAAACCGTTTTCATGAGTCTTACAACGAGACTAGGAGATATGAGCCTATAATCTTCTGGTTTTGGGTATCCAACCCCTAGGAGACTCATTCGCTTACCAGCCAGTGCATCGCATGTGCACAGTAGGTGCTCCATGCGTTCCGTATGTTCCCCACACAACCTGCACATGGGTGTCGCGGTTAGACCCATCTTCATGAGCATGTCGTTGGTTCCAAAGTGCCCAGTAAAGGCCCCAAGCAGGTAGCGGATTTGCCCCCTGCTCATGTTCCAAATGCAATCCCGGGCTTTGAAAGTGGAGCCCAGGAATCTCTTGGAGTGTTGTAGACCGGTAGTAGACAGCCAACAAGTTCGTTGTCTGTGATCTGCAAACTCCCTAAATGCGGCTTTTACGAGACACGTCAAGATGCCTACACATGGTTCTGGACCCACAAAATAATTCGCTGAGCCCTCCCTTGCCAGTTCATCAGCCACTTCGTTACCATGGAATCCTTTGTGCCCAGGGACCCACATCAGTTTTACCCTGTTGTGCTTCCCAAGCCTGTTTAGGGTTTGGATAGCATCCAGAATAAGTCCGGAGTCCACTTTGTAGGATGCCATGGCTTTGATTGCAGCCTGACTGTCACTAAGAATATATATGGATTTACCTTTAGTCCCTCTATCTATATTCTCTTGAGCGCAGGTTATAATGGCATATGTTTCCGCTTGGAATACAGTTGCCATCTTCCCTAAGCTTTTGCTACATTTGTAGCCTTTTGCGTATATTCCCGCTCCTGTACCTGATTCCATTTTGGATCCATCAGTGTACCACACCAGACTATCTTGTTCTGGTGGATCAAGTCCCTTCGTCCAGTCCTCTATTGTAGGGATTTGGACCTTGAAAGACCTCTCAAACACAAACCTAGTTTGCATTTTATCGGATAACATGCTTGCTACCCGATCCAGGTCTTCATTCTCATCGAACTTTGTATGGTTAGTCTTTGGCTTAGAGGCATCCCATAGTCCAGCGACAGCGAGACGATGTAATGTCTTCCTTGCCTCGAATTCAACCATCATATGCAGAGGAGGGATATTGAGGTATCTCTCAATCGCTGCCGTAGGTGTTGTCCTGAAAGCACCCGTGATGCCGAGACACACTGTTCTTTGTAACCTGGTGAGTGGCGCTTTGCACGAGGCAAGCTTTGTTCTTGGCCACCACACTATGCTGCCGTATGTGATAATAGGTATTATCATTGTCCGGTACAGCCATCGTATCACTTTGGGCTTTAGCCCCCAAGTTTTACCGTAGGTAGAACGACACATGCTGAACACTCGTAAGGCCTTTGTCGTAATATTTTCCACATGAGTTTTCCACCTGAGTTCTTTATCCAGCGTTACACCCAGATATTTAACTTCGGTGGACCAGGGCAGTTTTATTCCATTGAGGGAGAGCTCTCCTAGGTTTCCTAGTTGTCTCTTCCTCGTGAAGGGAATAATGACTGCTTTGCTTGGGTTGATAGAGAGGTGGTTCACTGTACACCATTCCTCTGTCATCCTCAATGCCTGTTGTAATAATCCAGACACTATGTTCGGGAATTTACCATTGACCATTATAGCTATGTCATCCGCATAGCCTACTGTGTAGAATGGTCCGGTATTGAGTTTGGTTAGTAGCGAGTCTACTACCAAGCACCACAATAATGGTGACAGCACTCCGCCTTGCGGACAACCTCTTGTTGTTTTTGCACTAAGTCTGTCTCCCATTAGTTCCGATCTGACTGTTCTGCTTCTCAGCATATAGTCAATCCAGTTGCACGTGGTATCATTGATGCCATGTTCCTTTGCAGCAGTGCGTATGGACTCAAATGTTGTCTTGTCAAAGGCTCCCTCTATGTCGAGGAAAGCCCCGACACATATTTCTTGTCCCTCTAGCGCAGCCTCGGCTCGACTCGCAACATAGTGCAATGCCGTTTCCGTAGATTTGCCGGGGCTGTAGGCGCATTGTAGTTTATGTAGGGGGAATACTTTCAGAGGACCCTCTCTTAAGTACCTGTCTACCAGTTTCTCCAGAGTTTTCAAGAGAAAGGATGATAGACTAATGGGCCTGTAAGCTTTAGCTTCTTCGTAAGTCGGTCTACCCACCTTCGGTATAAAGGTGACTTTGACCTCCCTCCATGCTTTGGGTACGTACCCAAAGGCTATGCAGGCTCTGTAGAGCTTACTCAAATGGGGTATCAAAACAGATGCCCCTTCTTGCAATAGTATTGGGTAGATGCCATCTGGACCAGGGGATTTGAGTGGCTGGAAGCCCGCTATGGCCAGCTTCAGTTTATTTTCATCTACCACTTTCTTTGCCGTGAGCCAGTTATTTTTGGACGTGTGCCTTGTAAGCTCGTCCCTTGTGACTGGTTCCTCTTCATCGCTATCGCGCAGTATACATTCTGGGAAGTGGGTCCTAAACATCACGCCCAGAGTGTCCTGTCCAGTTTCCGTGAGTTGCCCATTCTCATCCCTTACAGATGCTAGTGGGTTTGTCTTGGTCATGGACATTGCTTTGCACAACCTCATCCCATTTGGCAGAGTTTCGATGGAAGTGCAATGCTGCCGCCAATTAGTTCTTCTGGCCTTGCGTACCGCCGTGTTATACCTTGTTAGCATGCTATGATAGCCGGAAAAATCCTTCCTGGCTTTTGCATCATTAAAGGCCTGTCGTGTTTCCTGACGTATTTTGGCTATTTCAGGAGTCCACCATGGTACCTTTTTGCCAAAGGCCTTCTTCTCTGGGCAGTTATCTTCCCATGCACCGATGATGCCTGCCTTGATTCTGTCCGCTTCAAATTCTATATCCAGTATGGAATTGAGCTTACCTTTAGGGCTCCCCAGATTTACTTTGAGGTCCCTCCTGTATGAGTCCCAATTTGTATACCTTGGGTTTCTCCTTCGTCTAGTTTCGGCTTCTCCCGCCGTCCTAAACCTAAAGCATATATAATTATGGTCAGACAAAGAGATTTCGTCAGATACATGCCAATTTTCAATATGAGCGCTGGCCCTGTTTGAGGCCAGCGTAAGGTCAATAACTTCAGTCCTCGCAGAAGTTCTAAAAGTAGGTTTATTGCCTACGTTAAGGATTTGTAAAGAAGAGCTTACCACAAAGTCCAACAAATCCTCCCCTCGTTTGTTGACATCCGAGCTGCCCCAAACGACGTGGTGTGCGTTCGCATCGCAACCAAGTATCAGGTCAAGGTTCTTTTGGTTGCCGTAATCAACCAGTCTTCTGATTAGTGGTGTTACTGGTTCTTTTTGTTCATATGGGAGATAGGCAGAGGCAAGGATGATTCTCCTTTTCTCTGTTCCCGTCCCCACTTGGATCAAGGTTGTTGTGAGATCCCTGTAACAGAAAGTACGTAAGGGCATTGCCTCTACACCGCCCCTGATATAGATGCAAGTCCTCGCGTCATTAGTTGGACAGTCATAGAGCACCATGCCTCCTGTCCCACCTAAGCCTTTTATAGTCCCCTTATACAGATAAGGTTCCTGTATCAAGGCAACGTCGTATGTGTTAAGCTTCAGTTGCCGAGCCAGAAGGGCAGTAGCGGCTCTGCAATGATGCAAATTAATTTGTACACACCTTAGTCCCTCCATCTTGGATGATTTTGATGGGTCTGTGTTGATATGGGAGGGCCTTAGTCTTGAGGCCCCTCCTCCATCGCCTGGCTCTCCTCGAGAGCAGTCGGCGACTCGATTCCCAGGTTGTCGAAGTCCCCGAGGATGTCATCCTCGTGGTCTGTCTCCGACGCTCTGGTCCCAATCTCTGTTGCCTGCGCTGCGCCGTCAGCAGAGATTTCTTCAATGGCCTCCCCATGTTGTGGTGGTCCATCCTCGGAGGGCTCCACTTCTGCTTCCGCAGCAGGCGCCTCTCCCTTGTCTTCTTCCAGGAGCTTGAACGAGTATCGTTCAATCCCTCCTGGAAGAGAGTAGCCCGCGGCCTTGATGACCCCAGCGGACACCCCGTCCATGAGGACGATACGACGGATGCCGGTCTGCTCAGTGAGCGTATTCACGACCTTCCAGTCGTTCGTCCTCAAGGTAGGGTTGAGTCGCTGGAGCAATCGAATGGCCCGGGCAGAGTCTTGCAACGCCAAGTTGCGACTCTTCCATGCCATTTTGACTGGCTTTGGAAGGTCCCTGGCGTCAACAACCTTGAGTTTCAGGGCACCAAGTTCCACATTGTGGATGGCACCCCGAAACCAGTTGGCTGCATCAGAGTCGTCGCAGGATACATGAATTGCACCTGCGACGACTCCGGGAGCAACCGCTAGGACAGGCAGAGGATCCGGCGCCACTTCCAGTTTCTCAATTATGAGCTCCTGGATCGGCACCAAGTCCTCCGCCTTCAAGTACTCCTCCGGGTACTTGACTGTCACGACAGCGAGTTTCACAGCCGCCACCGCATCCCTAAAGGATCCGGTTGAGGATGATTGCCCTTGGGTCTTCATCCTCTTGGCCGCCATGTCCCCGCTGTCCCCGCTGAGAGCAGCACGCGGTCTCTTTGATGGGCCCTCCGTAGGAGTCCCCTCCAGAGCCGCCTGCTGTCTCAGCTTTTGGCGCTTTTTCCTGCGCGCCCCAGATCGTCCAACCGGAAGCCAGCCTGATTCATGCTGGCCGCCGAGAGACGACGAGGTGCTGTCTTTGCCGGTCGCGTCCGGGGCCGCAAGGTCCGAGGTCATACGATCTCTAACGCAAGCGTCCCGTATCGCGCCAGCTTTGGCAGTACCCTTATGCCCGGTGGGCTGGTTTGCAGTTCCGCCCTTCGGTGGTCCCGCAGCAGTGCCGGCCCTCGACAGTGCCGCGACAGTCCCGTCATTTGACAGTCCCGCCACAGCCCCGCCTTGAGACGATCCCACTGCAGTATCACCTCTGGACGTTCCTGCGGAAGATGCAGTCCCGGCTTGCACCGGTCCCGCCGTCTGGTGTGCAGTTCCGCCCTTCGGTGGTCCCGCAGCAGTGCCGGCCCTCGACAGTGCCGCGACAGTCCCGTCAAAGTGGAGTGTTGCCTCAGAGACGTTAAACCGCCTACGCTCATCGGCTCAGCCACCAGGATCCCATCATCCTTCCGTACGGGTCCCTGCGCACGGCACAAACACGCAGGAGGTCATTACTATCCATCCTCTGATTTTTTCCGATGGTGGACACCCAGGGGCATGACCTCGCCACCCCTGTGATAGGGCGCCCGGTGATATCTGTTACGTCTATTTCATAGGGAATTAGACCAAAAACAGGGCGGCAACCACGAGAAGGAAAATCACCGAACTTGCCTTGAGGATCATCACGACCGTGCGCTCTCCCTCAAGACCACGCCACCTTGCCGTCTCTGAAGGAGTCAGACAAGGTAGGACTGCATCGACAAAGCCAAGCCCCATAGGGCTTGTCGCTGAGGGCTCAAAGCGCAAGTTTGTTAAAACAGCCCAGCCCCTAAACGGATCCGTTAAAAACAATCCAAGAAATACCGCAGGCTTATTACGTATCTTTTGCAAGAGCAAAACGATAGCGTGTTGGCGATTTTTTTATTTAAGAGTGGAACTCACTGCCTGCGTCTGTGTTTCCGAACGCATACAACCCGAATCTCCTCAAAGTTAAGAGTGAACAGGCTTCTTCTGGGTAAGCTCACTCCATCGTCGACTTTGTCTCTGTCACCTCTGACCTACACTAGAGTCAAGAGCAAACCCATCACAAATAAAATAAAAATGACATACAGGAAGCGATTAGCAAACGATTGTGTAGGACCTACCATTCCTACACTGCAGGTTATTCCGACTTTTATGACATAAAGCGTTTGATCGCTATCCTTTTGCTCTTGCAAAAGATACGTAATAAGCCTACGGATGTTTTATGTGAATGTAGTACCCTAACAAGCAAAGGGAAAATAAAACAAAAATCCGGAATCTAGGACTTGTTTATTTTGAAAATATTAGGATACAAATGTAAACCTATGTTACAAATTACAATACAATGGAGCACCATACACATAAAATTATATTGCAATAATATAGGTACATACAGAGAACATGTTTCAACGTAATACAAAAAATACACATCTCACTTACATGACTTACTGACTAATATGTATAGAAGGAGAAAAGGCGAAGCTTAGTCTTAGTTAATCTCCTAATTGGGGCACATTGACTAACATTCCATATAAATACATAGTTAATATCAATATTGCAAGGCTGAATGCTCTTAAGAAAACAAATCTAAACATGACACCTGTCAACCTAACTGTGCACAGTTATTTTAACCGAGTAGAATATCAATATTGCAAGGCTAAAAAAAAACAAATGTTATCTTGTATAATTATGATTAGTACATAAGAGATGTATGTATACAGGGTTTAATAATGTAGTTTAAAAAAACAATTGATACAGGAATAATATTAATATGATTATAGGTATTTATATCTTTGTGGAAGTCAAGTTACTTTGCGTAACAAGTTTTGGAAGATTACGTCCGTTGAAAACTATAAGCGTAGGTATAGTATAGTTCTCGCCAAACTTCTTGGTTGCCCTGAAGTTGGCTTTCCGATGCGCAAGGCACGTATCGGTGCTGTTTTTGTATGAGATTTACTATTGCACAGCCATTGTAGCCAACTACAGGACGGCCAAGAAGTTTGGCGAGAACTACGGGTACACACGCACATACATCGTAAATCAACTTCTTTACAAATTTAAATATATTCCTTGGCCATGTTAGATAGGTAGTAGACATATACCGGTGCAATTCGTGATACTAATACTTCTGCTAAGTTACCTGTACAATAAAAGTGATTTTATTCGTGTCTAAAAATAAGCTTCTGTGATTCTGTACATTTGGCTAATATTGTGATTTTACAAAAGCGTAAACTATATCCAATTTGTCATTTTTGATTGACACAGTTACAGGTCAATTCAAACTTAAAGGCGCCTGCGAAGTTCGCTTTTTACTATGCAGTATCCCACCGCTTAGCTTAGCCCCGCAGCCTAATTGCGTAAGTGAATTCGCCAAAGCAAACGAGTCGATTCCTTCAAAGAATCAGAATCATTTCTTTCAACTTTTTCGGTATTGAGAAACTAATTTGGAAAAAGTACAAACATCCTCCTTTGAGTTGAAGTTCATCTACTGCGTTATGTTTCATCAAACTCGAACATTACACAATACCAATAGTGAAGTTTTAATCGATTGTTCCGCTTTCGTTCATTCTTTACAATAAATTCTACGTCAAAATATTGGTAATGGAAAGGAGCATAACCTTTCCGTTTCAGAGTGTAATTTGCAATACGTAAAGTCGTTTTTGGGAAGGAATCGACTTGTTTGCTTTGGAGAATTCGCTTACGCAATTAGGCTGCCGGTGTCACATGAATTCGCAAATGTGTAGCGACTAGCCTCGTGTTTCAAGCCGCCATTAAGTTTTTATCTACCTGTACCAACATAGTTGTTTGTAAGCATCCCTCCCTACTTCTACATAATCAGCTTAACATGGAACAAATGCTTGAAATTTGTGACTATATTTAATACCTAAGAAAAGGAACCTCTGCAACTATAATAAGACTAAATTCATAATAGCAAAATGCGGTGTTTAAAGTACATTGAGTAGTGAGCATCTATTTGTGACAAGAGTAACTTTGTGTGTTCAAAAAAGATTTTAATTAAGACGTTTTGGCACTACTTAATCAATTTGTACCAAAAGGATTCCAAAATACATCATTTCATTTGTTTATAGTTAATTAATAAATGTCAATAACAATTTAAATTTTATCAGATTAATTCACTATCACGGCTTTTCTCAAAAAACCGCATAACATTTTCTAAGTACAGCTAAAAAGCTTTTTAAAAAATGCAGTCAAAGTTATAAAATTAAATTGAAGCCTACATTAAACACTAGTACATAATAAGGAGTACATAAAAATATTTATTTATTCTCCACTTTGGCCAAAATGTTGGCGACTCCGATTTTTCTGTTGCCAATTAATATAATATTTAAATAAACTAAAACGCTTTAATAATACAAATGCAGAAATAGTCTTTATTCAAATAATGTTAAAGCCTAAAATATAAAATTTTCATAAATAAATGGCAGTCTAATGACTCAATAATAAGTCTAATAAAATGAACTTAGAAACTAAGCTAGAAAATTGCTAACGCAGTTCCTAATAAGCTCTTTAAAAATTAATAACTACATAAATGTAAGTTATTGCTTCATATTCAAACAAACGATTCATAAAGCGATAATAACAATATTTTCAAATAAATCAGTTTCTACTGAATCCAATAATAAAGCGAAGCTACCTACATAATTTCGTCACGAAAACGTCACTGAAAAATTTTGAATCTCAGAAATTCTTTTAAACTCGCATTCTCGGGCCAAAAAGTTTTCATTATAAGAGCGATAGATATAATTTTAGTGCCCATTAGGCCTCGTTCGTTTTACATCGAAATTCTCTCTGAATATTAATTATTATTCTTACCTTAACAA
Organism: Orthosia incerta; assembly: GCA_948252205.1. Lineage (NCBI taxonomy): Eukaryota > Metazoa > Arthropoda > Insecta > Lepidoptera > Noctuidae > Orthosia > Orthosia incerta. Next base: position 7,074,320 of record OX411760.1, read on the forward strand.
GAAGGAAAATGCATTCTTAATTTTATTGAAAAGGCAACAACTATTTAATTTTTGATTTATAAAGAAAATAATATATTTCATTTATCGTTAGCCGACTACTTATTTTTTTAGTGACGGCACGTTTAGTGCTAAATCTTAAAGTTACTTTTTATAAAAAAATCTATATCTATAAAATTCATCTGATCAAAAATCTTGAAAATCGAAGTCGACTAAAAATTCTTTCTCATCACAGTCTAAATTACTTCCAAACCTACCGTTTAGTGTTGCCATTATAAAAAACTTTGAATCCGAAGTTAGAAAATGGACTATTTCAAATTGCTAATTACATTATTTTTAATTGATTTGAAACGCTATTGAAAATGTTAAAAAATCATTTTGAATTCGAATCGAAATTAATATTTATGGAATCTATCGATAGTCTATTGAATGCTAAACTTGACTATTCTTTTAAGACATTATTTTATTATTTTGACCCATTCAGACTAGTTAATACGTTCCACAGACAATACACCAGAATTTTATGCATTTTCCTCGGTCCCAGAAGTATGCAAAAGTGTTAGAGATCGCGTTCAAAGAGATTTGATACATGGAACTTTATCAAGTTAAAATAAAAAAAATACCAGCTTGATGCACTAGAGTCGATCGAAAAGCGGGCCAAGAAACTCATCGGTAATGAGGCACTGGTCAAGTCAAAGCTCCAGAGCCTTGAACATCGTCGCCGAGTTGTCAGTTTGTCGGTATTTTTAACCGACTTTCGAAAAAGGAGGAGGTTCTATGTTCGACTTCTTGTATGTTTTTTTTTTTTTTTTTTTTTTTTTTTTTTATGTATGTTCACCGATATCTCCGTCAATTGTGGACCGATTTTGAAAATTATTTTTTTGTTTGATAGAGTATGTTCCGAAATTGGTCCCATTTTAATTAAGTGAAGATCTGATGAAGAACTTCGAAGATATACAACAGAACTCTTCAATAAATAACGGCAAATCTCGCGGGACTGCTGCAATCGCATGTCTGTTTATTGTGTATACCATTTCATAACATAACATCACGCCAGTACGCTCTTAAGGGGTAATCAGATCACTCATTTGATCGGTTTTGTTAAAGTTTTATGATATTCGGGTCGTCTATTCTGGCGTTATAGGAAACTTACTAAACAACTTGCCTATTAGTTAGGTACAACTAAAAAGTGAAAAATAAAAAATCTTTTTTACAAAAAAATACTACCGACTTCCAAATAAGAAAACTACAAAGTGAAAAATAACTTTATTTTTTGAAGTCGGTGTCTTTCATCTTTCGTAGGTACCAATTTTTATGCAATATAGACACCGACTTCCAAAAATAAAGTTATTTTTCACTTTGTAGTTTTTTATTTGGAAGTCGGTAGTATTTTTTTGCAAAAAAGTTTTTTATTTTACCCTTTTTAGTTGTACCTTCCTAATATTATAGGCAAGTTAGTAAGTAAATACCTATAACGCCAGAAAAGATTACCCGAATATCATGAAACTTGAACAAAACCGATCAAATGAGAGATCTGCTTACCCCTTAAGAGCGTACTGGCGTGATGTTATGTTATGAAATGGTATAAACAATAAACAGACATGCGATTGCAGCAGTCCCGAGAGATTTGCCGTTATGTATTGAAGAGTTCTGTTGTGTATCTTCGAAGTTCTTCATCATATCTTTACCAAATTAAAATGGGACCAATTTCGAAACATACACTTTCAAACAAAAAAAGAATTTTCAAAATCGGTCCACAATTGACGGAGATATCGGTGAACATACATAAAAAAAAAAAAAAAAAAAAAAAAAAAAAAAAACATACAAGAAGTCGAACATAGAACCTCCTCCTTTTTCGAAAGTCGGTTAAAAAATACGGGATGAGTTATAATCATTTACTTTCTCGTTTTGGGCGTGATGACGAGACGACATAACTTTGTTGGTTTAAACCCAGCTAGCAACGACAAGAACTGTACCCAGACGATTTTTGCAAAGCAAGTCCTCGTTTATCAAAGTATACATTTATAGTAAGCGATTATAAAAACGTTCGTTTTATATCCAGGACCGCTGTTACGCATAAGTCGATCATACTTCATAAAGTGCGTATTGCATCAGTCCTCGTTAATTTTAAGTTAGTAACACTCTCTCACATGTCAAATAACTCGCATTTTTATAACATACTCTTAATATTAGAATATCATCTTATTGTGCACGTGTGTGGGTAGTTTGCAACTGTTCTTCTTCTTATTGAGTGATTTAACTCTTGGAAAGTTTGGGCCCAGTTACGTAGGTGGCCACGTTTATAGCGATAACAACTGGTACTGTTCTAAAATGTATGTATTGAGTATTTGGAATACTTAATACGTGAACATGTAAACCCCAGTTTAATGCCAAAGCCTGACAGGTTTTCTAGGCTAAAGTTCACAAATTCTTAATTCAGTAACGGGGATTGTCACTAAATTTATATATATAAAAGAGAAAGTATGTATGTATGTTCCTTATAGGCTCCGAAACGGCTGGACCGATTTTAATTAAATTTTAAGACAATCTTCAGATTGACCCAGCGGATAATCCTGTAAAGTTTGGTGGCGATCGGAGCCTTTTTTTTGAACTTTGAACGCGGGCGAAGCCGCGGGCAGAAGCCAGTACATTATAAATACTTTTAAATTATATTCAAATACGAATATTGAAAGTAGGTAATACAAAAGGTAGCTATTTTGAAAGAGGTAAAATATCCGACTAAATGTTACCAACATTTAGTCGGATATTTTTTTTATATAATATTATAGTAAGCAAGCCGACAGAGAACGTGGTTTTAATAATTTTTGAGCATCCCTCTGATGGCCAATTAATACAAGTTGATATTTAATACAACCAAACCAAACTACCCACACATGTGTTACATGTCACATATACATACATACACAGAACTTTTACCAGCAACTTTTAATACCATCCAATCTCATGTTCGAACTATGTAAAATGACGAACTACTGCATATTGTCAATATAGTAGCATTAACAGTATTCACTTATGATTACACTTAATGGTATTAAAATTTACTGGTACTCTACATTTTATATTCAACTTGATGTAAGTATCTGTAAGCTAGTGGGTAAGCTTTTATTACCAAAGATGATAAAATTACTTCATTCAGAGAAATTATCAACCAAGCCTTTCATAAGATTTTAGACAATATCTCAGAGCTCGAAATCTTTTTCATGTCTTAAATCATGTTAAGGCTCCGTTTCCACCTGCAATCAGCTTGCATACAAGTTACATTACATTGCGAGCTGTAGATGTACAATGTATTCAATCGCTCGATCATGTCCCGCAATGTAATTTAACTTGCATGTAAGTTGCTAGGGCCCACTTGCACGATAAACTTAACTCACGATTTAGTTTAGTGTTAGCAACTATCCTTTGAGTTAAATTTCTAATATCACCATTACAAGCCCACAGATAGTCCCACCAAGTCGCAAACTTCACGCTATGTCTCTAGCGAGGTTGGCAGGGCAGCAGCTCCACATAGTTGGCGGGGAACAGGCCGAACAGTCCATGTGGCCCGAGCCCCTGCCACCAGCCCGCGTCGATTTGCTCTATGTGCGTTATTATATCGCCCGGGTCGAACGTGATCTCTGATTCGTCGGCTGAAAAGGAATGGAGAAATATGTATAAGTTATTCGTAAGAACAATTCCATCATACATTATATTTGCGTAACTTAACCGTTTACGCAGCGCACGCAACAAAATCTCTCAAAAAGGAATATTTCTGCCCGTTTTTGCAACATTTTTCATTTATGCTCCGCTCCTATTGGTCATAGCGTGATGTTATATAGCCTATAACCTTCCTCGATAAATGGACTATCCAACACAAAAATAATTTTTCAATTCCAACCAGTAGTTCCTGAGATTAGCGCGTTCAAACAAACAAACTCTTCAGCTTTATAATATTAATAATTAATATAATAATAATTAATATATAATATATATATTATTATAGTATAGATTATATTATATATATATATATGTATATATATATATATATGTAGGAGGAAGGTATATTACTAATAACAATCTAGAACAAAGAAGTATGACGCATTTAAACTTATTAATTCAGTTTTGTTTAATTGGCAACATTTAGCCTACGATTCAATCTCAGTTCGATTTTATTCGATTGACAACACTTTTATTTGGCTTATGTCAAAATACTCGATTTTAATTGGATGTTAAAAAGCTGTGAACTTTGCCCGAGGTGTTCTAAAACCAATGAAAGCAGGGGAGCCAATATGGCGACCTGAGCGAAGTCGCCCGCCATATTTGGTCGGAAAAAGTTAGAAAAAGGAACGCGCGGGAGCGCGTTTGCAAAAAGTTGAAAACAGAGTTGTGAGAGAAATAATTGAGAAGAAAGTGTGGCGTTATAAACTTGAAAGTGTGTTTTGTTGAGAGAAAGCGAAACGAATAGGTGGCCGAATTCGCTGCTTTGATAAGATTGGAACAAGGACTATCTCCAAATCGGCATAAGTTACCTGCTTTGTAGCATGCATATACCCACGAAAGCCCTCAAGATCGAGTGTTTATCCAAGATACCCCTCCTATTTGCGATATCAGAAGTCCGGGATCAGTGCAAACACAAAGCGATGATGGAGAATGGACCAAATGAGACGAGTAATGGCTGGCGCGCTCTCTTTGGTGCGCAAGAAAATGGCATGGAAGTAGCTCGAGCTACCTACTTATAGAGACGTTTCGCAACTCGTCGGCTACTGGCGACAGGAATTCATGTTGCCCGAATTCAACCGTATAGTGTGGCCTATACTAGACAATGTGCGAAGTCGGGCTGCAGATAATGTTGATGATGACATCGATGCCCAATCCTGACTAGATACTGAGGAAACGCAACTGTGGTGGTGATGTTCAGGGAAGTATAAACTTAAGTATTCTGATAATAATAAGTACCTACCTAATGTCTTGTGAAGTTTAGCCGCAATATTGTTAGTTTAGCTTGGTGTAAAGTGGCTAAAATTTAAAATAAAATTCTATTTTCGTTATGATGCTAAATGAAACTCAGTCAGTTTCATACCGTCAGCGGAGTTCGCAAGAGATTAAGACGACTTGTGCAAATACAATGCAAGATAGCCAACATCCTAAGCTACAGCTTGATTTAGCAAAACATCATTATGATTATGCTTGTGGAACACTTATTCATAGACATGAATTTTTCAGCCATTCGCACAACATGCAACAGATAACAGGGACGTCTGAGCCCTTAAACATGGCTTTTATGATCAATTTAAAAACGAAACATATTATTTTTACATAAACAGAATGAGAAGTTGGTGCATGTCACGCCATCTATTTAAATCTATGTTGTGTTCGAGCTTTGAAATATTTTGCTACAAGTATTTTAATCGTTATGTTCACCAACAAAACAAACAACGAAACGATTTTCGCAATATTATCTTTATAATGTATCCGGAGCATTGAAACGTGAGTACAAAACGCAAAGAAAACAAATTTCATTATGTTATGTTGCATGATGTTAGAACAATATACGGTTTTGTGACCACTAGTGCTGTTACAATCGTACAAACAGATTATTAAATAGGTTGTTAGTTTGCTGAAAATCGAGAAGTGAAGATATTAGCAATCCGTTTTTTTTACATGTTTGAACACTAGCAATTTCAGCCATGCATTATTTTTTTATCAATAGGTGTCACTTCAGATTTTCCGTAAATACTACTACCACTGAGTTTGTTGTTGATTTGATCACCAAGGGAATTTGTGAATATGCTTTTCTTTGAAATTAACGTACTTTCTAACTATTCGCGTTGGTATTTTTTAATGCAAGTGTGAATACAGTTACGGAACGCAAAAAGGAAAATCGAAATAATAGTCGATCTTTTAACATCTTTGGCGGATCAGGGTTGTTTTCACAACTAAATTAAAGTATCAGGTATAAGGGAAAGATATTTATTTTGTTTACATTGAATTCACTGAAGTTTGTGTAATACATTAAATTATTCTTAAATAATATTTTGGTTCATATCATAACAGAAAAATCTAATCTCGATTTTCTAGGGTGAAATGTAGATTCGCTGGATCGATTCAGTACTAAATATCGATTGGAAAATTGTTTATATTTTTTTTGTCGTTTAAATCGATTCGTCGATTAATCGATAACAGATCGCCATCCCTTGCCCATCTCTATCAGAGAGTGACATTAACTGTCAACATTGAAAAAAGTTTGACGAAACAAAACAAATAACTTGTTAGATGATTTTTAACTTATAAGTTACTAGTTATAGACTAGATTATTAATAAATCGATACAAGGTGTGAGTCAATGTGAGGATTAAACTTTTGTTTTGTTCCAAAGACTTGCGATAACTTTCAGTTAATAGTTATATTGTGATCAAAATTATTTTCAAACCGGTGTTTAAGTTTAGTGAAATAGTTTGTTGTTAGACTCGATTTGCAATCTTACAACCCGAAAATATCACGAGGATTAACGTGACTATAGCCTAGAGAGTTGGCGTTTAGTTTTGTTGCTACCAACGGTTGAATAAAGGTAAAGTTAATGTCTGTAGTTGTTATATACCGCATTGTAGAGAACTAACCAAATAATAACATGTCATTCTAACGATACCTACAAAAAATAATGATTTAAATTGACTACGGCGAATGAAAGTGCAACTAGACATTTAGATGGTGTCTAGCAGACGTATTTAGGTATTATGAGATGCCCGAGGGCCAATAACTGTTGAAGTTGTGGCTGAAGATGAGATAAATGTCCAATTGGCAACATTTTAATTTACATAGAACAGTTTCTTAGTTTCATGGGTCAGAGAGCTGACGGTGTCAAGAGTTGATTCGGCAATTAAGTTGAAAGTGCATTCTGTTTAGTGAGTTAATTCTAAGTTATTGTGGATTGTGGACACTTGGGTTTTATTTTATTTACTTGGTACAGGAGTCATTTTTTGGAGGAAACTTGGAATGGTTTTCTTGTTCTGCGTTGTTCAACGATGCTTGGCCTCGGTAATCTTGAACATTGTTCAAAAGTTTTAATAATTGTAACATCTCTTTAAAATAAAGGTGTGAATTTGTGAATTGTGTGATTGTGTGGTGTCATGTAGGAAGTCTAGTACCTACCTAACTTGAATAATAAATGTGGAATTTAAAGTGTCAGTAATGGTTGTGGTGTTCTAACTTTTTGAATGTTCTGTGCTGGTCATTGTGAACATACCTAACGTAATTTTGTGGTATTTGCTATCTGACCAAGCTGGATAAGATAATGTTAACACAGATGTAAAGTCGGTGACATGAGGTGCATGATTTCATTTTCTTTTTATTTTGCAAAATTGGTAATGTTTGATGATGGTAGTTAGTTGGTAGATTATACCTATCGCACTGAGGGTTTGGTATGAAATCATGAACATAAAATGGAGGTCTTGAAAATGCTTTTGGCTGGGTAAGAAATCCTGAATGTGAGGTTGCTGTTGTATTTTGTACTGGAGTAAGTATGAAATAACAAATTTTGTTATGGTTTAAAGGTGCTGTTTATGGTTATTGGAGTTCTGAATGGTGGCAACTATGTGTTGAATTAAAGGCTTTGTTTGGTTTATGATGAGTTAGAGAAAAGCTGAAAGAAAAAGTACCCATTGGCGTAACTGAATGTACTATGTTGAAGACTGATTCAAATCAATCTGGCAATGGTGAGGTTGGTGTGTACGGTCAAAGGACTGACTGTACGGTGAGGTGTGTACGGTCAAAGGACTGACTGTACGGTGATGAGTAGTCACTGCGGTGACTGCTGTAACCAAGGAGGGTTACGAGGTGTGAGTGGTCAAAGATGACTGCTGTAACCGAGGAGGGTTACGAGGTGAGTGGTCAAAGATGACTGCTGTAACCGAGATGGGTTACGTGGTGAGTGGTCAAAGATGACTGCTGTAACCGAGGTGGGTTACGAGGCCTGGTCAGGATGAATATGGTTGCAGGATGGTCACAGGGTTGACCATCGGGAGCCACAGCGATTGCTGTGGGACCAAGAAACATTGCTGGATATGTGTGGGGGGGAGCCTGGTCCCTCTGGGGCTTCGGTGACCTGTTGTATGTCTGGGGAAGCCTGGTCCCTCTGGGGCTTCGGTGGCCTGTTGTTTAGTGTATGTGGTATGGGTATCTGGCAGTCTTGTTGCTTCGAGAGGACTGGTTGTCTGGGGGAGCCTGGTTCCTCTGGGGCTTCGGTGACCTGTTGTTTAGTGTATGTGGTATGGGTATCTGGCAGTCTTGTTGCTTCGAGAGGACCGGTTGTCTGGGGGAGCCTGGTCCCTCTGGGGCTTCGGTGACCTGTTGTCTGGGGGGAGCCTAGTCCCTCTGGGGCTTCGGTGAACTGTTGTGTGTCTGGGGGAGCCTGGTCCCTCTGGGGCCTCGGTGACCTGTTGTTTGGTGTATGTGGCATGGTATGTTGTGTTGGGCGTTTGGATGGTTTCTGGCACACTTAGTGCTTCGAGACCGAATGGACGCCTGTTGGGAACCTGGTACCTCTGGTGCTTCGGTAACCGTTTAGAATGTGGTAATATGGTTGTCTAAACGGTGAGGTGGCTGTTTCGATAGTACGAAGATGGTTGTGTACGGTGTACGGTGTGGAGACCTAGATTTACAAGGAGAAAACAAATGAACAGTGTGAAAGCTATGAGAATTCCGTTTTCATGAGTTAAGAAGTACTTGATTTTTGTTATAGGCTGGTAATATAGGGTGTTGATTGAAGGTTTCACGTAGAAGGAAGATGTCACGACCACGTTATTTTTTTTATTTGGTCAGGAGCGGCCGAACTTAACCTATTACTTATTTTTTTATTGTTGTTCTGTCTCTCTGTCTGTTTTTTTTTATTAAAATTGAGTAACAATTTCTCTCGTCGCTCAAACGTGGGGCCGTTTGTCTGTCAGAATGGCCGTGTAGGAGGAAGGTATATTACTAATAACAATCTAGAACAAAGAAGTATGACGCATTTAAACTTATTAATTCAGTTTTGTTTAATTGGCAACATTTAGCCTACGATTCAATCTCAGTTCGATTTTATTCGATTGGCAACACTTTATATGGCTTATGTCAAAATACTCGATTTTAATTGGATGTTAAAAAGCTGTGAACTTTGCCCGAGGTGTTCTAAAACCAATGAAAGCAGGGGAGCCAATATGGCGACCTGAGCGAAGTCGCCCGCCATATTTGGTCGGAAAAAGTTAGAAAAAGGAACGCGCGGGAGCGCGTTTGCAAAAAGTTGAAAACAGAGTTGTGAGAGAAATAATTGAGAAGTAGCCTAAAGTGTGGCGTTATAAACTTGAAAGTGTGTTTTGTTGAGAGAAAGCGAAACGAATAGGTGGCCGAATTCGCTGCTTTGATAAGATTGGAACAAGGACTATCTCCAAATCGGCATAAGTTACCTGCTTTGTAGCATGCATATACCCACGAAAGCCCTCAAGATCGAGTGTTTATCCAAGATACCCCTCCTATTTGCGATATATATATATATATATATAAGTATAGATAAATCTAATAATGGACATGAAAATTAGCATTCTTTTGTTTTCGGAAACGTGACGATTGCCGAGAGACATTAAGAAAATAGTTCTGCATTAAACCGTAAAATACCGATCCCAACATAGTTGTGAAAAGACTAGGCAGATTATTTGTAGTATAAACAATATAAACTCACCAGCTTGGTAGTCATATAACGCCCGCGCGGTAAGACCTGGATCATCATCTAGGTCTTCGTATATCGCGCCTTCATCTTCCAAGCCTTCTGGTGATACATCTGAAATACAGAAAGTATTTGTGAAACTAACCAAACTAAATAGTAAATATGAATCAATTAACAAATATTATTATTGTTTGACCAACGTTTGCGTCAACAACGCGCCAACAATTGTAACAAATATCGACTGTTCTGGCATTTTGTAATTTAGACTTTAAAACATGCACATCACATCACATCATCAGCCTATTAATGTTCCCACTGCTGGGACACAGGGCTCCTCTCTGTGAGAGGGACTGGGCCGTAATCCACCACGCGGGCCCAGTGCGGGTTGGTGGATGTCACATGTCTTCGAATTTTTGGTTATAGGACACGCCGGTTTCCTCACGATGTTTTTATCATCACCGTTTTGAGAGCAGTGGTGATGAAATAATTTACACAAAGTAAAGCGCCTGCCTGGGCTCGAACCCACGACCTGCAACTTGTAAGTCGCGGCTGTTAAAACATGCATGTAAGATTAAATTTGTTTTGATGTATGTTGAGCAGCCAAGATCATAATTTTTTTATTGCTTTTTGTACAAGCTTTGTGAATGCAACTTTAAGTATTTCATTAATGTATATTTATTTCAACTAGAATTCTATGAATTACATAAACACAATTGGCGACAGTTTTAAAGAGTACAAAACTCTTGGGATTGTGTATCAAGTGTATCAAAGACTAATCGCTATTAGTTTCTTTGGTTAAATCGGCATTTGAAAAGCGACTCTTTGGATGTAGAATATGTGTATACTATGTATAAGTGTGAACAGGTTGAGTTTTTCAAGCCAAATCCAAAACTAAGAGGAATAGCAAAAAACATTGAAAAGAGTCTCGGACTCAATTTTAATGAAAATTAAAACTGCCTCATTGGATTTTTTGTAAATTAATATTGCTAGCCAGGAATGAAACCCGCTGCGGCGAAGGCACCTATAACACTAATGCAATAGTCTCTAAAGGAATTAAAGAAAAGTTCTCACCATCAAGCGTAGTCCCATTACTCTCCTTCTTAAAATTAACATTCTCTATGACCGTGTTCTGCCTCGTCAATTCCGTCCGTTCTTCATCAGCAATATTATTCTTACTATACGGCGACCTCTTGATCGTACTGAACTTATTATCACTATCCTCGTCATCATTCTCATTAGAACTAGAATACGACGCGTCAAACATATCATTTTCCAGAATATTCTGCTTGATCATCGGCTCACTTTGCTTCAAAGGTTCAATATCCCTATAAGAATTCTCCTGTTTCGTCTCAGCGTAGTTAATGGTACTAAATGAACGTGCTTCATTTTCCGTCGAAGGACTCAAATCAGCCGGGTCTATTATCGGTTCATATTGTATCTGTGACGGAGTTTCTAGACTCATCTTTATCTTGTCTATGTTCTTCAAGGGACTGGTCTTGGGTTCTTCGGTCTCTGGTATCGGTATTGGTTTCGGTTCCTGTTTCGTTGGAGACTTGATCGGTGATGCTTGTGGAGACTGCGCTTGAGTGAATGTGTTTATGCGTTGCGCGATCACCGAACTGCGGATCGGCTTTTCTGGTGTGTTTGAGTTTGATCTGCGGATTTAAAATATTTTTTATAAATATGGGCATTGTGTCTTTTGATCGACTGGGTTTTGTAATGAATGAAGTCAGATTCACTGTTTTTAACCCCCAAAGGAAAAAGAGGGGTGTTATAAGTTTGTCGTGTGTACCTGTGTGTTTGTGTATCAGTCTGTGGCATCATAGCTCCTAAACGGATGAACCAATTTTGATTTAGTTTTTTAGGGTTCCATACCTAAAGGGTAAAAACGGGACCCTATTACTAAGACTCCGCGTTCCGTCTGTCTGTCTGTCTATCACCAGGCTGTATCTCATGAATCGTGACAGTTGAAATTTTCACAGATGATGTATTTCTGTTGCCGCTATCACAAAAAATACTAAAAAGAGAATAAAATAAATATTTAACTGTGTTTTTTTTGTCGTTTTTCGTGTCCCTTCGTGAGCTAGTCCGACTCGCACGTGGCCGGTTTTTGTTTGAAAGGTGACACTACCGGGAGTGTTAGCTATGTTTGATGAAAGCCGTTCAAAAGTAATGGGTGTACTGTTTGAATCGGGGTATTTTCGCAAGATATCGTGTCATAATTACGTGTTCGATAGACTGGTGATCGAAGCGTGTTTACTACTAGATAAATTATGTAGCATGCAATAAAAATATGTCGGTGGTTTCTTAAATTTCACTTGTTTATTATGTTTCACGGTGCCATAATATTTACACACTCTCCGATTCAGGGTTCTCTCAGAGATCCCATAACGTTTGTTTGCTATTGATTCAATAAGGTGATAATGACATTGCTACGAAATGTAAGGGCGTTTGTGCGCTCACTTTTATTCGATTTATCACGGATCCCCGATCCAGCTATAAAAGCCCCTGGGGTACGTGCTCTAAGGACATCTTTTCATCTGGCAACACCAATCTGTCCCTGCGCCAAAGTTTTGCTGGAACAGAGCTCTGGCAGCTTCAGTTGAGTCTCTTATACTAGAGAGCTTCAGGGCTTCCTTTCCTACGAAAATATTCTCACCTGGCAACACTAATCTGCCCCTGCACCAAGTTCTGCTGGAACAGAGCCCTACCGGCAGCTGTAGGACTCCTGCGAGTTGTGAGGCCTCTGTTAAACGTTACCACCGATACAGCTACACCTAAAAGCCTCTGGGAAACGTCATAGCGGATACTGTAGCGTCTTAGCGGTGATACCAAAATTAAATACATTTTGACCAGAATTCAGCCACGTTAACAGCGTTCTCATATGCCTCACAAAGTTCTTTCAGGGTGCAGGTGTTGTTGCACAGAGAGTACGACAGGAGGTGAGGAATTGGCTATTTGACAGATGTTGCAATAAAATATGGATTGTGTTGGAAATGTTAGTTTGTAGGTAAATAATAAATGTATAATATTTTTTTGGTCAATGATAATGATAAATGATTTTATTTCTGTAAGTTGGTTTGTACAAACACTTTTACATGTCGATTATATTTTTAAAACTAGATGAGGTCGGCGTTTCCTATCTGACTACTCTGAGAAGAAAGGCCGAAACAAACTCAGAGGTCACAGTCTCTTTTAACGTCCAGACAAAATCTTGGTTAAGATCATGTGAAGACCATGTAGATTGATGTCTGAAATGGTCTTTTGAGGAAAGAACCAGCCAGATTGAGTGGACCTGTCCAGTCAGTGCACGCATTTGTCAATAACCGAGCAGCTCAACACAGAATTTAAGGAGCTCAACGATTCGACGAACAATACCAAAGAAAGGACATTCGGGTAGGCCGCATAAAATACTCAAACTGCCAGACCACGATTAAAAACCAAGATAAATTAAAAATAAAAACAAAAAAAAAATGGTCCACTTAGTCTTCACATTCACAATAATTAAAATAAAATAATATAATACTTTAAAAAGTAAATATTCTTGTCATTGCAAGAAAACCAAAAAACAAAAAAAAAACACAATATTCACGGTGGAAAATATAAAAAATCAAAATTAATTTTAAATAAAAAAAAAAAAAAAAAATATTAATATTTTTTTTATAAAATGTTTATATTTTATTTTTGGATAGCAAATTTGCCATTTTTTATCAATGAAATAAATGATCCAAAACGGGGGCGGCCATGATTGATGCATCGTGTGACGCACAGAACAAAAAAAACGCCTACTACTATAGAAGTCGCAAGTGGGCGGGGCCCGCGTACCCCGAGCTTTGCACAGTTCTGCATATGTTTCCTTCCGCGCACACACTACGCACATCAGTCTTGGTTCAACCGGCACGGTGAAAAAAATTTGAAAAAAAATACAAAAGTGCCTTATTGTGCTGTTTTAGAATGTAAACACGATAGCAGAACCAAAAATGTATCAAATGTAGGTATATCTTACCATCGGCTAGTCTTAATTTATTATATTTCGATAAAAATGTAAAAACAATATTTTATTAAACAAGACAAGTAAAAGTTGATTTTATGGTGTTAAACTTAAGGTCTAATTTATTTAAAACTCAAACATTGTTCTCGAAGATTCCAACTATGCACATGTCACATTCAGCTACTCAATTAGAGATTACCAATATCGATAATGAGTTATCGATACTTTAAACTTACAATATTCGAAAAAATCTTCTTACGCGCGAAAAACATAACCCTTTCCTTGTAGCCGTGTAAAAATAAAGATTACGACGAATTGAGAACCTCCTCCTTTTTTTGAAGTCGGTTAAAAAGACAACAGCCTTCAAAATCAACAAAGTGTAATAATAATAACACATGAACATAGAACCTCCTTCTTTTTTTAAGTCAGTTAAAAACTGGCTTATGTGTTAGTCTGAAATTTAAGATCTACTGGTGTATAGACCTAAATTTCATCTGTTTATTTGTGCACGCATCACGTGACATGTACGAAACCAATGTAAATTACTTTTATACATAAACATTGTGCGTACTTTGAAGAATTACTTAGTTTTTGTGTCATCGCAATCGGTTCACTCTATCAAAAGTTAGATGAATTTAAAGTGTTGAAGAAGTAAAATTATCACAACACACGCAATTCAGATACTCGAAGAGTTGAACTCGATGTTCGATAGATGGCGTTGTGAATTTGAAGTCATTTTCTGAATCACGGTGTTAAGATTCTCCGCGAAAGATTGATGACTATAGAAACAAATATGGTCGGTAGGTAAGTAGGGTAGGCAGGAAGGTAAGTAGGGTAGGGTTGGCAATCAGATGACGGGAGCGAAGCCGCGGTCACAGCTTGTAATTAATAATAGTACAACAAAGACTACGTATACGTACAGTACTGTCTTTCCTTTCATTTTTTTAATCCATGGAAAGGTTGTCTTGAAAAGATCGCTTTTAGCGATAAGGCCGCCCATTGTGCCACCTAGTGTAATGTTTTCTTCGTCTATACTTTCTGTAACTTATATGGTGTACATAATTAAGAGTATTGTTTGTATTCTATAATTCTATTGATAGAATAAAAACACTAAGATACGCCCATCTTTGTATTTACATATTGTTTACCATAAAATATTTTAATAATACTTTCTATAAATCGTAAGTATTGGAATAAATTTATATAAAAACTTGATTACAAACATAATAATATTTATCGACTCTAGTTATTGGGCGCACGGTTGGCGCAGTGGTTGAGCGATTGACTGCTGCGCTGCGTGTCGCGGGTTCGATTCCCGCACGGAACAAATATTTGTATGATCTACAAATAGTTGTTTCGGCTCTGGGTGTTTGTGTATGTGAAATTATATGTTTGTAAACGCACCCACGATACAGGAGAAATTCCTAGTGTGGGGCAACGTTTTTTTTTTTTAACTAAACTGTATTTTGTTTGAAAATAATACGGAATGTCGATAAATAAGTCAACGACCGTGGTACATCACTACAGGAGGACGAGTAGTAATGACCTCATTTCGCAAATATAAATCTTATCGGTAACGAAATACGGCTTTAAATTAAATGAATTTATTATAGTGACATCTAGTGGCGGGTAGCGTAACTTGCTCATTAAACTATTACGTGTGCGCTTTAAACGAAAAAAGTAATAAATACTCAAAAAGAGTAGACAATAAACCAACTCTATTGTCATAAAGCTGTGGTTTATTTTCAAATTAGCGACGACTGACATATTTTCTACTTTCATCTAAAAATTAAACTACCAATCACACCAAAGATTTCTTAGTGTTATGAAATACAATTAATCTGTATATGTGTGAGTTTGGGTACGCTGGTGCCGATACTAATAAAGCTATATGCGATTTCTACTGTCTTCTCTGTTCTGTGGTGTGACGTCACATTTTAAACAACAATCAAAGAGTTGCGTCGTAGTTCGCGTGTTAGTTAAGATATGACGTCATAGCCCGCAATGTCACGTGACCGACTGGTTTCGCGCGCCTTTCAAATTATTATGGAAAAATTATCTTTTTTCTTTTTAATAACGCTTTTTTTTTTAAGAAAACGATATTTGTAAGAGAAAAATAAAATTATGTTTTACAATACTTTTCTGAAATCTGCCAAATAGCCAATTGTTTGAAACGTAACGCCGCAATCGCACTGCGGGTCATTGGAGTACCCCTATCTAACCAAGTTGAGCCTGCAGCGACCCACTTGGCTTCGTAGTCGGTTTTCTGTGATAATGCTCTGAGGATATATTCTCACCTGGTGACACCAATCTGTCCCTGCGCCAAGTTCTGCTGGAACAGAGCCCTGGCGGCCGCTGTGGAGGCTCCTATGAGCTGCCTCGCCTCAGCTGACCGCTGTCGTCGTAGCGCCTCGCTTGCACTCACCCCAGCGCCAGCAGTAGGCGCTTCTGGACTGAGCGGCCTGAAGTGATAAAAGGTGTTATGGTCAAAATTCAAGTTCCGAGCCGAATTAATTGATTTCCCTCATGAAATCATGCCGTTGACTAAAATATTTGCCGAAAAGAAACAATACACTCAAGGCGTTCCTATTGGAGAAATGTCTGTATTCGCTAGACGATGACATATCCACGTTTTAATGTTAATGTGAGACTGAGTAATTATAATTATGTATTAGCTTGTAGTATTATCGAATTTATAACTATATTGAATGTTTTAATTATATTAGGAAAATTATTTGTATTATGAATGTGTTAGTTTTATAATTTTAATGAATGTGATTTTATTTAGTAATTAGATTAAGAGTTCAAACACAATGTAAATTGTTCATGAATAAAAATTGAATTGAATTGAATAAAGAAAGTGCCAGTTTGTCGTGTCCTGGCAGCCTATTATAGTCTACTAGCTGTCCCACGCGGCTTTGTTCCCGTCAACTGGCTACGTACCTACCCTATCCTACCTACCCTACTCTACACCTACGATACACCTCCCCTACCTACCCTACATACATGATTGCATAACTGAAACCGTTGACGCAGCGCACGCAACGGAAGCCCTCAAAAAGTAATATTCTTTCCCGTTTTTGCTACATTTTTCATTTATGCTCCGCTCCTATTGGTCGTAGCGCGAGTTTATATAGCCTATAGCACTCAGGAATAATGTAGCTTTCTACCAGCAAAAAAATTTTAGAATGAAATCATTAGTTCCAGAGATTACCCCCTATATACAAACTTACAAATTTTACCTCTTTATAATATTAGTATAGATGAAAACCAAAGACTCTAAACAAGAGTCATCCTATATCGGCGATGGCGTCGTCGGTCGAAATGCCAAAATGTAAGGAATTGATCACGTGACATTTCGATAGTGTTTGACATTCCCATACATTCTTGTCATTTTTCCAATC
Organism: Orthosia incerta; assembly: GCA_948252205.1. NCBI lineage: Eukaryota > Metazoa > Arthropoda > Insecta > Lepidoptera > Noctuidae > Orthosia > Orthosia incerta. The sequence goes on from OX411760.1 coordinate 7,091,405, forward strand.
GGTATCGCCACGCTTCCGATGATAGAATTGCCACTCGTCGTGGGCCTCGAAACAAACCAAAAGCAACAGTTATACTTTTAACTTTTCTGCTGAAAATGATTTGAAAAGATGAGTTACTCACTTCTCTTTTTCAGCGTTTGCTCTCCTTTCTGCTTCAAGTTCATCTCTTCTCCTGGCAAGTTCCTCCGCTTTCCTCTTCTCCTGAAAAAAATAAAGTCAAATAGGTTAATGCTGGAGGAAGATGTGATGTTGATCTTATAAATGTGAATGGATGAAGAGGGAGGGGAAGGCCAAAGAAAGGGTGGATGGACTGAAAAGGGAGTCAGTGAAAGCGTGAGGCGGGACAGGACGGTATGGAAGAGGAAAACGTGTTGCGCCGACCCCAAGTATAGTAGTCACAACGGATCTTTGTGTCTCTGAAGTTGGTTCTGTGAACCATTGCGCAAGAATCAGTTTGTCATCGAGTATACAGCATAGAGTAAGCGAGATAGGACGATGCGACAAACGTAAGCGAGTGAAAGAGGCAGTTATACATTGCTATCTTCTACTTAAACATTGACATAATAATAGCAACTGCGCAGGGTCTTGCAGCCAACTTCAGAGACACAAAGATCCACTGTGAGTATTTTAACATGGGACAAGGGCAGTATCAATTTTTTTATTTTTTCATCGCAGTCATAAGAAAACGGATCTTGCAACGTAAAATGAAATAACTCACAGAGAGATTGGAGGGAAGCCGTCGTAACTAGCGTTTTTCGACGTTCCGTTCCACGGCTATAGATGGTGTTAGCAGCGACTCGTAAGTATAGTTCTCGCCAAACTTCTTGGCCGCCCTGAAGTTGGCTTTCCAATGCGCAAGGCGCGGCGCGGTGCTATTTTTGTATGAGATTTACTACTGCGCAGCCATTATAGCCAATTTCAGGGCGGTCAAGAAGTTTGGCGATAACTATAAAAGGGTTTACTCCATTCGTGACATTTTTTTCTTTAAATACAGTGATGATTTGTTTTATAGTAATTTTTGCTCGTTTTACGATCAATTGACTCAAATTGGGTTACAATACAAATTTAAAATATAGAGTGGCATGCCTCAGAAATTTAACACCGCGCCATCTATTGGTATCAATTTTAAATGATCCGTTCAAATAATCTTTGAAATGTGAATTAAGGGCCGAACATTCCATAATATTGTGCTAAGGAGAGTTGATTAAACAAGAACATACAATTTGTATGATCAATTCTAGAAAATATAAATTTTACACACAATTCGATAACAAATCAATGCATATCGCGCCATCTAGTGCTATTTATTTGAAATAAATTTTCTTTCTTAGCGCTGGGACCCCGTGCCTTTGCTAAACAATTCTTCATGATGAGGGACAGAGTTCCAACATACCTCATCTCTTCGTTTCCTCTCGGCTTCCACTCGCTTCTTCTCTTCTTGTTCCTCTTTCAACCAGAACTGGTCCCTTTCTTTTGAATTTATTTCTTGAACTGAAACAATGGGTTGTAAACTTGAAATAACTATTCTGAAACATGTCTGTACTATATAATATTATAAAGAGGAAAGATTTTTTTGTTGGTTTGTTTGTACCGAATAGGCTCCGAAACTACTGGACCGATTTGAAAAATTCTTTCACCAATAGAAAGCTACATAATTCCCGAGTGACATAGGCTATTTTTTTTATCCCGAAAATGGGTCCTGTGGGGTGGTCCACGGGAGCGAAGCCGCGGGCAACAGCTAGTATTTAATAAACCAGTATCAATTTAATTGGGTTGATGGTCGATGGAGCCAAAAAGTTATGGAGTGGCGACCGCAAAACAGAAGACGATGCATTGGAAGACCTCCCACAAGGTGGACGGATGACGTGGTTAAGATTGCGGGAATCCGCTGGCTATATATTTAGCAGGTCTATCTATCTGCCTAGCCTGAAAAGGCTAGGATAGGGAAATTGAAAAAATATATTGGGGTCGGCTTCCAGTCTCACCGGATTCAGCTGAGTACCAGTGTTTTTACATGGAGCGACTGCCTATCTGACCTCCACAACCCAGTAACTGGGTAACACGGTACTCCTTGGCAAGACTCGTGTCAGATATCAAGCTTCTGACTACTCGTAACGACTGTCAAAGATCTTCAAATGACAGCCGGGACCAACGGCTTAACGTGCTTTCCGAGGCACGGAGGAAACTCGGTATGTTGAAAATGGCCACCCATCCACGGACCGAAATTGTCAAGCGTTGCTTAACCTTGAAGATCGACCCATGCGGCTGTTATTATTTAGCCACGAGCTCCTCTATTTATTTAGCAGGTACAGTATTATATTATTTAGCACAAGCAAAAGCAGCAAGACATCTATACAGGTCTTGACATGACACCATATCAAACGAGTTGGAAGGAAAAATTGCATCATTAAACGGAAGAAAAATCAACTAAAACACATTAAAAAAACCAGCCAATTTCAAGTCGGAATCGCGCACGTAGGGTTCCGTACCATTATCGCAAAAAAAAAAAAACATTTGTTGTATGGAAGCCCCACTTAAATATTTATTTTATTCTGTCTTTAGTACCTATTTGTTGTTATAGCGGCAACAGAAATACATCATCTGTGAAAATTTCAACTGCCTAGCTATTACGGTTCATGAGAGCCTGGTGACAGACGGACAGACAGACAGACAGCCGACCGCGGAGTCTTAGTAATAGGGTCCCGTTTTTGGTACGGAACCCTGAAAAAACACCGCCATGACAAAATACCTCTTCGCAAACTATTCTTCCGCCTAATAATTTCCTCAGCGCCCTTCCTGGTCATTTTCACGACAAAATGCACTTTTCAATCACTATAGTATTGAATAACCACTCATCGTGCGTACGCGCACACCGCGCTGTCACAAATGCCAAGCGTGCCTTATTTATATTTACAGTTGAAAACTGACGCAGAATGGTAAATAAATCCTTTGTGGACTGATATTGTTATTGAATTGAATATAAACATGCGTTCCAATACGATGTTATGTCAAGAACCTGATGTCAGTTTTATTAAGTGGAAACGGTTTTTAGGGTTCCGTACCCAATGGGTAAAAGCGGGACCCTATACTAGACTTCACGATCCGTCTGTCTGTCCGTCTGTCACCAGGCTGTATCTCATGAACCGTGATAGCTAGACAGTTGAAATTTTCACAGATGATGTATTTCTATTGCCACTATAACAACAAATACTAAAAAAAGAATAAAATTAATATTTAAGGGGGGCGCCCATACAACAAACGTGATTTTTTTGCCGTTTTTTGCTCGATATTAATAACGGCAACAGGTAGACGCTTGAAATATTCACAGAATATTTAGTTGTATATTCACTTCAAAAAGTAATAATTAATACAATTATTAAATTAAAATAAAATAAATTAAGGGGGGTTTTTTGCGATAATGGTACGGAACCCTTCATGAGCGAGTCCGACTCGCACTTGTCCAGTTTTTTACTAAATCATTTTCAATCCGTCTACCTTTTTTCCTGTCTATAATAGTCACAGCGGATATTTGTGTCTCTGAAGTTGGCTCTGCCAACTATTGCACAAGAAACAGTTTGTCATAGAGTAAGCGAGATAGGACGATGCGACAACCGTAAGCGAGTGAAAGAGACAGTTATACAATGCTGTCTTCACCTTCAACATTGACACAAAAATAGCTACTGCGCAGGGTCTTGCAGCCAATTCAGAGACACAAAGATGCGTTGTGAGTATTATTACTGGATTCAGATAGACAATCACTCCATTTAACACTGATTTTAAATGGAGCGACTGCCATCTGACCGCCACAACCCAGTAACTGGGTGTCACGATACCCATTGCCAAGATTGGTGAAAGATCTCAGGCTTCTGTCTACCCGTAACGACTGTCAACGATCTTCAAATGACAGCCGGGACCATTGGCTTAACGTGCTTATAGAGGCACGGAGGCAACTTGCTTTTCAAAGATGGTCACCCATCCCCGGACCGACCTCGGCAAGCGTTGCATAACCTTGAAGATAGACCCGTGCGGCTGTTATTATTAGCCACGAGCTGAATCATTTTTAAGTTGAGTATTTTTGTTCGAGATTAAGTAGAGACGATTTATTCGTAAACGGAACTAACCATTTGTAGGCCGTAAAGGATGCTCTTTAAAATGTCCTCAGAAATTTGGTTAACTCACATATTGCGCAATCTAGCTAGAAGAGGTTAACGACCGAATCAATTTAGACCATTTTAAGTTCACACAAAGTAGGTACGCTGTCTGTGTACTACAAGATGTTTAGTGGCAACAAAAAGACGGACGGACGATACGGAACTTTAACACAACAGTCGGTTCAAATGAATTAAAAAAAAGCACAGATTAAGGATGAACAGTCCTCAAATCAAAGCTTGGTCGACTGGATTGATGATTCCAGAATGTGAAAAGGAGAATGCTACTGCCTAACTCCATGTCGTATGTTGTAGTGGCCCAGTGGCTAAGACCTCGCATTTCATGCATGAGGTTGTGGGTTCAAATCCGGGCAAGTATTAATGTGACTTTTTTAATCATATGTAGGCACCTACTTTCTAAGTTTTTTTTTGGACATCGCTGACAAAGGTCAAGGCAAACATCGTGAGGAAACCCTGGACTTGTAAAGTTAGTTCCTTACACAAAGTTATTGTGCTCCATTCGTGTAATTGCTACACGGCGGCGTTCCAGTGTGAGGATAAACGAATAAAGAAACCGGCCAAGTGCGTGTCGGACACCAAATTTCAAGTACATAGGTCAATGGGAAGTTAAAAAATTCTTCGGAACAAAATTTTTGTAAAAAAAGCTGACTTTGGAAGTTCTCATTCCTTTGTTTTCCAATTTTTTACCGACTTTCAAAAAAAGGAGGAGTTTCTATGTTCGACTTCTTGTATGTTTTTTTTTTTTTTTTTGTTCACCGATATCTCCGTCAATTGTGGGCCGATTTTAAAAATTATTTATTGTTTGAAAGAGTTTGTTCTGAAATTGGTCCCATTTAATTTGGTGAAGATCTGGTGAAGAACTTCGAAGATATACAACAGAACTCTTCCATAAATAACGGCAAATCTCTCGGGACTGCTGCAATCGCATGTCTGTTTATTGTTTAGACCATTTCATAACATAACATCACGCCAGTACGCTCTTAAGGGGTAAGCAGATCTCTCATTTGATCGGTTTTGTTCAAGTTTCATGATATTCGGCTAATCTATTCGGGCGTTATAGGAAACTTAATAAACAACTTGCCTATTAGGTAGGTACAACTAAAAAGAGAAAAATAAAAAAAACTTTTTTACAAAAAAATACTACCGACTTCCAAATAAGTTTTTAAAAAAGTTTTTTATTAAAGCAAATTAAATACAGTACCTATTTATCTATTCAACGAGCTCTAAACAACGGTACTCTCGATGGGGTTTGTCTATTTTTATTTCCTCCCTTTTGCTGTATGGGAGCTCCAACTTGGGCGCACGGTAGGCGCAGTGGTTGAGCGATTGACTGCTGCGCTGCGTGTCGCGGGTTCGAATCCCGCACGGAACAAATATTTGTATGACCTACAGATAGTTGTTCCGGCAGTGACAATTTGTATGGCTTTGGGTCAACAAGATGCTTATTGCGAAAATTTGAAGACATTAGTTTCAGCCACTTGGCTGTAAAACCTGTGTGACAGACGACGGACAGATAGACAGATACGTGAGTGCAACAATAGGGCTTAAAAAAATAACATTAACCCTGCGGTTGCTGTAACACGCAGCAGTCTGTTCGACGTCATAATAATCATAGAAGAGAAGATCACAGCCCCTTAACTGTGAGTCTGTGACGTGCCAATGTCATTATGATAATCCGTTGTGTAAGCTATGTAGGACAAATAAACTATCCCTTTTTGCAAGCTTTTATTTAGTTTCAGCTTTCCCGGTGTCTGTAATCAAATCTTGCAAGTTAATTTTGACTCAGTTTCCGGTGTTGGATTGAGCTGACATTTTAGACACACGTGTTTCTCGTGAGTATGCTCGTGATGCAATTTTTTGACGACCTTGAGGGAACAAAACGCGCACTCGTTTCACACCCGCGCGAACCAAAATTTTGTAGTTTTTTGTACTTTCCTTATTATTCTATGACTTCAAAAAAGCCTCTGATCAAAATGTAGATAGTTAAATTGTCTTTGGGATGGTGACAATTTCATTAAAATACGCCCGGCGGTTTTGGTGCGATTGTCGTTTTTTTGTCCGTGTTAGACATTACAAATTAATTACGCTATGTTATACGAATAAAACTCAAAATTTTCTCAGATCAAATTATTAAGAAAATTGTCTTATGTAACATATATAAATTTTGCAAAAAATTACGACTAGCCGTTTAAACGTAATTCTCATTTTAAAATCAGCTACTGAGTGGTATCTGCGCCTTAAGTGGCAGTGGGCAGGGCATATTGTTCACAGAACGGATGGCCTATGGGGCAGAAAAGTTCTGGAAAGGCAACCGCGAACCGGAAGACGTTGCGTTGGAAGGCCACCCACCAGGTGGACTGATGACCTGGTGAAGATTGCGGGGAGCCGCTGGATGCTGGACGCACGGGACAGGTCAAAGTGGCGACGCTTGGGGGAGGCCCAGGTCCAGCAGTGGACGTCGTTCGGCTGATATGATAATGATGACAACGGATTCATGATAATGGCAATGACATAATAGCTGATAAAAGAAGTCTCGTCTACTGTCTTTTCGTGTTCAAAATACGCGAACACTAAAGAAAATTTATATTTTACAATCCTCACCTGGATTAACTTTATGGTAAACAGATCCAACAGGCCCACTTGGAGGCATTTCCTCTGGTCGACTGGTCTTGAAGTTGAACGCTGATCCGGCCTTCGCTAGCTTGTCTTGGATGACCTTTTCGTCCAGGTCATCTTCAGTCCTGGCGTGCATGGTGAGGTGGAACCCGGTGAAGAAGTTTGCTACATGCTTTATGTGGTTCGCGCATGTGCCTTTGCGAACTGTTGGGGCGCCTTCTCCCTGGAAGGTAAGTGGGTTTTGTTTATGAGATTTATTGGTCAAAGTTTTGCGTATTGGAACACAGGGTACTAAACTACTAAAGATTTTCCAAAGGGCTTATTAGCTTACTGCTTATTAGGTACAGTGGATGTTAACACCTAAAAACCCTCTAAAAATCAAGAAAAAATTATTTTGACGTCAGTAATTTGGCCAAGGATAGTGATACCCACATATTTACCGTCCGACCGAAGGGTAATTTCTGGCCGAAATAACGCTAATAAATTCAGTTCAAGAACAAAAGCAAAAAAAAAAGATTTCAACTTTTTTTTTTGATGTGGCTATTTTCTGGCGATGACATGGTGAAGGTTGCGGGGATCCGCTGGTTGCGGGACACACGAAACCGGTCAATGTGGCGACGCATGGGGGAGGCCTATGTCCAGCAGTGGACGTCTTTCGGCTGATATGATGATGATGATTTTCTGGCGATGGCGACTGGCCGGTGCAACAGAATATCTCTGCCCATAACCCGTTATCTCATCCGTCGCACTCGTACCTGTTCGTTCAATTTCGGCACTTGCTCGTTCAAATCTCCGACCTACCATACGGCTCAAACCGAAGGTTTGGCCGAATGTGGCTCTATGGGCTGAAGCCGAAGCTTCAGTCGGTCACTACCACATAATATAGGAGTTGTTTGCTGCTGCTTATACATTGGCCGAAGTAACATGCTGTGTGTAATTTATATTTTTATCTACACTCACAACGTAATGTTCCAAATATGAATTCAAAAAATATTGTATAAACATGTCTTATGGAGGGGCCGAGAAATACCTCGGACACTTCGACCCATTGGGATCTTTTGTGGTGTAAAAGTGGTTAAACATGTACTTTATATTCGTGGATAGATAAAATAAATAAAAAACCATTACAGTGCATCATTTGCCATCGATTTTCAAATAACTGCATCATAAAATAACTTTACAATGCATGTCCTCGAAAAGAGCATTTTCCAAGCAGCCAAACTGTGCGGAAAGTGTCACTTTTTTTACTAGTGCTTTTTACTTTCCTCTACTTTTTAAACTCAAACGTCAGCCTGCCGCATAGTTTTTATCATATGAGATTTCTTTTTAAATTAATTAGTTACTAGACCAGGGTAGAAGCCTTGAAAAATAATAAAAAGTGAAAAAAAATAATAGTAGGATGAAACCCATTAGAAAAGGAGGGGAATATTATAAAAATGAAAGGAAAAATAATTTACGGGCGATCTGAGGTCGGGAAGGGGATGGGGGTGAGTTTTTAAGGGTAAAAAACGGTTTTTCTCGATTTCCGGCAAAACTAAAAGTCGTATCGAAAAAAGTCAAATGGCAAAGTTGTAGGTAATAAAAAGATCTAAAACTTTTGTATTTACATTTTTTTCACATAACCTCAAAATTTATGTGAAAAATCCAAAAAACCAAGTTTTTGGTTTTTTATTTTTATCTTTTACAAAAAAAATTTTTTTTTAACGAAATTTGGTGAAAACTTACCTTTTTATGTCCCAAATACGCTGTAATTTATTTGATTAAAAATATTTATGTTTTCACCTTATTTTGAATTAATATCAAAAAAAACACCCTAATTTTCAATCGAAAATTCACCCGTCAAAATATCAGCTTTTTTCAAAAAATTGGTATGGTTTCTGTTCGTTGAAATCTCTACTTTCCGATGGTGAAAAAAAAATATATGTTACTACAGTAAATCTTCTCAGAAAATGCAAAAAATCAAAAAAAACTTGAATTCGAAATTTTTTTTTTAATTATTATAAATAATTTCATCAAAAAAATGTGATTGCTGCAGTTTGTTTCAATTAAAAAGTTGATTTATTTAATGCTAATTACATTTATGTCATAGAAAATCTCATTATATATAAATATAAATGTAAATCGTACTATTAAATGTAGATGCTTTATTCTGATTACGTTATTCATTACAATATTTTTAAACACATTAATCTTATCATTCATAAATACCTTATCTACAATTCTAATCACTTATCCATTAGTTTTTGTCTTTTTGATGGCATTTCTTTTCGAAAAGTTTTTTTGTTTTTTTAAGTAAACTTGTCACAATTATCTTCAAGAAACTCAGCGTGCACGTGTATTTTTATAAACGATGTTGTATACTGTACTGTATTTCGAATACTGGTTAGGCTAACGGTTGTAACAGCTGCTACGAAATATATAGTATATAATAGTAGGTATGTATGTAGTAAGACCCAGACCCGCCTAGCCCCTTCCCCACTTCTCCACGAAATACCTTTTGATGGGCTACAATTTTTCGTAGGTCACTCAGGTATATCTACTCAGGTATATATAATTTATCTTAAAATAGTTATAAATAGGCATCTACGCATATAATTTAAAGAAGATTCGACAACTTTCTCCAAATATTGTAGATGTCTTATTAAATATTAATTTTATTAACTTATTTGTTTGTTAATTATAGTAGTATATTTTTATTTGCAATTTTTTTGTTATCAATGTCACATGTAATCTAACGTTTTTCGAGTAATTAAAGTGTAAATTTTAATTAAATAGCTCAAAATTATTTATAATAATTAAAAAAAAATTTTCGAATTCAAGTTTTTTTTTGATTTTTTGCATTTTCTGAGAAGATTTACTGTAGTAACATATATTTTTTTTTCACCATCGGAAAGTAGAGATTTCAACGAACAGAAACCATACCAACTTTTTGAAAAAAGCTGATATTTTGACGGGTGAATTTTCGATTGAAAATTAGGGTGTTTTTTTGATATTAATTCAAAATAAGGTGAAAACATAAATATTTTTAATCAAATAAATTACAGCGTATTTGGGACATAAAAAGGTAAGTTTTCACCAAATTTCGTTAAAAAAAAATTTTTTTTGTAAAAGATAAAAATAAAAAACCAAAAACTTGGTTTTTTGGATTTTTCACATAAATTTTGAGGTTATGTGAAAAAAGTGTAAATACAAAAGTTTTAGATCTTTTTATTACCTACAACTTTGCCATTTGACTTTTTTCGATACGACTTTTAGTTTTGCCGGAAATCGAGAAAACCGTTTTTTACCCTTAAAAACTCACCCCCATCCCCTTCCCGACCTCAGATCGCGCGTAAATTATTTTTCCTTTCATTTTTATAATATTCCCCTCCTTTTCTAATGGGTTTCATCCTACTATTATTTTTTTTGGTTTTAAAAATTATCGACCCTGGTCTATACAGATCATCATTCATATAAAAGGTAAAACAAAACTAATACTTCATTTAAGGCGGTTTTTTATTACTCTAGATTTAGATTTTGATCAATAAATTAATTTTAAATATTCATTAAATATGTTTGGCAGAATTAATATTTTGCTCGTGTCTTTTTGCGTTACGACGTGACAGCTATTTGCACGTGCGCAGTAGATATGCCCGGGTAACTGAACTATTAGTTAATCTGTGGATATGCTGAGCGCCCTTGAATAAGCGCCATTTAATTAATTTCGTACAATGCATAGTAAAATGTTGTATGATACACGTGCGTAAGGTGATTTCCGACTCGTGTCGATTCATCATCTCAATAAAAAAAACACCTACTTGCCGCACTTGTAGCATAAATAACTATTTTAATTTTTATAGCACACTTTTACTTTTTAATTTATTGGCGTTTATGGCCTCCTTGACTTATTGTCGAAAAGTAGTGTCATGTCTATGGAGGCGCGCGGCGTGCTGTCACTGTCATGCGCAATGAGAGACTTTGAGAGTCTCAATTGCCCGCCATACCACCTATTTTGTCCGTTTCCACTTTTGTTTTATTTCAACTGTATGAGTGAAGATAAAATTGTGTATGCAGCGACATTATAATTAGGTATTAAAACACTCGCTCATGTTTTAATAACTCCTATTATATGACCATTGCATAAACTACTAGTTATTTCAGTAAGTACTCTAATCTAATCTAGTAATGACAGATTACTTGTATAACTCTACATTCCAATGCAGTCTCTACGGTTGACGATACTAAATTACATCCGGCGCCGGCGCAACCCGCAATGGCCGGTTTAAATTAAGAGTTTCTGTTGCTATAATATATAACCAATCTCTATGGATAGCTAATTTTTTTACGAAGACAAGAGTTGTTCGATTTGCTAGTTGCTATAAGAGAGAAAAGAAAAGAGAGATTTTCTCTTCGACTTCGACTCGTAAAGAAACGAGTCGTAGTCGATGTTTTTTTCGATAATTTGAGTACGTTAGCTTAGCTGCGTCAATATACCTCAATATGCCCAACCATGACAAAGACAAAGATATTTTATTTCAAGTAGGCCACCAAGCGGCACTTTTGAACGTTACATTTTACAAATAATAATAGTTGATTCTACCGTGCATTCGGAAAGTAGCTTGTAATGGAGAAGAATGCACAAGAAACTCCATACTTACTCTTTTTAAAAAAAACGTTTTACAATATTTAGGTACATAAGTACATACCTTGATGAATGAAATTGAGTTTATACAATACAAATATATTTATACAGTCTTCAGAAGGTCCAACAATAATTCAAAACAATAATGTTCTGCATATCACTTGTTTTTGCGCCCTAGTGGCTGTGGAGCAGGACTAGCATTTAGCCAAGCATTTTTATCATTGATGTAATCACCCAACTTATAATATGCCAGCCTGCATAGTGTGCGTTTTATACAAGTTTTAAATTAAATTTCGTCTCATTCAGTTCAAGAATGTGGGGAGGAATTTTATTGTAACATTTTGTACAGTACCCCATGAAAGATGAGGTCCCTATTTCTAGTAAATTAATTATGTCTGTCGCCGTTTTTACTAAAAAGATGTAAATTCTTTCTCACGTACATGATGTTCTCATAAATATATTGACAAGGAACCGTCATGATGTTAATGTCCTTAAACAGTTCCCTTAGAAAATCGCGCCGGCGAAGATTGTATATCGCTCTGATGGCTCGTATTTGCAGAATAAAAATTGACTCAATGTCTGCAGCCCTTCCCCATAGTAAGATACCGTAAGACATTATACTATGAAAATAACTAAAATAGACTAGTCTGGCGGTATCCACATCCGTTAACCGACGAATCTTTCCAACAGCATAAGCCGCCGAACTCAGCCGCCCCGCAAGGGATACCAAATGAGGACCCCATTGCAACCTTGAGTCTAGCGTGAACCCCAGGAAAACCGTTTTATCGACGAATTCTAGCTTCTCCTTGTTTAATATAATGTCACAATCAGTACTTTTGACATTCATGTATGTATATGATCCTCATACTCATAGGGCTAACGTTTTTGTGCTCACCAGTTGGCGCCACTGGCAAGTAAGGTCATTAAATATAGGTTAAAAGTTGTTATTATGCGCACGGACACAATTTCTAATGCCATAGAAGTGCGATTAAATTTATTATCGAGTATGCAGCAGTTTGTTCGAAAAAAAGGCGGGTAACATTTGCCGAAACATAAAACTCTATAGCACTAGTGGTTGGTAAAATTTTTACCTATCTTAATCTGCCATATTTGGAAAATACACAACAACAATAAAAAAAACCGGCCAACTGCGAGTCGGACTCGCGCACGAAGGGTTCTTTATATGACCATTATCGCAAAAAACCAACAAAAAATCACGTTGTTGTATGGGAGCCCCACTTAAATAGAGTATTTGTTGTTATAGCGGCAACAGAAATACATCATCTGTGAAAATTTCAACTGTCTACCTATCACGGTTCATGAGATACAGTCTGGTGACAGACGGACAGACAGACAGGACGGACCGCGGAGTCTTAGGAATAGGGTCCCGTTTTTACCCTTTGGGTACGGAACCCTGAAAATTTAAGTAAACTCGCGCAAAAAAACAATGAAATTTGACATTTTGAAGACCTTACTAGGGCCCCTAGCGGAAAACTGGGTAACACGGTACCCCTTGGCAAGACTGGTGTCAGATCTCAAGCTTCTGACTACCTCATTACCCTCATTGACGAATGTAAGTGATAAATAATACCGGGCATACTAAGTCATAAGCGCAGGCCTAACGTAATGAAAGCGATCTCATAATGACTTCTTATCTCGCTTTTGTCATAATGTCAACCACCTTGTTTATCGGTGCGTTCATCCCTAATGAACTTTATCAGATAGAAAGTGGGTGCAATGGCACGTCTGTCAGGGTCATACATTATACTTCGATTTGTATAAAAATGTAAACAATAGATGAGATGATGACTAGAAACTGACATTTTTAATAGTTCAATTCTAAATGTTTAAGGGTACACTAGTCAACGGCACGAACTATTTTGTGCGCGGGGTTAAAATGCATTTTATATCAACCGCCAACACGTGCAGAAGAGATAGATACTGTGATGAGCAGTAGGAAGCTAGTTCGCGTACGAATACACACTTGCGAATTTGTAGCGAAATGGATAATGATTTAGGACGAAACCGAGCGCGCGAAATTTTATAAACAGACCTTTGGCAGTTTAGATATCATGAAAAAACTACTAAATCTATCTGTTAAAAATAAAATTATTTGCATTGTTGAACTACTAATCTATCCCTGTATGGAGGCCGTTTTGCAATTTTCCGTCTTCTTATGGTATTTATTTGCGCCCAAAAATACGTTAAAATTATTGTCGAAATGTGAAACTTTCGACGCTCATAACTTTCAATTATTTTCTTTTTTTACTTTTTTGCTTCCATACAGGGCTAGATAATGATGAGATAAATTGATATCACTTTTTATTTTGAACGTACATCGTCAAACAGTCGAATAATCCCTAGACTACGTTTGTATGGAAGAATTTTCGGCTAGTATAACCTTAAAAGTAAACTATAGAGGTGGTTGCAAAATATCACGTCACAGCATCACTGCTGGGACGCAGGCCTCCTCTCTGTGAGAGGGAATGGACCGTAATCCACCACGTGGGCCCAGTACGGGTTGGTGGATGTCACATGTCTTCGAATTTATGGTTCTAGGACATGCCGGTTTCCTCACGATGTTTTCCTTCATCGTTTTGTGAGCAGTAGTGATGAAATAATTTACACAAAGTAAAGCGTCTACCTGAGCTCGAACCCACGACCTACAACTTGTAAGTCACGGCCGATACCGCTGGGCCACCACTGCTCGGTAAAAAAAAAGAAAACTTGGTAACAAACAAATTAGTAGCTCTGACTTGCGCTGACACCAGCAATCTAATTGCGTAAGTGTATTCGGTAAGGCGAAGGATTTAACCCATCAATAGACCAATCACATAGACGGAAATCCACAACACGTCTATCATCTCGCGTAAGTCAGGCATTCGTCTAGTTGCGGGAAGCGCATGAATGCTCCTTTTGGCTATGCATGGGGTTGGCCTATGTCCGTCCACCAGTAAAATCTTTGGGATGAGAAGATGATACAACGATTAGATCGTTTATAAGCGATTAATTAAGGTTTAAATCGTTTAATTTCAATAAAACGTTGGTCGTACATTTTGGGTTAACTTACGGCGCACTATAGTGTTAGTCTACCCGTGCTACACAAGTCTGATGATACGATCCGGTCAGTGGAACGACGCCAGTCACAGGTGTAAACCATAGAACTAGGTTTTGTATAAACCAGCCTGGCGAGCACGGCCTCTGTGATAGGCTCGCATTTTATCACGGTTTTTGCTCCGAAACTGCGTGACTAAAGCCTGTCACAGTAGGACGTGCTCGCCCGCCAGCTTTGATACATCATCATCTGCCTAGCGTTTTTGGTAACTATTTTGAGGTCGGCTTCCAGTCTAACCGGATTCAGCTGTATTTTACATGGAGCGACCGCCTATCTGACCGTAGAGGTCAGATAGGTCGTTATTGTATTAACCAGTAACTGGGTAATACAATAACACTTTGGCAAGACTGATATCAGTTTTCCTGGCTTCTGATATTCTGTAACGACTGTCAAAAATCTTCGAATGACAGCCGGAACCAACGTGCTTTCGAAGGTACGGAGGAATCTTGCTATGTGAAGAAAAGACGGTCACCCATCCAGGGATCAGCAATATATTATTTTGCCACTAGCTTTTCCCACCCAGAACCTAATAGGACCCGTTTTCGGGATTTGGAGGAAGGTGTAAAGTCCCACAAACCTCCATAGAAAAGGGAGGATCCTCCGACCAGACGGGTGTCGTGTCTGGTCCGGGCAACTGCCCAACGGTTATTGTCGAACTGTTGTATGTGTTCAAATCCGAAAACTTTCATGTTTGCGCGATGCAGGATCTGTGTCGTCATGTCATTAGTTCGTAAGTAGCGGCGATGGTGCCGCTACAAGGATAAAAATATAGCCTTTGTCACTCCGGAATAATCCAAATAATGTAGTTCTCCATATGTGAAAGAATTTATGTATTTTTTGTTTGAGTTTATCCTTTAGAAACAATCAAATCTTTCCTCTTTATAATATCCATTAGTGTAGACGAGCTCCTCCTGCTTTGATTCAAATCTTTAAATATTAGTAGACGTTGGTTGTCGACTGCACTTTGTAACATTAATCAGCTGTCAAGCGTAATTGCCGAACATGGTTGCAGGGCACACCAGTGAACTATTGTGTAAAAATAACTACATTTTATAACTATTTCCTGTTTTAATCGCAATTACCTCGGTTTTCCTTTTTGCGGCCACAATATTTAGTACTTAATGTTGTATTTGTAGGTAATGTTATTTGCCTATGTCAATGCTGTTACCATGTGGTTGTCAATAGTATAGCATTATTTGTGTTTAAAGGCTGGGTTATGTTTAAGTTCCAAATAGGCGCACGGTTGGCGCACGGTTGGCGCAGTGGTTGAGCGATTTACTGCTGCGCTGCGTGTCGCGGGTTCGATTCCCGCACGGAACAATTATTTGTATGATCTACAAATAGTTGTTCCGGCTCTGGGTGTTTGTGTATGTGAGTTTATATGTTTGTAAACGCACCCACGTTACAGGAGAAATTCCTAGTGTGGGGCAACGTTTTTTTTTTTTTAAAGAAAAAAAAAATATAGAAGGCAAGCCTTTTTTAGGGTTCCGTACCCAAAGGGTAAAAACGAGACCCTATTACTAAGACTCCGCGGTCCGTCCGTCTGTCACCAGGCTGTATCTCATGAGTTACCGTGATAGCTAGACAGTTGAAATTTTCACAGATGATGTATTTCTGTTGCCGCTATAACAACAAATACTAAAATTAGAATAAATTAAATATTTAAGTGGGGCTCCCATACAACAAACGGGCTTTTTTTGCCGTTTTTTGCGATAATTGTGCGGAACCTTTCGTGCGCGAGTCCGACTCGCACTTGGCCGGTTTTTTTTTTATCTTGGGGAAACCTTTAAAATATAAATAAACCTGACATGAATCTATACTATGGCCTGCTAGTAAGAAACTCCAGATGGTAAAACCTCATACCACTGGCACTTTAGTCGACCCAGAATCGAACCCAGGGCCTCAGCAATAGCGCTAGCGATCATAACTAGCAGTATTCTCATGATATCCCTGCCTGACCACGATTTTAAGTTGTCATTGCAGTTCCAATTTTAAAAGTATATAGGTAAGTACCTACCTAGACCATATAAACAATTTATGGCCTTCTAAGCTCCCCATAAAGACTTAAGGCAGTTGACGGCCAAGCCTAGTATGGATGGTTTTAAGTATAATTTACAATTGACAATAATATTGCCACTATCCTATTATAATTTAGGTACCTATATCCGTTACAATATTGATTCATTTATAAATTTTCCTTAATAAAATGTTGTGATTTTACTGCGGTGTTAAAATGAGTTAATTTGTATGCAAATATGGCTCAGCTGTTAAAATACCTAGATGAGAAATATTGTTTATCACTAGATGTATGAACATTAAATCAAGCAAAAGGAGTGTGTAAGGATCGTATAATACCCACAACTGATCTTTGTGTCTCTGAATTGGCTGCAAAACCCTGTGCAGTAGCTATTTTTGTGTCAATGTTGAAGATGAAGATAGCATTCATCATCTACCTAGTCTTTTTCCCAAATATATTGGGGTCGGCTTCCAGTCTTACCGGATTCAGCTAAGTACCCGTGTTTTACATGGAGCGACTGCCCATCTGACCTCCACAACCCAGTAACTGGGTAACACGGTACCCCTTGGCAAGACTGGTGTCAGATCTCAAGCTTCTGACTACCCGTAACGACTGTCCAAAGATCTTCAAATGACAGCCGGGACCAACGGCTTAACGTGCTTTCCGAGGCACGGAGGAAACTCGGTATATTGAAATAATCACCCATCCACTGACCGACCTCGTCAAGCGTTGCTTAACCTTGATAATCGACCCGTGCGGCTGTTATTATTTAGCCACGAGCTCCTCGAAGATGAAGATAGCATTGTATAACTGCCTCTTTCACTCGCTTACGTATGTCGCATCGTCCTATCTCGGTTACTCTATGCAGTATACTCGATGACAAACTGTTTCTTGCGCAATGGTTGGCAGACCCAACCTCAGAGACACAAAGATCTGCTGTGACTATCATAGCAGGTAGCGTTTTGTAGTTTCTGCCTACCCCCATGGAAAACGGCGTGAGTTTATGTATGTATGTATGATAAATATTAATTAGGTAGGTCGGAAATTAATTAATTATTTTAAGTAGTTTAATCCCCACACAATGACTTATTTACAACCCTATTCAAAAACTTTTGAAAATAAACAGATAAGTTTCAATAAAACTGGACTGTTACAGACACAGACATCTTCAACTATATTCAATTCCAATCTAGCTTAGTCACAAAACTCTTGATAGATAACATTACCCATTTCATAAGAAAGCCACACCTACCTAAGATATTCAAATGAAACATGTTAGTCAGACAAAACACAAGCCTTACGTTGAAATAACATGCTTTATCTTAAGGAACAAAACAGTACTATCAGTTTTTATCTTATCTCTCACAGAGAACGGAATCGTGACGCCGGCAGCGACTAGAAACTACTCTTACTAATATACTAGCTTAACACCTACCACAGAGTGCAAAGTTCGACGGTCCGCCTCAATGTGCTGCCGTCCCAACGCGACACTGGCAGAATAGTCAAAACCGGCTCAGTTGCCATAAAAAAATAAATAAAAAATATACTAGCTTCTGTCACGAGTGTCATCAGCGCCTGAACCAGGTCCGTATGAACAATAAAGTAACCATTCAATGGATTAAAGGACACAGCGACTCCCGGGGGAACGACGACGCTGCGAATGAGCTCGCCCGAAGGGGCTCAAATATGGAACCGGTAGACCCGGAGCCCATAGTGCCCTTGCCCTTCGGGTATCTACGCGGTCTGGTAAGAAAACGCACCAGGGATCAACACAGCAAGCTGACCATAGCGAATGCAGGCAGGCCAAGGAGGCACTACCCCTCATTGACGGCCGTTTCACGAAAAAGATCCTACGACTGACAAAGCCACAGTTGTGTGCGGTCACTGCCGTAACAACTGGACATGGGACCTTTAATAAGCACCTCTTTGTCATAGGTATCACGGACAGCCCACTCTGCAGAGCTTGCATGGTGGAGGAAGAGACAGCAGCACACCTGCTCCTAAGCTGCCCTGTAATCGCTGGTTACAGGGCCAAACACTTCGGAAACCCAGGTACCCTGCAGGAGGTAGTCGGCAGCACCAGGGCGCTGCTGGCCTTTCTCGAGGAGCTGGGATGGATCGAATGATGCGACTGTATCTCACCCGTACGCAAAATACGCGCTTGGTCGTGGAGTTGCGGAGACAGCCCGTCTAAACTAAACTAAACTAAACTAGCTTCTGTCAGGGGTTGTGCTCGCGTCTAACTTGTAAATCATCCAAATTAATCCTGGGATAAAGCATCCAATGTCTTTCCCCAATCTCCAACACTTTCTATGGCAAAATTTATCAAAATTGATTCAACGGTTTAGGCGTGAAAACAAATAAACAGACAGACAGAGTTACTTTCGCATCTATACCATATATCTATACCTACTAATATTATAAAGCTGAAGAGTTTGTTTGTTTGTTTGAACGCGCTAATCTCAGGAACTACTGGTTGGATTTGAAAAATTTTTTTTTTTGTTGGATAGTCCATTTATCGAGGAAGGTTATAGGCTATATAACATCACGCTACGACCAATAGGAGCGGAGCATAAATAAAATATGTTACAAAAACGGAAAAAAAAAACCTTTTTGAGTGCTTCCGTTGCGTGCGCTGAGTAAACGGTTACAGTAACGTAACCAGTTGACGGGAGCGAAGCCGCGGGAGACAGCTAGTGGGATATTAGTATGGATTTGAAATTCTAGAAGGCTGGAAGATTGTAATCAAACTTGCCTCAACGGCTTTGGATGAAACTTGGCACACGCTTAGACAAAGTCCTGGACC
Organism: Orthosia incerta; assembly: GCA_948252205.1. NCBI lineage: Eukaryota > Metazoa > Arthropoda > Insecta > Lepidoptera > Noctuidae > Orthosia > Orthosia incerta. The sequence continues at coordinate 7,110,749 of OX411760.1, forward strand.
TAAATACATTCCTTTCTGATAGTTTCCGACTTTTACGCCGACAAGCCCTGGCAGACAGTAGCTACTAATAATAGCACAAATTTCAGTTGCAACCGCCAGCCAGAATTGGCATGAGCTACCTATGAATTCCTATAAGTAAACAGTGGCTCACTGACACGCTTGGTTCGTATTGAAAGTTTTGTTATGCTCTCTCTTACAATGACCGCTGAGACATCTTCTGTGCTCTATGCCATCTACTTACTTGCCAGTTGATAAGCACATATTTAGATATGCTTCCATTTGTTTGGTCCACTTTGAGAAATGCATACTGTATTTTGCCGCTGTTGAACTCGTTTAGAAGTTCATCTATGCCTCCGTCACCTTTGTCGATGAATTTTAAATCGTTTGATTGACCGTCATAACCGAATAAGGCCCTGGAAAGAAGATTAAGATTTTATTAAATTTATATATACTGTTTATTGTACACCAAGATAAAACAATACAAAAAGAAACCTTAAAGTTAAAACAAACATACAGCAGGTGGCCTTATCACATTCTGCAATCTCTTCCAGGCGAACTTGAACATATATTATATTGGTAATGTTTTTAGAACGGTGACCATAAGCTCTTAGAGTGGTATCAATTTGAGATCGAATAAGGGACAGATGTATCTGACGTGTATACATCTCTCACTTACTCGATCTCAAATTGATACCGCTCTAAGAGCTTATGGTAACCCGCCAGGTCACTACATCACTTTGATAGATGGCTCCCTAGCCTACTCCCTAGTAGGACAAAGATTACGAAAGAAAACCGGCCAAGTGCGATTCGGACTAACGCATGAAGGGTTCCGTACCATTATCGCAAAAAACGGCAAAAACAATCATGTTTGTTGTAGGCGAGCCTTACGCCTTACTTAAACGAATTCAAATTAAATTATTTTATTTGTAGAACATAGGTAAATAAAAGGTACAGATGTCAATGTTAGTAAAATGAACGCTATGTCTTGCCATCAACAGCATACAAATATTCTAATTAGAATTTTTAATTAATAATTGGTAAGAAATAATAATACATTCAAAATTAATAAATAAAATGTCATTAGATTACAATTTGCCTTCCAGGTACTCATCGACTGTATAGTAAGCTTTCTCGCCCAATAGTTCAAGAAGAGCCTTTTGAGATGGTTTATGCAGCTGTCAAGATCTCTTATTGTAATGGGCAACTAATTGTATAAATTGGGTGCCATTCCTAAAAAGCAAAGCGAAGCAAACAGATTATGTTACGATCATAGCAGGTGGCTTTCTGTAGTTCCTGCGTATCCCCATAGGAAAAAGGCATGTGTTTATGTATGTATAGATATTAATACATAGCTTATAAATATGCAATATGAAAAGGCACATACTTCCTGCTTGATTTATACTATGTTTATTATACCAGCCTTAAGATACATAGAGCTATATGAAATCCTATGTTTTGTAATTATCTCAGTTTTCATTCATCATAACACTAAATGTTTTGAGTGTGACTCAAGATACAGATGATTAATATAGGGATTATGTCATGATTAGATAATATTGGTGAAAATAGGCTGTATAAGCATCCTGTGTACTAGAGATTAAGACATGGATTATAATTATTTTTATCTTAGTTTATCCAGAAGTTTTACACAGTAATTGAGGAAGGAAATGATATTGATGTATTGTTACTCTTACAGCTGTAATAGTACAATTTACTATTATTTTACCCAGCATGCGAATAATACAATCATTTTAATTAAAAAAAATTGTGGACACAATCTTTATGAGAATTTTAGATTCGACTTAAATTCAAATTCTAAGCCCTAACTGGTACTAAAGCTGTAGAATAATTTCATTGCATATCAATTACACCCAACACTCGATTGCAAATAAAGGAGTGGTACCTGCTTGTGGAAGGGTTACATGCTAATTGAAAAAAATCAGGGCAACAACCAAACTAACAACTTTTTCGACTTGAACGTTTTCACAAACGGAGTTTCATTACAACCGCTTTCGGTAAATGGAATGCAAGCGCAAGTGAATGCACTGCTTATTACTCCAATCTATTGTCATCACTTATAAGGACCACTGTAAACGACACGCTAATGAATTCAATTCATAATTTTAATCAACGGCGGCTGTTTATTTAATTTCCCTAGCAAGTAGGTCGACGATACGAAGATTTGGACTCACCAGTTGGTATCAGTTTTCTCGTCTAATACGTCCTTCCACCCAGCGACTAACGCCTGCTTGTGTTTATCTAAATTTATGGACATTTTACATTATTTGTACTAACACCTACGCGAAATGAAGAAGCCGAATTGTAGGAAAAAAGCAAAATAAAACGCCGATAAATTGCCTGACTCCTGACTCACAACAATTTTTGTCACAGATTAAAAACCTGAAAAGGTTTTTGAACTTTGTGACAGCAAGTATGAGGTGTTGCCATATCAAATAAACTAAACTGGTCGAACCTTTTTCTAATAAAAATTTATAAGATTTTCTATGAATACAAATTTATAAGATTTTCTACGAAGTTAGCACAATTAATTAACATTTTTCATCAACAATCTCCAGCCGTAAATTTTTATCAAAAATGGGGATATCAAGAATTTTGGGTTCTGCCGGGTTTGCCCCTAACAACAAAACGCCTAGCAAAAATGTGATCCATTTTACATTCACACGGAAACAATCCATCGTGCTCATATATTATTCACAGGCGTACTCGAGATTCCCCTCTTATATTTAAATTATGAGATTTATTAGCCATTACTGTCTGCCGTTCCCACGTACTTCAACAATCTTGGATTTCCCCTTGCGCGCGCATTCTATTTTATAAGCAAGCCCTTAACACCGTGGGTAACTGGGTATCGCAGAAACTTTCATTCATAACAAGCGGCACTCGGTAGTCACGACAGAGATCGCCTGGTGGACAAACGCCGCGATTAATTCGCCATGGCTTATTTTCGTCAAACATAAATAAACTGAATTAAAAATGTGGGTAGACGTTAGTGCGCGCGAAAAACAAAATTATACCACGCAAACAAATGGATCTTTTATACCTGGGTAAGTGAATGTTCTTAACTACTTTATGTTTTGTTTGCTATGGAAAATATTGGAGGGAAAGCGTGCGATCTTTGAGCATGGCACAAAAATATTATCGTGTGTAGTAAAAATTAACTCTGAGTCTCTGACCTCAAAGTTTTATTATTTTATGGCCTGTAGCCTTCGAGGCAGTACCTAATATTCCGTTTGCATTATGTTTAAGTAGAGTATTTTCCATACTGTAGGTATATCTAGAGTACACAGCCAAAACATAGTATTTTTTTGGCGCCAAAACGTTTAAACGTGGTATGAGAAATCTAAACAAGCGTGTGAGAGACTAGGTACAGGATGCATGAATGGTCTATTTATTCATAGGATATTTTTTTTCGTTGTTTGCGCAGTCATGGCCATAAACTTTTGTATGTATTTTTTCTTTATTTGTTGTCTTTAATATGTTGTATGCCTTGTGGTCAATGAATTGGTGTTTTCAATATTAGTTAGGTGTCTACCTAACTAATATTGAAAACACCACAACACAACACACACAACACAACACAACACAACTTCTTATAGCTTAAAAAATACAAAAGTTGCCTACCAAAGAAATGCATTCAAGGAAGCTGCAGTTCGGTTTGAAGGCACGTGACATTTTTTTCTGCATCAATCTAGACCTTTCAGCGCCCCTTTTTATGAGAGCCTCTTCGAGTATTGTTCAATGCCGGGCTAATATACCATTATATAATATCTAACTGTCGGTATTTATGTAAGTTTAATAACTGCGAAGTTCACATCCTTTATTAAGGGCCTACATACGCTTTAGTGCTGTAAAACGGTAACTTTCTAAAGCATACTCCTTAGTAACGGCTAGGTTAAACGGTATGAAAAAAAATAAAAATATTATTGATTCATGTACATAATTTTGAACACAAGGTTTTTTCGTGTAACTAATAGTTTTGCTTTTGATATTTTGGCATCGAGCGGGCGCACGGCTAGTACTGCGTTAACATTGGGGCGTATATATCGCCCTATTAAGGGTTTAGCATATGCATCATCATCTTGCCTAGCCTTTTTCCCAACTATATTGGGGTCGGCTACCAGTCTTACCGGAAAGGGTTTAGCATATGCATTAATTTATATTGTAAGTATGTCGTTTTGTGACAATTAAAAACTTTTTCTTTCTTTCTAGAACACCTAAGATACAATAAAGTAGGTATATAATAAATTAATAATGCCGGTGTTTATTAATAATTAATAACCACCGGTGTGTTAGGTGTTTGTCCATTCTCTGCTGAAGAGATGTCCACGACTAACAGCTACATATGGCCACAGTTGTTGACCAACGACAAACATCCAATTTGTCACGGTTGAGGCTTCCTTTTCTTTGTAAACAAACCGTTAAATCACCTGTTCGTATATTATTAGGACAAAATCAAGTATCTATGAACTTATTTACAGCTTGCACCTAAGTGCCTAGTACTAACATAATAATCCACCATATTCCAAGTCAGTTTGAAATACCTACATTCGATACAGTCGCCATGAAAACCAAAAAAAAACCTCGGTTAATGTCAATAAATATAACAAGCTATTCAACTGTCAATCTGATGAGTCGAGGTGGAGGCGAGTTGGAGAACGTGATTTGGAATATGAGCCCTAGTGTAATATTATGATAGTGGGTACACATGTGGGCTTGCAGATTAGACTATCCAATGCATTAGTGTTTATTAGGATGCTCATATTCAAATGGAGAGACCAGATTATTAGATACGCGGGCTAGATGTGCCCACAGACAAGTCCGACAAAGATGTGACAACGCGTTTTCATAAAAACGTTTTTACGCAGCGTTGGTAGACCTCCCGCAATGACCCGTGAGCCTCCAACCTGGTGGTGCTGGCCACGGGACTCGGCTGGGTGCAAGAAGCATAGGAACTGCTGAAGTGGCAACGATTGAGGCGTGATGAAGAAAACGTTTCATTGTCGTGTCTCGGCTTTCTGCGGGAGCCTTACCGACTGTAAAAGTCAACAAGACCAGATGCCACCCATCCTAGTAGTGAGCTCGGCAATGATTAATTTATGTATAAGCAAGCTAAGCTAGCTCTCATAAAATATCATTTATGTACCTACCAACAAAAGGGAACAGTAATTTTTCCTCCGACATTAAGTAAAGTCTGTTGCGTGCCTAGAATGCCTACCTATTATAAAAAAAAATCTTTGAAATTCTTTACAGATGCCTTACCGAGTTTCTTCGCTAAAATATGAAAGAAAATTACCTGACTAACAAATTGTTTGCGAAACTTGAATGTATGACTAAATTAGGCGAAATGCGATGTGATATAAATAATCAGGCATTCCTTTGGAACTAATAAAACTAATATATAACAATAATTAGTTTTATTAGAATAACTTTTCTAGACACTTCAATGGACTACTATAATTTGCTGGTGTACCTTTAGGTCTTAAACTCCGAATAGAAGGGGGGATGAGTACTGATGAGTTACTTGTACATTAGCTTGTAATATCTCGACATAGTAACAAGAACTTTAATTGAAAACATATTTCTGTGAGGGCCTACAGTTGAGAACGAGTCGATCCCTAATGTAATACCAAAGTTTGACAGATTTTCAGGGTAAAGCAGAGGGTTTAACAAATAGGTAAGTAGGTAGGTACTCAACATTAAATTCTTAATTCAGAAACCGGAAATTACTTATTTGATGGCAAAACCTTATACTTCAACACAATCACACACCTGCCGGGCGAGCACGGCCTCTGTGGTAGGCTTGGGTCACGCATTTTATCAGGGGTTTTTCTCCCAAAAAGTGATAAAAATGTGTGACGCCAGCCTGTCACAGTAGCCTATGCTCGCCCCTCTGGGTGTTAATATTGAAGACATCAACATCGTTCTCCAACATTAGGTACTTACTTAAAAGTGGTTCAAATCGGCGTCCAAAGGGATCTCCATATTCTCGATGCGACTTGGACTAATCTTGAAAAACATTACCTATCCTCTCCTCCTGGGGACAAAAAAATATCAAGCTTCCATATTATAGCCATCGACGGTTTTACATTACACAAGTCCTTGATCTTATTAAAATTATATTTATAAAAGTCATATATATTACAGCAGTAAGTAATATTAACAGCCAGCCATTTAATTTAGCCTCGATTTTATTTTTCTTAAAATAAATGTTGTGTACGGAAATATCCTCAGATAGAGAAGGCCCTTTTAACCTAAAAGGTCATGCTTATCGTTAGGATTCGCGTTTTGTCGTGAAAATATAATAGGTATCATGACAGGTTGGTATTCGGTGGGGTGACTTTCAGAACTTCAAGGTCTTCCTTATAATCTGATATCATACGATCGGGAAGCCAAAGCATGACATTCGGTTACCTATCTATTAGATTGACAAATGAATAATGGATTCGATCTCGGGTTAGGTAAATAACGCCACGGCTTTTGAGCACTCACTCGTTTTCGATTCGTATTCATGATTATTCGGATCCGATTTTATAATGTTCGTACGAAACGTACAAAATTAAAAATTCAAAAAACTGGACTGCTTTAAAGGCGAACTAAAAAGACGTAAACAATAGGAAAATCAAACTGTGCAGTCGGAGGATGCATCTGGTATTGGCCAGCCAGCTCGCGAATATGTTTATGTACCTATCCTCCGACTGCACAGCATGATTTTCTTCTTGTTTACGTCTTTTTAGTTCGCCTTTTAAGCAGTCGGGTTTTTGATTTCTTTAGTTTACTTTTTATATTTAAAACATTTTAGTTATTTTCTTTTCGAATTAGGTACATTTAAACATATAAGTGTCATATTTTTTTGAAATCACTTCTTAAAACCCTTTATTTTGATACCCCACACGATGGGGTTGGAAGAAAAAAAAATTGGACATCCATACATGCATACATACATAGACTGATAAACACACTACCCTCCTTCGGCAGTCGGGTGAAAATACGAGTCGAAAACGAATACGTGCACAAACGCCCTTAGGCCCAACCTGCTTACTTGCTTTTTCCACCCTGAGTAATCTTACTAACTCTGAGTTAGTAGCCAACATGGCCATGCAGTTACCTAATGTAGGTATGACGCACGGGTATGACGTTATCATAAATACGTGTCGAATTGATTAGGTACCTTCTATTTTTTAGAAGTCGGTAAAAATAGAACTGTCCTTCAAGTCCTTTTCAAAACTAGGGCATCCTAGTTATCTTCACAGCACTGATCATAACCTGACGTCATCACAAATGACATAAGAACAATAATTTTCTATTGTGCCTGTTTTGTAACCGTCAGTGTTTATGAGTAAATTGTCAATCAGAGTATACTACTGCGTAGGTAGAAGATACCGGGATACCGGTGCCCATACTCTCGACCTTAAACCTAGAATCTAGATTCATCTAGCTAGTCTATTTCTATGTGAACCGAGGTAGGTACTTTAAACTCTATCAATACATTTTTGAGTCAGGACCTTTCTCTTTGGCCCTTCCGGATCACATCATCAGCCTATTAATGTTCCCACTGCTGGGACACAGGTCTCCTCTCTGTGAGATGGCATGGCACGCGGGCCCAGTGCGTGTTAGCGGATGTCACATGTTTTCTAATTTTTGGTTCTAGGACATGCTGGTTTCCTCACGATGTTTTCCTTCATCGTTTTGAGAGCAGTGGTGGTGAAATAATTTACACAAAGTAAAGCGCCTGACTGGGCTCGAACCCACGACCTACAACTTGTAAGTCGCGGCCGATACCACTGGGCCACCACTGCTCTGTTCTTCCGGATCAGGGGCTGACAATGAACACACTCCTGGCCTCGATCTCGCTTATTTTTTTTAAAAGGATTAGCTAACAGTTAGATTATTTATAAGAACTTATAACTAATTTAACAATGACAATGTTAGTAATAATATAACCCACAACGCTGTCCACCGGTAGACATAAAAATTTAAAAGAAAACCGGCCAAGTGCGAGTCGGACTCGCGCACGAAGGGTTCCGTACCATTATCGCAGAAACGGCAAACAAATCATGTTTGTCCTATGGGAGCCCCACTTAAATATTTATTTTATTCTGTTTTTATTATTTGTTGTTATAGCGGCAACAGAAATACACCATGTGTGAAAATTTCAACTGTCTAGCTGTCACGGTTCATGAGATACAGCCTGGTGACAGACAGACAGACATACCGCGAAATCTTAGTAATATAGGGTCCCGTTTTTAGCTCTACCTCGCCTAATTACCAGTGCATTGAAAATTGTTGCCAAGCAATCTTGAATGGACCGATTTCGCAAAGCCCAAATACTGAAAGGGAGACTCGAGAGAGAGCCTCTCAGAATCAAACCAATGAAAAAATTTAGATACCTCATCGTGTAAATTTCAAATAACGAATGCTGCTCGCCTATCAGAGAATTGCGTTAAACTCATTGTATTGATCAGGAAATGTTTTCTCAGCGGAGAAAGTATCAAACATACTTACTCGTATATATTGCCGTCACGGTGTTTACCAATGCGACATACTGATGAGTCGGGCAGACGGGCTAAACATGGTAATTCGAATTCTTTCACTGTGATCCGCCGTGTTTTATCTGACAGGAAAACTGTACTGTTTTTTTTTTAATTTCTCCTGGTGTTTCGTAAAGATCGGTTTTGTTTCGGGCAATATCAGCTTGCTAGTTGAAACTATTCTACTAACCTTCGATTCAAGACAAAAAAAAAAAAAATGTAAAACTCTACTGAAAACCTGGCAGATTGGTTTGACACGTTGTTAACTCCAAATTCTTTATCCAGAAATTGACGCTTACAATGCTGTGAAGTTGATCTAGCTAGTCGAGGGAAACATCAATTTGATACACCTACTAAATAATGTACTTATGGTCCTAGGTTTTAGCAGATTCCCTGGCTTATGAATATCAGGGTCTGCTTTTCGTTTTACTCATTGCCTTTATTCCTGGTCTTGGCGACCGTTGGCGTATCGTGGCGTCTTCTGGAGGTTAAGGTTGGAATTTTCGGGGTCCAAAACACTGGATTGCCATGCCACCCGATAGTTTCAACATTTGCACTGTACCTAAGACTTTAAAAGATCCACTAAGGGTTTGTTGTACTTTGGACAAATACTTTCCTAAGAACAGCTTTTTACCGTTAAAAACGTTATCTTCAAGCTTTAATTTAAGTACTTGTGCAGTATTTAACATGTGAATATTCATGACCTTCTCGCTTATATATCGTTGACACTCCGTTTTTAACTGAGCAGAGAACACAAAAAGTTTCGATGGCAATCTAAACAATTTTGTTCACGAGTTGACGAAGTTGAAAAGTTAGACATTTCCATACGAAGTTGGAAAGTTTCTTTGGAAGAAAAGGAATGTCAGGACTCCTGGAAATTTTTGTACTTATAGTACAACATTATTAAAAAAAAAACTTAATGTCCCTCGGCAATCATCGCATTTCCGAATACAAACGAATGCTAATTTCCATGTCCATCAATTATTAGATTTATCGTTTTTTTTACAATATCATCATCATATCAGCCGAAAGTCCACAGCTGGACATAGGGCAGCCCCAAGCGTCGCCGCATTGACCGGTCCCTTACGTCTCGCATCGAGCGGATCCCCGCAACCTTCACCAGGTGATCGGTCCACCTGGTGGGAGGCCTTCCAACGCAACGTCTGCCGGTTCGCGGTCGCCTTTCCAGAACCTTTTGCAATTCTTCGGGCTATTTCGGTAACACTGGTTCTCTTGCGGATCTTTACATTTCTGATTCGATCACGCAAGCAAACTCCAAGCATAGCCCTCTCCATTGCCCTTTGACTGTAAGCTTTCTGATGAGGCCCATTGTGTGTATGTGTACCATTGCGTGTACCTATAATAATTTGAATTCAGTAAGTACTTCATTATCGTTTTGTTTTGATTACCGAGTGAAATATATAGAGCTGTAAAAATAGCAGCTTTCCTCCGATTAAAATAATACATTATATTAAAAGAGTATTAACAACTCAATATACTTTCAAGTTGATTGAGTGCGTTCTGACGAAACACGAAGACTTTAAGAAAATGTTTGTACCTGTACTTACTTACATAAAGATTTTATGTCATTCTTCAGTCAAGCATGTTCTTTTTTATCAGTTTTTTTTTCCAGTTTAGCAAAAATGTCCAGTTTTGTTGAGGATACTTAATAGGTATCAATCAAAGAAACGTTTCACTAAAAAAATAACTATAGATTTTTAGACAATCCTATAGCTAGTTCGTTGACATTCATGTGCACTTTATAATTTGGTCCATTTAATTTTGCTATATCTTCTAACGGAGCAATCTACAATGCAAAGTACTTTGGTATACCTACCTAACCTAATTCTTCGTTCGAAACCTACTTACATGGATTGAAATCGAATAATTGTGGTTTGCCAAATGAGGTTCATGCAATCCATACTTAGTAGGTAGGTATGAATTGTACCTAACAAAAACAAAAAAGTGAAAGTGTGCAAGTGTTTGATCGTAGTTTACACAACTCAACAACTAAACCAATTTTGAATATTCTTTTAGAGATAATAAGTGTAGTCTGATAGGTTTGGTTAGTTGCCTGGGACCCTGTAGGTACTGTGGGGTAGTTAATTTAGAATAGACTACATTTTGACATAACACATCAAAGAAACACGACGAAAACGTACTTGCAATATGTCAAAGAAAAATGGAACGCAGCATGATGGGAATAAAGCAGAAAGAATGAATCAACAACAAAATTATCAGACAGAAGACAAAATTAGTTGACGTCGTAAAGAGGATAAGGCTACTAAAGTGGAACTGGGCTGGTCATGTCTGCAGGTTAGAGAATGGTCGATGGACCAAACAAGTAACTGAGTGGATACCAAGAGATCAAAGCAGAAGTAGAGGTCGGCCCAGGAAAAGGTGGGAAGACATATTTTGGGAGAAAGGTGGACCTGCAGCCTAATTGCGTTAGTGAATTCTCCAAAGCAAACGAGTCGATTCCTTCAAAGAATCAGAATCAATTCTTTCAACTTAATCGGTATTGCGAAACTAATTTGGAAAGAGTACAAATATCCTCCTTTGAGTTGAAGTTCATCTACTACTTTATGTTTCATCAAACTCGAACATTACACAATACCAATAGTGAAGTTTTATCTCGATTCTTCCGCTTTCGTTAATTCTTTACAATCAATTCTACGTCAAAATATTGGTAATGGAAAGGAGCATAACCTTTCTGTTTCAGAGTGTAATATACAATATGTAAAGTCGTTTTTGGGAAAGAATCGACTCGTTTGCTTTGGAGAATTCACTTACGCAATTAGGGTGCTGGACCTGGACTAAAGCTAGGGACAGGAATCAGTGAAAGGAAATGTGGGAGGCCTACGCCAAAGAGGCGACTACTGCTTAATGGCGTGATGTACACACGTACAAAAATTTAAATTAATTTAGGAAAAAACAAAATTTAGCAAATAGAATGTCAGTAATTATAGGAAATATTTATGTAAAGTAGTAGAATAAAGGCTTTTTTATGTTTTTTTATTTTATATTTTGACAAATGGGCAAAAGGAAACCTATACTATTCGAGGCACAAAACCCCAGAAAATAATTCTGTCGGCATCCACATTTTTAATATATTATATTTCTTCACGGAAACCCAGAAAACTTTTTCATTGTAAATGGTTAAGTATCAAAACTAACAAAGCAGTTTTTTCTACGTCACTAGGCAAAATATCTATTTAGGCCTAGGTAGGTATGTTCAAAGCACGTTGTCTACAATCTCTACGCCACGTTCTGGTGGAATAGCTGGCTAATCTCCAAAACTACTTACTTGCCGGATTTCAGTGAACCACTATCTAATCTAGTTAAACCTATTCTTTTGGGAAGGTTACTGTAATAATACTGCTAATTAACACGTGCTACTACAGGGATTCATTTGTTTTACATAGGGATAATTATAATTATTTGATTAACGGATAGGTTTACCTACTTGCTTGTGTATGCATTTATTCCCGTGTTAGCAAAAAACAAAGAAAAACATTTATTTAACACAGCATAACCCACACAATCAAATAAAAACAGGGACAGTCTTAAAAATAATAATTTTATAAGTGTGTGCGTACGGTTGCGCCAAAAAGGTCCAACTTGTTTCGACCTCAAACGCAAAGTAGGACCTTGACGGAATAGATACTAGTGATGGTGGAGCCGAATTGCAAACTCTGATGCACCTCTTATGCTGCTCTCTCTGGCTTGCCCGAAACATGCAGTCAAAATCTCTGCGCTAAAAGCACCGAACATACCATGGCAATGTAATATTTTTTAGCCAAATTTGTCGTGCTCGTGCCAGTGTCACGAAGGCGAAGAAGACGGATATCTTTTTTAGTCGTATTTTAAGTTAATCCAAAAATAACTTGTTTACGATCCATTGAAATAATAATAATCTACTTACAGAAATAATTCCAAGAAAATTATAACATGAAAGTTTAAACACGAGCCTATAACGCTTTAATACAGTTTTCTAGAACATTAATCATTATCAAAGAAGTTAAACAAGAAATGATAAAATTAACTTCAGGAACTTGTTCCAAGAGTCTAGAACTATTAACATTTCCTAGAACTATTGCCCATTATTATTAAAAGCGATGGATAAAGTGGAGCTACTTTCATTGAAGTTTTCAACATTCGCAAACTATCAAAGATTAATTTCTTGTCTATGATTGACGACCGAATTACTTAAGTTATTAGGTACAAACAACAAAAACAAGGTCTTTAAGTTAATAGGCTCGCTCAGCTCCGCTCAACTCATTTCCGGCATCGCTGCTTAGTAAGCGGAAAATGGAAATGTCCGATGGGAAAATATGATAGTGATATCGGGTTTCGCCTCGTTACGCTTAATTTTCGTATGTGGTAATATTTTATCTGTGTGATTTTTCTGAGCTGGCAATATTCTGTTGCCAACAAATATGGACGTCGTTACAGACGAGAAAAATGTTTTGCCCTTCTTTACTTGGTTATTCATTTTTCTATTCCCTGAAGCACTAACTTATATTCCTTTGCTTAACTTCGAACCCTAGAGTTATAGATATTATAATAACAAATGTCGAATTTGGGTACTTCTATAGAAGTAAGTAGGACTGAGATTTCTTTAGAGAAAAGATTTTCTTGAGAGTGTGTTTTATAGAAATCGTATGATTTCAAACATTTTTATTTAATTTTAAAGTCTAGTCCAGAAACTTTTTAGGAGATTTCAGTTCATGTCGAGCCCTTTTCATAGACTTATCGTAAGCGACATTTTTTCGATTAGGCACTTTGTATCGTAAACTGCTTACGTTTAATGAAATGAAACACCTTTTCGAAAAGCTGCTTACGATAACTCGGAGATTCGATGTTTAGAGACCACCTGCACTACCCTATCAATCTATCTACTATACCTATACTTTTCTATCGTTTATATACCCACGTATTGCTTCACGTGATTGTATCTACCACAGAGTCACGTGACGACTGCGGGTAGTCGGTGGCGTTGGAATTTGAACCTATCGATGTGGAAATCTAGAGGGCTCTATCCAATTATGGACAACGTTTTCCAACTTATAAGTAGCGACTATAATGAAGATAGTAGGAGCTCGACAGTTTAAGAACTGTGATTATGTACTACTAGGTACTGTGTCAGTAATGATGGGCACTGACTGTACCTAATATAGCTGAGTCGACGGCACGAACTATTTTGTGCGCGGGGTTAAAATGCATTTTATATCAACCGACAACAAGTGCGGAAGAGATAGATGCTGTGATGAGCAGTAGGAAGGTAGTTCGCGTACGAATACACACTTTTGCAAATATGTAGCGAAATGTATAATGATTTAGGACGAAACCGAGCGCGCGACATTTTATAATCAGACCTTTTTTTTTTTTTTTGTAATGGGTTTGCTCTTGACTCTAGTCTAGGTCATAGGTGACAGAGACAGAGTCTACGATGGAGTGAGCTTACCCAGAAGAAGCCTGTTCACTCTAACTTTGAAGAGATTCGGGTTGAATGCGTTCGGAAACACAGACGCAGGTAGTGAGTTCCATTCATTCGCTGTGCGCATTATGAAGGATGTTTAACAACCTTTGGGACCTTTGGGAGTCTGGATATCATGAAAAAACGACTTAACGTATCTGTTCAAAATAAAATTATTTGCATTGTTGAACTACTAATCTATCCCTGTATGGAGGCCGTTTTTCAATTTTCCGTCTTTTTATGGCATTTATTTGCGCCCAAAAATGCGTTAAACTTAGTGTCGAAATGTGGAACTTTCGACGCTCATAACTTTCAAGTATTTTATTTTTTTACTTTTCTGCTTCAATACAGGGCTAGATAATGATGAGACAAATTGATATCACTTTTTATTTTGAACGTATATAATCAAACAGTGGAATTATTCCTAGACTACGTTTGTATGGAAGAATTTTCAACTAGTGTAACCTTAACGGGTAACAGCTAACAACTAGATGCGGTTTTATTTATATCACAACTATAAGACATATTTATTAAACGATGCCCCATGGATTTTGGTTACCTACAAAGATATTTAGGCTACTCCAGTTCGTCAAAGATTTTACAATGTACAATCAAAGAGTCCGCTTACCCTGTTTAGACGAGACGAGAGAAAAAGAAGACGCGTTTAATTGATCGAAGGCTATTATAGTAATAATAAACAAAAGTGCTAATCTATAGATATTTGACCGTCAAGACCCGTGGTTACGCACTACTCGGCACTACACAGGCTTATTACGTACTAGCTGTTCCCCGCGGCTTCGCTCCCGTGGGCCACACCACAGGACCCGTTTTCGGGATTAAAAAAATTGCCTATGTTACTCAGGAATAATGTAGCATTCTATTATTGAAAGATTTTTTTAAATCGGTCCAGTAGTTTCGGAGCCTATTCGGTACAAACAAACAAACAAAAAATCTTTCCTCTTTATAATATTAGTATAGAAGAACCAGCAATCAGCAATCATCGCGCGATCAAACGCTTTATATCATAAAAGTCGGAGTATGTAATAGTAGTGTATTATTGGGGGTTCTGCATCACTTGCTCTCGCTTCGCTCGAGCGCGTTATGCAGAACGCCCCAATAATACACTACTACTATGGTCTGCCTCAAATTTTGACACAATTTATGTGAAACAAATTTCATTCCCTGGCAGTATCTGGTAGCAATCAATATCTTCTAATGCAGGTAAAACTAACGCACGGGCTGTATCACTCTCCTGATGAAATAAATCTGCTGTTGCTGTCGATATACTACTCCCACTAGTCTTTGACGAACTCGCAATCGATTTTTCATTATCAACCTGTTTGTTGATAACATTAACGAATGTGCGAAGAAGCTCACCAGACTCGCTTTTGAGTATAAGATACTTAGTATTTTTCAATTTAGATTTCTCTGGATCTTCCAACTTCTGGTAAAATAAATCTTCTGTTTGTGTTTTAACATTATCCTGGTGTTTTAATTCACCTACGTCCGATATTTTTTTTTTAGGGTGCATATCTTGAATATGTATTATCTCACCCCTAGCATTCTTGAAAATCATTTTACGAATGCCATCTAAATTAGATTTCACTGAGTGAAACATTATAAATAACATCAATAAATGTAATTATTTATTTAAGAAATAAATTTAATATTGAACCTTTGCACTGTAATATTCAAAGTTAAATTGCTGTGATGCACGACGCCTATGTAATATATACCCATAAATTGACTCATTTTTAAGTGCAATGTGACATCCTATACATATACACTTTAATAGGGTAAGTATTCCAAACACTTTTTTGTAATATAGTTTGTGCCCTTCACAGCGTTTAAATAAAAACATTTAGGAAAATGTATGGCATGTTGCGTCCAAGGATCATCATAAATCTCCCAATCTTCAATAACACCTCCACATGAGAAACATGCTGCAATATCATTTATACTATTTCCATAATAAAAGAATCCTGCGTCAGCCATTTCCATCACTAATCTTTTCTTTTTATTAAGTGTCCCCCAGTAATAATTAAATGAAAATTCACGCATTTTAAATGTGTTATACATGTCATATCGAGGCTTGTATTCATTTTGAGACATGTTTTATTGACTTTCTAATTCAATTAGGTACAAATGTATAATGGTATGGTCCAGCTTTTGTCAGCAACATATAAAGACTGGACAGAAGTAGGAGGAAGGGGAAGAAAACTAAGATGCATTTCACCTAACTACAGAAATAAAAACAATAAAATATTTATTTTAGAATTTTATTGTCAACACACCACTTATTTAAACACAATACATTTTTTAAAGCACATACAGAGTCATGATAAATACAGTTATATAAATCTTGAGAATATTTATATTGATCGTATAAGCTTATCAAACTTGAACATCCTTTATCTTCTAAATTGAATATATTACAATGACTATTTCCTAAAATATGCTTTAACCACAACACTTTTTCTAAACCCTTAACGTAGATACATTTATCTCTTAAAATATCTATAACCAAATTCTGATAATTAGAATAGGGAACAAATCCTTCACGCCAGCGTATCTTTCTGTTACGTTCAATCCAACTTACTTGTTTTTTTTCTTGCTTCGTTAATTTTGAAAATGGAAATGGTGGCTTAATTAAAAATATTTGTAATGTTTTATTATACAATATGGCGATTTCTTTTATTATAAATTCATTTGTTTCTGTTTTAAAGCCTTGAATATCCACAATAGCAATCATGATAACCTGCGCACGATGTTGCTGAGAGGTTTGTATTCTACAAGTCGATCGTTTATAATCAAACAATATGCAGTCGTCTTATCTGGTATTGCTGTAGAACATTCAATTTCCAACCTCACGTCCACTGGACCAGTTTTCAGGCTATCGTTTTGTCTTGAACAGTCTAAGATAAAGAGAGGGGCTTTTTCTTTGAATTCCTTTAGGTCAAGCAACGGGTCTACTGGATAGTTGTAATACGACTGACGAAATTTCACAAACATTTCGTATAATATACTATATTTGTTCTCAGAAAACTTTAAACCTAAAGGTTCATAAGGATAATATTGTGAATTCAAAAAGAGCGTAACGTTTGTTACTTCACAATGATCGAATACTGAACTATCTTTAGTTTTATTATTTTTTCGATTAGTTTGTAAACAAAAAATTACATATCTGGGTTTTTCTAATTGTGAAGCAGTTTTAATAGACCAAGAATGCTTTGTTGTTTTAGGTAGTAATGGATACTCATATAAATCCCAATTTCTATACGCCATCTGAATAGGTTTATCTTTTTCTAAATGTTTTAAAAGTGACAGTCGTTCTCGGTCTGATACTTTTATGTGTGGCACCCTCCACTGAACTCTTTGCACATCTATTTGAAAATTAGCAATATCATCAGTAAGGATAATGCTATTTAAATTAGTGTTACTTCTGTTCAGTATAAGTTCATGTTTACAATTTATCACTATTTTATTGTAATCCTCTGCAAACCCTAAAACTTTATTTAGTGGTATCACAGCACTAAAATGCCCATCACTTTGAAATCCCTCTAAACACCAACCCCATAGGGCAGCAACTTTATTTTCTGCTTCATTTAATGAGATGTATGATTTTATTGTTGACGTTATTCCAGAATTTTTTATGCGGTCTATTTCAATACCATTCATTTCGTATCTAATGTCTTGAAACAAAAACATAACAGGGTTGTTAGTGAACGTAACATTTTTCTTGATTGGATTCCCATCTTTACCGAAGAACTTCGCCTGTCCTTCGATGTAAATTGAACTGGCTGATGGTAGCACGTATATGTCTTGCTGGTGGAGGGGAATTCTGATTTCATCGTTTTCTCTAAAGCTGCTATTGTAGGGATTGTATGAATGGACTTCATAACTTTCGATCGAAGTGTCAAAGTGCGGTAATTCAGCAATCTGTAGTATATTCATATTTTAAATCCTAGAGCTTTAAGAAAATCTTTATTTACTTTAGTCAATTTCTTAACTTTTTTCTTGCGTCTTTGCACCTTAGCAATCGCAGAAGAACTAAGACGTTTTTCATTCGCTTGAGTGTTTTTATAATATACTATCATTTTGTTTTTCTTAAATGAAGTCGTAACTGAATTTGTTTCTCTCCAAAGTTAACACAGTGGCCAAATTGATCTACAATCTTAACCGATATTGATGAAATTATATTTTTGTTTACTGGAAAGTAAATAACATTTTGCGGTATTTCAACACACTGATGGCCTGGAGTAGTATCAGACACGAATTCGTGAATAAAATGAGTTGGTAATCCGTTGCAATACGAACTGTGAACAAGATCACATTCGATTTTGATTACAGACAGACCTCTGTTAATAATGGGGTTATTTGGTGTTGATTGTAATACTGAAAAGTATATCAAACCGCACTCATATTGATCTGACAAATGCAGCGGTGGTTGAAAGTATGAAACCAATTCCGATTTATGTCCAGAGATGGTAACCGTAGTAGACATGCTTCTATACTGACTTCTTTCGGCAGATCCTGTTTATTTTATTCTTCCACTACACCAAAAATTGATCAAAAAGTTTAAACAAAGATGTCCACAATTATAAGGGTGATCACGCTGAATATTATCATAATTATAATGAACTTTGGATCCCAAGTATTTTATAAATTCCTTTGGAGGCTTAAGATTTCCATAACTATCAAAATATTCAATATAATCATTGTATTTTGCATAGGCTACCCAATGAGAACCAAGATTTTTAGAGCTATCTAAATTTATAACACCGCATTCTTTTTTAAAAGGGTGTTTAGGGAGCTTATCTCTCATAAAGACGCCTCTGAAATAGGGAATATTATTCCCATACTTCAAAATGTCTAAATTACTCAAGGCTCGATTGGGTAGCCGATATCTTAGTTTTTTTCTTTCGATACAAAAATTCCGAGTCCACCTTTATATGGTTTAAGGTGTAGTCCTTTTCCGATGCAGAGAGCTTCCATTTTTTCATTGTGTCTCCTCGATTCTATGAATAATTTTTTTGCCATCTTGAATTCATTTATGGTTTTAGCAATACCAGCTGCACCGCCTGCTAAAGCTCCCACCGCAGATAAGCCCGCAAAAATCGGAATCAAAGGCAATACTCCACCAGTTTTTGGTATAGGAATAATACGAGGAAGTTTAACGGATGAATCATCAGCTAATTTTCTGGCAGCAGCCATAGCTAATTCTATTGCCACTTTCTTGCATTTCGGTTTTAATTTTTTGATATGTCTTTTCGTTTTTCTAATAACATTTTTAAATTTGTTTTTTAATGCTTTTTCAGGTTTAATTTTGGGAGAACACTTTTTGCTTTCTTTTTTTAGGCCAAAACCAGTTTTGATTTTTGTTGCCATAGCGCTGCTTACTAAGCGTGCTGACAGTTTTTCTCCTACAGTCGCATCTGAGGCAAGTGCTCGCTCTTTAGCCATATTTAACAAAACTAAATCTGCCTTGTGGCGATCCTTTAGGTTTGAAGACTTGTGATAGGCAATGTCGTGTTGTTTGCAATATTCGTCTAATTTATTAACACCTTTATCTCCACGCGTAAGCCTTTTAATTAATTTAGTGCCAGGCCCGCAATAATTGTATCCCGGTAAATGTAACTCAAATGGTAAATGATTTATAATCCAATTGAGAAGACTACTCTCTTCAATACCCATCATAAGACTGAAACATTTGGACTGAACACTTAATAAATATTCGATTTATCAATCCAACTGTTTTCAGAAGAAGGCAAGCCTAACCATTTTACCAAAACCCTGTTTCCTTTCCTTCTAAGAACTTTTTCAACCAAATATACATGAGGATTTTTTGTCTTTTGAAGCTCTTGTACATAAAATGCACCTAGAATGGGCTGGCCCCTGATTGCATCTTCAATTAAATAGGTGATAGGGGTTGTTTTTTGAATTTTTCGAATTTTAAATATTTCTGTCGACCAGTTGGGAGTATATCCTTTTTCAAATGTCCCCTTATACTTACTAATGCGTACATAATCACCCTCTTTAAACTTGCTTTTTATGCTATCGGTTTTTACCAGCCTGAAATATCTTTGTAATATGCGTTGTTTATTATTATTGTCCACGTTTGCGGGAATTTCATCAATTGTGCGATGATAGGTGTGATTGTATTCATAAATAACTTTATTAAGAGTATTATCGATCCAGTTATAGCTTCCTTTTAGACTAAATTCTTTATAAAGTTTAGACTTCAATGTTCTGATGAATCGCTCAACAATTGAAGCTTTTTTTGTTGAGAAGGTTGAATAATGATTAATATGATAAGATCTCACAAGTTTTTTAAATTTATCATTATAAAACTCTGCCCCATTATCAGTTTGCAGATTTTTAGGCATACGCCCTTTTTCCAATAAAATCTTGAAAGAATTGCATACAACATCTTTGGTCTTACTTTTCAAAGGAAAGATCCATGCATATTTTGAAAATGTGTCAATAACAGCAAGAATAAATCGAAAATTTTTATTGTCTTTAGAAATTGATTGCATATCAATTAAGTCCGCTTGCCATAAATCATCTATATCTTTCATAATAACATGTCTTCGCGGAAAGTTTACCCTTGCATTTTTATGAATTTCGTTTACTACGTCGGCTTTACTCATATCTTTAATTCAGTATATCAACATTTGTCTTGAACCCACCATTGATACTGAATAAAAACCATAGTATCTCCACTATTTATTATTGAATTATGTCAGCTTCTTTTAATTCTTCAACTATCGATAAAATTTCATTATCATGATTGGTATTGCCAGCATCTCTCGAAGCTACTAATAATTTTAATCTCTCAACCAATTCATTGGGATCATCCCAATATATCAAGTCGGTGTTGTTTTTGTACTTCTTTAACTTTGGCAAGTTTCCTCCAAATTTAGTGTGAACAAGTTTATCATCGTTTGACGATTCGGAAAATAGGTGTTTGATTATTTTACAATATTTTATACCTTTGTCACCTCTTATTTGACCTTTAGGATTAAAATCTCTTTTATGTGCATTTGTATAATGTAACATATCCTTATAGACAAGTTTATCTTCGCTCGATATTAACTTTAAATCAGGTTTTCTTCGGAGTAAAAGTTCTTTTAGACCAGCAGTTAAATTGTAAGCTTTGTCACCGATTTTAATTAAAATGGTACTTTCGTTATTCAAACTATCAACTTTAGAAAATGATACTGTTGAATTACCCATGAATAAAGTATTGTTTTCACTTCTGATTCCAAACGGTATACTAATACCATCATAAATACCAAAGATGTCATCACCTTCTAATGAAATTTCTAAATTATCAATCGATTCCTTTTTAGCATTTTGTTCGACTAATTGGGTAGATTTTATTTTTGGATCGTAATAGTCATTGAACTTTATAGATGAACTAGCATTATTTTCATCGGATTCGATTCCTTCGGAATTTTTTAGAGTTGTATTTTCATTTTTATTATTTTTTTCTGCAGATTTATTAGAATTAACTAAAGTCTGAAGAGGATCTGTCACCGGTTTTAGCATTTTATCAAGTGACAAGTTCATTGCATGTTCCTGATTTTTCATATGTTTTATTTTATTTTTTATGGAGTCAACAGACTTCATTAATTCCATTTTAATATTTTTCTCCATATTATGTAACCACAACTGTATTCAACTAAGAAAGGAATAACACTAGCAATGTTTTTTGTATACAATTCATTTATATGTACATGTATTTGCTTTCATTCAAATTTAAAAAAAAAATCAAAATTCTGTCTGTACCTTCCATTATTTAATGATGAGTCTTTGTTAATAAGAAGAAAGTTGTAAGGGTTACTCCAAACACTTTTACAAATATCTTTGAACTGATTCCACGGTACATCAGAGTTGACATGTTCTTCATAGATGTGCTTTAAGTTCACATCATCTTGTTTAAATATTATAAGAAAGTTAGCATTATCGCGTAACAACTGTTTCGGGATTTTTGAGTAGGTTTGCGATAAATAAAAGCAATCAATTAGCTTATGTCTACCCATACAGAAATAATTGCGGATATTTGTTTGATTTTCACATACAACATCATCAAATATAAATACAGAATTTGGTAAAGCTTCACTCGGAGATATGACATCTTTATCGTCATTGAACTCATGAAATTTTATCTGAGGCACTCTTTTTAATACTTCCCGTAAAAAACAATATTTTGGTTGAAAATTAGTCTTCGAGTAAAGGTAAAGGTTTTGAAATTTGAGCCCATTTTCATGCAGTAACAAACTGATCACAACGTTTGTTTTACCACAATTTGAGGGGCCGCAAATTATACAGCGAATCGTATTTGGCAACAAAGCGCTATGTCTAATCTCTTTAGGAGACTCACCAAGATTTATATTTTTAACGTTAAGTGATATGGGTTGTTTGATCAACTTCATCTTGTCAATTAATTTAATTATTAACTAACATAAACATATATACTTTATTTGGGGCTATCTTTAGACTTGTCCCAACAGGAATGGTTCTAGTCTCATCTTACAAGATAGGTATGTATATTTAAGAGCTACGTAATGATCCATATTACTCATCGCAAATCAAATAATTTTTGCACGTGTTATAAAAATAAGCGATCACTTCACAGCTGGTGTTCTATGCATAAGGAGGTCGTTTTGTTAACGATTTTATATTTTCAAGGTAAGGTTTTTTTTTTAATTTAATTAATTAATTATTTAAACTAATAATAATAAGTATGTAATGCATCCCTTTTTTTTTACAGAATTATGTCACACTCACCATCGTACAGCCCCGTTGTAGATATGACCGCCCCGCAAAATTTAGCGGTATGTAACTAATAAGATTATCTTAAATCAAACATTAAATCCATAGTTCATGCTGTTTAGTTATAATATTCTTAGTATTCTTTCAGAATGCGATAGAAGACTCAGACCCTGTCACCAATCCGTTTTACTATGCTCAAGATGGGGAGAGCTGGTATGCGGAAGTAGCAGCTAAAACATGTGAGGAGAGTCGAAAGAAAAAAATAGAGGAACGAAGATTCAAGAAGAAAAAAAGTAAATCTTTTAAAAACTCTTCTTTTATCATGCGTAAGGAGCAAGGACGTGTTCGCCAGTTAATAAAAATTATGGTTTTTGATTTGGAAGGCCGTGATATGGAAGAAATAGACACTGAAACTGATAATGCGAGTGTGAATGTGCAGTATTTAGTGACAAGTGATTATGACGATATTGTTGACAAAACTGATCATTTAGTTAGTAAAATAGTACAAAAGTTAAGCAAATCTAATGTGTAATGTTTGTTATTGTTATTATTGTAAAAGTGAATTTAATTATTATTTGAATGTATTATTGTTAAATCAAAAAGAAATGTTTAAATTAATCGGGTTCATGTTATACCTGTATAATAAGACAGTATGAATAAATCAAACAACTGCTGTAAGATTACATAATTTATTTATTTCACATATTATATTAAAATATATAATTATTAGTACTTAAACTACAAACTAACAATTCAAGTTAGGTATTATTAATACAAGATGCTCAAATACATGCAATAAATAATATTCGAAAAAATCAATAATTTGTTTTCATTTAAAATATTGTTTTATGATGACCCCATGGTAAGGTTGTTATCTTATCAGCCATTATTTGTCGTTTATCATCGCTGTTTGACAAAATTACTTTATTTATCTTTTGAGTAAAAATTCTATGATTCTTAGATCTAATAATACACATATCATCTCTGAGTATTTCATTGTTCAGTAAAACCTTTTTATATTTTTCTATATTCAGCTTTTTTGTAACACATTTCTTAACACCTTTAGCTTTCTTTAAAGTGGAAATTTTAGAATCTATACAGTATAATTTTGCTCCCAAACCTACAAATTCTGATATAATTTCACCACCCATCTCATCTTTGAAGTAACCAGGTGTTTTAGCATTAACCATTGGTATATTAAATACATTATCTTTTTCAAAGTTGCTAGTATCAAAATATTTTAAATGTGCTTTTAAGTCTTCGTAAAAATCCTTTGTCTGTATTAAATATAGCAGACTGTCAGTGTCTGTATAGCAAAGCTTTAATTTATTTTCGTAAATTCTTTTCATGACCGAATAGTGGAATTTATATAAGTGACATTTTGCAATTTCTAAAATACTAAATCCGATATAGATTGGACGATCTAAAACTATTTTTGTTTGGTTCATTTGAATTGTTACAAGAGATTCTGAAATAACAGAAAAGTTATTGAAATTAGGTGCGCTAACATATTTTTCAGCCCCGTAAAACTTTTTAGTTCGATTAGATTTGTCTCTCCATATATTTACGAGCTTAACATCAACTTGTTTTCTTTTATTCTCTATGGTTTTTCCAAATATAGAATTATTTTGTTTTTTAAAAAAATCTCTTTCAAAATCAGAAGTTGCATTTTGCCTCAGCCCAGTATTTAAAGAAATATATGATTCTAAGAATTTACTTTGGTGAAATGCTAATATTCTATATATTTTTAACAGTTGTAAACCATTATTTAAGCATTCTTTTAAATGAATATAATGAATAACATATCTATGTTTATTGAAAAGATTAGCAATAAGTTTAGCATTTCGACTACAGAACGGAACAAATTTTTCGGGCGCAAATGGTAAATCGGAATGGTTATCATGCAAGTAGTCAGGGTAATGAAGATCTACTTCTAATATAAATCCAATATCAGAATCAGATGATAAGCTCATAACATCAAAATTTAATATTTCCTTCTGAAGGAGAAACCTAAATCCTCCTACTGGAAGCTTTTGCATCATAGCATATCCATATAAATTAACACAATCAAGATAAATTAGAAAACTATCAGGTTCTTCACTATTATAGTCGGTAAGATATTCATTATTTGCCTTAGCATATCTGAGTGAACATTGAGCAAGTCCTCCTCTTATACCCTTTTCTATCATTTGATATATTTCTAAGTCAGAGATTAGATCTAACTTGATTTTAGTATACAATAACATAGCATCCCAACTTAAGGATGGTGATGAAACGTAATAGCAAGGATCCAGACCATAATTATTTAAACTCATTTTCCTAAATTTTTCAAAAACATCGCACAGAAGTAAAACGTCACATTTAAGATACAAATCGGTATATTCACCCAAATTTTTTATATCAAAAGTTTTCCAAACATTTAAGGCATGCTCATAGTCTTTATCAGATATAGATTCAGATGTAAGTTTGTTGAAAAATTTTGACGGTTCTGGTAATTTATTCTCATCATATCGTTCCCAGGAATCTATGTAATCGTAACAATAAATGCCTTTTCTTCGAACAATATCAAATAAAGTATTATTATTAAAAAAAGATTTTAAATGTTTGAAATCTTCAGGGTTCATAGTCTTAACCAATTTGTCCATACTTGAGCTTAAAAAATTATATGAGTCAATAAATTTCAATTTTACAACATTTGTTGCATTGATGGTTATGAATTTTGTAAATGAAATATATTTCTCTTTAGTTCTCGGTATGAGATGAATTCGACCGTTTATCTTTGAAAGTTCATTAATAAATAAATGACTGTCATAACCGGATAAGTTATGAAACACTATGGGTATAAAAGTGCATTGCTTTGCATTTAAATTGCATATATCATGCGCAGGTCCTCTATATTTTCCAGTAAAGTGATCATGGTCCTTAACAATATTATCATTACACGAAAACTTATTTTTACAAATATGGCACTCAGTGCTGTTGATAAAACATCTATGTTCATCCTCAGTAAGCGGTATCATATTTTCACTCTCTAATAATACTTTATATAATCGTTTTACATCATTAGTCAAAGATTTGACAAATTTCTTAGAACAATCTGGCCCTCGGTAAGATACGAAATCATTTAATTCGGGATTTGAATTACAACAAATATAGTAAGCAAAACACGTAGCCTCATGAACTTGAATATTTTCTACATGTGTTGATTTATGTTTGTCAGAATATTCACGCAATAAACTTTCAAAATCACCATAAATCACTATTGGTACTCTTTGAGTTCTTTCATAATTTATGAAACTTATTTCAGTACCCTTCTCAGGTAATATGGTTTGTATTCCGGCACATTTGTGTTTACCTCTCGCATGATTAATATTTTGTTTTCTTCGTATTTCGCATGTAACCATAATATTTGTACGCTTCTTGGCATAACATAGCGACCTACGAACTTTAATTTAAGAACTGTATTTACTACCTATGTTACACAAATAAAACATGATTTGATTTGATTTGATTTTCAATTTCTCTTCAGTGTGAAAGTAAATAAAACATTCATCACATAAATATATTTTACTTTTATGTTGGGTCAATTGCTTGTGTACAAGTTTTTCAAAGCTTTTAATTAAACAGAAATGACTCTTTCTATTGTTGCTAATGTAAAGCAAATTGACATGGTATAAACGACGTGATTTTGTTTTATATAAGGGACCTGTAACTGTAACATTATTATCTAAACCGTATATATTGATACTGATATTAGAATTGTTTATTTCAAAGCGCTTAATGTCATTGAAACTAGGGGGAAAACTCATGTCAGAAATATTAAATAATTCGGAATAATGTGGATATGAAGAAGTTCTGTTTGGATTGGTCTTTGCCGGAAACATATCAGCTACAATACACCAAAGAAAACAATGTTGGTCTTCATTTTTTATGTTTAGGCATGATTTAGTATTGACAATACGTTTAGGCAATGGTAAATAAGAACCACCTCGCAAAGGATTATATTTTACGATATTAATTTCTAAATGACTGATAGACTCAATTGTCCAACCTGACTCAGACAGTTCAAATTCGGAACATTTACAAATAAGTTTACCACAAAATGATTTATATAAGGACAAAATATCTGTGTTTTGCACGACTACATTATACTTTGTGTTAAATGACTTTAAAGATTTTTCATAATTTTTTGGTAATATATACCAAACAAATAGTTCAAAATTAACTTTTACCGATTTATGTTTTTTCATCTGGTCTTTGATAAGGTAACAAATCGTTTCAGAAATTTGTGTTAAAAATAATTCAAGTGAAACGTTAACCATTCTAGGATTCACTCTATAACTGATTATCCGATTTCTAAAAGCTGTTGCTATTATATGAACATTATCAAAACGTGTCTGTAATAAGCAATTCGATTTGTGTACATTAGTTTTTTTGTGTGCAGAATATTTCGGAACTGAAACGTTACAGACTTCACAGAAAAACATATTTAGATAATTGTAATTGCAAAAACTATCTTAAAGTATTTAAATATTCTGGATTTCGGATATTAATTTCCTGTAAATTATTATTAAAAAACGAAATTTAAAGTGGATAAAGTTTAAATGTAAAACAAATTACAAATCGAATATTATAATTAAAATAATATCGAGTATTCTCAATGTTGAGATTTCTCAGAATCGAGTATTTTTAATATCGAGTATTCTGTTTCTTAGTATCGAGTTTTCTTAGTATCGAGTATTCTTAGTATCGAGTATTCTTAGTATCGAGTTTTCTTGGTATCGAGTATTTTTAGTATCGAGTATTTTTTGTATGAATTTTAAAGTGGATGAAAGTTTAAATGTAAAACAAATTACAAATCGAATATTATTATTAAAATAGTATCGAGTTTTCTCATTGTTGAATTTTTCTCAGATCGAGTATTCTTAGTATCGAGTATACTTAGTATCGAGTTTTCTTAGTATCGAGTATTCTTAGTATCGAGTTTTCTTAGTATCGAGTATTCTAAGTATCGAGTTTTCTTGGTATCGAGTATTTTTAGTATCGAGTATTTAGATTTTTAATATTTCATATATTTGAGCTTCCTGTAAATAAATCACAATTAATAATATAATGAAAATAATATTAATAAGTATATTATATGGATTACATTTGTTTAATAAGTAATGTTTTAGTATAAGTCAGTATCGAGTATTCTAAATATGATATTTTAAAGTGGATGAAAGTTACAAACAAATTACAAATCGAATATTATTATTAAAATAGTATCGAGTTTTCTCATTGTTGAATTTTTCTCAGATCGAGTATTCTTAGTATCGAGTATACTTAGTATCGAGTTTTCTTAGTATCGAGTATTCTTAGTATCGAGTTTTCTTAGTATCGAGTATTCTAAGTATCGAGTTTTCTTGGTATCGAGTATTTTTAGTATCGAGTATTTAGATTTTTAATATTTCATATATTTGAGCTTCCTGTAAATAAATCACAATTAATAATATAATGAAAATAATATTAATAAGTATATTATATGGATTACATTTGTTTAATAAGTAATGTTTTAGTATAAGTCAGTATCGAGTATTCTAAATATGATATTTTAAAGTGGATGAAAGTTACAAACAAATTACAAATCGAATATTATTATTGAAATAGTATCGAGTATTCTTAGTGTCGAGTATTTAGATTTTTAATGTTTCATATATTTGAGCTTCCTGTAAATAAATCACAATTTAATACCTAATGTAAATAATATTGTGGATTACATTCGTTTAATAAGTAATGTTTTAATATAAGTATAAAGAAGAGTATATGAGTAAAATAGGTATCACAATAATATTATTTTATTCCATCAAATAATATTATTTGGATACAGAACAGGCTGCACGCCCTTAAATTCTGCTTTCGCTGCAGATACAAGATTATTAGTGGCGCGCCAAGTCGCTGAATCGGAGTATACAGAGGCCCTATACGTGAGGAGCGCTTGCTTCCATCGGTCCTTTCCGAATTTTTCAGCGTCCCTATGGTTATAAATACGGAGCTCGATATAATAATCACCGCTCCGTGTTAGGTCCTGCTGATAGGAGTTTCCAGAAGCTGTTCTTCTGGACAGGGACGATCGCAGTGCAGCTGCCCTCACCGGTTCAAGATCTCCCTCTTCCTCCTGTAAACATTGTTATAAAATAGCATTAGATAAACATATTTGAGAGGAGCAGAGGAGAGCAGTGGTGACCCAGTGGTAACGACCGTGACTTACAAATTGTAGGTTGTGGGTTCGAACCCAGGCTAGCGATTTACTTTGAGTAAATTATTTCGTCACCACTGCTCTCAAAACGGTGAAGGGAAACATCGTGAGGAAACCGGCATGTCCTAGAACCAAACATTTTAAGATATGTGCACAGGGCCCATGTATCCGCCACCCGGGCCCACTCCCTCTCACGGAGAGGCCTGTGTCCCAGCAGTGGGAACAAGCCGTCAGATTGAAATCCTATAGGTAATTATAAATCTTAAACACATGTTTGATGAAATATATATTTTTTTTACTCACCGAGGAATCAGCCACGCAAATCCGCTTGATTTTCTTAGGCCTCTTTGGTGAAGTATCGGTTTCGGAATCAGACTCACTGCCAAATAATTCTTTTACAGGTGGAGTTGAGGCCGCAGCTACTTTCTTCGATTTGCCTTTGCCTTTAGCCACTTTTATTTTCGGCTTTGTATTTCTTTTTGGTTTAAACGATGTAGAGGGCTCGTTGGGATGCGACTCTACATCGGATTCAAATGGATTCACAAATGTCGACCTAAAATAAAAAGAAATAGTATATAAGAAGTTATACAAATGAACGATTCCTAAAAGGATAGACAGAGTAATAGAACACTCTCTATAACAATTTTCTCTATCTGGAAATCGATCCTTGAATACTTAGAAAATTGAATAAGTCGTTATTTGGTTCTAGAACTCAGCGTCAATACTTCATGTTGTGAAATGGTAGTAACGGTTATTAAACCACTGCACGAGAAGCAAACAAAATAACTCAATAATACATTTTAATTAGATCTGGAATCGAACCCAAAACTTTGCATTCGACGGTGACACTGATGTTGAATGGGCTACAGGGAACGTAAGAAATAAAAACAATTAACACATTAAATATTTATACCTTGGAGTCGAGCCAAAGATTTTACGTTCAGCAGTTATACTTGTAGTCTACATCATCACTGAGTTACTAGTAAGTTTAAACCCGTAAATAAACAATACTTAAAATTGGGAATCGAACCCTAGACTTAACTTTCGATTATTGCATTTACCATCACTAAATTGCAAGTGCAGTAAGTTATACAAAAAAATAATGTGATACGTACATACTTGTTGTGGAAGATATAAATTTGCACACTTAATCACTGAAGATGATGGAACTCGTCACCAACACAAGAACACCAACAATTCACAAATAACTGATTATGATTGATGGATGCGTCATTGAAGGGACTTATTTATAACACTTTTACGTAAGGTAGCGATTATATTAATATTTGCAACTATTGTTTTAATGTTTCACTAATATTTGACTTGTAAATTATATTTTCATCACTCCTTAAATAAGGTCTATAATCATTTGTTCTTTATTAGACACTATGCACACAGCCTACAATTCCATTTTTGGGGCGGTGGCGACACTCTGTCGCAGCAATCTGAGACGAAAATCTAAAAAGGAAGTTGCATGTACCTTGACCATTCAATATCGGTCTATGAAGTCTCACATTAAAATGGTAGCAAGAGGTTTTGTAAACACTTACCAAAATAAGTTAAGCCTAGACATTACATTTAGGAAAATGTATGGCATTTTACATTCAAGGATTATCGTAAATCTCCCAATCTTCAAAGCGATCCAGTATTTTGTCACATTTTTCGACGACACGTATGGCGCATTGCTTAAGAGCTCGTCTCGCTGCATCACAATGTAAATATTAGTTTATAAACGTGCTGCTACTAAATGTCCCAAGTGTCGCGGGTTCGATTCCCGCACGGAACAAATAAGTATTTGTTCCGGTCTGGATTTTGTTTTCATGTTTTATTTTTACCATTATTTAATTTAATAATAATAATACTCTGAAAAATGAGCAAGTATGAGCCTGGCTCAAAACATTCTTTAGGTACTTACTTAATGGTAAGGAGGTACGATTGGTGCAGTGGTTAGATTGACTTCTGCCCTACGTGTCGTGGGTTCAATTCCCACACAGCAAATATTTGTATGATCTACAACTAGCTCCGGGTCTGGCTGTCTGTAAAATGTATGTCTGTCAACGAAAGAAATCTTAGGATCGTATCGTTTTATTCTTGGCTTTGTGCTAATAGTCTGTTGATATCTATTATTTTTTAATAGCATAAAGTGTAACGTCGGTTCCCATGTGCCTAATGAACCTGCTGGAATTTATCGGGTGCAGATCCAAACTACTCGCTATTAAGAATTACGTTATAGAAAATAAAATAACACTGGACCTTGGAAATCAAACTGGGTTCCTCATGCTCAACAATTGCAAAATTAAAATCGCTAGACCAAAGAATAAAATAGATAAAATGCAAGTAAATTCTTGAACTACTAATTGATGCACTCTACATTGTTTTACCTAACTACTTTAAAAGCATCACACTTTCGTCAAGTAATATAAAATATAGGGACATAAGTTGATCAAACGAGTCGAACTTGATATGGTTGTTTATAAATTTTTAGTACACATCGCACCGTTGATTGAGGCATTCTGCATAACGCGCTATTATTTATTCCAATGTTCGACATCGCACCGTTGAATGAAATAAAAATATTCAGCCCGTATTGCAAATTTGAGGCAGACCATAGTAGTAGTGTATTATTGGGGCGTTCTGCATAACGCGCTCGAGCGAAGCGAGAGCAAGTGATGCAGAACCCCCAATAATACACTACTTGTAATTGCCGTTTTATTGTAATAGGTACTTCGAATTGACATAGAACCTTCATGGTTTGATATTTTTGAGTAAAACCTTTTTCACATGGTATCTATAAAGTTCTTCTTTTAAAAAATGTTCAACATTCGATTATCGACTTTCAGTTGTTTTTTTATTCAGCTTAGACTAGAAAGATGGATACTTCGAAAATTCGAGTGATTTTTGAATACGAGTTCCGACGTGGAACTAACGCGGCAGAAACAGCTCGCAATATCAATGTTGCGTTTGGAGAGGGGACTGCTAATGAACGCACCGTACGATTTTGGTTTAAACGCGATCGTGATGGAAACTTTGATTTGAAGAACGAACCACGTGGAAGACCGTCCACACAGGTGAATAACAATGAATTGATAGAAGCCGATCCGAGCTGAAACTACCCAGGAATTATCGGCATGGTTTAACGTTACCTTACCAACAATCTTGACTCATTTGCGTCAAATCAATAAAATAAAAAAATATGAAAAATGGGTGCCTCATGATTTGACTGATCTGCTGAAAGAATCGCGTGTTGAAACTTGTGTTGCCTTGTTGAATCGATACAGAAATGAAGGAATATTGGATCGAATTGTGGCATGTGATGAAAACTGGATTCTTTACTATAACCGTAAGCGAAAAATGCAATGGCTGACCCCAGGTCAAACGCCGCAACAGTGTCCTAATGCAAAGCTTACTAATAAAAGGTAATGGTAACTGTTTGGTGGACTCAGCATGGTGTTATTCACTATAGCTTTCTCCGATCTGGTCAAGCAATAACGGCAGATGTCTACTGTGCCGAACTCCGAACAATGATAGCAAAACTAGCAGTGAAACAGCCCCACTCATGAATCGGTCTTCACAATTATTGCTCCGTGATAACGCGAGACCATACAGCACGAGAAACCGTTTTAACTCTACAGGAACTGCAATTAGAAACCATTCGTCACCCTAAGTTTTCGCTTGCTCCAACGGACTACCATTTTTTCGTGATTTGGACAATTTTCTACGTGATAAAAAGTTTTCTTCTCAGGTGGCAGTACAAATGCTTTCACACAGTTTGTCAAATCTAAATCATCAGAGCTCTATCGCAAAGGCATAAATTACCTTCCTATTAGATGGCAGCAATGTATAGATAATAATGGTAATTGTTTTGATTAAATAAATAAATTAAATAGAAAAAAAAAACAAATTTTCAGTACAAATCGGCAATTTCATACTTTAACCCCTAATACCTACAGTGTAGGTATGGTAGGTTGTCAAATGCACTTATTTCTAAAAAAACCGCCGAAAACTCCAAAACATAACGAGTTTCCTCCGTGCCTCGGCAAGAACGTTAAGCCGTTGGTCCCGGCTGTCATTTGAAGATCTTTGATAGTCGTTACGGGTAGTCAGAAGCTTGAGATCTGACACCAGTCTTTCCAAGAGGTACCGTGTTACCCAGTTACTGAGTTGTGGAGGTCAGATAGGCAGTCGCTCCATGTAACATACTGGTACTCAGCTGAATCCGGTAAGACTGGAAGCCGATCCCAATATAGTTGGGAAAAGGCTAGGCAGAATTGTCTACAGAGTCGACCAACTGATCTCCAAAGTTTTATTAAACCCGGAGAAAGTCTCCAATAAGCGAAAAACGTTGTCAAAAGACAAAATCTCAAACAATACCCACTTGTTCGATACTTTCCGACGATAGTGAAAACTATCATTGTTCTCGAGTTGATTCGCACGGATTGTTCAACACGATTCTTCTGTTTAAATGTAGCACAAATCTATGCAAGTCATTATCGATCTTATTGCGATATAAATAGGAATTAAATTAGCTTGTATTGTTTGATTGGTGGTTAGTGGTTAGAAGTATGGCGGTAGTTAATGGATCGCATGATTAGACGATGACCAATTAACTATTGACATCTAGTACTTATTCATTGATTGGAGTCTTTAATTGGGTTTACCTACATACATATCAAAAGTGCTAATGTAATTTTTTTTTTAAATTTTTACCTGACTGCCGAAGGAGGGTAATGTGTTTATCAGTCTATGTATGTATGTTTGTTCCTATGTGGCGTTCTAGAGACCAAACGCGTTGGCCGATTTTAATGATTCTTACGTGAATTGATTCGTCTCAACGTTGCGAGTGTCGCTGGCTACATTAAAACTGGAAAATAGAAAAATGGCGGCTTTTGGGCGCCATATTGTGGCGTCCAATTTTTTTTGTTTCCCTTCCCATCGTGTGGGGTACCAAAATAAAGGTTTTAAAAAGATAATTTCAAAGATATGTTTAAATGTAACTAATTCTAAAAAAAAATGCCAAAGATTCGAAGACATGTAACGTGACATCTACCAATCCGCACTGGGCCCGCGTGGTGGATTATAGCCCATTCCCTCTGACGGAGAAGAGGCCTGTGTCCCAGCAGTGGGGACATTAAAAAGGCTGATGATGATGAATTAAAAAAAGACGTAAACAGAGGAAAAGCAAATTAAAAAGACGTAAACAGAGGATGCATCTGGTTTTGGTCAGCCAGTTCGCGAATATGTATCCTCCGACTGCACAACATGATTTTCTTCCTGTTTACGTCGTTTTAGTTGTTTATGAACTAGTGTTTTCAATGTTTATGAACTACAAAAATGTTACCTAATCACAACGCTGGTTTAAGGGGGCTGGGGGGCGAGCCGGGCAAATGCTAAGAGTGGCACAAAATGAAGGGCGGCCAAACTGAACTAACAACCCTTTTAATTTCATCAGAAAGCCTAACTTATTCGTGGTGTGGTGCTCAAATTTTGTAGCTCGCTTTACTGTCAAAAGTTCTTGTTGTTAACCCACTGTCTAATAACTTAAAATTCATCTTTATGTAGCGAAAATTCATAGGTGAAATTTAAGAGCTCATTTCGTTTTCAGTTTCGCTCGTAGTTGTCTAAAAAAACCGGCCAAGTGCGAGTCGGACTCGCGCACGTAGGGTTCCGTACCATTATCGCAAAAAACTGCAAAAATATCACGTTTGTTGTAGCGGAGCCCCACTTAAATATTTATTTTATTCTGTTTTTAGTATTTGTTGTTATAGCGGCACAGAAATACATCATCTGTGAAAATTTCAACTGTCTAGCTATCACGGTCCATGAGATACAGACTGGTGACAGACAGACAAGACAGACAGTGGAGTCTTAGTAATAGGATCCCGTAACCTAATACAAGACATTTATTCCACACAAACATAACACAACAGCAACCTCAGATTAGAGAAAAGACAGCAACAAACACAAAGACAAGAGAAGAATGTTGTTAAAAATAATACAAATAAATTGCGCTAAGCGTACCCATAGCGAAAGGGTTTTGAACTTTTGATCCACAATAGGATTGAAAAAAAAAACTATGCATGGTTTTATTTCTCTACCAATTAGTGCCGTGGCCCGTGTCTACAAGAGTGAACTTTCCAAATGACAGTTTGAAGAACTCTTGTATCCCCGCGGCGTGCCCTACGTGCCTAGACTAGATTTAGTCAATCCAAGATGATTGATATGAAAACTGAATCTATATTCCACGAACAAAGTAGGTAGCTAAATCCATATCCAACGAAAAACATTTTTATTCAAACATCTTTTTGAGTAGGTAGATGCATTTAGGACTTAGATTTTAAATCAGTAGAGGGAAATTTCTCTCGATTTTGTGTAGATTCTGACTACCCTCGTTTGAAAAAGGTACAGAAGGTGTGAGTTACATTTAGGTACTAGCGACCCGCCCCGGCTTCGCACGGGTGCAATGCTGAAACTAAATATACTAAAGAATGTCTTTATATACAACGTTCACAGCTTGCAACCCCAGTAAGCCAGAATTGGCCATGTAAAAAACACTTAACGCTCAAATCTAAGCCTGCAACGTTGAAAGTTTTACCCTGCGATTTATTGCATTATATCGTCCTCTGTGTTCTCTCCAACAGGGTCAATATTTTAATGAATTACGACATTAAAGTCAGGAGGAGTATCTACTGGAACACTCTCAATCGCAGTTTTTATA
This sequence comes from Orthosia incerta, assembly GCA_948252205.1. Lineage (NCBI taxonomy): Eukaryota > Metazoa > Arthropoda > Insecta > Lepidoptera > Noctuidae > Orthosia > Orthosia incerta. The sequence goes on from OX411760.1 coordinate 7,146,508, forward strand.
GACTGTATGTAGCAGTTATGAGAATGTAACATATCTTGCGAGAGATCTGATCAAATCTCTGGCTGTGCGCACTTGGACACCGCGTGCTTGACCACTATCTCACCTGATGGTAAGCGATGATGTGCTCGTCGATGGAGCACGCTTGCCTAGAAGAAACCCATTCACTCTTGACTTAAAGACCCCTAGATTGTAGCTATCGGGAAACACAGATTCCGGCAGGGAATTCCACTCTTTAGCTGTACGCATAATAAAAGTGTCCCCAAAACGTTTTATGCGTATGGGTGGGATGTCCACCATGTACCGATGACGCATCGCCGTACGTCTGGTAGTCCGATGATGGAACGGGCTGGGCGGAATTAAATCATGTAATTCCGCCCACTCCCCGAAATGTAACCGATAAAATACCGACAAACTGGCAACTCGGCGACGATGTGATGCTTGTGTATCTGGATCTGCAATATAATAAATTTGCAGGTATTTGTGATCATCGGGTCGAAGTGGTAGCAAGCTCACAGATATACTTGTATATATATATATATATACTACACTTGCCCTTGAATTTTAAATGTAGGCATAAAACCACGCTCAACGACTTGCTTAGGTACTCTTGAAAGAGGTTATTTGATATGCGGCGTATATTGCGCAATCGTTTTGATTTCGGATGATCACCCGTAAGAAGAGAGTGAATTAAGGGGTTCAGGTGGAGGAAGATTTTCTTCTAATTTTACTTTTCCTTGTAAGCAACACATGCCTTTCGATTCTTCCTTGAATTTCAATGCCAAGCAATGTTCAAACACTATGTATGTATTGATACTATACTCGTACGAAAGTCCTTGTAAGGAATCGAAGGATCGTGATTCATGACAGAATTTGCTTTATTTACCCATGAATTATTTACTCTCATTTTTTATATTTAGGTATGTCGCAGGTGGAGCAGTGGTGGCCCAGTGGTATCGGCCGCGACTTACAAGTTGTAGGTCGTGGATTCGAGCCCAGGCAGGCACTTTATTTTGTGTAAATTATTTCATCACCACTGCTCTCACAACGGTGAAGGAAAACATCGTGAGGAAACCGGCATGTCCTAGAACCAAAAATTCGAAGACATGTGACATTCACCAACCCGCACTGGGCCCGCGTGGTGGATAACGGCCCATTCCCTCTCACAGAGAGGAGGCCTGTGTCCCAGCAGTGGGAACATTAATAGGCTGATGATGATGTCGCATATCAAACTCTTAATGAATCAGTTATTTGATAGTTCAAAGTAAAATAATTTTACCACACTTGAATCTTTTCGCGCTGATGCGGCTGCCACGGTGGTGCACCAGATATGTTTACTCAAGCCAGAATTGACAGCTGCTCAGCTGTCGTGCGCAAGAAAAGTTAGTCTTTTCTCGCCAGATTTCGTGGCAGTAGCAACAGGCTCCTGAAAGTGATTGCTGACAGGCTTGATGAGAGCCCCATAATGAGGCATCTCATCAAGACAACACTGTCTCTTGATAAATATACGTACTAACATAGCTAAGTTATATTGTTACTAAAATCCCTTAAAAGTATCTATGTATATTTGCCTATAATATAATATTACTAATTATAATTATTAACTTACATGAACGATACAATCGTAACTATCTGCATATATAAAATTTGTGTGTATAGTGTGATCGACAGACAGACAAATTAATAATTTCTTAAGCTTGTTCTGGTAGATTATTTACAGTTAATTTTCCCGAATATATTCTAGGAAGGAATGGGTTTTTAATTAGAAGGCCGCGATTAAACTGCAGGTGCAACGCTACAATCGATTCCTGAAGTTAATACGTTCTGAATCGAAACGAATTGTTAAATAGACATTAATTCGGTTCAAATAAACAGTAATCCGATTTAAATTCGATTTGATTCAAACTCGAAATTGTTGTCTGGAAACTACTGGAAAGCTAGACTATCATTGATGGTAGGTAAAATCAAAATGAGACCAAAAACACATACTTACTTATGTATAACTAGCTGTGCCCGCGGCTTCGCTCCCGTCAGCCGCCTACCCTACTTACCTACCAATCAACCTATTTTTTTTTATAGGGTCACTCTTTCGCGGCGAATCTTAACACCTAAATGCAGATGACTGAAATGCACAACGCCATTTATCGAATATTGAGTTCAACTGTCCGAGTATCTGAATTACGTTGTGTTGTGATATTTTACTTCTTGAACACTTTAAATTCATCAACTTTTGATAGAATGATTATTATTATTATTATTTATTATTATAGAATAAACCGATTGCGATGAAACAAAAACTAATAACAATACTTCAAGTTACGCACAATTTTTATGTATAAAAGTTATCTACATTGGTTTCGTACATTTTATGTGATGCGTGCACAAATAAACAGACAACAATTCCAAAAATGCTGGCAATTATTTCTGTTGGTTATCCTAAAAAAAATAACTACTATTGTGTTTAACAACAGTTATTTTTTTTGGAAATATTTTCGATGTACAAAAACTACTTTTCTACAGATTTATTTTATGTATTGATTGATTTTATGTGAGGAAGCTGGAACGTTGAGCAGTCTCACACACAGAAAAATATATTAAATCGTTGTCTTTTTATGTTCTGTGGTTTCACATATTGTGAATTTATTTGTCGCGGTACACCTGCTTTTGCAAGTCATCGATTCCCTGCACCAATTATTTCCTACGACCCTGAAGTCATATTAAATGAGCTTCTTCATCGATTGAGCACCGCCCACGCACAGCCCTTTCTTCAATCCTTAAAATGGCAAATCAAGGTAACACGTGAACACGCAATAATACGGGCTGACCACAAACCCAATGCTTTCATATCACCATAGGGTGGTATTTGGGTCATGGTCGCTAACCTGACCTAGGTCTGACCTACCATAGACCAACCCTCGCTCACCACAAACCAGCTGACAGTAGCCCCTGCATGTCAGAACTCATTTGTAACAAAACTCTTCTAATTCACGCTAAAAAAAGAAATTATGGAATGTTCCAACTTTGATTTCGTCAAATTAGTTAATCGATCCAACCTTGAAAACGATCATTCGAACCGGAAAATCGATTATCCCTGATTATAACCTTCGACTGTATCTACACCCTACACTATGTTATTTGATGTATGGGAATTATGAAGATTATTACGTAATAGGTTCATTTGGAACTTCCATTTCAATGCACGCGAGTGGAAAATTCATAACTGAAATTCTTTGGTTTTGTTTGTGGCGAACGGGTGCGCACTGTAGACTGAAGTTAAATTTTAGTATTTTCAAACTCACAATGGTATATATTCCAACATAGGTTTTAAACGCTGAATACCAGATGCCCTAGTCATTGTATTTCATAACAAAATCACATCTAGCTACAGCAGGATTAGTTTGATAATTGTTATCCATCACCAGTTGCGTAAGCTCTCTAGTAGGTATACAGTATACCTACTCTGTATAGCCATATATATTCTGGCTTCACTTTTCCTGTAGGGGTAAGTCTAAGTTATCCACGGCCCTCTGCAAAGCAACAACATTAACAAACTAATTATTCTTAGGATGCTCTTGCTCTTGAATAGACGAGAAAATTATTCAATAAAATCACCTAAAGTACGTTAATCTTTATAAGTGACACCGGAAGTCGTGAAACCACTCATGGTATAAAAACACCCGTCGAATACTCAATTTATATGATAGACTGCCATGCAAGTTTCATCAAAGAGAAAATCAATGACCTTCTTTATTCATGATACAATCAAAACAGTAATTAAAGACAATACTAGCGAAATTATCGCGATATCAGCTTACTTTAATGTACCAGTTACGGTATAATCAGAGTCTGTTCAGCGTAGGAAGGCCGCACGCCGTTTGCCCCCGTACCAGGCACATTTTGATATCCGACTACTGGTATATACGTTTACTGGTATATACCACCTACTCACCTATATTTTACATCACTAAACGGGTCATAGTTTCGTGATCGGCGCTCGTTTGTTTTCCGCTAACAGCTGTTTTCCTTTGATACCACTTTACTGGGAAAGTTTTAATATACACTTTTAAAGTTTCTGCGAAAGCACTAGTTTGTTGGTGCAATCAAGTTGATTGGTAGCTACTGTCTTGATTAGTTGTTGGAGAGATTGTTACAAGTTTTCAAAATAAAGGCGAATGTAAGAGTAACTACGATTAATTATGAAAGTGAACAATGTATTATTTCTTTTCGCGTGAGGATGTGGCCACCTCTGGTGTCAGAGTTAATTAAGCCGCCTCTGGAAACCCCACAGGCCTTTGACTTGGCTATTTCAGACTTCCATTAACTATATAAGTCCAGGTTTCCTCACGATGTCTTCATTCACCATTGCCTTTGATGGCCAAGATAAAAAATAGAAAGTACATAAATGCAATTGACTCAGTTTGCTTTTGCGAATTTGCGACAGTCGTATTTTACAATTGACTGTAGCCTAGAGTCTTGCCAAGGGGTACCATGTTATCCAGTTACTGGGTTGTGGAGGTCGGAGAGGCAGTTGCTCCATGTAACATACTAGTCTATAAATATCTCAACTACATCCGCTTGGACTGGAAGCCGATCCCAATATAGTAGGGATATAGCTAGACAAATCGATTGACTGCAATAAATAACCAGGAAAACATCGTGAGAAAACCGACATAACTCCAAGATCTCCCTCGAGTTCGTGAGGACTTCTTGCGAAAACATAAAGCAACTACAAACAATATGACAACTACAAACCTGCACTGGGCCTGCGTAGTAGATTACACATCACTCCACTCTCACTCCCGGCTTAAGTACCATCAGTGACACTAATGCAATATCAAGAGCAACTTCAAACGCTGATCTGAGCACCCGTGACTCCAGACTCTCTACCCTGTCCCTGCCTATGATGCAGGCGGAGTTTCGGCATTTTAGGAGTCGAGGCGGTTGCCTCTGCAAAGACTTCCGAACACACGAACTGTAATGAATGATACAAAGACTACAATCTAGAACAACACAACAGCGGAATTATTTAAGGCGCCTCCCCGAGCAAAACGCCGCGCTAGTCGTTTTTGTGCAGTTTTTAAGAGCTATCTCCTCTTTATTTAAAAAGAAATATCAATTAATAAAAATACATTAAATTCCTACATAATGTTGATTCTAATATTGTAGTACGCCACTTTTTTTTTCAAAGAGGTATATGTTCCACTAATCTCCTTCCAACAAAACCATAAAAATGTGAAATAATTATTGATAGCATGCATCTCATCGTAAAGTGTTCATTAATTATTTTTTATACTAACACTAATGGATAGACAATTTGACAACGAACATATTGTAAGTTTTATTTTTTTCAAAAGATCAATATTCGATTTTATAAAGATTTTATTCTAAAATCTGGGCGTATTCACTACTGTAATTCATGCGCCACCAGTGCCGCTAGGCCAATAGGAATGCTCATATCTCATGTAGATTTTTTGGTCAGGGGCCTTAAGAGGAAATGCGGGCAGAGAGCTCCGACTGAATTGCCTTAGTCATCATCTTCCTGCCCTTTTCCCGTGTTACTTGGGGTAGGCGAATTACGACTTTTTACTTAGGATTCAGTCGGATGGCTACAATACGACCGCATTTCCTCTACAGCGCTGACCGTGAGAAAATAAAAAGTTGCATGATGCCATTGCGTCACAATCAATAGGCAAAAAACAACAACTTAACACGTTGGATTACGTTCCATAACACGGAGTTAATGTAAACGACGATGATGATAAAAGTGGACGGTTGTAGAATTGCGTGAGAAAGTGCTTGTGATTTTTAGCTCATCGGTATTATGGTCGCCAAACAATGGAAGCCTCGGCAGTTATTCTACTTTCGATTATGTGTTTTGTGGGTTTAGTGGATGCTTTCAGCACACGGCGGTGTCTACTACACAGGAAAAGATGTAAGTAATTATTTTAATATAGTAAACTGGGAATACAAATGGTGTCCCTAAGGGTCCGCAAGAGTTATCTATCTATCTATCTATCTAGTTCATTACTTTTAATTTATCTGTGTAAAATTCTCGTCTGAAACCGTCCAGTAATTTTGAGTAAATAAAATGATCTACGAATAAGGCGTTCGGCATGGAAATATCTTCGTCCAACTTTCTGATCTAGTCTAGTATTTCATGGTCCTCTATCTATGTGCCATGTTCGTGAACGGGCGCCATCAGTTGGGATTGGTCATAACTTAGCTGCCTCAGCCTGTTTTTACCTATGTATTGTTATTTTTTAACTGTTTTTTTTTACTCTAGACGCTTTTACGTGCACGTCTTTTTACATCGTTCTCACATATATGTATTTTTCCAACAAGAAATCATGTAACCAAACACTTGTAAAACAATTTTTATTTTAAAATCGTAAGTGTGGCGTTTCTTGTCCATTCTTCTCCATAACAAGCTACATTTCCGAATGGACGGTAGAATCAATTATTATTACTTGTAATTTTTTTTTGACGTTCAAAGTGCCGCTTAATGGCTTAATTGAATAAAGAAATTTTGATTTGATTTGATCTACCCTTTTTGTAATCGGGGGGAATCCTTTAAAACACGCTTCAAAATACCAGGGATTGTAGGATCTTTACCTCACTAAAACTAGCCTGGTGATCATCATCAGCACATTATGCCGTGACCTGTTAAAAGTCCACCTCGGAACCCCTCCGTGGAACGCCGATTAGGACACATCCCTGAGGAGACTGAAGAAGCGTCCCCCCTGAGCCTAGCTTTGCACGGCAGTACGTGATAACTGCGGCACCGTCTTTCCTGGAATCACTTGGTGCGCGAACAAAGCCCCCAATCTGAGCACGGTTAGGTGTTAAGGCGGTTGCTTCCCTTATGCCTTCTTCTCATTATCCCACTCAGCGGTCACGGTCTCACAAAAGGAGGCTATTTCCCTCCAGTTTATTATCTCTACCAGCATAGCCGTTACCGTGCTGACCCGTTGCTCAGAAGCACAAGCAGGGCACTCTAAAACAACTATCAGTAAACCTACCGTTTAACTGAGGCATACCTGAGGTAGCGGATAAATCTATACTTATAATATTATAAAGAGGTAAAATTTGTAAGTTTGTATGTAGGGGGTAATCTCTGGAACTAATGAACCAATTCTAAAAATTTGTTCACTGGTAGAAAGCTACATTATTCCTGAGTGCTATAGGCACTCAGGAATAATATACGCATCACGCTACGACCAATAGGAGCGGAGCATAAATGAAAAATGTTGCAAAAACGGGAAAGAATATTAGGTGTAGGGTAGGTGTAGGGTAGGTGTAGGGTAGGTGTAGGGTAGGTGTAGGGTAGGGTAGGTACGTAGCCAGTTGACGGGAGCGAAGCCGCGTGGGACAGCTAGTAAATCATAAAGCTCTCGTATCCCGTCCTCAACACAGTTTAAAGATCATAGAGTTGCGCATGGCGGTGACTTCGCCCAGCGGCGAGTCCTGTTTATTATTTGCAGAATAGCAATTTTTTGAACCTATGAGTGAAATATTTTACTGGTTTTTCAGGCATGGACCACTGTCCACGAGGCATGCACCCCTACCACACGCGATGCGATGGCCGTACGATGTCTCAAAAAACTTGCAGCCACCCGCAAACTTATGTTATTGGTATTTATTTACTACACAGTCGAAATAACTGTGCATTTCGTACGTCAAAGGACCCCGCCAACCCGCGCGGCGCTGCGCCCCGCTTCCGCCTCGTGTGCCAATCGCGAGAGTCGAACGTCAGAGCAGGCCTCCTTCCTACACTCGACTGTACTTACAGCAATTAATGCCTACACACACTTTCACGTGGTCCTGATACCGCTCCGCCAGTCGGTTGTCACCGCTCGCGCGGGCGAGGGGAGTGCGTGGATGGTGGGCGCGGGGGTCTTAGCTTAGTTCGGCAGCCTTAAAAGAAACGAACCGTCACGGATCATCCCAACCGTCATAGATCTCGGAGAGAGAAATATCTGTTACGTATAGTAATTTTCTCTAATCTGTGGTCAGTGTCATTGACAGCTCCAAGTGCACAGTTATTTTGACGGTGTATATAGTTTATTTATGATTTACACAATATATACAATTGAATATTTCTAATCTTATGCCTAATAACAAAACCAACTTACATACAAAGGGGAGAGGAAAAGGGGCTCATTGCGCATCAAAAAATTCATCCACATCGATGTCAATGGGATACGTGCTCAGAACGCTGGCAGCATTGCCACGTTGAATGGCAATGCTGATTCTCTGGCTGAAGAAAAGGCCAGCCCTCTGGTCACGCGAACAGTCGACTAACCGTTTACTAATGTCTCGAAACACTCGATGAGCACTCGGACCCCATGGACCTAATGTCTCAACCCCAAACGGCTCAAACATATAACTGCCAATAAGGTTGTTATATTTGCGCCGTTTGAGGTTTTCTGCACCAGCAGCAGCTGCCCCAGCACAGCCCGCCGTGCTAAGAAGATGGGATGGCGCAAGGGTATCGACACATGTTGCATCCCACACCAAAGGCCTACCCAACTTCCAAGGCATTATGGTCATCCCGTCCGGTCTCTTCCCATCGTCGCGTGCCAACCCATTGGGTTCTAAAACAGCTGGCACCCTGGCGGTGACAAGAGTTCGACGTATGATGTCATTAATGCTGGCGTGCCGTGCTATCCGACCAGCGCTCCTACTGCAGGATAGGCCATGGTGTCCGAGGCGGTCGACTGCTTCACCACATTGACAACGATGTGGAGCTCCGCTGGCAGTACCAAGGCGCAGACATGTAGCGATCCGGAAGGTAGTGTCACTCAACATTGTACCTATGTTGGGTGACGGTAATGCCTGTAGCCAGAGGCCCGACTCCCACTCACCCACAGCCAGTAGGCGAGCACGCTCAGCAGTATTGGTGGACGTATTTATGAGTTTATTCCGTACCAATCTGCAGAGCGGCTCATCCCACTGTCTTTGGGAAGATGGGTTTTCGGGCAACGCCGTATTCGGGCAAGCTACTTTCCAGGCGCACACTGCGTCGGTCGAACACGGCACTTCACTGTTAACCACTGACAGGGATAAAATATTAGTGGTTAACGTTTCAGTGCTGTGGACCGAAGACAGGAACGCCGGTAGGCTTATACTAGAAATTTTGCGGATGCCGAGCCCACCGAAGCGAATGGGTAGCGTGGCTTGCGTCCAGGCTCGGTCATCTAAGGCCACATTTAAGATAGATGTCAGAGTGCATCGAATAATTTCGTAATTTTTTTCCAGGAGAGGTGGCTGCTCTCCATAAAGGGGAAGAGCGGAGAAAATACATAAAATTTGGTCCAAAACAGCAATACCTAATAAGAGTAAAAGCCGAATGAAGGTTAATTTTGGAGAGTCTATCCGAAATATCATTAAAATGGTTAATTTTGCTATCAATGAATGAAGAAAAACTGTCTTCCAAAATTGGGGAACCTAGGAGGTGCAGTGAACTTTTATCTAAAATTTTGATCTCTGGGGCTATTGCATAGAATTTCTGTAGGGTCGGTTGTCTGTCGGTATTGTCACAAAGAAAAATTTCACATTTGGAGTGGTTGAGGTCTAGGCCGATGGATTTGAACTGCTCTTTCAGGAATTGGAAATCTGATAAAACGGTGTCTACGTCGCCTCCTAGTGTTCCATCATCCAAATACCATACGTTAAATTTCGAATTTAGGTTTTGAATGATCGGATGAATAGCCAGACTGAAAATGACAGGCCCGAGAGGGTCACCTTGTTGGCAACCAACTGAATATTCCAAAACATTGTCTTTGTATAATAATTTTGATGGGTGCCTATAGCATTGCCACAAAAAGCCGAAAATTTCTGGTAGCTCTTTTTTTACTTCTGCCAACAAAGTGTCCCTGTTGACGGAATTAAAGGCGTTTTTAACGTCAACCTTGAGGATGACCTCACCTTTACCGGAATTCAAAAAAGTGGAAAAGGGCATTTACGGCAGCCTCACAGCCCCCTCTGGAGCCAAAGCCAAGCTGTAGGGGCTGGAATTTTGTAGTAAGAGTTTTACCATACAGTTTACAGCAAATTTTGGCTGCCATACGCCTGTAGGTGCATCCGACGGCAATTGGACGAATACCGCCGTCCCTCTTGCGCAGGGCACATAAGTTGGCCCCGTATAAGACATCGACGACGGCATCGTTCACACCGCCGGAGAGCATCAGGTTGACTAGAGCCGCAAGCTCCTTCAAAAGAGACTCACCAGCGTCCCCGGCGCCTGAACCTAAAAGATCTTTTAAATGTTGAGGAGTCAGGCCGTCGAGGCCGCCAGCGGAACCGCTGCGGAAAGAGCTCACGGCTGCAATCAACTGGGGGGCTGAAACCTGTAAAAAGGATGAATTTAGATCAAGGGCATTGGGTGGGTCGGGAAAGGTAAGATCATCCGCAGGCGCTGGATGTTTACTCTCCAAGGCTGAAATAGTTTCTAGAGAGTAAGGCGCCACCACATCACTGCTGAACAACAGCCTGGCCGCTCCCCTAATGTCACCTTCACTTAATTTGGATTCCACATGCGAACACACTCCTTTCATGGAAGGCTGATTGAATGCTGGTAATTTCGAATCGTTACAATTGTCTTTAATTTGGGTCGTTAGTGTTTTTTTTGTAGCCAAATTTTTCTGGACATGCAGAATCCTATAAGGGAAGGTGAGCAATTCCTCCCAGGCACTTTGTGAGTTTGCCTGGGTCGCAAGACGGACGCATCGCGCCAGACTTAGCGCGACAGACCGTCTTGCGCCCCTGGGAATTCTCTTCAAAATCGGTGTAGAGTTTTTTAATTTAGAAAGGGTTTTCCAAAGTGTTTCGGTTTGTATTTGTGGTGTAGCTGAGGGCCACGAAGGTACACTATGGGGTTTGTGTACTACTGTTACCATAGTGGATCCGTAGCCCCCGTTCGCCCTTAAAAATCGTGCCTAAGAGCAATGGGGACATCGACATTAGAAATATTCAATTGTGTATATAGTTAGGTACAAAATTTGTTTTCTTCATACCGTAGTGGTAACAAGTTTAACCATGACCCAGTGACAATTAAAGAAGATTTATCGTAACATTACGCCTGTATTCGAAGAGGTAGGTAGAGGTACACCTATAACACATGCACATTTCACTATTATGATTAAGTCTCATGTAATAGGAGGCGTGACCTGGTGAAGGTTTCGGGGATCCGCTGGATGCGGGATGCACGGGACCGATCAATGTGGCGACGCTTGGGGTAGGCCTATGTCCAGTAGTGGACGTCTTTCGGCTGATATGATGATGATGAATAGGAGGCGAGCATATTGCCATAAACTGGGCACAATGCTAGTCTCCGGGATGCTACTGAGAATTTCCAGATGGAGAAACCCAATTTTTTGCAAGGGCATCAAACCCAGTACCTAATTCGTTTGCAAAACCTAATGGATATCCTCTATCTGGGGAGAACAGAGGGTTATGTTGGACTTCGACTGACTAAAACCCCACAGGGATGTTTCCTCGGCAGAAAAATAATAATTCTATTTAGTCCGTCAGTCATCATCATCTTTCTGCTCTTATCCCATGTTACTTGGGGTCGGCGCAACAGGTTTTGTTATTCCATAGCGTCCTGTACCCCGTAATGCTAACACTGACTCCCTTTTCTTTCATATCACTCCTCACACAGTCCATCCATCTATTCTTTGGCCTTCCTCACCCTCTCTATTCATCCACATTAATATTCACAACTTTTTTAGTAACATGCGTTTCAACCCTCCTCATCACATGACCATATCAGGACAAACGGTTTCCTTTCAACTTTTCTGTTACCGACGCCACTTTCAAACTTCCTCTAATATACTCATTTTTAGCCCGTCAGTGATATTATCAAATAATATTGAACACGTATTTTTTGCTTTACATAATCAATAAAAATTTACAAAGATAATGTGCATTAAAGTTCAGGAGTGGGGGCTTGTGACGTCTCTATGTCAGTATAAAGTGTATGTCACAAGATATTTCAAAGCCATAACTTTAAGAATACGTGTCAAAAGAAAAAAAGATTGCCAATATTTTTGATTAATCTACCTAACGGCAAAAAACTGATTTTCAGTTAACATACCTAACCACCTTCAACTGGTATTGCCCCGACAGCATTGGTAGAAGGCCCCAACTGCGCACCGCGTCTTTAGGCCTGGCTGGTCGGGCGACGACCCTGCCGCAATTTCGACGCCCGCAGGTCTCCTTATGGTGACTAGAGGTTACCATAGGATAGTTGCAAATATATAAATAAAATAAATAAATATAATTACAGGCTACACATGTGGATGGTCTCGCTGCGACTGTAACGGCAATCTAGCACTAGACGAAGAACTCGGCCATTGCGTCGATGTCTACGAGTGCCCCCCACAAGTGCCTCTTAGGAAGCTCCGGAGACACCGCAGGAAATACAAGAAATTCCGTATTCCCAAAATTAAACCCCATGAGTTGGAGCAAGATCCAGATATGGACATCATCCGAACAGAATCAAGAGGCTGAACTTTTTCTTAATTTTAAATCCATTAGATGTTTTATCCATTTTTGCCATAATATACCCGCAATAAGGTTAACACTGGTCCGGGCGGTTTCGCTATTATTCCAGTTGTACCTAAGTTTTTATTAAAAATCACGTGAATATTTTTTGTTTAATTTAGCCATTGCGACCAAACTTTTAACAATAATAAGCCCCCTAAACGACCTCACGTCCTGAATTCCTGATTGACCATCTAATCACGTGGGGGGCGGGCACACGAATGAGATGTTACTGGCGTGGCTTAGTGGCTAACGTGGCTCTGGAAACCCATTCAACATATAGAGACTCGGTCAAAGAATAAACGAATAGGACCGCTGTTTCGCAGGCGGCATCAGCTACTCAGCCTGCGACCACCAAGGCGGGAAAACCACGAGTGCGCATGAAATGGACGGAAGATATTACAAAACTTGAAGAGGACAAAACAATGTATCGCACACAACTATTTGAAAAATTTAAACTACAATTCCCAGATATGAACGTAACAGAGCAGAGAATAGCAGACCAAAGACGGATTATTATTAGAAATAAACTGTTATCGGATAACACGTTAAATAAAATCAAATTTGAAATAGCAGAGCAGCTTAAAAAGAAGAATAGGATAGTTTAAATATTTCACAACAAAATAACTCTTTACAAAATAACCTAATCACTCACACACACCTTGTAATCCATCCTTAAACACGAGCCTAGGAACTGAATATTTTGACACCGCTTTACCCACCAAATAGCAGTCAATAAACTATAGATTTTTTAATGTTAATACAAACACAAACGGTATTTGACCCTTCGTTAGTAGAGACACTAAATAATGAACAAGAAACAAATATGATAAAATACAATGGAAATAATCTCACGTGTAGAACTTTATATAATACCAAACAATGCGACCAACTCGTAAATTATCGTATACCTATCATTAGAATATTTAACAAAAAAAATATCCCGCTAAAACTTTCATCTCTGGAAATCTTATCCGATACACATTCACTAATTTATTGCATAGCTCTTAAGTTCGCTGAACATTTAAAATTAAAAATAAATATAGACAGGACAAGCTATAAAACAAAAGTAAAGAACGAGCTATCATGGAAAAAAAGATTAGAAACAGACATAGACCTACTAAGAAAAGACATAAATTGGTTGACACAATATAAAAATGGTAACACATCAAGAAAGCTTGAAACAAAAGTCAATGAATTTATTGTGAAGACCAAACAACACAGCTCACAAGAAAATAGTAATAAAAGTATAAAAGATCACCTAGACACCATAAAACAAAAACTCTTAGTCAAGAGTCATAGGATAGCAAGATACAAAAAAGCCAAAGAAAGGAAGGATAACAACAGTCAATTTACAACAAGTGAGATGAGAGGATTGCTACTATCTTTGCATTATATAGAGTTAATCTTTCTAGTATTATATAGCAGCATAGCCAGCATTGTGTGAGTACCATGTACTTCAGAGCTATCATTGTCTAGATACCTACGTCTTCTATTGACTTGAATGACTCCGGTGGTTAGAGTATGTCATGCCCACTCAAATGTCTCGCCGATGGTGGCGCGTGTGTCGGATCATTTAGCTCCCTTCAAAATGGTTGAGCTGAATGGTGCTGATACATGTGTCATGTTCGTGAACGGGCGCTGTCGGTTGGGACTGGTCATCTCTTAGCTGCCATGGTTTATTTTAATTGATTCTAATTTTATTTCTGAATTGTCTTTTTATATTTACTATGGACACTTTTAACTTGCTACATCGTTCTCACATAATGTGTAATCTCAACATGAATGATGTAACAAATGATTTGTAATAATTACCTAATTGAAAAAGAGTGTCCATGGAGTTTCTTGCCCGTTCTTCTCCATAGAGATCTACGCCTTGGAATGGGCATCTACGGTACTTTCACAGTTATTATGTCTTGTGACTGGGACTGTAGCACCATAATTTTGTAATATTTTATTTTGTCTTTTGACAATTCAAAAGTGCCTGTAACTGGCCTACTTGAAATAAAGTGCTTTGACTTTGACTTTGACTTTGAGAAATAATTTTATAGAAAGCTTAAAGGAAACGATACGACTATCATAAATCCTCCATCGGAAGAGAATCTAAAAGAATTATGGCAAGGAATCTGGTCAGACAGCGCTAAACATAATAAAGAAGCTAGATGGATACAAGAAGAAATAGTTAGATCAGAAAAAATAGGTTCACACCCGTGAGATCCTATAAAAACACCAGGTTCTGAGAAACTTAAGTTTAAAAACCATAATATTAATAAAAATGTTGACGCCGTGGATAGGCGGATCCGTACATTGCTGACTGCATATCGAATGCATCATCCACGATCGTCGGTCATAAGATTGTATATCCCGCGGAAGTGTGGAGGCATAGGCTTTTTAATTGCCAAAAACCTCCACAACAGCGAGATATGCAATCTCAGGGAATATTTTCTACTCGTACACACCAACTTGGGTATGCATCCAGATGTAGCAGCAGTGGACAAGGGACTCACCCCGCTCTCCTTGGCTATTGAGAACTGGCGCAAGCCTATAGTGCTTGACACTATCGACCGCAGGGAGGTATGGCAAAGTAAGGAGCTTCACGGGTGCTTCTATCGGGCTCTTCACGTGCCCGATGTAGATTTCCCAGCGTCTGTGTCCTGGCTACGTTTCGGCGACCTTTTCGGGGAAACTGAAGGTTTTGTCTGTGCAATTATGGACGAATGATATCCTGATGAATAACTATCGGAGACATATAATGATGGATGGGACGGTTGACAGGTGTCGGGCATACCACTGACCGGGTGAATGCATCAGACATATTATCTCTGGTTGTTCTCGTCTGGCTAACGGCGATTACTTACACAGACATAACCAAGTGGCCAGGATTATTTACCAGCAACTTGCTTTGAAATACAATCTCGTGGATTCTGAGGTACCGTATTACAAGTATGTGCCCGACCCAGTTCTCGAAAATGACCATGTCACGTTGTACTGGGATCGGTCTAGTCTAAGAAAACTTCAGTTACCAGTCTATCTCACTCTATATATATTAGGTAGTCTATGTAAATAATAAAGTTTATACCATTCCCCCTCTAAATAGCTTTTTTTATTCACTGTTTTGATGTTTGAATTTAGAACACACCAATATATTCTACCTCCATCTCAATGAAATACAACCTCCTTGCGCAAAAATACTCGATACAAACTCCTTGTGCAAAGAATACTCGATCGACATACAAACTCCTTGTTCTTTTTCTCATAGCCATGGTATAAAGTAGGTACAATATAGTATAATGCAACTTGGATAAAATGGATTTATATCGACGGCCATAAATCACTCGCGTCACTCAGGATTCTAATACTTGAATCACTTGCTGTGCTCGTGATTCAATCATCATGAACGGTCGGTCGGACCGTAGGTCGCGATTCAGTCGTTAGAATCCTTCACATGCTCTTGATTCATCTATGGCCCTCGCTTTAGCGAGGCTCGTTTTGGCGAAAAGTTCTGGAGTGGCGACCGTGAACCGGAAGACGTTGGAAGGCCTCAAAGGGTACTACATCGGTGGACAGATCACCTAGTTAAGATGGCGGGAATGCGCTGGATGCGAGACGCACGGAACCGTTCAATGTGGCGACGCTTCGAGGAGGCCTATATCCAGCCGTGGACGTCTCTCGGCTGAAATGATGATGATGAATTAACCGAAACCAATTTGCCATGCAATTCGCATTTTTTGTATACGGGGGCAATCCTTCAAAAGGCGCCTTGACTTTTGGGAAAAGACAGGTCTTACAGTAAAACGTTAGTGTGGTAACTTAGTGAGATAAAAATCCACTGTCCTCACACTTCCCAAGGAGTGTGAGATTTTTACCTCAATAAAACCACGTCATCAGCCCCGTGAGCTCTCGGAACCCCTTCTGTGCAACGCCTGTTAGGGCTCATCCCAGGGTAGGGGACTTAAAAAAGTGCCTCCCCTTAGCCTCGCTGTGCACGGCAACACATGATCAACGTGCCACCGTCTTTTCTAGAATCACTTAGTGGGCGGACAGAGTCCCCAATCTGGTTGCCCGCGACCCAGGAGTCCCGCCTGCTTACGATGCAGGCGGGGTTTTAGCGTTTTATGCATTTAGGCGGTTGCCTCCTCGACGCCGTCTTCTCCGAGTAGGATCGGCCCTCTCACTTCCAGTAGGTACCTAGAAATAACTTTCAAGATCGAACCAGAGTTTATAAAAAATGATCTCTGTATTGTATAACAAGCTAATCAACACCCATTCAAGTAGCGGAAGATGGCAAATCAAACAATACAGGTCTGAATTCATTTTCTTTGAAGACTTTCATTGCTGTAGACGTAGACACAATGCAACAGATTCTAGTAATTTTGTGCTTCTTACATATCATGGAGGCTGCGTACTACGGCAGAGTGGGGAAGATTGGCTGTTTGATGTTCAATGGAACTTGTGAGTATCACATTTAATTTTGTGTTAATCTGATTTATTTCCATTGTGCGTAGGGGACAGATGTATACAAGTCATATACATCTATCCCTTACACATAATGGAAATAACCTTGCTGAGGTCATGGTAGCCTACCTGATCTGGATTTAGCATGAGGATAGAAAGGCAGCCTAGAGATTTGGATAATTTTGCTTCGAAGAGCCCTTATGAGCTATTTTTTTTAAATTCTGATTTTAATTCTCATATCCTCAAAATTGTATGCTGTTAGGGTTAGGTACTTGTTGTAATAATACCTTCTAGAAGAGTGAAGTGCTCTACTACAGGTTATTTTTGCCTAAAAGAGCACTTCAATTACCAGATGTTTGTATATAGGTACTTATGAAGGAACAATAAATTATTTGTATTTGCCCGTATGTCTCATTGCTGTTTTTTAATGCCTGTAATCACGAACACCAGATTACCTAAAAATTCAATGACATTGATACAGATGTACCTATAGTAGAAAAAGAAGAGTAGCCGTAATATCAGCTACTTTTTTATTATAAATACTTTGCTCTTTAAAGCTAAATAAACCTATTCACTAATACCTGTTTTATACACTACAGGTGTTAAAGAATGCCCAGACTCCATGCACCGAGTAAACAGCGAATGTCGGTCGACTCCGTCGCAGAGGACTTGCGACGAACCTGTCGCACTAGCCATGGGCATCATCTGCGGCTGGTCGCGATGCGATTGCGATTTTCCTCTCGTACTGCATCTGCGCTCGGGATATTGCTTCTTGTACGAAGATTGTCCGTGATGCATTCGTTATTGGGGAATGGAAGATAAGAATTGATGCATGATGTGAAATAAACTGTGATTTTTTTAGGAGATTGATTTTTATTTATTTAGCCTAAGATTTTGTCTTTGAAAGAGGGACTTGATGACTTATATAAATCAAGCCTAAGACTTGAGAGTGGCCTGGGAACTAGCTTGTCAGTGAATCCGTCAAAGCTTTCAAAGAAGGGCACCTACCAAAGGAACCTAAAGCAACCGAGAAAGGGACAAAAGGAAGGAGGGGTAGGGGGGGGGGGCGCGGGCGGGTACCTATGGCAATGAACACCACGCCAAGATTTTAAATGGATAATGTAAAGAGCTAGAAGTCGGCCAACCTCATCGCAGCGAACTTGCGAGTTGCGACGAACCAGTCGATATACCTACCAAAATAAAACACCTGCGGATGGTCAATGGGGCCGAAAAGTTCTGGAGAGGTGACCGCGTACCCGAAGACGCAGCGTTGGAAAGCCTCCCACAAGGTGGGCCAATGAAATGGTGAAGGCCGTGGGAAACTGCTGGATGTTCAGTACCGGTCGATGTGGCGATGCTTAGGGGAGGCCTATGTCCAGTAGTGGATGAAAATCATGATCATCATCGTATGGCGCTGTTCGCGGTGCGTTTGTGATTTGCCTACTAAACCACCGTAGGGATATTGCTTCTTGTAGAGAGAATATTATCTTTGATTCAATAAGGGGAATTTCAATCGTTATTGGAATGGAAAATTACAAGTTAGGAGATGATGCGTAATAAGAAATAAATTAAATTGAGACTTGTTGAGCAGATCGATTTTTTATTTACGTTTTTGATGTAATAGGAATTGGAAACATATCCCTTGGGATATTGGTGACGAAAAAGAATCTTGTCAGAGATTTTATGTTGTAAAGCCCGGATGGTCTGATAACTTTCCTGCTAGACAGGGCTGGAACGTGACAGGTTTGATGAGAGGATTATACAGTTTTTGGTGACTAAATATAAGTATAAGAAAGGTTGTAGTGATTTCAATAATATTTTCTAACTACTAATGAGAAGCAAGAGCAGTGGTGGCCCAGTGGTATCGGCCGCGACTTACAAGTTGTAGGTCATGGGTTCGAGCCCAGGCAGGCGCTTTACTTTGTGTAAATTATTTCATCACCACTGCTATTAAAACGGTGAAGGGAAACATTGTGAGGAAACCGGCATGTCCTAGAACCAAACATTCGAAGACATGTGACATCCACCAACCCGCACTGGGCCCGCGTGGTGGATAACGGCCCATTCCCTCTCACAGAGAGGAGGCCTGTGTCCCAGCAGTGGGACAATTAATAGGCTGATGATGATGATGTGATGAATGAGAAGCAATGACTTGATACCTATACCTGTCACAGATCACTTATTTGATAACATTATACAATCTCAAATTTAGAACTTGAATTAAATTCGTAAGTATTACAATGCACTGTAATTATTATTATTTAACTAGGTAGGTAGGTACTTATATTCAATGGCCTATGTATATGTATAAGGAGCTGATGTCCGTAACTTCATTTCCTAACTCCACTCGCGTATAGTACGGTATACGCGAGTAGTAATGGCACCAGTGAATGAACACTTAAGCAATTTGCGAACTTTAAAAAATATTTACTGCGGGTTATCACTAATGAAAGCGGCCGGAATTTGTTTTACAGTGTTAAGAATATATTCAAAAATCATTTTTAGGTACGTTTTACAACATAACATTCACAGTTTTATTATAATAAGCAGTAAATCGGAAAATACCCCAAAAACCCCAGTGAATGAACAGCGTTTTCTAGTAAATGAACGAAATGAAACCAGTGAATGAACAAAATTCTTCGTTTATTAATTACACTATTACAGTCTTATTATTGCAATAAATGCGGTGAAAAAATCAACATTTCTTTAAAAATCTTCAATGTCTTAATAGAAAAAATAAAAATAAAATCTTCTCAAAACAAAACCTCTAAATCTTACCTTAATTCTACAAACATTCATAGACCTCTCAGGCCCGTTAAAATCTTTTATTACAAGGTAAAAACAATATTTAGCTAATACCTAATTAACTAGGTAGCTAAAAACTTCTTGGTCATGTATTGTTTACAAATTTAAACTTTAATCAGTTTTCAATTTAAATAATCAGGTACAAACTAACTTCACCGAAGTACTGAAACTTTGCGTAAATAACAAGTAATCATACGTAACTAAAATCACAATAAGTGAGTCGAAATATAAGCTAATCACAGTCTTAATTCGTTTAACTTTATTGACGTTAGGATTCCTTAGACATCCTTTTGATTATTTTACTTATTCTATATCTCTAAATGTTACATTATTAAAAGAGATCAATCCACGTCTGGAATAAGTAGGCTCACTTAATACACGTTCTATGTCTTCAAAATCTACTTCAGACACATCAGGTACATTTGGTTTTACGAAACTAACAATGTTATCACATACCGCTTTTTTTCTTAGAAAATCTATCTTACATTTCTTTTCTTGATCGTTTACCATAAGGACTTTGCCTACATAGTGACGTGTTCTTTTATCAGTTTTGAATTTGGCCATAACATATTTTCCGTGAAGATCCTTAGTTGACACTGGTAAGTCATTCATTCCAATTTCATCATTTTGTTTATCTTTATTTACCGGACTAGGTGTTTGTAAGTGTTTCTCAGTTTTGTTCTGTTCTTTGCGTTTTTGTGAAAGCGTTTCTTCTCTATCCTTCTTTTTGTTTTCTTTTTCTTCCAGTTTTCTTCGTTTTTCATTTTCTTTTGCCTCTAATTTCCTTTTTTTTTCATTGATTTTGTCTTCTTCTTTTGATCTCTTTTCTTCTTGTATCTTTTCTACATACGCTTTGTATCGTTGGCCTGTTAATCCAAACGGCATGGGATTAGGTTTTTTTACTTTGGCTGCTTTTTTTTCCGAAGCGATTTTTGGATACCCCAGAAAGCTGTCGATTTTATTTGAGTTAACAACTGGCTGAATATCGTCCTCCGTGATTGTACACACATTAATAGAACTATTGTTTTCAATTTCTGGATTACTTTCAATAAATAATATAGGAGTAGAAGATGTAGAAGGTCCATCGCTTAGAAACAATTCTGTTCTAATGTCTAACGATGTACCAGCTTGTGGAGTATCATACCATGGAAGAGGAATTACGGTTGGTGGATTCAATTCACTATTAATTATAAACTCTACTATTTCGGTGGTTTCATTTAGATTTTCCGTATAGTCTTTAAGATATTCTGAACAATTAGAAATATTATTAAAATCCGTCAGACTAGGAACGATAAAATTTGTCAAATCTTGGTCATGAATTGTGATGGAGCACGGGTCTGCTTCGGAATTAATGACGGGTTGTATGTCTCCATGCAATAATTGTGTGTTAGATAATGATTGAAGTATAGAAGTCGACGTATTGGATAAATCAAGAGGAGCATTTTGGGAGGAATTGTTAGCATCTGGTGCCTCCATTGATGCTCCTCTAGACACATCTCTAACACCATCGAGTTCTTTGCGACATTTGAACCAGAGTGAAAAATATGCATGCTGATGCGTATTCTTGGTCAAGTAAGCCTGAACGAATTCGTTTCTGATACTTTGACCTACTTCTGTTTCAATTATTTTAATAGTGCTCCTCAAATCGTCCTTTCTCTCCTCTAGAATTCGGTTAACACGATTAAGAGCAATTTGCCCATTAATTTCCTCTCTTCGAGTGCTAATGCATTTTGAATAGTCAACTCCGTCTGCATTTAAAGGATATAGTCCACATGCCCTAAAAGCATGTTTTATCGTTTCAACTTTTAATCCACTGGTGTAAGCTTCTTTAAATTTTATTGCGAAATTATGTTTTGTTATGGATGCTGTAGAATTTTGTTTATTTTTGCGCACGATTTTCCGCCAACACTTTTTTATGGGGCCAAAAATGCCGACATCACAGGGCTGTAATATGTGCGTGGCATTCGGATATAAGCAGAATATTAATATTCGCTTTTCCTGACAAAACGTAAACATTTCCTGGTTTATATGAGATTTGTGGCCATCAAGAAAAAGTAAAACCGGTAATTGTATTTCATTCTGAACCAGCCAATCGTAAAACATTTGTATGTATGAAAAAAAAGTGTTGGACACCATCCATCCACTGTCTGATCGCCCCATAAACCAGGTATCTGGAAAATTTTGTAACACAGCCGGAGGCATTCGTTTGTAAGGGTATATGACAAATGGAGGAACATCCCTTCCATCTGCTGCAAAATTACATAGAACTGTAAGTGATTCTTTTTCTTTCCCACCCGAAATCTCGTAAGTGTTTCTGTAATTTTTGGGCCCTAATATTATTCCGGTTTTCGGGCAGGTCATTACACCTGTTTCGTCGGCATTAAATATGCGACTGGGGTCGTCTTTTATATCCAATGCTTGTTCTTCTGTTAAAAACTCTTCGAGTTCCTTGAACCAAGCTCTGATAGCTTGTTCAGTAACTGCGGCTCTGCCTTTGGATATAATCTCCGCATTTCTTTTTGTAATCTCAGGATGCCTTTTTAAGAATAAACTAAGCCACTTTTTTCCTGGTCTATTCCCGGTAAACTTATTTTTCCTATTATTAGTGGTCATAAAATTTTCAACAGTATCGAAAACTTCTTCTGGGTGCATTGGAAAACCTAATTTAGCTTTATTTATAATCCAGTCAGAAATCTTAGCTTCTTCATCTACAGTAAGCTCGGACTGAGGGCCCATTTTTCTTTGCAAAGGTACCTTGTTTGTGATTTTATTATGTAAAGTCGATTTTGGTATCTTGTACACATTGCTTGCTTTATTGATACTTAGTTCTCCATTAGCAATTGACTTAAGAGCTGCTTCAAGTGCTTGTTGACTGTATTGAAACCTATTGTACTTCTTTTTGTGATCCATGGTAATCTAAATGGACAAGAGAAAAATGAACAATTTTAAACGATTGCAATATTATTTTTACTACCTGTAGGTAAGTAGGTAGGTAGAAATACCAAATTTCTTGAGAAATCTGTCTTAAAATATGAAGTGTTCATTCACTGGATTTTATGAACCAGTAAATGAACATACCTGTCCCAATACTGGCCAAAAGATCGGAAATCTATTTAAGAAATAGCTCCCAAAACATGCACCTTATAGCATTAGCGTAAGTTATGTTTTTCAACCAAAACGTGATTTTTACGATTACCCAGTGAATGAACACCCGTTCATTCACTGGAATTTAAACGATTTTTTGATCCAATGCTGGGACACTTAATAATTTAATATAACTGACAAAAATCGCAAATAAATGGATTTGAAACACAATATTAAACTGTTATCCTACGATAATAAACAAATAAGCCATCAAAAATACCGTTATTTACATTACAATGTCAAATCAAAAAAGATGCCACTTACCTCAGTCCTAAACTCTAGCCCGAACAAATAAAAATTTCACTATCGACTTAAACTTTAACCACTCGCCATTTTGAAATGAATTATGACATTAAACGTGAATGTGACCACTTAAATGGGCAATAGAGTTGCAATTATGAAAAAAAATACTACACATGGTAGAAACGTTCAGATTTCTTATTTTTTGGATAAAACAGCGTTTTGTTCATTCACTGGGGGGTGTTCATTCACTGGAGCACTTACCCTAATATGCATTATGAATTTTGCTCTTGTGATACAAGATTTTCAAGTAGGTACAAGAGCTAGGGCAGCACTGATGTATCTGTTTCTGAACTATGATATGGCCCTTACTTCTATAAGGCCTTCGCTTCTTTTTCATACTCCTCGAAAACGACTGTATTATGCTATGATTCAGTCGTTTTGTTTCTTTTTAAATATTTTAACACAGAAAAAAGTGTGGTTAGAATTTCTTTTTATCCTACATAGGATATGTAAATGCATTTTTTTTTTGCAAACAAAATGAGGAATATTGACATTCTGGCACCGAACGGGCGCACGGTCAGTACTGCGTTAACATTGGGGAATATATACGCCTTCAATAAACATATAATAAATTCCATGGCAATCCCATGTCATACATATTTGTTACCAAAGGGTTCCCAAGAAAACGGCTCCTATACTAAAAAGACTTGCTCACATGACTGCGTTTCGTTTCAGGTACACTGGGCACTGTCCTATGCTGAAGTTCCGCTTTGGGAAATGCTACGGGGACAACACGAGGCAAATACTTCGAGAGATACGCTCTAAAGGACTGTTCAAGTAAGTAACGAAGGCATTTGTTTATTTACCTACCCTCACCCCATTTATTGTCACATTCACCCAATGAGATTTTTCTCAGTATATACAGGGTAGGCCAAAAATCGTGGATCAAACGACATAGGGTGATATTTGCATTAGGTCACAAAGTACCAAACTTTGTTTTGTTTTTAGGGTACCGTTTTTACCCTTTGAGGAAAGGTTAAAAACGGGCAACTATTACTAAGACTCCGCGATCCGTCTGTCACCAGGCTGATCTAATGAACCATGATACCTAGACAGCTGAAATTTTCAAAGATTATGTATCTCTGTTGCCGCTATAACAACAAATACTAAAAACAGAATAAAATAAATATTTAAGCGGGGCTCCCATACAACAAACGTGATTTTTTTTGCCGTTTTTAGCGATAATGGTACGGAACCCTCCGTGCGCGAGTCCGACTCGCACTTGTTGACAAATAAACGTGTTTTCTGTTCTTTCTTTTATTCTTATGTATGCTCCGAAGATTCTTTTGGAATGTGAATAACGTTAGATAGGTATTAGATGATTCTTAGATAAATAGGTAAGTAAGTAGTTGTTTTATGGCATGAATATTCTTTAAATATGCATTCGGCAATCATGAGCATTTCTTAATTTTTGTAAAAATTAGGAATGGATTATATACGATCTACTGCCAAAAACTTCGAACATTTGGAGACATTAACATCACCCAAAAGGCAAGTAAAGGTAAATTCGCTGTAGGGCTGATTAAACAAATTAGATGAAAGTTATTGGCAAAATACGGAACTCCAACACCAACACAGTAGGTAGCTCACTCTCGAACACTGAAAATGTGAAAACCCGATCAAATCTCATTAAACTATGTAGCTGTCAACCCCATGTTCACTTTTGCGAACGCTTGTTCAAGAATAACGACAACTATTCATAAATCAAGCAAAGTTTGACATGCAAAGAACCCAAAGAAATGTTATGTACTTACCTAATGTACTTTACATGCAAATATCTCCAGAACAACATTAACAAAATCGATAGTTTTTTAGGGTTCCGTACCCAAAGGGTAAAAACGGGACCCCATTACTGAGACTCCGCGGTCCATCTGTCTTTCTGTCTGTCACCAGGCTATATGTCATGAACCGTGATAGCTAGACTGTTGAAATTTTCACAGATGATGTATTTCTGTTGCCGCTATAACAACAAATATAGAATAAAATAAATATTTAAGTGGGGCTCCCATAGAACAAACGTATTTTTTTGTGATTATTGTACGGAACCCTTCGTGCGAGAGTCCGACTTGCACTTGGCCGGTTTTTTAACCTATAGAATACTCCACTGCGTACTCCATGCCTTGGGTACTTACCCAAAGGCTATGCAGGCTCTGTAGAGCTTACTCAAATGGGGTATCAAAACAGATGCCCCTTCTTGCAACAGTATTGGGTAGATTTCATCCGGACCAGGCGATTTAAGAGGCTGGAAGCCCGCTATGGCAAGCTTCTGTTTATTTTCATCTACCACTTTCTTTGCCGTGAGCCAGTTATGTTTGGACGTGTGCCTTGTAAGCTCGTCCCTTGTGACTGGTTCCTCTTTACCGCTGTCGCGCAGTACACATTCTAGGAAGTGAGTCTTAAACATCACACTCAGAGTGTCCTATCTAGTTTCCGTGAGACACTCATTCATATCTTTTACAGATGATAGTGGGTTTGTCTTAGTCATGGACATTGTTTTGCACCACATTCCATTTGGCAGAGCTTCGATGGAGGTGCAATGCTTCCGCCAAGTTGTTCTTTTGGCCTTGCGTACCGCCTTGTTATACCTCGTCAGCATGCTAGAATAACCAGAAAATGCTGTCGTGTTTCCTGACGTATTTTAGCTAGTTCAGGAGTCCACCATCATCATCATCTTCCTGCCCTTGTCCCATGTTACTTGGGGTCGGCGCAACACGTTTTCTTCTTTCATACCGTCCTGTCCCCCGTCACGCTATCACTGACTCCCTTTTCTTTCATATCACTCCTCACACAGTCCATCCATCTTTTCTTTGGCCGTCCCCTCCCTCTCCATCCATCCACATTCATATTCATAACTCTTTTAGTAACATGCGTTTCATCCCTCCTCATCAGATGACCGTACCAGGACAAACGGTTTCCTTTCAACTTTTCTGTCACTGGCGCCACTTTCAAACTTCCTCTAATATACTCATTTCTCACTTTATCCATTCTCGTTTCAGAAGTCCACCATGGTTCCTTTTCACAAAAATCCTTTTCCTCTGGGCAATTATCTTCCCATGTACCGATGGTGCCCGCCTTGATTCTGTCCGCTTCAAATTCTATATCCAGTATGGAATTAAGCTTACCTTTAGGGATCCCTAGATTAACTTTGAGGTCCATCCTGTACGAGTCCCAATTTGTATGCCTTGGGTCTCTCCTTCGTCAATTTTCGTCTTCGCCCGCCGTCCTAAACCTGCAGCAAATATAATTGTGGTTAGACAGAGACATATCGTCCGATACATGCCAATTTTCAACATGAGTGCTGGCTCTGTTTAATGCCTATGTCAAGGTCAATAACTTTAGTTCTCGCCGAGGTCCTGAAAGTAGGTTTATTGCCTGCATTAAGGATTTGTAAAGAACTTTACATGAAAGGACTTTGTGGTAAGCTCACCAAAACTCCATCAGATCATTCCCTCGTTTGTTGATAACTGAACTGCCCCAAACGACGTGGTGTGCATTCGCATCGCAGCCAAGTATCAGGTCAAGGTTTTCTTCGTTGCCGTAGTCAACCAGTCTTCTAATTAGTGGTGTTACTGGTTCATTTTGTTTATATGGGAGATAGGCCGAGGCAAGGATATTTCTCCTTTTCTCTGTTCCCGTTCCGCACTTAGATCATAATTGTTGTGAGATCCCTGTAACAGAAAGTACGTAAGGGACGTACATTGTCTCTATAACGCCCCTGATATAGATGCAAGTCCTCGCGTCATTAGTTGGACAGTCATAGAGCACCATGCGCCCTGTCCCACCTATGCCTTTTATGGTCCCTTTATATAAGTAAGGTTTTTGTATCAAGGCAACATCGTATGTATTAAGCTTCAATTGCCGAACCAGAAGGGCAGTAGCAGCTCTGCAATGATGCAAATTAATTTTATACACTTTTTTCCTTCCATCTTGGATGTTTTGATGGGCCTGTGTTGATGTAGGAGGACTTTAGTTTTGAAGGCCCTCCACCATCGCCTGGCTCTCCTCGAGAGCAGTTGAGATTTAATCCCCAAGGTATTGTGCTCGAGGATATCATCCTCGGGGTCTTCTTCTGACACCCTGGTTTGGATCTCTGTCTCCTACGCTGCGTCGGGAGCAGAGATTTCTGTTGTGGTGGTCCATCTTCAGTTCCGCTCCTGCTTCCGCAGTGGGTACCTCTCCCTTGTCTTCTTCCAGGAGCTTGAACGAGTATCGTTCAATTCCTCCTGGAAGAGAGTAGCCTACGGCCTTGATGACCCCAGCAGACATCCCGTTCATGAGGACGATACGACGTCCTCAAGGCAGGGTTGAGCCGCTGGAGCAATCGAATGGCCCAGGCAGCCAGTCTTCCATGCCATTATGACTGGCTTTGAGAGGTCCTTGGCGTTGACGACCTTGAGCTTCAGGGAGCCAAGTTCCACGTTGTGGATGGCACCCCGAAACCAGCAAGCTGCATGAGAGTTGTCGCAGGATACATGCACTGCACCTGCGACAACTCCGGTAGCAAACGTGAAGACAGGTAGGGGATCCGGCGCTTCTTCCAGTTTCTCAATTATGAGCTCCTGTATTGGCACCAGATCCTCAGCCTTCAAGTACTCCTCCGGGTACTTGACTGTGACGACGGTGAGTTTTACAGCCGCCACAGTATCCCTTAAGGATCCGGTCGAGGACGATTGCCTTTGGGTCTTCATCTTCTTGGCCGCCATGACCCCGCTGTGGCCGCTGAGAACAGCACGTGGCCTCTTTGATGATCCTCCCGTAGGAGTCACTTCTGAGCTGCCAGCTGACGAAGAGGTGCTGCCTTTGCCGGTCGCATCCGGGATCGCAAGGTCCGAGGTCGTTCGATCTCTAACGCACGGTTCCCGTGTCTCGCTAGCTTTGGCAGTACCCTTACGCCCGGTGGGCTTGGTTGCAGTTCCACCCAAGGTGGCCCCGCAGCAATGCTGGCCGTCGACAGTGCCGCAGCAGTACCGTCTTTTGTCGGTCCTGCTCGACTCGACAGTGCCGAAGCAGTCCCGGCTTGCGCCGGTCTCGCCGTCTGGTGTGTAGACCCAGCTTTCGCCGGTCCCGCCTTTTGGTTTTTTTATTGTTGATATTCGTAAAGATACCGAGATTTCACCTCTCGAGTACCCCCACCCGCCATGGATTGCTCAAGTGGCGATGCTATGGTAGCGATGCGAGCGAGCACCGCCATCTGCAAACGCCCAACGGGAGTGAACTCGCCTGGAGGCCGTCTGACCAGACCGTTGAAAAGGTATGCTCTCGGGGTGGTCTCGTTATCACCAAATCAGAGTCTTATGATGGGATCCCATAGAAATCGAGGGAACTCCTCAAATATTACAGGCAAATTTATAGCGATTTTGGTTCCATTCAGTCTATATTTGCCGACATCTAAATAGTCGCCTCCTTTTAAGCCATGGCCATAGAATCTTCCTCATAATTATCCATCGTTTCTTAGGTCTTCCTCTAGCCCTATAACCAGGGCGGTCTTAACCCAGACGGGCCCCCTTAACACACCGGGGACCGGTGTGGAGTTCGGGGGCGGTTTTGGAAAGCATCGGACCACAGGTAGTACGGTTCAGTGGTAAAATTAGTAGGTATGATTCGTGGTTTCGGTTAATAACTACGATTTCTTATGAAATTAATAGAATGCCCGTCTGTCTACGTAAATTATACGGATAATATTATTTTTTTAAGTTCTTATTAGTTTTACTTTTTTCGTTCCGTTTTGCTTCTTTTTTAAATCATGTAATTCGGAGTCCCCGAATAAACAGGGACCACGTGCATGTGCTCCTTGTGTCCCTAGGATAAATTCAGAGCTGCCTATAACCGTCATCTTTTATTTTTATTTGTGATGGGTTTGCTCTTGACTCTAGTCTAGGTCAAAGGTGACAGAGACAGAGTCGACGATGGAGCGAGCTTACCCAGAAGAAGCCTGTTCACTCTAACTTTGAAGAGATTCGGGTTGAATGCGTTCGGAAACACAGACGCAGGTAGTGAGTTCCACTCATTCGCTGTGCGCATTATGAAGGATGTTTGGAAGCGCTTGGTGCGTATTGGTGGAATGGCAACAAGGTAAGGATGGTAACTTGCAGTGCGTCTAGATGTCCGATGGTAGAAGGGGGCTGGTGGGATGAGGTCGTGGAGTTCTTGAGCACACTCACCGAAGTACAGTCTGTAAAAGACCGACAAGCAGGCAACCTTGCGGCGATGAGCCAAGCTGTGTAGCTTGGCATCAGTCATTATAAAAGTTTCTCTATATCCTATCAAAATATTAAAAACTTCTTCGTTGAAGCAAATAAATTACCCAAGATTGTATTTCGATTACTTTACTCAAAGAGCTTTTACGTAAAAGGGGAAGCCTTTTACGTAAAAGCTCTTTCCCACTCCCTTCGAAATGCTCTGGAAACAACGAGTAAAAATAAATCTGACCTTTAAAATTCGAACACACTTATACTAGGTAAAGTAGATTATTGTGTATTCGAGAATTATATCAACACTTACCTAAATTATTGTCGCTAACCTGGATTTCTTCCATAAATTTTGTTGCCGGTGGGGTCTCAACTCACGACATTTATAAGCGGGTAGATGGTAAAATTATTAGGCGTAGATACCTGTCTACCTACTCTATGTATAAATATTTTTTTTGCTTCTGCTCCTCTTCTTCAACATCCTAAACACTGTCGACATTTTGTCGGTCACGAAAAAATTGGTCATGATTTAATTAAACAGTAAGGTTGTTCGACGCTTCGGTGTGTCTAGTCAAAATCATTTTGACCCAAAAGCAACTGATCAGCTGCAACATGCAGCTAAATCACTAAGCGCCATCTGGCGAAATTATGACAGCAAGCAAGGAATTCCATTGGCTACACTGGCTAGAAGTAAAAATCATTTTAGCCCGAAAGTAATCTATATATTGTACATTTTTATACTCTATAGGCTCGCGCTTGACCACTATCTCACCTGTTGGTAAGCGATGATGTGGTCGACGGTGATACAGCTTGCCTAGAAATAACCTATTCACTCTTGATTTAACTTTTCCAGCAAGCCGCTAGAATACCGCCCCCGAGATAACTACGAGCTGAACAATCTGCCGCGCTTCGAGAGACCACAGCGAGACGTGTATGACGGCATCCGCAACAAGCCCACCGCGCACATGACGGGATACACCGGATACGTTCCCGGGATGAATTTCAGGTGAGATGAGATACCTATCAACAACCTGTTTGCTTTGAGAGATCACAGCGTGATGTATACAACGGCATCTGCAACAAGCCCACCGGGCACATGGCGGGATACACCGGATACGTGCCCGGGATGAACTTCAGGTGAGATGAGATACCTATTGTTTGCTTTGAGAGATCAAAGCGTAATGTATAAAACGGCATCCGCAACAATCCCACCGCGCACATGACGGGGTACGTTTTCGGGATGAACTTCAGGTGAGATGAGAGACCTATCAACAACCTGCTTGCTTTGAGAGACCACAGCGAGATGTATACGACGGCATCCGCAACAAGCCCACCGCGCACATGACGGGATACACCGGTTACGTTCCCGGGATGAACTTCTGGTGACATGAGATACCTATCAACAACCTGTTTGCTTTGAGAAATCAAAGCGTGATGTATAAAACGGCATCCGCAACAATCCCACCGCGCACATTACGGGATACTTTTTCGGGTGAGATGATATTCCTACCAACAACCTGCTCGCTTCGAGAGACCGTAGCGAGATGTTTACGACAGCATCCGCAACAATCCCACCGCGCACATGACGGGATACGCCGGTTACTTTTTCGGAATGAACTTAAGGCGAGATGAGATACCTAGTAACAACCTGCCGCACTTCGAGAGGCCGCAGCGAGACGTGCACGACGGCATCCGCAACAAACCCACTGCACACATCACGGGGTACACCGTATACGTTCCCGGGATGAACTTCAGGTAAGATGAGGTACCTATCAACAATCTGTCGCGCTTCGAGAGACCGCAGCGAGACGTGTACGACAGCATCCGCATTAAACCCAACGCGCACATGACGGGATGCAACGGATACGTTCTCGGGATGAACTTCAGGTGAGATGAGATACTCCTTCTACCTCCTCGCTTAAAGAAACCGCAGCGTGAGGTATACTACGACATCCGTAACAAGCCCACAGCTGTATAACCCTCCACTTGTTCCGCATGGCCCATTTTTTCCCCTTCTCAGGGAGGAGGCTAGTGTCCCAGCAGTGCATGTTCTTGTCCAAAGAGATCTACGTTCTGGGACAATTCCAAAATGCTTGTAAATGTGTCAGTAAAAATAAACGCTTTGAATTTGAGTTAGAACGTTTGGAGGTAGGTGGAACAGGGTGTAAAGTCCGACAAACCTCCATAGAAAAGGGAGGATCCTTCGACCAGACGGGTGTTGTGTCTGGTCCGGGCAACTGCCCAACGGTTATTGTCGGACTGTTGTATGTGTTCAAATCGCGTCGAAAACTTTGCTTTCGCGATGCAGGATTTGTTTGACGTCATGTCATTAGTTCGTAAGTGGCGGCGTCGGTGCCGCTACAAACGTTTTACGCTAAATATGTTTGTTGTACTGTACGTACGTGTTTTGTGCTTACGTAATATATTCCTCTGGCATAAAAATAAAAAGTCTTCATGTTTTGTGTGTATGAAGGAGGGCTGGACAAAATCACTTTGCTTCAGAAACTTTGGCGCAATAATTTAAATAAGTTTTAAAGGAAGCAATAGAAAAATAGTCATCATGGAAGGCCATAACAGGGACAATTATCTTACCTAATATAATAAATGTGAAAGTTTGGACAGATATTTGTTTGTTACTCAATCACGTCAGAACGGCTGATCGGATCTGAATGAAATTTAGCACGGAGATAGAATATAGTCAGGAATAGCACATAGGATACTTTTTATCCCGGGAATTTGTTCCCTCTGGATAACTTTCGACTTTTACGCGGGCAAAGCCGCTGGCTTGATTAACTATAATATGAAAAATCGACCAATTACATAGACGGAAAGCATTTTACATACTCTTTGGCCTTTGCCATGCCGAATTCATTACGCAATAAGGCTGTAGCTCTAAGACACCTGCCTCAAGAATAGTAACTTCTCCATTAGACTACTTAACAATTACAGAGTTGAGTTAGAATGTTCTCATAGCTGCTTATATTCTTGCACTTTCTTAGTTCGTATAAATATATTTAAACCTCCTAAAGAAAAGACCTAACACACAACCACAGATTACTTAATAGTATACTCCTTCTGTATGTACCTACAAAATATACAGTATGTATGTACCTGTAAACGACTCCAATAAAACAGCTGTACCACCTAAATATATTTATTTAGCTGTACCGTTTGGTACACAAAACGCACACGAAAACAATCGTGACGTAGAAGCTAAGGATTATTTTGCATTTAGGATTTATGACCGACATAAAGGGTCTAATTCGGTATCAAGTTCAAAGAGAAAGCGTGACGCCAAAACGTTAACATGATAATTTGTCGATATTTACTCTGCTGTACTTTGCGCCAAACACAGGAAAGAAAAATATTATATATTATGTCTGCGTAGTACGACAAGGTATTCAAAAGTTTTACAGTGGTTTGGCAGCCATAGGAGACATTTATGAACTCTTTGGAAAGCTCTATAAATAGGAAATGCAAATAATATTGATACTTAGGCAAGCAAACTTGCGTTGATGATGTCTTTTTAAACCTATATCTTGATAACACGGTTTAAACGAGTGTCCATGCAAGGAGTTTCAGTTTCTTTAACGTTCTTCTCCTTACAGGTCTACCCTTTCATCATTTCAGCCGAAAGACGTCCACTGCTGGACACAGGCCTCCCACAAGCGTCGCCACAATGATCGGTCCTGTGCGTTTCGCATGCACCGGATTCCCACCGGATCCGGTCCACTGCCGCATAAGTTTGGCAATTCTTCGGGCTATATCGGTTGTCTTGCGAATTTCTTGATTTCTGATTCGATCACATTATACACAAACTAGCTGTCCCACGCGGCTTCGCTCCCGTCAACTGGCTACGCACCTACCCTATCCTACCTACCCTACTCTACACCTACCCTGCACCTACCCTACACCTACCGTACACCTCCCCTACACCTACCCTACATACATGATTGCATAACTGAAACCGTTTACGCAGCGTACGCAACGGAACCCCTAAAAATTAATATTCTT
This sequence comes from Orthosia incerta, assembly GCA_948252205.1. Classification (NCBI taxonomy): domain Eukaryota; kingdom Metazoa; phylum Arthropoda; class Insecta; order Lepidoptera; family Noctuidae; genus Orthosia; species Orthosia incerta. The sequence goes on from OX411760.1 coordinate 7,179,960, forward strand.
TCCCGTTTTTGCAACGTTTTTCATTTATGCTCCGCTCTTATTGGTCGTAGCGTGATGTTATATAGCCTATAGCACTCAGGAATAATGTAGCTTTCTACCAGTGAAATTTTTTTTTTGAATTGGATCATTAGTTCCAGAGATTACCCCCTACATACAAACTTAAACATTTTACCTCTTTATAATATTAGTATAGATTACACATAGCCCTCTCCATTGCCCTTTATGTGACTTTAAGCCTTCTGATGAGGCCCATAGTGAGCGACCACGTCTCAGTCCCGTAGATAATCACTGGCAACACACACTGGTCATAGACTTTCGACTTGTGACATTGTGAGCGACCGCGTCTCTGTCCCGTAAGTAATCACAGGCAACACACACTGATCATAAACTTTCGTCTTAAGACTGTGGCAAGTTAGACGAGAAGATACCAACTGAAACTGAAGGTGGCAACTGCCCGAACGCTGCCCAGCCGAGTCGGATTCGACGGTTTATTTATTATTTATTTATTTGAACTTTATATACAATGATGATACATAGGCAAACTTAATTCAGCAACGGCACGGCACGTCACTCACGATTAATTTCTTTCTCGAAGTTAGACCTACCTGACAGGACCGTTAATTCAAAATAATATTCTACACCTTGTAGTGTAGAGTATCCGAGTTTGATAGGAGTGGGTGGAAATGGGCATTCAACATGACCTTGGTTTTGCCCATGTTCATTTTAAGACCCTCTCTTTCAGAAGCTCTACTTAAGTTCTGAGGTCATCGAGCATTGTACTGAGGTCCTCCATAGTCTCAGCCATAACCACTACTCGCCATTGACGTTCAAGCCTAGCCCTCTCCAGTCCAGAACCCTGAAGACATCTTCCTGTGCAGCAGTGAAAAGTTTCGGAGATAATTATGACGTCTCCCTGTCTCATACCTCGTTGCAGAAGGATAGGTTCCGACGTCTGAACCTGAAGTCACGCCGACATCGACGCCGAGTGGTCAGTCTGTCAGTTTTTTATCGGTTATATTTCGGGGAGTGTGCGGTGGAACTGCACAATTTGATTCCGCCAAGCCTTTTCCATCATCGGACAACAAGACGTACGGCAATGCGCCACCGGTACATGGTGGACATCCCACCCATACGTACAAAGCGTTTTGCGAATACTTTCATTGTGCGCACAGCTAAGGAGTGGAATTCCCTGCCGGAGTCTTTGTTTCCTAATAGCTACAACCTTGTGGTCCTTAAGTCAAGAGTGAATGGGTTACTTCTAGGCAAGCGTGCTTTACCGTCGACCACATCATCGCTTACCATCAGGCGAGATAATGGTCAAACGCGAGCCTATCGTTAAATAAAAATAAAAAAGTCGCATTGGCATGGTGGCGTATTTCAGAAACATACATAAACATAACATACTACAACACCTCGATGTACCGGTCGTCGATTTGGCACCGTTGGAGAGACAGCAGTACAGCCCAAGTCTCGATCGAATCGAATGCTTTTTCGTAGTCCACAAACGCTAAGCAAAGAGGCAGGTCTCTTCGGTCTTCTGTATAACCTGCCGCAGCGTATGTATGTGGTCTACGGTGCTAAAGCTTGTTAGGGAGGCTGGAAATCATCGAACCTGCGCGCGAGACGATTGTTGATGACAGGCCTACGCTTTGCTATATGCAATAAGCTTCATCTTACCGACTGACCTTAACAATTCAAAAGGGCCTGTAAATTGTTTAATTGAAATAAATACTTTTGAGTTTGAGTATATTTTTCCTCTGCTGGGCAAAGATCTCTTCCATAGCATTCCAGACGTTCCAGTTTGTTGCCTTCTCCGGCCAATCTCCCGTAAACGGTTTTAAGTTCAGCGTTTCCTAGGCATCCCTTAGCGGCGATGCCCGTATTCTGCCTCGTGATGATTCTGACCCGTGCGCTAGTAATAGAAAAGAAGAAGAGCCGAATGACGAATCCTATTTAATCCATCAACTTCACTTGAAAAACGAAGAGAGGGTATTGATTTAATGTTTTTGTTTAAAATACTTTACAGTAAAATAGACTGCCCGCATTTGTTAAGTAAGTTTAATTTCAACCTACCCTACCACTATCCGCGTCACCCTATCAAACTATTACGTCCCCCATTCCGCAAAACTGTATCTGGATCCAACTCCCCCATCCCCAGACTTTGCAGACTTCTTAATAATTGCGATGAAGGTATTGATATTTGTTGTACGTCACTTCATAAACTCAAGCGTCAAGTCCACAAAAAAATAATTAATTACCATACTGTTTTTATTTTCTTTTCTTTTTTGTATATACCTTCATAAAAAAAATTATATATTTTCGAGTGTATTGATTGCTAAAGACTTCACTGTTTATGAGTGTTATTTCAGCATGTAATTACTGTCTGTTATTATTTTGTTTTTGCATGCTGTGTCTATCGCATCATATTGTACACTTAGTATATATTATTGCTTGTATTATAAGGTTATTATTAGTGTAACAATTGTAGATAGGCCAATAAATAAATAAATCAAAACGTGAACTAGTACATACAATTTGGAAATTCTAACTGATATCGCATATCAATTACAAATCAAATCAGATATGAAAAATTAAATGTAATGAAATTAAAACTAAGTAATGGAAGATAAATAGATCCAATCTAATATCTATGAAACATCTACATTGAGTTTGAAAGAAGAATAATTAACATTTTGTATTTTATGATATTTCAGTTACGGAAAATCATACGGACGAACCGCGGACGACTGCATGGCAAATTTCACGGACAGACAAAGGGAACTAAGGCGTAAATCAGACCTGAATAGAAGCTATATTCGATCAAAAAGCGCGCCCAAGATGGAAACTGTACACTCCAGGGATGAAATACGCCGCGACTTGAACAGATTCAGAGAGATCAATAAGTATAAAGGTATGACTATAGAATTTACAAAGGCCTTCGATACTGTTAACTAAGTGAAAGAGAGAAACGAACTTGAAAGCTAGATATTTTAGATATGCCTGATGGCATTAATGGTTAATTAGAAACAATCATAAATTAATAAAGCCCTAATAGTTCTCTAAAGTATTGCGATTCGTAGCTTATTCACTATAGTTTTATTGTAACTATCAGGAGTTCCTCAAGGGTCTAACCTAGGTCCACTGTTTGATGTATAATTTTTTACTTTACAGAAAACACAATATCACCAGAGTTTCCGCCAATAGCAGGCTACACCGGCCACATCCCACGAATCAAAGGATCTGAAGCATCACTCAGTCAACGATACCACTGCGCAGCAAAACGAGGTCTAGAACTCATCAAAATGGAAAGAGACAATCGTAAAGAGCTACAGAACGCCGATACTAACATCAAAGCGATATTGAAAGACAACGGGAAGAAGTATTCTTATTGTAATTGGGGATAGCATACAGGTAGAAGGATGTTCTTCACCAAGAGACGGTGAACATTCTTCTATAAAAAACGGAACGAACAGTATTTTCTTAGACGAAGGAATTTGAGTCAGTATACTAGATTTGTACGTCCATCTCATAGTCATTGTCCATAGGCCTATTTTTAATGAACGCGTGTTTTGAGAAAATATATTTTATTAGTCTAAATGTTGAAAATTTCGCTACGTTCTGTGTTGTGTGAGAATTCCTGAGAAAATGTGATATGTTTTAGAATCAACATTTTGAAGTCATGGTCGACGGAATAATCCTTTTTCAACTGCATAGCATTTGGTGCACAAATAGGAAATGCATTCTAAGAGTATTTTGATCATATTCCGAATTTGGTAATGCATAAAGTACAAACACTAAAAATAGTTTTGTTAAGGCAACCGTATATTTAAAAAATAAACTACATAGTAATTGAGTACTAATTTGTTTTATTAATATCAAAAGTTTCCATAAAATAAACACAATTTGATAAACTATCTGAATTAACAATATACTTACAAAAATATGTAATAATATACTAAGATTATATCAGATATAAAAATAGTTCCTTTTTTTTGGCTTTAGTACCTATAACTGGCCGAAAATATTCAACCTAATAATAATACAGTATGTTTTTATTAGTGTTATTGTCATGTCCTACACGACTATTAAATAACTTAGATAATATTCTATAACTAGTTAATGTTTAAGCTGTATTTCAATTATGCTAAGTTTAGTACCAAACTCACTTGAAGTAGGGTAGTTGACAAAAAAATAAATTTAGTCCGTCAGTTAGATAACCTAAAAATATAGGACACGTATTTTTTCTTTTACCACGTAAACAAAAAATTACGACGATACAGTGCGTTGAAATATCGTGTGACGTCACGGTGTGCTACACTTTATACTGACAAAGTGACGTCACAAGCACCCACTCCTGAACTTTCGATGCGCTTCAACATCATCATTTCAGCCGAAAGACGTCCACTGCTGGACATAGGCCTCCCCCAGGCATCGCCACATTGACCGATCCCGTGCGTCTCGCATCCAGCGCCTTCCCGCAACCTTAACCAGGTCATCGTTTCACCTAGTGGGAGGCCTTCCAACGTATCGTCTTCCGGCCCTGCCTGCCTGCATATGTGATGTGATGATGTGATGCGCTTTATCTTTGTTAATTTTTATTTATTTGATAAAGCTAAAAATACGGGTCCAATATTATTTGATAATCTCACTGACGAACTAAATAGAATTATATTTTTTTCTATCCAGGAAACATCCATGTTGCGATACTTTTCAAGTTCGAACAAAATCTTTATAGAGACTTTTAGAAAGTCCTGGCACAACTTGTGTGATATCTAGGTCCAATAGAAATATATGATACGCCTAGTCAACTGCAAAAATCCTAAAAATTCTATCCTTCGAATTATCATCATTTTTTATATACCAAAACACAGCCCAAACACATAAAAGGTACATAAACTTAAGGCACATAAATCTTATTTCTGAGAATACTTAATTCTTAGTTGCCTACATTAAAAATTCGTTGCCATATAGCTACAACTAGCAGAAAACTAAAAATATTTTATATTTAGTTTGTTGTACTACCGACGAATTATAATATGTTAGTATAAATTATCACTATTTTTTCAATAAAAAAATTATTATGACAAGTGTTAGAAAATATTTTGAAGACAGCAATACAGTCTATGAGGATATTTTAGTATTTAAATGCACCCGTTTTTAAGACTACACACGATAATTCTTCCAAAAATGTGAACATTTTATTCCAATTGCGATATTACAATGATGGCGAAAACAATTGATTTTTCCACTATTTTATAGAAAAAACCATATCTAAAGCTGGGTATTGACATTGCGATTGCCTCGCGAGGCAACTTCAACTCGCCTCGCGAGGCAAATTTGAAACTTGCGCCAGCGTGGCTCGCACGATTTGACTCACTGTTGGTATTTTAGCGATGCTCAAAGGACACTCGGTGTTAGCTGCTCATTTACAAGGGACGCATGTGAATTGTCTCGCGCACTCGCGTCTTGGAATACATAGAAGAACCATGGACATACGTATACAGACGCCTCGTAGGCTCGGCGTGGCTCGTGTTGACTGTGTAGACGGAAGCTGAGCGCAGCGCAAGGCTGTCTCTCGACTGCCTGCTCAATGCGAGCACAAGATGAGCAGCCTCGCGAGGCAGCCTCGCAATGTCGATACCCTGCTTAAGCCTTGTTTAAATTCTCGGCTTAACAAAAAAAAGCATGCTACAGTAAATTAACTTTGAGGTGTCATTTCAACCATCTTACCAGTTCTTTCATCAACACCATCTACTACCTCTGGCTTGTCATCTTCAACTGGTTTCACATCACTTACTTCTAATTTCTCTTGTTTCTTATCAGTAGCTAGTTCAAGCATTAAAGTTTCTAACTTCTGAGCTTTTCTTGTCTCGTTGTGAGTGATAAGTGCACATAAGTGTTCTGTTAGTAACTCTTTCTTCTCTTTCTCCTTTTGTAGGTGGATCTTCGCTTGTAGGAACTCCTTTTCGACTTTCAGGTAGTGTTTTCTGGAATAACAAAATTGTGTTTATGTTAGTCTTATTTTTTAATCTTAGCCAATGTAACGTTGTATCGGGTTCGGTTGATAAAGCACAAGTACCCAGCTGTCAATTAGTTTTAATTGTTATTTTTGAACTTGGACCCAAATACGCACAAAAATAAAAAAAATATAGGGTTGTTGGCAGCAGCAGCCCTATTGTGTAATGAATTCGGCAAGGCAAATGGCAAAGAGTAGGAAAAACCGCGAGATGAATGACGCGATGTGGATTTCCGGCTATATGATTGGTCGCTTTTTCATACTCATTGCATTGCCGAATTCAATACGCAATAAGGCAGCAATTGGCTGGTCTGATGTTGGTTTAAGAAAGAAAAAGTATAGTGTACTGTAAATGTAAAAGTAGCAGTATTTGTATATTTATTTGATAGCTGTGTAATCACAGATTATCTCCCGTGTGTGTAATTTAATTTTGTTGCTGCCCGGACCTATTTCCTGTTCAAAAAACTAAGCCCCATTACATTTGACCTTGGGCCGTACCAACGATAAGGCGATTCTATACATACAATAAACAAGCTGTCATATTAAAAAAATATTTTATAATTAAAAATTTCACGAGACACAAAAGTGTGTGGTCAAAGGCAAACGGCAGATTTTGTACATCATACTTTTTTTTTTATTCTTATATAGAATTTGTATCACTTATAAAGGCAACCAAGCCATTTCTTTTCATGTAAGCGTACTATTTTTAGAACTTCGGATTAATTAATAATATCAATAAAAAGATTTAAATAAATAAACGTAATAAAATCGTACACTAAACGCAGTTATGTTTTTGGAAGTTGGCAAGTAAAATAAAACAAATATCGAAATGATAATTGATTATTTAGAACCTGAAATAAAGTCAGATGCAGTTAAAATTTCCAGAAATAAAAATTTTAAAAATCCAAAACACACGGCAATTTTTTTTTATTTCATTATTTTTAAACTACATAATTTATAATCTAGTAGTAGACAAGCTTCAACAATCTATCGAACACGTAATTATAACACGATATCTTGCGAAAATACTCCGTTTCAAACAGAAAACAGCCCATAACTTTTGAACGGCTAAACCGATTTTCATCAAACATAGCTAAGAACACTCTTGACAAAGTCACCTTTCCAACAAAAATCAAAATCAAAATTGGTTCATCCGTTTAGGAGCTATGATGCCACAGACAGACACACAGATCTCTTTTTCCGTCGGGGGTTAATATCATTAAATATAATCAAACGCATCATTATCAAACTAACAAACATTACTTGCAGTCCGTTGCGCTGGACATAGGGGTATCTCTTAATGCACCCCCCCACTGAGTAGGTACGATCCTCATCTCAACCTAACTACTTAATGGTAAGTAAAACACTACAAAGATAGCAAGAAGTAAATGTTCTAAACATTTACTTTACACATCATGTAGGTAACAATTTGTAACATTTACCTATATATAACAATTTATACATTGGTACACTAACATAACCTTAAAAAAATAAACTGGTTATAACTTTCACGTCCCAAGTTCTAAAAATCTAATAATTTGAAAAAGGGATTATAAATATATTCAATATTTTCAACCAATTAAAAATATCCCAAAACACGATTTTTTATTAGCTGTACTAAATTCCCATACAAGCCTGCCGTTCGCCTTTACCTTTGCTAGATTTCTTTTCAGACAGTAGACTCAGAGACACGGGTAACTAAATCTAAGCTTTTATAAGATTACAACAATACAATTAAAATTACTGCAACTTACTCAGCATCAGCGTAGCTCAAGCAAGCATGGTCGATCCTCTGTCTCAATAATGAAACATCTTGTGAGAACTGGCTGTCCAATACTTGTAGCTCCTTCTTGATTTTCTCCAGCCTCATCACCTCTTCAGACGTTTGTTTGGTCCTGTAACATTTAATATTGAACTTTTATTTATTTGTATTTGGAAAGACTAAGTTGCTGGATTTATTTAATTTTTAACCGACTTCAAAAAGGAGGATGTTCTCAATTCTAGAGATTTTTATTTGTGTTACTTCATAACTTTTTACTAGGTGAAACCATTTTGATGACGCTCTTTAGGGTTCCGTACAAAGGGTAAAAACGGGACCCTATTCCTAAGACTTCGCGATCCGACTGTCTGTATGTCTGTCACCAGGCTGTATCGCATGAACCGTTATAGCTAGTCAGTTAAAATTTTCACAGAAGATGTATTTCTGTTGCCGCTATTACAACAAATACTAAAAACAGAATAAAATAAATATTTAAGTTGGGCTCCCGTACAACAAACGTTTTATTGCCGTTTTTGCGATAATGGTACGGAACCCTTCGTGCGCGATTCCGACTCGCACTTGACCGGTTTTTTAAAGCCTTTTCTCATGTGGTCCTATATAAATGATAAATATCTGATGAATAAATTCGGAGATATACAACAGAACCCTTCATTAAATGACGGCAAATCTCTCGCGATTGCTGCAATCGCATGTCTGTTTATTGTTTACACCATTTCATAACATAACATCACGCCGGTACACTCTAAAGGGGTACGCAGATGTGTACATTTCACCCTGGTACACTATCATTTCACCGGTTGTGTTCAAGTTTCATGTTATTCGGGTAATCTTTTCTGGCATAACTTTGGACATATCTATATGTACCACAACTAAAAGATGAAAAATAAAAAGTAAAAACTTAAAAAAAAATACGACTGACTTCCAAATAAAAACACTACAAAGTGAAAAATAACTTTGTAGTCTTTTTATTTGGAAATCGGTTGCATTTTTTGTAAAAAGTTTTCTTTGTGAAAGATGCATGTAGCTATTACATTGTATGGTACGCTGAAAGAGGCCATGGCCATGTTTCCACTGATAAACTTAAAATCAAAAAGGTCGAAAAAAAATAAAGAAGGAAAACATTAAACGAATGAAAATCTAAGAAAATCAAAATGTAAAAAGTAATTTCTACAAGAATAAGGTTTTCCCATCAAATAAATGCTTAAGCTAAGAAACACTGGTACTGAATATATCTGTCACCGGATTTATTACAGCCATCGTAAGTTTATAAATAATCTTGCGAGATTACCTATATATTTTCGAAATATTGTGAAAAGATAAATAAATCAGTCCAGATAGATCTGCCTATCCTTTTCCCAACTATATTGGGGTCGGCTTCCAGTCTTACCGGATTCAGCTAAGTACCATTGTTTTACACGGAGCGACTGTCTATCTGACCTCCACAACCCAGTAACTGGGTAACACGGTACCCCTTGGCAAGACTGGTGTAAAATCTCAAGCTTCTGACTACTCGTAACGACTGTCAATGATCTTCAAATGACAGCCGGGACCAACGGCTTAACGTGCTTTCCAAGGCACGCAGGAAACTCGGTTTGTTGAAATGGTCACCCATCCACGGACCGACCTCGTCAAGCGTTGCTTAACCTTGATGATCGACCCGTGCGACTCGCACATTTAGCCACGAACTCCTCCGTCAAATCAGTCCAGATAGATCAAATACTATAAAATTCTATGCAAATTCGATAATTTAAAATATACTCGTACCGTATTGAGAAGAATTTACAAAATAACGCAATTAATAATAAACTTGCAGTGTCCCGTGTCTGCAATATCCGTTGACAAATATATCCAAATCAAACTCACTAGACAATTTATTAAAACTTCTGCTCGCTCGGATTAAAATGTATTACAAGACTGCAACGTAAATACGGTCGGACTCTCCTTTCGTACGTCCTTCAGAGAATTGCATAAAAAGACCTTGGGATATGATTTGCAGCTACAGTTTGAAAACATATACTCGTAAGATGCAATACATTCCCGCTTGAAAAGTACTTTAACAAACCAAATAATAAGTTTTGCACAAAATAAAACCTTAGGACCGACATCTGAAGAAAACATGTTTTTTTTTTTTTTTTTATTCTCTATAGGCTCGCGTTTGACCACTATCTCGCCTGTTGTTCTTTAGCCGGCTATAAATATAAAACGAAAAGAAAAGATGCTGTAATTTATAACTTGTTGAAAATAACATCCACATATTGTTATGTAAAAACCTGTTCTTGACTGAAACATCACTTTTAAATATCAAACAGAAAACACTAACCATATAGTCTTAGTGACGAGATTATAAAACTTATTCATATTAACCATTTTTATAAATGAATTTATTTATAAACCGCAAATATACATCACTACAGGACATTTGAACGGAATACAGAATACTGAATCATAGGCCGAGATAAAAACTCAAAGCCACTTGAGTAGATAGTCGGCATTGATAACGCGAGATATAGGCTGAAATGGTCAATCCATTCTATGGAATAACGATTTTGTATGGCTTTATCGGATCTTTGTTGCATTTCGCTAGAAACACATGGAAATCGGAACGGAAGTAAAATTCAAGGAATGTTAACTCTCCGCTTTTACCAGGCCCCTCAGAAAGTATTGCGAAAAAAAGTTTTTATATATGGGAGACTGGCCAGTTATAATGTTTTTCGAAAATATGATTATTTATAAGTAAAAATAAGTAAGTTCCAATTTCAAAATTTCCCTCCACATTTTTTGCGAGTTAATTCAAAGTATTGTGTCTCACTGAAATATGGATCTGCGCCGGGAACATTTTAGAGCTATGATTTTATACGATTTCAAGTGTCGCCTGAAACCGGATGAATCGTACGATAGACTTCAAATGGCATTCATGGATGAAGGCCCTTCCAAGGCAACCGTGTATCGTTGGTATAACGAATTCAAGCGCGGTCGACCAACTTTGGGGGATGACGAAAGAAGCGGTCGCCCTTTGACGGCTGTTACCGAAGAAAACGTGCTAGCAGTGAAAAATTTAATCCAAGACAATAGGCGAATTACATATCAGGAGATTCAACACATATTGAAGATTGGATCGGGAAGCGTTCACGAGATTCTACACAGCCATCTTCGCGTGAGGAGGATAGTATCACGCTGGGTGCCGCACAACCTCACCGATGCTCAGAAGCAGGCCCGGGTGGAATGGTGCCGTGATATGCTTAACAAATTTGAAGCAGGCTCGTCTCGGCGTGTTTACGACATCGTTACAGGTGATGAGTCCTGGATTTATCAATACGACCCAGAAACCAAGCGCCAGTCGACTGTTTGGGTGTTTCAAAATGAGCCAACGCCTACCAAAGTGAAGCGATCTAGAAGCGGGGGTAAGATTTTGATCGCTAGCTTTTTTAATTTGACTGGCCACTTGGTATCAATTCCCTTACGGGATCAAAGAAGCATTAATGCCGAATGGTATACTACCAAATGTTTGCCAGAAGTTTTCTCTGTTATAAGCAACAAGCGACCAAACACAGGGCTCCGCGGGCTACTGCTCCACCACGACAATGCACCTGCGCACACCGCACTCAAAACGAGGGACTTCCTGGACAGCACGCCAGTCAAACTCCTGGGTCACCCTCCTTACAGCCCTGATCTAGCACCGTGTGACTTCTTTTTATTCCCAAAAATAAAAAATCAGCTCAAAGGGATACAATTTTCGTCGCCGGAAGATGCGCTGGCTGCGTTCGAGCAGGCTGTAAACGAGGTGTCTGCGGCGGACTGGAAAAAGTGTTTTGAAAACTGGTTTAGGCGCATGAATCTTTGTATAGAGGCTGGTGGAAAGTACTTTGAAAAGATTTAATAAAAATATATGTACGTATAGAACAATTTTTTTTAGTTTCGCAAAACTTTCTGAGTGTCCCACGTATATTATGAAATGCTTAAAATCAGATTAGCTAAGAAACAAGATCCAACAGTCCTTTTAGATGAGGTGTAACAGAAATCGGCTAGAAAAACAATAAAAGTTTCGAAAAAGGTTAAGGTAAATGAAGTACAGAGCCTATTGCCCGATTTGCGAAGATCAGACGTGACTTATTCTCAAATCAGCATCATTAGTATGAAGACGCAGGAGGGTCGTAGCAGTCTGCGTTCTGTTACTTTTGCTTACCCCAAGAGAAAAAGGCGTGCATGTATGCAAGACTCCAAAATCAAAAGACGGACGATCAAAGACGACCGCAGTACAATAAATACAACATTAGACTATTGACCTAGACAACTGGGATAAGAATAAAAAAAAAACAAAGAAATACAACCGACCGCCATCTAAAAACATTACAAAGTGCAAAAAAACTTTCATTTCAGAAGTCAATGTTTCTGGATGTATTTATTCGTAAAAGGAATCTTACGAAGGAAGATTCCTTTTTTTTGAAGTCGGTTAAAAATTATAATAAATATTCGGTATAGATAAGGCTGTATGTTTGCGTAATGCATCTCAAATATCAAGTCTGTTTAATGCTTAAATCAAAAGCAGAAGCAAAGGCCTTCAAAACTATCCAGACATCCCATCACAAAATTACTCCATGTTCCATTCCGCAAAACCAACCTAGGCCTCAACGGTCCACTTCTCCGCATGTGTTGAAGCTACAAGTTTTTGTACAACACCAGACACTGATTCACAAGGTGTTTCACTCAATAAGTTTAGAAGAGCAGTCTCGGTAGTACGGGAGTGCGAAAATCTTTCAACATGCTAATTTGAAACATTTCAAATTACAAGTGTGGATCAAGTGATTAATACGGCATTATTCATAATGCCCGGGCATTATACTTAGTGCACATATTCATCACTTGGTCCATGACATATACCTACACCCTATTTTTAAATATTTTAAAACAGCATCCAATACCGAAATAAGTTAAAACCTGTATTTCAGCACAAACCCGGGATGACCCATTGTCCTAACCCTCCCCCTCACCCCTGTCGCCACCTAAGGCGCGGCCAACTAAACTCCATTTGCGTTAACATTAGACGTTTAAATTAGCCCATTTTACAGCCCGTTCAACCGATTTTGACTTCTATTGCGTTGGTGATACGACAAAGGGTAGCTGTAGTAAACAGTTGGTTTTGGTAACAGGTTTATGCTTTTTATGTCATCCTTATGTTTACGGAATAGAACTCAAAATCGGTTGAACGGACTGTAAAAAGATTTGGAAAAGTGTCTAATGTTATTTCAAATGGAGTATAGTTCCGCACGCACTATAGTAGAAAACAAATCAATGTATGGGAATGACACATCATCCATCGTCGTGCGCGGACGCCTTGACGGATGTGTTGCGTCAGGGAATGGAGTACTACATTCCGTTCTCTGACGTATCAATGTCTAGCGAATACCGGCCATGGTTTGGCGCCGAATGTAAGCGCGCCGACGCGCTTAAACATGGGGCGTACCTGGCTTGGGTCGACGCTCGATCGCGTAAGGCGAGTGACGTGGGTCTGAAGAAGAGGGCCTTCAACAGGGCTGCCAAGTCCTGCAAGTTAGTGTTGCGAAGGGCTCGGTTCGACCACATTGGCCGAATAGGGACCAAACTTGCTTCTTACCCAGCAGGAGTAAAGCGTTTTGGTCTCTGGCTAAGTCGGTCGAGTTGAACTTCTGCCGTCCCTCACTACCACCACTGCTGAAACCCGACGGGTCGCTGGCCCACTCCGCTGAGGATAAGGCAAATTTATTTGCCTCTCTTTTTGCGGAATCTTCACGTCTGAATCCTGGTGACGCGCGGCCCCCTCCTTCTCCTGATGGATGCAAGAAGACTATGTCGGACATTCGTATCCATCAAAAGGACGTCCGTAGGGTGCTGCGCAACCTCGACGTGAACAAGGCTAGCGGCCCTGACGGAATACCAGCAATTGTTCTTAGAACCTGTGCGCCTAAACTGTCTCCGATCTTGACACGCCTATTCAGCCTTTCGTATAAGGTTGGAAAAGTGCCGAATGCTTGGCAGCAGGCTAACATACAGCCGGTGCCCAAGAAGGGCAGCCGAGCCTTACCGGCCAACTATAGACCCATATCTGTAACCTCCATACTCTGTAAGAGTATGGAACGCGTACTCAATATTAAGCTCCTGGCATACCTAGAAACTAACGATATCCTGAGTGACCGCCAATACGGCTTCCGCCGAAATCGGTCTACTGGGGATCTTCTAGCGTATGCCATTCACATCTGGAGTGAGGCCATCGAGAGGCATGAGGAAGCGCTTGCCGTCTCCCTCGACATCTCGAAGGCTTTTGATAGGGTCTGGCACGAAAGCCTTATTGGTAAGTTTCCTTCATTCGGTTTGCCCGGTGGTCTGTGTGATTGGATTGCAGACTTCCTGAGAGATCGGTCCATTCGAGTGGTTATCGATGGCTGCTCGTCGGACCACTTGGAAATTAATGCCGGTGTCCCTCAGGGGTCAGTACTCTCAGCAACTTTATTCTTGCTGCACATTAACGATCTGCTAAAACCCGGTACCTTTGGGTATGCAGACGACAGCACTGTTGCTGAGAGATACTTGTCCAACGCTTGTACTACCGGGACTCAGGTCCAGTCTCTCCGGGAGGCCATGGTGGAGCGCTTAAACCTGTCCTTGCAGGCAGTCTCCGAATGGGGCGATGCCAATCTGGTCAGGTTTAATGCTGCTAAAACCCAGGCGTGTCTTTTTTCCGCAAAAAAGAGTCAATTTCACCCGGCTCCAACTTTCCGAAGTGTGACCGTGCCAACAACTGACCATCTTGAGCTGCTTGGCGTTACGTTGACATCGACTCTCAATTTTGGCCCATACATTGAGGCAAAGGCTCAGCTGGCTGCCAAGAAGCTGGGGATCCTTGCAAAGGTGAGAAGGTACTTCACGCCAGAACAGCTGCTCAGCTTGTATCAAGCGCAAGTTCGATCATGCATGGAGTACTGTTCTCATCTCTGGGACGGCTCTGCCAAATACCAAGTTGATGCACTAGAGTCGATCGAAAAGCGGGCCAAGAGGCTCATCGGCGATGAGGCATTGGTTAAGTCAAAGCTCCAGAGCCTTGAACGTCGTCGCCGAGTTGCCGGCTTGTCGGTTTTTTATCGATTACATTTCGGGGAATGTGCGATGGAATTGCATAATCTAATTCCGCCCAGCCCGTTTCATCATCGGACTACCAGACGTACGGCGATGCGCCATCGGTTCATGGTGGACATCCCCCCCATACGCACTAAACGTTTTGAAAATACTTTTATTTTGCGTACAGCTAAGGAGTGGAATTCCCTGCCGGAGTCTGTGTTTCCCGATAGCTACAACCTAGGGGTCTTTAAGTCAAGAGTGAATAGGTTACTTCTAGGCAAGCGTGCTCCATCATCGACCACATCATCGCTTAGGTTAGGTTAGGTTAGGTTAAAACGGGCTGTTTTCCGCAACTCCACGACCAAGCGCGGTTTTTGCGTACCATCAGGTGAGATGGTGGTCAAGCGCGAGCCTATATAAGATAAAAAAAAAACATCTTAAACGTTAAGTCACGTGATCAGCCCGGCGAGCATGGGCGCACCCAAGACATTTGTGACAAGACATGATAAATTATGTCATGTCTTACAATTTGTCTTAATTAAACGCTAGCACGGGTCAAACATGTGACATATTTTAAAGGCGCGACATGCCTTGCTTGTTGCTTCCCGGTGATTACGGCCTACTGTGACATGGGTCTTGAGTTACACATTTCATCGCTTTTTGGGCGATAAAACCATTTTTCAATACAGTTGTTAGACATGGCGTACTTTCAGAGGCTATAATTATGATTCGAAAGTTAAATCTTACGCATAGGCATCTTTCTGTTACGGGGTCATGACTTTTGTTTACGAGCTCGATCATTATGTTTGCAGTTTAGTTTTAAATTTATAAGTCAATTTAAAAAAGTTTAGTAGCAAGGAGTTTTCAAACATAGAATAAAATGGGCTAGATTTTCTACGAGGAAAAATGAATGATTCCGTACGTTTTAGCATTGAATTCTCAAAAGTCTTATAAATGGTTGTTTAATATATTTAATTACCAGTTTTAATTTAATTATTTTCACATCAACATTTGTCAAAAATCGAATAGGCTGTATAGCTGTATAGGCTGTTAACGTTGTAAAAAAATAAGTCCAGTTGCAAAAACGCGCCGTAAGTCAATTTAAAAAAGTTTAGTAGCAAGGAGTTTTCATATATAGAATAAAATGGGATACGATTTTATACGAGGAAAAATTAATGATTCCGTACGTTTTAGCATTGAATTCTCTTTTTTTTTTTTAAAGTTGTTTAATATGTTTATATTACCAGTTTTAAGGTAATTATTTTCACATCAACGTTTGCCAAAAATCGTATAGGCTGTTTTTTTTGTAAAAAAATATGCAAAAACGCCATATTGAAAATTTTATTTTTTGTGAATAAACAACTCTAATTCTTAGATTTTTTTTTCTGTTTCTCACAACTGTATTGAAAAACGTCGTGTGATACACGGGTGTGTAGGTTATTGCAAACTCGTGTCATTAAAAACCCTCGCCTTCGGCTCGGGCTTGTTAATGACAGCTCGTTTGCAATAAC
Source organism: Orthosia incerta (assembly GCA_948252205.1). Classification (NCBI taxonomy): domain Eukaryota; kingdom Metazoa; phylum Arthropoda; class Insecta; order Lepidoptera; family Noctuidae; genus Orthosia; species Orthosia incerta. Next base: position 7,196,356 of record OX411760.1, read on the forward strand.
CTACTTTCCACCCTTGTATCACAATGTACTATTGTGTTATATACTAGCACTGGCGGCGTGAGGAAATTGTCTGACGTTTATTTGGGACTCATCGGGTCTTAATTGCTAATACGGGCGCACCCATTTTGTCACAAATGTCACATTTTGACAGATGATTTAGAAAAATGTATCACTTTCGTTCGGAGGTGGTGATAAAAGTTTAGAGAAAAAAAAGGTTGCCTTCTAATTACTGCACCAAATGGCAATACATTTATTTTGTGTGTTATAGGATTATTAATTAATTCTATATCATTACTTTTTTTTTTTTATTGTAATTTTTTATTTTTATTATATTATTATTTTCTTTTATTCCATATTCTTTTTACTTTCTACATTTTTAAATATTAATTAAATAAAACCCATAAAAATATAGGGTCCAAGCTATTATATTTTTTAAGTAATTATTAAAATTTTCACAATAATTATATCTTTCTAACAAACACTTACTTTGGCTATCAAACAAACAAAGAAAAATAAATAAGTCTATGGTCGTGGGTTAAATATTAATTTGTTCCCATCAAAATTAAAAAGTTGTTTATCTGTATGAACGTCACACTTTTATACGTATTATTTTATTTGGTTGTCTATTCAGATTATGTCGCACTATGAAGTCAGCAACAAGAAAGGCATGTCGCGCCTTTAAACTATGTCACATGGTTGTCCCGTGCTAGCATTTAAGACAAATTGTAAGACATGACATATTTTATCATAACGAATTTGTAGTACCGTATGGTGACGGACGTAAAGAATTTCACCATCCCATATCTTCCCGTGGGTGTCGTAAGAGGCGACTAAGGTACACACCAGAGAATGGGCAGCAGCGTTCTCTGGGCACTTTAACAACAAACTGCGATCGCCAACCCGCCTGCCAAGCGTGGCGATTATGGCAAACCCCCCCAAACCTAATGAATAGCACACAAATAAAACGGCCCCGAGTGCCCGGCAGCCCGTCTACCCTCGGCTACGGTAGCGGTCGAAGCGATGGCGTGGCAAGGGGTGCGAAGAATTCCCGGAGTGGACCCGGCTACCCCAATAAACACCGGCGACTGGACCTGGGAACATATAACACGCGAACACTCCGGACAGACGAGAAGATAGCTGAACTCGAGGAAGAATTGAGCAGGTTGCGATGGAGTATTATAGGGTTATCTGAAGTCCGAAAAGAGGGGGAGGACTCGATAATCTTCAAATCCGGTAACCTGCTCTATTTCCGAGAGGGTGACCGACAGTCCCAGGGTGGTGTCGGGTTTATCGTCCACAAGTCCCTTGTGAACAACGTGGTGAAGATAGAGAGTGTGTCGACCAGGGTGGCGTACCTTATACTCAGAATATCCCAAAGATATTCGCTGAAGGTCATACAGGTCTACGCCCCGACCTCGGCACACCCCGACGACGAGGTAGAGACCATGTATGAGGATATCTCTAGAGCCATGAATGGTTTCAAAACTCATTTCACCGTTGTCATGGGGAACTTCAACGCGAAACTGGGCAAACGAGACGTGGATGAGCTGCAAGTGGGGCAATTTGGAGTTGGACGTCGGAACCGCCGGGGTCATCTACTGGCCAGTTTTATGGAGAAGGAGGCCTCTACATGATGAACTCCTTCTTCAGCAAGCGTGAGCACAGGAAGTGGATCTGGCAAAGCCCCGATGGTGCAACTAAAAACGAGATCGACTTCATCATGTCAACCAAGAAGCAAATGTTCAATGATGTCTCTGTGATCAATTCGGTGAAAACCGGGAGCGATCACCGCATGGTAAGAGGCACATTGAAAATTAATGTTAAGCTTGAAAGGTCTCGGCTGATGAAGTCCACGCTCCGTCTAACACAGATCCAGGTCCAAAACCCCGAGAACTTTCAGCTCGAACTCCAGAATCGTTTCGAGTGCCTAGGGAGCTCCGTGGACGATTACAGCGATGAGTTCGTGGAAGCTGTCCATACGGTCGGGTAAAACTTAGTTTTTCAAGACCCGCCGTACAGATAGGAACAAAAAGCTCTCTGATCCTACTCTCAAGCTCATGGAGGAGAGGCGTGAGATGATCCTGCAGTCTTCAGACGATGCGTTGAAATACCGGCAGCTAAATAGACGGATCTCAAAGTCCTTGAAAAGCGACCTCCGCCGCTTTAATACTGAGCGTATTAAAGACGCGATTGAGCGGAATAAGGGCTCCAAGGTCTTTGCAAGAGATCTATCTATTGGGCAGAGCCAGCTCACGAAACTGAAGACCGATGATGGCAGGATCGTTTCCGCCAAACCGGAGCTTCTGAGGGAGATCGAGAGATTCTATGGGCAGTTGTACACGTCAACCACTAAACCCGTCGCGAATCTAGCGAATGACCCTAGAGCTAGATTGACCCAACACTATACCGAAGACATTCCCGACGTCAGCCTGTATGAGATTAGGATGGCTCTGAAACAGCTTAAGAACAACAAGGCACCGGGTGACGACGGAATTACGGCCGAACTCCTGAAGGCGGGTGGAAAACCAATACGTAAGGCCCTTCAGAAGCTGTTTGATTCCGTCATACTCGAAGGGAAAACGCCACAGGCATGGTGCAGGGGTGTGGTGGTACAAGAAGGGTGACAATGCCCTACTGAAGAACTATAGGCCCATCACACTTCTTAGCCATGTCTACAAGCTGTTTTCAAGAGTCATCACGAATCGTCTCGCGCGCAGGTTTGACGATTTCCAGCCTCCCGAACAAGCCGGATTTCGTAAAGGCTTCAGCACCGTAGACCACATACATACGCTGCGGCAGGTTATGCAGAAGACTGAAGAGTACAACCTGCCTCTCTGTTTAGCGTTAGTGGACTACGAGAAAGCCTTCGATTCGATCGAGACTTGGGCTGTACTGCAGTCTCTCCAACGGTGCCAGATCGACTACCGGTACATTGAGGTGTTGAAGTGTTTGTACAAAAACGCCACCATGTCAGTTCGACTTCAGGATCAGACCTCGGAACCAGTCCTTCTGCAGCGAGGTGTGAGATAGGGAGACGTCATTTCTCCGAAACTGTTTACCGCTGCACTGGAGGATGTCTTCAAGGTTCTGGACTGGAGAGGGCTAGGCATCAACGTCAATGGCGAGTACATCACTCACCTTCGGTTTGCCGACGATATAGTGGTTATGGCTGAGACCATGGAGGACCTCAGTACAATGCTCGATGACCTCAGTAGAGCTTCCGAAAGAGTGGGTCTTAGAATGAACATGGACAAAACCCACTCCTATCGAGGTCGGAGACTCTACACTCGAAGTTGTGGACGACTATGTCTACCTGGGACAAACGATCCAGTTGGGTAGGGCTAATTTCGAGAAAGAGGTCAACCGTCGAATCCGACTCGGCTGGGCAGCGTTCGGGAAGTTGCGCGGTATCTTCTCGTCCAACTTACCACAGTGTCTCAAGACGAAAGTCTATGACCAGTGTGTGTTGCCAGTGATGACATATGGCTCTGAGACGTGGTCGCTTACAATGGGCCTCATCAGAACGCTTAAAGTCACCCAAAGGGCAATGAATAGGGCTATGCTCAGAGTGTCCTTGCGTGATCGAATCAGAAATTTAGAGATCCGCAAGAGAACCAGGGTTACCGACATAGCCCGAAGAATTGCCAAACTTAAGTGGCAGTGGGCAGGGCACATTGCTCGCAGAACGGATGGTCGATGGGGCAGAAAGGTTCTGGAGTGGCGACCGCGAACCGGAAGACGTTGCGTTGGAAGGCCTCCCACCAGGTGGACCGATGACCTGGTGAAGGTTGCGGGGATCCGCTGGTTGCGGGACGCACGAGACCGGTCAATGTGGCGACGCTTGGGGGAGGCCTATGTCCAGCAGTGGACGTCTTTCGGCTGATATGATGATGATGATGATGATTTGTAGTTCAAGTCGAAAACCATGCAAAGTAAAAAAAAAAAACTTTTTCATAAATTCATGTTGGGATGCTGTTAGCATGGGGGTGGCAAAGGGGGGGCTAAAGGACATGGCTAAACAACTGCCCTTAGCATGAATAGAAATTGTTCACTAGCTCGTAACATTCAAATATTCATTAATGAATTATTACAGTTTTATTATTCTTCTAGAACTTTCGCGAATTAATCAAATAATTAAAAGTTTTTTCATGTTTTTGTTTGACCAGACGAACATAAGATTCAGTTCTACGAAAAATTGTAGTCAATAAAACTACTTTTAGAGACATTTGAGTAAGTCGAAACGAACAGTATTCATTATTATTTATTTTTGTACCTATCGCAATACATCTCAAATATTCATTAATGAATTATTACAGTTTTATTATTCTTCTAGGACTTTCGCGAATTAATCAAATAATTAAAAGTGTTTTCATGTTTTTGTTTGACAAGAAGAACATAAGATTCCGTTTTACGAAAAATTGTAGTCAATAAACCTACTTTTAAAGGCATTTGCGTAAATTGAAACGAACAGTATTTATTATTATTTATTTTTGTACCTTTCGCTATACATCTCAAAACCTTAGAGATAGAACCTTAGATGTTGATTTCTTTAATTGCATTTATCTTTTTTCTAGAAATTATTGGCAAAATCTGGAAAGAAACGGCACTTCTATATTACACTTGATTCGATTAGAACCAAATAAAAAAAATACATGTTGGAGTTGTCGTGGGAACTCACTTTGAACGAAGTTCCTTTCGCCGGGTATTATGTATTAATACAGAGCCAACTAGTATGGCCTTAAGTTTCAATAGCGTATTGATTCATAATGAGATGCATAAACTGTGGTGTAGCCACAAATGACAGGTCTTCAAATGACAGCCGGGACCAAAGGCACGAAGGAACCACGGAATGACCTCGGCTAGCGTTGCTTAACCTTGAAGATCGACCTGTGCAGCTGTTATTATTTAACCACGAGCTCCGCGCGCCTACGCCTGAATAAAGTATCATAGCAAAATCTTATTATTTTACAAGTTTGTATACCTATTAATGTAGGAGTTTCTACGATTTTATTTTCAGGATTGTGAAGATATAAAAAGTTCCAGTAACTTTTTTCATACGAAATACTAATATTCAGCTATTCAGCATTACATATTACTAGTTAAAATGTTTATATATTGCTAGGGCAGTCGTCCATACTTTATTTAGCCATGTCCTTTAGATTATTGTTTGCCTAGGACATACCGTTTTCGAGATACCATTTTGGAAATATAGAGCGTTTTATGCAAAATAAAATAAGATTCGGAGGCCCATAATTCGGAAAAAAGTGCGTCGTAGGGCTATGCTTCTCGCTCTCTAAACCGAAACTGCAATAAAATTGGAAAATTTCCGAAAAAGAAAAAAATAAACGTCAAGAAGTTATGCCACAAGTCAAGAAAATATCTCACGCCGCCGGGCTAGCATTTAAGACAAAATGGCTTTATCGCCCAAACTGTGATAAAAAGTGTGACATAAGCCATGTCACAGTAGGCCGTGCTCGCCGAGCAGACCATACAAATAGAAGGCGTTAACGATTGTAGAAAGAGATTCGATACGAAACGTTTGTAACTTGGCTAGGGGGGCTGAATGTTAAGTCACGTGGTCAGACCATACAAATAAAAGGCCTTAACGATTGTAGAAAGAGATTCGATACGAAACGTTTGTAACTTGGCTAGGGGGGCTGAATGTTAAGTCACGTGGTCAGACCATACAAATAAAAGGCCTTAACGATTGTAGAAAGAGATTCGATACGAAACGTTTGTAACTTGGCTAGGGGGGCTGAATGTTAAGTCACGTGGTCAGACCATACAAATAAAAGGCCTTAACGATTGTAGAAAGAGATTCGATACGAAACGTTTGTAACTTGGCTAGGGGGGCTGAATGTTAAGTCACGTGGTCAGACCATACAAATAAAAGGCCTTAACGATTGTAGAAAGAGATTCGATACGAAACGTTTGTAACTTGGCTAGGGGGGCTGAATGTTAAGTCACGTGGTCAGACCATACAAATAAAAGGCCTTAACGATTGTAGAAAGAAATTCGATACGAAACGTTTTTAACTTCGCTAGGCGGACAGGTGTGACCAAATGGCGGACCGCGGTCCAAATCCGGACCGCCAACCGATTTTGTGTGCACCTTAAGAAAACAGTAGGTACAATACAATAAAAATAAAATAATTGTGTTACTTGAGTACGTAATTTAACAATTTATCCTGCGCATTGTCTTTACTACCGTCAATTCGACAACGAACGGATCATCTCATCAAAATCTTCATTGATATTGTATCTTTATTTAAGTTTATTATTTCAATTTTAACAAAGTAAATACACGTGACGATGTCAAGGGCAGGGGGGCTATTGGGTAGATGGCTTTAAACCTTACGGATCGCGACGAGCTTATTATTAAAAAAAAACGGACCGCTAATGAAAGTAATTGGTGACCCCTGGTTTAGACTAACCTACTTATTACAAGTTAGGCAAATTCTGCTAAAATTCGTTATCACCAATATTATAAAGATACACAATTGTTCGTTTGTTTATACGTTTGTAATTTCTGGTAGTAAATGAAGAGAAAGACGAAAAAATCCTACACTTTCGCGGAGCAAGATTTTATACTGGGAAAACGAACAAAAAAAATAAAATCTACGTAATCCTTACCTATCAGCCAGAGCCTTTGCCAGCATCTCCTTCCTCCTCTTATTCTGTTCTTCCATCAGTTTCTGCCTTAGTTGTAAGTCTTGTAATTTCGCCTTATGATTCTCCAGCTCGTCTTCCGAATAATTATCCACACCCCTCACAATGTCAGGCGCATCATTCATACTATTCCGCCTATCAAGAACCGGAGTATCATTTTCTTTAAAACTTTTATAGGTGTTTTCTGTCTCCATTTCACTGTGGTTAACGACATTAGTTTCTATACTGGGTTCTTTAATTACTTCTACGTACATATTTTCGTTTTTATCAACATTTTCCTTATTATTTTTATTATTATTTTCCGCAGCTATATCGCGTATCGGCATAGTTGGAGATCTTAAACTAAGTTTACATTTGTCGAATGCTATGTTGTCTATTGCATCGTCTGAACTTTGATTCTGTAGAATTGGCAGTTTGTATTGATTACTGGCTCTTTTCGGCTTAAAACCGATCTTGTCCAGTTTCTTCACATTTGCTGAGTTTATTTGAGAGACTGTAACAAAAGAAAAGACATATTTTACTTCCTATAAAAGGCTTATAAAAACACACTTGGGGAAGGCATAAATATGCAGCAATGGATGTCTCTATGCTGAAATAGTAACAAAGTACAAAAAGAAGATATTATTTAGCCATGGTTGGGCACTTGGGAAAGCTCGTAGGCATTCGCTGGATGAGAGAAAAGGACCGGTCGCTGTGGCAATGCCTCGGGTGGCAGAATTTCAGCAGTAGATGATTTTCGCCATGGAATTTAGGATAGGCAAAAACATACATTTCTGAAACATACTTATAACAAAAAACCTACATATTGTACTTTATTTACTTGTGGCATAGCAAGAAAAATATATAGAAAATTTAAGTATTTTATAAGCAAGAATTCAAGTAATACTTACTCAACATCATTTCAGTCAGACATGAAATATAATAAAACAATAGTGTAAAAGACAAAATAATAAAATTAGAACTAAGAAATTGCTCTATGAATTTCAGAAAAATGCAGAACCATGCGGAGCGGACGGTGCATTTTGCGAGGCTCAGATCAACTAGTCTCGCAAAAAACTCCACCCGCCCAGCCAGCCCAATAATGAGAAGCAGCAGGCACTTAAGAGCACGATAGCTAGAAGCATGTTTCAGTATTAATTCACCAAATACAGAATTTGGCGCATCCGCCACCGCTGGGGCTTGATTGCTGGTTAGTAGTTAGTACACGACGGAGCAGGTGGTGTTAACCTGCGAGGCTCAGATGAACTAGTTTCGCAATTAACACCACCTGTCCAGCCAGCGCTATGGTGAGAAGCAGCAGGCACTTAAGACGACGTTAATTAGAAGCATGTTAACATACTCACCTTCGGTTTGTCGACCATATAGTGGTCATGACTGAGACTATGGAGGACCTCAGTACAATGCTCGATGACCTCAGGTCATCGAGCATTGTACTGAGGTAGAGCTTCTGAAAGAGCAGATCTTAAAATGAACATAGACAAAACCAAGGTCATGTTGAATGCCCATATAACAACCACTCCTATCAAGATTGGAGGCTCTACACTCGAAGTTGTAGACGATTATGTCTACCCAAGAAAAACGGTCCAGTTAGGTAGGACTAACTTCGAAAAAGAGGTCAACCATCGAATCCGACTCGACTGGGCAGTGTTCGGGCAGTTTCGGGGTATCTTTTCGTCCAACTTACCGCAATGCCTCAAAACGAAAGTCTATGACCAGTGTCTGTTGCCAGTGATTGCCTATGGGCCTCATCCGAGAGCTTAACGTCACCCAAAGGGCAATGTAGAGGGCTATGCTCGGAATTTCCTTACGTGATCGAATCAGAAATGAAGACATCAGCAAGATAACCTGGGTTATCAACATAGTCCGAACATTTGCCAAACTTAAGTGGCAGTGGACCAGGGAAATCGCATTGCTCGCAGGTCGATGGAGCCGAAAAGTTCTGGAGTCGCGACGCGACTAGGACGACGTTGCGCTTGTAGGCCTCCCACTAGGTGGACCGATGACCTGGTGAAGTTTGCGGGAATCTGCTGGATGCGAGACGCACGGGAACGGTAAATGTGGCGATACTTGGGAGAGGCCTATGTTCAGCAGTGGACGTCTTTCGTCTGAAATGATGATGATGTTAAATTCCTATTCACCAAATACAGAATTCGGCGCCTCCACCATCAGTGGGACTTGATTGCTGGTTAGTACACTGCGGAGCCGACGGCGCATTTTGCGAGACTGAGATCAACTATATAGTTTCGCAAACAAATCCACTCAGCCAGCGCAATGATGATGATGGATATCAAAATACAAATTTACCAATTTCGGCGCCTGCCTCCACCATCGATGGGACTTGATTGCTGATTAGTACACTGCGGAGCATATGGTGTGTTAAATTGTGAGGCTCAGATCAACTAGTTTCGCTAAAAACTCCAGCTGCCCAGCCAGCGCAATAATGAGAAGCAGCAGGCACTTAAGAACACGTTAGAAGCATGTTACAGTATCAATTTACCAAATGCAGAATTCGGCGCCTCCACCATTGCTGAGACTTGATTGCTGGTTAGTACACTGCGTAGCAAACGGTGCTGTTTGCGAGGCTCAGATCCACTAGTTTCGCAAAAAACTGCACCCGCCCAGCCAGCGCTATGATGAGAAGCAGCAGGCACTTAAGAGCACGTTAGTTAAAATACCAATTCACCAAATGCAGAATTCGGCGCCTCCACCATCGCTGGGACTTGATTGCTGGTTAGTTCACTGCGGAGCGGACGGTGCATTTTGCGAGGCTCAGATCAACTAGTTTCGCAAAAGACTCCACCCGCCCAGCCAGCGCTATGATGAGTAGCAGCAGGCACTTAAGAGCACGTTAGTTAGAAGCATGTTAAAATACCAAATCACGAAATGCAGAATTTTGCGCTTCCATCATCGATGGGACTTGATTTCTGGTTAGTACACTGCGGAGCAAAGGGTGCTGTTAGCGAGGCTCAGATCCAATAGTTTCGCAAAAAACTGGACCCGCCCAGCCAGCGCTATGATGAGAAGCAGCAGGCACTTAAGAGCACGTTAGTTTAAATACCAATTCACCAAATGCAGAATTCGGCGCCTCCACCATCGCTGGGACTTGATTGCTGGTTAGGACACTGCGGAGCGGACGGTGCATTTTGCGAGGCTCAGATCAACTAGTTTCGCAAAAGACTCCACCCGCCCAGCAAGCACAATGATTAGAAGCAACAGAGAGCACGTTGGTTAGAAGCATATTAAAATACCAATTCACCAAATGCAGAAAGCCGCGCCTTCAACATCGTTGGGACTTGATTGCTGTTTAGTATTGTTAGGTTTTCTTTGATAAATACATCTTTTATTTGTTAAGAATTAAATTATTTATTTTAACATCAAATAGTATTTAAAAGTTGTTAAATTGATTATCCTAGAAAATATTAGAATGTCAAATGACGTCACATCTAATGACACTTGATGATTGGACCGATTGTTCAGACACGAGGCGGGTTGAGTGAGTCAGTTTAGGCTTGGGAGACAGTTGTGCTGAGTTGCTGACCTAAGTGGATATAGTGTATTGAGTTCATGGTACCTTTGTGTGAACTGGAAAATAATGAATAGTTCAAAGTACAAACTGTGTGTATTTCTGGATTACCAACTACATGTATGTGATGAGTATTATTGATTCTTGAGTATTTTTCTACCCACTCTCGTTAGACTCAACGGCTTGCTTTGGACTAGCTCTAGACAACAGTGCTAGTCCAAAGCAAGCCATTGAGTCAATCTAGTGATCTATTACAGTATATTGCAGTAGTTTAGTATGTTTTTTCAGATTTACTAGTTTCTCTATAAAAAATAATATGCGAAAGTAACTTTGTCTGTCTGTTACCTTTTCACGCATAAACCAAATTGGTTCATCTATATTGGTATGGCGATAGTTGGAGACCCTGGGAAGGACATAGGATAGTTTTTAACCCGGAAATCATACTTAAGGGGGTGGAAAAGGGGTTAGAAGTTAGTATGGTGAACCAATAATTTCTCAAGTAATAAACTATTTGAAGTACTAATGCTATGCAGACGAAGTTGCGGTAAAAAATTAGGCTGCAATATATCCAGTTTCCAGACTCATCTGATTATGCTGTGTGTTGTCTCTCAGTAACTGAATTCAAAATGTTTAGGGTATGTCGAAAGGCTTGCTTATTTCTTGGCTTAAGTACAATTTGCACCATTCAGTCTGTCTTACTTTTGTGTTAGTAGAGCATTGGTTTTGGTAAAGTTAAGAACCTCTGGTTGCTCAAGCCCAACTCATCTTTAGCTAGTTAATAAGAACATGTTTTACTAAGTGCAAATTCATGTTATACACACAGATTCAATCACTGAGCAACCTTGATGATTACCAATCAGAAATAATTAATTAATAATTCATACATAGGTACAACAATGATAACTTATTTTTTGTACTTAGCCTCCTTTGCTCCAGAAATTTCACCTTGTATAGATGTCGGCAGGTAACTTGGCAAGAGTCGTCAGATGCACACAAGTAGTTTTTAGGACTCTTTGGTTACCAAGCGGCACGCGGGAATCGATTAGCACCATTCCGAGAGCGCAATTTTTGGTCAGTTGACACAAGGATTGACTGACTAAATGCGTCGCGTCCACGTTCCGTCACTCTATATGGTGGTTGGTCAGACCGCGGCTTATGCGCGAACTTATCCCCACTATGCCAAAACCTTGCCAAGTTACTTGCCGAGGACTATATCTGTATATGGGTGCATTTACAAATTCAAGTCACACCTCATCGTGGTCAACAATCTATGTCAAAAAGTTGACAAAATGTAGGGAATTTAGGGGATTTTTGTTACATTAAGGCTGATATTAGGATGCAAAATGATTCTGAGAAATATAGGAACAGCCCCTCAGAGGCTACAATGAAATTCACATTTCACTATGCTGGTCATTCAAATGACATTTTCTTTTAACCCTTGAATAAAACTTTGGTCCTCTGCAATTCGTCATTGGTTAAAATTTCCATTATGGGCCATTGATTTTTGGCGCGGGGAGGGTGGGAGGGGGAGTTTTAGCTGCCCCACTGTACCTTCCCCACCACTCGGAGCCCCGGTTATGGAGATATCCATGGCTTAAGTTTTCATGTTAGTATAAAATTTCCATAAATGGCCATCGTTATAAGGGACAAGGAAGGAGGGAGGGAAAGGGGACTCATGAGATCATTATGGTATGAACATTAACAGTAAATATAGTAACAATAGACTATATTCTGGTTTTTGTTATCAATACATTAGTCTGATGATCATCTAAGGATTTTCTTATCAGTTTTGTTTTTTGAGTATCAAGTTCTAAATTGAAATATTGAGTAGTTTGTCTATAGTTTTACTTTGTGAATCTATTTGTAAAACGGTGGTCTCAATATTTCAAAGTAAACAAACGTAACTTTATACATGTCGATTGCTCCTCTATTTCTGATAGAGCCTTGACTAATTATCTCCATATTCGCAGTCATGGTAAAAATCAACTGTATATACTATTCTCTAAAATTAGTTACAGATATGATGTATGTATTTACCGCTGTTTGCGCCAGTTTCGCCGGACTTTATTCGTTTCAATTCCTCTTCACTGAAACCCGAGAAAGTCGTCATAGTTCAAGTACTGGATCACCTTTCCTCATTAATTATAACTGTTTATGTTGCACTGCACAATGTATATACTTAATTTAACCGAAATAAGAACAACGATCACAATACGTCAATTCAATACAATACGTGTCGACTCACAGATAACTATATACTAGTCAGAGTGTCGACTGTCGATAACAGCACAGCCCACTCGCGACGAAAGCACTGACTGACAGTGACAATTGTGACAAGACAACTGTCATACTGCAATGAGGTAGGATAACTATGGAGACGGCATATTCTACTATATGAAGAATAGTTATACAAATATCTATAATACCGACACACGCATGTCAAAAAGCGTTTTGTCTCTTTTTAACTAACTGTTGTGTGCCGTACATGTACGTTTATGTGTGTAGTTGTGCTGTCAAATAGTTGCAAATGGCCTACCTCATTGGCTAATGAGCAGCCATCTTAATTTCCCGATTTATGTAGGTAAGCACGCAAATTTCGTAGGTATGGTCCATAGGTTTATAAGTCAGTGTCATACTGTCAGCCGCTCCACTGACTTATAAACCTATTGACTTGCCATACCTACGAAATTAGCGTGTACATCAGAATCGCGGTTATACTTTTCAGATTTGCCTAAATGTATTGCAGTTATTTGGTACCTTATGTGTACCTTAACGTACCTCTCCTGAAAATCTGTGTACAACACCCGTAAAATGATATTTAAAAAATTAGGTACACCCGCCATCCTGATGTCAGAACCGCGGGTGTACTGCTAACCAGTATATGTAGCTAAGTGCGCTGTACTAGTAAATTTGGTACCTCTTGTGTACCTGCAGAAACACGTATTTAATAAACAAAATACTGTAAGGTTGCCGCGAAAAGTAAAAAACCGATTTTCTTCCTTTCACGTTGTTACTATTTTATAATACTTCCTCATGATTATAATCTCCTGGTACTTAAGTTAGTCTTAACTGGTAATGATGCCACCCTCGCAAATATTACTACTTCGTCATGATTCTGGCCTCCTAGCAGTTTGGGTATAAATGCTTTTAATGTTCAATTCAACAATGTTCAAAAATAGGCAAAATGTTGTTTGTTTTTCTAATAGGTTTTTTTTTAATATTTAACTTGTTTTTAATACTGAAGATTGTTATTTTTAACCGACTGCCCAAAAAGGAGACGCGTTTTGGGAAGTCGGTTAAAAATAACCTTGACGAAGTAATCATGACGAAGTAGTAATATTTGCGAGGGTGGTACTAACTTAAGTACCAGGAGATTATAATTGTACGGGACGGACGTGATCGCCTGAACTATTTGGAGGTTATAAGGCTCCTGCTCAAAGCGCGTTGACGCCCCTGCACCTATAGTTTTTTCTTGCTAGAAAATCAGGCGCCCTGGAGCCTGTTGTGGTCCGTTCTTTATAGGTTGGTGAAGGTCCGACGTTCAGTAAATGAAACACTGTATCCTTCTTAATGATGTGCGATGTTCTTTGAGGTTTTCGTTAGGTAAACTTGCGTGGTATTTGACTTGTTAGAAAAATGGCTAATAGAAATATGGCTACGAAATGAACGCCGCGCATGCGTCCTATTAAACCAGTCAACTTGACCGTAACGAGCGCCTTGAATCTGCGCACGCGCCGAAATTTATTTTCAAAGTTTTTAAACCTAGATCTTAACTAGAAATCGACAGAACCTCCCCTTTTCCTGAAGGTATCACGGAGTGTGATACCTTGTTGGAAGCGCCTTGGAACGGCCTTTCCCTGGAGAGATTCTCCAGGAAGAATGAGGAATGAGAGTATTTTCTGTCGATTTTGGAACTTATTGTCTATTATTGCCTTGACTATACATCTTAGGGCTAGATACTTATACGGGTCTTGTAGCCCTTCTATGAGGCTATAGAGTGACACCACTTCTATGCCTATATTTACATCTTCCAGGCGCTCAGCCGTCTGGAAGTGCTAGACTTAACGAAAAGTACTAACTTTACACATAAAAGGCTATATCCTACTCAAACTATCCGAGGGATCCTCACCGATTTAGAACCGTCCGGTAGCTCTCACGACAAGCTACCCCATGACACCACGCCGGTGGGTGTAACCTTAACCCTCGAAGTAGAATTCACCCTTATGTGGTTGTTGCTACATGAAAGCTGTGGAACCTTGTAGTCTTTCAACAAGGCTATCTCCCCAACCGCCAGAGCTAAGCTCCTTGCCGAAGTGCGGTTGGGAGGCTAGAGAACTGGGCCATCATATGATGGTACCCTGATGGGTATACCATCAGCCCTTCTGGTACTTAAGGTGCCGGGAAGCGGCCGAAACGGGGAACGTGTGCGTTTGCCACAGCCTTAATGAGTCTAGGTCATCAAGCGAGCCACATGTTGGCTGCGTGTGATGACCAGATCCAGGCGTCTGTCTGCAGGCTGCCTAAGGTAATGCCTCTGACGGCATATCAGCTACCCTTCAGGCACCAGGTGTGTCTGAAGGCGGTGAGCCTGCCGACTGGCGCATAGAAATGTCTATTATTGTTTATACAAACACATTATCTCAAGTAAACAGTGTTTATGTACTAGAGTTACATAAGCGCCACTCAACTATAGGGCTTAGGCAGAAGTCTAGGCTAACTGAAAGCACTAGATTGGAAAAAAACAGTTTTCTTAGTGTTTACTTGAGAGAAATTGCGTGTATTCACCTTTCTAGGGTGAAGTTCTATTATCCCCGGCTATGTACCGTTATTATGTATAGGTATGGTAGGACACCTAGGTTATGTGTCCTGACAGACTAATGTGTGTTAGGTAAATAATACAATTGACGCGTGTATGGATCGTACACGGCCCTACAAACGACCCTGCTTTTTTTAGGGTTTCGTGAAGATAATGAAACAATTTAATTTATCTTAGTTACTACGTAGGATACCTAAACATTTAACACATTACGTCAGTACATAGCCCGCTATCAAATTTGTTCTAGCGCGCGTTTACTATAAATAAAACATGCTGCCCCCCAGCGGCTCACTTGGAACTAAACTCTCGAGCGAGATGCTCGTCTCTAATGATTTTGAATTTAGGTTTTTACTATGATAACCGCAATCAATCTTTTTGTTGATGCTTTTAAACTATTAAGGTTGCTTTATAGCACCCTGTCACCCATTTATAAACCCCGAAATCATTATCTGAGTTCCCCAAAAATGTGAATGAAAATTTAATATTCACGAATCTATAAATATGACCGCGCCATGCGGAATTTGTTTAGTAAGCGATGGCGCGTTGAGGCAGGCAGACGTATGTAAACACGTAATGTATTACATAAGTACATAAGCTATAACGTCCCTATATACGTTCTCGTATGCGGCGTGATGCACCGTCGCGAACAATAATCATGAGGAAGTGTTATAAAATAGTAACAACGTCAAAGAAAGAAAATCGGTTTTTTCTTTTCGCAGCAACCTTACAGTGTTTTGTTTATTAAATACGTGTTTCTGCAGGTACACAAGAGGTACCAAATTTACTAATACAGCGCACTTAGCTACATATACTGGTTAGCAGTACACCCGCGGTTCTGACATCAAGATGGCGGGTGTACCTAATTTTTTAAATATCATTTTACGGGTGTAGATACACAGATTTTCAGGAGAGGTACGTTAAGGTACACAGAAGGTACCAAATAACTGCAATACATTTAGGCAAATCTGAAAAGTACACTCGCGATTCTGATGTACACAAATTAGCGTGCATACTTACAAAAATCGGGCAATTAAGATGGCTGCCCATTTGCACTGACTTATAACTTCATTGGCCCATTTGCAACTGTTTGACAGCACAACTACACAGATAAACGTATATATACAGCACACAACTACCAATTTTTTCCGCAATCAACATGGCGACTGGTCACGCATCAATGAGGTAGGAAAACTATGGAGACGGCATATTCTACTATATGAAGAATAGTTATACAAATATCTAAATATCGACACACGCATGTCAAAAAGCGTTTTGTCTCTTTTTAACTAACCAAGATACGGCACACAACTACCAATTTTACTCGGCAATCAACATGGCGACCGGTCACGCATAGACATGATTTTGACGTCACTCAAAAGTGTTACCAAGTTTAGTCCTTGACAAACATTTAGATGTCTCTCTTTTCATATGCAGCTCTTGGTTAGTTAAAAAGAGACAAAACGCTTTTTGACATGCGTGTGTCGATATTATAGATATTTGTATAACTATTCTTCATATAGTAGAATATGCCGTCTCCATAGTTTTCCTACCTCATTGAGCCGCTCGATAACTTGACATTAGTAACTTTAATTAGTACTTAAAAGCTTAGAGCATTTAACCTTATAAGGTTAAATGCTCTAAGCCTTAAAACTCGTGGCTAAATAATAACAGCCGCACGGGTCGATCAACAAGGTTAAGCAAAGCTTGACGAGGTCGGTCCGTGGATGGGTGACCATTTCAACATACCGAGTTTCCTCCGTGCCTCGGAAAGCACGTTAAGCCGTTGGTCCCGGCTGTTATTTGAAGATCTTTGACAGTCGTTACGGGTAGTCAGAAGCTTGACATCTGACACCAGTCTTGCCAAGAGGTACCGTGTTACCCAGTTACTGGGTTGTGGAGGTCAGATAGGCAGTCGCTCCATGTAAAACACTGCTATTTAGCTGAATCCGGTAAGACTGGAAGCCGACCCCAATATAGTTGGGAAAAAGGCTAGGCAGATGATGATGCTCTAAGACTTAAAACTCTTAAAAGACTTCGAAAGACGCGCGGAATACTAAAGTTAGCGTGCCCTCTTGAATAACTAGCGCTTGTTTGAATGTTTTAGCACGTTTTCGAGTTTTTTGCGAAGTTGTTCTATGACTACAAATATATACACCTATACCAAAAACTAATCACTACCTAAACCTAAAAATATACTGTGGCGTCAAAAAACTCCTCCACATCGTTGTCCTTGTCCACCCACTGGCAGCATTGCCACGTTGTATGGCAATGCTTATTCTCTGACCAAGGTAAAAGCCAGCCCTTGTGTCACGCGAAGTGTCAACTAGGCGTTTGAACAAACATCTTAGTAACTGATGTGTAACTGATTATATTGCGTTTTATTTAATGTTCAAGTCAGTGGGTTGTCTAAGGACGGAGCAAATTGCAGCTTTCGAAACTTCTAACTAAAGTTCTCTCCAAACTTCTAGGCTACCCTGACGTTGGCTTTCCAATACGCAAGTCACGGATCGCGCTGTTTTTTGTATGAGATTTTCTATTGCGCAACCGTTGTAGCCAACTTCAGGGCGGATAAAAAGACCTTATGTGTCAAAGTAAGGGTACACTAGTCGACGGCACGAAGTATTTTGTGCGCGGGGTTAAAATGCATTTTATATCCACCGACAACACGTGCGGAAGAGATAGATGCTGTGATGAGCAGTAGGAAGCTAGTTCGCCTACGAATACACACTTTTGCAAATTTGTAGCCAAATGGATAATGATTTAGGACGAAACCGAGCGCGCGAAATGTTATAAACAGACCTTTGGGAGTCTGGATATCATGAAAAAACGACTAAACATATCTGTTCAAAATAAACTTATTTGCATTATTAAATTACTAGTTTCCGTCTTCTTATGGTATTTATTTGCGCCCAAAAATGCGTTAAAATTAGTGTCAAAATGTGGAACTTTCGACGCTCATAACTTTCAAATATATATTTTTTTTTATTTTTGGTTCCTTATAGGGCTAGATAATGATGAAACAAATTGATACAATTTTTTATTTTGAACGTACATTGTCAAACAGTGGAATAATCCCTAGACTACGTTTGTATGGAAGAATTATCGACTAGTGTACCCATAAGGTCCGACCGCACTAGGCGTACAAACGCATCAGCGCAGTCGCGTAGTTCCACTGCCGCGTAATGCGGTTTATGTCATAAAATTTCATACAAAGTATATTTGGTCATGTCGCGTCGCGTCGCTCCGCTGACGCCTAGTGCGGTCTGACCTTTAGTCTCTCCTAGCTAGTAATAAATTTCACAGAACTTTGTGATCCAGCTTCTACTTTGGGCTGGGCTTTGATTCGGGAGAAGGATTTTCAAATGTTTAATTATTTGAAGACTACACTGTAGTAAAGAATATACACTGTAGAATATGCACTGTAGTAGTCACAGAAAATCAGTGTTGATAAAAAATGAGTATTTAAAACTGGTAAGGATCAACTTAAAACTGAAAAGGAGCATACGTCCTTCAAATGCATATGATGAGCGTGTATTTTCACTATAATGACAATGAAATGTCCTAATGTCAGAAATCGTCGCGCAGTCGATTTAATAAAAAAGCAGAGTCGCAAATTTCGCTAAACATAGACATGTCTTGTTCAGAGTTCATAAATTAATGTAAAAATTATTCGGTATTAATGAACACGGCCCTTAGCATTACATTATGAAATATGCATGATGCATGGCAATATAATTAAAAAAAAAAACAAACTTCGTTCATCTACAAAACTGTTTTCTTGTCCATACTCAGAAATATCACCAATATTCTTACGAAAAACGAAAAATGAAACTCTTTACTTCCCAAATATTTGATTTCTACTCTTTTACTGTAACTGTCTTTAGAACAACTGGCAAATGCACAAGATGTGCGACTGTCTTTAGTTAGGCGCATGCATGGACTTTTTTTTTTTTTTTTTTTTTCTTCTTTGGCAACTGAGCCGATGCCGACTATTCTGCCAGTGTCATGTAGAGACGACAGCGCAGTGAGGCGAGTCGTCGAACTGTGCTTATTCTTTCAGTGTCATGTAGAGAAGACAGCGCGATGAGGCGAGCCGTCAAACTTTGTCTATTCTTCCAGTTTCATGTAGAGGCGACAGCGCGGTGAGATGAGCTGACGATTTGACGAACTTTGTCCTTTGTGGTAGATAACAATGATAGATACAGATAAAAAAAAAAAAAAAATATGTTACATTTTGATGTCATTTATAAATTTTGAAAGGAGATTGATAACTTTAGGAGAGAAATTGGACAAAAGGGAATGGAAGTTGATTGGGAGGGGGATTTTAATGTTGGGAAGCATATGATACAAGTCAAAGGAGTGGGAATACGAAGGGCATGAAAAAAATATATGGTCTAATGTACCATCATCAAGGCCGCACTCGCACAAGGAAGTGTCACGAACACGGATCTTATTGAGGAATACTGGACTACAGCAGTGACCGAGTCTCAGCCTACACAAGGATGAAACAGCTCTTCTAGACAGTTTAGGGCATTTGAAAAACCAAGGTTTCCGCTGGATGTCAGGTTGAATATTGGCATAATACGCCCCTTTGAGTTTTGAGCTTACTTGCCACTCAGCTGACCATGAGCTGAATAACTTAAGTTTGGTGTCTGAGCGCAACTCGTAACTATGAAGCAGATAGTGTTTTCTATCCACAGGTTTGGATGTAGCATATTTTGCCAGAGAGTCAGCACACTCGTTGCCACATATACCCGAATGGCTGGGAACCCAAACTATTTCAATGTTTAAACCTTTGTTGTGACAAGAGAAGAGTAAATTATGTATATCTACGATAATCTTGCTGTGAATTTTAGATTTTAATTGATTTTGACCTAGCGCCTGGATGCTACTACGCGAATCTGAAAAAAATTACCGAATTTTGGATATTGTGCGTTATTATAAAATTTATGGCTTCTAGGATACCGATGCATTCCCCTGTAAAAACTGAAGACTCTGACGGACATTGGAATAAAAGAGCGATTTTAGAGTTCTGGAAGTATGTTGAAACGCCTGTACATCCCGTTGACGATAATTTGGATGCATCAGTATAGAACAAATTCCAACCCTTCCAGAATCTCTCAATAGCCCGATCAAACTCCGCTTTTATGTCCTGGGAGTTTTTAGTGATACCAAGGCCTAAGACGATCTTTGGCTTGAAATGGACCACCTCATATGCGGAAGCAAATACTGGAAGAGAAGGGTATTGACAAACAGGCGAAGAGAGTTGTTTAAGTTCCCTGTACCTATTCATCAATGGATTACATTTATTATTCCAGTAAGAAGAGACATTAAAAGAAAGGTTGATTTGCTCCAAAATGGGAAGTAAGGGATGGGATGAGAGAGAGAAAACTTTTGACAAGAAACGATCTGCTAAGTATTGTCTACGAAGGGTAAGGGGAGGATCTGCACATTCAACCTGGAGAGCGTTAATGGGGGAAGATTTCATGGCGCCAATTACGATTCTAAGGCATTTGGCCTGGACAGAATCAAGTTTACGTAGGGCTTCTTTGTTACATGGCTCAATTAAGTAACTACAGTAATCCAACACACTTCTGACCAGAGCATTGTAGACCAGTTTTAAGGTGAATGGGTGAGCCCCCCACCAGACACCTGCCAGAGCCTTAAGAATCGAGACTGAGCGCTCACATTTTTTAACAGTATTATTAATGAGATCCACACCCGACAATTTAGAATCCAGGATCACACCCAGAAATCTAGCCTTTTCCTTGACTGGTATAGCTTGGCCGTCAATATTAATGTCAACTTGCGGGATAATACGTCTGCGAGTAAAAACAACTGATGTACTTTTTGGAGCACTTAAAGATAACCCATGATCTAACAGCCATTGGTTTAATGAGGACAAAGAAACATTCATAGATTGAGCAGCATCCACGATGGAATTGCCACAGACCAATAAAGCAATATCATCAGCATACTGGAGGACTTTACAATTAAAATTTAAACAGGAAGGTAGGTATAAATATTGTATAAAGGGGGACTAAGAACGGAACCCTGAGGAAGGCCCCGCCAAGCTAACCTTGGTGTAGACTCCTCCCCAGGAATTCTCAATTTAAGACTACGGTCTGAAAAGATACTGGATATGATCTGACGTATTTTTGGCGGGATTCCCAGCTCTTTCATTTTCTGTCTGAGAACTGGGATGAGGACAGAATCATATGCAGCTGAAATGTCTAAGAAAACGGCTACCACAGACTCATTCCTACTAAGGGCTAGCCGGATCTCTGATGTCAGGGTACCCACACTATCAGCAGTACCCAGACTTTTCCTAAAACCAAATTGAGTCGTTGGGAGCAATTTCCTGCTCTCCACAAACCATTCCAGACGGTTTTTAATAAGGTGTTCCAAGAGTTTAATGAGTATGGACGATAGAGCAATTGGTCTGTAGGAACAATGATCACTAGGATCTTTACCAGGTTTTAATATTGGAATAATAATTTGAACCTTCCAATCAGGAGGAATATATCCAGAGTAAAAGCAGTAATTGGCCAAGTCCAGGTAATACTGATGGGTCTTATCCCCAGCTTTGGTTATGAAGGAATATGGGAATCCATCCACCCCAGGGGCAGAGTCCCTTACATGGGCGAGGACAGATTTAAGTTCCTCCAATGTAAATGGTCTGTCCAAAGGATCATCCGATGCTGTTTGGTGGTTCATAGAGACGCATTCATATTTACCAGGAACATAAGCTGGGGCCAACTTAGAAAAAAATTGGTGACTAAGCTCCCCAGACATTATGTTCCCAGAGGGTGGCCTCAAATTATTCCTAAAGGATTTCAACCTACGCCATACTACTGAAACTGGAGTGGATGGACTCAGTGAATCACAATATCGATGCCAACCTTCTCTTTTTTTTTTCTTAAGTAATTTTCTGGACTTAGCCAATATATGCTGAAAAGCTATGATGTTCTCCAGGTTCATATCCAAGTTAAAATTCATTTCGGCCTCATTCCTAGCTTTGATCACAGCAGAGCATTCCCTATCCCACCATGGCGGAGATGGGATTTTGCCCGTTGGCAGTTTTTTGGAAGGGAAGGAATCATCCGCTGT
Organism: Orthosia incerta; assembly: GCA_948252205.1. NCBI lineage: Eukaryota > Metazoa > Arthropoda > Insecta > Lepidoptera > Noctuidae > Orthosia > Orthosia incerta. Next base: position 7,218,473 of record OX411760.1, read on the forward strand.
AGCAGATATTATGTTGGAGAATGACAAAAAGCATTCCTGAGCATTCTCATCATTAATGGAAGGTAGAAAGGAGACGCGTAAATCAAGAATTTTTGAGTAAAGGTCCCAATCAACTGAGTTCAGTTGGTATTTTAAAAGAGGAGCAGAGGTTCTATCAGGGATAGTTTTGGAAGGGATTTCCACCATGATGGGGTAGTGATCACTCCCATAGGTCATATTCAAGCGACTCCAATTAAAAAGGCTGGCTATATTAGATGAACAAAATGTCAAATCAACACAACTGTTATTTTGCCCTGGCACAGCCCGACGTGTGGCAGACCCATCATTTATCACACATAAATTAAGTTCATCTAATATATCCACTAGGCCTATACCAAAATTGTCGCAGGTTTCTGACCCCCACCTATAGTGGTGACCATTAAAATCACCCATGACAAATAATGGCCCTTGTACATTACTTAACAAACTTTTTATGATATCAAGATCATCAATTTGTGGGTAAGCAATATAAAAACTAAAAAAGTTTATATCCTCAGCCTTAACAGCAACAACATTGATGTTGTCACCTACAAAGGGTAGAGGAATCGGGGAGAATGTTACTTTGTTATTGATGAACAAAGCACATCCCCCATATCCATCTGATCTATCATGTCGAACACCATTGAAACATGGGATTCTGAAATTACTATCAGAACGAAGCCATGTCTCAGCAATGCTGCAGATCGATGGTTTAAATTTATTAATGAGGAAAAGTAAATCATGTTTCCTGGGAGTAATACTCCTGACGTTCCACTGAAGAAGGTGTAGGGGGAGCATTGTGAATATAATTCATGATAGATGTCAATTTGTTGGCAACGTGGTCAGGTAGTGAATGAGCAGGGTTTGCTAATATAGCCATTAGCATACTGGATATAATATTTAAAATACTTTCTGAGGAAATAGGACTGCTAGTACTTTCCCGAGGGTAAGCACCACCATTTTGGACAGGAGTGAATGAGTAATTTTGAATAAGGGCTTGGTGAGCTTGCTTATCATAACTAGGTGACAGGGGGGCATGGGATTTTGGTTTGATTAATACAGTTTTGCGGTGTGATTTCGGAGTTTGGGGAGTAGATCTGGGGAACAGAAGAGGGCTGGCTATAGGTTTTATTTTTGGAGATGATCTAAATACTTCAGCATAAGATCTAGAAACTTGTGGGAATACCTGGCTTGCTTCCGCATACGAGATTGATTTTTCAGCCATCAGTGCTTTTATTCCCTTTTGCCGACCCAACTCCGGGCAAGACTTGTCGGAGGCATAGTGACTTCCAGAGCAGGAAACACAAAAGGCACATTCAGTGGGGACTTGACAGCCATCACCTGGGTGGTCTTCACCGCATTTAAAACAACGTGGTTGTGAGCGACATACAGTGCGTGTGTGACCGAAACGACAACAGTTGAAGCATTGGATAGTTGGATACATATATTTTTCCACTGGGAGAGTTGAGTAAAAACAATAAACACGACTTGGCAAAACTTGGCCATCAAAGGTAAGAATGACAGTTTGAGTGGGCTTCCACTCCGTAACGCCCAGAGAACTCACCTTTCGGTTCATTCTCCTGGCCTTAATTACTGGGCCGCATCCAGTGGGAACCCTGATGTTTTGAATTACTTCTTCTTCTGTCCACTCAGTGGGTACGTCTCTGACGAGACCCATGCGCGTAACGTTATATTGAGGGACAGAAGTAATGTATCCATGGGATGTCAGTATTGGGCTAATTAGGAAACTGTTCGCATCCAGGTGAGTCTTAAAACTAACTGCGAGTCTATTTCTCCCCAAGCGTTTCAAGCTTCCGAGTATGACGTTGGCAAAGTTGTTATTGGTGAGAAACATTCCAAACTTAACAGGATGTAGAACAGTGCCAGAGGTCTGTCCATCTTTTAGGCTGACGTGAACTACATACGGCGCGTTATCTTTAGAATTGTAGGTGTGTCTACCTATCGTTTGCTTCGATTGTTTGGCAGGATTGATTGGAGTAGCGGGGGGAGAACCAGCGGGTCTTTTTCTTTGCGCAGATTCGGAGTCCATAGCGTTATCTATTTTATCGTCGGGGAGAGTAATGGTTAGGATCGGAGAGTAATCAAATGGATCGGTAGGGTCAGGGGGTTTCTTTTTATCCATGGCGGATATCGGTTAGTAAAAAATTAAATCTATAAAAGGAATAGGTTAATACAAACCCTGGATGTTGGAACACAAACACCACGAAAAATCTCGTTTGGAATTCACACTAATTTAAACACTCAAATCAAGAAAACTAGTAATACCAATAAAACTATTTGCTATCCCAACAAAACTACCAAAGAAAGTCTAAAATTATCAAATCTATAGTGAAAAACTCATAAAATTTAAATGAGATCAAAAAAATTGCCGCCTTTTAGTTGACTTGACAATGACATCTCCATGCATGGACTTATTTATATTAAGTCCATGGGCGCATGAAGTTAGAAAGCAGAAAGTAAGTTTAAGTTCTATAGGTAAAGATTAGGCGCTACGGTCTATGGTTAGTGTTGTCAGGTTAGGCTATTTTTCGCCATTTAATAAGTTCTCGGAAAGGTGTCGGGGCGATAAATTTTTAAGATCAGGGTTTGTTTGCTCGTGCTACGAGCTACCTAATAAAACATGGGCGATTTTTTGACATCAATCTAAGGAACGATGAAAATTATTGATAATAAAAATAATTATGTAAGATTATTTTTGTTGAACCGTCAGTTACGAGTGTTACGACACACTGACTTATTTACGACATAACATAGGAAAATACAAAAATGTCTGAATCTGTATGAATGTTGCATACAACGAAATAAAATTTACGTGACGTTGGCTTGAGTAATGACGTCAAGTCGTTCATGGATTTTAGTGTATTTTGTTTTTTAATGTTCATGCTCATGGTCGAGGGGTTAGGTCATAGAGCAACACGGTCCGCCGCGCCGGTGGTCCGTGTTGCTATATGGGTTAGGTACATTTGTTTCAGCCGACGATTTGGTTGCTGGAAAATTGTTTGCATGAAGATGACATTTTAATTGATGCCCAGTATATACTCGTAATAGTAATCTTTGATTGATTCTGCCATTGATTTTCAATTTGTAAATGAACCGTTTTCGGCAAACCTTTAAGATCGACCTGTGTGGCTTATACTGCTATTATAGGCTGATTTACATCATATATGGGCGAATTGAGACTACTTGAGATGAAATTGCCGGCTAAACTCGGGGCTTGACTCGTCTGACTTGACTCGTTCCGCTCGTTTGACGTAGTGATGGGCCAACTCGGGTTAAGTACGACTCGAGTTAACTCGAGTTGAAATTCACATAACTCGAGTTGAACTCGAGTTACGCAACTCGAGTTAGCAGAACGAAGGAGGTTAAGTTAGAATTCATTATTTATTGGTTACAAATCACTTTTTTACATATTTGACAGATAATTGGATGACTGCCTTGAGAATTGGCGAGATAAGGCAAAACATCGAAGGAAATTAAAGGAATGGGGGAAGCCTTTGCCCGGGAGTGGGTTATTACAGGCTAAGAAAATAAAATAAGATAAAGTAGGTAGGATTAAAATAATTGAGGTTATTTTTAGTAGAAATCACTTAACTGTATTTTTGATTTTAGTCTGAATTATTTTAAACAATTATAATTATATAATATAATCAACAACAAAACTAGTTATAAACATACAGCAGCTTTCACAAATTATCACAATCACAACAAATCATTTTGGTTGCAGCTAATACTGACTTTTACATTTGTAGCTTTCGATCGAGTTATTTATTTAAAAAAAATCTCATGTCTTTTTTTTATTTTATTATTTTTGATAGTAACTCGAGTTCGGAAGATAACTCGAGTCAACTCGAGTCAGGCACAACTCGAGTTAACTCGAGTTAGTAACTCTAGTTTGACGTCTCGTCTGGCAACACTGATTATTGCTTGTCATTGTGTTTTGCGGCATCTGCGGCATCGTTAGGTTATATTTTTTCTCGTATAAAATTATAAAGGTATAAATTATACATAATTAAACTCGCTTCGATTTAGTGTGTACGTGTGTAGTGAAAAACTATATAAAATAAAATTTATCTTGCAGAAAATCCTGTAAAAATGGCGGCGGCTATGCCAATAAACCCTAAACCCTTCCTCAATAGTCTAACAGGCAAATCTGTGGTTGTTAAACTAAAGTGGGGCCATGAATACAAAGGTTTACTTGTGTCTGCTGACGGATACATGAACTTACAGCTAGCTAATACCGAAGAAATCGTCGATGGCGCATGCACAGGTTAGTTTGTTTGTGATGTTAATAAAACAATGCTGTGGGAGGTTATGAGTACTAAACCTTTGAGAATAAGAGAAAACAATAAAAGTAAATCACTCTCATGTCCTGGTCATGTGAATTATTCAACCAGTGCTCAATACATAAGCACTCAATATATAAGCTTCCAATCTAGCTTCAACATATAATGTTGATCATATAATTAAGTCTATTTAAGAGTGTATTGCTTGTGAGTCTACTGCCTAGTCTAAATTTGCTGACAGACTCCACAAAAGCTATTTGAGATCTCGTAAAAGTCAATTCTGATAAGACCCCTTGTACTTAATTCAAAGTTTCTTTTCCTTCTCTGCACAGAGCCCAAAGAGGTTAAGAAAGGAAGAAAGAAAACTAGTTTAATTGACACATACAGATTGAAACTATTTCCTTTCTTAAATTTTCCAGGTAATCTCGGTGAAGTTCTCATCAGATGCAACAATGTACTGTATGTACGAGGAGCGGAGGAGGAGGACGAAGAAGGAGAAATGAAAGAATAATTCACATAATTTTACTTTAGATGTAAGGTTTAGATTAAGATTTCCATACTTTATAAGTTTACCAACAAGTATACAGTTCAACTGTATCACATATTTTGGGTTGAAATAAGTTAGTGTTTTTCTAAAAATTATCCTTGGATCATTCCAGATGTCAGAGAATAAAACCCAATAAATATGATTTTCAAGTATTTATTTGTTACTAGCTGTGCCCGTGGCTTCGCTCCCGTCATGTCTGCCAACCCTACCGGGTTGGGGCACTTACCTTCCTGCCTACCTACCCTACTTACCTACCTCCCATTTTTGTTTCTATAGTCATCATTCTTTCGCGGAGAATCTTAACACCGCCATTCAGAAAATGACTACAAATGCACAACCATCTATCGAATATCGTGTTCAACTGTCCGAGTATCTGAATTGCATGTGTTGTGATAATTTTACTTCTTGAACACTTTAAATTCATCTAACTTTTGATAGAGTGAACCGATTGCGCTGAAACAAAAACTAAGTAATTCGTCAAGTTATGCAACATTTTTATGTATTTTCGTACATTTCACTCGATGCATGCACAAATAAACAGATAAACAGACAAAAATTCAAAAAATACCGGCAATAGGTTCTGTTGGTTATTCTTTATCACCCTGGCTATTTTTTTTGGAAATATTTTCGATGTACAAAAATTACTTTTCTACAGATTTATTATATGTATTGATTGTTTGACTCCTCAACGGTTGAGAAACCTGAATCAGGTGTGAAAAATTTAAAACCAATTGTTTCCTATTTACGACCATTGAGCTCAATATCCCCTTATCCATATTGGTATTCCTGTTAATTTCATCCATATTGTACTATTATAACAACTAGCTTATGCCATCAGGCTTACTTGGTGCTGGTAGGAAATGGTCTTGTAGGAACCTAATAATGAAACTAGCCTGTTTTATCATCTGAGATGGAAATATCATTTCTCTATCTTTTTACTTTAATTACACTACACCATCACTAAAAAGTGAGCAACTTCTATAGTAAGTTACCTAAAGGATTGACAAAATATCCATAATAACTCAATTTACACATTCATGCTGTTTGTCACTAAGGAGTTTGATTGTATGTTCCATAACTTGAAAACTGCTGAACCGATTTGGAAACTTACACTATTTCCTAATTTAAGAGATAACTAATCCAATAAAAAAAGAATGGCCACGATCCAATAAATAGTTTCGGTGAAATGAGTGGACAAACATACATACATACAAACATACACTTATAAAATTTAGCACACATATTAAGAAGCCTAATTAGAGTAACTTATGTGAACATTGAACATGAACATTGACATGAGAGCAGTGGTGGGCCCAGTGGTATCGGCCGCGACTTACAAGTTGTAGGTCGTGGGTTCGAACCCAGGCTGGTGCTATATTTTGTTTAAATTATTTCATCACCACTGCTCGGAAAACGGCATGTCTTAGACCCAAAAATTCAAAGACATGTGACATCCACCAACCCGCACTGGGCCCGCGTGGTGGATTACGGCCCATCCTCTCTCATAGAGGAGGCCTGTGTCCCAGCAGTAGGAACATTAATAGGCTGATGATGTGATGTGAACATTGGGCAATTCCAACAATATTACATACTTTTTTTGAAGTCGGTAAAAAAAAACTGACAAGTCGGCGTCCATGTTCAAGGTTCTGGAGCTTTGACTCGACCAGTGTCTCTTTGCCGATGAGCCTCTTGGCTCAGTTTTCAATCGACTCTAGTGCATCAAGCAGGTATTTGATAGAATTGTCCCAGAGATGAGAACAGCAGCCTTATTATGTAATGAATTAGGCAAGGCAAAGGGCAAAGAGTGTGAACGATCGACAAATTATATGGCGAGATGAAAGACGCGATGTGGATTTCCGTCTATGTGATTGGTTGATTGTTCATACTTTTTGCCTTGCCTAGTATTAAATAAGCTCTACTGAGGTCAACGAGTATTGTACTGACGTCCTCCGTGCATGATCGAACTTGCGCTAGATACATTTAAGCAGCTGTTCTGGCGTGAAGTACCATCTTAGCTCGTCTTTCAGGCAATCTGGTAAGGATAGTAATCTGTCATTGGTGTGGATAAATCAGTGTTAAAAATAGTATATCATAAAAGATACGCAGGTAGGTACCTACATACATAAGCTATTGAATATCATTATAAATAAAACATACTTAAGCTTCACACGGAATTCGGAAACATGGTTATATTTTCGCAAACCGCATAGGAAGGAGCCTTAAACAAAATTTTAAGCTGCTTCAGTTTATTGAGCTGTTCTTGAGTATAAGGTCAAGATAGTTTGCATCAGCATAATCAAGGATAGGCATAAGAAGAGATTGTGCAAGTTCAATCCTGGTGGCAGTCGGAAGAAAATTACGCAGTCTCCTCAAAGATGCAGCAAATTAATATGCAAATAGCTTGCGGCTAACCTCCTGCAGTTGGGCAGTCCAAGAGAAGTTCCTATCAATGTATATCTCTCATCGCACTCATCGCAGCCTCACAGTACAACAGCATTCAGAGGAAGTTTCCGTTACGCAGCATCCTAAGTATGGATTAATCTACCGCCGCCGCCGCCTATTAGAGCAATAAACACAATAGGTACATTTAGAAGACGTTTACGGCAGTATTTAACGGACGCGCAACGGAAACTAGACTTGATACACTTGAAGCTTTCACTGATATGATGTCGATCCTTATTCTGCTAAAACCTTTGGGTACGCAGACGAAAGCACTGTTGCTGAGTGATACTTGTCAAACGATCGTGCTACCAGGCCTCAGATCCAGTCTCTCCGGGAGGCCATGGTGGAGCGCTTGAATCTGTCCTTGCAGGCAGTCTCCGAATGGGGCGATGCCAATCTGGTCAGGTTTAATGCTTCTAAAACCCAGGCGTGTCTTTTCCCGCTAAAAAGAGCCAATTTCACCCGGCTCCAACTTTCCGAGATGTGACCGTGCCAAAAACTGACGATCTTAAGCTTCTTGGCGTTACGTTGACATCGACTTTCAACTTTAGCCCATACATTGAGGCAATAGGCTCAGCTGGCTGCAAAAAAGCTGGGGATCCTTGCAAAGGTGAGAAGGTACTTCACGCCAGAACAGCTGCTCAGCTTGTAAAAAGCGAAAGTTCGATCATGCATGGAGTACTGTGCTCATCCCTGGGACGGATCTGCCAAATACCAGCTTGATGCACTAGAGTCGATCGAAAAGCGGGCCAAGAAGCTCATCGGCGATGAGGCACTGGTTAAGTCAAAGCTCCAGAGCCTTAAACATCGTCGCCGAGTTGTCAGCTTGTCGGTCTTCTATCGATTACATTTCGGAGAGTGTGCGATGGAATTGCATGATCTAATTCCGCCCAGCCCGTTTCATCATCGGACTAAAAGACGTAAGTACGCCAATGAGCCATCGGTACATGGTGGACATCCCACCCATACGCACTAAACGTTTTAAGAATACTTTTATTATGCGTAGGTACAGCTGAAGAGTGGTCACTCAAAGGGCAATGGAGAGGGCTATGCTCGGCGTTTCCTTGCGTGATCGAATCAGAAATGTTGAGATCCGTAAGAGAACCAGGGTTACCGACATAGCCCGAAAAATTGCCAAACTTAAGTGGCAGTGGGCAGGGCACATTGCTCGCAGAACGGATGGCCGATGGGGCAGAAAGGTTCTGGAGTGGCGACCGCGAACCGGAAGACGTAGCGTTGGAAGGCCTCCCACCAGGTGAGGACCGATGACCTGGTGTAGGTTGCAGGAATCCGCTGGTTGCGGGACGCACGGGACCGGTCAATGTGGCGACGCTTGGGGGAGGCCTATGTCCAGCAGTGGACGCGTTTCGGCTGATATGATGATGATGATGATGAAAGAGTGGAATTCCCTGCCGGAGTCTGTGTTGCCCGATAGCTAGGTACAATCTATCTATCTTATTAAGTCAAGACTGAATAGGTTACTTCTACGTAAGCGTGCTTCATCATCGACCACATCATCGCTTACCATCAGGTGAGATAGTGGTCAAGCGCGAGCCTACGATAGATAAAAAAAAAATTACAGCAAGAACTAGAAAAATATAAACAAGTACCTAATCAATAATTATAAAAAAATCTGCACAGCCGAAAAACCTTTCGCACACCAAAACCTAAATCTGTCAAAAATAGATTTGTTTCAAAAACGCAGAAGTCTGGTAATACGCCTCCAATACTGCAGACTGTAAACAGTAAACAGCGATTGGAGGAACCCGAAAGCTCAACATCGCGAAAAAAAACATGCATCAAGGATTCATCATAAAACGAAATCAAAACATATACCTAAACGTAATGAAATATGTATAGGTACTAAGCACAGACAGTAAAAATAAATTGCTTGATATTGCAGATATTACTTTAGAGAAATATGGGCTCTGCCATTACATCACACCTCATGGAACTATAGAATGCCTGTTAAAAGGCATCAAACAAGAGTTGGCAAACTATACTTTCCAGGACTTCTGTGTTATTTTGATAGGTGAGGAGAATTTTAAAGAAACAAATAAATAGTTTATAAGCATCTTATTAATTATACAAATATTGCAAGAAATATCGAATACAAATATAATCGTCTGCACTCCGACGTACAAATTCACTACTAATAACTACCTGTAGGTATAATTCAAGAGTAGAAAGCTATAATAATTTATTAAATCTAGACATAATAACTCACGGACATGCATATTTTCTGGACAGCAATAAGTACCTAAGGTATGATGACACTATGTTCAACTGACGAACTGGGGGGTGATACTGGGGGTTGGTCGAATAAGGGACAGATGTATATGACTTGTATACATCTGTCACTTACTCGATCTCAATTTGATACCGCTCTAAGAGCTTATGATCACCCCCCTGGTGTGATAAATTACTCTGGAATGGTATCAATTTTTAAAGATATTTTGGACATGATTATGGACATACAATTCTCAACCTGACAAACAAATGAACTCAGTAACTGAACCAGAAGGAAATGTTTTTTATTTAGTCAAGTTAACATATTGCATCAAAACATTGCTGGATTGTTGAATAAATAAAAAAGAAACAAAAACAAGGCACAACTTTGGATGTATTATGTTTAACTGAGCATTTCATATCTTCTGGACATGAGAGATTGCTGTACATTCCGAACTTCTACCTAGCTACTTGCTTTTCACGAAGCACTAATCGGGGAGGTACTTGTATTCTCGTAAGAGCGGGGCATCAGGGGGGTGACCATAAGCTCTTAGAGTAAGGTTATTTTGAGTGTGTGTAAGGGACAGATATATATGACTTGTATACATCTGTCACTTATGCGATCTTAAAATAACCTTTCTCTAAGAGCTTATGGTCACCCCACAGTACAGGGAACTACCAGACGTAGTAAAGCAGTCTGTATCAGGCGTGTTTGAAACTTGTGCAATAGAATTGACATCCTATTCGGTAATAATTATATGTGTTTAAAAAGTACCAAAAATAATTGTGTTCTGTGGCGATCTGAAGTCTGAACGTTAATGTATTGTTAAGAAATAAGTTTACTTTGGAACTGGAACATTTCCTACTTAGTTATAACTTAACACTAGCTATAAATCAGCCTACTAGGCTTCATAGTAACACGTGCATTGATAACTTTGCACATAATCTTCGTAAAGGATGGACAACTAAAATTATTGATCTTAAGTTGTCAGATCACACATCACAAACCACTGACCTCTATTATATAGAGGTCAGTGTCACAAACACTTTAAAGTACCTATAAATAAAATAGACCGATAGCGCTGGCCTATTTTGATGTCATAAGTTTAAAAAATTCTAAAGTTTCTTATTTTTTGCCTATGGATACAGTCGTACTTATGTAGCTTATTATTGCGTTTTGTGTCACATCTGTTACTTGCATTTTCAGTAATTCGATGATTTGTGGTTGATTAATTTTAATCAAATCAAAACTGGCAAAAAATATTTAAAGTTTAAAATAATTATGGTATCATATCTAGGATAGCCTGTGGAGTGTGCAAACCCAATTTGTGTCATATTTGCCCAGTGCAAACTGACATAGGGTCAGTATGTAAAAATAGTGCAAAAAAAAATAAGTTTATGAAATAACTATTTCCCTTCTCAGATCACTTCTATATGCCTATTATTAAAATTTGTGCCAAATTAGGGCACGAAATTTTTAATTGTTTTGTTTTTCCATGCTACAAACGCTTCAAAGAGTACCACCACACCCCTGCACCATGCCTGTGGCGTTTTCACCTCGGGTATGACGGTATCAAACAGCTTTTGAAGGGCCTCAAGTATATGTCTTCGGTATAGTGACGGGTCAATCTAGCTCTAGATCTTCTGCTAGTTTCGCGACAGGTTTACTGGTTGACGTGTACAACTGCCCATATAATTGCTGATGGCGAATCCAGTACATATAGGAGCATACCTATTAGCAGCAAAACCATATGGAAATTTGTTGCTGCAAAAAAATTAATGCACTGATCACATGTTGAGAAACTTTTAATATGAATAAGGAATATGAATGAAAAAATATTTGTCATTTGACTTATCGATAAAAATACTATAATAGAATACTATTAGTGAAAACAGGATCAAATTGATTGAAAATTGAACCAGATATAACAATTTAAAGAAATCTATCTGGCCTTTTCTACGAAAATGCCGTTTTCTATGGTAGTTGTATGGGCGTCGTGCTATCTGGCATCATGTGGCACGACGGACTTTTCTTTATAATGCTTTGCAACTTTGATGATCTATAACTTCAAAAACAACTCCAACAACAACTTCAACTTCGCTCAAGATATTTAAAAAAACTTTCATATTTGTTTACATTATAGTTAATAATAATTTAATTTAGCAATTAAAAAAATACATGCGTATTCCCTATTATCATAGTCTTGCTTGACATTCAAAAAGATTTTCTATTTTTTTTTTTTTTTTTTCAATATCAAAATCATCATCAAAATTATTAAATACACATTTTCATTATGTAGAAGTATATAATAAACTAGTATTTGCTTGGTGCGCGAGCTGCAAGCAGCTCGCGTTTTGTTGTCTCTGCACCTAGGGTAGGTATCCTACACCTACCCTACCCTACACCTACCCTACACCTACCCTACACCTACCCTACACCTACCCTACACCTACCCTACACCTACCCTACACCTACCCTACACCTACCCTACACCTACCCTACACCTACCCTACACCTACCCTACACCTACCCTACACCTACCCTACACCTACCCTACACCTACCCTACACCTACCCTACACCTACCCTACACCTACCCTACACCTACCCTACACCTACCCTACACCTACCCTACACCTACCCTACACCTACCCTACACCTACCCTACACCTACCCTACACCTACCCTACACCTACCCTACACCTACCCTACACCTACCCTACACCTACCCTACACCTACCCTACACCTACCCTACACCTACCCTACACCTACCCTACACCTACCCTACACCTACCCTACACCTACCCTACACCTACCCTACACCTACCCTACACCTACCCTACACCTACCCTACACCTACCCTACACCTACCCTACACCTACCCTACACCTACCCTACACCTACCCTACACCTACCCTACACCTACCCTACACCTACCCTACACCTACCCTACACCTACCCTACACCTACCCTACACCTACCCTACACCTACCCTACACCTACCCTACACCTACCCTACACCTACCCTACACCTACCCTACACCTACCCTACACCTACCCTACACCTACCCTACACCTACCCTACACCTACCCTACACCTACCCTACACCTACCCTACACCTACCCTACACCTACCCTACACCTACCCTACACCTACCCTACACCTACCCTACACCTACCCTACACCTACCCTACACCTACCCTACACCTACCCTACACCTACCCTACACCTACCCTACACCTACCCTACACCTACCCTACACCTACCCTACACCTACCCTACACCTACCCTACACCTACCCTACACCTACCCTACACCTACCCTACACCTACCCTACACCTACCCTACACCTACCCTACACCTACCCTACACCTACCCTACACCTACCCTACACCTACCCTACACCTACCCTACACCTACCCTACACCTACCCTACACCTACCCTACACCTACCCTACACCTACCCTACACCTACCCTACACCTACCCTACACCTACCCTACACCTACCCTACACCTACCCTACACCTACCCTACACCTACCCTACACCTACCCTACACCTACCCTACACCTACCCTACACCTACCCTACACCTACCCTACACCTACCCTACACCTACCCTACACCTACCCTACACCTACCCTACACCTACCCTACACTTTGTTCCAAAAAACATAACCCTAATGTTTGCTTGTCGTCGCAAAGCACTGAGTTTCGCTTCACCCACTCAACCTTCGTTACGCTACGGAGGTCGCCGGCTCGCTTCGCTCGCCACCTCCCTCCTGCGCTGCACTCGGTCTCGTAGGTTCGCTCAAAAACAAAAAAAAAGATTCGCCAAAACGGGGGGGGGGGGGGAGAAGGGGGGCAAGGGGGTCAACTTTGAAAACTGGTTCGTTTGTGACTTTAGCATTGCCCCTTTATATGAATCTGAAAAAAGAAATGTTCCAAGTCTCTCAACTTCCGAGATCCGCTTAAAGGGGGGGAGAAGGGGGGCGAGGGGGTCAACTTTGAAAAATGGTTTTTACTTTTCCGAGCCTCCTCTAAACGAATCCGTAAAAAAAACGAAAAAAAAAGATTCGCCAAAACGGGGGGGGGAGGGGGGAGAAGGGGGGCAAGGGGGTCAACTATGAAAAATGGTTTGTTTGTGACTATAGCATTGCCCCTTTATATGAACCTGAAAAAAGAAATGTTCCAAGTCTCTCAACTTTCGAGATCCTCTTAAAGGGGGGGAGAAGGGGGGCGAGGGGGTCAACTTTGAAAAATGGTTTTTACTTTTCCGAGCCTCCTCTAAACGAATCCGTAAAAAACAAAAAATACGGGTATCTTAGTTTCCGAGATACGATAGAGGGGGGGAGGAGGGGGGAGGAAAAGGGGAGGTTTGGGACTTTTCCCATACTCACGGGAGTTACTTGTTTACGAATCTGTCAAAATATACCCACCTCCCCATCCACCATCTGGGAGAACAATTATGTCAATGAGTGAGTCAGTGAGTGGTAATGCAGTTTTATATATTATAACTAGTATTTGCTTGGTGCGCGAGCTGCAAGCAGCTCGCGGCTTTGTCGTGTTTTGAGAAGTATTCCTTAACCTACCCTACACCTACCCTACACCTACCCTACACCTACACTACACCTACCCTACACCTACCCTACACCTACCCTACACCTACCCTACACCTACCCTACACCTACCCTACACCTACCCTACACCTACCCTACACCTACCCTACACCTACCCTACACCTACCCTACACCTACCCTACACCTACCCTACACCTACCCTACACCTACCCTACACCTACCCTACACCTACCCTACACCTACCCTACACCTACCCTACACCTACCCTACACCTACCCTACACCTACCCTACACCTACCCTACACCTACCCTACACCTACCCTACACCCACCCTACACCTACCCTACACCTACCCTACACCTACCCTACACCTACCCTACACCTACCCTACACCTACCCTACCCTAATCCTAATGTTTGCTTGTCGTCGCCAGGCACTGAGTTTCGCTTCACCCACTCAACCTTCGTTACGCTACGGAGGTCGCCGGCTCGCTTCGCTCGCCACCTCCCCCCTGCGCTGCACTCGGTCTCGTAGGTTCGCTCCACTCGGGATCCCTACGCTGAATCCGTAAAAAAAACTGAAAAAAAAGATTCGCCAAAACGGGGAGGGGGGGGAGAAGGGGGGCAAGGGGGTCAAGTTTGAAAAATGATTCCGACTCAAGCATTGCCCCTTTATATGAATCTGAAAAAAGAAATGTTCCAAGTCTCTCAACTTTCGAGATCCGCTTAAAGGGGGGGAGAAGGGGGGCAAGGGGGTCAACTTTGAAAAATGGTTTTTACTTTACCGAGCCTCCTCTAAACGAATCCGTAAAAAAAACAAAAAAAAAAGATTAGCCAAAACGGGGGGGGAGGGGGGAGAAGGGGTGCAAGGGGGTCAACTTTGAAAAATGGTTTGTTTGTGACTAAAGCATTGCCCCTTTATATGAATCTGAAAAAAGAAATGTTCCAAGTCTCTCATCTCCCGAGATCCGCTTAAAGGGGGGGAGAAGGGGGGCGAGGGGGTCAACTTTGAAAAATGGTTTTTACTTTTCCAAGCCTCCTCTAAACGAATCCGTAAAAAAACAGAATATCGGTACCTTAGTTTCCGAGATACGATAGAGGGGGGGAGGAGGGGGGAGGAAAAGGGGAGGTTTGGGACTTTTCCCATACTCGCGAGACTGACTTGTTTACGAATCTGTCAAAATATACCCACCTCCCCCTTCACCATCTGGGAGAACAATTATGTCAATCAGTCAGTGAGTGGTAATCCAGCTTTATATAATATAATAACTAGTATTTGCTTGGTGCGCGAGCTGCAAGCAGCTCGCGTGTTGTTGTCCCTACACCTAGCCTACACCTACCCTACACCTACCCTACACCTACCCTACACCTACACCTACCCTACACCTACCCTACACCTACCCTACACCTACCCTACACCTACCCTACACCTACCCTACACCTACCCTACACCTACCCTACACCTACCCTACACCTACCCTACACCTACCCTACACCTACCCTACACCTACCCTACACCTACCCTACACCTACCCTACACCTACCCTACACCTACCCTACACCTACCCTACACCTACCCTACACCTACCCTACACCTACCCTACACCTACCCTACACCTACCCTACACCTACCCTACACCTACCCTACACCTACCCTACACCTACCCTACACCTACCCTACACCTACCCTACACCTACCCTACACCTACCCTACACCTACCCTACACCTACCCTACACCTACCCTACACCTACCCTACACCTACCCTACACCTACCCTACACCTACCCTACACCTACCCTACACCTACCCTACACCTACCCTACACCTACCCTACACCTACCCTACACCTACCCTACACCTACCCTACACCTACCCTACACCTACCCTACACCTACCCTACACCTACCCTACACCTACCCTACACCTACCCTACACCTACCCTACACCTACCCTACACCTACCCTACACCTACCCTACACCTACCCTACACCTACCCTACACCTACCCTACACCTACCCTACACCTACCCTACACCTACCCTACACCTACCCTACACCTACCCTACACCTACCCTACACCTACCCTACACCTACCCTACACCTACCCTACACCTACCCTACACCTACCCTACACCTACCCTACACCTACCCTACACCTACCCTACACCTACCCTACACCTACCCTACACCTACCCTACACCTACCCTACACCTACCCTACACCTACCCTACACCTACCCTACACCTACCCTACACCTACCCTACACCTACCCTACACCTACCCTACACCTACCCTACACCTACCCTACACCTACCCTACACCTACCCTACACCTACCCTACACCTACCCTACACCTACCCTACACCTACCCTACACCTACCCTACACCTACCCTACACCTACCCTACACCTACCCTACACCTACCCTACACCTACCCTACACCTACCCTACACCTACCCTACACTTTGTTCCAAAAAACATAACCCTAATGTTTGCATTCGTCGCCAGGCACTGAGTTTCGCTTCACCCACTCAACCTTCGTTACGCTACGGAGGTCGCCGGCTCGCTTCGCTCGCCACCTCCCCCCTGCGCTGCACTCGGTCTCGTAGGTTCGCTCCACTCGGGATCCCTACGCTGAATCCGTAAAAAAAAAAAAAGATTCGCCAAAACGGGGGGGGGGGGGAGGGGGGAGAAGGGAGGCAAGGGGGTCAACTTTGAAAACTGGTTCGTTTGTGACTAAAGCATTGCCCCTCTATATGAATCTGAAAAAAGAAATGTTCCAAGTCTCTCAACTTCCGAGATCCGCTTAAAGGGGGGGAGAAAGGGGGCGAGGGGGTCAACTTTGAAAAATGGTCTTTACTTTTCCGAGCCTCCTTTAAACGAATCCGTAAAAAAAACTGAAAAAAAAAGATTCGCCAAGACGGGGGGGGGGGGGGGGAGGGGGGCAAGGGGGTCAACTTTGAAAAATGGTTCGTTTGTGACTATAGCATTGCCCCTTTATATGAATCGGAAAAAGAAATGTTCCAAATGTTCCAACTTTCGAGATCCGCTTAAAGGGGGGGAGAAGGGGGGCGAGGGGGTCAACTTTGAAAAATGCTTTTTACTTTTCCGAGCCTCCTCTAAACGAATCCGTAAAAAACAAAAAATACGGGTACCTTAGTTTCCGAGAAACGATAGAGGGGGGGAGGAGGGGGGGGGAAAGGGGAGGTTTGGCACTTTTCCCATACTCACGGGAGTTACTTGTTTACGAATCTGTCAAAATATACCCACCTCCCCCTTCACCATCTGGGAGAACAATTATGTCAATGAGTGAGTGAGTGAGTGGTAATGCAGTTTTATATAATATAACTAGTATTTGCTTGGTGCGCGAGCTGCAAGCAGCTCGCGTGTTGTTGTCCCTACACCTACCCTACACCTACCCTACACCTACCCTACACCTACCCTACACCTACCCTGCACCTACCCTGCACCTACCCTACACCTACCCTACACCTACCCTACACCTACCCTACACCTACCCTACACCTACCCTACACCTACCTTATACCTACCCTACACCTACCCTACACCTACCCTACACCTACCCTACACCTACCCTACACCTACCCTAAACTTTGTTCCAAAAAACATAACCCTAATGTTTGCTTGTCGTCGCCAGGCACTGAGTTTCGCTTCACCCACTCAACCTTCGTTACGCTACGGAGGTCGCCGGCTCGCTTCGCTCGCCACCTCCCCCCTGCGCTGCACTCGGTCTCGTAGGTTCGCTCCACTCGGGATCCCTACGCTGAATCCGTAAAAAAACAAAAAAAAAAAGATTCGCCAAAACGGGGGGGGAGGGGGGAGAAGGGGGGCAAGGGGATCAACTTTGAAAAATGGTTTGTTTGTGACTATAGCATTGCCCCTTTATATGAATCTGAAAAAAGAAATATTCCAAGTCTCTCAACTTCCGAGATCCGCTTAAAGGGGGGGAGAAGGGGGGCGAGGGGGTCAACTTTGAAAAATGGTTTTTACTTTTCCGAGCCTCCTCTAAACGAATCCGTAAAAAAAACAAAAAAAAAAGATTAGCTAAAACGGGGGTGGAGGGGGGAGAAGGGGGGCAAGGGGGTCAACTTTGAAAACTGGTTCGTTTGTGACTATAGCATTGCCCCTTTATATGAATCTGAAAAAAGAAATGTTCCAAGTCTCTCAACTTCCGAGATCCGCTTAAAGGGGGGGAGAAGGGGGGCGAGGGGGTCAACTTTGAAAAATGGTCTTTACTTTTCCGAGCCTCCTCTAAACGAATCCGTAAAAAACAAAAAATACGGGTACCTTAGTTTCCGAGATACGATAGAGGGGGGGAGGAGGGGGGGGGGAAAAGGGGAGGTTTGGCACTTTTCCCATACTCGCGAGAGTTACTTGTTTACGAATCTGTCAAAATATACCCACCTCCCCCTCCACCATCTGGGAGAACAATTATGTCAATGAGTGAGTCAGTGAGTCAGTCAGTGGTAATGCAGTTTTATATAGTATAATAAGCTGTACAATGAAAGATGAATGTCACACGTCGTCAACATGACAGGTATGGATTCTAGGTGGCCAGTATATAACAGTCCTCCGCCGCGATTCCTAGCTGCCGCACATCCGGGGCCGGCAGCAACTGCTCCAGGTGTCTGCGCCATATAACGCCACCGTCAGTTCGCACTTCATAGTGCAGATTACCGAAACGACGCATTATCGTGCCGAACTCCCATCTGCGTCTCTGGTCGGAGTATGCTCTGGCCTGCACTCGATCACCTACGGAGTAAGCTCTGACAGGAGGTGGTGTGTTCTCTGATCTGAACGCTGTCGGTGCAGTTGAATCCCTGAACATCACGTGTAGCTTAGTTCTAACGTCCCAATTGAACATTAGTCCATAGGGAGTATGTCCATCCTGGACTGGTGTGCGTCTGAGCCGAGTTTTTAGCACAAGGAGCTTATCCGTAAGGTTGCCCCTCTCCCCTTCCATTGCACGTAGTGCTTTCTTAATAGTTTGCACGTAACGTTCAGCCTGACCGTTAGTTGCTGGGTGGTACGGAGCTGACGTCAAATGTGTTACTCCACAGCTGGTAAGGTAGGTTTTAAATTCTTGGGATACAAACTGGCGTGCGTTGTCTGATACCAGTGTGTACGGTATGCCAAATGTGCAAAATAACTCCTTAAACTTAGCAATGCACCATGCGCTCGTTGTGGTCTTTGTGGGAAAAACTTCAACCCACTTTGTGAATGCATCTACGACTATTAAAGTTGGTGTCCTAGAACAGGTCCTGCAAAATCTATATGAATTCGTT
This sequence comes from Orthosia incerta, assembly GCA_948252205.1. Classification (NCBI taxonomy): domain Eukaryota; kingdom Metazoa; phylum Arthropoda; class Insecta; order Lepidoptera; family Noctuidae; genus Orthosia; species Orthosia incerta. The sequence goes on from OX411760.1 coordinate 7,237,899, forward strand.
GCCAGGGGCCGCTAGGTTGTTCCCAGTGGTGTAGAGGAGCTTTTGGTGATTCATTCTGTTCTAATCGGCACGCTCTACAAGATTTTACCTTGTTCTCAATGTCCATGTCAATATTTTTCCAGTATATGTAGCTGCGTGCTAGCAATTTCATTTTAAGTATACCGATATGTCCCGCATGTAGTTCATCAAGAACTCGATCACGTAAACTTTTGGGTATTACCACTCTGGTACCTTTCAATATGCAGTTGTCGGCCTGCAGTCTCGACATAGATAACGATCGATAACTCGTAACGATCGGTCGATAAGTCCTAACGATCGTTAAATATGGATTTTTGGTAGTCTCGACTTTCAAAGCTATCGATTTTTGACGTTTGTCATCGTTAACTTAACGTATATTTACGATAAGTTAACGATTTATCGGTATGATATCGGATTTCCTAGCGAGCATTTTTGACAGCCCGATAAGTATTCGTAACGATCGTTATCATTGGTTTTTTGAGTTTACGCAACAATAAATAAATAATAATTAGAGAAATATAGCTCTAGAGTATTTAGTCGTGCTTCAACACAGACGCGATATAATAATGAGGTGGCAAATTGCACAAAATCGGCGTGAAAGTGAAAACCCTTTGGATTTAGAGGATGGCCAAATTCTCTATATTTACCGAATAAACGAGGACATGTTTCATGAACTTCGCCCATCTATTCATTCAAGTGAGTGTCTTTGCGTTGGGTAACTACCGTGCCAAAATAATATTTCTATTAATTTTTTCTAATATCCAAGATGTACATAAAATTTTCTTTTTATTAGATACTGACGGCACTCCGATTTTACGCAAGAGGGTGCTACCAACTACCAGTGCCATTACCAGTGATAGCTTGTAGTGGGCATGCAGCATAAGCCAAAATACATGCTATAACTTAAGCTATCAATGAAAACCTTTTATGAAGATACGTCAAATTTCCCATAACCCAAGAAGAACGGTGGGTAGTTAAAGAGAAGTTTAGAAATGCTGCAACACCCTGGGTACACCGGAGTATCAATAAACAAATGTTAATTGTTCAGCCATGAACGTCGTTGTAATATGCTTTGGTGTGCTAAATTCTGTTTTTAGGTATCTATCCCACCAACGCCAGTGGGTAGTGGTTTATGGCTCATACATCATATGAGCCATACACTGCTGGCCTAATAGTCAATGCATGTGCAGTGATACACAACATGCACATAAAATATAAATTACATGAACCGGAGGTCACTACACCTATGCAAATTGTGGACAATTATGGTAGAGTTCATGATGATGGCCTAGAAGTTACAGGTACCAAATCAATTGATTTATTTTAAGGTATTCATTTAATATTTTATTATATTTCCTTTATTCAATTAATGTACATACTAAAAACATTTTAATATATTAGCTTATAAAAAAAACATGTAAAATAGTAGCCCACCGGTATCGGGTCCAAGCTACCGGTGAATATATTCTATTTATTAATTACCTATATTTGCAGAATATATAATTTTCCCCAGATCTTTATACCTATTTCATTGGAATCTCCATTTATTTGACCCAAAGGTGATAGATAATGACTTACAGCATCAAGTCCGCCTTATGTAACACCATTGTATGAATACTCCTAAAATCTTGTTTTTGTTATACAGAACTTGTATCGTGCACTGGGCGAGCTGTTGCAGAGTGTATAAGAAGAAGACTCATTAATACTAGATTTACATAATTTAATTTTATTGACCCTCTGTGATTTAAATAAAAAACATATAAATTCATTTAATATTTTTATTTACAAATGTTGTAAAAGCATCAGCTATTTTATTTGCAGCCTATGCAAATAGCATTCCCGCCTCGGCTTGTACCTTGGCTGCCTCAGCCTGCATCTTGGCAGCGTCTGCTTGCACTTGAGTTGCAGCTGCCAGCATCTGTAAAAAAGTTAGATGTACTAAAAATGTCTCCTAATACCCTCTAGCGTGCTTGTGATTCTAATAATAAAAAAGGGAAATAGCATAACAATATCAAAATATTTCTTTTTATTTTACATAGGCCTTCATGGGCACTTATAAAACGTCGACAAAAGGTGCACAGTTCGGGTTGGTCATTTCCTATGGAGAAGAACCTTCAAGAAGCTCCACGGTTACTCTTTTGAAACTTTTTAACGTCCGGGCAGTCGATGCCAAATGTGTACTCTACACCAATTAAGGATGTCATACATCTCTCCACCTCAGTCAAAGGAGCAGTGATGATGCCTCGGTTGCCAGACTGTATGATTTATTTATTTAATTTTGCTGCCTTAGTTCAAGCTGTAATTAGAATAGTGTATTTTACTAAATATAAATAAAACTGACGTGGATTGTACTTACAATTAAAAAGCAACTTGTGATTTAACGTCATGCACTGCTCGGGCTACTTGATGGATTCCTTGGCAACCTCCTTCCAGCCTGTTTCAAAATTTGCCCGTGTGGAGATATGGTCGGGCTTCTAAAGTCGCCAAAAGCGGCTCAATCTGCCCCGAAGTACGCCTGAAACATTTAAGATATTCATTAAGAAACATAAACACGAACTTCTTTGGAAATACGCAAAGTATTCTCAATTTAGTTTGTTGTAGGTTATATTTACCTCACGCTCACGCTGCTGGCACTCGGGCTCGAGCCTGCGCCTTTGACACTGTCCTCCACCATCAAAATACGGTTCTTTTCCAGTTTTTCTATTAATTCCAATTCTATCTCAATGTCATAATTTGTGTACAAACAAAGTTGACATTGACAGTTTGTTTCCCATTTTCAACGTCTGTGTTGCAAGGAAGCAAACTATTTTCTTCTTTGTTATGCGTATTCTTAAATACGGTATATGCTACTTACCCGTTTGTATGCAAAAAAGTGTAAACATGATAAGGTTTATCTATCTTCTTTAGAATTATCAAAGAAAAATAGTTTTTTTTTAATATCTTGTATACGAATTTTCCCTAAAATACAAGGATTTTTTTCAACTACCATAATTTTACAATAAAATCACCGCACTATGAATACGAACATCGTTATCGTACCGACAACGCTAAGTCAAATTAGTGACCGATTTTGCACGATAACTCGGCTGTCGAGACTTGCATTTAACGTTAGCGTCGTTACGGCAAGCGTATTTTATCGATAAAAGTTAACGATCGTTAGCTCACTTATCGATCGCTAACTAAGTCGAGACTGCAGGCCCCGGAGTGTTAATTCATTATCACCATAACCATACTGACGTAATGAGTGACCTGTCTGTAGTGCTTGTAGTAAAGTATTTAAGTCATTGTCTTTTCTCGTTTCACTGGCTATAACTTCTGGTCGGATATCTAAAATGTTGATCTGTTGCAATTGATACGCACAATGTTGGTCTATTGATGTTTCTTTTGCTATTTCAACTGGAAATCTTGATAGGTAGTCAGCGTTTGAATGTTTCACCGAAGCTCTGTATTCCACGTCGTAGTCAAATCCCGACAAAAAATGTGCGTAATGGAATAATCTCATTGTGCTTAGTGCAGGTAATGTCTGGTGTGGATGAAAAATCGAGGTAAGCGGCTTATGATCAGTCACTAAAACGAATTTCCTGCCGTAACAGTAGTGGAAAAACTTTTTAATGCCCCAGTAGATTGCCGTAGCTTCTTTGTCGATTTGACTATATTTCTTTTCGCTAGTTGAGAGTGACCTTGAGGCAAAAGCGATTGGCCTTTCTGAGCCATCTGTTAGTTTGTGAGACAGAACAGCTCCTAAGCCTGTCGGTGAGGCGTCTGTGGCTAGTATCAGCTGTTTACCTGGGTCAAAATGAATTAGAACTCTGTCGCTCAAAATCTCCTTCTTTATGTTGTTAAAGCTGTCTTCACATTTAGAAGTCCAGTGAAAATCTTTATCTTTCTTTAGTAATTCATTTAAAGAACTCGTTAAAGAGGCAAGGTTCGGTATAAACTTGTTGTAGTAGTTGGCCATACCAAGGAAGGTTCGTAGTTCGTTTATGTTTCTTGGTCTTACTGTATTCGTGATGGCCTTGACTTTGTCTTTGTTCTTATGTAAACCCTCTTTATCTATTGTGTGTCCTAGGTAGTTAATATTACGTTTAAAAAAACTACATTTTTCTCTATTCACGCGGAGGTTACTATCTTTTAGTTTTTGCAAGAGTTGTCTTAAACGTGTTAAAAGTTGGTCTTCTGATGCTCCTTGAATTATGATGTCATCAAAAAAGCACTTAATTCCGTCTAGTCCTTGAAGTAACTGATCCATAAATTTCTGCCAAAGGCTTGGTGCCACTTTGACTCCAAACATCAAGCGATTCACTTTGTAAGTACCTTTGTGTGTACTTAATGTTTGTAAAAGGGCGCTTTCTTCATCCATGACCATATTAAGATAGGCTTGGGTAATGTCTAAAGTACAGAAGTATTTGCCGCCGTTCATTTCCGCAAATATATCCTCAATTATAGGAATTGGGTAATGTTCATCTCTGATGACTTTGTTAAGGGTGACCTTGTAGTCTGCACATAGTCGAATGCTCCCGTTTGGTTTCACAATCGGTACTATTGGTGTACCCCAGTTTGATTGGTCTATTTTGGTAATCACCCGTCGCCAATTTATTAAATACACATTTTCATTATGTAGAAGTATATAATTAATAAGCTGTACAATGAAAGATGAATGTCACACGTCCTCCACATGACAGGTATGGATTCTAGGTGGCCAGTATATAACAGTCCTCCGCCGCGATTCCTAGCTGCCGCACACCCGGGGCCGGCAGCAACTGCTCCAGGTGTCTGCGCCATATAACGCCACCGTCAGTTCGCACTTCATAGTGCAGATTACCGAAACGACGCATTATCGTGCCGAACTCCCATCTGCGTCTCTGGTCGGAGTATGCTCTGGCCTGCACTCGATCACCTACGGAGTAAGCTCTGACAGGAGGCGGTGTGTTCTCTGATCTGAACGCTGTCGGTGCAGTTGAATCCCTGAACATCACGTGTAGCTTAGTTCTAACGTCCCAATTGAACATTAGATTAAATACACATTTTCATTATGTAGAAGTATATAATTAATAAGCTGTACAATGAAAGATGAATGTCACACGTCGTCAACTTGACAGGTATGGATTCTAGGTGGCCAGTATATAACAGTCCTCCGCCGCGATTCCTAGCTACCGCACACCCGGGGCCGGCAGCAACTGCTCCAGATGTCTGCGCCATATAACGCCACCGTCAGTTCGCACTTCATAATGCAGATTACCGAAACGACGCATTATCGTGCCGAACTCCCATCTGCGTCTCTGGTCGGAGTATGCTCTGGCCTGCACTCGATCACCTACGGAGTAAGCTCTGACAGGAGGCGGTGTGTTCTCTGATCTGAACGCTGTCGGTGCAGTTGAATCCCTGAACATCACGTGTAGCTTAGTTCTAACGTCCCAATTGAACATTAGTCCATAGGGAGTATGTCCATCCTGGACTGGTGTGCGTCTGAGCCGAGTTTTTAGCACAAGGAGCTTATCCGTAAGGTTGCCCCCCAGTATATAACAAAAATCAAATATTTTTATTTTACATAGGCCTACATGGGCACTTATAAAACGTCGACAAAAGGTGCACGGTTCGGGTTAGTCGTTTCCTATGGAGAAGAACCGGCAAGAAACTCCATGGTTACTCTTTTAAATTTTTTTGTGTTTACAATATTTCCATGTTACAGCATTAGTATGCTGGATATGGGCGGACAAGGTAGGCCCGACAATAAGTCGTACGAAATTGAAAAAAAAACATCTTTAACAATCATCTAGAAATCTAGAAAGCCTACAATGTTCACACATTCACAATCGGTAAAAGAATCTAAACAAAGGAAAAAAAAAAACAACACTAAATTTAACATGTGGCACAAATACTGTAATCAGTGCTGTAACTATTCTTAGCAAAGGGCTATAATGATGATTGAAAAATATTGTAAAAAGTCTAATTAAAAGAGAAAAAAAATGAGATTGAGAATAGTTAGAGATATCCATATATTTGTGCCGTTTATGAGTTACCAGGGAAGCCGCATGCGCAGAGGGTGTCAAAGCCAAAATTTTTATCTTCAACGTAGTCCTTGATTTTATAATAAGCTTTTTTAATAAGGACACGTTTGTTGTAGTTTTTGAACTTTCCATCGGTCAGTTCTATAACTGACTTAGGCAACTTGTTATAAAAGCGTATACTGTTTATAAGATATGGAATTTACTTTGAAGAAAATAAAAGCTGGGATGTTTACCCTATTTAGCCTTTGTTATTTTACATTATAGCGTTTTTACATATTGTGCTTAGAATATTATCATAAAAGGTAATTAGGTATTATTCGATTACAATATACCTAATTCATATTTCATTGATCATGAATAGGTACCTATCTACTTACCGACATCAAATGATTGTGTAAAATCTGGCAAAATGTTTCTAACCGTGAATATTTTTAATAAAAGTAGGTATTTTAAATTGTTTTAGTTGTTTTATTTTGTAAATATTGTACTTGGTAGCAAGGGCGGACCCAGGACTTTTTTCTGGGTGGGGCAAAAGTCGCGGACGGGCAAAAAATAAACAATAACTGTTAGAAATAAACTTGAAGTATCATACTTCAAGTTTATTTCTACAAGTTCAAGTATGTATAGGAAGGTTTATGAAAGACAAGAGCTTCACTCATGTTCTTTTTTTTATTTATTTCATATATTTTAACAACTCTGATAATTTGATTTGCTTTTGAGTATGTACTGTGATTAAATCTTCACAGTACACAAAATACCGTCAGAGGGGGGCACGAGCCCCCGTGCTGTATAATAAAAGCTATGCGCTGCGTCTGTGCCTTACGCACACACACGCAGCGCATAGCATACCTAAAATTGATTACCGCCAAAAGCTCGGTGCGCTCTTAAATAAATTACACAATTATGGCATCAGAGGTACCATATTAAAATTAATATTAATTAGTAATCATATCTATGCAACAGATTGCAATGTTCTGAAATCACAAGACAAAAGTAGAACGAACATATCTGTCCAAATTCAGGACTATAAAATATGGAGTGCCGCAAGGAAGCGTACTTGGACCACCACTATTTCTCATTTAAATTAATGATTTGCCACAAGTGACACAACAACAAATGATTTTGTTTGCAGATCATAGCACTGCCATAGAAAAATGCAATTTTTTTAATTACTATCAATTTGAAATTAACAATACACATAATGACGTTATTAATTGGCTTAATATGAATAATTTATTAATTAACCTTAAGAAAACTAAAGTAATGCATTTTCACCAAAAAACAAATACACCAAAAATATGTGTTAACTATAATGATAACGAAATAGAAGAGGTAAACGGTTTTGTGGATCGAACATTACTCTTAAAGAAGTTGGAAAGGTATGGAGTTAGGGGAAATGCTTTAAAGCTTTTGAAATCATACTTGTCCGACAGAAAACAGATGTGATCTGTATTCCTTCAAAAACCGAACTTACTTATATTTCTAGTCAGAGGCCTAATAATTACGGTGTACCCCAAGGCAGTATTGTAGGCTCTTTATTATTTATTATTTACATTAATGACATGCCCAAAGAAACACCTCACCCGATGGTTTTGTTTGCTGATGATAGCATGGTTCTTTTTAGTGACAGTAATGATGCGACGACACTAGAGGGAGGGGATAAACCACTGTCTCCAAGTTTTAATAGAATGGATGGCCGGGAATAATTTCAAAATATTATTGACAAAACTAAAATAATGACTCTTGAGCAAAGGACAAATCATAAAAAACCGGACGTAAAATATGATGACAAAGTAATTTCAGAAACCACAACCACAAAATTTTTAGGTCTGGAACTGGATAGGGACATGTCATGGAAAACCCACACTGACAGTGTGTGTAAACGCCTGAGTCAGCATTCATATGCTTTACGGAATCTCGCAAAGGAGGTACATCATAAAGTTTTGGTTATGGCGTATCATGCTTATGTTACGTCCACGCTGCGCTACGGTATTATATATTAGGGTAACTCCACACACATGGAGTCGGTGTTTAGAGCGCAAAAAAGATGTGTTAGGGCAATAAGCGGTATTCAGAGCACGGAAATTTGTAAACCGTTCTTTCCATTTTTTCGTATATTAACAGTACCCTGCCTGTACATATACGAGGTGGCTCTATTTGTATAAACAAACATGCACTTATTTCAAAAACTACACAGCACGCGACATAAAAATAAAATAAACGGTAGACAGAACAAAAAAGCGGTGTTCCATAAAAAAATTGGAATGGCACCACAGATTTATAACAAACTACCTAATTCTTTATTAAATCTTAATGATATAAATAAATTTAAAAAGAAACTCAATAATTTTCTGATGGAAAAGACATACTATAGACATACATACCTACACAATGAATGAGTACCTGTCAGATATAAATTTGTGTGTATAATAATACATATTGTTATGGTGGATACTTGGGTCCGATTTACTTTATTAATTTATGTTATTCATTTTTTTATTTCTGTATTATGTCATTAGTCATAACTTGACAGGATAGCTAAATTATTATGACATTTTAAACTCTGACATTACTTACTTATGAATTTATGACATTGTTTAACGTATTAACTTAAATTTATGACATTTAATAGGATATTATTTTGAAATTATGACATCGTATAAAGTATTAATTTGAATTTATGACATTTTAATTTATGAGATTTTATGAGGTATTAATTTGACTGTATGATATTGTATAGGGTAATAATTTTAAATACAACATTGCATAGGGTATTAATTGGAATTTATGACATTGTGTAATTTTAATGATAATTTTGCATGCCTAATTTGGTGCAACACATTGGACTGCGCATTCACTTGACATCTGGAAATGTTTGAATTAGTACTGTGTTGAGCAATAAATATATTTGAATTTGAAAAGAAACTGTGTTTTTAGGTATCCTTAATGACAACCATCTTAATTGGAAAGCACATATATTACAATTATGTAAAAAAAAAACTGCCTACGCAGTCTTCCAACTATCGAAGAAAGTAAACAGAGATGCATTACTGGTTGCCTATCAAGGTCTAGTAGCTTCGATTCTACGATTTGGCATTATATTTTGGGGTAATTCCTCAGATAAATTACTAATATTTAGGGCACAAAAAAGATGTTTATGAGCCATGTGTGGTCTGAAAACAGATGATAGCTGTGCACCTTACTTTAAATCCCTAAAAATACTTCATTGCCGGCGTTATACATATTAGAAATTAGTATTTTCGTCAAAACAAATCCAAACCTTTTTGAAAAAATATCTACTGTATGAGATGTTCCAATTCGAAGTCAATACAAAAATTCCTTGTGTAATCGCAAATGTAAAGCTGCCTTAATAAAAAAGAGTGTTCGTATGGCCCCACGTATTTACAATAACATTCCAGATGCCATAAAAAATTGATTTAATACATTTCAAGAAAAAAATTAAATTATTACTTGTTGATAAATGTTATTATACTGTTAACGAATACTTAGATGACAAATTAATTTAACATGGCATTACTTATTGTTATTATATTCATTTTCTCTTTTTCAATAAGTAACTACTGTAAATGTAACTTAACATTTTTTATTGAAATAAGTTTTTTAACTAATTTGTACTAAATCAAATTTGAACAACATATTTGTACGCCCCCTGGCATAACATAGCGCTCTATTTCATGTAAGCTGAGATCTGTATTTATAAACACCTATGTTAACAAATAAATGATGATTATTGATTATGGTCAAGATCTCTACCAGCATCTTACTGGGTTAACTTCCTTCCTGCGAGCACGTTTGCTCTTGCGAATCTCCACTCAAGCCAGCCAATTAAGGCAAGAGAGAGGAGGGAGCTCTGTTCCCCGTCAGTGTACACAACGACCGGCCAATAAAGGCAAGCCGGTCCCGAAGGACAAGACTCATTTTTATCCCCACTCCTTCTCTGTCCATGCAGTACGATTGTGACTTCCACCTAAAATTCATGACTCTCAAAATGTATCTCTGTTCAAAAAACAAGTCAAAGACCTCTCCACCATCTTGTAATTTTGAATGTATTTTCTATATATTCAGTTTAGGTATATGTGTAATTTTTTTATTTTATTATTGATAGGTTCGCGCTTGACCACTATCTCACCTGATGGTAAGTGATGATGTGGTCGACGATGTAGCACGCTTATAAACCCAGAAGAAACCTATTCACTCTTGACTTAAAGATTCCCAGGTTGTAGCTATCAGGAAATACAGACTCTGGCAGGGAATTCCACTCCTTAGCTGTACGCATAATGAAAGTATTATATTATTATTTATAATAATAAGTTAAGTTATTATAGTCTATTTTAAGTTTCCTTATTTCTTTCTACACACTGTTTCTTCGTATATCCTCCAACTTTCCTGTCGCAGGTTTTACCGATTTTTTTGTTAGTTAATGTTTCGTTAGCGAACATAGGACATACCTATACCTGTCCTTTAATGAATAGTAAATTTCCTTAATCAACTACGTTATCTAGAGTCCACTCTTGTAACTTACGCATTATCTAGACACATGTAAAACAACAAACCCTAACTTTTTGTTAGGTTTGTTGTTTTACATGTGTCTCCCGTGCCCGTAACAATTTCAGATGCGAATATTTTCTAGTTTTATACTTTTTAGAGCGTGATTTTACAGTAGTCGGGTTTTAGTTTTTGAACTTATTTTTAACTAACATTCCAAAAAGGAGGAGGTTCTATGTTCGACTTTATGTTTTTTTTTTCTTGTGTATGTTCACCGATTAAAAAAATATTTTTTTTGTTTCCAAATTGGTCATATTTTAATTTGGTGAAGATCTGATAAAGAACCGATATACAAACGGGGTCGGCTTCCAGTCTTACCGGAGGCAGCTGAGTAACAATGTTTTACATGGACCAACTGCCTATCTGTCCTCCACAACCCAGTACAGTAACTGGATAACACGATACCTCAACAACACAACAACAAGGTACAGTTAAAAAGTGAAAGAGAAAAAAATATTGTTTTACAAAAAATTACTACCGACTTCCAAATAAAAACACTAAAAAGTGAAAAATAGGTAACTTTCTTTTTGTAAGTCGGTGTCCTTATCGAAAAAAATTGGTGCCTACCAAAGACACCGACTTCCAAAAAGAAGATTATTTTTCACTTTGGTTTTGTGATAAAGTTTTTTATTGATTTATCTTTTTTATTTTAAGTACTAATACTATTGTTAAGGATTAAGCTTAAGGATATGTATTATATGTATTATTATGTCGTTTTGTAAGAGATAAACACTTAATTTTTCTTTCTTCTCTGCCGTTATACCGTCAATGTGTGATAGATATTGCATCGAACGGCTAGACAATTTTTTTAATACTTTGCCAAAATTTGGCAAAGTTATGTATTTCATATCTAACGCAATCTTATCCATAACTATCTGATAATAATTTCGCTGACTATAATAGGGACGGACTAAAAAAATAACATTTAGTTCGTCAGGTAGATTAATAAAAAAATATTGGAAACGACGATACATTGCGTAGTTTTCTCGAGGCGTCACGTTTTAGTACACATCTCATCATCTGCCTAGCCTTTTTCCCAACTATATTGGTTCGGCTTCCAGTCTTACCGGATTCAGCTAAGTACCAGTGTTTTACATGGAGCGACTGCCTATCTGACCTCCACAACCCAGTAACTGGGTAACACGGTACCCCTTGGCAAGACTGGTGTCAGATCTCAAGCTTCTGACTACCTGTAACGACTGTCAAAGATCTTCAAATGACAGCCGGGACCAACGGCTTAACGGGCTTTCCGAGGCACGGAGGAAACTCGGTATGTTGAAATGGTCACCCATCCACTGACCGACCTCGTCAAGCGTTGCTAAACCTTGATGATCGACCTGTGCGGCTGTTATTATTTAGCCACGAGCTCCTCTTGCGTCACGTTTTAGTACACATTTTACACAAATGTTACGTAACAAGCCCTCGCGCCTGAACTTTGATATATCTTTGCCTTTATAATTTGTTATTGATTTGCTTAAGCAAAAAATACATGTCCAATATTATTTGGAAATCTAACTGACGGACTAAATAGAACAATTTGTTTTTATCCAGGAGTCATCCATATTTAAAGATCGCGTTTGACACTGTTTTTGTTCCTCGCCTAAAAGCCCGCTGGTTGGGCAAACGGTTTGGTCATGCAGGGCTAGTGATCGTCGCGAAGCGGCTTATTTCTTCGCAACGCAATCGTGCCGTCCTAGTACAATATTATTTTTCTTCATTTTAGTTTTGCTCGTCGATGATGTAAAGCAGCAGGTAGCATATCTCTGAATTATCTTAATTTAATTACTTGTACAGATGTTTAATCTCAATTTTTTTAGATAACAGATGATTCATCTTTCTAGATTTTTATTCATTATATTTTTTTTAACAAAACTCGCTCACCACATTGAAACAATAGAATAGAGAACACTTTATGAGGCTACAAAAATTTGCCTTACGAAGTAAACAAATTAATTTTAACGAACCGATTTCATCTTAAAGTTTTCAAGAACATTAAGTAATATCGTAACTTATTAACATTTTTGCAAATTGAATAGGAAAAATATAACTTTATTAAGTACAGCGTGTATGAAAAAGTAAATTTAATTAAAGTATCAAATTATTAATTTCATCAGACACTAAGAAAGTTTAGTCCTCTATAGATATTAGATGAGTGTGCTTCCCTCGTCCGCAGTATTCTTGCTTGTAATGTTATATTAGTGCACATCGTCAAGTCTTTAGTTTGCAGTTTATGCACCAGCGGTCTGTGATCTGTCTAATCTGTTGTTACGTCTATGACAACGTCCTTTACCGTGCCACACCGCGTTGTACGCGTTCTCAGTGGGCACTGTGGGCAGGCAGTGAGCGTGCCAGCTTGTTGTGTTATGGGCGACACTGATGTATTGTATATTGAGTTCCGTAATCTAAGTTGTTCACATATTTATATTGGGTGCAAAATTCTTCTAATTCAGTGTATAAACGATTTTTGGGCTCTTCGTTGAAGTCGCCGATTTCCAAAAAGTCGGTAATCTCGTTGTCCTCCACTATCGAATGTATATTGTCAAAAATTTCACGATATGCCGGACAGTTGTCGGTACTAGCAGTAGACATCATGTATAGTTCTCGCCAAACTTCTAAGCCGACTTGAAGTTGGCTAGAATGGCTGCGCAGTAGTAAATCTATACTCTATACTAATATTATAAAGAGGTAAAATTTGTAAGTTTGTATGTTTGTAAGTTTGTATGTAGGGGGTAATCTCTGGAACTAATGATCCAATTCTAAAAATTTTTTCACTGGTAGAAAGCTACATTATTCCTGAGTGCTATAGGCTATATGACATCACGCTACGACCAATAGGAGCGGAGCATAAATGAAAAATGTTGCAAAAACGGGAAAGAATAATACTTTTTGAGGGCTTCCGTTGCGTGCGTAAACGGTCTCAGTTATGCAATCATGTATGTAGGGTAGGTTCCGGGTAGGGTAGGTGTAGGGTGGGTGTAGGGTAGCTGTAGGGTAGCTGTAGGGTAGGTATAGGGTAGGGGTACGGTAGGTGTAGGGTAGGGTAGGTAGAATAGGGTAGGTACGTAGCCAGTTGACGGGAGCGAAGCCGCGTGGGACAGCTAGTCTCATACAAAAACATCACCGTTTCGTGTCTCGCACCGATAAACCAACTTCAGGGCGGCCCAGAAGTTTGGCGAGGATTATACATGTCTACAAGTGAAATAGTGCTCACAACATTCATGCTTATTTTCTTGAATTTTAAGTTGTATTATTGTGATATTGCGACAGTAGCGCCGTATGGACTACCCACTAACTTTACATTTATGATGTCGACAGTTGATGTTCCAGTTATTTCAAATCTGTTTCGGATGGTGTTAAAAAATTGTCGATCAGTAGTACCCGAGGCTCTAGACAATGTGTCGTTCTATCAGCCAGCTACCATCACCATGGTCGAAATGCCAAAATGTAAGGGATTGTTCACGTGACATTTCGATAGCGTTTGACATTTCCATACATTTTTGACTATTTTTCAATTGCTATGGTGACGCTCTCGTTCATAGAATGTCACTTGTCTAGGGGCTCAGGCGTATATATAAGTTTCTCTGTGGCCTCGGGTTTCTTGGAGTAGGATAATATTGATGGTCGTTGTTTTGTCTCTTGGTAATTTATTAAAAACATAGTTTAGATCCTTCATATAAAATAGTTATTCTTCCATAGTTTTTGCGGGTTGGGTATATGTAGTTGTAGAAAGTCTTGTTCACGTCTCAATGTCATATTGTGAATTTTACCTGACCTTCCAAAAGGAGGAGGTTCTTTGTTCGGTCGATTTCTCCGTCAATTGTGACTACGAACGATTTTGAAAACCCTTTTTTGTGTGAAAGAATATGTTGTAATACATACATCCTGAAGAAACTGTGGCGATCTTCGTACAGATCTACTGATAACGGACGTAATTGTTGAGGTTTGAGAAACCTTTATGCCCATAAGAATACAATAATTTACATACATGAAATAGAAATAGGGCAATGTAATTTAATTTTTAGGGTAGACCAAAAACATTGACATTATTTTAGTTCGAACGTTCAAACATCGAAAAAGTAACCGTTAGACCGTTAGAAGCGCAGCTGGATGTGGCCCGAAACTATTGTAAGGAATGTGCGTTTTTAATATGAATTGTTTATGTAATTTTTTAAGAGTGGTCGTTGTTTTGTCTCTTGGTAATTTATTAAATAGTTTGGATCCTTCATACAAAATAGTTATTCTTTCATAGTTTTTGCGGGTTGGGTACAGTTGTAAAAAGTCTTGTTCACGTCTTAATGTAATTTTGTGATTTTTAACCGACCTTCCAAAAGGAGGAGGTTCTTTGTTCAGTCGACTTCTCCGTCAATTGTGACTACGAGCGATTTTGAAAACCCTATTTGGTTTGAAAAAATATGTTTCCGAATTGGTCCCATTTAAATTTGGGGAAGATCTGATGAAGAACTTCGGAGATATATAACAGAACTCTTCAATAAACGACGGCAAATCTTTTGGGATTACTGCAAACGCATGTGTGTTTATTGTTTACATCAATTCATAACATAATATCACACCCCAGTACGTTCTAAAGAGATACGCAGACGTGCACAGTTCACCCGGGTACGCTGTCATTGCAACAGTTATGTTCATGTTATTCGGTTAATCTATTTTTGCATAATTTTGGGTAATATAGCAAATACTTTGCTTGTGAAAAAAATATGACCGACTTCTAAATAAAAACACTACAAAATGAATAATAACTTCAATTTCGGAAGTCAGTGTCAAAAACGAAGAAATAAAAACAGGAACACTGACTTTTGAGATACATATAAACTGGTCAAAATGATAA
This sequence comes from Orthosia incerta, assembly GCA_948252205.1. Classification (NCBI taxonomy): domain Eukaryota; kingdom Metazoa; phylum Arthropoda; class Insecta; order Lepidoptera; family Noctuidae; genus Orthosia; species Orthosia incerta. Next base: position 7,253,337 of record OX411760.1, read on the forward strand.
CAGCCCTTTTGGTTTCGCCGCACTCAGGTAAGAATCATTATCCTCCGTTTGGCTTCGCCGTAGTCGGATAAGAAAATTATAACCCTCATTTTGGCTCGCCTCAGTCGCGTTAAAATCGAAATTTAAACATGGAATCTATTCTCCTGTGAAAGAAAAGTTTTTTCTCAAACATGCTTGGAAATTAGAGCATTATTTTGACAACCTTCTTCGAGATAAATCACAATCACAATAACCAAGGAGGTAACTTAACAAAGGTTTTATTTAAATTTCGGACTGGCTTGCATATAGAAAGCAGTTTATAGAAAAAAAATGAACACTTTAACACGGGAATAATTATTGTTGTTCGTCATTGATTTCGAAAAGTAATTGTATTTGACAAAATGAGTTCTAGTTGCTACTTAGTTTTAATTTCCGCGCATTATTTGAGAAAAGCACTATACAAGCCTTGGCCACAACTAGGCATTGATGGACATACGTATGTGTTATTACACGTTCGTCCATCAATGCCTCTTTTGCTGGCCGCTGCAGTAATGTACTATTACTGATATAATTTCGAAAGGCGCGCTAGGTGTTAATAAAAATCGATTGCTTGATGGAAAATATTTCAAATCGCTAAAATAGGAGTAGGTTCTCAATTCGTCGGTTTTTTTTATAATTTATTATATGTTACCCGATTACTCAAAGACTCCTAGACCAATTTTGAAAATTATTCTTTTCTTTGAAAGGGTTTACTTCCCAGTTGGTCCTCTGGTCATCAGGTTAGGATCTGATGATGGGATCCTAAAGAAATCGAAGGAACTCCTCAAATATTATACGCATACATATAGCGATTTTGGTATTTTCATCAACAATGCAATCATTAGTATTTAGAAAGTATCATTTGGTGAAGTGGAACTGATGAAGAAGACCACAGACGGCCACTGGAACTCCTTAAGTGTGTTACGGGTATAAACTATCTCGAATAGTTAACCCAGTATGATGAAGCAAATACTTATAAATAAATGGTACTCATTGACTAATAAAACAATGTATCTTAGTCATGTTTGGGCTTATTGGAATCGTCATAAGATGTACTTTGGCTGACCATGGCATTGTTGAGGATTCAACCAATAAAACCAGGTCAATTACCGAGGCAATAATTCTTCTTTATTTCGATCTTGTGCAAACGTGTTGCTTGCGCCGCTGCTCGCAGTAAAAAAAAAAATTTCAAGGTATTTTGGGGAATGAATGTTACGACGCCTCGGCTCCAGGATATGGCCGGGGCATCAGCCGCCCATGCCCCTGGGCGGCAGTTGAGTGTGTTTCAGTAGTTTCTTGCCCGGATCTTGCGAGTTAAATGAAACGCCGACGTTTAGAAGGATTATGTATAATTTAACTTAGGAGTATGTAGAAATAAGGAATACACATTTCACAACCAGCTCAGCTTGGTTGGCAGGAAAAATCTCGCGTGACTGACGCTGTCTCCGCATTGTTTCTTAATTATCAAAATCACTGTGCGGCCAGTTGTGCAACGGTGTTGCCACACCACCCCACGGAGAAACATAACCTCGCATATTGCGAAGATGGTTATAAGTTAAAAGTGAAATTAGAAAAAAAAAAATTGTTAAGAACTAACCAAAAGTGTTGATTCTAACTCGTCTACCAGATCTGGTAACGTATAGGAGCTTCTGTGTCTCGGGAATAGGAGGCTTCGACAAAACTGGCGCAGGCGAAACAGCTGTTCCAGGTACCAGGTGAGCTTAGGGAGCAGCTGTAACCTGCTGGTGAGGTGTCAGTGCGGGACACGAGCCGGTCGATGTCAGCACCGTGGACGGCGAGTCGTTTGAAGTTTGATAAACAGGGTCATCACATGAGCTGGCTTGATACGGTCAATACTAATCTCTGCTTCTCGACCTTTAATTAGTAAGGTAATGGTCTTGTCCCTCTTGCGAGAAATTGGATAGGGACCTGTGTAGGGTGATTGCAACGGACGACGCACAGTATCATCGCGAAGAAACGCGTGGGTCGCTGTTGACAGGTCCTTGAAAGTAAGAATAGCTTGTTGATGGTGATGCGATGCCGGAACAGGTCTAAACGGGGCCATCTTGGCAGGTAGCTGGTCGACGAAGTTGATGGCGTCAGTAGGACGCTCAACTGCGACTGGAGTGACAAGCAGTTCGCCTGGAAGTCGCAATGGTTCGCCGTATAGCAGCTCGGCCGCGCATGAGCTTATGTCCTCCTTCAAAGCAGTGCGAATGCCGAGTAGTACCATTGGAAGTGCTCTGATCCACGAGCTGCCGTGGCACATCAGAGCAGCCTTCAATTGACGGTGGAGCCGTTCTACCATTCCGTTGACTTGCGGGTGATGGCTAGTCGTTCTGTTTCTCGTGGCACCATGCATATGCATCAGTGTCCAAAAAAGTGAAGATTCGAATTGGTGGCCCTGGTCAGTGGTGACAACTGTCGGGACACCGAACCGGGCTATCCAGCCACTTGTATAAGTTTCAGCCACTTCCTCCGCTGTCATCGTAACCATCGGCCATACTTCTGGCCAGCGAGTGCTGCGATCTATAGCGGTGAGGCAGTAGTTGAAAACCGTTGCATGGAGGAAGCGGACTGATTATGTCCAGGTGGACATGTCGTAGTCTGGCTGAAGGCGTGATGAATTCACCAAGAGGCGTAGAGGCGTGTCTCGTCACCTTGCACTTCTGACAGGGCACGCAGTGTTTTACCCATTTATTGCCATAAATGGGTAAAACACTGCGTGTCCTTTCGTATACCAGGCCAAATATAGCCGTCGCTCACTAGTTTCGTAGTCGTGCGCGCATCTGGGTGACTCAGACCATGCAGCTTGTCGAATATGCCTCGACGAAATGCAGTAGTCACATACGGTCGTGGCTTACCAGTAGAGGTATCGCACACGAGAGTTATATCTGTCCCCGGAATGCAGAGATCTTCAAGTTTGAGAGAGGAGCTGTTGGATCGGCGAAGGCTGGCAAGCTCGTCGTCGGTAGCCTGAGAGGAAGCAAGAGAAGCGAAATCCGCCTCTAAAGGAATGGCTTCAACTATTGACAGAGCGTCATTGCCCTCTCCACGAATGTACTGAATATCAGTGGTAAACTGGCTAATAAAAGATAATTTATTAAGTTGCGGTGGTGGTAGCTTTTCTCGACGTTGTACGAAAGCGTACAACAACGGCTTATGGTCGGTAAAAATAGTGCCATGCTGTACCTCGAGAATGTAGCAGAAACGTTTTACGCTTTCGTACACCGCTAAAAGCTTACGGTAATTAGCAGGCCATACTGAAAAACGCCAGGGGGCGCTACTGATTATTTACCTCTTGTTGCAAGCAGGTGCCAACGTGCAAGCTAGATGCATCCGTGAAAAGGCCTAAACGGACAACATTCACAGGATGATGTAGGAGCGTAGCAACTGAGAGGCTTTGCTTGCATTCCTCAAATGCCTTATGCAGCTCGGAGGTCCATGAAAATGGTTTGTTACCCTTGCTGTTGGAGGCAACCATCGCGTAGATCAAAGGGGCTTGAAACTTAGCAGCCTGAGGGATAAAACGGCGATAGTAATTAAGAACGCCTAGAAACCGCCTCATACCTTTGATTGTTTCAGGAGGTTTGTACTCCAGCAACGCGGAGACACGTTCGCGGGGAGGTTGGATCCCGCACAGTGATTTTGATAATTAAGAAACAATGCGGAGACAGCGTCAGTCACGCGAGATTTTTCCTGCCAACCAAGCTGAGCTGGTTGTGAAATGTGTATTCCTTATTTCTACATACTCCTAAGTTAAATTATACATAATCCTTCTAAACGTCGGCGTTTCATTTAACTCGCAAGATCCGGGCAAAAAACTACTGAACACACTCAACTGCCGCCCTGGGGCATGGGCGGCTGATGCCCCGGCCATATCCTGGAGCCGAGGCGTCGTAACATTCATTCCTCAAATTGGTGACCCCGACGTGATGATGATCGAGTTTTTGCTGATTTGTTTTTTTTTTACCTGGATTTACATTGACATTTTCAAGTGAAAGCTTTCAGCATTCAGTGGACTATTGACAGTGCTGTGTTTTCTACTTCAGCAGTGCTATTCTCTAAGGATACAGCCTTGACCGCAGTGCTGGTGCCAGCGACGAATCTAAGTTTGGTATTCGCTAAGCCGCGAATAGCGACACTAGCGCTATAAGCTGTGACGGCCGTGAGTTAGAACTATTCAATGTCGAGCAAGTTGACAGTTCTTCATACATTTTGGTATTCCGTAAGAAAAAACAGCGTCGAAGACGCTCGCAGCCTGGCTTACAGCCTCGGTTTTATCTGTCAAATCCTAAAGCCACTATTTTTGCGCGTAAAGTAATTCTTCTTGGATTTTAATCTAACTAATATTATAAATGTGAAAGTTTGGATGGGAAGTTTTGTTGGTTTGAATGTTTGTGGATGTATGTTTGTTACTCAATCACGCCAGTGTTACATACTCTTTGAATCACGCCAGAACGGCACTGGATAAAATTCTGCATAGAGATAGATTATAGCTAGGTAAAGGAATAGCATAAAGGATACTTTTCTTCCCAATATAATGTACCCTTGGGATAAGAAAACACGTTTCACGTGTTTGAAGCCACTGGCAGAAGCTAATAAAATATTGTAGGTATTAAAATAAGTTTTTACCAGCTTGCCAGCTTGGTGAACTAAAGCTACATTTATTAGAAGAAGCTAAGAAAATTAATGATTATAACAGAGCTCGATAGGCGAGAGAATTAGCAGCGTTGATAACAATATCCCGGGATAGAGACACTTTATCCATAGTTACCTTCAGGCTTTCTCAGGAGTTAATAACATACCTAGGTATTGGAAAACGACTTAGCTCTTAGCGTACAGGCGTTTTAAATGTTTAACGTGAATTTTAATTTATATAATATGTAACTAGCTGTTGCCTGCAACTGAGTCTGCGTAGCATTAGTATTTCGAATAGCCATTTTTTTATATCAGGAAATAATATTGTAGGTTTGTGGGCCGCCTTATACATATATTATTAATTCATCATACAAACTTAAGGAAGATTTCCATGATAAAAATTATCATATGAAGGACATAGGATAGTTACCTACTGTCTCAAGCTGTTTCCATAGGTACCAAATTTCATTTAAATCAGTTCAGCGGTTTAAGTGTGAAAAGGTAATAGACAGAGTTACTTTCGCATTTATTATATTAGTATACGCAGCAAAATACGCGCTTGGTCGTGGAGTTGCGGCAAACAGCCCGTTTTAACCTAACCTAACCTAGTATTGATTGCATAAGTTAATTAGTAGCTTCTTTAATTAAATTTATATGTCATAAATATATTAAAATAATAATTGTTGTGATGTGAATAATGTTTATTGGTCTGGTTTCATCATCATATACGTCGAATGACGTCCACCGCTGGACATAGGCCTCCCCAAGCGTCGCCACATTGACCGGTCGCGTGCATCTCGCATCCAGCGGAACACCGCAACCTTCACAACCTGCCTTCCGGCTAGATACTCAATCTTAATAGGCCAAATTCTTGTTTGTACAAGCAAAATTGTGCATTAAGACTGCAAAACGGATTAATACGTTTATTATAGAAAATAATTAGACATACGTATTGACTAATAAAAAAAACTCAAAATGATAAAACTCAGATTTATTTATTGAACTATTTTTTTTTTATCCTTTAAATATCTTCAGTGTGTCTCCATTTGTGAGCATTGGATTAGATGGCCTCATACCATTAGCAAACGACGCCTGCGAGGAGCTGTGAACATAAAAATGCAACAAATTACTATTAGATGTAAAAAAAATATGCAGGATACTATGTATAACAGCATCACTTTCTCTTTCTGAAGGAACAGATATTATAGGCAGACAAATTATAGTATTGCAGGTTAATTGATTTTTTGGCTACTTTTAAAAACACCAACAACTTGGTCCAACATGGGAATGAAAAGTGAGAACACTATTTAATCATCTAGAGCTTCTTACACTGCACCAACAATGCATGAAGAGGCAATTGAGGCATCTCTACTATCACCTGCAGTGCCTCAAAGCAGAGATCTAGCCCCATCTAGCCTCAAAGTGTAATACGAAATATAAACAAATTTTAACATAACTAGTAAGACTTTTCTAAAAAACTTCATCACTTGTTTTGTGTTCGGCTGGTTTTCCATTGTAATATTGTTCTTACGCCAAGATAGCCCTGGTTTTACATCCTGCAAATTTAATTCAACGCAGTACTATTATATTTTATCTAAAGATAAACATACTATACTTCACTTCACTTTCTTAGACAACAATAGGATTGTCACATTGTCACTGTACCTAAGTATATTAAAATACTTACATTTCACACAACTATGTTAAAATCAATCGCTGTAAAAGCACTTAATTTTTTTTAAACTTGTAAATAGTTTTAAATAAAAACAAACAACAAATTATCAAACAAAAAGAGTCGGTTGCGATTTTGCGTGTTGTGTAGGCGTCACAGCGTGTTGCTTTTACTTACGAAATAGGCAAAGAAATTGTCATTCAGCCTTAAAATGCAATAATAAAAATACATTAGTTAAACTCTTATAACTATGAAATCGTTTGTAGTTTCACTCTATTACTTAAAAAACTCAAAAATAGACCTATATTATACATTTTAAGCCTATAAAACTCTCAGTCGAGATTTATTGATTGTAATTTAAAGAATTTGTTTCAAGCCCTAATTCGTCTACGAAATTGTGACACGAGATGTCAGCCTTAGAGTTCGTCGACGACCATAACCACGCTAGAGAATACCATTTGAATCAGCGCTGCACGATTGGTCGATCTCGAGACTGTCTCGAAGACGAGCTCGTCGACGAGCACAGCCAAGAAACTGTCTCTTAGAGAATAGCATGGCAGAACTGTTTTACCAACTGTCATTCTGCGATCGTTACGTTTGTCATCCACGTCAACGTCATGACTGTCAAACTGTTTTTGTAAACAAACTTTTAAATCTCGTTTTAGTTTCATGAAATAATTTCATAATTTGAGTTGGTTATGTTATACTTAAGTGTTAGTAATAGTGAAGTTTTTTTTATTACGGCAGGTCTTAAAAGACCTGCCGTAAAAAAAAAAACCTCCCTACTATAAGTAGTAAGATAGTGAAACTAGGTATATTATGTGAATTGTTTTTCAACTCAAGACAATAACGGGCCTATGGTACCGTTTTACAAAGATAGAGCCCGCGTTGCTAATTTGACAGGTAACTTTTAGGGATACCATTATACTAAAATTTCCCTAAATTTTCGTACTACCGGTGCCTGACAGTACCTATTGGTTTTTGGGTAGTACATAAATATACCAGCGGGACGAATTAAAACGAATTGAACCGGATGGTATTAGCCTCTGCAAGACCATTGTTAGACCAAATTTAACAGCAGGTACTACTACTAAGTATTCAATAAAAGATTTACAATAATTTCATGAAGCTTCTTTCATCATATTTTATGGAAGTAGAAAAAGCTAGTAATTAATTATGCTTTACTTAAATTACTTTAAGTTTCCAGTTATGAAAAATGACTGTTGATTAAATGAAGCAAAAAAGATCAGTTATGCTGGCAACATTAAGCACGCCACCAGTCGCGCGCGCACTCTAGTGTACAAATTTGACAACCATAAATGAAAAAAGGAGAACATAGGGCCACAGTATATATCTTTCTTTTTCAGATAATGGAATATTTTTCAAATTGGTTCAATACATGGTAAAATAATATACTCCGTATACTTCGCCTGGTAGTCTCTTTACAGGATGGCCCAAGACTACGTCACGATAAGTGTTACCATTTATTGTCCTTTTCAGAAAATTTTGGTACTTTCTCATTTAGTTAATGAAAATAAAATAAATTACTAACTAGCTTAACTATTTAGTAACTCGTTTGATTCATCTATTTAGTGTTAAATTTATTTATATATTGAATTATTAGTTCATAATTGCTTTGTTAAGTTAAAAAATGTATTTTGCTCGGGTAATTCAACTACACACAGTGGCAACACATCGAATTGACAAGTCTGACACTGACAACTCGCTATTTCATCGCTATTGTCGTGTCGCTCACACCTTTAGCGTTGTATTTAGGTTGTGTAGTCCATTTTAAACAAAAGTTAAAAACTACCGCTACTTCCAATATTTTAAAAGCATCGGGTGATCACGCAACTCCACGGGCACTACTTCATTTCTTTTAATTTCCTTCCGGCAGTCCTCAAGATGGACCGTCGACAGGGACCAATACTTTGCCAAGTACATTATTATTGATCGGGCACTTTTCACAAACTGAATTGTATTTAGGGCGTGTAGTCCATTTTATACAAAAGTTAGAAACTACCGCTACTTCCAATATTTTAAAAGCATCGGGTGATCACGCAACTCCACGGGAACTACTTCATTTCTTTTAATTTCCTTCCGGCCGTCCTCTAGGTGGACCGTCGACAGGGACCAATACTTTGCCAAGTACATTATTATTGATCGGGCACTTTTCACAAACTGAATTGTATTTAGGTTGTGTAGTCCATTTTATACAAAAGTTAAAAACTACCGCTACTTCCAATATTTTAAAAGCATCGGGTGATCACGCAACTCCACGGGAACTACTTCATTTCTTTTAATTTCCTTCCGGCAGTTCTCTAGGTGGACCGTCGACAGGGACCAATACTTTGGCGAGTACATTATTATTGATCGGGCACTTTTCACAAACTGAATTGTATTTAGGTTGTGTAGTCCATTTCATACAAAAGTGAAAACTACCGCTACTTCCAATATTTTAAAAGCTTCGGGTGATCACGCAACTCCACGGGAACTACTTCATTTCTTTTAATTTCCTTCCGGCAGTCCTCTAGGTGGACCGTCGACGGGGAGCAATACTTTGCCAAGTACATTATTATTGATCGGGCACTTTTCACAAACTGAATTGTATTTAGGTTGTGTAGTCCATTTTATACAAAAGTTAAAAACTACCGCTACTTCCAATATTTTTAAAGCATCGGGTGATCACGCAACTCCACGGGAACTACTTCATTTCTTTTAATTTCCTTCTGGCAGTCCTCTAGGTGGACCTTCGACAGGGACCAATACTTTGCCGAGTACATTATTATTGATCGGGCACTTTTCACAAAATGAATTGTATTTAGGTTGTGTAGTCCATTTTATACAAAAGTTAAAAACTACCGCTACTTCCAATATTTTAAAAGCATCGGGTGATCACGCAACTCCACGGGAACTACTTAATTTCTTTTAATTTCCTTCCGGCAGTCCTCTAGGTGGACCGTTGACAGGGACCAATACTTTGCCGAGTACATTATTATTGATCGGGCACTTTTCACAAACTGAATTGTATTTAGGTTGTGTAGTCCATTTTATACAAAAGTTGAAAACTACCGCTACTTCCAATATTTTTAAAGCATCGGGTGATCACGCAACTCCATGGGAACTACTTCATTTCTTTTGTTTTCCTTCTGGCAGTCCTCTAGGTGGACCTTCGACAGGGACCAATACTTTGCCGAGTACATTATTATTGATCGGGCACTTTTCACAAACTGAATTGTATTTAGGTTGTGTAGTCCATTTTATACAAAAGTTGAAAACTACCGCTACTTCCAATATTTTTAAAGCATCGGGTGATCACGCAACTCCACGGGAACTACTTCATTTCTTTTAATTTCCTTCTGGCAGTCCTCTAGGTGGACCTTCGACAGGGACCAATACTTTGCCGAGTACATTATTATTGATCGGGCACTTTTCACAAAATGAATTGTATTTAGGTTGTGTAGTCCATTTTATACAAAAGTTAAAAACTACCGCTACTTCCAATATTTTAAAAGCATCGGGTGATCACGCAACTCCACGGGAACTACTTAATTTCTTTTAATTTCCTTCCGGCAGTCCTCTAGGTGGACCGTTGACAGGGACCAATACTTTGCCGAGTACATTATTATTGATCGGGCACTTTTAACAAACTGAATTGTATTTAGGTTGTGTAGTCCATTTTATACAAAAGTTAAAAACTACCGCTACTTTCAATGTTTTAAAAGCATCGGGTGATCACGCAAGTCCATGGGAACTACTTCATTTCTTTTAATTTCCTTCTGGCAGTCCTCTAGGTGGACCTTCGACAAGGACCAATACTTTGCCGAGTACATTATTATTGATCGGGCACTTTTCGCAAACTGTATTGAATTTAGGTTGTGTAGTCCATTTTATAAAAAAAGTTAAAAACCACCGCTACTTTCAATGTTTTCAAAGCATCGGGTGATCCCGCAACTCCACGGGAACTACTTCATTTCTTTTAATTTCCTTCTGGCAGTCCTCTAGGTGGACCTTCGACAGGGACCAATACTTTGCCGAGTATATTATTATTGATCGGGCACTTTTCACAAACTGAATTGTATTTAGGTTGTGTAGTTAATTGTATTCAAAAGTTAAAAACTACTGCTACTTCCAATATTTTAAAAGCATTGGGTGATCACGCAACTCCACGGGAACTACTTCATTTCTTTTAATTTCCTTCCGGCAGTTCTCTAGGTGGACCGTTGACAGGGACCAATACTTTGCCAAGTACATTATTATTGATCGGGCACTTTTCACAAACTGAATTGTATTTAGGTTATGTAGTCCATTTTATACAACAGTTAAAAACTACCGCTACTCCAATATTTTAAAAGCATCGGGTGATCACGCAACTCCACGGGAACTACCTCATTTCTTTTAATTCAAATTCAAATTCAAAACTCATTTATTTAAACTAGGCTGAGAATCAGCACTTTCCGAACGTCAAAATTACATAAGACAGTCCCCCAAAAACGCCCGCCCTTCAGCACTTCCTAGTGCTTTTGCTGGGAAAAAGAAGTGGCGCAACAAACTCCCCAGCAGCACAGCTGTCTGTTCAGTTAGAAAAATAACAAAAACTTGATTCTATACAATAGTATGCAAATAATTTACATTACTCAACACAAAAAATTAAAATACAATATATTCGCCATAATGACAGCTAGCACACGCCAATATACCAACAAAAACATCGAAATCTAAACTCAAGCGAAAATAAAAACTTAAACGGAACTTAGTACCCGAATTATAAAGCCTCCAGGCATAAAGGGCGTGCCCGCCTACATATAGCTAATACAGCTGTAACTCGAAGTCACATAATTATGATAAACTAGGACCATCGAAGTAAAAAATAAATCAACAGTTAGGCAAGAATAATATATGATCCACTGTCGAGGTCGCTAGCTAACCACATATTGCAATACAACTCATTAAAAAAAAAACACTGCAAAATAAATTTACTTATACTGTCAAAAAAAAAAAACAATTATATAACTCATATAACCTGTTAATAGGTAAGCTAATTCTGGAGAAAGAACACAAACATTGTCTTGAGTTAATCACAGCGACCAACTATTTTTTTCGTTTAAGTAGTCGTTAATAGAATAGTATGCCTTTGAACAAAGGTTTGATTTTACTTTAACTTTAAACGCATTAAAAGGCAAATCTAGAAGAGCAGAGGGTAGCTTGTTATAAAAGGTTATACCAAGCCCAACAAATGAGTTATAACCTCATGAAGCCGGTGAAAAGGACCTCGTAATTTGTCCTTATTTCTAGTGTTTATATTGTGAATATCACTGTTTTAGTGTAAAAGTGTATATTTTGCCTAATATATAAGATATTGGCGCAGATGAATTGTGATGCCACTGTGAGAATACCAATATCTTTAAAAAAATCTCTTAGAGATACTCTGGCACCTAGCTGGTAAATTGCTCGAACTGCTCGTTTTTGAAGAACAAATATATTTTGAATGTCAGCGGCTTTGGTCCACAGCAGAATGCCATAGGACAAAACGCTATGGAAATAACTAAATAGACTAATCGAGCAGTATCAACGTCAGTGTATTGTCTTACTTTCCTGACAGCGTAGGCGGCCGAGCTAAGCCTTCCCGCTAGAATTGAAATATGTTTGCTGTTATGCTCAGAAAAACTGCTGAGCCCACAGTTTCAAGCACCTCTTTATTCAACACGATGTTCGGTTCTAGATTTCTAACATTCGGTAAAGCGAATTTTTTACATTTCGTTTTCTTGGAATTGAGAACTAAGTTATTTGTTCTAAACCAATCCGTAACCATTGACAGTGCACTGTTTACATCGTCAAAATCATATCTATTCCTGTCAACTTTAAAAATAAGAGAGGTATCATCTGCAAATAGTACAACTTCACAGATACCCTTTAAAAAGAACGGTAAGTCATTGATATACACTAAGAACAAGAATGGACCCAGTATTGAGCCTTGAGGTACACCTAACTGAACTGGTAACCCGGAAGTTTTCTCACTATTAACATCTACACATTGGGACCTATTATGTAAGTAAGAATTTATAACATCGAGAGCTTCGTTTTGCACACCGTAATGACGCAGTTTACGCAATAGCGTGTCATGGTGCACGCAGTTAAAAGCTTTGGAGAGATCACAGAAAACCCCAATAGCATTTTGCGAGTTCTCCCATGCGTTAAATATGTGTTTCAGCAGAGCAACACCCGCATCTGTAGTCGAACGACCTTTTGTAAAGCCATATTGTTCATTATGAAGGAGGCTCTCTAAATTAAAATGTTTTAGCAACTGCTTGAGTATTAACTTTTCAAATATTTTACTAAATGCTGGCAAAATGGAAATAGGCCGGAAATTGTCAACGTCATTTTTATTACCTGATTAAAAAAATGGTATGACTTTACTACTCTTCATGAGGTCAGGAAAAGTTCCTAAGTCAACACTTTTATTAAAAGTAACAGCTAGATAGGGGGCTACGATGTCTATTATATTACTTAAAAGTTTAATGGAGATGCCTCAGTAATCACCAGTGTTTTTGGATTTGAGTGTGTTAAAAACATTAACTACTTCACGAGGCGTTACATGTTCGAAGCTAAATAAACGGATACTTTTAGACACACTACTAAGCAAAAGGTTTTCAGCTTTAGACGGGGACGAATTTAAGGAGCGAGTCGTAGTTATGGGTATGTTGGCAAAAAACTCATTAAACGCTTCAGCTACGTCAGCTGCTTTAGTAACTAATTATTTGTCGACCATAATCTCAAATACTTTATCTTGTTTAACCGACTTACCCGTTTCATTGTTAATCATTTTCCAAGTGGTTTTTACTTTATTATTGGATTTTTTTACTTTATCGCTTAAAAATTTTGATTTAGCATAAACACTAACCTTTTTAAATAATTTTGAATAATTTTTGACATACTCCAGGAAAGGAGTATCAAACGTGTATTTTTTCAAACCATATAACTCGTATAGTCTCGCTCTACTTTTATAAATACCTGGAGTGGCCCATTGGTTAATGCCACCGGTGGTGCCATTAATTTCAATAGTTTTGGTCTTGAAAGTAGATTATTTCTCTTTTTGCACGACATCAAAAAGGGCTCCATAGATTTCATTAGGACTCTCGTGTTCTACTATAGATGGTGTAATTCTATTAGCTATATTGTTTTAAAACTTATTGCAACGACTAGCTGTATAGGGCCTACATTCCATTTTACGCGGCTTTTTATGTAATGGCATGGGGAAGCTAGCTAATAAACCACAGTGGTCAGAAGTTAAGTCACTTAACACACATTTATTTTTGGCATCACAATCACAATAGTTATTTATGCTACAAGTGCGGGAAGTAGGTGATTTCCGATGAGTGGCATTTTTATTCACGAGCGAGCGAAGCGAGTGAGTGGATAAATCGACACGAGTCGGAAATCATCTTACGCACGTGTATCATACAACATTTTACTATGCATTGTGCGAGGAAATAAAAAAATGTATCTGAACCAAGCAAGAAATTAATAAAATGGCGCTTACTCAAGGGCGCTCAGCATATCCACAGATTAACTAATAGTTCATAGTTCTACTGCGCATGTGCAATAGCTGTCACGTCATAACGCAAAAAGGCACGAGCAAAATATTAATTCTGCCAAACATATTTAATGAATAATTAAAATTAATTTATTGATCAAAATCTAAATCTAGAGTAATTAGAAACGCCTTAAATGACGTATTAGTTTTGTTTTACTTTTTATATGAATGATAATCTGTACTTAACTAATTTAAAAACTTTTCTCAAATAATAAAAACTCTATGCGGCGGGCTGACGTTGGAGTTAAAAATTAAAAAAGTACAGGAAAGTAAAAAGCACTAGTAAAAAAAAGTGACACTTTCCGCACAGTTTGGCTGCTTGGAAAACGCTCTTTTCGAGGACATGCATTGTAAAATATATTATCAAGACAAGTTGACGAAGATGCCGTGATCCTAGTAGGATAAAAAAACAAGTTAATTAAATTATAAGACCTAAACAGATTAAGAAGTCTAATACTTAATGGAGTAACATCTAAAATATTAATATTAAAATCTCCACATAAAATTATACTCTTATTACTTGATTTTAACCTATTCAGTGAATCATCCATTACCGATTCAAAACTATTAAAATCACCAGAGCTGGGTCGATGAACGCAAATTATAACGTATCGCTCGAGTTCAACACAAGACAACTCAATAGTGCGCTCAATAGAAAGATTAACTAAATCTAAATGTTGTTTACATTTCAACTTGTTTGAAACAAGAACTAAAGATCCACCGCGAATGGCGTTTTTTCTCACAAACGCACTTTGTACAGTAAAATTATCATCATTGATAAACACTACTTCGTGTTCCTTCAACCAGTGTTCAGTAAAACATAACAGCTGAACATCATAGTTTTCCATAAATAAACTTAACTCTAGCTCTTTGCCGGACAGACCCTGCATATTTTGATGTACAACATTGAACATATGCGGCTTATCCGTTGTCGCACCTAATAGTTTAAACTACAAGGCGTATCAATAGTAGTGTTAGTACCACTACTAACAGTAATCGATGGTACACTACAAGTACCAGTGTCACTGTGTATATTGTATGCTAAAAGATTAGCAATTTGTCTCCTACAACTAGGTGGCTAATACATTTCATTAATAGAATATGCTATCAACATAGCAATCTTATGTCTACATCTACGTGTCATAGAGAAAGCTCTCTGAGTTACATTTAGTCCACTAATAAATTTATTAGTGTCAAAAAACAATAATTTGTCACTATGACAAGTAAACATTTGTATAATGTTATTTAATTTAAAAATCCGCTTGTTCTCATCGTCTGGGAAGTTATGCGAGTAAGGAAAAGCACAAACCATGAGCTTTCCTACATTTAATCCTAACAAGGTGTCAATACCAGCCATTATGTCTTTTTTGGTAATTCCAGTACTATTTCCCAAAAGCAAAACCATTGTAGAACAATTATCTATATTTGAATTTATAATTCTATTGATCATTTGCTTAAAACTTATATTATGGTAACAATGATTTTTAAAACTATGGCTAAGGTAATTTTGTAATATTTTTCCAAAGCCTGAACCTATTTCATCACTAAATCATGTTGTGTTACATTCCTTTACATTGTGTACACATGTCTTTTCAGGAAGAGCCAACATTGGTGGAGACAAGTCACTTTGTAGCTGGGGAGGTGGTGGGTAGTGCAAGGGAATTAGTCAGAGACTCATGCCTCTCCGCATTGTGTTTCACCAGGTCCAATAATTCCCCAGCCTCGAACAAGCACTCACTCAATTGCTGTTGTGAACTTTCATATTTCTCAAAAATATCCTTCAGTAAACACTCCTTGCATAATAAATCATTTTGGAGGCACTGTGTATCTTTATCATACTTTTCCCTACAATTATCTAGCTCACCCATACAGGTATTTAATTTACTAGTTAAGTTAACACGTTCCTTTCTAAGAGAAATATTTAATTTTAGGAGATTTTGATTTTTTGATTGCTCTCCGTGAAAGTTTTTTTTTTTTTTTTTTTTTAATTAATTGTGACTCATGACAATGGGACATAATGGTGTAGTGTCTTCACCAGACAAATATATTATAAAATCTGGCTCACACACTGATTCCGATTGAATGCTGCCAACCAATTCACTAAATAAACTATTAGTGTTATTAAACTGCTCACTAACTCTAACAGACTCTGCGTAAGATAGTGCCTTATGGGCATCACACAATGCTTGTTCAAGTTCAGAAACAAGGTTTAAAGTTAGTTCATACGTGTCATTGCACTTCAGGTATGTTGCCGCCTGGTGCTCAAGTTCCCGGTGTTGTTCGGCTTAGTCGAGATGCCGAATGTGTAGCTCAGCTAGCTCATTCTTGAGGAAGGTTTTTTTATGAACCACCTTTTCAACTTCCACTTCACTGTCTGCAATTTCTTAGAGCAGTTTCTTATTTAATGATTTGGCATCTTTCAGCTCATTCAGTGAAGCTCTCAATTTTGCTTCGAGCTCCTTCATTGTAGCGCTGCGGGTCATCATTTTCCTTAATTATCTGGAATGTGTTTAATTTAAATTAAATACCAGAGCAGTAGTTTTCTAATATTAGATAGGACCTCCTATCTAATATTAGAAAACTACTGCTCTGGTATTGTTATTATTGATCGCAACTACCTAGTTGAGATCAATAATAACAATAGAAAGAACTACGGAAAACACAGCTTTGAGTTTACCAAATTATAGGCAACAATTAACCTTTATTTTCTAGATTTTTAACACTATCCAGGTTAAAGTTCAATATAAAATCTAAAGAATTATAGTGTGTGGACAATTATGTAGCGTTTATTGCCTGGGCTAATGTTATTGTCGTCGATTTTGCTTCCACAAATTGTCAAGCAAAAGGAGACATAAACCGTGCCAGTGTGTGATGAACGTAGCTGAGATAACTGAGCTGTATTCTGGGATGTTGTGCAGTCTACAACACTTAATTAAGGCAAGAATACTCCCCGGGAATGATGTTTTATTTTCCTTATTCAAATCCGTCACCGTTGACAGGATGAGTTGACGGCTGGGCTTATGTTTCCTTGTTTTTTTAATAGTTTTCCGACAAAAAACACAGTATAACTACTGTCAATTAAAGGTAGTCAATTAATTTCCTTCCGGCAGTCCTCTAGGTGGACCGTCGGCAGGGACCAATACTTTGCCGAGTACGTTATTATTGATAGGGTACTTTTTACAAACTGAATTGTATTTAGGTTGTGAAGTCCATTTTATAAAAAAGTTAAAAACTACCGCTTCTTCCAATATTTTAAAAGCAACGGGTGATCACGCCACTCAAAGGGAACTACTTCATTTCTTTTAATTTCCTTCCGGCAGTCCGCTAGGTGGACCGTCGAAAGGACCAATACTTTGCCAAGTACATTAATATTGATAGGTCACTTTTCACAAACTGCATTGTATTTAGGTTATGTAGTCCATTTTATACAAAAGTTAAAAACTACCGCTACTTCCAATATTTCAAAAGCATCGGGTGATCACGCAACTCCACGGGAACTACCTCATTTCTTTTAATTTCCTTCCGGCAGTCCTCTAAGTGGACCGTCGGCAGGGACCAATACTTTGCCGAGTACATTATTATTGATCGGGCACTTTTTACAAACTGAATTGTATTTAGGTTGTGTAGTCCATTTTATACAAAACTTAAAAACTACCGCTACTTTCAATGTTTTAAAAGCATCGGGTGATCACGCAACTCCACGGGAACTACTTCATTTCTTTTAATTTCCTTCTGGCAGTCCTCTAGGTGGACCTTCGACAGGGACCAATACTTTGCCGAGTATGTTATTATTCATCGGGCACTTTTCACAAACTGAATTGTATTAAGGTTGTGTAGTCCATTTTATACAAAAGTTAAAAAACTACCGCTTTTTTTTTTTTTTTTTTTAAAAAAAACGTTGCCCCACACTAGGAATTTCTCCTGTATCGTGGGTGCGTTTACAAACATATAGACTCACAAACACAAACACCCAGAGCCGGAACAACTATTTGTAGATCATACAAATATTTGCTCCGTGCGGGAATCGAACCCGCGACACGCAGCGCAGCAGTCAATCGCTCAACTACTGCGCCAACCGTGCGCGCAAAACACAGACGCAGGCAGTGAGTTCCATTCATTCGCTGTGCGCATTATAAAGGATGTTTGGAAGCGCTTGGTTCGAATTGGTGGAATGGCAACAAGGTAAGGATGATAACTTGCAGTGCGTCTAGATGTCCGATGGAAGAAGGGGGCTGGTGGGATGAGGTCGTGGAGTTTTTGAGCAAACTCACCGAAATACAATCTGTAGAAGACCGACAAACAGGCAACTTTGCGGCGATGAGCCAAGCTGTGAAACTTGGCGTCCACCAGTTCAATGTCGCCAATGAGCCTCTTGGCTCTGCGTTTCACTGAGTAAAGTGCGGCAAGCTGATACTTAGCTGAACCATCCCAAAGGTGGCTGCAATACTCCATGCATGATCGGATTTGTGCTTTGTATAGGGTTAAAAGCTGTCCAGGCGTAAAGTATCGCTTCACTTAGTTTTTTGGCCGCGATTTGGGCTTTGTTCTCAATGGAGGAGCCGAAGTTGAGACTGGATGTCAACTCCATCCCTAGGAGCTCGAGCCGATCAGTCACAGGAACAGACGTACCCCGAAAAATAGGAGTTTGATCGACAATATTCCTTTTTGCGGTAAAAAGACACGCCTGTGTTTTGGTGGCGTTAAAGGAGACGTATTTAGGTTGTGTAGTCCATTTCATACATAAGTTAAAAACAACTGCTACTACCAATATTTTAAAAGCATTGGGTGATCACGCAACTCCACGGGAACTACTTCATTTCTTTTAATTTCCTTCCGGCAGTCCCCCAGGTGGAACGTCGATAGGGACCAATACTTTGCCAAGTACATTATTATTCATCGGGAACTTTTCACAAACTGAATTGTATTTAGGTTGTGTAGTCCATTTTATAAAAAAGTTAAAAAACTACCGCTACTTCCAATATTTTAAAAGCATCGGGTGATCACGCAACTCCATGGGAACTAACTCATTTCTTTGAATTTCCTTCCGGCAGTCCTCTAGGTGGACCGTCGGCAGGGACCAATACTTTGCCGAGTACATTATTATTGATCGGGCACTTTTTACAAACTGAATTGTATTTAGGTTGTGAAGACCATTTTATGCAAAAGTTAAAAACTACCGCTAATTTCAATGTTTTAAAAGCATCGGTTGATCACGCAAATCCACGGGAACTTCTTCATTTCATTTGTTTTACTTCTGGCAGTCCTCTAGGTGGACCTTCGACAGGGACCAATACTTTGCCAAGTACATTATTATTGATCGGGCACTTTTTACAAACTGAATTGTATTTAGGTTGTAAAGTCCATTTTAAACAAAAGTTAAAAACTACCGCTACTTTCAATGTTTTGAAAGCATCGGGTGATCACGCAACTCCACGGGAACTACCTCATTTCTTTGAATTTCCTTCCGGCAGTCCTCTAGGTGGACCGTCGGCAAGGACCAATACTTTGCCGAGTACATTATTATTGATCGGGCACTTTTTACAAACTGAATTGTATTTAGGTTGTGTAGTCCATCTTATACAAAAGTTAAAATCTACCGCTACTTCCAATATTTTGAAAGCATTGGGTGATCACGCAACTTCACGGGAACTACTTCATTTCTTTTAATTTCCTTCCGGCAGTCCTCTAGGTGGACCTTCGACAGGGACCAATACTTTGCCAAGTACATTATTATTGATCGGGCACTTTTTACAAACTGACTTGTATTTAGGTTGTGTAGTCCATCTTATACAAAAGTTAAAATCTACCGCTACTTCCAATATTTTGAAAGCATTGGGTGATCACGCAACTTCAAGGGAACTACTTCATTTCTTTTAATTTCCTTCTGGCAGTCCTCTAGGTGGACCTTCGACAGGGACCAATATTTTGCCAAATACATTATTATTGATCGGGCACTTTTTACAAACTGAATTGTATTAAGGTTGTGAAGACCATTTTATGCAAAAGTTAAAAACTACCGCTAATTTCAATGTTTGAAAAGCATCGGTTGATCACGCAAATCCACGGGAACTTCTTCATTTCATTTGTTTTACTTCTGGCAGTCCTCTAGGTGGACCTTCGACAGGGACCAATACTTTGCCAAGTACATTATTATTGATCGGGCACTTTTTACAAACTGAATTGTATTTAGGTTGTGTAGTCCATCTTACACAAAAGTTAAAATCTACCGCTACTTCCAATATTTTGAAAGCAATGGGGGATCACGCAACTTCACGGGAACTACTTCATTTCTTTTAATTTCCTTCCGGCAGTCCTCTAGGTGGACCTTCGACAGGGACCAATACTTTGCCAAGTACATTATTATTGATCGGGCACTTTTCATAAACTGAATTGTATTTAGGTTATGTAGTCCATTTTATACAAAAGTTAAAAACTACCGCTACTTCCAATATTTTAAAAGCATCGGGTGATCACGCAACTCCATGGGAACTACTTCATTTCTTTTGTTTTCCTTCTGGCAGTCCTCTAGGTGGACCTTCGACAGGGACCAATATTTTGCCAAATACATTATTATTGATCGGGCACTTTTTACAAACTGAATTGTATTAAGGTTGTGAAGACCATTTTATGCAAAAGTTAAAAACTACCGCTAATTTCAATGTTTGAAAAGCATCGGTTGATCACGCAAATCCACGGGAACTTCTTCATTTCATTTGTTTTACTTCTGGCAGTCCTCTAGGTGGACCTTCGACAGGGACCAATACTTTGCCAAGTACATTATTATTGATCGGGCACTTTTTACAAACTGAATTGTATTTAGGTTGTGTAGTCCATTTTATACAAAAGTTAAAAAACTACCGCTACTTACAATATTTTAAAAGCATCGGGTGATCACGCAACTCCATGGGAACTAACTCATTTCTTTGAATTTCCTTCCGGCAGTCCTCTAGGTGGACCGTCGGTAGGGACCAATACTTTGCCGAGTACATTATTATTGATCGGGCACTTTTTACAAACTGAATTGTATTTAGGTTGTGAAGACCATTTTATGCAAAAGTTAAAAACTACCGCTAATTTTAATGTTTTAAAAGCATCGGTTGATCACGCAAATCCACGGGAACTTCTTCATTTCATTTGTTTTACTTCTGGCAGTCCTCTAGGTGGACCTTCGACAGGGACCAATACTTTGCCAAGTACATTATTATTGATCGGGCACTTTTTACAAACTGAATTGTATTTAGGTTGTGAAGTCCATTTTAAACAAAAGTTAAAAAAAACCGCTACTTTCAATGTTTTGAAAGCATCAGGTGATCACGCAACTCCACGGGAACTACCTCATTCCTTTGAATTTCCTTCCGGCAGTCCTGTAGGTGGACCGTCGGCAAGGACCAATACTTTGCCGAGTACATTATTATTGATCGGGCACTTTTTACAAACTGAATTGTATTAAGGTTGTGTAGTCCATCTTATACAAAAGTTAAAATCTACCGCTACTTCCAATATTTTGAAAGCATTGGGTGATCACGCAACTTCACGGGAACTACTTCATTTCTTTTAATTTCCTTCCGGCAGTCCTCTAGGTGGACCTTCGACAGGGACCAATACTTTGCCAAGTACATTATTATTGATCGGGCACTTTTTACAAACTGAATTGTATTTAGGTTGTGTAGTCCATCTTATACAAAAGTTAAAATCTACCGCTACTTCCAATATTTTGAAAGCATTGGGTGATCACGCAACTTCACGGGAACTACTTCATTTCTTTTAATTTCCTTCCGGCAGTCCTCTAGGTGGACCTTCGACAGGGTCCAATACTTTGCCAAGTACATTATTATTGATCGGGCACTTTTCATAAACTGAATTGTATTTAGGTTATGTAGTCCATTTTATACAAAAGTTAAAAACTACCGCTACTTCCAATATTTTAAAAGCATCGGGTGATCACGCAACTCCATGGGAACTACTTCATTTCTTTTGTTTTCCTTCTGGCAGTCCTCTAGGTGGACCTTCGACAGGGACCAATACTTTGCCAAGTACATTATTATTGATCGGGTACTTTTTACAAACTGAATTGTATTAAGGTTGTGAAGACCATTTTATGCAAAAGTTAAAAACTACCGCTAATTTCAATGTTTTAAAAGCATCGGTTGATCTCGCAAATCCACGGGAACTTCTTCATTTCATTTGTTTTACTTCTGGCAGTCCTCTAGGTGGACCTTCGACAGGGACCAATACTTTGCCAAGTACATTATTATTGATCGGGCACTTTTTACAAACTGAATTGTATTTAGGTTGTGTAGTCCATCTTATACAAAAGTTAAAATCTACCGCTACTTCCAATATTTTGAAAGCATTGGGGGATCACGCAACTTCACGGGAACTACTTCATTTCTTTTAATTTCCTTCCGGCAGTCCTCTAGGTGGACCTTCGACAGGGACCAATACTTTGCCAAGTACATTATTATTGATCGGGCACTTTTCATAAACTGAATTGTATTTAGGTTATGTAGTCCATTTTATACAAAAGTTAAAAACAACTGCTATTACCAATATTTTAAAAGCATTGGGTGATCACGCAACTCCACGGGAACTACTTCATTTCTTTTAATTTCCTTCCAGCAGTCCCCTAGGTGGAACGTCGATAGGGACCAATACTTTGCCAAGTACATTATTATTCATCGGGAACTTTTCACAAACTGAATTGTATTTAGGTTGTGTAGTCCATTTTATACAAAAGTTAAAAAAACTACCGCTACTTACAATATTTTAAAAGCATCGGGTGATCACGCAACTCCATGGGAACTTACTCATTTCTTTGAATTTCCTTCCGGCAGTCCTCTAGGTGGACCGTCGGCAGGGACCAATACTTTGCCGAGTACATTATTATTGATCGGGCACTTTTTACAAACTGAATTGTATTTAGGTTGTGTAGTCCATCTTATACAAAAGTTAAAAATCTACCGCTACTTCCAATATTTTGAAAGCATTGGGTGATCACGCAACTTCACGGGAACTACTTCATTTCTTTTAATTTCCTTCCGGCAGTCCTCTAGGTGGACCTTCGACAGGGACCAATACTTTGCCAAGTACATTATTATTGATCGGGCACTTTTTACAAACTGAATTGTATTTAGGTTGTGTAGTCCATCTTATACAAAAGTTAAAATCTACCGCTACTTCCAATATTTTGAAAGCATTGGGTGATCACGCAACTTCACGGGAACTACTTCATTTCTTTTAATTTCCTTCCGGCAGTCCTCTAGGTGGACCTTCGACAGGGTCCAATACTTTGCCAAGTACATTATTATTGATCGGGCACTTTTCATAAACTGAATTGTATTTAGGTTATGTAGTACATTTTATACAAAAGTTAAAAACTAACGCTACTTCCAATATTTTAAAAGCATCGGCTGATCACGCAACTCCATGGGAACTACTTCATTTCTTTTGTTTTCCTTCTGGCAGTCCTCTAGGTGGACCTTCGACAGGGACCAATACTTTGCCAAGTACATTATTATTGATCGGGCACTTTTTACAAACTGAATTGTATTTAGGTTGTGAAGTCCATTTTACTGAGAAATATTCTTAAATGTTTCTTCAATTGGACGTTATTTAGTTCCCTCCAACTTTTCGGTAACTTATTATAAATACCGCTACTTCCAATGTTTTAAAAGCATCGGGTGATCACGCAACTCCACGGGAACTAACTCATTTCTTTGAATTTCCTTCCGGCAGTCCTCTAGGTGGACCGTCGGCAAGGACCAATACTTTGCCGAGTACATTATTATTGATCGGGCACTTTTTACAAACTGAATTGTATTTAGGTTGTGTAGATCATCTTATACAAAAGTTAAAATCTACCGCTACTTCCAATATTTTGAAAGCATTGGGTGATCACGCAACTTCACGGGAACTACTTCATTTCTTTTAATTTCCTTCCGGCAGTCCTCTAGGTGGACCTTCGACAGGGACCAATACTTTGCCAAGTACATTATTATTGATCGGGCACTTTTCATAAACTGAATTGTATTTAGGTTATGTAGTCCATTTTATACAAAAGTTAAAAACTACCGCTACTTCCAATATTTTAAAAGCATCGGGTGATCACGCAACTCCATGGGAACTACTTCATTTCTTTTGTTTTCCTTCTGGCAGTCCTCTAGGTGGACCTTCGACAGGGACCAATACTTTGCCAAGTACATTATTATTGACCGGGCACTTTTTACAAACTGAATTGTATTTAGGTTGTGAAGTCCATTTTACTGAGAAATATTCTTAAATGTTTCTTCAATTGGACGTTATTTAGCTCCCTCCAACTTTTCGGTAACTTATTATAAATACCGCTACTTCCAATGTTTTAAAAGCATCGGGTGATCACGCAACTCCACGGGAACTAACTCATTTCTTTGAATTTCCTTCCGGCAGTCCTCTAGGTGGACCGTCGGCAAGGACCAATACTTTGCCGAGTACATTATTATTGATCGGGCACTTTTTACAAACTGAATTGTATTTAGGTTGTGTAGTCCATCTTATACAAAAGTTAAAATCTACCGCTACTTCCAATATTTTGAAAGCATTGGGGGATCACGCAACTTCACGGGAACTACTTCATTTCTTTTAATTTCCTTCCGGCAGTCCTCTAGGTGGACCTTCGACAGGGACCAATACTTTGCCAAGTACATTATTATTGATCGGGCACTTTTCATAAACTGAATTGTATTTAGGTTATGTAGTCCATTTTATACAAAAGTTAAAAACAACTGCTATTACCAATATTTTAAAAGCATTGGGTGATCACGCAACTCCACGGGAACTACTTCATTTCTTTTAATTTCCTTCCGGCAGTCCCCTAGGTGGAACGTCGATAGGGACCAATACTTTGCCAAGTACATTATTATTCATCGGGAACTTTTCACAAACTGAATTGTATTTAGGTTGTGTAGTCCATTTTATACAAAAGTTAAAAAACTACCGATACTTACAATATTTTAAAAGCATCGGGTGATCACGCAACTCCATGGGAACTAACTCATTTCTTTGAATTTCCTTCCGGCAGTCCTCTAGGTGGACCGTCGGCAGGGACCAATACTTTGCCGAGTACATTATTATTGATCGGGCACTTTTTACAAACTGAATTGTATTTAGGTTGTGAAGACCATTTTATGCAAAAGTTAAAAACTACCGCTAATTTCAATGTTTTAACAGCATCGGTTGATCACGCAAATCCACGGGAACTTCTTCATTTCATTTGTTTTACTTCTGGCAGTCCTCTAGGTGGACCTTCGACAGGGACCAATACTTTGCCAAGTACATTATTATTGATCGGGCACTTTTTACAAACTGAATTGTATTTAGGTTGTGAAGTCCATTTTAAACAAAAGTTAAAAACAACCGCTACTTTCAATGTTTTGAAAGCATCGGGTGATCACGCAACTCCACGGGAACTACCTCATTCCTTTGAATTTCCTTCCGGCAGTCCTGTAGGTGGACCGTCGGCAAGGACCAATACTTTGCCGAGTACATTATTATTGATCGGGCACTTTTTACAAACTGAATTGTATTTAGGTTGTGTAGTCCATCTTATACAAAAGTTAAAATCTACCGCTACTTCCAATATTTTGAAAGCATTGGGTGATCACGCAACTTCACGGGAACTACTTCATTTCTTTTAATTTCCTTCCGGCAGTCCTCTAGGTGGACCTTCGACAGGGACCAATACTTTGCCAAGTACATTATTATTGATCGGGCACTTTTTACAAACTGAATTGTATTTAGGTTGTGTAGTCCATCTTATACAAAAGTTAAAATCTACCGCTACTTCCAATATTTTGAAAGCATTGGGGGATCACGCAACTTCACGGGAACTACTTCATTTCTTTTAATTTCCTTCCGGCAGTCCTCTAGGTGGACCTTCGACAGGGACCAATACTTTGCCAAGTACATTATTATTGATCGGGCACTTTTCATAAACTGAATTGAATTTAGTTTATGCAGTCCATTTTATACAAAAGTTAAAAACTACCGCTACTTCCAATATTTTAAAAGCATCGGGTGATCACGCAACTCCATGGGAACTACTTCATTTCTTTTGTTTTCCTTCTGGCAGTCCTCTAGGTGGACCTTCGACAGGGACCAATACTTTGCCAAGTACATTATTATTGATCGGGCACTTTTTACAAACTGAATTGTATTTAGGTTGTGAAGTCCATTTTAAACAAAAGTTAAAAACTACCGCTACTTTCAACGTTTTGAAAGCATCGGGTGATCACGCAACTCCACGGGAACTACTTCATTTCTTTGAATTTCCTTCCGGCAGTCCTCCAGGTGGACCGTCGGCAGGGACCAATACTTTGCCGAGTACATTATTATTGATCGGGCACTTTTTACAAACTGAATTGTATTTAGGTTGCGTAGTCCATTTTAAACAAAAGTTAAAAACTACCGCTACTTTCAACGTTTTGAAAGCATCGGGTGATCACGCAACTCCACGGGAACTACTTCATTTCTTTGAATTTCCTTCCGGCAGTCCTCCAGGTGGACCGTCGGCAGGGACCAATACTTTGCCGAGTACATTATTATTGATCGGGCACTTTTTACAAACTGAATTGTATTTAGGTTGTGAAATCCATTTTAAACAAAAGTTAAAAACTACCGCTACTTTCAACGTTTTGA
Organism: Orthosia incerta; assembly: GCA_948252205.1. NCBI lineage: Eukaryota > Metazoa > Arthropoda > Insecta > Lepidoptera > Noctuidae > Orthosia > Orthosia incerta. The sequence goes on from OX411760.1 coordinate 7,279,934, forward strand.
AAGCATCGGGTGATCACGCAACTCCACGGGAACTACTTCATTTCTTTGAATTTCCTTCCGGCAGTCCTCCAGGTGGACCGTCGGCAGGGACCAATACTTTGCCGAGTACATTATTATTGATCGGGCACTTTTTACAAACTGACTTGTATTTAGGTTGTGTTGTCCATCTTATACAAAAGTTAAAATCTACCGCTACTTCCAATATTTTGAAAGCATTGGGTGATCACGCAACTTCAAGGGAACTACTTCATTTCTTTTAATTTCCTTCCGGCACTCCTCTAGGTGGACCTTCGACAGGGACCAATACTTTGCCAAGTACATTATTATTGATCGGGCACTTTTCATAAACTGAATTGTATTTAGGTTATGTAGTCCATTTTATACAAAAGTTAAAAACTACCGCTACTTCCAATATTTTAAAAGCATCGGGTGATCACGCAACTCTATGGGAACTACTTCATTTCTTTTGTTTTCCTTCTGGCAGTCCTCTAGGTGGACCTTCGACAGGGACCAATACTTTGCCAAATACATTATTATTGATCGGGCACTTTTTACAAACTGAATTGTATTAAGGTTGTGAAGACCATTTTATGCAAAAGTTAAAAACTACCGCTAATTTCAATGTTTTAAAAGCATCGGTTGATCACGCAAATCCACGGGAACTTCTTCATTTCATTTGTTTTACTTCTGGCAGTCCTCTAGGTGGACCTTCGACAGGGACCAATACTTTGCCAAGTACATTATTATTGATCGGGCACTTTTTACAAACTGAATTGTATTTAGGTTGTGTAGTCCATCTTATACAAAAGTTAAAATCTACCGCTACTTCCAATATTTTGAAAGCAATGGGGGATCACGCAACTTCACGGGAACTACTTCATTTCTTTTAATTTCCTTCCGGCAGTCCTCTAGGTGGACCTTCGACAGGGACCAATACTTTGCCAAGTACATTATTATTGATCGGGCACTTTACATAAACTGAATTGTATTTAGGTTATGTAGTCCATTTTATACAAAAGTTAAAAACAACTGCTATTACCAATATTTTAAAAGCATTGGGTGATCACGCAACTCCACGGGAACTACTTCATTTCTTTTAATTTCCTTCCGGCAGTCCCCTAGGTGGAACGTCGATAGGGACCAATACTTTGCCAAGTACATTATTATTCATCGGGAACTTTTCACAAACTGAATTGTATTTAGGTTGTGTAGTCCATTTTATACAAAAGTTAAAAAACTACCGCTACTTACAATATTTTAAAAGCATCGGGTGATCACGCAACTCCATGGGAACTAACTCATTTCTTTGAATTTCCTTCCGGCAGTCCTCTAGGTGGACCGTCGGTAGGGACCAATACTTTGCCGAGTACATTATTATTGATCGGGCACTTTTTACAAACTGAATTGTATTTAGGTTGTGAAGACCATTTTATGCAAAAGTTAAAAACTACCGCTAATTTCAATGTTTTAAAAGCATCGGTTGATCACGCAAATCCACGGGAACTTCTTCATTTCATTTGTTTTACTTCTGGCAGTCCTCTAGGTGGACCTTCGACAGGGACCAATACTTTGCCAAGTACATTATTATTGATCGGGCACTTTTTACAAACTGAATTGTATTTAGGTTGTGAAGTCCATTTTAAACAAAAGTTAAAAACAACCGCTACTTTCAATGTTTTGAAAGCATCGGGTGATCACGCAACTCCACGGGAACTACCTCATTCCTTTGAATTTCCTTCCGGCAGTCCTGTAGGTGGACCGTCGGCAAGGACCAATACTTTGCCGAGTACATTATTATTGATCGGGCACTTTTTACAAACTGAATTGTATTTAGGTTGTGTAGTCCATCTTATACAAAAGTTAAAATCTACCGCTACTTCCAATATTTTGAAAGCATTGGGTGATCACGCAACTTCACGGGAACTACTTCATTTCTTTTAATTTCCTTCCGGCAGTCCTCTAGGTGGACCTTCGACAGGGACCAATACTTTGCCAAGTACATTATTATTGATCGGGCACTTTTTACAAACTGAATTGTATTTAGGTTGTGTAGTCCATCTTATACAAAAGTTAAAATCTACCGCTACTTCCAATATTTTGAAAGCATTGGGTGATCACGCAACTTCACGGGAACTACTTCATTTCTTTTAATTTCCTTCCGGCAGTCCTCTAGGTGGACCTTCGACAGGGACCAATACTTTGCCAAGTACATTATTATTGATCGGGCACTTTTCATAAACTGAATTGTATTTAGGTTATGTAGTCCATTTTATACAAAAGTTAAAAACTACCGCTACTTCCAATATTTAAAAAGCATCGGGTGATCACGCAACTCCATGGGAACTACTTCATTTCTTTTGTTTTCCTTCTGGCAGTCCTATAGGTGGACCTTCGACAGGGACCAATACTTTGCCAAGTACATTATTATTGATCGGGCACTTTTTACAAACTGAATTGTATTAAGGTTGTGAAGACCATTTTATGCAAAAGTTAAAAACTACCGCTACTTCCAATATTTAAAAAGCATCGGGTGATCACGCAACTCCATGGGAACTACTTCATTTCTTTTGTTTTCCTTCTGGCAGTCCTATAGGTGGACCTTCGACAGGGACCAATACTTTGCCAAGTACATTATTATTGATCGGGCACTTTTCATAAACTGAATTGTATTTAGGTTATGTAGTCCATTTTATACAAAAGTTAAAAACAACTGCTATTACCAATATTTTAAAAGCATTGGGTGATCACGCAACTCCACGGGAACTACTTCATTTCTTTTAATTTCCTTCCGGCAGTCCCCTAGGTGGAACGTCGATAGGGACCAATACTTTGCCAAGTACATTATTATTCATCGGGAACTTTTCACAAACTGAATTGTATTTAGGTTGTGTAGTCCATTTTATACAAAAGTTAAAAAACTACCGCTACTTACAATATTTTAAAAGCATCGGGTGATCACGCAACTCCATGGGAACTAACTCATTTCTTTGAATTTCCTTCCGGCAGTCCTCTAGGTGGACTGTCGGCAGGGACCAATACTTTGCCGAGTACATTATTATTGATCGGGCACTTTTTACAAACTGAATTGTATTTAGGTTGTGAAGACCATTTTATGCAAAAGTTAAAAACTACCGCTAATTTCAATGTTTTAAAAGCATCGGTTGATCACGCAAATCCACGGGAACTTCTTCATTTCATTTGTTTTACTTCCGGCAGTCCTCTAGGTGGACCTTCGACAGGGACCAATACTTTGCCAAGTACATTATTATTGATCGGGCACTTTTCATAAACTGAATTGTATTTAGGTTATGTAGTCCATTTTATACAAAAGTTAAAAACTACCGCTACTTCCAATATTTTAAAAGCATCGGGTGATCACGCAACTCCATGGGAACTACTTCATTTCTTTTGTTTTCCTACTGGCAGTCCTCTAGGTGGACCTTCGACAGGGACCAATACTTTGCCAAGTACATTATTATTGATCGGGCACTTTTTACAAACTGAATTGTATTTAGGTTGTGAAGTCCATTTTACTGAGAAATATTCTTAAATGTTTCTTCAATTGGACGTTATTTAGCTCCCTCCAACTTTTCGGTAACTTATTATAAATACCGCTACTTCCAATGTTTTAAAAGCATCGGGTGATCACGCAACTCCACGGGAACTAACTCATTTCTTTGAATTTCCTTCCGGCAGTCCTCTAGGTGGACCGTCGGCAAGGACCAATACTTTGCCGAGTACATTATTATTGATCGGGCACTTTTTACAAACTGAATTGTATTTAGGTTGTGTAGTCCATCTTATACAAAAGTTAAAATCTACCGCTACTTCCAATATTTTGAAAGCATTGGGGGATCACGCAACTTTACGGGAACTACTTCATTTCTTTTAATTTCCTTCCGGCAGTCCTCTAGGTGGACCTTCGACAGGGACCAATACTTTGCCAAATACATTATTATTGATCGGGCACTTTTTACAAACTGAATTGTATTAAGGTTGTGAAGACCATTTTATGCAAAAGTTAAAAACTACCGCTAATTTCAATGTTTTAAAAGCATCGGTTGATCACGCAAATCCACGGGAACTTCTTCATTTCATTTGTTTTACTTCTGGCAGTCCTCTAGGTGGACCTTCGACAGGGACCAATACTTTGCCAAGTACATTATTATTGATCGGGCACTTTTTACAAACTGAATTGTATTTAGGTTGTGTAGTCCATCTTATACAAAAGTTAAAATCTACCGCTACTTCCAATATTTTGAAAGCAATGGGGGATCACGCAACTTCACGGGAACTACTTCATTTCTTTTAATTTCCTTCCGGCAGTCCTCTAGGTGGACCTTCGACAGGGACCAATACTTTGCCAAGTACATTATTATTGATCGGGCACTTTTCATAAACTGAATTGTATTTAGGTTATGTAGTCCATTTTATACAAAAGTTAAAAACAACTGCTATTACCAATATTTTAAAAGCATTGGGTGATCACGCAACTCCACGGGAACTACTTCATTTCTTTTAATTTCCTTCCGGCAGTCCCCTAGGTGGAACGTCGATAGGGACCAATACTTTGCCAAGTACATTATTATTCATCGGGAACTTTTCACAAACTGAATTGTATTTAGGTTGTGTAGTCCATTTTATACAAAAGTTAAAAAACTACCGCTACTTACAATATTTTAAAAGCATCGGGTGATCACGCAACTCCATGGGAACTAACTCATTTCTTTGAATTTCCTTCTGGCAGTCCTCTAGGTGGACCGTCGGTAGGGACCAATACTTTGCCGAGTACATTATTATTGATCGGGTACTTTTTACAAACTGAATTGTATTTAGGTTGTGAAGACCATTTTATGCAAAAGTTAAAAACTACCGCTAATTTCAATGTTTTAAAAGCATCGGTTGATCACGCAAATCCACGGGAACTTCTTCATTTCATTTGTTTTACTTCTGGCAGTCCTCTAGGTGGACCTTCGACAGGGACCAATACTTTGCCAAGTACATTATTATTGATCGGGCACTTTTTACAAACTGAATTGTATTTAGGTTGTGAAGTCCATTTTAAACAAAAGTTAAAAACAACCGCTACTTTCAATGTTTTGAAAGCATCGGGTGATCACGCAACTCCACGGGAACTACCTCATTCCTTTGAATTTCCTTCCGGCAGTCCTGTAGGTGGACCGTCGGCAAGGACCAATACTTTGCCGAGTACATTATTATTGATCGGGCACTTTTTACAAACTGAATTGTATTTAGGTTGTGAAGACCATTTTATGCAAAAATTAAAAACTACCGCTAATTTCAATGTTTTAAAAGCATCGGTTGATCACGCAAATCCACGGGAACTTCTTCATTTCATTTGTTTTACTTCTGGCAGTCCTCTAGGTGGACCTTCGACAGGGACCAATACTTTGCCAAGTACATTATTATTGATCGGGCACTTTTTACAAACTGAATTGTATTTAGGTTGTGTAGTCCATCTTATACAAAAGTTAAAATCTACCGCTACTTCCAATATTTTGAAAGCATTGGGTGATCACGCAACTTCACGGGAACTACTTCATTTCTTTTAATTTCCTTCCGGCAGTCCTCTAGGTGGACCTTCGACAGGGACCAATACTTTGCCAAGTACATTATTATTGATCGGGCACTTTTCATAAACTGAATTGTATTTAGGTTATGTAGTCCATTTTATACAAAAGTTAAATACTACCGCTACTTCCAATATTTAAAAAGCATCGGGTGATCACGCAACTCCATGGGAACTACTTCATTTCTTTTGTTTTCCTTCTGGCAGTCCTCTAGGTGGACCTTCGACAGGGACCAATACTTTGCCAAGTACATTATTATTGATCGGGCACTTTTTACAAACTGAATTGTATTAAGGTTGTGAAGACCATTTTATGCAAAAGTTAAAAACTACCGCTAATTTCAATGTTTTAAAAGCATCGGTTGATCTCGCAAATCCACGGGAACTTCTTCATTTCATTTGTTTTACTTCTGGCAGTCCTCTAGGTGGACCTTCGACAGGGACCAATACTTTGCCAAGTACATTATTATTGATCAGGCACTTTTTACAAACTGAATTGTATTTAGGTTGTGTAGTCCATCTTATACAAAAGTTAAAATCTACCGCTACTTCCAATATTTTGAAAGCATTGGGGGATCACGCAACTTCACGGGAACTACTTCATTTCTTTTAATTTCCTTCCGGCAGTCCTCTAGGTGGACCTTCGACAGGGACCAATACTTTGCCAAGTACATTATTATTGATCGGGCACTTTTCATAAACTGAATTGTATTTAGGTTATGTAGTCCATTTTATACAAAAGTTAAAAACAACTGCTATTACCAATATTTTAAAAGCATTGGGTGATCACGCAACTCCACGGGAACTACTTCATTTCTTTTAATTTCCTTCCGGCAGTCCCCTAGGTGGAACGTCGATAGGGACCAATACTTTGCCAAGTACATTATTATTCATCGGGAACTTTTCACAAACTGAATTGTATTTAGGTTGTGTAGTCCATTTTATACAAAAGTTAAAAAACTACCGCTACTTACAATATTTTAAAAGCATCGGGTGATCACGCAACTCCATGGGAACTAACTCATTTCTTTGAATTTCCTTCCGGCAGACCTCTAGGTGGACTGTCGGCAGGGACCAATACTTTGCCGAGTACATTATTATTGATCGGGCACTATTTACAAACTGAATTGTATTTAGGTTGTGAAGACCATTTTATGCAAAAGTTAAAAACTACCGCTAATTTCAATGTTTTAAAAGCATCGGTTGATCACGCAAATCCACGGGAACTTCTTCATTTCATTTGTTTTACTTCCGGCAGTCCTCTAGGTGGACCTTCGACAGGGACCAATACTTTGCCAAGTACATTATTATTGATCGGGCACTTTTTACAAACTGAATTGTATTTATGTTGTGTAGTCCATCTTATACAAAAGTTAAAATCTACCGCTACTTCCAATATTTTGAAAGCATTGGGGGATCACGCAACTTCACGGGAACTACTTCATTTCTTTTAATTTCCTTCCGGCAGTCCTCTAGGTGGACCTTCGACAGGGACCAATACTTTGCCAAGTACATTATTATTGATCGGGCACTTTTCATAAACTGAATTGTATTTAGGTTATGTAGTCCATTTTATACAAAAGTTAAAAACAACTGCTATTACCAATATTTTAAAAGCATTGGGTGATCACGCAACTCCACGGGAACTACTTCATTTCTTTTAATTTCCTTCCAGCAGTCCCCTAGGTGGAACGTCGATAGGGACCAATACTTTGCCAAGTACATTATTATTCATCGGGAACTTTTCACAAACTGAATTGTATTTAGGTTGTGTAGTCCATTTTATACAAAAGTTAAAAAAACTCCCGCTACTTACAATATTTTAAAAGCATCGGGTGATCACGCAACTCCATGGGAACTTACTCATTTCTTTGAATTTCCTTCCGGCAGTCCTCTAGGTGGACCGTCGGCAGGGACCAATACTTTGCCGAGTACATTATTATTGATCGGGCACTTTTTACAAACTGAATTGTATTTAGGTTGTGTAGTCCATCTTATACAAAAGTTAAAAATCTACCGCTACTTCCAATATTTTGAAAGCATTGGGTGATCACGCAACTTCACGGGAACTACTTCATTTCTTTTAATTTCCTTCCGGCAGTCCTCTAGGTGGACCTTCGACAGGGACCAATACTTTGCAAAGTACATTATTATTGATCGGGCACTTTTTACAAACTGAATTGTATTTAGGTTGTGTAGTCCATCTTATACAAAAGTTAAAATCTACCGCTACTTCCAATATTTTGAAAGCATTGGGTGATCACGCAACTTCACGGGAACTACTTCATTTCTTTTAATTTCCTTCCGGCAGTCCTCTAGGTGGACCTTCGACAGGGACCAATCCTTTGCCAAGTACATTATTATTGATCGGGCACTTTTCATAAACTGAATTGTATTTAGGTTATGTAGTACATTTTATACAAAAGTTAAAAACTAACGCTACTTCCAATATTTTAAAAGCATCGGCTGATCACGCAACTCCATGGGAACTACTTCATTTCTTTTGTTTTCCTTCTGGCAGTCCTCTAGGTGGACCTTCGACAGGGACCAATACTTTGCCAAGTACATTATTATTGATCGGGCACTTTTTACAAACTGAATTGTATTTAGGTTGTGAAGTCCATTTTACTGAGAAATATTCTTAAATGTTTCTTCAATTGGACGTTATTTAGTTCCCTCCAACTTTTCGGTAACTTATTATAAATACCGCTACTTCCAATGTTTTAAAAGCATCGGGTGATCACGCAACTCCACGGGAACTAACTCATTTCTTTGAATTTCCTTCCGGCAGTCCTCTAGGTGGACCGTCGGCAAGGACCAATACTTTGCCGAGTACATTATTATTGATCGGGCACTTTTTACAAACTGAATTGTATTTAGGTTGTGTAGATCATCTTATACAAAAGTTAAAATCTACCGCTACTTCCAATATTTTGAAAGCATTGGGTGATCACGCAACTTCACGGGAACTACTTCATTTCTTTTAATTTCCTTCCGGCAGTCCTCTAGGTGGACCTTCGACAGGGACCAATACTTTGCCAAGTACATTATTATTGATCGGGCACTTTTCATAAACTGAATTGTATTTAGGTTATGTAGTCCATTTTATACAAAAGTTAAAAACTACCGCTACTTCCAATATTTTAAAAGCATCGGGTGATCACGCAACTCCATGGGAACTACTTCATTTCTTTTGTTTTCCTTCTGGCAGTCCTCTAGGTGGACCTTCGACAGGGACCAATACTTTGCCAAGTACATTATTATTGACCGGGCACTTTTTACAAACTGAATTGTATTTAGGTTGTGAAGTCCATTTTACTGAGAAATATTCTTAAATGTTTCTTCAATTGGACGTTATTTAGCTCCCTCCAACTTTTCGGTAACTTATTATAAATACCGCTACTTCCAATGTTTTAAAAGCATCGGGTGATCACGCAACTCCACGGGAACTAACTCATTTCTTTGAATTTCCTTCCGGCAGTCCTCTAGGTGGACCGTCGGCAAGGACCAATACTTTGCCGAGTACATTATTATTGATCGGGCACTTTTTACAAACTGAATTGTATTTAGGTTGTGTAGTCCATCTTATACAAAAGTTAAAATCTACCGCTACTTCCAATATTTTGAAAGCATTGGGTGATCACGCAACTTCACGGGAACTACTTCATTTCTTTTAATTTCCTTCCGGCAGTCCTCTAGGTGGACCTTCGACAGGGTCCAATACTTTGCCAAGTACATTATTATTGATCGGGCACTTTTCATAAACTGAATTGTATTTAGGTTATGTAGTACATTTTATACAAAAGTTAAAAACTAACGCTACTTCCAATATTTTAAAAGCATCGGCTGATCACGCAACTCCATGGGAACTACTTCATTTCTTTTGTTTTCCTTCTGGCAGTCCTCTAGGTGGACCTTCGACAGGGACCAATACTTTGCCAAGTACATTATTATTGATCGGGCACTTTTTACAAACTGAATTGTATTTAGGTTGTGAAGTCCATTTTACTGAGAAATATTCTTAAATGTTTCTTCAATTGGACGTTATTTAGTTCCCTCCAACTTTTCGGTAACTTATTATAAATACCGCTACTTCCAATGTTTTAAAAGCATCGGGTGATCACGCAACTCCACGGGAACTAACTCATTTCTTTGAATTTCCTTCCGGCAGTCCTCTAGGTGGACCGTCGGCAAGGACCAATACTTTGCCGAGTACATTATTATTGATCGGGCACTTTTTACAAACTGAATTGTATTTAGGTTGTGTAGATCATCTTATACAAAAGTTAAAATCTACCGCTACTTCCAATATTTTGAAAGCATTGGGTGATCACGCAACTTCACGGGAACTACTTCATTTCTTTTAATTTCCTTCCGGCAGTCCTCTAGGTGGACCTTCGACAGGGACCAATACTTTGCCAAGTACATTATTATTGATCGGGCACTTTTCATAAACTGAATTGTATTTAGGTTATGTAGTCCATTTTATACAAAAGTTAAAAACTACCGCTACTTCCAATATTTTAAAAGCATCGGGTGATCACGCAACTCCATGGGAACTACTTCATTTCTTTTGTTTTCCTTCTGGCAGTCCTCTAGGTGGACCTTCGACAGGGACCAATACTTTGCCAAGTACATTATTATTGACCGGGCACTTTTTACAAACTGAATTGTATTTAGGTTGTGAAGTCCATTTTACTGAGAAATATTCTTAAATGTTTCTTCAATTGGACGTTATTTAGCTCCCTCCAACTTTTCGGTAACTTATTATAAATACCGCTACTTCCAATGTTTTAAAAGCATCGGGTGATCACGCAACTCCACGGGAACTAACTCATTTCTTTGAATTTCCTTCCGGCAGTCCTCTAGGTGGACCGTCGGCAAGGACCAATACTTTGCCGAGTACATTATTATTGATCGGGCACTTTTTACAAACTGAATTGTATTTAGGTTGTGTAGTCCATCTTATACAAAAGTTAAAATCTACCGCTACTTCCAATATTTTGAAAGCATTGGGGGATCACGCAACTTCACGGGAACTACTTCATTTCTTTTAATTTCCTTCCGGCAGTCCTCTAGGTGGACCTTCGACAGGGACCAATACTTTGCCAAGTACATTATTATTGATCGGGCACTTTTCATAAACTGAATTGTATTTAGGTTATGTAGTCCATTTTATACAAAAGTTAAAAACAACTGCTATTACCAATATTTTAAAAGCATTGGGTGATCACGCAACTCCACGGGAACTACTTCATTTCTTTTAATTTCCTTCCGGCAGTCCCCTAGGTGGAACGTCGATAGGGACCAATACTTTGCCAAGTACATTATTATTCATCGGGAACTTTTCACAAACTGAATTGTATTTAGGTTGTGTAGTCCATTTTATACAAAAGTTAAAAAACTACCGATACTTACAATATTTTAAAAGCATCGGGTGATCACGCAACTCCATGGGAACTAACTCATTTCTTTGAATTTCCTTCCGGCAGTCCTCTAGGTGGACCGTCGGCAGGGACCAATACTTTGCCGAGTACATTATTATTGATCGGGCACTTTTTACAAACTGAATTGTATTTAGGTTGTGAAGACCATTTTATGCAAAAGTTAAAAACTACCGCTAATTTCAATGTTTTAACAGCATCGGTTGATCACGCAAATCCACGGGAACTTCTTCATTTCATTTGTTTTACTTCTGGCAGTCCTCTAGGTGGACCTTCGACAGGGACCAATACTTTGCCAAGTACATTATTATTGATCGGGCACTTTTTACAAACTGAATTGTATTTAGGTTGTGAAGTCCATTTTAAACAAAAGTTAAAAACAACCGCTACTTTCAATGTTTTGAAAGCATCGGGTGATCACGCAACTCCACGGGAACTACCTCATTCCTTTGAATTTCCTTCCGGCAGTCCTGTAGGTGGACCGTCGGCAAGGACCAATACTTTGCCGAGTACATTATTATTGATCGGGCACTTTTTACAAACTGAATTGTATTTAGGTTGTGTAGTCCATCTTATACAAAAGTTAAAATCTACCGCTACTTCCAATATTTTGAAAGCATTGGGTGATCACGCAACTTCACGGGAACTACTTCATTTCTTTTAATTTCCTTCCGGCAGTCCTCTAGGTGGACCTTCGACAGGGACCAATACTTTGCCAAGTACATTATTATTGATCGGGCACTTTTTACAAACTGAATTGTATTTAGGTTGTGTAGTCCATCTTATACAAAAGTTAAAATCTACCGCTACTTCCAATATTTTGAAAGCATTGGGGGATCACGCAACTTCACGGGAACTACTTCATTTCTTTTAATTTCCTTCCGGCAGTCCTCTAGGTGGACCTTCGACAGGGACCAATACTTTGCCAAGTACATTATTATTGATCGGGCACTTTTCATAAACTGAATTGAATTTAGTTTATGCAGTCCATTTTATACAAAAGTTAAAAACTACCGCTACTTCCAATATTTTAAAAGCATCGGGTGATCACGCAACTCCATGGGAACTACTTCATTTCTTTTGTTTTCCTTCTGGCAGTCCTCTAGGTGGACCTTCGACAGGGACCAATACTTTGCCAAGTACATTATTATTGATCGGGCACTTTTTACAAACTGAATTGTATTTAGGTTGTGAAGTCCATTTTAAACAAAAGTTAAAAACTACCGCTACTTTCAACGTTTTGAAAGCATCGGGTGATCACGCAACTCCACGGGAACTACTTCATTTCTTTGAATTTCCTTCCGGCAGTCCTCCAGGTGGACCGTCGGCAGGGACCAATACTTTGCCGAGTACATTATTATTGATCGGGCACTTTTTACAAACTGAATTGTATTTAGGTTGCGTAGTCCATTTTAAACAAAAGTTAAAAACTACCGCTACTTTCAACGTTTTGAAAGCATCGGGTGATCACGCAACTCCACGGGAACTACTTCATTTCTTTGAATTTCCTTCCGGCAGTCCTCCAGGTGGACCGTCGGCAGGGACCAATACTTTGCCGAGTACATTATTATTGATCGGGCACTTTTTACAAACTGAATTGTATTTAGGTTGTGAAATCCATTTTAAACAAAAGTTAAAAACTACCGCTACTTTCAACGTTTTGAAAGCATCGGGTGATCACGCAACTCCACGGGAACTACTTCATTTCTTTGAATTTCCTTCCGGCAGTCCTCCAGGTGGACCGTCGGCAGGGACCAATACTTTGCCGAGTACATTATTATTGATCGGGCACTTTTTACAAACTGACTTGTATTTAGGTTGTGTTGTCCATCTTATACAAAAGTTAAAATCTACCGCTACTTCCAATATTTTGAAAGCATTGGGTGATCACGCAACTTCAAGGGAACTACTTCATTTCTTTTAATTTCCTTCCGGCACTCCTCTAGGTGGACCTTCGACAGGGACCAATACTTTGCCAAGTACATTATTATTGATCGGGCACTTTTCATAAACTGAATTGTATTTAGGTTATGTAGTCCATTTTATACAAAAGTTAAAAACTACCGCTACTTCCAATATTTTAAAAGCATCGGGTGATCACGCAACTCTATGGGAACTACTTCATTTCTTTTGTTTTCCTTCTGGCAGTCCTCTAGGTGGACCTTCGACAGGGACCAATACTTTGCCAAATACATTATTATTGATCGGGCACTTTTTACAAACTGAATTGTATTAAGGTTGTGAAGACCATTTTATGCAAAAGTTAAAAACTACCGCTAATTTCAATGTTTTAAAAGCATCGGTTGATCACGCAAATCCACGGGAACTTCTTCATTTCATTTGTTTTACTTCTGGCAGTCCTCTAGGTGGACCTTCGACAGGGACCAATACTTTGCCAAGTACATTATTATTGATCGGGCACTTTTTACAAACTGAATTGTATTTAGGTTGTGTAGTCCATCTTATACAAAAGTTAAAATCTACCGCTACTTCCAATATTTTGAAAGCAATGGGGGATCACGCAACTTCACGGGAACTACTTCATTTCTTTTAATTTCCTTCCGGCAGTCCTCTAGGTGGACCTTCGACAGGGACCAATACTTTGCCAAGTACATTATTATTGATCGGGCACTTTACATAAACTGAATTGTATTTAGGTTATGTAGTCCATTTTATACAAAAGTTAAAAACAACTGCTATTACCAATATTTTAAAAGCATTGGGTGATCACGCAACTCCACGGGAACTACTTCATTTCTTTTAATTTCCTTCCGGCAGTCCCCTAGGTGGAACGTCGATAGGGACCAATACTTTGCCAAGTACATTATTATTCATCGGGAACTTTTCACAAACTGAATTGTATTTAGGTTGTGTAGTCCATTTTATACAAAAGTTAAAAAACTACCGCTACTTACAATATTTTAAAAGCATCGGGTGATCACGCAACTCCATGGGAACTAACTCATTTCTTTGAATTTCCTTCCGGCAGTCCTCTAGGTGGACCGTCGGTAGGGACCAATACTTTGCCGAGTACATTATTATTGATCGGGCACTTTTTACAAACTGAATTGTATTTAGGTTGTGAAGACCATTTTATGCAAAAGTTAAAAACTACCGCTAATTTCAATGTTTTAAAAGCATCGGTTGATCACGCAAATCCACGGGAACTTCTTCATTTCATTTGTTTTACTTCTGGCAGTCCTCTAGGTGGACCTTCGACAGGGACCAATACTTTGCCAAGTACATTATTATTGATCGGGCACTTTTTACAAACTGAATTGTATTTAGGTTGTGAAGTCCATTTTAAACAAAAGTTAAAAACAACCGCTACTTTCAATGTTTTGAAAGCATCGGGTGATCACGCAACTCCACGGGAACTACCTCATTCCTTTGAATTTCCTTCCGGCAGTCCTGTAGGTGGACCGTCGGCAAGGACCAATACTTTGCCGAGTACATTATTATTGATCGGGCACTTTTTACAAACTGAATTGTATTTAGGTTGTGTAGTCCATCTTATACAAAAGTTAAAATCTACCGCTACTTCCAATATTTTGAAAGCATTGGGTGATCACGCAACTTCACGGGAACTACTTCATTTCTTTTAATTTCCTTCCGGCAGTCCTCTAGGTGGACCTTCGACAGGGACCAATACTTTGCCAAGTACATTATTATTGATCGGGCACTTTTTACAAACTGAATTGTATTTAGGTTGTGTAGTCCATCTTATACAAAAGTTAAAATCTACCGCTACTTCCAATATTTTGAAAGCATTGGGTGATCACGCAACTTCACGGGAACTACTTCATTTCTTTTAATTTCCTTCCGGCAGTCCTCTAGGTGGACCTTCGACAGGGACCAATACTTTGCCAAGTACATTATTATTGATCGGGCACTTTTCATAAACTGAATTGTATTTAGGTTATGTAGTCCATTTTATACAAAAGTTAAAAACTACCGCTACTTCCAATATTTAAAAAGCATCGGGTGATCACGCAACTCCATGGGAACTACTTCATTTCTTTTGTTTTCCTTCTGGCAGTCCTATAGGTGGACCTTCGACAGGGACCAATACTTTGCCAAGTACATTATTATTGATCGGGCACTTTTTACAAACTGAATTGTATTAAGGTTGTGAAGACCATTTTATGCAAAAGTTAAAAACTACCGCTACTTCCAATATTTAAAAAGCATCGGGTGATCACGCAACTCCATGGGAACTACTTCATTTCTTTTGTTTTCCTTCTGGCAGTCCTATAGGTGGACCTTCGACAGGGACCAATACTTTGCCAAGTACATTATTATTGATCGGGCACTTTTCATAAACTGAATTGTATTTAGGTTATGTAGTCCATTTTATACAAAAGTTAAAAACAACTGCTATTACCAATATTTTAAAAGCATTGGGTGATCACGCAACTCCACGGGAACTACTTCATTTCTTTTAATTTCCTTCCGGCAGTCCCCTAGGTGGAACGTCGATAGGGACCAATACTTTGCCAAGTACATTATTATTCATCGGGAACTTTTCACAAACTGAATTGTATTTAGGTTGTGTAGTCCATTTTATACAAAAGTTAAAAAACTACCGCTACTTACAATATTTTAAAAGCATCGGGTGATCACGCAACTCCATGGGAACTAACTCATTTCTTTGAATTTCCTTCCGGCAGTCCTCTAGGTGGACTGTCGGCAGGGACCAATACTTTGCCGAGTACATTATTATTGATCGGGCACTTTTTACAAACTGAATTGTATTTAGGTTGTGAAGACCATTTTATGCAAAAGTTAAAAACTACCGCTAATTTCAATGTTTTAAAAGCATCGGTTGATCACGCAAATCCACGGGAACTTCTTCATTTCATTTGTTTTACTTCCGGCAGTCCTCTAGGTGGACCTTCGACAGGGACCAATACTTTGCCAAGTACATTATTATTGATCGGGCACTTTTCATAAACTGAATTGTATTTAGGTTATGTAGTCCATTTTATACAAAAGTTAAAAACTACCGCTACTTCCAATATTTTAAAAGCATCGGGTGATCACGCAACTCCATGGGAACTACTTCATTTCTTTTGTTTTCCTACTGGCAGTCCTCTAGGTGGACCTTCGACAGGGACCAATACTTTGCCAAGTACATTATTATTGATCGGGCACTTTTTACAAACTGAATTGTATTTAGGTTGTGAAGTCCATTTTACTGAGAAATATTCTTAAATGTTTCTTCAATTGGACGTTATTTAGCTCCCTCCAACTTTTCGGTAACTTATTATAAATACCGCTACTTCCAATGTTTTAAAAGCATCGGGTGATCACGCAACTCCACGGGAACTAACTCATTTCTTTGAATTTCCTTCCGGCAGTCCTCTAGGTGGACCGTCGGCAAGGACCAATACTTTGCCGAGTACATTATTATTGATCGGGCACTTTTTACAAACTGAATTGTATTTAGGTTGTGTAGTCCATCTTATACAAAAGTTAAAATCTACCGCTACTTCCAATATTTTGAAAGCATTGGGGGATCACGCAACTTTACGGGAACTACTTCATTTCTTTTAATTTCCTTCCGGCAGTCCTCTAGGTGGACCTTCGACAGGGACCAATACTTTGCCAAATACATTATTATTGATCGGGCACTTTTTACAAACTGAATTGTATTAAGGTTGTGAAGACCATTTTATGCAAAAGTTAAAAACTACCGCTAATTTCAATGTTTTAAAAGCATCGGTTGATCACGCAAATCCACGGGAACTTCTTCATTTCATTTGTTTTACTTCTGGCAGTCCTCTAGGTGGACCTTCGACAGGGACCAATACTTTGCCAAGTACATTATTATTGATCGGGCACTTTTTACAAACTGAATTGTATTTAGGTTGTGTAGTCCATCTTATACAAAAGTTAAAATCTACCGCTACTTCCAATATTTTGAAAGCAATGGGGGATCACGCAACTTCACGGGAACTACTTCATTTCTTTTAATTTCCTTCCGGCAGTCCTCTAGGTGGACCTTCGACAGGGACCAATACTTTGCCAAGTACATTATTATTGATCGGGCACTTTTCATAAACTGAATTGTATTTAGGTTATGTAGTCCATTTTATACAAAAGTTAAAAACAACTGCTATTACCAATATTTTAAAAGCATTGGGTGATCACGCAACTCCACGGGAACTACTTCATTTCTTTTAATTTCCTTCCGGCAGTCCCCTAGGTGGAACGTCGATAGGGACCAATACTTTGCCAAGTACATTATTATTCATCGGGAACTTTTCACAAACTGAATTGTATTTAGGTTGTGTAGTCCATTTTATACAAAAGTTAAAAAACTACCGCTACTTACAATATTTTAAAAGCATCGGGTGATCACGCAACTCCATGGGAACTAACTCATTTCTTTGAATTTCCTTCTGGCAGTCCTCTAGGTGGACCGTCGGTAGGGACCAATACTTTGCCGAGTACATTATTATTGATCGGGTACTTTTTACAAACTGAATTGTATTTAGGTTGTGAAGACCATTTTATGCAAAAGTTAAAAACTACCGCTAATTTCAATGTTTTAAAAGCATCGGTTGATCACGCAAATCCACGGGAACTTCTTCATTTCATTTGTTTTACTTCTGGCAGTCCTCTAGGTGGACCTTCGACAGGGACCAATACTTTGCCAAGTACATTATTATTGATCGGGCACTTTTTACAAACTGAATTGTATTTAGGTTGTGAAGTCCATTTTAAACAAAAGTTAAAAACAACCGCTACTTTCAATGTTTTGAAAGCATCGGGTGATCACGCAACTCCACGGGAACTACCTCATTCCTTTGAATTTCCTTCCGGCAGTCCTGTAGGTGGACCGTCGGCAAGGACCAATACTTTGCCGAGTACATTATTATTGATCGGGCACTTTTTACAAACTGAATTGTATTTAGGTTGTGAAGACCATTTTATGCAAAAATTAAAAACTACCGCTAATTTCAATGTTTTAAAAGCATCGGTTGATCACGCAAATCCACGGGAACTTCTTCATTTCATTTGTTTTACTTCTGGCAGTCCTCTAGGTGGACCTTCGACAGGGACCAATACTTTGCCAAGTACATTATTATTGATCGGGCACTTTTTACAAACTGAATTGTATTTAGGTTGTGTAGTCCATCTTATACAAAAGTTAAAATCTACCGCTACTTCCAATATTTTGAAAGCATTGGGTGATCACGCAACTTCACGGGAACTACTTCATTTCTTTTAATTTCCTTCCGGCAGTCCTCTAGGTGGACCTTCGACAGGGACCAATACTTTGCCAAGTACATTATTATTGATCGGGCACTTTTCATAAACTGAATTGTATTTAGGTTATGTAGTCCATTTTATACAAAAGTTAAATACTACCGCTACTTCCAATATTTAAAAAGCATCGGGTGATCACGCAACTCCATGGGAACTACTTCATTTCTTTTGTTTTCCTTCTGGCAGTCCTCTAGGTGGACCTTCGACAGGGACCAATACTTTGCCAAGTACATTATTATTGATCGGGCACTTTTTACAAACTGAATTGTATTAAGGTTGTGAAGACCATTTTATGCAAAAGTTAAAAACTACCGCTAATTTCAATGTTTTAAAAGCATCGGTTGATCTCGCAAATCCACGGGAACTTCTTCATTTCATTTGTTTTACTTCTGGCAGTCCTCTAGGTGGACCTTCGACAGGGACCAATACTTTGCCAAGTACATTATTATTGATCAGGCACTTTTTACAAACTGAATTGTATTTAGGTTGTGTAGTCCATCTTATACAAAAGTTAAAATCTACCGCTACTTCCAATATTTTGAAAGCATTGGGGGATCACGCAACTTCACGGGAACTACTTCATTTCTTTTAATTTCCTTCCGGCAGTCCTCTAGGTGGACCTTCGACAGGGACCAATACTTTGCCAAGTACATTATTATTGATCGGGCACTTTTCATAAACTGAATTGTATTTAGGTTATGTAGTCCATTTTATACAAAAGTTAAAAACAACTGCTATTACCAATATTTTAAAAGCATTGGGTGATCACGCAACTCCACGGGAACTACTTCATTTCTTTTAATTTCCTTCCGGCAGTCCCCTAGGTGGAACGTCGATAGGGACCAATACTTTGCCAAGTACATTATTATTCATCGGGAACTTTTCACAAACTGAATTGTATTTAGGTTGTGTAGTCCATTTTATACAAAAGTTAAAAAACTACCGCTACTTACAATATTTTAAAAGCATCGGGTGATCACGCAACTCCATGGGAACTAACTCATTTCTTTGAATTTCCTTCCGGCAGACCTCTAGGTGGACTGTCGGCAGGGACCAATACTTTGCCGAGTACATTATTATTGATCGGGCACTATTTACAAACTGAATTGTATTTAGGTTGTGAAGACCATTTTATGCAAAAGTTAAAAACTACCGCTAATTTCAATGTTTTAAAAGCATCGGTTGATCACGCAAATCCACGGGAACTTCTTCATTTCATTTGTTTTACTTCCGGCAGTCCTCTAGGTGGACCTTCGACAGGGACCAATACTTTGCCAAGTACATTATTATTGATCGGGCACTTTTTACAAACTGAATTGTATTTATGTTGTGTAGTCCATCTTATACAAAAGTTAAAATCTACCGCTACTTCCAATATTTTGAAAGCATTGGGGGATCACGCAACTTCACGGGAACTACTTCATTTCTTTTAATTTCCTTCCGGCAGTCCTCTAGGTGGACCTTCGACAGGGACCAATACTTTGCCAAGTACATTATTATTGATCGGGCACTTTTCATAAACTGAATTGTATTTAGGTTATGTAGTCCATTTTATACAAAAGTTAAAAACAACTGCTATTACCAATATTTTAAAAGCATTGGGTGATCACGCAACTCCACGGGAACTACTTCATTTCTTTTAATTTCCTTCCAGCAGTCCCCTAGGTGGAACGTCGATAGGGACCAATACTTTGCCAAGTACATTATTATTCATCGGGAACTTTTCACAAACTGAATTGTATTTAGGTTGTGTAGTCCATTTTATACAAAAGTTAAAAAAACTCCCGCTACTTACAATATTTTAAAAGCATCGGGTGATCACGCAACTCCATGGGAACTTACTCATTTCTTTGAATTTCCTTCCGGCAGTCCTCTAGGTGGACCGTCGGCAGGGACCAATACTTTGCCGAGTACATTATTATTGATCGGGCACTTTTTACAAACTGAATTGTATTTAGGTTGTGTAGTCCATCTTATACAAAAGTTAAAAATCTACCGCTACTTCCAATATTTTGAAAGCATTGGGTGATCACGCAACTTCACGGGAACTACTTCATTTCTTTTAATTTCCTTCCGGCAGTCCTCTAGGTGGACCTTCGACAGGGACCAATACTTTGCAAAGTACATTATTATTGATCGGGCACTTTTTACAAACTGAATTGTATTTAGGTTGTGTAGTCCATCTTATACAAAAGTTAAAATCTACCGCTACTTCCAATATTTTGAAAGCATTGGGTGATCACGCAACTTCACGGGAACTACTTCATTTCTTTTAATTTCCTTCCGGCAGTCCTCTAGGTGGACCTTCGACAGGGACCAATCCTTTGCCAAGTACATTATTATTGATCGGGCACTTTTCATAAACTGAATTGTATTTAGGTTATGTAGTACATTTTATACAAAAGTTAAAAACTAACGCTACTTCCAATATTTTAAAAGCATCGGCTGATCACGCAACTCCATGGGAACTACTTCATTTCTTTTGTTTTCCTTCTGGCAGTCCTCTAGGTGGACCTTCGACAGGGACCAATACTTTGCCAAGTACATTATTATTGATCGGGCACTTTTTACAAACTGAATTGTATTTAGGTTGTGAAGTCCATTTTACTGAGAAATATTCTTAAATGTTTCTTCAATTGGACGTTATTTAGTTCCCTCCAACTTTTCGGTAACTTATTATAAATACCGCTACTTCCAATGTTTTAAAAGCATCGGGTGATCACGCAACTCCACGGGAACTAACTCATTTCTTTGAATTTCCTTCCGGCAGTCCTCTAGGTGGACCGTCGGCAAGGACCAATACTTTGCCGAGTACATTATTATTGATCGGGCACTTTTTACAAACTGAATTGTATTTAGGTTGTGTAGATCATCTTATACAAAAGTTAAAATCTACCGCTACTTCCAATATTTTGAAAGCATTGGGTGATCACGCAACTTCACGGGAACTACTTCATTTCTTTTAATTTCCTTCCGGCAGTCCTCTAGGTGGACCTTCGACAGGGACCAATACTTTGCCAAGTACATTATTATTGATCGGGCACTTTTCATAAACTGAATTGTATTTAGGTTATGTAGTCCATTTTATACAAAAGTTAAAAACTACCGCTACTTCCAATATTTTAAAAGCATCGGGTGATCACGCAACTCCATGGGAACTACTTCATTTCTTTTGTTTTCCTTCTGGCAGTCCTCTAGGTGGACCTTCGACAGGGACCAATACTTTGCCAAGTACATTATTATTGACCGGGCACTTTTTACAAACTGAATTGTATTTAGGTTGTGAAGTCCATTTTACTGAGAAATATTCTTAAATGTTTCTTCAATTGGACGTTATTTAGCTCCCTCCAACTTTTCGGTAACTTATTATAAATACCGCTACTTCCAATGTTTTAAAAGCATCGGGTGATCACGCAACTCCACGGGAACTAACTCATTTCTTTGAATTTCCTTCCGGCAGTCCTCTAGGTGGACCGTCGGCAAGGACCAATACTTTGCCGAGTACATTATTATTGATCGGGCACTTTTTACAAACTGAATTGTATTTAGGTTGTGTAGTCCATCTTATACAAAAGTTAAAATCTACCGCTACTTCCAATATTTTGAAAGCATTGGGGGATCACGCAACTTCACGGGAACTACTTCATTTCTTTTAATTTCCTTCCGGCAGTCCTCTAGGTGGACCTTCGACAGGGACCAATACTTTGCCAAGTACATTATTATTGATCGGGCACTTTTCATAAACTGAATTGTATTTAGGTTATGTAGTCCATTTTATACAAAAGTTAAAAACAACTGCTATTACCAATATTTTAAAAGCATTGGGTGATCACGCAACTCCACGGGAACTACTTCATTTCTTTTAATTTCCTTCCGGCAGTCCTCTAGGTGGACCTTCGACAGGGACCAATACTTTGCCAAGTACATTATTATTCATCGGGAACTTTTCACAAACTGAATTGTATTTAGGTTGTGTAGTCCATTTTATACAAAAGTTAAAAAACTACCGCTACTTACAATATTTTAAAAGCATCGGGTGATCACGCAACTCCATGGGAACTAACTCATTTCTTTGAATTTCCTTCCGGCAGTCCTCTAGGTGGACCGTCGGCAGGGACCAATACTTTGCCGAGTACATTATTATTGATCGGGCACTTTTTACAAACTGAATTGTATTTAGGTTGTGAAGACCATTTTATGCAAAAGTTAAAAACTACCGCTAATTTCAATGTTTTAACAGCATCGGTTGATCACGCAAATCCACGGGAACTTCTTCATTTCATTTGTTTTACTTCTGGCAGTCCTCTAGGTGGACCTTCGACAGGGACCAATACTTTGCCAAGTACATTATTATTGATCGGGCACTTTTTACAAACTGAATTGTATTTAGGTTGTGAAGTCCATTTTAAACAAAAGTTAAAAACAACCGCTACTTTCAATGTTTTGAAAGCATCGGGTGATCACGCAACTCCACGGGAACTACCTCATTCCTTTGAATTTCCTTCCGGCAGTCCTGTAGGTGGACCGTCGGCAAGGACCAATACTTTGCCGAGTACATTATTATTGATCGGGCACTTTTTACAAACTGAATTGTATTTAGGTTGTGTAGTCCATCTTATACAAAAGTTAAAATCTACCGCTACTTCCAATATTTTGAAAGCATTGGGTGATCACGCAACTTCACGGGAACTACTTCATTTCTTTTAATTTCCTTCCGGCAGTCCTCTAGGTGGACCTTCGACAGGGACCAATACTTTGCCAAGTACATTATTATTGATCGGGCACTTTTTACAAACTGAATTGTATTTAGGTTGTGTAGTCCATCTTATACAAAAGTTAAAATCTACCGCTACTTCCAATATTTTGAAAGCATTGGGTGATCACGCAACTTCACGGGAACTACTTCATTTCTTTTAATTTCCTTCCGGCAGTCCTCTAGGTGGACCTTCGACAGGGACCAATACTTTGCCAAGTACATTATTATTGATCGGGCACTTTTCATAAACTGAATTGTATTTAGGTTATGTAGTCCATTTTATACAAAAGTTAAAAACTACCGCTACTTCCAATATTTTAAAAGCATCGGGTGATCACGCAACTCCATATGAACTACTTCATTTCTTTTGTTTTCCTTCTGGCAGTCCTCTAGGTGGACCTTCGACAGGGACCAATACTTTGCCAAGTACATTATTATTGATCGGGCACTTTTTACAAACTGAATTGTATTTAGGTTGTGAAGTCCATTTTACTGAGAAATATTCTTATATGTTTCTTCAATTGGACGTTATTTAGCTCCCTCCAACTTTTCGGTAACTTATTATAAATACCGCTACTTCCAATGTTTTAAAAGCATCTGGTGATCACGCAACTCCACGGGAACTAACTCATTTCTTTGAATTTCCTTCCGGCAGTCCTCTAGGTGGACCGTCGGCAAGGACCAATACTTTGCCGAGTACATTATTATTGATCGGGCACTTTTTACAAACTGAATTGTATTTAGGTTGTGTAGTCCATCTTATACAAAAGTTAAAATCTACCGCTACTTCCAATATTTTGAAAGCATTGGGGGATCACGCAACTTCACGGGAACTACTTCATTTCTTTTAATTTCCTTCCGGCAGTCCTCTAGGTGGACCTTCGACAGGGACCAATACTTTGCCAAGTACATTATTATTGATCGGGCACTTTTCATAAACTGAATTGAATTTAGGTTATGCAGTCCATTTTATACAAAAGTTAAAAACTACCGCTACTTCCAATATTTTAAAAGCATCGGGTGATCACGCAACTCCATGGGAACTACTTCATTTCTTTTGTTTTCCTTCTGGCAGTCCTCTAGGTGGACCTTCGACAGGGACCAATACTTTGCCAAGTACATTATTATTGATCGGGCACTTTTTACAAACTGAATTGTATTTAGGTTGTGAAGTCCATTTTAAACAAAAGTTAAAAACTACCGCTACTTTCAACGTTTTGAAAGCATCGGGTGATCACGCAACTCCACGGGAACTACTTCATTTCTTTGAATTTCCTTCCGGCAGTCCTCCAGGTGGACCGTCAGCAGGGACCAATACTTTGCCGAGTACATTATTATTGATCGGGCACTTTTTACAAACTGAATTGTATTTAGGTTGCGTAGTCCATTTTATACAAAAGTTAAAAAACTACCGCTAAAGATAAAGATAAAGATAAAGATATATTTATTTGCTCAAACACGTGTATACATGCAGGCATAAATAATAAGTGCATGCAGGATAACATAAAAAAAGTACAAAAAGTTCAGACATGTTGGCCACATTCTATGGCGTGCAAATATTTTCAAAGTTATTATAATGAACAATTACAAAATATTAATTTAAACACAATCCTTACAAAAATGTCAACAATAAAAACTGAATATAAATAATAATCATGTCAAAATATACATGGAAATGTCAATTAATAATTGTATCTCACAAAATTATGTAAAATATCAAATAAAAAAAATGTATGTCATTATCTGTGTCAAATATCTGCTAATAATGTCATGAACAATTACAAAAAAATGAATTAACATTTAATAATTACAAAATGTCAACAATCTTAAAAAATAAATAATAACAATGTCTTAACATTGTATCAAACAAATGTCATATGAAATGTATGATAGAAGAATATCAAATATATGTCAAAAAAACTAAGTATGTCAAAGCTATGCAATATTCATCAAATATTAAAATATCAATAATAATCTATGTCAAACTAAATGATTCCGCCAGAAATTCGCTAACAGTGTAGTAAGCCTTTTTACTGAGAAACATTCTTAAATGTTTCTTCAATTGGACGTTATTTAGCTCCCTCCAACTTTTCGGTAACTTATTATAAATACCGCTACTTCCAATGTTTTAAAAGCATCTGGTGATCACGCAACTCCACGGGAACTAACTCATTTCTTTTGTTTTCCTTCTGGCAGTCCTCTAGGTGGACCTTCGACAGGGACCAATACTTTGCCAAGTACATTATTATTGATCGGGCACTTTTTACAAACTGAATTGTATTTAGGTTGTGAAGTCCATCTTATACAAAAGTTAAAATCTACCGCTACTTCCAATATTTTGAAAGCATTGGGTGATCACGCAACTTCACGGGAACTACTTCATTTCTTTTAATTTCCTTCCGGCAGTCCTCTAGGTGGACCTTCGACAGGGACCAATACTTTGCCAAGTACATTATTATTGATCGGGCACTTTTTACAAACTGAATTGTATTTAGGTTGTGTAGTCCATCTTATACAAAAGTTAAAATCTACCGCTACTTCCAATATTTTGAAAGCATTGGGGGATCACGCAACTTCACGGGAACTACTTCATTTCTTTTAATTTCCTTCCGGCAGTCCTCTAGGTGGACCTTCGACAGGGACCAATACTTTGCCAAGTACATTATTATTGATCGGGCACTTTTCATAAACTGAATTGAATTTAGTTTATGCAGTCCATTTTATACAAAAGTTAAAAACTACCGCTACTTCCAATATTTTAAAAGCATCGGGTGATCACGCAACTCCATGGGAACTACTTCATTTCTTTTGTTTTCCTTCTGGCAGTCCTCTAGGTGGACCTTCGACAGGGACCAATACTTTGCCAAGTACATTATTATTGATCGGGCACTTTTTACAAACTGAATTGTATTTAGGTTGTGAAGTCCATTTTAAACAAAAGTTAAAAACTACCGCTACTTTCAACGTTTTGAAAGCATCGGGTGATCACGCAACTCCACGGGAACTACTTCATTTCTTTGAATTTCCTTCCGGCAGTCCTCCAGGTGGACCGTCGGCAGGGACCAATACTTTGCCGAGTACATTATTATTGATCGGGCACTTTTTACAAACTGAATTGTATTTAGGTTGCGTAGTCCATTTTAAACAAAAGTTAAAAACTACCGCTACTTCCAATATTTTAAAAGCATCGGGTGATCACGCAACTCCATGGGAACTACTTCATTTCTTTTGTTTTCCTTCTGGCAGTCCTCTAGGTGGACCTTCGACAGGGACCAATACTTTGCCAAGTACATTATTATTGACCGGGCACTTTTTACAAACTGAATTGTATTTAGGTTGTGAAGTCCATTTTACTGAGAAATATTCTTAAATGTTTCTTCAATTGGACGTTATTTAGCTCCCTCCAACTTTTCGGTAACTTATTATAAATACCGCTACTTCCAATGTTTTAAAAGCATCGGGTGATCACGCAACTCCACGGGAACTAACTCATTTCTTTGAATTTCCTTCCGGCAGTCCTCTAGGTGGACCGTCGGCAAGGACCAATACTTTGCCGAGTACATTATTATTGATCGGGCACTTTTTACAAACTGAATTGTATTTAGGTTGTGTAGTCCATCTTATACAAAAGTTAAAATCTACCGCTACTTCCAATATTTTGAAAGCATTGGGGGATCACGCAACTTCACGGGAACTACTTCATTTCTTTTAATTTCCTTCCGGCAGTCCTCTAGGTGGACCTTCGACAGGGACCAATACTTTGCCAAGTACATTATTATTGATCGGGCACTTTTCATAAACTGAATTGTATTTAGGTTATGTAGTCCATTTTATACAAAAGTTAAAAACAACTGCTATTACCAATATTTTAAAAGCATTGGGTGATCACGCAACTCCACGGGAACTACTTCATTTCTTTTAATTTCCTTCCGGCAGTCCTCTAGGTGGACCTTCGACAGGGACCAATACTTTGCCAAGTACATTATTATTCATCGGGAACTTTTCACAAACTGAATTGTATTTAGGTTGTGTAGTCCATTTTATACAAAAGTTAAAAAACTACCGCTACTTACAATATTTTAAAAGCATCGGGTGATCACGCAACTCCATGGGAACTAACTCATTTCTTTGAATTTCCTTCCGGCAGTCCTCTAGGTGGACCGTCGGCAGGGACCAATACTTTGCCGAGTACATTATTATTGATCGGGCACTTTTTACAAACTGAATTGTATTTAGGTTGTGAAGACCATTTTATGCAAAAGTTAAAAACTACCGCTAATTTCAATGTTTTAACAGCATCGGTTGATCACGCAAATCCACGGGAACTTCTTCATTTCATTTGTTTTACTTCTGGCAGTCCTCTAGGTGGACCTTCGACAGGGACCAATACTTTGCCAAGTACATTATTATTGATCGGGCACTTTTTACAAACTGAATTGTATTTAGGTTGTGAAGTCCATTTTAAACAAAAGTTAAAAACAACCGCTACTTTCAATGTTTTGAAAGCATCGGGTGATCACGCAACTCCACGGGAACTACCTCATTCCTTTGAATTTCCTTCCGGCAGTCCTGTAGGTGGACCGTCGGCAAGGACCAATACTTTGCCGAGTACATTATTATTGATCGGGCACTTTTTACAAACTGAATTGTATTTAGGTTGTGTAGTCCATCTTATACAAAAGTTAAAATCTACCGCTACTTCCAATATTTTGAAAGCATTGGGTGATCACGCAACTTCACGGGAACTACTTCATTTCTTTTAATTTCCTTCCGGCAGTCCTCTAGGTGGACCTTCGACAGGGACCAATACTTTGCCAAGTACATTATTATTGATCGGGCACTTTTTACAAACTGAATTGTATTTAGGTTGTGTAGTCCATCTTATACAAAAGTTAAAATCTACCGCTACTTCCAATATTTTGAAAGCATTGGGTGATCACGCAACTTCACGGGAACTACTTCATTTCTTTTAATTTCCTTCCGGCAGTCCTCTAGGTGGACCTTCGACAGGGACCAATACTTTGCCAAGTACATTATTATTGATCGGGCACTTTTCATAAACTGAATTGTATTTAGGTTATGTAGTCCATTTTATACAAAAGTTAAAAACTACCGCTACTTCCAATATTTTAAAAGCATCGGGTGATCACGCAACTCCATATGAACTACTTCATTTCTTTTGTTTTCCTTCTGGCAGTCCTCTAGGTGGACCTTCGACAGGGACCAATACTTTGCCAAGTACATTATTATTGATCGGGCACTTTTTACAAACTGAATTGTATTTAGGTTGTGAAGTCCATTTTACTGAGAAATATTCTTATATGTTTCTTCAATTGGACGTTATTTAGCTCCCTCCAACTTTTCGGTAACTTATTATAAATACCGCTACTTCCAATGTTTTAAAAGCATCTGGTGATCACGCAACTCCACGGGAACTAACTCATTTCTTTGAATTTCCTTCCGGCAGTCCTCTAGGTGGACCGTCGGCAAGGACCAATACTTTGCCGAGTACATTATTATTGATCGGGCACTTTTTACAAACTGAATTGTATTTAGGTTGTGTAGTCCATCTTATACAAAAGTTAAAATCTACCGCTACTTCCAATATTTTGAAAGCATTGGGGGATCACGCAACTTCACGGGAACTACTTCATTTCTTTTAATTTCCTTCCGGCAGTCCTCTAGGTGGACCTTCGACAGGGACCAATACTTTGCCAAGTACATTATTATTGATCGGGCACTTTTCATAAACTGAATTGAATTTAGGTTATGCAGTCCATTTTATACAAAAGTTAAAAACTACCGCTACTTCCAATATTTTAAAAGCATCGGGTGATCACGCAACTCCATGGGAACTACTTCATTTCTTTTGTTTTCCTTCTGGCAGTCCTCTAGGTGGACCTTCGACAGGGACCAATACTTTGCCAAGTACATTATTATTGATCGGGCACTTTTTACAAACTGAATTGTATTTAGGTTGTGAAGTCCATTTTAAACAAAAGTTAAAAACTACCGCTACTTTCAACGTTTTGAAAGCATCGGGTGATCACGCAACTCCACGGGAACTACTTCATTTCTTTGAATTTCCTTCCGGCAGTCCTCCAGGTGGACCGTCAGCAGGGACCAATACTTTGCCGAGTACATTATTATTGATCGGGCACTTTTTACAAACTGAATTGTATTTAGGTTGCGTAGTCCATTTTATACAAAAGTTAAAAAACTACCGCTAAAGATAAAGATAAAGATAAAGATATATTTATTTGCTCAAACACGTGTATACATGCAGGCATAAATAATAAGTGCATGCAGGATAACATAAAAAAAGTACAAAAAGTTCAGACATGTTGGCCACATTCTATGGCGTGCAAATATTTTCAAAGTTATTATAATGAACAATTACAAAATATTAATTTAAACACAATCCTTACAAAAATGTCAACAATAAAAACTGAATATAAATAATAATCATGTCAAAATATACATGGAAATGTCAATTAATAATTGTATCTCACAAAATTATGTAAAATATCAAATAAAAAAAATGTATGTCATTATCTGTGTCAAATATCTGCTAATAATGTCATGAACAATTACAAAAAAATGAATTAACATTTAATAATTACAAAATGTCAACAATCTTAAAAAATAAATAATAACAATGTCTTAACATTGTATCAAACAAATGTCATATGAAATGTATGATAGAAGAATATCAAATATATGTCAAAAAAACTAAGTATGTCAAAGCTATGCAATATTCATCAAATATTAAAATATCAATAATAATCTATGTCAAACTAAATGATTCCGCCAGAAATTCGCTAACAGTGTAGTAAGCCTTTTTACTGAGAAACATTCTTAAATGTTTCTTCAATTGGACGTTATTTAGCTCCCTCCAACTTTTCGGTAACTTATTATAAATACCGCTACTTCCAATGTTTTAAAAGCATCTGGTGATCACGCAACTCCACGGGAACTAACTCATTTCTTTTGTTTTCCTTCTGGCAGTCCTCTAGGTGGACCTTCGACAGGGACCAATACTTTGCCAAGTACATTATTATTGATCGGGCACTTTTTACAAACTGAATTGTATTTAGGTTGTGAAGTCCATCTTATACAAAAGTTAAAATCTACCGCTACTTCCAATATTTTGAAAGCATTGGGTGATCACGCAACTTCACGGGAACTACTTCATTTCTTTTAATTTCCTTCCGGCAGTCCTCTAGGTGGACCTTCGACAGGGACCAATACTTTGCCAAGTACATTATTATTGATCGGGCACTTTTTACAAACTGAATTGTATTTAGGTTGTGTAGTCCATCTTATACAAAAGTTAAAATCTACCGCTACTTCCAATATTTTGAAAGCATTGGGGGATCACGCAACTTCACGGGAACTACTTCATTTCTTTTAATTTCCTTCCGGCAGTCCTCTAGGTGGACCTTCGACAGGGACCAATACTTTGCCAAGTACATTATTATTGATCGGGCACTTTTCATAAACTGAATTGAATTTAGTTTATGCAGTCCATTTTATACAAAAGTTAAAAACTACCGCTACTTCCAATATTTTAAAAGCATCGGGTGATCACGCAACTCCATGGGAACTACTTCATTTCTTTTGTTTTCCTTCTGGCAGTCCTCTAGGTGGACCTTCGACAGGGACCAATACTTTGCCAAGTACATTATTATTGATCGGGCACTTTTTACAAACTGAATTGTATTTAGGTTGTGAAGTCCATTTTAAACAAAAGTTAAAAACTACCGCTACTTTCAACGTTTTGAAAGCATCGGGTGATCACGCAACTCCACGGGAACTACTTCATTTCTTTGAATTTCCTTCCGGCAGTCCTCCAGGTGGACCGTCGGCAGGGACCAATACTTTGCCGAGTACATTATTATTGATCGGGCACTTTTTACAAACTGAATTGTATTTAGGTTGCGTAGTCCATTTTAAACAAAAGTTAAAAACTACCGCTACTTCCAATATTTTAAAAGCATCGGGTGATCACGCAACTCCATGGGAACTACTTCATTTCTTTTGTTTTCCTTCTGGCAGTCCTCTAGGTGGACCTTCGACAGGGACCAATACTTTGCCAAGTACATTATTATTGACCGGGCACTTTTTACAAACTGAATTGTATTTAGGTTGTGAAGTCCATTTTACTGAGAAATATTCTTAAATGTTTCTTCAATTGGACGTTATTTAGCTCCCTCCAACTTTTCGGTAACTTATTATAAATACCGCTACTTCCAATGTTTTAAAAGCATCGGGTGATCACGCAACTCCACGGGAACTAACTCATTTCTTTGAATTTCCTTCCGGCAGTCCTCTAGGTGGACCGTCGGCAAGGACCAATACTTTGCCGAGTACATTATTATTGATCGGGCACTTTTTACAAACTGAATTGTATTTAGGTTGTGTAGTCCATCTTATACAAAAGTTAAAATCTACCGCTACTTCCAATATTTTGAAAGCATTGGGGGATCACGCAACTTCACGGGAACTACTTCATTTCTTTTAATTTCCTTCCGGCAGTCCTCTAGGTGGACCTTCGACAGGGACCAATACTTTGCCAAGTACATTATTATTGATCGGGCACTTTTCATAAACTGAATTGTATTTAGGTTATGTAGTCCATTTTATACAAAAGTTAAAAACAACTGCTATTACCAATATTTTAAAAGCATTGGGTGATCACGCAACTCCACGGGAACTACTTCATTTCTTTTAATTTCCTTCCGGCAGTCCTCTAGGTGGACCTTCGACAGGGACCAATACTTTGCCAAGTACATTATTATTCATCGGGAACTTTTCACAAACTGAATTGTATTTAGGTTGTGTAGTCCATTTTATACAAAAGTTAAAAAACTACCGCTACTTACAATATTTTAAAAGCATCGGGTGATCACGCAACTCCATGGGAACTAACTCATTTCTTTGAATTTCCTTCCGGCAGTCCTCTAGGTGGACCGTCGGCAGGGACCAATACTTTGCCGAGTACATTATTATTGATCGGGCACTTTTTACAAACTGAATTGTATTTAGGTTGTGAAGACCATTTTATGCAAAAGTTAAAAACTACCGCTAATTTCAATGTTTTAACAGCATCGGTTGATCACGCAAATCCACGGGAACTTCTTCATTTCATTTGTTTTACTTCTGGCAGTCCTCTAGGTGGACCTTCGACAGGGACCAATACTTTGCCAAGTACATTATTATTGATCGGGCACTTTTTACAAACTGAATTGTATTTAGGTTGTGAAGTCCATTTTAAACAAAAGTTAAAAACAACCGCTACTTTCAATGTTTTGAAAGCATCGGGTGATCACGCAACTCCACGGGAACTACCTCATTCCTTTGAATTTCCTTCCGGCAGTCCTGTAGGTGGACCGTCGGCAAGGACCAATACTTTGCCGAGTACATTATTATTGATCGGGCACTTTTTACAAACTGAATTGTATTTAGGTTGTGTAGTCCATCTTATACAAAAGTTAAAATCTACCGCTACTTCCAATATTTTGAAAGCATTGGGTGATCACGCAACTTCACGGGAACTACTTCATTTCTTTTAATTTCCTTCCGGCAGTCCTCTAGGTGGACCTTCGACAGGGACCAATACTTTGCCAAGTACATTATTATTGATCGGGCACTTTTTACAAACTGAATTGTATTTAGGTTGTGTAGTCCATCTTATACAAAAGTTAAAATCTACCGCTACTTCCAATATTTTGAAAGCATTGGGTGATCACGCAACTTCACGGGAACTACTTCATTTCTTTTAATTTCCTTCCGGCAGTCCTCTAGGTGGACCTTCGACAGGGACCAATACTTTGCCAAGTACATTATTATTGATCGGGCACTTTTCATAAACTGAATTGTATTTAGGTTATGTAGTCCATTTTATACAAAAGTTAAAAACTACCGCTACTTCCAATATTTTAAAAGCATCGGGTGATCACGCAACTCCATATGAACTACTTCATTTCTTTTGTTTTCCTTCTGGCAGTCCTCTAGGTGGACCTTCGACAGGGACCAATACTTTGCCAAGTACATTATTATTGATCGGGCACTTTTTACAAACTGAATTGTATTTAGGTTGTGAAGTCCATTTTACTGAGAAATATTCTTATATGTTTCTTCAATTGGACGTTATTTAGCTCCCTCCAACTTTTCGGTAACTTATTATAAATACCGCTACTTCCAATGTTTTAAAAGCATCTGGTGATCACGCAACTCCACGGGAACTAACTCATTTCTTTGAATTTCCTTCCGGCAGTCCTCTAGGTGGACCGTCGGCAAGGACCAATACTTTGCCGAGTACATTATTATTGATCGGGCACTTTTTACAAACTGAATTGTATTTAGGTTGTGTAGTCCATCTTATACAAAAGTTAAAATCTACCGCTACTTCCAATATTTTGAAAGCATTGGGGGATCACGCAACTTCACGGGAACTACTTCATTTCTTTTAATTTCCTTCCGGCAGTCCTCTAGGTGGACCTTCGACAGGGACCAATACTTTGCCAAGTACATTATTATTGATCGGGCACTTTTCATAAACTGAATTGAATTTAGGTTATGCAGTCCATTTTATACAAAAGTTAAAAACTACCGCTACTTCCAATATTTTAAAAGCATCGGGTGATCACGCAACTCCATGGGAACTACTTCATTTCTTTTGTTTTCCTTCTGGCAGTCCTCTAGGTGGACCTTCGACAGGGACCAATACTTTGCCAAGTACATTATTATTGATCGGGCACTTTTTACAAACTGAATTGTATTTAGGTTGTGAAGTCCATTTTAAACAAAAGTTAAAAACTACCGCTACTTTCAACGTTTTGAAAGCATCGGGTGATCACGCAACTCCACGGGAACTACTTCATTTCTTTGAATTTCCTTCCGGCAGTCCTCCAGGTGGACCGTCAGCAGGGACCAATACTTTGCCGAGTACATTATTATTGATCGGGCACTTTTTACAAACTGAATTGTATTTAGGTTGCGTAGTCCATTTTATACAAAAGTTAAAAAACTACCGCTAAAGATAAAGATAAAGATAAAGATATATTTATTTGCTCAAACACGTGTATACATGCAGGCATAAATAATAAGTGCATGCAGGATAACATAAAAAAAGTACAAAAAGTTCAGACATGTTGGCCACATTCTATGGCGTGCAAATATTTTCAAAGTTATTATAATGAACAATTACAAAATATTAATTTAAACACAATCCTTACAAAAATGTCAACAATAAAAACTGAATATAAATAATAATCATGTCAAAATATACATGGAAATGTCAATTAATAATTGTATCTCACAAAATTATGTAAAATATCAAATAAAAAAAATGTATGTCATTATCTGTGTCAAATATCTGCTAATAATGTCATGAACAATTACAAAAAAATGAATTAACATTTAATAATTACAAAATGTCAACAATCTTAAAAAATAAATAATAACAATGTCTTAACATTGTATCAAACAAATGTCATATGAAATGTATGATAGAAGAATATCAAATATATGTCAAAAAAACTAAGTATGTCAAAGCTATGCAATATTCATCAAATATTAAAATATCAATAATAATCTATGTCAAACTAAATGATTCCGCCAGAAATTCGCTAACAGTGTAGTAAGCCTTTTTACTGAGAAACATTCTTAAATGTTTCTTCAATTGGACGTTATTTAGCTCCCTCCAACTTTTCGGTAACTTATTATAAATACCGCTACTTCCAATATTTTGAAAGCATCGGGTGATCACGCAACTCCACGGAAACTACTTCATTTCTTTTAATTTCCTTCCGTCAGTCCTCTAGGTGGACCGTCGACAGGGACCAATACTTTGCCGAGTACATTATTATTGATCAGGCACTTTTCAAAAACTGAATTGTATTTAGGTTGTGTAGTCCATTTTATACAAACGTTAAAAAAACTACCGCTACTTCCAATATTTTAAAAGCATCGGGTGTTCACGCAACTCCACGGGAACTACCTCATTTCTTTGAATTTCCTTCCGGCAGTCCTCTAGGTGGACCGTCGGCAGGGACCAATACTTTGCCGAGTACATTATTATTGATCGGGCACTTTTTACAAACTGAATTGTATTTAGGTTGTGAAGTCCATTTTATACAAAAGTTAAAAACTACCGCTACTTCCAATATTTGAAAGCATTGGGTGATCACGCAACTTCACTGGAACAACTTCATTTCTTTGCATTTCCTTCCGGCAGTCCTCTAGGTGGACCGTCGACAGGGACCAATACTTTGCCAAGTACATTATTATTGATCGGGCACTTTTAACAAACTGAATTGTATTTAAGTTGTGTAGTCCATTTTATACAAAAGTTAAAAACTACCGCTACTTCCAATATTTTGAAAGCATCGGGTGATCACGCAACTCCACGGGAACTACTTCATTTCTTTTAATTTCCTTCCGGCAGTCCTCTAGGTGGACCGTCGACAGGGACCAATACTTTGCCGAGTACATTATTATTGATTGGACACTTTTCACAAACTGAATTGTATTTAGGTTGTGTAGTCCATTTTATACAAAAGTTAAAAACTACCGCTACTTCCAATATTTTAAAAGCATCGGGTGATCACGCAACTCCACGGGAACTACCTCATTTTTTTGAATTTCCTTCCGGCAGTCCTCTAGGTGGACCGTCGACAGGGACCAATACTTTGCCGAGTACATTATTATTGATTGGACACTTTTCACAAACTGAATTGTATTTAGGTTGTGTAGTCCATTTTATACAAAAGTTAAAAACTACCGCTACTTCCAATATTTTTAAAGCATTGGGTGATCACGCAACTTCACGGGAACTACTTCATTTCTTTGAATTACCTTCCGGCAGTCCTCTAGGTGGTCCGTCGACAGGGACCAATACTTTGCCAAGTACATTATTATGATCGGGCACTTTTTACAAACTGAATTGTATTTAGGTTGTGTAGTCCATTTTATACAAAAGATAAAAACAACCGCTACTTTCAATGTTTTGAAAGCATCGGGTGATCACAAATATATTTTGAATATCAGCGGCTCTGCCCCACAGTAGAATACCGTAGGACATGATAAAACTAAAAATGAATGAAAATAACTAAAGTAGACCAACCTTGCTGTATCAACGTCAGTGTACTGTCTAACCTTTCTGACGGCGTAGGCGGCTGAGCTAAGCCTACCCGCTAGGCTTGATATATGTGGCCCCCATTGAATTTTTGAGTCTACTGTTATACCCAGAAACACAGCTGAATCAACAGTTTCGAGCTTCTCATTGCCGAGCACAATGTTGGGACCCAGATTTCTAACATTGGGCAAAGCGAACTTTATGCATTTAGTCTTCTTGGCATTAAGAACAAGATTATTTGTTGTGAACCAATCTGTGACCATTGATAGTGAGTTATTTAGTCTTCTTGGCATTAAGAACGAGATTATTTGTTGTGAACCAATCTGTGACCATTGATAGTGCGTTATTCACGTCATCAAAAACTTGTCTATTCCTATCTACTTTAAAGATCAGAGAAGTATCATCTGCAAACAGCACAACGTCGCAAATATCCTTTAAATAGAATGGCATATCGTTACTATAAACCAGAAATAAAAACGGACCCAGTATTGAGCCTTGAAGTACACCCAGCTCAACAGGTAACCTGGAAGATTTAGCGCCATTAACGTCTACGCATTGGTATCTTTTATGTAAATATGACTCAATTACATTTAGGGCTTCGTTTTGAACACCGTTATGACGTAGTTTACGCAAAAGCGTATCATGGTGAACGCAATCGAAGGCTTTAGAAAGATCGCAGAAAACACCAATTGCATTTCGCGACTTCTCCCATGCGTCAAATATGTGTTTCAACAAAGCAACACCCGCATCTGTAGTCGAGCGACCCTTCGTAAACCCATATTGGTCATTGTGAAGGAGGCTATGTAAGTTAAAATGTCTGAGTAACTGCTTAAGAATTAACTTTTCAAATATTTTGCTGAATGCAGGCAAAATAGAGATTGGTCTGAAATTACCAATATCATTTCTGCTACCGGATTTAAATAGAGGGATGACTTTACTGCTCTTCATGAGATCAGGAAAAGTACCCAAATCAATGCATTTGTTAAACGTAACAGCAAGATAGGGGGCCACAATGTCTATTATATTGCCCAAAAGTTTGGTAGATATGCCCCAGTAATCACCCGTGTTTTTAGATTTAAGAGAATTAAAAACATTAACTACATCACGAGGCGCTACATGCTCGAATCTCAATACATAACTACATTTAGGGACGCTACTATGCAATAGGTTTTCAGCCTTAGACGGCGACGAACTTAAGGAGCAAGTCGTCGTTGCAGGTATGCTCGTAAAAAACTCATTAAATGCCTCAGCTACGTCAGCTGGTTTATGAACTAACTTGTTATCAACCATGATCTCGAGTTGATTTTCTTTTTTAACCGATTTACCCGTTTCGTTGTTTATGTTTTTCCAAGTGGCTTTTACTTTGTTATTAGAATTTTTAATAGTCTCACTTAGAAATTTGATTTTGCAACACGACAAATCTTTCTAAATAATTTTGAATAATTTTTAACATATTCTAAAAAATTGTTATCAAACTTGTACTGTCTCAGACCATACAACTCATACAAACTCGCTCGGCTTTTATAAATGCCTGGTGTAGCCCATTGGTTGAAACCAGCGGAAGTCCCAGTAATGTTGATAGTTTTAGTTTTAAAAACGGATTTGTACTCATTTTGCACAACATCAAAAAGGGCCTCGTACATTTCATTTGGGTTCTCGTACTCTATTATTGACGGTATAACTTTAAGAGCTATATTATTTTTAAACTTACTGCAACGACTAACAGTATAAGGCCTGCATTCTACTTTGCGCGGCTTTTTACTTAATGGCATAGGGAAGCTAGCCATTAATCCACAGTGATCTGATGATAAATCACTTAACACCAATTTATTGTCGGCATCAAAATCACAAAATATATTATCAAGGCAAGTCAACGAAGACGCCGTGATCCTAGTTGGTTCGAAAAACAAATTAAATTAATTAAAAGATTTAAATAAGTTCAGAAGCCTAGTACTTAGTGGAGTAACATCTAAAATATTAACATTAAAATCTCCACATAAAATTATATTTTTACTACTGCATTTAATCTTATTAAGTGCATCCTCCATTGCAGATTCGAAACTAGTAAAGTCCCCTGAAGCGGGTCTGTAAACACAAATTATTATGTACCGCTCAAAATCAACACAAGACAACTCGATAGTGCGCTCAATGGAAAGATTAACTAGGTCTAACCGTTGTTTACATTTTAACTTGTTTGAAACAAGAATTAAAGATCCACCGCGAATAGCAGTTTTTCTCACAAATGCACTCTGTGCAGAAAATAAATCATCATTGATAAACACTACTTCATGCTCTTTCAACCAATGTTCAGTTAAACATAACACATGAACATCATAATT
The DNA here is from genome assembly GCA_948252205.1 of Orthosia incerta. Classification (NCBI taxonomy): domain Eukaryota; kingdom Metazoa; phylum Arthropoda; class Insecta; order Lepidoptera; family Noctuidae; genus Orthosia; species Orthosia incerta. The sequence goes on from OX411760.1 coordinate 7,318,479, forward strand.
CTCCATAAACAAGCTTAACCCTAATTCCTTGCCGGACAAACCCTGCATATTTTGATGTACAACATTCAACATATGCGACTCACCCGTTGTCGAACCTAACAGTTTAAACTACTAGGTGTGTGTATAGCAATGTTAGTATCACTACCAACAGAATCAAAAGTGATATTAGTATCTATACTAATAGTATCAATAAAGATGTTAGTGTCACCACAAACAGTAAACGTAGGTACAGTATAAGTACCGGTGTAAACGTGTAAAGTATATGCTAAAAGATTAGCAATCCGTCTCCTACAACTAGCTGGCAAAAACATGGAACAATCAGTGAGTCTGTAATCTGTAATAAAACTATTACAATCAAAATATATAATCACGTCCCTGTGACGACAAGTCCTGTTATACATCAGCAGATTCAGATTATAAATATGCCTATTTTGCTCATCCGACAAACAATCAGAGTAAGGCAAAGCAGAAAAATAAATTTACAATTATAAGACTCATGGAGCTATAGCATTAAATTAAAACATGCAACTAAATCCTTTTTTCTTACAGCTAAGCTATCCCCAAATAACAATATTACAGTTGAATTGGGATTTATTTTAGTCAATTTAAGACTATTAATTAACTGGCTAAAACTGGCACCGGGTAAACAATGATTTACAATATACTGTTGAGAACACTGACTAAAAATACTACCAAAACCTTGACCAAATTTATCTGAAAAAACATAAGCTGAATTATTTAAAATATTATTATTATTAACTACTGGTTGAGCCATTAAGGGTGTGGGTGTGACATGCTGAGGATCTGGTGTCTGAGAGCAGGCACAGCTACAAGAGAAGTTGCACCTGACCAAGTATACCAGCTCGTTGGCCTCCAGCATGCGCTTACTCAGATCTTGTTGAGAAGCCTCATATTTGATAAAGATATCTTTTAGAGCACATTCCCTCAGAAACAACTCATCCTGAAGGTTCTGACAGTCAGCATCATACCTGATCCTACATAATTCTAAATCAGTATTACATTTTTTTAATTCTTGCATTATATTTACATTTTTTTGTCTTAGTTTTAAATTTAATTTGTTCAGTTTTTGTCCCTTCAGTGACTTTTTAATTTTTCTAATTAACTTGTTAATCTTAATATATTTCTTAATTTTTTTATGACTAGTAAATAAACTGCATTTATTAAGAGTGTCATTAGTTAAGTCTATGGTCACTATTGGTTCAACACATGTGGGTCCGGACCGGCTATCAACCAACTCATGATAAAGACTGCAGGTGTTCGCAGACTCTTCACTGGCCTTAAGCTTTTCCAGGCGTGTTACGGTGTTGTGTGCCTTGCTTAATTCCAGCTCCAGTTCTGAAATACGTTTTAAGGCCTGATCGTAGGTGTCACTGCACTGTTCAAAGTTACCAACAAGTTGAGGGAGGTGTTGATGCTGGTCCAGTATGTCCACATGCTGCATATGCAGTTCAGCCAACTGGTTTTTGAGCTCAGTGTTCTTTCTAATAACTAAACCTATTTCCACCTCACTTTCTTCCCTTTCCTTTAACAGCTGACGGACCGTGGTTTGGCTAGATTCTAGCTCCTTCAAAGTAGCCCTAAGTTTTTCCTCTAAGGATGCAGCTCTGCGAGTCAACATGATGAAGACAACCTCAGAGGCACCCTGGAATTAGAGAAGAAACAGCTAAGTATGTGAAAAGAATAGGAGTGAGGGACAGAAAGAATAAGTTTAAAAAGAGTGAAAACTAATTAGATTTAAGGTAATTATTTACAGAGAAAAAAAAGGAATAAAAGTTATGAAAGATATATTAGTAGTTTTATCTTAGTTGATATCACTACTTTACTAAATAAATAGGATAAATAACAAAATTAAAGTGACAAAATCTAATTGAGGGTACTAGTACTACTGGTTTTATTTTTGTTTTTTTTTAAAACACAGTAATTTCCTAGACTGGTTTTATCTAGGAAATAATAGTGAAAGAACTATCTCTAGTAATCAAGTTCATGAATTTTATAAGGCCTAAACATATTAAAAATAATTTTAAAGTTTCATCTGCATGGACATCATTTATATTATAATGAAAGTGTTAAATAGGCCATAGCTCGCAGGGAATAGGGAATAATTGTTCAATGGGCAATAGGACCTATTATAATTAATATTTTTATTCTAACTAAAAGTTAAATAAACAAAATACTCCCCCGGTAAGGTGGTGACTTCAAATGTGTCCGTTGAATGACAGCTGTTACTGGTTTAATGAATTTCTCATTGATTTTGCATCGAAACAATTTGCAAACACAGATCCTTATTATTTATGGGTAGATTAATAGTTTTGAGTACAATTAAGACTTATTAAATACTTAAAAATAATACTTTCACAATTCTTTTTAAGTTATAAACAGCCTTGATGTCGAAATTAGGGCTTTACGTATATTGGCTGGCATTTCAATAATGTAATTACAGCTCGACGCATCTTTCTTCCCAGATTTGTGGCTTAATTTAACAGAGGCCAAAAAGGACTCCATGGACATCTCTGGCAACTTGTCGGGTATGTTTTGTTCGTAAATGCACCTGAAGACTTCAGTTTCAGACAGGGTAGACGGCACTCCAACAATCACGATCCGTGGTTTGCGTTTCTTGGGCTCATCGGCGGTTAGTCCAGATGTAGAAAGCTGGACGGCGTTCTTGATTTTTTCAGCGTCATGCTTGGTCTCTGTGCTAATAACAACACCTCCATTTTTGGTCTTGCGGACACCCCGTACATGCAGCTTCATTTGATCAGGTCGTATGACTTTTGTTACCATGTCTTTAGTTTCGTCACTGGACTTGAGTTTGTCACTAGGATAAATTACCACAGAGCTTAAATTGTTCGGTCGAATGAAATCATTTAATCCCTTTTTCACCATGTCGGCAAACGAAACATTGCCCGCAGTGCCAGAGTCCTTAATCGTCTGCTTGAGGTCCGAGATGTGTTCAGTCAAATTGCGCTTTTCTTTTAAGGCATCAATCATATCGTGTGCTAGAATTGCTTTCTGCTTCAGAGATTGGTATAGGACTGCCATCTGTGAAGTGCCAGATCCTATTTTACGACACAAGTTAGAAATCTTCAGTTTTTGTTCCGAGTTTAATTTGCCATCCGAGGCAATAGAGCAAACCTCATTTAAGTGCTGCTCAATGGTTGACATCCATCTTTGTATGTCGGGCGTGGATGCGACTTCAATCGAGAAATCTGATTGGGCTGGGATTTGCGACGTCATCTTCGCTGGCGAGGTGGAGGCTTGCACTCGGCCGCTTGGATTACAGGGACTGTTATCCATTTTATTTGATAGTCACTTCACTGTTTCTAAGTTCATTATGTTTACAAAACTACACAGTAGGCAAAAATTTATAAAGAAGGTCACTATTATAATTGTTTTAATTAAATATTTCTAACGAGTACGTCTGTATTCTACGAACGAGCGCGAATGAATGATTGTTTTAAAAATGTTTTGAAAGCATCGGTTGATCACGCAACTACACGGGAACTACTTCATTTCTTTTAATTTCCTTCTGGCAGTCCTCTAGGTGGACCTTCGACAGGGATCAATACTTTGCCGAGTACATTATTATTAATCGGGCACTTTTCACAAACTGAATTGTATTTAGGTTGTGTAGTCCATTTTATACAAAAGTTAAAAACTACCGCTACTACCAATATTTTAAAAGCATTGGGTGATCACGCAACTCCACGGGAACTACTTCATTTCTTTTAATTTCCTTCTGGCAGTCCTCTAGGTGGACCTTCGACATGGACCAATACATTGCCGAGTACATTATTATTGATCGGGCACTTTTCACAAACTGAATTGTATTTAGGTTGTGTAGTCCATTTTATACAAAAGTTAAAAACTACCGCTACTACCAATATTTTAAAAGCATTGGGTGATCACGCAACTCCACGGGAACTACTTCATTTCTTTTAATTTCCTTCCGGCAGTCCTCTAGGTGGACCGTCGATAGGGACCAATACTTTGCCGAGTACATTATTATTCATCGGGAACTTTTCACAAACTGAATTGTATTTAGGTTGTGTAGTTAATTGTATACAGCATCGAGTGATCACGCAACTCCACGGGAACTACTTCATTTCTTTTAAATTCCTTTCGGCAGTCCTCTAGGTGGACCGTCGACAGGGACCAATACTTTGCCAAGTACATTATTATTGATCGGGCACTTTTCACAAACTGAATTGTATTTAGGTTGTGAAGTCCATTTTATACAAAATTTATAAACTACCGCTACTTCCAATATTTTAAAAGCATCGGGTCATAAGTCGTTTATTTCTTAACAATACACATTGTGTAGAAAGTAATAAGGAAAATAGAGAAAACACCATAAAAAACAATCGAATTAAAAATACTGGTAAGTAACAATATGTCAATAATTGAAGTTAAGAGAGGAGGAGCATGTATCCTAATTATAAATGGACACGAATGGAAAGAGTTAATGAAAATCTCAAAAATGTCAATAACAGGGACTTTTGAATGCTGTGCCATCGAGTTCACCAAATACAAGACTGCTTTTGTGTGTGTTTACAGAATTCCAAATACTAACAATCTTAATAGTTTTTTTAATCAGTTCGAATTAGTCGTACATGAATTATCAAAGAATGCCTATAAAAATATTGTAATAGCCGGCGATTTCAATATAGACATATTGAAAAGGAATTATCAGTCGATGGAATTTGAGTGCCTTCTACTTAGCTTCAACCTCAAACTAGCAATAAATCAACCAACTCGAACGGAAAGTCAAACATGTATCGATAATTTTGCGCATAATTATAACAAACGGTGTAAATCAGAAGTCTTAGAGTTTGCCCTTTCAGACCACACAGCCCAGATTTTAAAATGTCCGGTAAATAAGATATGTACGATCTACAAATACGGTGCTATTAGACGCAATTACAGCAAGGAAAATACATCTAAATTTAAATATTGTATGAAAAAAATTTATTTCTCCGAAATATATGAAACGGATGTCTCGAACATTGCACACAATAAATTTCATGAAATATTTTCTTTTTTCTACAACCTCTGTTTTCCTAGGACCATGGTTACAGTAAATGTAATAACAAAGCCAAGGTGGATATCTAAAGGTATTAAATCCTGTAGTAAAAAAAAACGTCAACTTTTGTGGACCTAAAGATTGAAATCAAATAAAGTAAATAGAACTCGCTTTAAAGAATACTCTAAGCGTTTTAGAAAAATTATGACTCGGATACAGCGTTCACAAAATAACTATAAAATCAAAACATCACACAATAAATGTAAAACCGCCTGGCAAATAATAAATCAAAGTAAATTTAATGTCCCTAAAAATTATATTTCGAAAATTAAAATTAATAATGACAAAATTACGGATGCGAAACAAATTGCTAATCAATTCAATGACTATTTTATTAATAAAATAAAACCCACCCAGTCCAATTATAAAACTACAGGGTCCATCTTAAACAACAAAAACTCGATGTTTATGGCGCCCTGTACACCACAACAGGCACATACTATTATTAAGGCCTTAAAAAACACAAATAGCGTGGGATACGATGGCATATCAACCAAAGTAATAAAAGCTGTAGCATCTGAAATATGCAACCATTTGTCTCATATTATACATCTGTGTATTGTAGATGGCACGTTTCCTGACGCACTAAAAATAGCTATCGTTAAGCCAGTGTTTAAGAAAGAAGATAGGGAGCTCATGGAATTTTACAGGCCTATTTCTCTGATTCCTATCTTCTCGAAAATATTTGAGAAATTCATTCAAAAGGAATTAAACGGTTACATAGAGAAAAATAATGTATTATGTAATGAGCAAAAGGGTTTTCGCGAAAATAAGACCATAAATATGGCGATCTACGATTTTTTATATACTATATTGATAAAAGTGGATAAAAAAAACACCTGTATGTGCTATCTTCTGCGATATGACTCAAGCATTTGACTACGTTAATCATGACATTCTAATAAACAAACTTGAAAAGTATGGTATAAGAGGCAATGTTCTTAATTTAATTAAATCCTATTTAGACAGTAGGCAGCAAAAGACAGAAATCACTAGAATTAATATAACCACTAAAAAGGAAGAAGTATATTCATCAGATGAACGTCAAACTATTTGGTGTTCCACAAGGTAGTGTACTGGGACCGCCACTTTTTACAATATACATTAATGACTTGCCAAAATCAATTCCACATCCTATGACTTTATTTGCAGATGATAGCACGGTGACCATTTCTAGTAGTAGCACTGACATGATTAAATATAAACTTGACATTCACAATACCTTGACATCAATAATAGAATGGTTAAACAACAATAATTTGAAGATTAATCTAGACAAAACTAAAATCATACATTTTAGCCAACGTTTGACTGTAGAAAATATGGACATAAATATAGATAATAAAATTGTAGAAATCGTAAATACTACAAAATTCCTTGTACTAATAATTGATAAAAGGCTTGACTGGAACTCACAAATCGAGAACCTTTGCAAAAAAGTTTGTAGTACTGCATTCGCGTTGCACTCTCTAGCTGCAGTTGTAAATGTAGATACCCTGATTGCGGCCTACCATGGCTTAGCTGCGTCTCACCTACGATACGGTATCATATTTTGGGAAAACTCTACAGACGCTAACACGGCATTTAAGGCCCAAAAGAGATGCATTAGATCCATGTTCGGGCTAAAAACGGTCGATACCTGTAAACCATATTTTAAAAGGTACAAGATATTAACTCTTCCTTGTCTGTATATCCTCGAAACCGCAATGTTTGTTAAAACAAACCCCAATTTGTTTTCACGTCTACAGGACGTTGTACCTCGTAACAGACGGGATATGACAGTTCTTCAAGGCCATTCAGCAAAAACGGCACTCATGCGCAGAAGTATCGTCTGCATGACGCCTACTATATTTAACATATTGCCTGAACGTTGGAAGGAGCTGAGTGGTAATGCATTCAAGCGTCAGTTGAATGTGTTTCTTACGCAAAAAGCATATTATAGTGTCTCCGAATTTTTAGCTGAAAAAGTTTTTTTTTTGATCGTATTAGTTTTATCTTTTCCTGACAATAATAATAAATTTCTATGAATAATGAATTTAAATTCGATTTAATATCTTGCATGCTCTTGTATGTATGCAATGTTTGAAGAAATAAAGCAATCTAATATAATCTTATCTAATATTAAATTTTGTTTGACATTTTATTGAAATTTTTATATAGATTTTATTATTCATTATTCCTATTTGACATTTGATTGATATTTTAATTTTGTCATTTGTATATTTTATAAATTTGACATGCATTATATTATTTGACATTTGATTTATGTTTTGTTGCATAGTTTTGATAGTGATGTGTTGTTGCTATTTTGTATTTAATTCACTTCTACATTGATTTGAATTGCACTATTTTCATTTTGACATCTGATTTATATTTTTTGCATAGATTTTTATTTGAAATTTTTATTGATATTGTTATTTTAATTTCATTGGTGATAATTATGAAATTCATTTATAATTAAATTCATTCATTGTTTACCTTGCATAATATTTGCACGCCATAGCATGTGGCAAACATGTCGGAATCTTTTGTTATTTTTTGTTATCTTGCATGCATATTGTATGTGTTACCCATGTTTAGCAAATAAATATATCTTATCTTATCTTATCTTGAAAACTCATATTCAACAACAAAAGAAAAAAACATATAGTAACAATAATCCAAATTCCATTTTAAAATCATTCCAGCAAAAAAAAACAAGATTTTTTTTTTAATATTAATATGTCGAAAATAATATTCAAAGGTAAATATAAAAATATCAATAAATTCACATATGTTATCAGTAACAAAACTAAAAATTTAATAGTAATTTATAAGCAAATAAACAATGTCACATATCCAAGGAAGAAAGAAAAATCATAATAATATTACAGTAATCCAAATTCCATTTTCAAATCATACCAGTAAATTACAAATTAAATGTCAATAATAAACTCAATAATGAATATAAAAAGATCAATAACTAATCACATGAGCAATAACAAAATAATTATTATAATAATCGAAATTCCAAAAATACAAGTCAAAATAAAAATTATATAAAAAAAATATATATATAAGAAAGATTCAATGTCAAAAACAAATGTCAATAGCAATTTTAAAGCAAATCAATAATGTCACATATTAAAATACAAAATAAAAATATTATAATCCAAATAATAATAATCGTTATGATAAGAATCCGTATTCCAATTAATCCAATAACATTATAGTCGTTTGTCCTCTAGAAACTCTTCAACACTGTAATAGCCTTTCCTCAATAAGTATGTCTTGAATTTGTGTTTAAATAGCTTTGCACTATTTAAGATTTTGTATTCTACGGGTGACTTGTTGTATAAAAAGACTGACTGATATCTGGGACTGTATTGAACCACGTTCAATTTCGGTTGGATTACGTTAGGAAGGTCTTTTCTTCGAGTTTTGTGTCTAGCTTTTTTTTTTTTTTATTTGTAATGGGTTTGCTCTTGACTCTAGTCTAGGTCATAGGTCATGGTTACCCAGAAGAAGCCTGTTCACTCTAACTTTGAAGAGATTTGAAACACTAGCTTGTCTTTGCTCGACGGTTTCGAGTTTGTGCAAATTTTTTACCTAATTAGTTAGCAATCCTAGTATATAGAGGCATGGCACAGTCAAAATTGTATGTCTAATGAAATGGTCCCTACATGATTCCGTCTGTTTCAAGCGGAGCATTGTCCTTAAGGCCCTCTTTTGAATTACAAATGCCGAGTGTATATTGTACTTGTAACTGTTGCACCAAAACTCAATACTGTATCTAAGCCTAGATTCAACCAAAGCAAAGTATACCATCCTGAGCTGGGCCAAAGTTAGTTCTCAGGCTACTGATAGCGTAGCATGCCGAGCTAATAGAATTCCTTACAGATGATGTTTCAACCTTCCAGTTTAGCAATGCATCAATATGAACACCCAGGAACTTGACGTGGTCAACCACTTCGACTCTGTTACCGCAAGATAAAACCTCAAGACGTCCGAAACAGGGCTACTGTTTCGGACGTTCGATTTGAATAAAACGCACTCTGTTTTATTTACATTGAGTTTTAGATTATTAGTACCAAACCAGTGTTCGAAAGCTTTTAACATGTTATTAATTTTAGATTCTAGGTTATCTAAGTTGTCAGCAGACACTATTGCGTTGGTGTAATCTGCAAAAATAATTAGATTTGCGTCTGTGATTCGCTTTTTTATAAACTCAACTAAATCATGGGTGATCACGCAACTCCACGGGAACTACTTAATTTCTTTTAATTTCCTTCCGGCAGTCCTCAAGGTGGACCGTCCACAGGGACCAATACTTTGCCAAGTACATTATTATTGATCGGGCACTTTTCACAAACTGAATTGTATTTAGGTTATGTAGTCTATTTTATACAAAAGTTAAAAACTACCGCTACTTCCATTTTTTTAAAAGCATCGGGTGATCACGCAACTCCACGGGAACTACTGCATTTCTTTTAATTTCCTTCCGGCAGTCCTCTAGGTGGACCGTCGACAGGGACCAATACTTTGTCGAGTAAATTATTATTCATCGGGCACTTTTTACAAACTGAATTCTATTTAGGTTGTGTAGTCCATTTTATACAAAAGTTAAAAACTACCGCTACTTTCAATGTTTTAAAAGCATCGGGTGATCACGCAACTCTACGGGAACTACTTCATTTCTTTTAATTTCCTTCCGGCAGTCCTCTAGGTGGACCGTCGACAGGGACCAATACTTTGCCGAGTACATTATTATTGATCGGGCACTTTTCACAAACTGAATTGTGTTTAGGTTGTGTAGTCCATTTTATACAAAAGTTAAAAACTTACTAGTATTTCGCTAATTAGTGTACCTGGTAAAGGATTGCATTATTAAGGACGCTTAGTTAATAGAACAATTAGTGATACGTCCATTGAGGTATTAATGGTACGTAGTACATATTATCTCAATGGATACGTCATAATATTGCATAACCCTGAAGTCTAGAATTGTTTAAAGTCATTAAAAGGATCACTAATCATGTAAAGGGTAGCATTCAAGATACAATTAGTTAATTTAATAATTACTTACATAAGAGAAAATGTAATTGTTCCGATTTGGAACGTATCTTAATTTTAAAAGTTCAAATACTTTTCGCATTGTATTTATTTGTATACTAGCTTCTGGCAGCGGCTTTGCCCGCGTGAAAAGTGTTTTCTTATCCCAAGGGAACATTATACCGGGATGAAAAGTAGCATGGGTTTTTTCTAGGCAAGCGTGCTTCACCGTCGACCATATCATCGCTTACCATGAGGTGAGATAGTGGTCAAGCGCAAGCCTATAGATATATAAAAAAAAAAAATATCATTTTTGTATTTTTTTGTATCAATTTCGCGCAATTTGAACAATATTGTAGTTAACTGTTGTAAAATTACAATTTTCATGGACGTCTCACGCTTGACAGAAAATGTGACTATAGAAAATTATTCTCACAACAAAGCACCTAATTCCTCAGACAGTTACCTGGTATCTCCTATGAATTCCGACACTTTTTTACATATAACTCAACTTCAAGGCGGTGTATCAAAATAAAACATGTACCATATTTTAAGTTAAACCAGCGATAATACAACTGTGAAAACTGCTTCAAATTTCGTTTAGTCGTTTTTGCGTCAACCGCGTACAAACATACTTCGTAACAAACAAACTTCAAAAATAATATTTTTGGCATCTATTGCTGATAATAAGACACAGACATCGCTGAGTTACAATTTTATTATATGTTATCTATGATCTATGTGTCGGATTTAGTCAATAGTACGGACGTCAAAACAAATCACAAGCACGCCCCTAGCGGCAATAAAGAGCAAATACGCATTGGCGCGCTTTTATAAGCACTTGCGTGGAGGAAATAGAGCAGTTGAGTACTGGCAGCCGTAGTGCTAAGACGTCGTAGAATCAGTGTCGATCCGTAATATTAGTAAGCAGGAGTGTAACTTGTGTCTATTTGAATATACTCAGTATATCGAATAATTTGTGTGATTTCATTTTCACGATTCACCCACCGACCTGCCCACACACGATGTCTTAACCTAAGGGAATATTTCCCGACTTCCCGATGGTTTGAATCTATCGGCCAGCCTTGATGCGACATCAGAATTGGGATTCGATCGTGCTAATGATATCACACGTAAAAACAAAGCTAGTGAAAATGTCGGTTACATTCTTGCAAAAAAAAAATCGTGGTGTCAGTTGCGACTACCCTCGGTATTGAATAATGAAAACCAGTTTGGAGCGGAGCAGCAAGGAGGTTAGCAACAACCAAGGAGCTGGACAGGTCAAGGCAGAGCTTGTGGACGTGTGGAAAGATTCGTTTATGCCAATCTGGTGAGTCGTTTTCATTTTGTTATGACTATGGCCAAGAGTGTTGACTATTAAAAATTCTGGTCTTGTGTACGGTATGGCGGTCAGTGGATCGATGGGGTGGCCCCTGTCGGTTTATAATTTCACTTTAGTTACAATCGATGGTCAAGTTTTGGTGTTGTTGAAGAGTTATTATTCTACTAACACTGGCAATAAATGGCCCTTGACTGGCCTTGGCTGACTGTTATTGGAAGTTAGAACGATGACAGTGACGTACCTACCTTATACTTCAGTCTGAAAAATGTCATAATTCCAAATGAATTATTTTGATTAGTTTTGTAGTGTGATAGTTTTATGTAGCGAGAATTAACTAAGTTTGAGGAGAAGCATAGTATTCTTCTTTTGTGGTCGGAGGGCCAAACCATCTAAAAGGTGATAAACCCTACCAGGCCTCGTTAATTGCGACTTAAAATTCCACTGACGCTATGGCATTCATTGGATTCTCTAAAGCCCATATACCTACCTGGACACTTGGGTTCTGTACAGTGTGGTCTGTGTGGTTCATGTCCGCAACAACCCATTTTGCTGTGCCGGTTTAGTTTATAAAACCGCTGCACCGGTTAATTTCCATCAAAGCTGTGTATAGTTAAGATAACTGTGTGAACATTTACTCTCGTAGTGTTTTTCATGTTTCAGATACCATATTGCGTCGCAATGGAGCCTCTGCTGCAGGCTAGCGGTTCCAATGCTGAATGCGAAGGTTGACGTGTCAACATCTGAGAGGTTGAGACGATGGCAGGCTAGCAGTTCGCAGTTGGTAGCCGAACGTTAGGAACACGCGCAAGTTTGGAATGGAATACTCGGTGAGTCGCTTCCATTTTATTTCGATTTCGATAGTGAGGTCGAATGTTCTCTAGTGAAGAGATGCTATTTCAAAATTGAAGAGTGTTCATGTTTGACCACTGAGTTGGTCGTGGTTACATCTGGCACTATCACTAGGTAATTAAGACACACTTGTAAGCAAGTAGTTAATGAGTTTGCTATTGGCGGTAGTTTCATCATTTGGTTCAGTACGAACTTTAGGATTTAATATGCCATAAGAAGATGAGCTCGTGGCTAAATAATAACAGCCGCACGGGTCGATCATCAAGGTTAAGCAGCGCTTGACGAGGTCGGTCCGTGGATGGGTGACCATTTCAACATACTGAGTTTCCTCCGTGCCTCGGAAAGCACGTTAAGCCGTTGGTCCCGGCTGTCATTTGAAGATCTTTGACAGTCGTTACGGGTGGTCAGAAGCTTGGGATCTGACACCAGTCTTGCCAAGGGGTACCGTGTTACCTAGTTACTGGGTTGTGGAGGTCAGATAGGCAGTCGCTCCATGTAAAACACTGGCACTGAGCGGAATCCGGTAAGACTGGAAGCCGACCCCAATATAGTTGGGAAAAGGCTAGGCAGATGATGAAGAAGATGATCTATCCAAAGTGACTGAAGATGACTAGTTGAGTCATCTTCAGTGACAAAGCGAGTTAGTAAAGTCGTTGGGCGAAGGCAATTGTATCGAGTTAGTAACGGTACTGGTCATTTGCGTGTATTCGGAACAGATCTTATGTTGCGTAACGATTTACAACCACCGTCTTTAGATCTGAATTCACTTGCTTACTTTGAAAGTAATATTTTGATAGCAGAGTAGATCTCGCGATCGTTTTCCTTATCATGTAAGACTGAGTTAGTGAGCGAATCTAGTAAGAGGGATCCTCGATCACCAAGTTCCTTGAGAATTAGACGTCATAGTTGATGACAGTGGTAATAAAACATGGCTTGTACACTCATACTCGAAACTTTAGACCGCACCTCATGAGTAACATGTGGCGATGGGTCTACCAGGAATCGTTGGTGCGATTTCTGTCTGTGTTGGTGCACAGAGCGATTCATGTGTTGTAGCACATATTCGCTAGATTTCTGAGAATCGTTGGTGCGATTCCTGTCTGTGTTGGTGCACAGAGCGCTCATGTGTTGTAGCACATTTGCGCTAGATTTTTGAGAATCGTTTATACGATTTCTGTCTGTGTTGGTGCACAGAGCGCTTCATGTGTTGTAGCACATATTGCGCTAGATTTTCGAGAATCGTTGGTGCGATTCTTGTCTGTGTTGGTGCACAGAGCCCCTCATGTGTTGTAGCATATGTGGCGGCAGATATGTAAAGAATCGTTGGTAGATACGATTCTGGTTTGTGTTGGTGCACAAATCACAATGAAAGTTTCATGAGTTGAGTATGCATTGCCTATGAATTATAACAAACCGTAACAGCATTGTTACAATTACTTTGTTTATTTGTTGAACTTGTTGATCGTCGGACCTTTTTCTAATGAATAGTGTTGTGTGGGACACTCTAATACGAAAACTAAATAGGCCCTGTATTAAGTCCGCGATAGGTGATTACGACAGGATGGTGATCGTTATACACCGAAAGCTTTAAATAGGTACGTTTGGAACCTACAAGTATGCACACTGTAGGTAAGGGCAGATGCCAGCGGGTCATGTACCAGTCGATGTTGATGTCAAAAGGATTTTGATGATAATGAGCAAGCTTAAGGTGTCGAGTAATTCAGTCTATCGAACGCATTACGTTTAACCGTACCAGTGGATTCTGGCGGAGGTCGGGGTCTAGAGAGAGACCGAGAGACCGTTGTGAGAGCAATATAATTGCTGGTCGGCTAGAGAGCCGTGGCGTTGGAGGTTTTACTCGAGGGTTTCTGTAAGCTTGGCAGTTGTTGCTGCAGTAGAGTTTTAAAGTTTGTTTGAAGCGACTAGTGGTATATGGCCCAGGAGTAGAGTTCTCAAATTTCCCTATTTTCACGAAACCAATAATCTAGTTTGGTCAGGAGTAGCCAAGCGTTGTGTGGCAACTGAGAGCCTGAGTGGAAACTATGAGCCTGTGTGGCAACTGTTGGCCTGTGTGGCAACTGTTGGCCTGTGTGGCAACTGTTGGCCTGTGTGGCAACGGTAGGCCTGTATGGCACCTATAAGTTTGTGTGACACTGTCTGGTGTGAAAAGTCATGTTTGTGTTAGGAACCTTACAGAAAGTTCCTATTGAGTTATGAGGTTAAAGGAAAGTAAACTCGCAGTCACGCGTGTGGAGAGATCATGTTAATGTTGATGACGTTCGAATCGTCAAGCCCTCATTACGAAAATTTTGGTTTTCTAATTTTGATTACTATGCGTAGATCGTGTTAGTAAGACACATAAATTTCAAGTACCAATTGAAATAGTTGATGAAATAGATAATGAATTGACGTAACATAGGATCTCTGTGAACAGGTTCTGAGTTCAAAGAGTTGAGTTGACTTGACATCGTGGAGATGTGCGAGTAGAGCAATTAAGATAGCTAAGAGAGCTATGAGATAGCTAGTAGAGCTATGTGATGGCTAAAGATCGTGAATAAGAAACCTGGTGTATTGTTTCTTTTGTTTGATTTAATGTGAGAGTAATGACTATCAGTGGTACTTGGACTTTGTAATCACGAAGATTGGGTGCTTTTAGGTACCAAATCGATGAGGTTGCTATTTTCTTTAAATTGGAATTAGAATTACTCGTTCCTTGCAATAGTGAACAGAGCGATTTGAATGATCTTGTTTGATTGTCTCAAAATGTTTCCTCACTCTAGAATATGAGTCAGGATTGGACGAGCAAATACTGTTTGAAAATTTTGTATTTTTCAAAAAAACAGGATGAAGTGGACTAAGACGACGTGTGGTGTAACACGAGGTGACCATGAGATGGCATGGAGCAAGGACAAGAAGATGATGCCTGCGGGTGATAGATTTAGGGATCTGTCACCTGAGAGAGGCCCGAGAAGGCGACGTGTGTGTTCCACGTTCGCCTCTCAAGAGGAATTACGGCCTAGAGAATACCATGTAGTTTTAGTCAGTGGGAGTCTGACAGACCCCTCAGCTTTCCCCAAGGGCTGAGGACATCCATTGAGGATTTCCACATGATTCGATACACTGTTAAAAACCTGACAATTAGGAACAGACGAGGACGCCTGTCTCGCAGGATGGCCGTGTCGGATTTAGTCAATAGTACGGACGTCAAAACAAATCACAAGCACGCCCCTAGCGGCAATAAAGAGCAAATACGCATTGGCGCGCTTTTATAAGCACTTGCGTGGAGGAAATAGAGCAGTTGAGTACTGGCAGCCGTAGTGCTAAGACGTCGTAGAATCAGTGTCGATCCGTAATATTAGTAAGCAGGAGTGTAACTTGTGTCTATTTGAATATACTCAGTATATCGAATAATTTGTGTGATTTCATTTTCACGATTCACCCACCGACCTGCCCACACACGATGTCTTAACCTAAGGGAATATTTCCCGACTTCCCGATGGTTTGAATCTATCGGCCAGCCTTGATGCGACATATGTAATATGCTAAATGGAACTACCATACCATACCATACCATACAGTAATCAATCTGCCTAGCTTATCTGAATTTACTGCGTTTCACTCGGAAGTGAATGCGGTAATTGATGATTATAATGTAGATACAGTATTTATTATGGGTGACTTCAATGCGCACCCGAGCCAGTTGTTTTTTGTTGAAATTATGAGTTTCTGTAAGGAACAAAGTTGGTCATGCGCCGACGTAGAATTGTTACCAAGTTGTCTGAACACTTATACATACTTAAGTGAGTCGCATGGAACTGTAGTATGGTTAGACTATTGCCTGTTTACGTCAATGGCATTTCAAACAATTGAAAGTATTAAGATATTGTATGAAGTGTCATGGTCAGACCACTTTCCTTTGGAAATCCAAGTAAAACTGTTGCAAACATAGATATAGATAATAGAACAATATGGGGGCTAAGGAATGAGGAACAAATTTGTAAATATAGGGAGCTATGCAACGGGGCATTACCTAATATAGACTTTCCAGTGGAATTGCGGGACTGCTGTGACAATATATGTGACAATGTTGATCATAGGCAAATAATTAACAAAATGTACGCTAACATTAAGTCTTGAGTGATGTCTCGGAACAAACTCGAAGTGTCAATAAGATAAATAAAAAGACGTGTATTGTAGGGTGGAACAATCATGTAGGTGAATCTCATAGGAAGGCTCGGCTTAGTTTCAGTAACTGGGTTCTAAAAGGGAAGCCGCGTGCGGGGCCACAGTATGTGAGTTTGTGTGAAACACGAAAAGAGTTTAAGAAGAAATTGAAATGGTGCCAGAATAATACCGAGCAAATAAAAATGGACATACTGGCAGCAAAATATAAGGCTAAAGATTTTAGCAGTTATTGGAAAAAAACGGGGCAATTGAATCCTAAGCCGAGTGTTCCTGTGAGCGTTGACAGTACAGTGGGGGACCAAAATATTGCGAATGTTTTTAAAGATCTGTTTACTGTAGAACCAATGCCCTGTAATTTTAGTAACATAAGTAAACCAGACGTCAGACCTGGTGAGAAGTACGGTCGAATTATGCCATTAGACGTGAGGAATGTCATAAAAAAATTAAGTGTGGAAAGTCACCAGGTCATGACGGTATAAGTATAGAACATCTGCGTTATGCAGGTGTACATCTGCGCAGAGTCCTGAGTCTATTGTTTAAATTTTGTAATTATTTTAGTAATTATTTTTTTTAAAAGTACTCTTTTCGCCTGAAACACAGGATTACCTAGTTCAGGCACATAACACGTGTGAATTTGACATAGATTTAAGCAAAAATTGTAATTATTGTTATACCAAATTATTTTTAAATAAATTTATTATTATTATTATATAGAGTTCTTTACTTTTCTTCTCTTATAAGAGAGTATTATTATTATTATTTGTATAGGTAATTCTTTTATTCCGGATGATATGATGAAAACAGTAGTTGTTCCAATAATTAAAAACACAACCGGGGATCCATCTGACAAGCATAATTACCGCCCGATATCACTGGCCACAACCATGGCGAAGGTCCTTGATAGTCTCATGAATGCACAGCTGAGCGAACACCTTTAGATACATGACTTGCAGTTTGGCTTCAGACCCAACCTGTCAACGGAAATGGCAATTATGTGTCTGAAAAAAACTGTAAGGTACTATACTGAGAGAAAAACACCAGTATATGCGTGTTTTCTTGACCTATCAAGGGCCTTTGACCTGGTTTCTTATGATATTCTTTGGCATAAACTACTTGAGGAGACCACTGTGCCGAGGGAGCTGGTATCCCTCCTCAAGTATTGGTACAGTAATCAAAAGAATGCTGTCAGATGGATCAACTCGCATAGTCAGGAATGTAAACTGAAATGCGGAGTCAGGCAAGGCGGGTTGACCTCCCCGAGTTTGTTTAACCTGTTTGTCAACCAGCTGATTGGCAGGCTCAGTGGAGCAATGATCGGATGTTCAATAGACGGCACAATGATCAATAATATTAGTTATGCGGACGACATGGTTCTGCTGAGCCCGTCAGTGAGTGCGCTCAGAAGACTTCTGGGCATTTGTGAATCATATGCCCTGTCACATGGACTCAAATATAATGCTAGTTAGAGTGTTCTCATGCTATACAAAGCAGGGAACAAGGCTCCCTCGAAAGTTCCACCAATTAAGATCGGTGGGTCGGTTCTAGAGAGGGTGTATAAAGTAAAATATTTGGGTCACATGCTACAGGACGATGAAGACCTAGAGGGAAAGGAGGGCGTTGGCAGTCCGCTGCAATATGTTAGCTCGCAGATTTGCACGATGTACCACAGATGTAGAACTGCTACTTTTCAGAGCCTTCTGTCAGTCTTTTTACAAGTGCAGTCTGTGGATCAGCTTTACGCGGCGGGCTTACAACGCCCTGCTTGTACAGTACAATGACGCTCTGAGGGCAGTGTTAAGAAAACCTAGGTACTGCAGTGCTTCCGCAATGTTTGCGGATGCTTCTGTCGATGATTTCTTTTCCATCATTAGGAAAAGAACTGCATCGATGATGAGCAAGGTCCGGGGTACCACCAACACTGTCCTCAAAACGTTAGCGTGCATAATAAACAGTCCTTTTACTGTGTACTGGGCAAGTGTATACCTGCTCAGAAATAGGAAATAGACTTCGGTAATTATTATTAACTTGTTTGTTTACTAACAAATTACTAACACCTGTTATGTTTTATTTTTATGTGTACTACTAACAACCCTACTAACGTTATATCTGCAAAAATGTATGGACTTTCGTCTGAAGTAAAGATAAATTATTATTATTATTAACTATGTTGGGCTCGGTTTCCAGTCCGGATGCAGCTGAGTACCTACCAGTATTTTTAAACCCGACGGAAAAAGAGAGGTGTTATAACTTTGAAGTGTGTCTGTGGCATCATATCTCCTAAACCAATTAACCGATTTTGATTAAGTTTTTTGTTTGAAAGTTGTCGAGAGTGTTCTTAGCTATGTTTGCTGAAAATCGGATCAGCCGTTCAAAATGTGTTCTTTGGATCGGGATAAGAACTAAGACACCGCGATCCGTCTGTCTGTCCGTCTTAGACAGCTGAAATTTTCATTGATGATGTATTGCTGTTGCCGCTATAACAACAACAAATACTAAAAACAGAATAAAATAAATATTTAAGTGGGGCTCCCATACAACAAACGTGTTTTTTTTGCCGTTTTTGGCGATAATGGTACGGAACCCTTCGTGCGCGAGTCCGACTCGCTCTTGGCCAGTTTTTTCTTTCACATGAAGCGATTGCCTATCTCACCTCCACAGCCCAGTAACTGGGTAACACGGTACATCTTGACAAGACTGGTGTCAATTTACTAGCGTCTTACTATTATCCATAACATCTATCAAGAATCTACAAATGACGCCCGAGACCAACGGCTTACGTCCTTTCCGAGGCAGGGAAGAGTCTCGAGTCACGCATGCACCGATCGATCTCAGCAAGCGTTGCTTAACCTCGAAGATTGTTTCCATCTGTTTTATTTTGTACTCGCACTATTAATGTTATAATTTTGTTATTATGTAATCAATTTTGACATATTTTTTATTTGCAATGTAATATTTTAATTTTGTTTTGTCGCCGACTCACTGGTATTTTGTTTGTTATATATTATATTTTATCTTAATTTGTATTTTAAAATCTAATTTAAATTTTACTATTGCACAATTTTAATTCAATTCCAAATTTTACCAGTAGATTATTATTATTTTTTTGACAAATTTTGTATTCGCGAACACAAGACTGTGAGCGATGTGCATGCCTGTAACTGACCTGTTTGCACAGGACCGTTTTCTAATTTAATGGGTTAACAGGGTTAACCTGTAAATAAAATTGCAAATATGTTGTTGGTGTGCCTTACTTATAAATAAATAAAATTTAAAAAAAAAGATCGAAACGTGCGACTGTTATTATTAAGCCAATAGACACCACCTACTCCATTCAGTAGTGGTCATCGGGAGGGTTTCGTCGTAACTTTTGTAATGATGATGATTCTCAATTTTGAAATGACTTTCGTGGACTTAGGAGTAAAAAAAAAGCCAAGTGTATTATCTACGAAGAATTTATTTTATAAGTATATACAGGGTGTTTGGAAGGGAGCTGTACATACGCCTAGGGTAGAAACTAGGGATAGTCTGCTACCTACCCCCGCCCATTATATTGACCTTGGCCTCAAGGTTTTTTTTTAATTTATTATTATTTTTTATTTGACTTTTTTATGATTTTTTGACTAAAACTACCTGTAGCTCAAAATCTATCCATGGGACCGGTCGGCTAATGGTCTTGTTTTAATCGTTAGAGTCTTAGGGTCCTGCAAAAAATTATTTTACACCAGAAAATTGTGGAGAAGAAAAGTTATGGGGCCTGAAGTACCGTAGTAAGGTAAAGAAATAATTTTAAGGGCAACTTTCTATGGGGTTTAAAAAAAAACTAACAGGGTTGGAGTTCTTCTGATTTTTTTAAAACATCCTCAGTCCATGCCCTTTCTAACGATATGCTAAAAGTGTAATTATCACTTTTAGTTTTAAAGTTATTAATTAATTTCCGCAACTAGGGCACTTCAAGCAAAAATTTCAACTAATGAAAATTAAATGTGTTCGATCGTAAAAGGATGGCAAATGAAACAAAAAATTTGGTAATGACGTGTCATTAAATTACAAATTTTAATTAATTACTAATTTTAATTAATTACAAATTTTGTTCAAATTGATGACCATTGACCTGTAAACATGCTCGGCACCTCTTCCTCATCTCCACGGTCACCGTTCTAAGCAGCAGTTCCTCGCGCATTGTATCGAATGCGGCGTGGATCCTGTTAATTAGAACCTCCCTTGTTGGTACTTCTTCTGCGTACACCAACTCTTTCGCCCTTCCCCAGACGTAGAAGTCGAGTGGTCGAGTATTTTTTTCAATAACATTAGTCACATAACATGGGAAGTTTTTACACTTAACATATAATAATATAATTAACACTTAATATATTTTAGCTTATACTTAATTGATCAGGTACAAATAATATTTTATGAATATAAATAGACAGATGAACTGGGAAAATACAAAAGCAGAATGTATTAAAAACAGAGAAGATAATAACGGCATCGTAATAGCATTAACATAATGTAGCCCCAGGTCAACAAAACTATTCAAACCACCAATGGGAACATTTTCAAATTGAGCAAATTTGTTCTCTATCTACTAACTAATCCGTGGTATCATTTAACGCTAGACCATAATCATTACAAGTCACATTAATTCTAACACATTAATTTGTCACTGTCATTTGTAAAGAAAAGTTTCTTGACAAGTGCTTTACTCTTAATCAAAATAGGCTGTTCTATAGCCACCAGTCTTCTGTCAAGGAAACTCTGCTCGACCTCTACTGTGCCACCGACCTTCTTTGATAGCGCTAAGATCTGAAACAAAAGGAAAATAATTATTAGAACCAACCTCTTTTTTTTTGCTCGTGGTTGACCACTATTTCGCCTGATATTAAGCGATGATGTGGTCGACGGTGAAGCACGCTTGCCTAGAAGTAGCCTATTCAATCTTGACTTAGACCCCTAGGTTGTATCTTGTAGCTGTCAGGAAAAAAAGGACTCCGGCAGGGAATTCCACTCCTTAGCTGTACCTACACACAATGAAAGTATTCGCAAAATGCTTTGTGCGTATGGGTGGGATGTCCACCATGTACCGATGGCTCATTGGCGTACGTCTTTTAGTCCGATGATGGAAAGGGCTATGCGGGATCAAATTGTATACCTACTAATATTATAAATGTCAAAGTCAAATTTTGGCTGACTGGATTCCGATGGTGTTTACCTACTCATCATCTCATCTGCCTAGCCTTTTGCCAACTATATTGGGGTCGGCTTCCAGTCTTACCGGATTCAGCTAAGTACCAGTGTTTTACATGGAGCGACTGCCTATCTGACCTCACAACCCAGTAACTGGGTAACACGGTACCCCTTGGCAAGACTGGTGTCAGGTCTCAAGCTTCTGACTACCCATAACGACAGTCAAAGATCTTCAAATGACAGCCGGGACCAACGGCTTAACGTGCTTTCCGAGGCACGGAGGAAACTCGGTATGTTGAAATGGTTACCCATCCACGGACCGACCTCGTCAAGCGTTGCTTAACCTTGATGATCGACCCGTGCGGCTGTTATTACTTAGCCACAAGCTCCTCCTGGTCCTACCTACTGGAAACTTTTAAATATATTACAGTCATAGAAGATAATGATTTCTTACTTGCTCCGGCCTTGAATTTATCGGAATTTACAGTGCAATGTTAGGCGAGATCGTCCTCGCCACCCTCATTAGCACTGATGCGGGTTGAGGTTCTAGCATCGCCTCCAAGTCGTACTCGATATTCTGTGGAGGAAAATGTAAATTTTACTAACGTAACTTGTAGTAGTCAGACAAAATATGTTGCCAACTAGAGACACAGTTTGAATCCTGTGAACTAGTTGTGAGCAGAGTCCCTGTTTAAAAGCCTCATGAGTACTTTTAAACTAGACTTGCTAATCCAGACCCCCTAGACAAGTTACATTCTATCATCGAAAGCGTGGCGAGAGTGATTTTTAAATAAATTGTAGTTCTAAAAACAAAAAACACGCTTTAATTGTAAATTGAACTAAAAAGTCGCTAATCCTGAAGATCTTGGCAAGGCTAATGGGACAAACTATTTAAACGCCCACGGTAGAATCAACTTTTATTACTTGTAATCAATCAATCAATAAATAAAGGGGAAAAAGTACAATGCATAATAATTAGCCTACTTTCTAAGATCATAACCCTCCTTTTGGATTTGGCGCATTCTGTTAATAAAAATCACTCACGAATTGCCAAAAAGAAGTAAGTGTGTATTTGTTCGAATGTCGGTGTATTAACGACTAATCAAAACAGCCGAATGTTTTTAAATTAGACACAGAAGCAGATAGGTAAAAGGAGAGAGAACCACTAAAGAAAAGATAAATGAATTTTGCGAGACGGAAATTGAACAAGGTTTGACAGATCGGGACAGGTGGAATTAAGTAAAAGCTTGTTAAATGGAGGCAGAGAACTAGATCTGTATGTTGAATATTACTAAAAGTTTTTCTGATAATTACTGACCTGTGGAAGAGGGAGTACCGCTTCTTCCTATATTTTAAAAATATCGGGTGGTCACGCAACTCCACAGGAACTACTTCTTTTCTTTAATCGCCGTCCTCTAGGTGGGACCATCGATAGGGACCAATACTTTGCCGAGTTCATCATTATTCGGTATCGGATCGGGCACTTTTCTCAAACTGAATTGTATTTAATTTTGATATTAGCTATTAGGCTCAAATCTAAAGTTATCTTACGACAACATGTTTTCCGTGCGCACTGAAAAAGTAAACAACAAAGGAATGTTAAATATGTATCAAAACTTGAAAATTTTAACAGATGAACTTTTGTCTGATGACACCAATGCAAATGTTATTATACTCGTATCAGAAAATCTTCCTGATGTTGAAACAATTGAGTCAACAAATTTGAATTTCGTTTCGTTATATTGTTTAGTAAATTGATTGTTCAGTGAACTGATTGTGCCATAACTCTTAACTCTCATAACTCTTAGGATTAGGTATTATGTGTGATATATTTCGACTAAGCATGATATTCATGATGTTATATTTCACTAATATTTTGTTTTTTCCCTTTGTCAAATTAATATAGCCATGTTTACATATTTACATACTTTTAACTCTGATTTAATGTGATCATGCAATGAGTCTTCAATCCCACATAATCACTAATAGCTGCACTTGTGTGTAGCTAATTAACATAACCTAACCTAGATTTATCCATGCCGTGAAACTCTGTTATTGGCTTAAGAGATAATTGTCATCATCTCGCTGTTACTGTGCAGTATATGTGTGCTTACTAAGATGCAAGTAACGTTGATGCATCTACACCGGGCTGTTCATTAACAGTGAGGTGAACATATATTCATGCAAATTAGTAATAAGCTGTTGAGTTTCCAAATAAATAAATAAAGTTTATAACATAATAATCATCTTACATCAAAACACTGCTGGTTTGTTGAATAAGGCTGATCTACTCATCGTCCATCTGCAAGAACTATCCAAGACACAAAGAGACGTAGACGTTGTGTGCGTTACTGAGAACTTTATTATGCAGGGCCATGAAAAACTACTGGAAATTTCAAATTATAAGTTGGCTGCATGCTATGCAAGACGAGCAAAAAAGCGAGGAGGAGCTTAATTGCGTTTTAGTCAAAAGAGGTCTCGAATATAAAGAACTCTCGGGATTGCAGTAATCACATGTCTGTTTATTGATTATACCATTTCATAACATAAATGACGCCAGTACGCTCTAAAGGGATACGCAGATGTGTACAGTTCACCTTGGTACACTCTCATTTCACCGGTTATGTTCAAGATTCATGAATAATTAATAATCTATTCTGGCATTATAGATACCTTACTAAAGGCAAGTTGCCTATTAGGTATAAGCACAGATAATATAATACTAGCATACAGATGCCTCATCCCGTACAAAGAAACCGTGCCGACGTAACTAGCGTTTTTCATCTGATTAATCTTGTTATTTGTTTGTACATCGAACGCGTTCGGTTCTGTTTCACGGTGATAGATAGATGGTGTTAGCAGCGACTTGAAAGTAAAAGGATTTATTAGGTTCGTGAATATGTTTTTCTTTAAATACAGTGAAGGCTCGTTTCTTAGTATTTTTTTGCACGTGTTTACAGTTTTTTGCACCAAAATGTGTTACAATGCAAATTTTAATAATCTAGTGTAATGCCTCAGAAATTTAAAAATGTGCCATCTATTGGCATCAATTTTAAGTGATCCGTTGAAATAATCTTTGAAATGTGAATTAAGAGCTCAATATTCCATAATTTTGTACTTAGGAGAGGTGATTAAACAAGAACATACAATTTTTATGTTATAATTCCAAAAAAAAATAATTTTACACATTCAATAACAGACAGGTGCATATTGCGCCATCTAGTGAGATTTATTTGAACCACATTTTCTTTGTTAGCAATGAGACCCCGTGGTATAACTAAAAAGTGAGGCGGTGTCAAAAAGTGAGGCGGTGTCTTAGGTAGGCACAATTTTTTTTCTTTATGGACACCGCCTTCCAAAAAGAAAGTTATTTTTCACTTTGTAGTGCTTTTATTTGGAAGTCGGTAGTATTTTTTTGTACATAAGCTTTTTTATTTCTAAATTCATCAAAAATTAAAAAAAAATTAAAAAATATATATATGAATCAATTCATATTTTTTTGAGTAAGTATAATATTGCATGTAATTAACAAAAAGGTTTTAGGAAGAATAAAGGTGTTATTTTAGCTATTTACGATTTGATGAATGTAATCTTAAAAAATGTTGACAAAAATACCAATATAAATGTGCAATTCTCACTGATATGACCAAGGCTTCGATTGTGTCCATCATAAAACCTTGCTAACTAAGCTTGACACTTATGGCATAAGATTTGATTTGATTTTGAAATTTCTTTATTTTCATATAAAAAAACTTTTTTACAAAAAAATACTACCTACCGACTTCAAAATAAGAAAACTACAAAGTGAAAAATAACTTTATTTTTGGTAATCGGTGTCTTTCGTAGGTACCATGTTTTTGCGTTATGGACACCGACTTCCAAAAATAAAGTTATTTTTCACTTTGTAGTTTTCTTATTTGGAAGTCGGTAGTATTTTTTTGTAAAAAAGTTTTTTTATTTTTCACTTTTTAGTTGTGCGAGTACCTACCTAATTTTGTTTAGTAAGTTTAGCAAGTTGTTTAGTATGTTTCCTATAACGCCAGAATAGATGACCCGAATATCATGAAACTTGAACAAAACCGATCAAATGAGAGATCTGCTTAGCCCTTAAGAGCGTACTGGCGTGATGTTATGTTATGAAATGTTATAAACAATAAACAGACATGCGATTGCAGCAGTCCCGAGAGTTTTGCCGTTACTTATTGAAGAGTTCTGTTGTATATCTTCGAAGTTCTTCACCAAATTAAAATGGGACCAATTTCAATATATACTCTTCCAAACAAAAAAAGAATTTTTAAAATCGGTCCACAATTGACGGAGATATTGGTGAACATACATAAAAAAAAAAACAAGAAGTCGAACATAGAACCTCCTCCTTTTTCGAAAGTCGGTTAATAAATAGAAATGGAAATGAATGACAATCAGACCTTATTCTAAAAGCATTTAAACATAAAAAATGCGTGTTTTTTGCAGACTATAGCGCCTATATAAAACATTTACGTATACTAAAAGTAATGAACAAAACTACTTGCTATAAAACATGGATATTATATTACTTACGTTAGACAGTTATTGATGTACTTACAGCGCGATGGTAAGATACAAACGCACTTTTTAACACAAACTATTTATAAGATATTGTAACAAAGTACACTGATACTTAACAATTAAAATAAAAAATGCAAATGAACTTCGTGTACTGAGGGTGATTTTATGCAAATCTACCTACATTTGTGTCGAACTTTATGAAAAAGTCTGGCCGTCGAGTAGATCCGTCTTTGTTACTCATACAGCAGTTAAGTGATGTGGGAGACGGTAAACATTCAGTCATTTGAAATCCAAGTTGCAAACTTCTTTTATATATTTCAGACAATTTTGCTGTGTTTTTGCGACAACCTGTGGTCTGTATTTGTGCTTTAATGACGGTGATAGACTGCGTCCAATAAATGCTGGCACTTGAACATAATGTACATATGATGTGTAGCGTGTGATGTTCTGATAGCTTACCTCTCCTGCTGGTGCGCGCGAACTGGATGGTGTTGCCGCCGGCACCGCAGAAGGCGTCCAACACAATGTCATACACGTACTTGTTCCACTGTCACGTTCCTTTTTATCTAGATGGCTTGATTTAAAAGGAAACTATAATGTTTTGAAATTAACAACAATACATTTAAAAAAATTATAAAAAATACAACGAGAGGGTAGGAGGTAAGGCCAGTCAAAGGTCGGATCACGTAGGAAGCCGTCAATAACGGGTCAATGGGTCGTCTTACGCACTCTCCTGCTTGGTGCCAGCAGGTGGTCCAATGATGCCGTCCAGCCCCTTCATTATGCCCCACACACATTCTGATTTTTTCTGATTATGATTTATTCATTGCCATCATTCAGATTATGAATTCCGACTCTGAATTCAGGAGAAATTCAGAATGTATGAGGCCAGCCTGATCAATCATCATCATCAGATAATGATGACATCATTTAAAAATTAACCGTTATAAACGGCCCAGATAAAGGAAGCTTACAAAGACGGTAGCGAATTATAAACAAGTAGTTTTCCTCCTAAACATAAAGCAGCGGCGAGTATATACATATTTAACCAGATAGATAAAATAAAACAATGATTCAAATTGTACAACTTACCCAGTACAGGAAGAACACTAGGCGCTTACTAATTACTTCAATAACTAAGTATATTTATATTTAGGTGAAGTTACTGGGTGGTATCTAGTAACTATAATAAAAAAACTAAAACTATATGAAGTACGAGGAAGCAGAGGTAGGTAGGTACTGTTCAGAAAACTTAGTACGCGTGGTTCCTCGATAGCCGATTCGGATTGAGTGTGACTGGCGGTGGCGGGCGCCGGGCGCGGGCCGCGAAATGAATGCGCTCGCGCTTCATGTGGCAGGTGAAAGGAATGGATTTTGGAATATATATAAAACCGCGCGCCAAAACAAATTGCGGTGTCCGTTTGTTCATAATTTAATATTATTTAACCATAGATAATTGGTTAGAGAGGTTATTTAACAGCTTTAATTATGTATAAATTATGTAGTAAATCGTGACAGTACAAGACAAGACAAGACACCGATACAAGGATTTTACCTTAATAAAATCCTTAACTACTTATCATAATTAATCTTTGATATGCCATGCTCCTAAGTCGCGACCAGACATATCCTCTAATATATACACTAAAGGCGAGCGCTTATCCTTTATTAGGCATTTTTTAGACTTCCGAGCGAGCTTTTTACTGAAATACGCACTGTTTGGAAATGGTGTCGCTTTGACAGTAACACCTTTTCCAAACGATGTCTTCCATTTGAAACTTAGCATCCTAAAGCCACAAATTATAACGCTGCGTATTTTTTAAATTACTTGGCCATAAAGCAGTCTGCACATCGTCGAAGATTTTACGGAGGTGTCCCAAATTAGCAGCTTATTTATCACGGGGTGAAAAAATTAAATCCTTAGGTACAGTGTTCTTGAAATAATGTGAGCCACAAGTTGCGAGTTACCTGCCATGTACCAAAAATGCGGGTGTAAAACCAGTAGATTCATTGACCGAGTCATTAATCGCTAACTGGATTTTTGGTAAATTGAGGTCCCATGTTCTGTGATCTTCTTCGACAAAGGCAGAAATTGCTGTAACAACAGTCTTATTACATCTTTCCACTGTGTTAATTTGTGGCGTGTACTTTGGCGTAAAATGAACGCATGGGACCTTGTATTTAGAAAAGTCTGTCCAATTCGCGACTTAAGAATTGGCATCCGTTGTCAAGTATGGTCAAGTATGACTGTTTGCGGAACGCCATGTACAAGGAAAGCGTTATCTTAAAAAAAAAATTAAACCGAGTCTGTAGTAGACCGACGAAGTGGAAATAAAAGGCAATATTTGGAGAAACAATACGTTACAACAAATATATGTCGGGTTTAGTCAATAGTACGGACGTCAAAACAAATCGCAAGCACGCCATCTGGCGGCAATGCAAGAAAAACTACGCATTGGCGCGCTTTTTCTAACCGCTTGCGAGGTGGAGACAACAGAATATGGCAGTTGAGTACTGACAGCCTTATCATTAAGAAAGAAGAAGAAATAGATCCGTAATATTAGTAAGCAAGAATGTAACTTGTGTATTTTTGAATATACTCAGTGTATCGAATAATTTGTGCGATTTCATTTTCACGATTGACCCACCTACTTGCCCATACACGATGTCTTAACCTAAGGGAATACTTCCTGACTTCCCGATGGTTTGCATCTATCGGCCAGCCCTGATTCGGTCGTGCTAATGAAATCACACGTAAAAACAATGCTAGTGAAGATGGCGGTTACATTCTTGCAAAAAAACTTGGAGAGGTGTCAAGGGACACCCGGATGGAACGAAGTTCCTTTAGTATATATATATATATGTGTATTTATATATACATATATATATGTATATGTATAATATATATATATGTGTGTATGTATAAATACACATATATGTCGCATCAAGGCTGGCCGATAGATTTAAACCATCGGGAAGTCAGGATGTATTCCCTTATTTAAGACATCGTGTGTGGGCAGGTCGGTGGGTATAATCGTGCAAATGAAATCACATAAGTTATTCGATACACTGGGTTTATTCAAATAGACACAAGTTACATTCCTGCTAACTAATATTACGGATCGACACTGATTCTACGACGTCTTAGCTCTACGGCTGTCAGTACTCAACTGACTCAACTGCCATATTTCGCACCTCGCAAGTGCTTATAAAAGCGCGCCAATGCGTAGTTGCTATTGACTGCCGCTAGGGGCTTGCTTGTGATTTGTTTTGACGTCCGTACTATTGACTAAACCCGACACGGCCATCTTGCGAGACAGGCGTCCTCGTCTGTTCCTCATTGTCAGGTTTTAACAGTGTATCGAATCATGTGGAAATCCTCAATGGATGTCCTCAGCCCTTGGGGAAAGCTGAGGGGTCTGTCAGACTCCTACTGACTAAAACCACATGGTGTTCTCTAGGCCGTAATTTCTCTTGAGAGGCGAACGTGGAACACACACGTCGCCTTCTCGGGCCTCTCTCAGGTGACAGATCCCCAAATCTATCACCCGCAGGCATCATCTTCTTGTCCTTGCTCCATGCCATCTCATGGTCACCTCGTGTTGCACCACACGTCGTCTCAGTCCACTCCATCCTGGCAATCTCCCATCATACAAGGAATGTTTTTCTGAAAAATACAAAATTTTCAAACAGTATTTGTTCGTCCAATCCTGACTCATACACTAGAGTGAGGAAACATTTTGAAACAATCAAACATGAATTTTCACACTAGACAGTGTCACACAGACTTACAGGTGCCATACAGCCCTACCATTGCCATAAAGGCAAACAGTTGCCACTCAGGCCAACAGTTGCCACACAGGCTCATATTTTCCAGTCGGGCTCATAGTTTCCACTCAGGCTCACAGTTGCCACACAACGCTCGGATACTCCTGACCATACTAGATTATTGGGTTCATGAAAATAGGGAAATTTGAGAACTCTACTCTTTAACCAAATCATTACCCTGGGCCATGTACCACTAGTCGCTCCAAACAAACTTTAAAACTCTACTGCAGCAACAACTGCCAAGCATAAAGAAACCCTCGAGTAAAACCTCCAACGCCATGGCTCTCTAGCCGACCAGCAATTATATTGCTCTCACAATGGTCTCTCGGCCTCTCTCTAGACCCCGACCTCCACCAGAATCCACTGGTACGGTCAAACATAATACGTGCGATAGACTGAATTACTCGACACTTTAAGCTTGCTCATCATCATCAAATCCTTTTGACATCAACATCGACTGGTACATGACCCACTGGCATCTGACCTAACCTACCTTGTGCATACTTGCTGGTTCTAAGCGTACCTATTTAAAGCTTTCGGTGTTTAACGATCACCGTCCTGTCATAATCACCTATTGCGGACTTAATACAGGGCCTATTTAGTTTTCGAACCAGAGATTACCACACAATACTTCATTAGAAAAAGGTCCAACGATCAAAAAGTTCAACAACTAAACAAAGTTATTGTAAAAATTCTGTTACTCTTTACCATAATTCAAAGGCAATGCACACTCAACTCATGAAACTTCTTCGTTGACCCATCGCCACATGTTACTCATCGAGGTGCGGTCCAAAGTTCTGAGTATGACAAGTGTACAAGCCATCAAATTTGGTCTCACTACCACTGTCATCAACTATGACGTCTAATTCTCAAGGAACTTGGTGATCGGGGAACCTTCTCACAAGATTCGCGCTTTTTACTCAAAGATCTTGGAACATACCGACTGTTCATATGAGGGGAACAATTAAGCCTGATAATATTTGCGTCTCAATAGCTCTTGTGAAGGAGCTTTACGAATTAACTCTGATCAATATCGTTTAAAATCAAATTATCAACAGTAACCCTTTACTATCGCTCGCTAACTCAGTTTTCATGTAAGGAAAACGATCGCGAGATAACTGCTATCATAATATTACTTTGAAAGTAAGCAAGTGCATTCAGATCTAAAGACGGTGGTTGTAAATCGTTACGCAACATAAGATCTGTTCCGAATACACGCAAATGACCACTACCGTTACTAACTCGATACAATTGCCTTTGCCCAACGACTTTACTAACTCGCTTTGACTCTGAAAATGACTAGTTGTTAAGTCACTTTGGATAGATCATCTTCTTCATCATCTGCCTAGCCTTTTCCCAACTATATTGGGGTCGGCTTCCAGTCTTACCGGATTCAGCTAAGTGCCAGTGTTTTACATGGAGCTACTGCCTATCTGACCTCCAAAACCCAGTAACTGGGTAACACGGTACCCCTTGGCAAGACTGCTGTCAGATCTCAAGCTTCTGACCACCCGTAACGACTGTCAAAGATATTCAAATGACAGCCGGGACCAACGGCTTAACGTGCTTTCCGAGGCACGGAGGAAACTCGGTATGTTG
This sequence comes from Orthosia incerta, assembly GCA_948252205.1. NCBI lineage: Eukaryota > Metazoa > Arthropoda > Insecta > Lepidoptera > Noctuidae > Orthosia > Orthosia incerta. The sequence goes on from OX411760.1 coordinate 7,350,146, forward strand.
AAATGGTCACCCATCCACGGACCGACCTCGTCAAGCGTTGCTTAACCTTGATGATCGACCCGTGCGGCTGTTATTATTTAGCCACGAGCTCATCTTCTTATGGGATATTAAATCCTAAAGTACGTACTGAATCAAATGTTGAAACTATTCCGCCAATAGGAAACTCATTAACTACTTGCTTTTTAGTAAGTGTGTCTTAATTAGCTAGTGATAGTGCTAGATATAACCACGACCAACTCTGTGGTCAAACATGAACACTCTTAAATTTTGAAATAGCATCTCTTCACTAGAGAACATTCGACCTCACTATCGAAATAAAATAGAAGCGACTCACCGAGTATTCCATTCCAAACTTGCGCGCGTTCGTAACGTTCGGCTACCAACTGCGAACTGCTAGCCTGCCGTCGGTCTCAACCTCTCAGATGTTGACAGTAGACCTTTGCATTCAGCGTTTGAACAGCTAGCCTGCAGCAGAGGCTCCACTGCGACGCAATATGGTATCTAAACGTGAAAAACATTACGAGAGTATATGTTCACAGTTATCTTAACTATACACAGCTTTGATGGAAATTAACCAGTGCAGCGGTGTAGTAAACTAAACCGGCACAGCTAAATGGGCTATTGTGGACATGAACCACACATTACGGTGTCCCATGTACTCGGGTAGGTAGATATATGGGCTTTATAGAATCCAATGAATGCCATAGCATTTTAAGTCGCAATTTCTAGGCCTGGTAGGGTTTACCACCTTTTAGACAGTCTGGCCCTCCGATGACCACAAAGAAGAATACCATGCTTCTTCTTAGTTAATTCTCACTACATAAAACTATCACACTACAAAAGTAATCAAAATATTTCATTTGGAATTATCATAATTTCCAGACTGAAATGTAAGGTAGGTACGTCACTGTCACCATATAGTTCTAAACAATGATAGTCAGCCAAGGCCAGCCAAGGGTTATTGTCAGTGATAGTAGAACAATAACTCTTCAATAACACCAAAACTTGACTATTGATTGTAACTAAAGTGAAATTATGAACTGACACGTGCCTCCCCAACGATCCACTGACCGTCATACCCTACATAAAATCAGAATTTTGAATAATGAACACTCTTGGCCATAGTCATAACAAAATGAAAACGACTCACCAGATTGGCATAAAGATCCGTGTGTATGGATTTTTCCACACGTCCACAAGCTCCTCCTTGACCTGTCCAGCTCCTTGGTTGTTACTAGCCTCCTTACTGCTCCGCTCCAGACTGGTTATTTTCATTATTTTGTTTTCGAGGGTAGTCGCAACCGACACCACGATTTTTTTTGCAAGAATGTAACCGACATTTTCACTAGCTTTGTTTTTACGTGTGATCTCATTAGCACGATCGAATCCCAATTCTGATGTCGCATCAAGGCTGGCCGATAGATTTAAACCATCGGGAAGTCAGGATGTATTCCCTTATTTAAGACATCGTGTGTGGGCAGGTCGGTGGGTATAATCGTGCAAATGAAATCACATAAGTTATTCGATACACTGGGTTTATTCAAATAGACACAAGTTACATTCCTGCTAACTAATATTACGGATCGACACTGATTCTACGACGTCTTAGCTCTACGGCTGTCAGTACTCAACTGACTCAACTGCCATATTTCGCACCTCGCAAGTGCTTATAAAAGCGCGCCAATGCATAGTTGCTATTGACTGCCGCTAGGGGCTTGCTTGTGATTTGTTTTGACGTCCGTACTATTGACTAAACCCGACATATATATATGTATATATACTCTCGCGACTTCGTAAACACAACAGCGTATAGGTGTAGGAACACGCACGAAACACGCGCACGCCGCACGGCTTACAACTATAGCAAAAAGTGTCGTTACAACTTTTCGTTAGATTTTTTTCCGTCTAGCCCCCTTTCGCAACGCGCGATAAGGAACTTCGTTCCAAAAATGCGGTGTCAGTTGAGAAAGAAACAGTTTTAGTTTGTTTCTGCGACTACCCTCAGTCTTGAATAATCAAAAAACAGTCTGGACCGGAGCAGCAAGGAAGCTAGCATCAACCAAGGAGCTGGACAGGTCGAGGAGGAGCTGTGGACGTGTAGAAAGATCCATACACGCTGATCTTTATGCCAATCAGGTGCGTCGTTTTCAATTTGTTATGACTATGGAAAAGTGTGTTCATTATTCAAAATTTTGGTTTTGTTTACGGTATGGCCCATGTGACGTTCATAATCTCATGTTAGTTATCACTGGTCAAGGTCCAGCTATTTTCTAAAATTTTGTATAAACCTCCTATACCAAGAAGCTGTTCCAAGGAATCTTTTGACTTCTTTCTTAGTGGTAGGCGTGGGATAGTTTACTATTGCCTCAGTTTTCGCTGGGCCAGTACGCAACCCATGAGAATCCACGACATAACCGAGGTAACAAAGTTCATGTCTAAAGAATTTGCTCTTTTCTAAGTTAATTGTTAGGTTTGCACCTTTTAATTTTTTTGTGGACCCTAAGTAAGGAGTTGCACATGCTCTGAGAAAGATTGACTAATGATAATGATCTCATCAAGATAAGCAAATTTTAAATTCAAACTCTGGACCAAACAATGCATCAACTAGGCGCTGTTGAGTTGCAGGTGTATTAGTCAGTCCAAATGCCGTTACCTTCAACCTAAACCTGGCGTCACGCTGAACCAACTCTCGCGGTCCAGCTTTATGCCATCGTCGAACCTGTTGGAGAAGGATAGTATGGTGACGATCATAAAATTGACGCCAAATAAAGTAGCGCGGCACATCGCCAACAAGTACGTGTATGACATTGTGTTTGACGCCTTCAGCGGCGCCGGCGGTGCTGGCTGCAACACCATCCAGTTCGCGCACACCAGCAGGAGAGGCAAACTAGCAGAACATCACGCGCTACACATGTATATGTTCAAGTGCCAGCTTTTATTGGACGCAATCTATCACCGCCAATAGAGCACAATTACAGACTTCAGACTGTGTCAAAAAAAGTAAAATTTATCTGAAATAATATAAGAAGTTTTAACTTGAACCCCAAACTACTGTACATTTTCATTGTGACCAAAACTATCTTATTTTGTCCAACACTAATAGCAGTCGATATAGACCCTCAAAAGTTAGCAATGGCTCGGCACAACGCGTCAGTGTACAGCGTCGCCGATAGCATCGAGTTCATAGTGGGAGACTTCTTCGAGCTGTATCGATGATCTTCGATTATTTTGATATTAAGATTAATAATAGTTTTATTTATCGATAATAGCGCCCCGATTTCATCGATTCGAAAAAGGTTACTTACATCTTAGAATCCTCTCACTTATCGACTAACTTACGTATTAAGAGATAGTGGTATGGGAATGATGGATGAAAAGCGAGATTTATCAGTGCAAAACTTATCCTGTATAAGCAGGCCAGGATCAAAAGTAGGTACGTACCCATGTAGCATCCAAACAGTGTCAATAGTCGGAAACATATTTTATCTGCCTACTACAAGTTAAATTAATAAAATTTACATTTTCCTCCACAGAATATCGTGTACGACTTGGAGGCGATGCTAGAACCACAACTCGCATCGGTGCTAATGAGGGTGGCGAGGACGATCGCGCCTAACATTGCACTGTATATTCCGAAAAATTCAAGGCCGGACCAAGTAAGAAATCATTATCTTCTATGACTGTATTATATTTAAAAGCTTCCAGCAGGTAAACACCATCGGAATCCAGTCAGCCAAAAATACAGACTTTAAAATTTATAATATTAGTAGGATGGTGCTAATAAATTATTTTTCTATTGCTTCAGATATAAGCGCTGGCAAAAAAGGTCGGCGTCTCAGTAGAGGTCGAGCAGAGCTTCCTTGAGAAATTACTGGTGGCTATAACAACCTATTTCGACTAAGTAATGCACTTAGTCGAAAAAGGAGAACGCAGCTATGAGCAATCTATGGCCATATACTAATATATAAAAGATTGAAATAGACTGGCAACTGAAGTTTTCATTTTACTTAGCGATCAGCGCTCTCTGAACGCCAAACATTGAACTAAATGTACTCGTAGTTACTATGAATATCTACTGTTTTATTATTAACTATTTCGTTTTTTTTAATAGATACTTAAACTGTGTTTTGCCTTATGCATATTTTTATGAATGGTTTTAGAAACAGAAGTTTAAATTACTTGGGTAATGGGGTAAATAATATTGGAGAATGAGAAAAATAATACAAAAATATATTAATTAATTAATTTACTACATTATTACAAATTTACTTTAACACCAGTTTGCTTTTCTTGTATCCCAAGAGCCTGCGACGCCGCGACGGTCTTCGTTATCTGACGTTCGTATATGGTCCAAACTCCCTATGGAGGGCCTATCTAAATGTATGTCACAAACACTTTCACAAAGTACAGTTTATGCTGGAATTTAAGTATTTCTGGAACGTACGCAGGAACGAAGTTCAACTCAAAAACACCAAAAAATACAAGAAAAAGCCGCGCGCGTACGAAAACACACTGTTGGAAAATTTCTTGTGACGTTTCGTGGACAGTGTTGCTAATGTTTGGTATCAGTAATCTACTCTTGAAATTCTATCATCGTAAAAGTATCTCAAATAATACAAGATTTTAATAAACGTTTTGCGAATAATTTATACTATGTTATGAAATCGTAAATTTTTGTGTAGCTGGACTAATTAAAGAAAAATAGCAAAATCAACAATTAATGTAAACTACCAAATATTTAGAGGAAAAAAATGGTAACACACGCAACCAAAAGTTCCTTGTGTGCAGGATAGATGGCTCATTTCACAATAAAAAAAATGTTCTAAGTTACCAGGGCATGTCTATGGCCCCGTCTTTCCGACTGTAACGGTTAGGGGCCAGGCAGATAAATTAAACTCTCAAAGAGAGGGTAGATACAATATTTATTTAAAAAAATAATTATATAAATTTTAACCGTAACCCAGCCGGAGACTGGTGTGAGTTCTAAGAATCGAGCACGATTTATGTTCAAGACCGCCGAAAGAAAACCACTATCCTGTAGTTCCAGAACGAAGGTAAATGGTGGTAGCCAGGTAGGTAGGTCGATCTTCCGACCGATTCTTCTTAGAAATCTATGGCCCCGTCTTTTTTTGCATTGTCATTGTAGTGTATGTAGATATCAATAGATCGCGCTACAAGCCGATAACAGTATTGTAAAGTTGCCTCGTGCGCAAACGCCGCTCGGTTATAAATACCGGTCAGAGTGGTAGAGCGATCTGCCCCCGTCAAGATATGCAAGCCAGCCCGCGCAATGCTGTGCTGTAGTTAAATTCTAGTTAGTTAATCGGAGTATGTGCATAACTCCAGCTTCCTCATAAGTGGTAGAATAATTATATCCATGCCAATAATAAAGGCATATTAGCAGCAATTAAAGTTCTGAGTCTTAATTTAGCTGCCACAAAAACTTCGTTAATATGAGTCGTTTAGCATGTGTTAGCTGGAGTGACGTCACCCCAGCTTCCTCATTCAATACAGGCAAACCAGTGAGGTTAGGGATTTGGACTATAGTCAGAAAAATAAGGCATAATAGCTGCACATGGAAGGAAATAACTGAACGATAATACTTAAAAAGTGTTGAAACTATGATACAAAAACGTGTTTGTAAGCTGGAGTGACGTCACCCCAGCTGCCATGTCATATCTTACGAACAAAAGAAGATATGATTATGTACCATAGCTCAAAAATTGAGGCATTATAGCTGCCATTGGCAGCAAAATTTTCAAATCTCTGGTCATAATACTCTATAAGTTATTAAACCGACAAATATGTGTAAGCTGGAGTGACGGCACCCCAGCTGCTCATGCCATATCTTCTGAACAAAAGAAGATATGATTATGCATTATAGCTTAAAACATAAGAAAGAATAGCTGCCACAGGCAGCAAAATTTTCAAATCTCTAGTCCTTGTAGTTTCCACGTAGTAAACAAAAATATAGTTTCCGCGCCAAAAAGATCAAATTATTACTTCGGAGGAGGTACGGAGCGGCGTTGCCATTCCGTGCGCTACATTATTGCAACCAAGTTTGCACTTAGCAGGCATTTTACTAGAAGTCATTTTAACTTGACCTCAAAATATTTTATTGAAGATATAGTTTGAGAGCCGACTGAACTTTAATGGAACTATGAATATAATATTAAAAAGTGGATTCCTATCAAATTTAGACGACAAGAGACTATTATTGTTTTTTTTTGTGACTTGTTCTCTGTAGTTCGGTTAAGGTGGATGCACATAGTTAGCCGATTAAAAGTGTAAGTAGACATCCGTATTTTTCTAGTACCTATAAGTAAAACCGTTACATAATATGTATACCTATGTCACGATTTTATGAAAAAGTCATTCAATAGACCAAATCTAACTTAGAGATATGTATAATTATTCAAATTCTGTTTACACATATTTGTTATGGTCGCGAATCATATTAAATCAAGACAATGGCAAGACAACCTAACAGTGACCTGTAAATTAATTCGCGTGTTAACTTTGTGCATCTACCTTAACCGAACTACAGAGAACAAGTCACAAAAAAAACAATAATAGTAGTTCTCTCGTCACTTTTTAATGTTCCATCAAAGTTCAGTCGACTTTCAGTCTATAATTATCTTCAATAAAATATAGCCGACTGAACTTACACTTTTAATCGGCTAACTTTGTACATCCACCTTAACCGAACTACACAGACAACTTCTCTCGTCCTCTAAATTTGATAAGAATCCACTTTTTATCATTACAATATTAGTTCCATTAAAGTTCAGTCGGCTCTCAAACTATATCTTCAATAAAAATTTTTGAGCGCAAGTTAAAATGGCTTCTAATAAAATGCCTGCTAAGTGCAAACTTGTATGTCTATACAATCCAGCTAAATCCAGCACATTTTTGGTCTTGCTGGATCCAACATCTGGCGCTGGATCCAGCGGTGCGGATCCGCAATCACGTAAAAATAAGTAACAAACTTTTTTTGCGCGAAAACGCTTCAAAACTTTACGTTGCCGCTTTAGGAAATCACCTACCAAAGGCGACATCTATCTACAAAAATGTGATAGAAGATAAAGGAAAGGAATTTAGTTATAATTCTTGACTGGCGCACTATGTGGAACTGTTTGCTAAGCATAATATAACGCTTTTATAGTTTGAAAGTTTTCATCAACAACGTTTTAGTCGACTTTGAGTCAGATTCAGATACACTATGCTCAGCTGACGCTCGCAGCTGGGCACTAATCAAAGAGTTGATCTTTAGCCGTTTAAACTGGCCGTAGAAGCTCTATGCAAACAAGATTCCAGTTTAATAACCGCGGACAGAACTTTAAAGTTTGCCTTAGATAAACATAACAGCCAAGATACAATTTGTATCTTGGCTGTTATGTTTTTTTATGAGTACTGAGCTTTCCGAGACACTACGCCAGAGAATTGGAGAACGGCGTCATCTTGAGGTCACGGGGATGTTAGTATACCTGCAGAACCCGAAGAAGTATAAAAATGAAATGAAAATCCCTGATGGCTCATTTCCAATGCCAAAATTGAATGCTACAGGTGATGAAAAATATGCATATTCGCGTAAATATACGTATAATAGAACCAGAAGAAGCAGAAGCAGAAGATGATCTTATGGAAGTAGAATGCGAAGTGGATTCCCTGAATGTGAATCTCACATTGGAGCAAGAATTGGAGATCGAACTAAAGAGTGAGAAAGAAAATTTCATGAAATGAAAATTAACTGGATCTGAGAAGGATTATGATAAGATATTGAAGATAGAAATGGCACCTTATGAAAGTAAGGGAGCAAGAGCTTCTTTTTTTTCGTGTGAGGATGTGGCCACCTCATAGTGTGTCAGTGTCAGAGTTAATTAAGCCGCCTCTGGGAACCCAACAGGTCTCTGACTTGGCTATTTCAAAGACGACTTAACAGCTAAAAACTTAACTTTAATTTATGATTGATGAGTCTCAAACCAACCAGCGTAGAGGCAGAGAGAGCCTTGCTTACTATTAGAGTACTTAACTAACACCAAAAATTTGTTACAGGTAACTAAAAACGAATATTGTGTTGTAACTAGAGGTTGTTAGTTATTAAAGTTTACAGAGTTTAAAACAAAACCTTTGTTTTCATTCTCAAGTTTTATTTCTTTGAAAAAGCGACTTATGCTGGATCCGTGCTGGATCCATGTGCATAACTCCAGCTTCCTCATATGTGATAGAAAAAATCTATATATGCCAATAATAAAGGCATAATAGCAGCAATCAAAGTTCCGAGTCTTAATTTAGGTGCCACAAAAACTTCGTTAATATGAGTCGTTTAGTATGTGTTAGCTGGAGTGACGTCACCCCAGCTTCCTCATTCAATACAGGCAAACCAGTGATGTTAGGGTTTTGGACTATAGTCAAAAAATGAGGCATAATAGCTGCGCATGGAAGGAAAGAACTGAACGATAATACTTAAAAAGTGATGAAACTATGATAAAAAAACGTGTGTGTAAGCTGGAGTGACGTCACCCCAGCTGCCATGTCATATCTTCCGAACAAAAGAAGATATGATTATGTACCATAGCTCAAAAAATGAGGCAGAATAGCAGCCATTGGCAGAAAAAAATTCAGACCTCTGGTCAAAATACTCTATAAGTTATTAAACCGACAAATATGTGTAAGCTGGAGTGACGGCACCCCAGCTGCTCATGTCATATCTTCCGAACGAAAGAAGATATGATTATGTATTATAGCTTAAAACATAAGAAATAATAGCTGCCACTGGCAGAAAATTTTTCAAATCTCTAGTTCTTGTAGTTTCCACGTAGTAAGCAAAAATATAGTTTCCGCGCCAAAAAGATCAAATTATCACTTCGGATGAGGTACGGAGCGGCGTTGCCATTCCGTGCGCTACATTATTGCAACCAAGTTTGCACTTAGTAAGCATACCATTAGAAGTCATTTTAACTTGCGCTCAAAATATTTTATTGAAGATATAGACTGAGAGCCGACTGAACTTTAATAGAACTATGAATGTAATATTAAAAAGTGGATTCTTATCAACTTTAGACGACGAGAGAACTACTTGTATTGTTTTTTTTTTTTGGCTTGTTCTCTGTAGTTTGGTTAAGGTGGATGCACAAAGTTAGCCCGCGAAATTAATATTTTGTTACGTTTTTTGCAATTTACAGGTCACTGTTAGGTTGTCTTACTCTGCCTCTATTTAACAAGCTTTTATTAAGTTTCGCCTGTCCCGATCTTTCAAACCTTGTTCAATTTCCGCCTCGCACAATTCATTTATCTTTTCTTTGGTGGTCCTCTCTCCTTTCAGCTATCTGCATCTGTGTCTAATTTAAAAACATCCGGCTGTTTTGATTAATCGTTATAACACCGACGTTCAAACAAACACACACTTACTTTTGTTTTTGGCAATTCGTGTGTGCATTGTATTAACAGATACGGCAAATCCAAAAGGAGGGTCATGATCTTATTAGGTAGGCTAATTATTATGCATTGTACTTTTCCCCTTTGTGTATTATAGTTTATTGATTGATTGATGTTTGCTAGGCACTCATAGGCCCTCTATTATTCCTGTGTATGATCGTCACCATACCTTCCTGTTCCAACAGGTTCGACGAGGGCATCAAGCTGGACCGCGAGAGTTGGTTCAGCGTGACACCAGAGAACGTAGCGCGGCACATCGCCAACAAGTACGTGTTTGATGTAGTGTTGGACGCCTTCTGCGGCGCCGGCGGCAACACCATCCAGTTCGCGCGCACCAGCAGGAGAGGTAAGCTATCAGAACAGCACACGCTACACATCATATGTACATTATGTTCAAGTGCCAGCATTTATTGGACGCAGTCTATCACCGTCATTAAAGCACAAATACAGACATCAGGCTGTCGAAAAAACATATTTAAAATTTCAAACCACTGTATATTTCAAGTTTGACTAAAACTATCTTATTTTGTCCAACAGTTATAGCAGTCGATATAGACCCTCAAAAGATAGAGATGGCTCGGCACAACGCGTCAGTGTACGGCGTCGCTGATCGCATCGAATTTATAGTGGGAGACTTCTTCGAGCTGGCGCCGACGCTGAAGGCTGATATGGTGTTCCTGAGTCCGCCCTGGGGCGGCCCCAGTTATAGCGCTGTGAGTAACGATTCAGTGACCTATATCGATGAGCTTCGATTCTAAACTTAATAATAGTTCCATTTATCGATAATTTCGCCTATCGATTCATAGTAGGTGATCTTTTCGAATTATCTTACTTTATTTCGTCCAATGGGTTATTGGTTTTTTGGCAGATGGAATTAAGGATCGAAGATCCCAGAACCCCCAGAGGTTTCTGAATTCTTTCTACACAAAATGTGTAGGATTGAGTAGTACCCCTAGCACCTAGCACCTGTAAATTGGCCGTCGGCCCGAGTTAGCAAGTATATTTTAGGCTCAAATACAAAAACGCGTATTGAGCGATTAAATAGCTCAGAACGCGTTGAGGCTCTTCATAAACTAGTTAAACGCGTTGTGACAGTAAAGAAAAGCCAGAACGCGTTCTGAGCCCTTACTCATGCAAACACGACGTGAATCCGCGACAGACGAGGACGAGATCAAGTCCCAGCTCCAGAGCCTTGAACATTGTCGCCGAGTTGCCAGCTTGTCGGTTTTTTATCGGTTACATTTCGGGGCGTGTGCGATGGAATTGCATGATTTAATTCCACCCAGCCCGTTCCATTATCGGATAACCAGACGTACGGCGATGCGTCATCGGTACATGGTGGACATCCCACCCATACGCACAAAACGTTTTGGAGACACTTTTATTATGCGTACAGCTAAGGAGTGGAATTCCTTGCCCGAGTCTGTGTTTCCCGATAGCTACAATTTAGGGTCTAGGGTCAAGAGTGAATGGGTTTTTTCTAGGCAAGCGTGCTTCACCGTCGACCACATCATACCTTACCATCAGGTGATATAGTGGTCAAGAGCAAGCAAGTATAGATAATAAAAAAAGACGAAAGGGCGCCGACGAGAATTTGCATATTTTTGTCAAGGATTTTATTTTCATGCTTTCCGGGATCGCTAATAACTAATATATGGCTCAATATAATACCCAAGCTTTCGTCGACGAACATTTGCCATTTTCATCGTCATGTTTTTGAGGTCGACAATAACTCATATGCGGTCAAAATCATAATCCAAGGTGGCGCCGCCTCATGGGTGTCATTTTCATGGTTTTTAGGGAAGCTTACGTTGTTGCCGTATAGAAGCTACAAAGCGTTCATAGCAATTTTTTTCGTTCAATGGTTTTGGTCTTTGAGCCTAAAACAAGTAACATATATATATTAACACTACTCAATCCCACACACTGTTTAAAGAATGAATTCAGAAACGTCTGAGACCTGGCTCTAAAAAATGTAAGAATCGATACTACAGATTAATTTAAAACATCAATAATCGAATCTATAATCCAAATGTTACATTCTTGCAATTACTTGTTCCATCTGTAACAGAACCAATAACCCGTTGGACGGAATATAACTTACGTATTAAGAGAAACTGTTTGGTATGGGAAGGCCTGGTTCTAAAGTACTCATTACAGGCTCTTGACATGGACAGGATTCAAACAGTAAAGTCAGCGATATTTCTTGTCTGACTACTACAAGTTACTTTACCAAAACCGGCGTCAGAACTAATGAGGGTGGCGAGGACGATCTCGCCGACAATTGAACTCTACATTCCTCGAAACTCGAGGCCGGATCAATTAAGAAATCATTATCTTTTATGATTGTTTATGTCTTAAGGCTTAAAGACGAGTTCTTTGGTTTTGATCGTCATGCGATCAATAATAAGGCGCAAAGTAGCTTACAACCACAGTTCATAGAGGACGGTTACGAGGCCAATAAAGTCACAGGTGGGACTTGCCAGCGGCATACGACACCATAAATATTAAAAATCTACTAACTTAAGTCGGTACTCTAACTAACAATCAGGGGTTTGGTAATTTACTGAGCGAAATATTGCAGAACCGTCGCTTTCAAGTGTGCTTTTAATCAGTGCAGATGGCTCCGACAAAAAAAATGGTGTCCTTCAAGGCAGTGTGCTGGCACCCCTTCTGTTTAATTTATTTATACACCAACGACCAGCCTACAACGTAACACACAACGCAACTTGTATGCGGATGACCTAGCTTTGGTAGCGCAATCATCCAGCTTTACAGAGATTGAAAGTAAATTGCATTGGCACTCGAGTCACTTGGAAGGTACTACGATAGTAACGCCCTTAGCCCGCACCCGTCCTAAAATATTTCCATCGACTCCAGATGAAGCATGCAATCAAAACGTCCAGGTTTGCAGAACCGATAACCAACCTATAACCAATTATCTGCAATTAGTGGCTACTATTTATTGAGCCCTGAATTAAAAATTAAAACAAATGAATAAAATGAGCATTTTGACAACTGGCTTTTGCCCGCGGCTTCGCCAGTGTGAAGGCCGAAAACGACAAAATTACCATCGGGACAAAAATATTCTGTATCCTTTTATGGTCTACCTGTGTGTGTTCCATCGGAATCCATCCAGCCAAACATACAGACTTTCGGGTTTATAGGGTTGATGATAGTAGTTATATTTTCCTATTGTTTCAGATACTCACCCTAGCAAAAAACGTCGGCGGCTCAGTGGAGATTGAGCAAAGTTTCCTCGACCATAGGTTCTAAGCGATAACGGCCTATTTCTATTAAGAGTGCATCTGCTACAGCTACGGTAACCAGTCTGAGTTTGACAAATAAGTGTGTTAGTCCAATATTGTGTGACTCGTAATAATTATGGTGTAGCATTACATGGTACAGCGTATTGAGTAGTAAATGGAGATCAAACTTGCTCAATTTGAAATGGTTCCTAGAGCTGGTTTTAATGTTTTGTTGACCTGGAGCTGCATTATTTTAATAGCGTCATGATTTCTTTGCAAAAAGAGGACGCGGCAATCAGTTTTGTATGGCCCCGTCTTTTTCTTGTATTGTAATCATGATGGCGGTAAAACGTCATGACCCGGGATAAGCATGCACACTTACTGAGCTATTTACTTGGTGAGGTGGATATCTCAGGTCACCGACTGTACGTACAAGTGAAATAACATCTGGTTTTCACCACCTTAATGCTCCATTTATTAACTACTCTGCGTTTAATACATTCTGTATTACCATTTGTGAACAACTCGTAATAAAGATAGTTCCTCATACAGTTTGTATGTTCATCAGTCATAATATTACAGGTGTTGGATAAATTATATCTAAGCTAAAATACGTCTAGTTTAATTGTAAAAATTTCTCTTATGACTAATATACCGAAAAAAAAATAACTACAATAAATTCTACGGGTCGATTTTTCAACAGTCTCATAACTTTTAAGTGAGGAGCAGTGGTGGCCCAGTGGTATCGGCCGCGACTTACAAGTTGTAGGTCGTGGGTTCGAGCCCAGGCAGGCACTTTACTTTGTGTAAATTATTTCATCACCACTGCTCTCAAAACGGTGAAGGAAAACATCGTGAGGAAACCGGCATGTCCTATAACCAAAAATTCGAAGACATGTGACATCCACCAACCCGACCTGGGCCCGCGTGGTGGATTACGGCCCATTCTCTCTCACAGAGAGGAGGCCTGTGTCCCAGCAGTGGGAACATTAATAGGCTGATGATGATGATGATAACTTTTAACTGAGGAATTAAAGTGGCCGTTTGACATATTTTCTATACAAAAGTTGTCAAACCGCCATTTTTATTCCTCAGTTAATAGAGATCAGAGTTTAAAAATCGGGCCTTAGTGTTGGCATTTATATCTAACTTCATTCAGTAAGTCTGTGGTTGTGGTCTTGTGGAAGTCAAATATGCAATCGTTTCTTGTAAAATGGTACTTACCTGCATCCAGCTAGACTGGAACTGTTTGTTGACCTGGGGCTTCATTATATCAATGCTATTACGATGCCGTTATTATCTTCTCTGTTTTTAATACATTCTGCTTTTGTATTTTCCCAGTTCATCTGTCTTTATAATATTTATAAAATATTATTTGTACCTGCTCAATTAAGTATAAGCTAAAATACATGTATTGAGTGTAAAAACTTCCCATGTTATGTGACTAATGTTATTGAAAAAAATATATACTTATAAAATATACACTTGGCTTTTTTACTCCTTCTAAGTCCACGAAAGTCATTTAAAAATTGAGAATCACCATCATTACAAAAGTTACGACGAAACCCTACCGATGACCACTACTGAATGGAGTAGGTGGTGTCTATTGGCTTAATAATAACAGTAGCACGTTTTGATCTTCAAGGTTAAGCAACGCTTGCTGAGGTCGATCGGTGCATGGGTGACTCGAGACTCCTCCCTACCTCAGAAAGGACGTAAGCGGTCGGTTAAAAAAGATAATCAACTCGAGATCATGGTTGATAACAAATTAGTTAATAAACCAGCTGACGTAGCTGATGCGTTTAATGAGTTTTTTACGAGCATACCTGCAACGACGAATTGCTCCTTAAGTTCGTCGCCGTCTAAGGCTGAAAACCTATTGCATAGTGGCGTCCCTAAATGTAGTTATGTATTGAGATTCGAGCATGTAGCGCCTCGTGATGTAGTTAATGTTTTTAATTCTCTTAAATCTAAAAACACGGGTGATTACTGGGGCATATCTACCAAACTTTTGGGCAATATAATAGACATTGTGGCCCCCTATCTTGCTGTTACGTTTAACAAATGCATTGATTTGGGTACTTTTCCTGATCTCATGAAGAGCAGTAAAGTCATCCCTCTATTTAAATCCGGTAGCAAAAATGATATTGGTAATTTCAGACCAATCTCTATTTTGCCTGCATTCAGCAAAATATTTGAAAAGTTAATTCTTAAGCAGTTACTCAGACATTTTAACTTACATAGCCTCCTTCACAATGACCAATATGGGTTTACGAAGGGTCGCTCGACTACAGATGCGGGTGTTGCTTTGTTGAAATACATATTTGACGCATGGGAGAAGTCGCGAAATGCAATTGGTGTTTTCTGCGATCTTTCTAAAGCCTTCGATTGCGTTCACCATGATACGCTTTTGCGTAAACTACGTCATTACGGTGTTCAAAACGAAGCCCTAAATGTAATTGAGTCATATTTACTTAATAGATACCAATGCGTAGACGTTAATGGCGCTAAATCTTCCAGGTTACCTGTTGAGCTGGGTGTACCTCAAGGCTCAATACTGGGTCCGTTTTTATTCCTGGTTTATATTAACGATCTGCCATTCTATTTAAAGGATGTTTGCGACGTTGTACTGTTTGCAGATGATACTTCTCTGATCTTTAAAGTAGATAGAAATAGACAAGTTTAACAAATAATCTTGTTCTTAATGCCAAGAAGACTAAATGCATAAAGTTCGCTTTGCCCAATGTTAGAAATCTGGGTCCCAACATTGTGCTCGGCAATGAGAAGCTCGAAACTGTTGATTCAGCTGTGTTTCTGGGTATAACAGTAGACTCAAAAATTCAATGGGGGCCACATATATCAATCCTAGCGGGTAGGCTTAGCTCGGCCGCCTACGCCGTCAGAAAGGTTAGACAATACACTGAAGTTGATACAGCAAGGTTGGTCTACTTTAGTTATTTTCACAGTATCATGTCCTACGGTATTCTACTGTGGGGCAGAGCCGCTGATATTCAAAATATATTTGTGCTTCAAAAACGAGCTGTTCGTGCCATTTACCAATTAGGTGCGCGTGTTTCTCTAAGAGATTTTTTTAAAGAGATTGGTATTCTCACAGCGGCTTCACAGTACATATTCGCCAACATTTTATATATTAGGCAGAACATTCATTTGTACAGTAACAATAGTGATATTCACAACTTTAACACCAGAAATAAGGACAAATTACGAGCTCCCTTTCATCGACTTCATAAGGTGCATAGTTCATTCGTTGGGGTTGGTATAACTTTTTACAACAAGTTACCGTCTTCTTTTCTAGATTTGCCATTTAACGCATTTAAAGCAAAAGTAAAAGCTAATCTCTGTTCTAAGGCATACTATTCTATTAATGATTATTTAGATGATAAGCATAGTTGGTCGCTGTGTTGAACTCAAGACAATGTTCGTGTTCTTTTACCAAAATTAGCTTGCTGTCAGGTTAAATATTATTATTTTTTAATTTCGTTTTTATGTGTATTTTTTTAATTTTATTTTTTGGTAAGACTGTCGTAGGTATCGTTTACTGTTATTGTCGGAGCTGATGAAGATTGCTACTATCTTTGCATTATATAGAGTTAATCTTTCTAGTATTATATAGCAGCATAGCCAGCATTGTGTGAGTACCATGTACTTCAGAGCTATCATTGTCTAGATACCTACGTCTTCTATTGACTTGAATGACTCCGGTGGTTGAGAGTATGTCATGCTCACTTAAATGTCTCGCCGATGGTGGCGCGTGTGTCGGATCATTTAGCTCCCTTCAAAATGGTTGAGCTGAATGGTGCTGATACATGTGTCATGTTCGTGAACGGGCGCTGTCGGTTGGGACTGGTCATCTCTTAGCTGCCATGGTTTATTTTAATTGATTCTAATTTTATTTCTGAATTGTCTTTTAATATTTACTATGGACACTTTTAACTTTCTACATCGTTCTCACATAATGTGTAATCTCAACATGAATGATGTAACAAATGATTTGTAATAATTACCTAATTGAAAAAGAGTGTCCATGGAGTTTCTTGCCCGTTCTTCTCCATAGAGATCTACGCCTTGGAATGGGCATCTACGGTACTTTCACAGTTATTATGTCTTGTGACTGGGACTGTAGCACCATAATTTTGTAATATTTTATTTTGTCTTTTTACAATTTAAAAGTGCCTGTAACTGGCCTACTTGAAATAAAGTGCTTTGACTTTGACTTTGCCATTGGTCTCGGGCGTCATTTGTAGATCGTTGATAGTTGTTATGGATAGTAAGACGTTAGTAAATTGACACCAGTCTTGTCAAGATGTACCGTGTTTCCCAGTTACTGGGCTGTGGAGGTGAGATAGGCAATCAGTTCATGTAAAAGAGAAAACTGGACAAGTGCGAGTCGAACTCGCGCACGAAGGGTTCCGTACCATTATTGCCAAAAATGGCAAAAAAACACGTTTGTTGTATTGGAGCCCCACTTAAATATTTATTTTATTATATTTTTAGAATTTGTTATTATAGCGGCAACAGCAATACATCATCTGTGAAAATTTCACCTGTCTAGCTATCACGGTTCATTATATAAAACCTTATTGCAGACAGACAGACGGGGCCCTATTACTACAAATGATGTATTTCTGATGCCGCTATAACAACAAATACTACAAACAGAAAATAAATATTTAAGTTCCCATACAACAAAGAAATGAGAAGTCACCAAAGTCAGCTTTTTTTATAAAACTTTGTTCCAAAGATATTTTTAACTTCTCATTAAACTATGAACTTGAAATTTGGTGATAATGTATATTATTATGAATATTTAACGAACAGTACGGAACCCCAAACGTGCGAAGTCCGACACGCACTTTGCTGGTTTTTATTACACGTAAAGAGCGTTTAGGGACCATATACTGTTTTTACCAAGATGTAGGGTTTTTAACGTTAGGGCATGCAAAGTTAGTTCTCCTAGAGTTATTGCGACGCTAGCTCCACTCGAGCTCAGTTTAAAAAAAAAAAATAAAAAAAAAAATCGTTTATTTCGGACCAAACATTTGTACATACATTATAAACCTGCCAAACTGCGTGACAGTTTGTCGGCAGGATTAGCGCTCGTCTTATTAACATTTGGTATCAATTATAAACATCTAAGTAGGTAGATACAACTATTAATAGACGGTAAGAATGTTAACATTAGCATTTTAGCAGCCGCGCGGGCCGCCGCCGTCGGCACTCACACCGGCGACGGCTCGCGCCGCGCATGCTGTTTCAGAATACAATGCAACAAGATGCTCAATGACATTGCCGCAACACGCGACAACAATTAACAACTCAATATTATCAACTACTGCCGCACGACGCAGCAACGTCATTAAGCAGTTCAGTTTTTAATTTAATTTTTAGTGTTCGCTTACTAATACCACCACTATCTTTTCTCAGCCAGTCGATATTATTATAAATCGTAGGGGTCAAATACTTGTTGGTTCTTTTGCCATAGTAATTTTTAACTGGTGCTCTAACGAATTTACGTTCTCTAACGCTCCTAGTATTGTAAGTGTTTTGCACTTGTACTTTAAATTGGTCGTTATAGAACTGCTCCAGAACCATCAAGTACTTGACCTTCTCATGTACGGGAAGCACCTCACATACAACAAAAAGTCTATCATAATTTTCTTTACACTCAAGCTTCAGTTTTGGGTTAACCAGGTATTTCATAAATCGAAATTATACTATAGGTTTTGAATGTACGGCCATAAGTATTTAAACCATAGCTCAGCAGAGACTCGGCGAGAGCGAAATAAATCACACGCAGCGTTTTCCTACTCAAAGGTGCCTTCAGGATATAGAATTTACTTAACACTGACCTAAGCTTCGTACACACTGTGTTAACCTGTGTCTTCCAGTTCATGTGTCGGTCTACCCACAGACCTAGATATTTAAACTTACTGACATACTCCAGCTGCTGACATACACAGTCGACATTTCCGACGTGCATGCAATCGTACGTGTGGCCCACGATACCTATATCCCTACTAACGACCTTTTTTGCCACCAGGTTGTGCGGCGAATGCACATGCATCACTTTTGTCTTGCTTAGGTTTAATATGATACCGTTATCGTGCGCCCACCGGGTAATATTGTCAAAGTCTGCTTGCAACACATCCCTGACCTCCTGTATAGACTTAGAGGAGTACATAAGACACATGTCATCTGCATACATATAAACCCGACACTTTCCAACTACATTACTGACGCTATTGACATGCATGACATAGCCAACCGGTCCATATACGGAACCAGTCGGAACGCCAAGATTAACCGCAGCTTCTTTACCAGCCACGCCAGAAATGCAGGTCTGCAGGGTTCTGCCACTCAAGTAATTCCGGAACCACCTGTTCGCGGGCCCTCTGATCCCACACTCATCCATGGCCTGCAACAACACCGCGTGGTCCAAAGTGTCAAACGCCTTTTTATAATCAATGAACAGCGCCAACACCTGATGACCCTGGTCTAGACTACGATTCATATCTTCCGAAAACTGTGAGAGAGCTGATATTGTGCTACGACCGCGCCGAAAACCATGTTGCGCATCTGATAGTATATGATTCTGCTCTAAGAAATCGCCAACCTGCCCGACTACTATTTTCTCCACTATTTTATTAATTACAGATAAGATAGCGATGGGCCTATAGTTAGCGTAATCTGAGTGCGCACCCTGTTTATATATAGGCCTAATTTAGGCTTTTTTAAGTTGGGTTGGATATTCCCCTTTCGATAAACACAGGTTGACAAAGTGCGACAAGACCGGTGAGATTTTATCCTTGATTATTTTTAAGTCACTGACTCTAATACAATCAATGCCCGGCGCCTTATCACTGCTCAGCTGATCAATAACTTTACACACAGTGTTGCTGGATACTGGCCTAAAAAGAAACGTTACATTGCTTGGCGAAACATATTTACTTCTGTCTAATAATTTAATATCACATTTATGTTTAATACTAATAATTTCTTCAAAGAATGTGTCTGCAAAGTTACTGCATATATTATATATTGTATCTTTACCTCCAAAATATCTTTTAACTATATCATCAATATTTGCTTTTTTAATAGTGACTGCGTTAGGAGGGTCTGGGCAACCGATTCACATGAAGTCATTTGGTTGCGATTATGCTAATTGAATTGAATGAATGTTCCTCTAAATTGCACTTTTTTTTACACAAAAAAATAATATTTTACTTTCAACCAGTCTAAGGATTCTCAAGACGAAGAACAAATACAGACAGACGACGATAGCACAGAAGTGAAATCGGATACTGAGCAGGTCGGGAATGTCCGATGATGATAAGGAAAAGGTTGAAGAGGTAGAGGGTACAGGTTAGGGATTGCAAAGCTGAATCCAGCAATTCAGCAATCAATCCAGCACATTTTAGGTCTTGCTGGATCCAACATCTGACGCTGGATCCAGCGGTGCGGATCCGCAATCAAGTAAATAAGTAACTAACTTTTTTTTGCGCGAAAACGCCTCAAAACTTTACGTTGCCGCTTTAGGAAATCACCTACCAAAGGTGACATCTATCTATAAAAATATGTGATAGAAGATAAAGGAAAGGAATTTAGTTATAATTCTTGACTGCCGCACTATGTGGAACAGTTTGCTAAGCATAATATAACGCTTTTATAGTTTGAATGTTTTCATCAACAACGTTTTCGTCGACATTGAGACTCAGATACACTATGCTCAGCTGACGAGTGGGCTCTAATCAATGAGTTGATCACCTGTCTTCAGCCGTTTAAACTGGCCGTAGAAGCTCTATGCAAACGAGATTCCAGTTTAATAACCGCGGACAGAACTGTAAAGTTTGCCTTAGATAAACATAACAGCCAAGATACAATTTGTATCTTGGCTGTTATGTTTTTTAATAGTACTGAGCTTTCCGAGACACTACGCCAGAGAATTGGAGAACGGCGTCATCTTGAGGTCACGGGGATGTTAGTATACCTGCAGAACCCGAAGAAGTATAAAAATGAAATGAAAATCCCTGATGGCTCATTTCCAATGCCAAAATTGAATGCGGCAGGTGATGAAAAATATGCTTATTCGCAATAGAACTAAATAAAATAAATACACGTATAATAGAACCAGAAGAAGCAGAAGATAATCTTATGGAAGTAGAATGCGAAGTGGATTCCCTGAATGTGAATCTCACATTGGAGCAAGAATTAGAGATCAAACTAAAGAGACGGAAAGAAAATTTCATAAAATGAAAATTAACTGGATCTGAGAACGATTATGATAAATTATTGAAGATAGAAATGGCACTTTCTGAAAGTGAGGGAGCAAGAGCTTCTTTTTTTTCGTGTGAGGATGTGGCCATCTCAGAGTGTGTCAGTGTCAGAGTTAATTAAGTCGCCTCTGGGAACCCAACAGGTCTCTGACTTGGCTATTTCAAAGACGACTTAACAGCTTAAAACTTAACTTTAATTTATGATTGATGTTTCTCAAACCAACCAGCGTAGAGGCAGAGAGAGCCTTACTTACTATTAGAGTACTTAGCTAACACCAAAAATTTGTTACAGGTAACTAAAAACGAATATTGTGATGTAACTAGAGTTTGTTAGTTATTAAAGTTTACTGAGTTTAAAACAAAACCTTTGTTTTCATTCTCAAGTTTCATTTCTTTGAAAAATCGACTTACCCGTTCTGGATCCAGCTGGATTTGCTTTAATCCATCATAGATCAAGCTGGATTGAAAATGCCGCTGGATTGCAATCCCTAGTACAGGTATTGTTGTTTTCGTATTACGCCTATCTTACAAAGGCGAGTAAAATGTTTATGCGCGAGCACATACGAACGAGCTTACGCACTTATGTTGAAAAAATGTATTATTATGTGCATCTACAACGATACAATGCACATAATAATAAAATAATGTTAATATTATATTATTATGAAATAACAATTGTCACTTACATGTCATGAAAAAATTAAAATAATTATTATAAATGGAAGTTAGAAGTGGATTCACTGCATTCTTGGATCAAGTCTTCATACGGTCATTACCAAAATAATCTCTACTAAAATTCGCAACTTAATTATGTCGTTTTCTCTTATTTAAGTAATGATTAAATTAACTAATTGTCTCTTGAATGCAACCCTTTACATGATTAGTGATCCTTTTAATGACTTTAAACAATTCAAGTCTTCAGGGTTATGCAATATTATGACGTATTACTAATTGTTCTATTAACTAAGCATCCTTAATAATGCAATCTTTTACCAGGTACACTAATTAGCTAAGTACCAGTAAGCTTTTAAATTTTGTATAAAATGGACTACACAACCTAAATACAATTCAGTTTGTAAAGTGTTCGTGTCAACAATAATGTACTCGGCAAGATATTGGTCGCTGTCGACGGTCCACCTAGAGGACTGCCGGAAGGCGATCAAAAGAAAAGGAGTAGTTCCTGTGGATTTGCGATATCCCATATTTTTTAAATATTGGAAGAAGCGGTACTCCCTCTTCCACAGGTCAGTAATTATCAGAAAAGCTTTTAGTATTATTCAACATCCAGATCTAGTTCTCTGCCTCTATTTAACAAGCTTTTATTAAGTTTCACCTGTCCCGATCTATCAAACCTTGTTCAATTTCCGCCTCGCACAATTCATTTATCTTTTCTTTGGTGGTCCTTTCATCTATCTGCTTCTGTGTATAATTTAAAAACATCCGGCTGTTTTGATTTATCGTTATAACACCGACGTTCAAACAAACACACACTTACTTTTTTTTACACTCAATTCGTGTGTGCATTGTATTAACAGATACGGCAAATCCAAAAGGAGGGTCATGATCTTATTAGGTAGGCTAATTATTATGCATTGTACTTTTCCCCTTTGTGTATTTACATTATAGTTTATTGATTGATTGATGTTTGCTAGGCACTCATAGGCCCTCTTTTATTCCTGTGTATGATCGTCACCATACCTTCCTTTTCCATCAGGTTCGACGAGGGTATCAAGCTGGACCGCGAGAGTTGGTTCAGCGTGACACCAGAGATCGTAGCGCGGCACATCGCCAACAAGTACGTGTTTGACGTAGTGTTGGACGCCTTCTGCGGCGCCGGCGGCAACACCATCCAGTTCGCGCGCACCAGCAGGAGAGGTAAGCTATCAGAATATCATACGCTACACACATCATATGTACATTATGTTCAAGTGCCAGCATTTATTGGACGCAGTCTATCACCGTCATTAAAGCACAAATACAGACATCAGGCTGTCGAAAAAACATATTTAAAATTTCAAACCACTGTATATTTCAAGTTTGACTAAAACTATCTTATTTTGTCCAACAGTTATAGCAGTCGATATAGACCCTCAAAAGATAGAGATGGCTCGGCACAACGCGTCAGTGTACGGCGTCGCTGATCGCATCGAATTTATAGTGGGAGACTTCTTCGAGCTGGCCCCGACGCTGAAGGCTGATATGGTGTTCCTGAGTCCGCCCTGGGGCGGCCCCAGTTATAGCGCTGTGAGTAACGATTCAGTGACCTATATCGATGATCTTCGATTCTAAGCTTAGTAATAGTTCCATTTATCGATAATTTCGCCTATCGATTCATAGTAGGTGATCTTTTCGAATTATCTTACTTTATTTCGTCCAATGGGTTATTGGTTTTTTGGCAGATGGAATTAGGGGTCGAAGATCCCAGAACCTCTGGGAGGTTTCTGAATTCTTTCTACACAAAATGTGTAGGATTGAGTAGTACCCCTAGCACCTAGCACCTGTAAATTGGCCGTCGGCCGGAGTTAGCAAGTATATTTTAGGCTCATTGAGCGATTAAATAGCTCAGAACGCGTTGTGGCTCTTCATAAACTAGTTAAATTCAAATTAAAATCTTTATTGCATAACACATGTGTTTAACTAGGTCTTATAAATAGTAATATTTATAAGACTATATATATATATAGATAGTTCACATGGACCCTGTCGGGCACAGCAATTGAGTAAAACAATAAGTTAATTTAATTAATATTAGATAATTAGAAATATTAATTCAATTAATATTAGATAATTAGAAAGATTAATTTAATTAATATTAGATAATTAGAAAGATTAATTTTAAATTAAATGATGCTACAGAATAACAATTGTAAAATAAAGAATGTCAGTTAAAGATTATGTACAAAAGTGAAATAAAATGGTAAATGTCAAAACAAAATAATAAAAATCAAATAAAACTAGCAATGTCAACAAGGTAAAATATCTACAAAATAAACGTCAATATGTCAGTCGAAAGGGCGCCTACGAGAATTTGCATAATTTTGTAAATGCTTTCCGGGATCGCTAATAACTAATATATGGCTCAATATAATACCCAAGCTTTCGTCGACGAACATTTTCCATTTTCATCGTCATGTTTTTGAGGTCGATAATAACTCATATGCGGTCAAAATCAAAATCCAAGGTGGCGCCGCCTCATGGGTGTCATTTTCATGGTTTTTAGGGACGCTAACGTTGTTTCCGTGTAGAACCTACAAAACATTCATAGCTATTTTTTTCGTTCAATGAGTGTTTTTGGTCTCTGAGCCTAACACAAGTAACATATATATATTAACACTACTCAATCCCACTCACTGTTTAAAGAATCTATAAAAAAAGGTCTATTTAAAACATCAATAATCGAATCTATAATCCAAATGTTACATTCTTGTAATTACTTGTTACATCTGTAACAGAACCAATAACCCGTTGGACGGAATATAACTTACGTATTAAGAGAGGCTGTTTGGTATGGGAAGGCCTGGTTCTAAAGTACTCATTACAGGCTCTTGACCCGGACAGGCATCAAACAGTAATGTCAGCGATATTTCTTGTCTGACTACTACAAGTTACTTTACTAAAACTTACATTTTCCTTCACAGAACATCGGTTACGATTTAGAAACAATGTTAGAACCAAAACCGGCGTCAGAACTAATGAGGGTGGCGAGGACGATCGCGCCAACAATTGAACTCTACATTCCTCGAAACTCGAGGCCGGATCAAGTAAGAAATCATTATCTTTTATGACTGTTTATGTCTTAAGGCTTAAAGACGAGTTCTTTGGTTTTGATCGTTATACGATCAATAATAAGGCGCAAAGTAGCTTACAACCGCAGTTCATAGAGGACGGTTACGAGGTCAATAAAGTCACAGGTGGGACTTGCCAGCGGCATACGACACCATAAATATTAAAAATCTACTAACTTAAGTCGGTACTCTAACTAACAATCAGGGGTTTGGTAATTTACTGAGCGAAATATTGCAGAACCGTCGCTTTCAAGTGTGCTTTCAATCAGTGCAGATGGCTCCGACAAAAATAATGGTGTCCTTCAAGGCAGTGTGCTGGCACCCCTTCTGTTTAATATATTTATACACCAACGACCAGCCATTTTTTTTTTTTTTTTTTTTTTTTGGTGGGAAATCATCCAATGACTTCTCCCGCTCTGGGTGAAGCGGGAGGGCGTGTCAGACTTTTACTGACTAAAACCCACCCGTGTTCCTTCAGTTGCTTGAGCCAGGGCCGCGGTAACTATTTTCAAATTTATCCGCGACCCAGACAGGCATCGGCCCTAGCGGACCCCGTCAATTTTGCTGACATCTCTTTGAGGCGCGCGTGGAACACTACGCGCCGTCGACTCGGGTCTGGTCCTTATCGGGCGGCGAGCTACCCATTACTCGCCGTCCGCAAGCCCGCGCCTACGGTGGCCAGGCATCGGCATGCGACCGCCGACGCCCGGGCGTCTCCTGCGGTGGCTTGGGGCGTGAGGGCGCCTCCGTTGCCTTTCCCTCACGCGTTCTGCCTCCTCCTTCGCGAGCATTACTGCTTCGCAGAAGGAGGTGACAGCTTCCCATGCCCTCTCGCTCCGTACCATGGCCTGAACCAGGGCCGGATGCGAGAGGTCGCCACCGCCGATCGCCTCCACGAGGACACGGCGTTGCTCCGCCCAAGCGGGGCAGACCTCCACCGTATGTTCTACCGTGTCCTCCGGGCGATCCGCACAATGGTGGCACCCGGGCGTTTCCTCCCGCCTTATCCTGAACAGGAACCTCCCGAAACAACCGTGTCCGGTGAGGACCTGCGTCAGGCGGAAGGTGAGGACGCCGTGACGCCTCTCAAGCCACTCCTCAAAGAGGGGCCTTATCGCCACTATTGTGGCGTGCCCAGCGCTGGGTTGCGACAGTCACCCTCTCCATGTCGCCATGAGATCTTGCCGGAGCTCTGTCCGCCGAGCCGTGATTTGTCGCGGCAGCGGAGTTTCGCCCCGGCATTTCTCCTCCTCGCGCCATTCCCATATTTGCGCGAGGACTTTTGCTTCCAGATCCCATGGCGGCAATCCAGCAAGGAGGCTCGCCGCCTCACCGGAGACCGTGCGGTATCCCCGGACTAGCCGGATGGCCATGACCCTTTGGGACGCGTTCAACCGGCGGGCTGGTCGCCGCCTCAGGGAACGCGCCCATACTGGTGCCCCGTAAAGGGCCATGGACCGCACGACCCCCGCGTAAAGCCTCCGGCAGGAGGCGTTTGGACCCCCTAGATTGGGAAGGAGCCGCTTGAGGGCAGCCCCGGTCCGCTCCAATTTGGGAGCCAAACGTCGGAAATGCTCCACGAAATTCCACCGGCTGTCGAGGACGAGTCCCAGGTACTTCATCGTCGACCCGACGCCGATGTGAACCCCTCCTACCGTTATTTGGGAACCCGGCGGTGGCGCGTTCCGAGGACCATGAAAACACATGGCCTCGGACTTGTGCAGGGCCACCTCGAGTCCCAATTGCTGGATCCTCTCGACGATTGTCGCAACCCCGCGTGTCGCGTTGTCAGCCGCCGCCTGGTGCGATCTCCCCTGTGCCAGGACTAGCGTGTCGTCAGCGTAGCAAACTACGCTGACGCCACTAGGGAGATCGGCGCGCAGCACCCAGTCGTACCCGATGTCCCACAGATGCGGCCCCAAGACCGATCCCTGTGGGACACCGCACGACATCTCTCGCCGGTTCCACTCTCCCTGGTGACCGGGGTAGATGACGGCCCTATCCGTCATATAGGCCTCGACCACGCGGCAGAGGTAAGGCGGCATCCGGTGATACCGGAGTGCCTCCCCGATGCAGCTCCATGGCAGTGTGTTGAAGGATGTCTAGAGACACCGCCAAGACGACCCCACCCCTGGCCACTGCGTCCCCCGTCGTGAGGGCTCGCACGCGCATGATGGCGTCCACCGTAGAGCGCCCCCTGCGAAAGCCAAACTGGCTCTCTGCCAGATCCGGCCCCACCCGCACCAGCCGCCCGATGAGGCGGTCTGCAATGACTCTTTCAAAGAGCTTGCCCACCTCATCGAGCAGCACGATGGGCCGGTAAGCGGACGGAGAGTCCGCAGGGCGCCCCGGCTTCTTGATGAGGACCAGTTTCCCCGTCTTCCAACGAAGTGGGTACTGGCCCCTCTCCAAACATGCGCTAAAGAGCCCCCTTAGTCGAGGCCCGAGAGCCTCTAAGGCCAGGACCCAGGCTTTTCCAAGTAAGCCGTCTGGTCCTGGGGCGGTATTTTTGGCATTCAGCCTGCGTACCACCGCTCTCAGCTCTACCTCGGTCACCTCTGAAGCATCGTCGTCGTCAGCAGTGTGGTCTGCATTAGGCACCGCAGGAGGCGGAGCCATGGGCGGAGGAGTATATTCCCCTCGCGAAGGGAACAGAGTGCTCACCACGCCCTCTACGAGCTGCGGCCGGAGACTCTGCGTCAGCGGAGGAGCCCATGGGCGGAGTTTATCCCGCACCATTTTGTAGGGGCGTCCCCACGGATCCCTGTTCAGAGTCCCCAGCGACTCCTCGCGGGCTAGACCCTTGGCCCGCTTGATTTCCGCTCGGAGGGTGGTTCTCGCCACTCTGTACCTCTCATATAGCTCCGCCTCAATGGCTTCCGTATCCGGAGGGCGGTTACGGAGCCTGCGGTGTCTGGTGTACCGGCGTCGCGCAGCAACGCACGCCTGCCGCAGAGCCGTAAGCTCCGGCGACCACCAGTACACCTGGCGCCGGGCACGTCCTGGCGGGACCCGGGGCATTGCCACGTCACATATCTCGGACATGGCCTCCCGGAACCACTCCGCCTCGTCGTTAATGTCAGCAGGCCTATCCGGTGATGGCACCCAGGCCTGCACGATCGAGGCTTCCAGGAGGAGCTCCCGGTCCAGCTGCTTCAGCGCCCACCGTGGACCGCTCGGGGTCTGTCGGACCGGCGTGCTCGAGGTCTGGGGGGAGACGTCAAACCGGATATACCGGTGGTCGGAATAGGGCTCCACCTCCTCCATGACGCGCCAGTCGACGACACGTGGTGACAGAGCGGGGCTGGCGAACGAAATGTCTACCACCGATTCGCCCTGCATCCGTACACACGTGGGGACAGAACCCCGGTTTAGGACGACCAGGCCTGTCTCTAAGGCCCAGTCCTCCACCATCCTGCCCCGTGAGTCCGTATACCGGGAACCCCAAGCCACATTTTTGGCATTGAAGTCCCCGAGGACGAGCACAGGGAGGGAGCGGTACTCGACGACGACGATTTTCAACTCCGCAAGGGAGTTGTGGAACTCGACGAGAGTTCGGTTCGGGGAGAAGTATACCCCCACCACGGCGACCTCCCCGTACCGTGCTGCAACGCAACCCCGTCCCCTCTTGACATCCTCGAGAGACGGGGTACCGGTGGCGACCGACGAAATTAAGGTCACTGAGCCGCTCAGGTCCTCCACCCAGTCATCTCTGGGTGGGACAAAGTACGGCTCAGCGACCACGGCGATGTTAATCGACCACTGTGCCATGCTCTGGAGCAATAGGTCCTGAGCAGCGGCACAGTGGTTAATATTCGCCTGGAGGAGGCGTAATGGGGCCATTATTGGCACTCCATTTCGGCCCCCTCCCGAGCCCCTTGTGAAGGTCCTACCGCGGTGATTTCGTTGGCGACGACGGCTATGGGGGCAGCAGCAGCGGCGGAAGTGGTTGAGGCTGCGGCGGTGACGGCGGTGGTGGAGGGCTTGCCCCTGCCCCTGGCATTGGCAGGTGGAGCGCAGGTCTTGCTCCCAGCCCGGTGATCGGCCGGCTTGCCAGCTGCTGCACATACGACGCAGTGTGGTGTGGCATTGCACGAGCCGGCCTTGTGACCGGGCTGACCACAGCGGAAGCAGTGGTCGCTGCGGTCCACCTCCGAGGTACATTTAGCTCCCACGTGGTTGCCCACGTGGCAGCGGAAGCACCTCAGAGGCCTGGGAGCACCTCAGAGGCCTGGGGTGCTCCCAGGCCTCTCGTACCAACGACCAGCCTACAACGTAACACACAACGCAACTTGTATGCGGATGACCTAGCTTTGGTAGCGCAATCATCCAGCTTTATAGAGATTGAAAATAAATTGCATTGGCACTCGAGTCACTTGGAAGGTACTATGATAGTAACGCCCTTAGCCCGCACCCGTCCTAAAATATTTCCATCGATTCCAGATGAAGCTTGCAATCAAAACGTCCAGGTTTCTAATTATCTGCAATTAGTGGCTACTATTTATTGAGCCCTGAATTAAAAATTAAAATAAATGAATACAATGAGCATTTTTGACAACTGGCTTTTGCCCGCGGCTTCGCCAATTACCATCGGGACAAAAATATCCTTTTATGATCTACCTGTGTGTGTTCCATCGGAATCCATCCAGCCAAACATACAGACTTTCGGGTTTATAGGGATGATGATAGTAATTATATTTTCCTATTGTTTCAGATACTCACCCTAGCAAAAAACGTCGGCGGCTCAGTGGAGATTGAGCAAAGTTTCCTCGACCGTAGGTTCTT
Organism: Orthosia incerta; assembly: GCA_948252205.1. NCBI lineage: Eukaryota > Metazoa > Arthropoda > Insecta > Lepidoptera > Noctuidae > Orthosia > Orthosia incerta. The sequence continues at coordinate 7,379,696 of OX411760.1, forward strand.
AGCGATAACGGCCTATTTCTACTAAGAGTGCATCTGCTACAGCTACGGTAACCAGTCTGAATTTGACAAATAAGTGTGTTAGTCCAATATTGTGTGACTTGTAATAATTATGGTGTATCGTTACATCGTACAACGTATTGAGTAGTAAATGGAGATCAAACTTGCTCAATTATTGCTTGCTGCATTATTTTAATAGCGTCATGATTTCTTTGCAAAAAGAGGACGCGGCAATCAGTTTTGTATGGCCCCGTCTTTTTCTTGTATTGTAATCATGATGGCGGTAAAACGTCATGACCCGGGATAAGCATCCACACTTACTGAGCTGTTTACTTGGTGAGGTGGATATCTCAGGTCACCGACTGTACATACAAGTGAAATAACATCTGGTTTTCACCACCTTAATGCTCCATTTATTAACTTCTCTGTGTTTAATACATTCTGTATTACCATTTGTGAACAACTCGTAATAATGATAGTTCCTCATACAATTTGTATGTTCATCAGTCATAATATTACAGGTGTTGGATAAATTATATCTAAGCTAAAATACGTCTAGTTTAATTGTAAAAAAATCTCTTATGACTAATGTACTGAAGAAAATAGCTACAATAAATACTACGGGTCGATTTTTCAACAATCTGATAACTTTTAACTGAGGAATTCAAGTGGCCGTTTGACATATTTTCTATACAAAAGCTGTCAAACCGCCATTTTTATTCCTCAGTTAATAGAGATCAGATTTAAAAAAATCGGGCCTTAGTGTTGTCATTTATATCTAACTTCATATTCAACTTCTTCTTCCTATCGTGTCATTGTAAATAATGTTTAATAATTAGTTAAGGTTAAAGATGTAAGTAATATTAGTAAATATCATTTAAGATAATAAATTAAGCATTGATAAGAAACTGATTTTTATTTACCACACAAATGAAACTACAGCCTTAATTAAAAACTTTATTTTATTTTCATAACATATAGATAGATCAATGAATTGATAATTCGTTATTGACTGTCTTTGTTAAAAAAGGTTTTTTTGACATTTCCGCTTTCTGCAATTGTTTTCGTTATTTTGTATACGAGGCTGTTTCTGTTATCGTAGATGCTATCGTTACTATTCTTTACATAATATTTAATCCTTCTGGTGGCATGTTTCCAATGATCGGTATTTGGAATCTTGCTTAGCTTCTTCATATTATACATTTCAATTTTATGAGATGCGTCGCTTGGTCTCCATCGTCAGAATTAGTAGAAATGTATGATACACCATCTCTAGCGGCTCGTGCCACGCTTGAAGATATCAGTTTCCTTTTGTTTAATTATGGCTCCACTTCGAAAAATTTATCAATGGCCTGCAATTACATATTTCTGGTACCGCATGTGTCACTATCTTCTTCGTGTTGAGGTGATAGATTCGGGTAGTAATACTGTTTATACGTATGTTCATCATTGTCTACGAAACTGAATGATTTCTGCAACAACTCAGTTATCATGTTAATATCAATTTGTTTACACTTAATCTATATCACACATGCAAGGAAAAGTTCATGTAAATAAAAGAGACAGAAATAAAAGTATCGAAGTTTGGTAATAGAATAAACACTTACCTCCATTGCCATTGAAGTAACACACAAACGTAGTATTGGTAGCTACTAACCACTGCCCAATTCACTGTTCCAATTCGAAACACCTGATTTTGATTCTCAGCGTACGAACATAGTGGTTGGTTACTTCAACAGCCATAGCACCAGCTGGGGCTATAGCTCAACAAACCCAGACGGCCAAACTGTCGAAGCATGGGCCGAAGCCCACGATTTGGCATTAATCCGTGACACAAAACAACCAGCCTCATTCAATAGTGGACGATGGAAGCGTGGATACAATCCGGACCTTATATTTGTTAGCTCAAGTATCAGCACCCGGAGCAAAAAGACCATATCCCCCGAACACAACATAGACCGATCATGTGCTATGTCCAATCCGTCGTTCATCCGGTGAACATGCCATTTAAGCGCCGTTTCAACTATTTAAAAGCTGACTGGGAACAGTTTTCAAAGTCTGTAGATGACGAACTAATTAACATACCGCCCACCCCACAGAATTACGACAGATTCGTGAGTGTAGTTTCGGCAACATCCCGGAGATGTATCCCCCGGGGATGCCGTACTTCGTACATTCCAGGCATCTCCCGGGAATCCAGTGAGCTCCTAAAAGTGTACGAGCATCTCTACGACAACGACCCTTTCTCGGAAGAGACCGTTGAAGCAGGCGAAAAACTGTTGGCACAGATAAGCGAGCGACGCCAGAAAAAATGGATGGACACCGTCAGCGGTATCGACATGACCCATAACATTAAAAAAAAGCCTGGAACACTATTCGCAAGCTCACAAGCGAACCCCCACCAGCTCATACACGTCACCTAGCACGGTTACGGCTAACTAAGTGGCTCATCAACTGCATCTTAACGGAAAACCATCAAAACGCCTAGGCAGGACGCCGAAAAACAGTAACTCCTGTTCCACCACCTCCGACATATGCAACCCATTCCAACTAACGGATATCATCTCAAACATACAACGGCTGAGCTGGGGTAAGGCCTCCGGAGTGGATGACATATCGGTGGAACAAATCAAATACCTCGGCCCCGTATCCGTGTCGTGGTTGCTACAATGTTTTGACCACTGTTTGGAGTTTGGAAATATACCTCGCCTTTGGAGACAATCAAAGGTCATCGCTATACCCAAACCAGGAAAACTTCATGACGACCCAAAAAACTTCCATCCTATATCCCTCCTCTGCCACACGTACAAACTATTAGAACGGCTACTTTTGGCTCGTCTCACAAACCTTGTCGATCCAAAACTTATACCAGAGCAAGCTGGATTTAGTCCTGAAAAGTCTTGCTGTGGCCAGGTCCTTAACCTTACACAACATATTGAGGATGGGTTTGAAACAGGGAAAGTGACGGGTGCAGTATTTGTGGATTTGTCGGCAGCCTACGATACCGTTAACATTCAACGCTTGTTGTGGAAGGTTACCAATCTAACAGAGGACCCAAAGTTGACTCGTATTCTCGGAGAACTCCTTAGTAACCGACGATTCCAAGTGCACCTTCTTGATGATAGGAGCAGGTGGCGAACCCAAAAGAATGGCCTGCCTCAAGGTAGCGTTCTGGCGCCACTGCTGTTCAACATCTACACGGATCCAACCGGTGAGCCCTTTTTTTTTCCGTCCGTCCGTCGAGTCCGTCGCCCTAGGACCCATTTAGGGGGGCCGGAAGAGGGCGTTGTCTGCCCTCCGCCGACGCCCGGCGCGTCTGCTGCGGATCGGGCTAGCGGATGAAATCTCCCACTCCCTCTCCGCAGCCTCCTTCTGCGAGACGACTGTTTCGCAAAAGGATACCGCCACGACCGCGACCGGTGAGCCCTAACACTACCCGTTATCTTCACGCCGACGATCTGGCTTTGACTTGCCAAGCGGCTGATTTTGAGGAGATTGAGGCCAATCTTTCTACCGCCCTTTGTGATCTCAGCCGTTACTATGCTGACAACGCGCTGAAACCAAATCCCTCAAAAACACAGTCGTGCGTCTTTCATCTCCGTAATGGACAAGCGGGGCGAACCCTTAACATGTCATGGCAAGGGGTGCCAGTCACCCACAGTTCATATCCAAAATATCTCGGCATTACTCTGGATAGGTCCCTCAATTACAAAAAGAACTGCGAGAATGTCAAACGGAAAGTGCACAGTAGAAACAACTTGCTGCGCCGCCTAACGACCACCAAGATTGGGGGGCGTCTCCTCATGTTCTGCGAACTACCGGTATAGCGCTCTGTTTCGCCGCTGGTGAATATGCTAGTCCAGTATGGAGCCGCTCTGCGCACTCCAAATTAGTGGACGCAGCCCTAAATGAGACATGCCGGATTGCGACTGGCTGCCTTAAACCGACTCCTGTGCGAATGCTGTATCCACTGATCTGTATTGCGCCCCCGGAAATTCGCAGAACTATAGCGGCCCGCACAGAGAGGGCAAAACTAGAAAACGACCCACGCCACCCAATGCGCGGGTGCGGCTCGGTGCCTCAAAGGCTGAAAAGCCGAAAAAGCTTCCTTAGCTGTGTGAGCCCATCTGATGGTGACGCCGCCTCGGAGAGATGCGATCTTTGGCGGGATAAGCTCAAGCCTCCTGACTACTTCATTGAGCCATCGGAGAATCTCCCGCCTGGGCAAGCGTTGCCATGGCCGACCTGGAAAACTCTTAATAGACTCCGCACGCAGGTCGGCCGCACCAAAGACAACCTTCACAAGTGGGGATTCTCGTATGGCTCCAACCTTCAGTCTTTGTGCGGTGTCTCCCCGCAGACCATGGTCCACCTTTCGTCATGCGCAGGCAGGGCGGGCCCCCTGCCACCTGTGCATATGAAGACCTTAAGGCTGCGTCACCGGTTGGTATTGCCGTGGTAGAATTCTGGGCCAAACACAATATTTAGAGACTATTTTTGCCATCGACACGCTCGAGCTTCTCGGTCTTATATAGCACCACTAAGTGATTTCTAATCTTAAACGAATTCCTAAATACATTATGAGTCAACAATTTATCTCACATCCTTGTGATTTCTAATCTCAAACGAATTCCTGAGTACAATAGCACACTTATGAATAAAAAAAAAAAACTCACATCCTTTGCATTTGTCTCCAGTTAACCACTAAGTGTTTTCTAATCAAAAACGAATTCCTAAACAAACGAATGAGTCAACAAACTTATCTAACGTCCCTGGCACAACTGCTGCAAATCATCACAAAGGAATGTTATTTAATATTCACAAATCACTATAATTGACTATTCCTACATTAACCGTTGAATAGATTGGTACTGTAATAATCTACTAATATCAGTAATATCATGAATACACTAGAGATACAACAACATCTGAAAAATATACATCCCAGTCTAGAAAGTAATGTTTATGCAGCTAATAGACTCCCCATGTATGCCCATGTATCAACGTACATAATATGAAATTTTGATACAGATGAAAAACCTGGTTCACATTGGGTAGCTTTACACATTGATTCAAATGGCATCGGTCAATATTTCGATTCTTACGGACGAACACCAACACGATATCATCTTGAGTTTTTAAAAAGGAATTGTAAAAGATGGTACTGGAATGTTGATAGGATTCAGAATGATTGGACTTCAGTTTGTGGTGAATATTGCTTAATGTATTTGCTATATAAGTTTCGGGGTGTTCAATGCACAGTTTTGTAAAAATATTTACACGGAACACACTATACAACGATGTTTTAGTGGATGCTATGTTCCGTTCATATTTTATAGATTGAAATAACAATTGTAATAAAAAAGTTACCTAACGAAAGTGGTTTTATTGCTAGCAAGAGAGCCGTGAACATTCCTTATCTGTAATGATTAGGGAGTGCGGGGCAACGAGATCACGGGGGCTGAAGTGAGCGAGCAAAGCGAGCGAACTCAGCTCCGTCATCTTCTTCATGTTAGGTTACTTTAGACCCTACAGAAGAATAAGCGGGGCTTCATCGATCAATTTTTATTTTCAAGTCACTGTTTTACAATATGTATTCGCCCACTTAGTAATTCAGTAAGACATATTAGGTATGTTTGACATCTTTAATTCGGGTTTATTTTCAATCGTTTAAATATCTGTACTATCCATAGATAAAGAGCTCGACGGACAACGAACAATTAACGATAGATAAAGAATTGACAAACAATGAAACCTTTTCGGAGCGTTTAACAATGAACTGCTCACCCTTCTCGAACAACAATAGATAGACATGACAAACAAAGAAATGTTATCGAGACCTGATTATGTCAGTGGATAGTGATTCTGTATCTCTGGAACCACACATCGTAGATAAAAATGGACCACAGAAACGTGATCAGAGCATAGCAAAACCTAGGAAAACATACCAATTTTTTTTTTTTTTTTAGTATGAGCGCCACAAATTTTTGAGATTGAGCCGAAGAATATCGTGAGCCAGAACCGGTACAACCTCTCTACTCACGCTGGATGAACAAAACCTCTTTCGGTATTTCCCCTCCAAAGACTTCACACACTATATATATGAATTATTATAGGAAATTTATATGTATGTTTATTTTAACTATATATATATTCTTCAATTTTTACATTAATAATTATTTCTATTTTTTATGCACCTGCCATGTTATCTCTCCACCATCCTTGGTTGACTCGTAGAGAATGCCTCAGGCATTAAGTCCGCCTATGTACCTGTATGTGGCATGAAGTTTTAATAAATAAATAAAAGACTCAGGACGTTTTTATTAAAATATGTACGGTACCCGTTGAAAGATGTTTGAAATCCCGAAGACTTCAGGTACTCCAGGGGTCATTCGTTCTGTCCCGGGTGTAAAAAGCCGATGCCGGCTCAACTGATATCAGTTTCGATTCATTATGTACAAACTCTTGTGAGCGACAAGTTTTTTTTATGATTAGCTTGTCACTAGTCTTGGCAAGACTGCTCAGTCCTCCAGTCTGTCGCACGGCAACTGTGGAGACATGCGGTCCGCAAGAAGGATCCTCGGCCTAATGACAAGGAATGAGTTTCTGCCATTTTCGCAGAAGAATTGACATAGCCGTAGTCAAACTGTTGCTGGCGATTTTTAAAACACCATTTTAAACAGTTACTTTAAAATATACCAATAATAAATTTAGTAGAGGATTACAGAGCCAAACATTTTTTATAAAAATCCTTTTCTGTCAGTACTCGTACTAGAAAAATTGTGTGACCACTTATTGTACACACATTGTCACATGCATCGATGCATGAGATTTGAAATGTATTCTGAAGACCAACGTCTCCAGAAAGATTGCAACATTCGTTGCACGAATTGCCAACGCGTCAAACAATTTACGTTTGAGTTCTCATAAGTGTAGTCAGGTACATTTAAAATAGGCTCTCAAATCAAGAAATGTCCTGGAGTTAATGGCATCAGTTCACCAGGATCAGTTGCACTTATGGTGCTTATCGGCCGCGAATTCAAGCAAGCTTCTACCTGAGCTAGAAGTGTACTCATCTCTTCGTAGGTAAGTGTTGATTCGCCTATTACCCGTTTTAGATGGTACTTTGTGGATCTCACTCCAGCCTTCCACAATCTACCATAATTGGGACCATGAGGTGGAATGAAATGTCACTCAGTACCATTGGATTCAAGGTGCTCTGCTATTTTGGGTTGTATGGCGGTTAGTTGCTGCAGCTCTTTGGATGCTCCTACAAAGGTGGTGCCATTATCGCTCCACAGTTTAGCACAGTGACCTCGACGAGACACAAATCGCCTGAATGCTGCAAGGAACGCTTGAGTGGTCATGTCACTAACAACTTCTAAGTGCAGTGCGCGAGTACACATGCACACAAATAGGCAGATGTATCTCTTGTATGCATGATGTCCCCGACCCTTGGTGGTGCGTATTTGGACTGGACCAGCGTAGTCAACTCCACTGTGCAAAAATGGTCTTGCGGGTGTGCAGCGAACTGTTGGAAGCGAACCCATCAATTGATGTTGAGCGCTGTGCCTATACCTAGCGCATCTTACACACTTTTTAAAATGTTTTTTGACCAAATTTTTGGCTGAAAAGAAATGTGTTTATTATCTTAAATCTATACAATTAAGTTGCCGGGGCTTCCCAGAAAGTAATCCGAAGATACTTGTGATGGGATGAAGATGATTAGAGATTAAACTACTACTACTTCTAGACTAGATGATTCAAGAAATCAAGAAACACACAACATTTGTTAACTTTTTATTTCGTTCTCCTTTTTACTTTGTTTTTTTAATTTCTTACGACTTATTGTCGGGCCTACGTTGTCCCCCCCCATATCCAAGTACTAATACTGTGACATGGAAATATTGTAAAACCAAACCATTTTTAAAAGAGTTACCATGGAGTTTCTTGCCGGTTCTTCTCCATAGGAAACTACTAATCCGAACCGTGCACTTTTTGTCATAAAAAAATGAATTTGTTTTTTTTTTTTATTTGATTCCCAAAATTCTGAGACGTGGGCGCACCTGCATCCCGCAGCTGCGTGTCCCGTGTCTGTGTGCGTACAGCGAGCCGGCCGCGAGTTGGCGTAGGTCAGGGCTTGATTGTTTTTTAGCTAAAATTTTGAGGATTTATTTGCCAATTACTCACAACTCCGGTAATTTTCGAAAGCCGTAATCAATCAATCAATCTCGAAGGCTTTCGACAGGGTCTGGCACGAGAGCCTTATTGGTAAGCTTCCTTCATTCGGTCTGCCCGGTGGACTGTGCGATTGGATCGCAGACTTCCTGAAGGACCGGTCTATACGAGTGGTTATTGATGGCCGCTCATCTGACCAACTGAATATCAACGCCGGGATCCCTCAGGGGTCGGTAATCTCAGCAACATTGTTCTTGTTGCACATAAATGATCTGCTAAAACCCGGCATTGTCTTTGGATATGCAGACGACAGCACTGTTGCTGAGAGATACTTGTCCAACGCTCGTGCTACCGGGCCTCAGATCCAGTCTCTCCGGGAGTCCTTGGTGGAGCGCTTGAACCTGTCCTTGCAGGTAGTCTCCGAATGGGGCGATGCCAATCAGCAGCCTTATTGCGTAAGTGAATTCTCCAAAGCAAACGAGTCGATTCCTTCAAAGAATCAGAATCATTTCTTTCAACTTTTTCGGTATTGCGAAACTAATTTGGAAAAACTACAAACATCCTCCTTTGAGTTGAAGTTCATCTACTGCGTTATGTTTCATCAAACTCGAACATTACACAATACCAATAGTGAAGTTTTGTCTCGATTCTTCCGCTTTCATTCATTCTTTACAATCAATTCTACGTCAAAATATTGGTAATGGAAAGCAGCATAACCTTTCCGTTTCAGAGTGTAATTTGTAATACGTAAAGTTGTTTTTGGGAAAGAATCGACTTGTTTGCTTTGGAGAATTCACTTACGCAATTAGGCTGCTGGTCAGGTTTAATGCTGCCAAAACCCGGGCTTGTCTTTTTTTCCTCTAAAAGGAGCCAATTCCAACCGGCTCCTTCTTTCCGTGGTGTGACCGTGCCGATAACGGACCATCTTGAGCTTCTTGGCGTTACGTTGACATCGACCCTCAATTTTGGTCCATTCATTGAGGCAAAAGCTCAACTGGCAGCTAGGAAGTTGGGGATCCTTGCAAAGGTGAGACGGTACTTCACGCCAGAACAGTTGCTCAACTTGTACCAAGCGCAAGTTCGGTCATACATGGAGTAACTACTGCTCTCATCTCTGGGACGGATCTGCCAAGTACCAGCTGGATGCACTAGAGTCGATCGAAAAACGGGCCAAGAGGCTCATCGGCAATGAGATACTGGTTGAGTCTAGGCTCCAGAGCCTAGAACATCGGCGCCAGGTTGCCAGTCTGGCGGTTTTTATCGGTTACATTTCGGGGAGTGTGCGATGGAATTTCATGAACTAATTCCTCCTAGCCCGTTCCATCATCGGACTACAAGACGTACGGCGATGCGTCATCGATACATGGTGGACATCCCACCCATACGCACCAAACGTTTTGGGAATACCTTCATTATGCGTACAGCTCAGGAGTGAAATTCCCTGCCAGAGTCTGTATTTCCTGATAGCTACAACCTGGGAGTCTTTGAGTCAAGAGTGAATAGGTTTCTTCTAGGTAATCGTGCTACATCGTCGACCACATCATCACTTACCATCAGGTGAGATAGTGGTCAAACGCGAGCCAATCAAGTAAAAAAAAAAAAATTGCATAATCCTCGTATCACTAACTTTTTCCGACTAGTATGTTTAAAAAATAACTGAGCAAAATAATTACGTGTTGTCTGTTCAACGGTCGCGTGCAGTGCAGTGTTGAATGAAAATATTTTTTATTTCAGACCTTCTGTCCATAGGTAGGTAGGTACTATTACAAAACATAGAAGTAAAAGGCCCGAAAATCAGTGTTTGCTTAATTCTCGTAAAGTTTTGATTTTACTGAAATTTGTGCTCAGAGCACGTTTATTCATTAAATTTTGCACAAAATACGTAGTACATTTCGTGTCGAGCATAAAAAGTCAAGATTTTAACACGAGCGATGTAGCCGATTTCGAAAGCTACATGCAAGTGTTAAAATAAAGCCTTTTTGTGCGAGAAACGAACGATTCTTTTACCACTACCTGATGAGCTTACTTAATTAAATGTAAATAAGTTCCAACATGAACTTGCTTCGCTCACTCAAATCACGACTGATATCAGAAACGACATTAATTCCCTTCGTTCTGAGCAATTGCTGATACAACAGAGAGTCTCCGAGTTAGACGCACAGTATAAAAGTACGACGAAAGATATTGATTCCCTCAAGACTTCGATCAATTTTGTTACTGTCGAGAACACTGATCTCAGCGAGAAGATCGACAACATTGGCAAGCGATTACAAGAGACTATCGATTTAAAGCCTATAGTCGCAGAACTTGTAGCAAAGATTGACAATCTGGAGCAAAATGCTCGGAATTGCAACATAGAGATATGCAATATACCGGAGAGACGAAATGAAAATCTTTTGTCGTTGATGCAAAACATCGGGTCTGCAATAAAGTGCAATGTTCATCATAATGAAATCATTTCAATTCACCGCGTACCACACGCACATCAGCAGAATAATAGACCCAAAAATATAGTCGTGAAATTGGCTTCACGTATATTGCGTGACAATATCCCTAGTGCCCATCGCTTAAGTAAGGGCCTTACCACCGACCAACTTGGCATATCTGGAATATCGTTGCCAATATATATGCATGAGCATCTTACTTTTAAAAACAAGCACTTATTTCGTGAGTCTCGCGATTTTGCCAGGAAGCACAATTATAAGTTCGTCTGGGTTAAGAACGGAACTATTCTTGTTCGTGAGAAGGAAGGGGCAAGGGCTTATGCTGTCCGAACTTCGCAAGACATCGCTAGAATCAAGCCTGGTTTTGCGGCGCCGCCGATTTATAATCAAAATGCTGCCGAGGAGCAACCGATTGACAACCAGAGCGCTGCTGCGGCGCCACCAATTGACAGCCAGAGTGCTGCTAGCTTCCCTTAATGGCTTGCTTTTTGGCAATGGATCTACACGGCTTTTTGAGTTCGCGAGTATTTTTTTCTATAATTTCCTGCATATATGTACTTATATTTATGTCATAAACTATTACAAAAAGATAGAATTAACTTTTATAAAGTATTGTCCTGCCTGTGTGCTAACCATGAAAGCGATTTGTTAACAATTGCTATGAGCTTTTTGATAGGCGGTAATGTTCGTATATTTTTATTTTTTATGTGTGTTTATACTTATTTAAATCAAACACTATGTGATATAGCTGGTATTTTGGTTATTTTTACTATATTTGATCTGTTTCTTCTAGCCTGCTTGTTTCTTGTATTTGTTTGTATCATTCAATTTGTTGTTTTATTATGAATCAATCTTGTTCTTCTATTTGTGAAAATTGTGATTGCGTTAATGGCGGGTAATGCATGTATGACTACAATTCTCTGTAGACTAAAGTGTCATAATGACTGATAAATTAGTTATATACTACCAAAACTGCAGGGGAATCCGTACCAAATTGCATATTCTTTATATGAATATTTTAGCTAACTGCTATGACATTATAGTTTTGACTGAGACCTGGTTGACGCCAGAGATATATATTTATTTATTTATTTTTATTTATTATATACTTTATTGTACACCACTTAAATAATTACAGGACAAAAAACATTTTTAAAGATAAGTGTACAATGGGCGGTCTTATCGCACAGGGCAATCTCTTCCAGACAACCTTTGGATGGACTGAACGAGAGGAGATAGACATAGGGCTGTCAGTGTACAAAAAACTATCTTAAATAATATTACTTAGATATTACATAAAATACATACATACAAATAAAATAATATACTAATAAATATCAAATATAGAGCAGAGAAAGGAGAAGAATAGTTACAGAGAAAGGAAATGCTCCTTCACCATATAACACAGAGTTCATTGATGAGCGTTACGAGGTACATAGATGTGACCGTGATCGCGCGGCCACTAATAAGAAGGATGGAGGTGGTGTCCTCATAGCGATTTTAAAGGGGGTGCGATCGGTCAGAGTAACTCTGCGTTCATCTGCGCACGCGTACATTGAACAGGTCGTTGTACAGTTACCAAACTCAGCTACAGGCAAGTATCAAGTTATTGGGGCAGTGTATATACCGCCTAATACACCTGAATTTATATATTCTGAATATTTTGACCTATTGCACGCGCTACTTGAAGATAACAACACCGAAAATTTTTATTTGCTTGGTGACTATAATTTACCTGAGGTCGATTGGGTTGCCGGCTCTGGCAGTAATTCTCTCACTGCTCAGATCTGCAGAGGCCATACACCCGTATGTACTCACATGAGTATTTTTATGTCCCTTCTAAACGCTTATCAATATAACACTATTAAAAATCTGAACGGGAGAATATTGGACTTAGTGATAAGTAACGATACTTGCTCGATTTCTACACCCACCGATTATCTATTACAGCTTGACAACCACCATCCTCCGTTCTGTATTCTCATCTCGCGACATTTGCCTCATATTCCAATGACACACAAGACAAACAAAAGGTATAATTATTATAAGGCAAATTATGACAAAATTAATGACGACTTAGAGGAAATAAATTGGAATGACATCTTATGTAATCAATCTGTTGACGCTTCTCTTGATACGTTCTATAATATCATTTATAAAATTATTAAAAGACATGTACCATTGACTAATTGCAGATCTTCTAAGTTTCCCGTGTGGTTCTCAAAACCACTTATACATATTTATAAAAATAAAACCAAGGCTTGGGTTAGGTGGAAAATGTATCAGAATGTCTCGGATTATGAGCAGTTTTCGCTGTACCGTTCTAGATTCCAAGATGAATGCAAAATCTGCTACAAAAAATATATGGATTCCGTTGAAGATGGCATACGAAACAATGTTAAGCATTTTTGGACATTCATATCCAACAGAAAGAAATTTACCGGTATTCCATCCACTATAACGTATAACAACAACTCCACTAACAGCCCAGAAAACATTTGTGATTTTTTTTCAAATTATTTTAATTCGGTTTATGAACCATCGACCTCTACTAATATATCATCTGCGTACGATGACTGCTCTGAAAGATGCACTCTGATGAATGACATCGAATTTACTATTGATGAAGTACTGACTGCGCTTAATACATTGGACCCTTCTAAAGGGCCAGGTTCGGATGGTCTGCCGGTGATTTTCATTAAACAGACACCGTTAATCTATGTGTACCGTTGCATAAAATATTCAATTTATCCATTTCCCAAGGATGTTTTCCTCAAGCATGGAAACTCGCAAACATAACCCCTGTTTACAAGTCGGGATCTAAGAATGACGTAGAGAACTATCGTCCTATATCTATACTGTCTGCTTTGTCGAAGGTTTTTGAGAGGTTGGTACATAATAAAATATACCCTTTGTTGCACAATAACATTGTGCAACAACAGCATGGATTCGTCAAAAGGAGGTCAACTACAACCAACCTGGTTACCTTTGTTGACTACCTGTTTAACAACATGGACTCTCGTGTTCAGGTGGACACTATTTACACTGATTTCCGGAAGGCCTTTGACAAAGTAGATCATCAGCTGCTCTTAAATAAGATTGCGTTCAATGGTATTCGTGGCGATCTTTTAAGATGGTTCGCTTCTTATGTGTCAAATAGAACACAGAGGGTAGTGATAAACGGTTTCACTTCCAGCACTTTAAGTGTAACATCTGGAGTGCCTCAGGGCTCCATTTTAGGGCCCCTTTTATTCATTATGTTTATTAATGACATCACCACATGTTTCAAACATTCCAAATTGTTGCTGTACGCAGATGATCTCAAAATTTTTAGGCATATCAAAGACATTAATGATTGTCTCCTTTTACAAGAAGATCTAAATAGGTTTTCTTCATACTGCTCAAAGAATAAGCTCCAACTTAGCGTATCCAAATGCTGCTGTATAAGTTTTACGAAAAACAAAAATGTTAAAAAATTCCCTTACGCATTGAATAACATCATCTTAACCAGAGAAACAATGGTTCGCGATTTTGGAGTTCTGTTAGATGATAAATTACACCTTGACTCTCATATAGCAAAAATTTTAAATAATGCCTTCCGCATGTACGGTTTTGTAATGAGATCAGCCACTGAATTTGTCCGTCCTTATACATAGATATATCTCTATAAATCGTTAATCAGGTCTCAGTTAGAGTATGCGGTTGCGGTTTGGAGTCCCTTGTATAGTAAGTACTCAGACGCAATTGAAAACGTTCAAAGAAAGTTTTTGAAAGCCATGCATTGCCGTTGTTTTCGCACTTACGCATCTTACGGTGATCTTTTGAATAAGTACTAGCTTCAAAACCTCAAAACCAGACGTATATTTTTGGAAACAATGCTTCTATATCAATTATGCAATAACACATTTGATTGTACTGACATTATCAATAAGATCAGCTACGTAGTACCAAGAACAACCATATGCCGTGGGGTACGTATGCGGCCCTTGTTTGCCATATCATCTACACGTACGAATGCAGGTTTACGAGCACCCTTGCGTCGCCTGGCTGATCAATATAATAAACTTTTCATTGATGTCGATATATTCGCTGTTCCATCAGGACAATTTAGGCGACTTGTTTGTGAAACTATTAATAATTCTGACTGATATTTGTATTGTTTAGTTTTTTATATTTACTATGAGCTTTTTATTTTATTAGTTTCTAATTTTTGAAAGCCTGTTCAAATTTGTCGAACTTCTTGCTTTTATTAGTTTTATCAAAATGTTGTGTCATTATTCTATAAAAAAATATATATATTTATTGTATCTATCTCAATTTATTCGGTTATATTCTTCTTTTTTTTTTGCAATTATTTGTTTCTTTTTTGTGTTTCTTTGACATTGTAAGCGCACGTCGTTATTATTTGTATTTTTTTTTTCTCTGTATTCTGTGGAAAATGTCGTTAGTTGTGCATTTGTCTTTCTTTTTATGTCAATTTTTATTTATGTGTTACTGTATTGTGCAACTGTTTGGTTTCCCTAATAAATAAAATAAAATAAAATAAAACAACAACTTATTAGAAACGTTCAGACTAAAAACCACAGACTTTATGCACACAATCAACGCGCGCTTTTCGAGAGGTAACAGGTTCAGTATCATTCTGCCAGTTACATAATGATATCAAAACTCCATACAAAGGTCATTTCGTAACTGTTATTATGTAATTTTGTTTTTTTTTTATTTTTTAATCTTGTGTCTAAATGTTCATATTTCGAAACAAATTTCTTAGGCAATGTTTTACATAATAGACAAGGTAGTGGGCAAAAGTTTTCCAGATATATTTTTTTCTTTTTTGTGTTAATTTAGTTAAACGGCGATTTGATAAGGAAAAGTAATGAAAGCTAATTTCTCTTAAAATACTAGGTACACTTAGGAATCTGAATTTTTGCTCACTATAACTTTATTAGGAGTAGTAATTTTTGTATAAATTTGGGCAGAACTCACAGAGTTTTTAATAGAGAAATCTTGAAATGAAAATTTAACACTGTGACTACCGCCACCCCACCAATGGTTATTGGCATGGTATATCTCTACTCTAAACTACTGTAGTACTTACTAGTTTTGAATTTTGGGTACTAATTTTATCTTGTAGGGTAGTAATTTTTTATCAAGCTTTGAGAAAAGCGACCAGCTCCTCAAACTTTGAATCAACATTCAAAAGCCGTGATGAACGAGCGCGCGAAAGTTATCATCGTTGATTTCTCAGTAAATACAAATGTTTCAGTTCTGTTTTTTTTACGAAATGAATCACATTTATATGTACCCTTATGGGTACCTAGTGATTATTTGTATAGTTAGAATAGCTGAAGCATACCCCCTTTTTCGGCGCTCTTGTTGAAGTGAAGGTGACTACCGCCGCCGAACCACCTTGAAAGTCGATTTTCTCGAAAACTTTTAAAGGTACCAATTTTGTTGTTCGAGTACTAATTATTAACCAAATGTAGAAGTGATTGGCGTTAGTGGTCCGGCGGTAGTTACGGACATTCCGTCGGTCCGTGCAGTGTCGAATTCAGGCCGTGCACCGACACGCCGATGCCGTGTGGTCTTCGTCCCCACTCCCGCCTAACTGCGCGGCGCCCCGCATTCATCTCGTGCGCCAATAGCGAGAATCGAAAGTCATGTCAGAGTGACGTCACAGAGCAGTGACCGTGTAGTATGTGCGCTCAGGCAGCAGGCGCACGCTGGCGTTAAATTCCAAGTATTGGGTTCAATTGCCAACACCCACCCTTAGGTTCTTTTGCAACTCCTTGCAATAATAACACATAATTTTATCATATTCTCTTTATTATTTAACAAATATTTACAGGGATCACAACATTTATACCGTCATACATTAAAAGGTTATTATTGTTGTGCCAAGATGCAGTACAGTTACCTACATGAAGAACCATATAATTTAGCTTGTGAACACTATATGGAAGTCATCTCAATACAAAAAAGTAAATGGTATAGCTAGAGCAACTTCTAGCACTGAAAGCATGTGTTAATAAATCCATTAACTATTCTAGATTCTGGCAAAGAATAAAGAGCCTTCTGCTCTTCAAATAAGATTGAAAATGTTACTGCTAACACTGTCACTGCCAACATGTAAGGTGCTTTGATTAAAAAAAAAAAAAAAAAAATTCTTCCTTTCTTTCAAAAACGTTCTCCAGCCAGGAGCCGACACCGCTTGGCGCTTTGAAAATATTTCTGTAATATTTGTACCCACAGCGGCATCGCATTGGACATCATGAACATTGGGAAGGCAATGAAAGTGTTCTTACTTTAAGCATAAAAATGGGAATTGCATATTATAGGATAAATGCTTATTTTAAACACATTTTACATCAAACGCGTTCTACGGATTGAGCGTCTAATTATCAGACACAATAAAACAACAATAGCTTACGCACACAAGGTGTGCTCGCGAAGTTTGATAGGCATCAAAATCAAAAAGGTTCACTTTAACAAGATTAATTATAAACTTGATAAGAACGGTAAAACATCAACATAATTGGCACTATTTACTTTTTGATTAATAATTGAATAAATTACTGGTAATTCAGCAAAACTGCAGAAAGCTTTCACGATGAGCGCAGCCTATAGCAACAGCAATGTTTGACGTTCCTCCAAATAATTTAATAGATCCTCATCTTGACATTTCTCATTTGTATGATGATGATATTATGAGGCGATAACTTTGTTCACACATCATCGGCCTATTAATGTTCCCACTGTTGCACTCACAGAGAGGAGGCCTGAATCCTAGCAGAATTTTGAAATTTAAAATCAGTCTAAAGTATCTTCATATATAGGAAGAATCGAATAAATTATTTGGAGGCCGTGCCACAATAACCGGGAAGTCATTTAAAACATCTAAGGACACATTTCACAATGTCGAAAAGCCACTACTTACTGTATAATTTAAAAAAGCACAATATTTCTATGCAATCATCTGAGTGACAAGTAAGTTAACAGGCCCTCAATAAAACATTTTACCTTAAACATATACCCTTGAGAACATTTCTTAAATAAAATTGTAAATTATTTATTGCTGAAGACATAAACAAGTGTTTACAGGATCACATAATATTCTATAGTATGATAAATTACTCGATTCCGAATGAAAAGAGACTATAGTCAATTCGCGTTAAGAAAATAGTGAGTCATCGTTGTCAGCCGGCCTCTCGACCTATCGGGTCGCAACAAATTAAAAAGCTTACGACCCGATTGGTCGAGAGGCCGGGTATTTGGATTCGAGTAATTTAACAGATTAGTATACTTACACAAATTTATGAAATTGCTTATATAGCACATAGCATGCTAAAGGATATCACTTATTGTGACTATAGACATAAAACATTTATTATAACGTGTTTGATATCTATGTAATATTTTAAAACCTACTCCATACAGACAAGATTGGCTTACCTAGCCTTTTTATAAATATTTTTGTGTCGAGTTCCAGTCTAGCTGGATTCAGGTGAGTACCTGTATTTTACAAGAAACGATTGCATATCTGACTTCCACAAGACCACAACCCAGTAGACTTACTGTATGAAGTTAGATATAAATGCCAACACTAAGGCCAGATTTTTTAAACTCTGATAACTTTAAACTGAGAAATAAAAATGGCGGTTTGACAGCTTTTGTATAGAAAATATGTCAAACGGCCACTTTTATTTCTCAGTTAAAAATTATCAGACTATTGATAAATTGGCCCTTAGTAGAATTTATTGTAGCTATTTTTTTACAGTAATATTACTCACAAGAGAAGTTTTACACTTAAACTAGACGTATTTTAGCTTAGTTATAATTTATCCAATACCAATAATATTTTGACTGATGAACATACAAATTGTATGAGAAAATATTTTTATTACGAGTTGTTCACAAATGGTAATACACAACGTATTAAAAACTGAGAAGATAATAAATGGAGGCGGAGGAAACCAGATGTTATTTTACTTGTATGACCTGAGATATCAACCTCACCAAGTCAACAGCTCAGTAAGTGTGGATGCTTATCCCGGGTCATGACGTTTTACCGCCATCTTGAATACAAAACAAGAAAAAGACGGGGCCATACACAACTGATTGCCGCATCCTCTTTTTGCAACGAAATCATGACTCCATTAAAATAAATGTAGCTCCGGGTCAACAAAACATTAAATCCAGCATTGCGGAACCATTTCAAATTGAGCAAGTTTGTTCTCCATTTACTTACCAATACGTTGTAAGATGTAACGCTACACCATAATCATTGCAAGTCACAATATTGGACTAACACACTTATTTGTCACATTCAGACTGGTTACCATAGCTATAAGAGATGCACTTTTAGTAGAAATAGGCTGTTATCGCTACGAACCTACGGTCGAGGAAACTTTGCTCAATCTCCACGGAGCCGCCGACGTTTTTTGCTAGGGTGAGTATCTGAAAAAATAGGAAAATAATGACTATCCCTACTAATATTATAAATCCGAAAGTCTGTATGTTTAGAAGGATGGATTCCGATGGAACACACACAGGTAGACCATAACAGGATACAGAATATTTTTGTCCCGATGGTAATTTTGTCGTTTTCGGCCTTCACACTGGCGAAGCCGCAGACAAAATTTTGATTCAGCACTCTATAAATAGTAGCCACTAAAGGAAGATAAGGCTTGAAAAGGAAAAAATAATGAAAGGCTTCTCATAGCCTGGACGTTTTGATTGCAAGCTTCTTCTTTTCGAATCGATGGAAATATTTTAGGACGGGTGCGGGATAAGGGCGTTACTATCATAGTACCCACCAAGTGACGTGTGTGCCAATACAATTTAATTTTAAATCTCTGGAAAGCTGGATGATTGCGCTGCCAAAGCTAGGTCATCCGCATACAACGCATACATTGTAGTGTCCTTTTTAACCCAAAGGTTGACTGGTAGAGAATGCCTTGCTGCATTAAGTCCGCCTAAGTATCACCATTGTACATCAAGTTTAAATAAATAAATATATACAAGAAGCGTTGTGTGCTACGTTGTAGGCTGGTCGTTGATGTATATATTAAACAGAGTGGGTGCAAGAACACTGCCTTGAGGGACACCATTTTTTTGTCGGGGCCATCTGCACTGATTGAAAGCACACTTGAATGCGACGGTTCTGCAATATTTCGGTCGGTACATTAACAAACCCCTGGGGGGTGACCATAAGCTCTTAGAGCGGTATCAATTTGAGATCGAGTAAGTGACAGATGTATACAAGTCATATACATCTGTCCCTTATTCGATCTCAAATTTATACCGCTTAAGAGCTTATGGTCACCCCCCTGATCGTTAATTAGAGTACCGACTTAAACTATTGTTTTTTTTTTATATTTATGGTGTCTTATGCCGCTGGGACACCTGTGACTTTATTGGCCTCGTAACCGTCCTCTATGAACTGCGGTTGTAAGCTACTTTGCGCCTTATTATTGATCGCATGACGATCAAAACCAAAGAACTTGTCTTTAAGCCTTAAGACATAAACAGTCATAAAAGATAATGATTTCTTACTTGGTCCGGCCTCGAGTTTCGAGGAATGTAGAGTTCTATTGTCGGCGAGATCGTCCTCGCCACCCTCATTAGTTCTGATGCCGCTTTTGGTTCTAACATTGTTTCTAAATCGTATTCAATATTCTGTGGAGTGAAAATGTTAGTTTTAGTGAAATAACTTGTAGTAGTCGGATAAAACATGTCGCTGACTTTAGACTTTGAATTCTGACCCTGTCAAGAGCCTGTAAATGTGTACTTTTGAACCAGGCCTAGCTTATATAGAATAAGATTTTCACTTCCAACACACATTGACCGAAAAAATATCTCAGAACACGTTGTGGCTTCTTTCAGACTGCCACAACGCGAATTTCGCGTTAGTGTAAGTTTCATGGTTTTCGGTGTTGCTAACATTTCGCCAATGTTGGAAATACTTCTTCAGCGCCATCTTAGATTTTCGGTTTGACCCCATATTCGTTAATAGCGTGTAATGACGAAAACTTGTTAATTCTCGTCGGCGCTATCTTGGGTTTTCATTTTACAGACTATTATTACAGACCCCGAAAATGAAAACCATAAAAACGATACCAATAACGAAAAGTTGGCAAATTTTCGTCAGCGCAAGCTAAAATTTTGGTTTTGACCCCATATATTATTTATTTGCGATCCCGAAAACCATAAAAATAATACCTAATTCCATCTGCCAAAAAACCAATAACCCAGTGGATGAAATAAAGTGAGAGAATTCGAAAAGATCACCTACTTTGAATCGATATAATCAAGTCGAAATTATCGATAAATGGAACTATTATTAAGCTTAAAATCGAAGATCATCGATCTAGGTCACCGAATTGTTATACTTACAGCGCTATAACTGGGGCCACCCCAGGGCGGACTCAGGAACACCATATCAGCCTTCAGCGTCGGCGCCAGCTCGAAGAAGTCTCCCACTATAAATTCGATGCGATCAGCGACGCCGTACACTGACGCGTTGTGCCGAGCCATCTCTATCTTTTGAGGGTCTATATCGACTGCTATTACTGTTGGACAAAATAATATAGTTTAGTCACAATTAAAATATACAGTAGTTAATTAAATTTTAAGTCTTTTTTTTCGACAGCCTGATGTCTTTATTTGTGCTCTATTAACGGTGATAGACTGGGCCCAATAAATGCTTACCTTTCCTGCTGGTGCGCGCGAACTGGATGGTGTTGCCGCCGGCGCCGCAGAAGGCGTCCAACACTACGTCATAAACATACTTGTTGGCGATGTGCCGCGCTACGTTCTCTGGCGTCACGCTGAACCAACTCTCGCGGTCCAACTTTATACCCTCGTCAAACCTGTTCGGGAAGGAAGGTATGATGAAGATCATTCACAGGAATAGCTAAGGACCTATGAATGCCTAGCAATCGTTGCAGAGACACATCAATAAATCAATTAATTATAAAATACTAAAGGAAAAAGTACAATACATATTGACGACACGGTTGGCGTAGTGGTTGAGCGATCGGCTGCTGCGCTGCGTGTCGCGGGTTCGATGCCCGCACGGAACAAATATTTGTATGGCCTACAGACAGTTGTTCCGGATCTGGGTGTCTTGTGTATGTGAGTTTGAGGCAAAGCAGCAAATTAAAAAAAAACGCTTTTTCATTCAATATACAACAAAAATCATCAAAGGAACCAAAGATCCCTTACAAAATAATCTAATCGAAAACCGGGCATATTTTGAAGACTTTTACTCGAAGGTCTTTAACTAAATGAAAACTTAAAATAAAGTATGATAATTACTGACCTATGAAAGAGTGAGTGCCGCTTCTTCCAGTATTTAAGCATGGTGGGGTCGTCCCGCAACTCCACCGGCATATCCGACCTTTCTTGTCTACGCTCCAAATGCTCCAGTTGATGAAACGCTGTCAGAGTTTAGAAAAGGCGGTAAAGTTATTTTGCTGCACAGTTTACAGCATTTTTTTAGAAATAAGTAACATTTTATTAAGAGGGCCCGTCTATCGCCAACGCGAGCATGTCCGAAAAGCTTGTTGTTTCATCCAGCGCAATGTTTGAAAAAGAGGCAAAGTGAAAAGAGAGAGATAGTGAAAAATTGAGTTTGAAAATTTCAAAACTTGTTCCAGGGCTTTTGAATAAGCCTTACAAGTTTGTGATATAAATATATGACATTTAGAATCTCCATTATATTTTTTCATGTACTCTTGCACATGAAAAAAATGTAATGGAGTTTGAATGTAATGTTTCTATGAAGATGTTTTCTTTACTTTTACAATTAATGAGGACCTACATTATGATTGGCCAAAGTTCAGGTAAAATTTGTGCAAAACAGCAGATTTTTGGAGGCTTATACCTGAAGGGGCTATAAGCAAAAGCGCCACTGACCAGTATTGCTCAAATTGAACTAAGAACGACATGTTGACATCGGATGGTTCAACTCGTTTGAATGCAATGTTACCACTGTCCCATAGAAAATTGATTAAAAAGTCGGTTGAGATGCAAAAACGATACTGTCCTCAACAGTTTAATTGCATATACGCTACTGTCAACTACGCTACTCAACAGTTTAATTGCATATACAATCACTGCAATTACAGAACGGTCGGCCATGACACTTTTGTAATTGCGATGGATAATTTCTGTGAAAAAAATCGCCATTGTCCAAGCGTTTGGATGCAAATCTTACACTTTCCAAAGCTAAGATGCAAAATAATACTGCCCTGTCTGTCATAAATTTAAATATTTATATAAACATACGCTTGTTTCCATGGTGAGTGTTTTTAATGGCTATTAAAATGATCTATGATCTCAGAGAAATCAGTTATCTGCTAATTTTAAGTCCCTGTAAGCGTTAAACAGTTTTTCCTACTTTTCGCCAAAAAAATCTTGGACAGTGGCCCATTTGCTTTCAGCCTCCTCACCTATTAGTTCAAAAATCCAAAAATAGATATGTTACAACGGCATTATCACGTACGAGCGTTTTTATGAAAAGTATGACGGGATGGCCGCTCTAAATCAAATACTTTATCACTAGAAATCAGATTATAATTATGCATTTGCATGTTGTATACAATTATGTTGTGCCCATGTAAATGAACAACTTTCTCCAGTGTACAAGCAATTCCCAAAAAAATATTTAGATTTTCCATACAAAGTTATCCTCTCTTCAAGTTCACCACCCTTTGCATATTTTTGCTAAGACTAGTGATGGTTTGGTTTTGTGCCTTTTTCGACGTAGAATGGTCCTTTTCTGCTTATAAAAAGTTTTGTGCGATCGAAGATGTCGGTCCCTTGTCGTTTATGTTCACAATACTTAGTAAGAAAATCTTAAATATAATTAATGTATTTAATTATTCAGTCTCTGTTTATCACATTGCATTTTGGCTAGAAAGACTAACAAAAACATTCGATGGTGCGAGTTAGATGTGCTTTATGTCTTACGCAAGCACAAACAAATTTTTCAACATAATTGTGCATCGTGCATGTAATTTTTTTTTAAATTTTTGTATGTGTTCGCGCATAAACATTTTACTCGCCTTTGTAAGTTAGGCGTAATACGAAAACAACAATACCTGCAATCTCTCCCTCTTCAAGCTTCTCCTCATCATTGGAGTCATCAGCATCACATGGCAAAGGTACCGCGGCTGCTTCAGCCAGCTTAATACCCTCGTCATCTAAGCTGGTGTCTTGGGTTCGCGGAGTTCCTGAGGGTACATTCTCGGCCTGCTCCGTATCTGACTTCACTTCTGCACAATCGTCGTCTGTCTGCATTTCTCTTTCCTCTTGAGAATCTTTGGACTGGTTGAAATAAGATAAATAAAATGTTTATTTTGTGCAACAAAAACTACAATTTAAAGGAACAGTATTTACTTAAAGCTTAATGAATAATAAGTACGTAATTACGTATTTAAGAGAATAGACCTACATTTTAGTAAGAAGGTATAAAGCTGCTCGCTCACTTGGAGCATTCGCCTGTAATATAACACTACAGAGTCGAGTCTGTAATGTAACATTACAGAGTCGGGCCTGTAATGTAACATTACAGAGTCGAACCTGTTATGTAACATTACAGAGTCGAACCTGTTATGTAACATTACAGATTCAAGCCTGTAATGTAACATTTCGGAGTCGAGCTTGTAATGTAACATTACAACAGAGTCGAGGATTACATCAGTGAGGGAGGAGTACCGAACATTACAGTGCACCTGTAATGTTACAGATTACACTGGTGAGGGAAGAGAACCGAGCATTATGGTGCGCAACTTGATGATAAAAGTGTAATATTTTGATAGAACTTGTTACATCAACACCCGCTTCGTCTGACACTGGAATCAATTAAATGCCCATAATCGAATGCGCGAATACTTGTCAGTCAGGGCAGTATTGTAATGTAATGCTCGAAATCGAATCTGAAATGTTACATTACAGGCACAACGCTCTAGGTGAGGCGCTAAAGTAAAGTAACGCTTGCTCACCTGCTCCAAAGTATAAGGGTTCCCCTCATCATCAAAATAAGTCTTCTTGCTGCTCAAGTTCTTCCTGAACCTCGGTGGCCGGAGCCGGGCTGGACGCTTGCGGTAGATCAGCTCTCCTTTCGGCAGTTTCTCGGGGTGCACGCAGAAGCCCATCATTTGGAATGTGTTCTTTATCTTAGCGTGTGCTATGTCTTCATCTGCTTCTTCGATTTCGTGGCTGAAGATTTAGTAAGGAATTAAAACTTGGATTAATTGTTATAGATTTCTGATTTTATCCGAAGGAGGGTAATGTGTTTATCAGTCTATGTATGTATGTATGTTTGTTCCTATGTGGCGTTCTAGAGACCAAACGCGTCGGCCGATTTTGATGATTCTTACGTCGATCGATTCGTCTTAACCCTGCGAGTGTCACTGGCAACATTAAAATTGGAAAAGCAAATAAGGGCGGCTTTTGGGCGCCATTTTGAGGGCGAAAATTTTTTTTTCTTCCCAACCCATCGTGTCAAATAAAGGGTATCCATAGAATCAAAATAAAGGGTTTTAAGTGGTGATTTCAAAAATATACAACACTTATTTTTTGTTTAAATGTACATAATTCAAAAAAAATAAAAAAAGTTGTAAATAAAAAAAGTGAATTAAAAAAATCAAAAACCCGACTGCTTAAAAAGCGAACTAAAAAGACGTAAACCAGAAGAAAATCATGCTGGAGGATACATCTGGTTTTGGTCAGCTAGCTCGCGAATATGTATCCTCCAACTGCACAGCATGATTGTCTTCTTGTTTACGTCTTTTTAGTTCGCTTTTTAAGCAGTCGGGTTTTTTTATTAACTTTTTAATAGACTTTTGATCTGTTTAAGTTACGAGCCAATTTTTTTACCAGTCCTACTAACTTATTAATCAGCGGCCATTTCCGTACACAATTAATGTAATTTGTATACATGTTTTTGTTCCAAATAAATAAATCTCATAAATGTGGATCCATGAGGCTTTTCCCACAGTAGAAATAAAAGGTAAGTGCAGAGCGTAAAAAAATGTTTTCGCAAGAAGTTATCTGTGTTATAATTAAGTTATAAAAGTTATTTGCATTAACGAATTATATTGAGGCTTTAATATTAGATAAGTAATGGTTGTTTCTTCTTGATTTGACCTTGATATCAGACCTTTGAGTTGACCTATTGATGTCACCACCAGCTGTCTATATATAGAACTAGGTGTAATCCAAACATTGCATTTCTTTGTATAAAAGCTTGTTTTTTAATCTTTTTTTAAACGAGATAGCCTGCTTATTCTTTACTTTTGTTTAACTCGACGGCGAAAGCAATAGGAATTAGGAAGGTTACATAATTTGACAATCGTAAGAAGCATCTTGATCGTCCGCTGGATATATAGGCTATGAAAGGTCACACGAAATTCACTATGGTGGGTTCTAGAGGACATAACACGCCAAAAGACTATAACTAACATTTAAAATAAAACTTGCAAAAGCAACAGTTAATACTTTATCTGTAAATACAGAATACAAAAAAAACCTAATAGATATATAAGTACTTAGGTTTAAACTAAAAATCTTCTAGTATATGACAACTTATTAAACAACCATTAATTCAGTTTGACCACAAACAGTTTTTAGGGTTCCGTACCCAAAGGGTAAAAACGGGACCCTATTACTAAGACTCCGCGATCCGTCTGTCTGTCTGTCTGTCCATCTGTATGTCATGAACCATGATAGCTAGACAGCTGAAATTTTCACAGATGATGTATTTATGTTGCCGCTATAACAACAAATACTAAAAACAGAATAAAATAAATATTTAAGTGGGGTCCCATACACCAAACGTGATTTTTTTGCCGTTTTTTGCGATAATGGTACGGAACCCTTCGTGTTCGAGTTTGGCTCGCACTTGGCCGGTTTTCCTCATTGTGTCTTTCGCAGCTAATTACAAAAAAAAAACATTGTTCTAAAGTTGTCAAACTTGCCAGTGCTGTGTTTCGACTTGATTTTGAGACAAAGGAATGCCGCTTATAAGCGATCATAGAATTTTGTTTAACAATCCATAATCCAAGCGGGAATCTGCTGTATGCGAGAGGCACGGGATTGATCGAGGTGGCGACACTTGGCGGAGGCCTATGTCCAGCAGTGGACGTCCTTCGGCTGAATTTATGATGATGATGATGACCCTAATCCAAGCATTATGGCAGTTTTTTTTATAATGAGTTAATAAATAAGCAAATAGTTGAAACATACTATAAATTACGCTTCGGCTGTCGCAAATTCTTCCTTGGTTTTCTTGGCACTCTCTTACGTTGTGGCTTTTGTTTTATATTTCCAGATGATTTAGGTATTTGGGAATGTTGACCTTGTACTTTTGGCTGTGGTACCTGAGGTACAAGTCTCTTGTTCAATTCCGGATGAAACTTATTGAAATGCAACCACATACCAATAGAATTTGGTGCCACAACAAGTGCACCACATATTTTGCAGTTTTTATGCCACGATGCTCTGTTTGATTTATTTTTGTTACACTTGTTTCTAGGTCTTCTAGTTTTAGGCATTTTGAAGAAAAATCGAAAATTCGAGAAACAAATGATTGAGATTTAATACACTGCTCACAGTCACACAAAGAATATTTTTGAAATGAAATAGCACTACGCACAAAGTGCCTTTAAATACCTGAGTAGAAAGACTTGTTGTGCAATGCCAATAGCGCAATACAATGTCTCTACAGTCCTACTAAATTTAATGGTGCACAACTAAAAACAAGTGATCGATTATCTGAAGCTATTTCAATTTTTCCGTATTATAATGAAAGGAAAGTCCTTGGAATAGACTAAAGTCTAGAATATTCTTATAGTCTATGGTAGCCCGGGAATATCAAATATCTCATCTTTAAAATCCAGATTATAGCCACCGTCTACCAGACCAATTATTAAAGCAACTTTAATCGAGATACTTTATTTATTGAATAGGTACTCAATGCATAATTATGTTACTGTGATGCGTACAAATTCCGAACTACGGTCCATCCCATTCTTCTTTTTTTTTTGCCGGGGTGGAAAATCCTTATTGGATTCAGACTCGTACTGAATAAAAACCACCCCGGTGTTCCATTTCAATCTTACACCTACGGCGGCGCTGGGGGTCGCGGGAAAGTACGATCCTTCCTCAACCCCCGGCTGGTGCCGACCCGCAGTTGCGGGCCCCGACCTCGGTTTGGGGGGGGCCGTGAGGTGTTTTACTCCCCGCGCGACGTCACAGGTCGCCACCTCGGGTTCTGAGGTGTGGGGGGCCACGGACTCGGGGACATTTGCCATTTAGGGGGGCTGGAAGAGTGCGTTGTCCGTCTTCCGCCGACGCCCGACGCGTCTGCTGCGGGCTGGGTGCTTCCTCTCCCTTTCCGCAGCCTCCTCCTGCGAGACGACTTTTGCGCAGGAGGCATAGAGTGCCTACTTCTGAGATGAAGGCACGACACGGCTCCTCCCAAGCGGCACACTCTGCCAGCGTATGCCACGCCGTGTCCTCCCAGCAGGCGACGCAGTATGGACACCGGGCGTCCGGCTCCCTGTTTATTCGAGACAGGTACTTCCTGAAGCACGACAGCACTTGCGTCACCCAAAACGACAGGAAGCCGGACCTCCGCCCGAGCCAGCACTCGAGCGCTGGCCGGACCACCTCGATGGAGACGAGGCGGTCCGGGAGACGGCGGTAGGGCGTGAAAAATTGTCCCGCCATTCCGCCACCAGGATCTCGCGGAGCTGACACTGACGCTACTCCATATGTCGCTGCATCAGCCCATCTATCCGCGCCCGTGCTTTCTCGCGCCTCTGATACAGTGACGCGAGTTCTTTCGCCTCCAGGTCCCAGGGCGGGGATCCGGCCAATACGCAAGCCACCTCGTAGAAGATCGTGTGATACCCCCTGATGACTCTAACAGCCATCGCTCTCTGCGGCTTTCGCAGAACAGCGATGCTTCCGGCCGTCAGGTCAGCCACCCAGATCGGAGCCCCATACAGGGTCATCGATCGCACGATCTCCACGTAGAGCCACCTATAGGCGACGCTCGGGCTGTCATTACAACCTCAAAGCAGCCGCCATCAAATTGGGCGCCAGCCGCCGGCAATGGGGGCCGAAATCCCACCAGCTGTAGAGCACCAATCCCAGGTACTTCATGGTAGACTGGACAGCGATTCGTGCCCCCCCCCGATCACGATGTGGGCCTCGGGCGGGCGGTGTCGCTCGCCGCGGTCCATGAAAGATCATGGCCTACGATTTGTTTCGGATTACTTCCTAGGCATAGGCGCCGTATGCCACTCACCACCTGTGAGACCGCAGCCGTCGCCAGCAACGCTGCTTCCCTGTATGAACTCCTCCGGGCGGTGACCAGCGTATCGTCCGCATAACACGTCAGGTCTACGCCAGGTTGAAGTTCGCTCCTCAGCACCCAGACGTACCTGATGTTCCACAGGTGCAGGCCCAAGACCGAGCCCTGTATTATCACCGCACGACATGCGGTGCTGATTTCCTCTTCGCCAAATAAGCCTCGACGATACGGCGGAGGTAAGGAGGCACTCGATGATACCACAATGCCGCCCGAATACAAATCCAGGGCAGGGTGTTGAAGGCGTTGAAAATCACCCCAACCCGGGACACCGCTTTCTCCACCAGGCTTCTCACTTGTGATATCGCGTTGATGGTGGAGCGCCCGAGCCGAAAGCAACTACGGTCCATCCTATACCAAGTTCAATAATTTGCAGGTAAACCCTAAGATTTACCAAGTCTTACTAGTGAAAGTCCGAACAGATTTTGCTAGCACACACACAATAAATCTTAAGATTCACCTCAGAGACACATAAATCTTGAAAATAATATTAATAAAAGACATTGTCAATTCTAAGTAGTAGTACACACAATGAAAAGAAATAGAATAGTTGATAACTTTTGCTAACTTGTATCTTGCCAGCGACTTCGCCTGCGTAAAAATCGAAAGTAATTCTACAGGAATGTACTACCGATACCGTATTAAAGATGCAATCTGTAGGAAATGAGCAGAAAATGTATAGTGTTCAGTACTAAAGTGACCGATCCCTTTCTTACTCATAAAGCAGGTTCTTTTTCACCACAGTTTTAGAGGTAGCTAAGGTCAGTTTGTAGCTAAATCGGAAATTACAAGAATTTTGAATTAAGGTCACTTTTATTCTAAGGATGCACTATGTCTTCATCCAAGCCAAGGTCTACCAGTATTCCAAATCCCATCAAAATTTTATCCAAATCCGTTCAGAGATTGAATATATAACCCCAAAACATTGTGAATATCACATTTAAGGTATTAGTAGGCTGTAGGATAAAAATAATGTTTCCTTACCTTCTTTTCAACACCACAGGAGTCTCTTCAGGTGGTTCATCATCGCCATCACAGCTATTTGAATTTAAATTACTATTATTTACAGGTTGTACATTGCTCGACTCAGATGTGCAATCAACCACATCCATATCTGATTTCTGCGTACTTTCCGTATTAATTGAACAGTCTTTATCTTCCCCATTAACTGGTTGCTGCTCTTTTTTAGCCTGTTCCTCTTTTAACAAGTTCTGTAACAATACTCCTACAGAACTCATATACTTCTTCGTATTTTTATTATTCTTCTTCTTGGCTTTACTTTTTTCTTCTAACGTAATCTGATCAACCTGATTCTGAATTTCGATAACAGTTGGCGTTTCTTGCGAATTACCTTCACTGTTCTCGCACTCAATGTCCAATGGTTTGTCTTCGGTTTTAATCAGTTCTGGGGCAACAACCGGGACCACTTCAATTTGTATTTCAGGTACTTCTGTTATCGGTACATTATGGTGTTCAGTAAAGTTTGCAAAATGTAATGCATACTGCTCCCCAAAATGTTTTTTCCATAGAAACTGCCAATATTGTTCTGTATCCAACTCTTCTGATGGTATTTCCATGTTTTCGAACTTGTCATTTAAATTAACTATTCTCGTTTGATCATTTGATGGGTCATCAGATGAAGATGATGATACACTGTAATCAGTGTCAGTAGGTGTTGATTCTGACGTGACATGACTAGATGAGACATCATAACTTGACAGAGTGAGCTTAGTGACATTAGTCATAGAGTCCGTCCCAGCAACAGTTCTCGGACTTAATATCCTATCATGTTCTGAACAAGACCGTCTCCTTGCTATCGGTAACCAGGCTTCATCTTTATTTATCTCATTATTCCTATCCAGTTTATCTGTTTGATTCTGACTAGTATTGCGTTTCTTATATGGGTTTACTTTGGAATCATACGAGAATTTTCTTTCCCTCATTTCCTCATCTCCTACCTTAATACTGGCATCAGTCTGTTTCTTATAAATCTGATCTACGGAGTGCTGTTTCGGCATGTTATTTTCATCCATAACAAGGCCATTATTTTCATCTAGATAGGCTGGATTTATGTAGTCACTGTACTTCGTGATCCAGGATGCCCAAATGAGTCTCTCTCCATGTATTGCCCAGAACTTATCCCAGGTATCTTCAGTCATGTAGTTTTCAATTGTGTCTGGGAAGTCTTGGTCCATGCGTTCGATTTTATCATGAGTATCTGAGTGGTAGTCTTGGTACGTCAGGTCCGCGCCACTATCACTTGGCTGTAAGGCATGGGACACGGTGCCGTGTGTGTGAACCGCATCATGTTCGTCAGTGGAACAGCAGTTGTCCGTGTGAGATGCACTGCAGTAGCAGCTTGCACCGTCGTCTCTCTGTGGAATTGAAATATTATGAGAAACTATAGGTTTTTAGCATATATAAAAAGTGATTATTTAGAACACTTTTATTGTTTTGTGACTTTAAACAAGTTTTTTATGTTTATCACTTAAATAAGGTTCTGTAATATGGTTTTTGGGGCATAGCCCCTTCTAACCTAATTTTATATAAACACTTTTGAATGACTAAATTGATTCATTAATTGTAATTGCAATGCAAATCTTGAAAAGCCTATGACTTCAACTTATCAATATTATTCGTAATAGTAAGTCTATTTTAATACAATGAACACACAACTAAATCGTTGAATATAGTGATACACTAAATAAACTCCGACCACCATGTACAACCTTTTTTCTAGGAAATAAAGATAATTCATTCATAAAACCTATATTACTTTCACACCTACCAAAGCTATAATTATATAATAAAGAATAATCACTAACCTCACATTTATTTTTATAAGACGTATCTAAAGAGAAATGAACATGAGAGTGGTCTTCCAAGTCCTGAGACTGTGAGTCACGTAGGACCTCCACATCACTCTCGCTTGCATACTCCTTGTCTGCATAATAGGTTTTGACTCCATCTCTGTGGAAAAGAAAACACAAAAGATTTAAAACAATCTTTTGATTTGTCTTAATAATTTTGGCTATAAAACCTGATAAACAATTTGAGTTTCAATCAATACATATAATAATACATATAATAAATCTGTAGAAAAATATTTTTTGAACATCGAAAAAATTTCCAAAAAAATTAGCCAGGGTGTTAAAGAATAACCAACAGAATCCATTTCCAGCATTTTTGGAATTTTTGTCTGTATGTCTGTTTATTTGTGCACGCATCACGTGAAATGTACGAAACCGATGTGGATAACTTTTGTACGTAATTTGAAGAATTACTTAGTTTTTGTTTCATCGCAATCGGTTCACTCTATCAAAAGTTAGATGAATCAAGAAGTAAAATTATCACAACTCACGCAATTCAGTTACTCGGAAAGATGAACTCGCTATTTGATAGATGGTGTTGTGCATTTAAAGTCATTTTCTTAATCGCGGTGTTAAGATTCTACACAAATGAATAACACTAGAAAAAAAATGGTATGTAGTATATGTATATATACAAAATAAAATTGTTGACAATACTAATGATATTATAAAATTTTTGACAATACCAATGTTCCATATGCAAAATACGCGCTTGGTTGTGGAGTTGCAGATACCAGCCCGTTTTAACCTAACCTAACCAATACCAATGTATTTGAAGAGGAAAGCAATTGTAAGCAAAGAAACTGTAATGAATCCTGAAATTGTTTTGTTTTGATATCAGCAACAGAGTGAGCAAGCATGGTAATTCAGGTTTTTGTTAATTCTGATTAAAATTGATACCTCTGTCCTGCTATGTAGTAGAAAATGCTTGTAAAATAACTGGACAGGAAGGTAGGGACAATAGACACATTCAGTGTCTAAACTCAATTAAGCTTAACATGTCTTTATTTCACATATAACATGTATTGTGATAAGAATAAAAAATAGGACAGATCCAGCAACGAGTTACGATAAGATTATTCATTGATTCAAGTCGCAGCATTTGTTATTTTGACTTTATTTAATGCACACAATCTCCCTCCATTTTTTCATAATAAACGATTAAATCTAAATTTCTCAATAAAACCTTAAATGAGAACTTACTTTATGAAGACTCTGCTGCAGTAACAATAAATATAATTGTTGTCATCATCAATTTCTTCCTCAGTATCATCACCAAAGTAAAAATTAAATTCAGCGAGTGTCTCACATCTGTGATAGAACTCAAAATAATCAGACATCATTTTTATGACCACGCTGTTATTCACTTTATTTATCCAACTCTATTATGTGTCAATATCGATGGCTTTATGCATTATTTGATCCGATTTTCCAATGGAAACAAATACTGAATTTGTCGGTAGCACATCCAGAAAATCACACAGATGACAGAAATTGACAGAAAATCGAAGCCTCGCTCGCTCGCTCGCTTTACAAACGTTCCATTACACTTATTGTACTAATAAAACAATTTCATTTTAAAGAACCAATACATAATATGAAATCTGGAGTCTTAACTCCTTGCTCATACAGGAACGTTAAAGTAGTACGTTCTTTAGTCAAATCTTGAGCTAATCTGCGTTATGTAAATAATTCGACTTTTCAAATTTAAGAAGTTATATTTTAAAATAGGAAATATTGTTGTAGCAGAAAAAGCAAGAAATTGTGTCTATAAATTTATTTTAGAATGTTTTATGTTCTTGTAAATAAATTTCAGGATGCAGAACTTGGAGATCGGTGGGAATGGTGCAGGGGGGGAGCCCCCCTACCACCCTTCCCCTCCCTCCCTCCACGCCCCTTAAAACGATGGACATTTACTAAAATTTTTAGTCTAACCTGAAAACTTTAACCATGGATATCTCCCTAACCATGGGCCTCCGAGTGGTGGGGATCGTTCAGGGGGCTAGCCAAACCTCCCCCCCCCACACTTCCCGTGCCAAAAATCAGCGGCCCATAAAGGAAATTTTAACCACTGTGGCTTCTCAAATACCCACTTCCAACTGACTGTGTTGAGCTTGCAGAAAAGCTCCCAGCGGGCCATAATTAGCCATGGCCCACCGCCACTGTAGGCAAAACTTAGTCGGATGGTGGTACTCCAATCAGTCACAGTACTGACTGCGGCACCACCCCACAGACGACGCCCCATCACCTGTCCTGCCCTTTATGTAAAAAAACCTGCACCATGAAAGACCTTTCAGCTTTGGCTATCAGCGTGGCTAAATTCTGGTCGAAGAAAA
The DNA here is from genome assembly GCA_948252205.1 of Orthosia incerta. NCBI lineage: Eukaryota > Metazoa > Arthropoda > Insecta > Lepidoptera > Noctuidae > Orthosia > Orthosia incerta. The sequence continues at coordinate 7,413,906 of OX411760.1, forward strand.
TTTTATGAAGGGACTCAGCCACACGAAGAAGAAGAAGAACCCGTTTGATAGCAGCACTGATTTATATCTAGGTATAATCCATCGATCTCAGCACAGACTACTTAGAGATAACGATCACAGTGATTATTTGATTAAACAACTGCGCAAAGAATCACCGGAAGTCGCGTCGCCCCCGCCAGGGGGCGAGGCGAGCGGTCACGGAGCATGGCTCCCTGGCCGCGGGTGCTGCACCGTGGTTCGCAATTGCGAACCCGTCGCTGGGTGGTCCAATAATAATAATAATCTTTATTCAAACTTCAAATTGGTAAAATATACTAATAGGTCTTATATATAAAGTGGGTACAACAATGTTAGGTGCCTGTACTAGGTAATCCTGTATCACAGGCGGCAGGGGCTCAAACAATGTAATTGGAAGGACAAGGAATTTTTACAATATTTTCTTAACATTAGAATAGTGACAGAGATATATAGATTATTGTTAATCTTAATTACTAAAACAGATTAAAAATTAAATTCTATTAATAATGATAGAAAAAAACATAAACATTAAATGATTTCTAACTTAGCTTAGATAACATTAAATTGATTGCACTTAATTATTTACACACGGACAACGAACTTTAGCGTCAGCAGATATTTGAGCTGGGTTAACCACTATTGCAAAATGTTTTCAAACCATTTTGCAAAAGTACGCACGGTGGCAAATTTTCTAAGACAGCAACAAATCCAGGCGAAGTAGGTCAGTGCAGTGGCTTGTTCTTGTTGAGTCGGCATCACGTGTGAAACACGGAAGCCTGGCCTTAAGTGTGACGCTCTAGGCGCCCTCGTAATCGACAGAGTTGATGTATCTGAATTCCGCTATCTTCCTTGCAGGGCACTCAGGATCTCCTGTTTTATGATTGCTGGGCTTTTTAAATCGTGAGCAAGTTGCACATTTTGGTACATCAGGTTTCTTCGCGCATTCTGTCATCGAGTGCCCTGTTTCACCACAATGCCCACACGTCGAGTTGACCTCTCTGCACGTTTTTGCTGCATGACCATACTGTTGGCACTTGTAGCACCGAGTTACCAGTGTAAAATCCCTGACAGGACAGGACGTCCAATTAATAAAAAGTCTCGATTGAGCGATTAGGGCTTTACGTATATCAGCTGGTACTTCAATGACGTAGTTGCAGGTCGACGAATCTCTCTTCCCAGATTTGTGGCTTAATTTTACCACGGCCAAGAAGGATTCTAAGGACATGTCATCAAACTTGTCGGCTACATTTTGTTCAAAAATGCATCTGAAGACCTCATTTTCAGCCATGGAACTTGGCACTCCTAAGACCACGATCCGGGGCTTGCGCTTGCTGGGTTCGTCGGCGGTAAGTCCGGAAGTAGAGAGCTGGACTGCTTGCTTTACTTTATCAGCATCCTGTTTGGTCTCGGTGCTGATAATTACGCCTCCGTTTTTTGTTTTCCGTACACCACGAACATGCAGTTTCATTTGCTCCGGGCGTATGATCCTTTTCACGAGGTCTTTTGTTTCGTCACTCGATTTCAATTTATCTTGCGGATAAATTGCAACCGAGCTTAAATTATTGGGGCGAACAAAGTTATTTGCTCCCTTTTTTACCATTTCGGCAAAAGAAACACTTCCCGCAGTACCTGAGTCCTGTATCGTCTTCTTGAGGTCCATGATTTGGTCTGACAGGTCTCGCTTTTCAGTAATGGTTTCAACCGCATTGTGCATTAGAAGAGATCTAGCCTTTAGCGACTGGTACAGTACTGCCATTTGTGAGGTACCGGATCCTATTTTACGGCAAAGGTTTGCTATTTTCATTTTCTGCTCCGAATTGAGTTTTCCATCCGCGGCAATAGAGCAGACTTCATTCAGATGCAGCTCAATAGAAGACATCCATTTTTGAATCTCGGGCGTGGTGATGATTTCAGGTGGCGCAGCCACAGGCGAAGCAAAGGAGAGCACTGGCCCTCCTGAATTCGAGAGTCTGTTTTCCATTTTATGGGTACACTCAAATCACTTTTACTTGTTCATAGTTTGTAAATATACACATACTAAGCTAAATTAAAAGTGCAAAGTTACCAATACACTTAAGGAGGTCACTATTATTAATAATTGATTTATTTCAACTAAATATTGCTTGTGGGCACGTCTGTTCGCGACAAGCGCCAACCAACCTAATGGACCCAGCATGTTGCGAGCGCGTGCTACTAAACTCGCGCTCGCTATGTTTGGCTTGCTGTATGTGACTGTAGGCGCGCCGCGGCGATCGTTAATGAACGTATCGCCGCTTCTTCACAGCACCCTGGCGGTCCTCCTCCACCGGGTGAGACCCAGGGCGTACCCTGGGAGGCCCAGCGAAGGTAACCAGCGGCAGGCGTTCCGACTTTGACGAGCCTACAGTTTAGTAATGTAAGCGTCTAGTATTACTAGCGCCGTATGTGTGTGTGGGAGCGGCAATGTCCTGAGTTACACCGCTCATGAACCAATAGCGTGCGAGGTACTCACGACGCTATTCGGTGCAAGTGTACTAGCGAATGTATAGTAATGAATGTGTGTTTTGCAGCGCGAAGCATGTCTATATAGAACAAACTTCACGCCGCGGATGTCGTGTGGGGTGGGTAGTGTTACTGTTTGAGTAAGCAGCGTGTAGACTGATACTGCTTACTCAGGCGTCATATCCGGGTGGATGGGGCTGCACAGTCTGCATTGATGAGGTCACGTGGGAGTCGACGTTTGCCCGGCGGGCGCGCGTGCCATGGCGCGATGTTTTTGATGTGGGGCCAGGCAGAAGCGTCGGTCCGCGCGAACATTGACGTCGACAGGCGTCCTATGAAGCTATCCAGGCTCTCTATCCCGGTGTCCTGCAGGATGACGTCATTCCTCACGTAGCGAGGCGCGTTCATGACGCGGCGCAGCGACATGTTTTGCTGCGCGCGGAGTTTCTTTTTATTCGTCTCGCTCGTGAGGGCAAACCAAGCTGGGGCGGCATATGTGATAATAGGTCGTATGTATGTTTTGTACACGCCCAGCTTGGTGCGGGCGGGGAGGCGAGATGAGAGCACTGGATTTAGCAGGTTGCGTGCAACCCTGCTCTGGTTGACTACGTTAGCGACGTGCAGCCCCATCGTGAGCCGTCGGTCGATTGTCACACCCAGGTACTTGGCGTGGGGTGACCATTCAACGTCGGCTCCTTGAAGCTTCAGGCGTGGTGGTAGGGGACCTAATCCTGTGGCGAGGGCCTGCGTCTTACCTACGGTCACAGTTAGGCGCCATTTAGACAGCCAGTCGGGTAGTTGGTCGAGGGCGCGCTGCATCTTTCGCGCCGCGTGTTTAGTGTTGAGTGAAGTTGTTATATACGCGGCGTCGTCAGCGTACAGCGTGAGCGTCGTTTCTGGCGTCGTTGGGATGTCGTCTGTGAAGCAGGAGTAGGACGCAGGCCCGCCAATATTGGGCGGGGTGCAGACAGCTCGCCCTCTACCACCACTCTAAAAGTCCTGTTGGTCAGAAAGCATCGAATCACATGTATTAGCCGACGGGGCGCGCTTGTGTGGGACATCTTATACAGTTGGCCTTCGTGCCATACACGGTCGAAGGCCTTCTCCATGTCGAGGAATACTGCTACCGCGTGTTCTTTTTTGTTCATTGTAGCCGACAGCTGGTGCAGTACCCTCGACAGCTGAGCGTCGTGGAGTGTTCCGCGCGAAACCCGAATTGTTCCTCTCGGGGTGTAAGGTGAGGTGTGAGGTGACGCAGCAGGAGGGATTCGAACACCTTGGAGATGGTGGGCAGGAGAGTGATCGGCCGATAGCTCTCAGGCTTCAGGACATTTTTATTCGCCTTGGGCAGCTGCGCCAAAGATTACTATTATCTGACTATTATATGAACTGCGCAACTGCGCAGACTGCCCACAGATTATATAGGATAAAATAATTTAATCAATATTAAAATCGATCCAAAAACACATGGTTCACATTGGTTCACATAAACATGTGTTTGGCACATTGAACTGATTGTCTTTTACCTGTCCTGTCACTTTGACATTTCGAATTCAATCGTAGTGTGCGGCACGTTTGTTCTTCTAAATTCTGATGCTGATTATTTGTATGAATTTAGGGTAATACTGTGACGAATTCATTAAAATGGGAAAGAAAAATAAGGAATCTTTAGGGAGGGCCCTCATCAAGGATAGATTCGCGAAAAATCGTCACCGAAAACATGTCGAAGACAACACCATGGTTAGTATTTGTTTTTGTAATGTTTTTATTTTAAATAAACGTTTAAGATAAGTAATTAGTTTTATGAAACGGTCACATACTTTTTTAAGAGTATAAACCTAGCTCGTAGTTTAATTTAACTTCCAAATTTTGTTAAATCATCAATTATTTAGATAACCTTGATTATCAACATTATAAACATCTCAAATCTAGATAACTTGGCTTAAAAAGTTGCACAATGTCTTGTAATATTCGAAAAGGATGCACAAAACTTTCTTTCTTCTAAAAGGGACAAATATACTCACAAAAATCCATTTTCTTAAATTTGTTTCAAGCCTTATGTGCGCTATACCATTTCATTAACTAACGCTACGCTACCAATTTTATTTATCAGCTGCTGCTGGGGCTTTTACTCTTTTCTGACATTGGATTTAATTACCTAAGTAACTGTCCCATTTGGCTAATTTTAACTATGAATGCACTGCCTATTTGTGCTACTAAAGCTTTATCTAAAATGTCCTAAAGTCAATAAAAATTTCATTATTGTAGCTACACACAACAGAAGTCAATGATGGCTACGACTGGGGCCGCCTCAACCTCCAGTCGGTCACTGCAGAGTCTTCGCTCCAAGAGTTTCTCTCCACTGCAGAGTTGGCTCAGAGAGAGTTTACTGCAGAGAAAATGAACTATCAGTATGTGAAGTCAGTGCCTTATGAAGTGGAGATGGTGACTTCACAACCTAACTTTGATGAGCCATTGACAGTGCCAAGGAGGTGAGTTTTTGTTTGTTTATATTGTCATGGTGGCCCAGTGGCCAAGACCTTACCTTCTTCAAAATTATTTTAACCATATTAATTCAATCGATTTATTTGTTACCCGCACTGGAGACATGATCTCCAGTGCGGGTAACAAATAAATCGTAATTTATTCCACTCTAAACCATTTACTGTAAAGTTTCATCAAAATCCGTTCAGTGGTTTTTGCATTAAAGAGTAACAAACATTGATCCGTACTTACAATATTTTGTGTTTATAATTTTCCTCTTTTCACCCCCTTGCTGGTGGTATTTCCAAAAACTTTTCTTAATACTCACCTTCATCATAAAAGCAAGCTTTGTGCAAAGTTTCATGTTCCTGTTGCCAGTAGTTTCTGCAGTATATTGAAAATAATTATGCCAGTCAGTGAGTTTCTGTTTTTACATACAAGTATACAGTGTAACGGAAAGGTGTGATTATATTGAGTTTAAAAACTCTCCACTCGCACAAACTCCATTACAAAAAAGAAATAGGGTAGTTTACTGAAAATTGGTTTTTTGTCCGTCAGGTACATTAATAATTGGACATATATTTTTCTTTTGACACGAAAACATAGAGTGACGACGATATAATGCGTTGAAATATCGTGAAACGTCACGCCGCTAGTACACTTTATACTGCCTTAGTGACGTCACAAGCCTGCACATCTGAACTTTGATGCACTTTAACTTTGAAATTTTTTATTGATTTGGTAAAGCAAAAAATATGTGTCCAATATTATTTGATAATCTCTCTGACGGACTAAATAGAATTATCATTTTTCTACCCAGGAAACATCCCTATTGTACTTCCCATAAAATTTTTAGGGTTCCGTACCCAAAGGGTAATAACGGGACCCTATTACTAAGACTCCGCGGTCCGTCTGTCACCAGGCTGTATCTCATGAACCGTGATAGCTAGACAGTTGAAATTTTCACAGATAATATATTTCTGTTGCCGCTATAACAACAAATACTAAAAACAGTATAAAATAAATATTTAAGTGGGGCTCCCATACAACGAACGTGTTTTTTTTTGCCGTTTTTACGATAATGATGCCCTTCGTGCGCGAGTCCGACTTGTACTTGTTTATCAACCTTGGAGTCGAGAGAGAAGATTTTCATTGGGCATAAGAAGTTTTTAGAAGAAAATATAATTGCACCGTTCTGTTACACTCTGTATAGATAATTTATTTATTTATTATATACTTTATTGCACACTAAGCTAAAACGATACATAATAAACCTTAAAACAAAACAAACATACAACAGGCGGCCTTATCGCGTTCCGCGAGCTCTTCCATATTTCGATATATTTCTTCAATATTACCTATATCAACAACAAATTCTTCATTTATTCCAGACCAGCATGGCATCCGGGCATAACAGCTGAAGACCAGATAACTCGCGAACGTGACGCTTTCCTAGAATGGCGACGTCACTTGAACGAGCTTCAAGCCAAACTCGGTGCAGCTGTGACTCCGTATGAAAGGAACCTGGAGCTGTGGAAGCAGTTATGGAGAACCTTGGAGAAGTCTGATGTTGTGTTGCTTCTGTTGGATGCGAGGAATCCTCTGCTGTTCAGGTATTTTATTTAGATTTGGGCTTATAGCTTCCCTCTCACAAATAGGAGGCGTATGTCCCAGCAGTGGGAACATTAAAAGGCTTTATTTAAAGGGATGATGATGGGCTTATAGTGTTGTATTGTAATGAAGAGAGTAGTTTTTAGCTCGTGGAGGTGGAATAAAGTAAGACCGTATTTTTGAGGCGATGGATGACAAATTATCCTGCCTAGCCTTTTCCCAACTATGGCTTCCAGTCTTACCGGACTGAACTAAGTACCAGTGTTTTACATGGAGCGACTGCCTATCTGACCTTCACAACCCAGTAACCTGGGTAACACGGTACCCCTTGGCAAGACTGGTGTCAGATCTCAAGCTTCTGACAACCAGTAACGACTGTCAAAGATCTTCAGTGACAGACAGACAGCCGGGACCAACGTCTTAACGTGCTTACCGAGGCACGGAGGAAACTCGATATGTTGAAGTGGTCACCTATCCACGGATCGATCTCGTCAAGCGTTGCTTAACCTTGATGATCCACCCGTGCGGCTGTTATTATTTAGCCACAAGCTCCTCCCCTAAGAAAACAAATATGATTTTAAATTGAGGAGTGTGTTTGTAGTAGCGAGTATTGGCCGCGCAGCCACACGCCGATGCCTTGTTGACCACGCAGCTGTACCTATGTGCTGTGCAGCCCGAACGCGCTGGCTAGAGAGTTTTGGGTTTCGATTCCCAACAGTGGTCCTTATTTATGTTGCTATGGTTCGCCATCATCCAGTCGGCAACCACTGTCGACCAGCTCTATGGCTTTCTTCTCGCACGCAAGTCCCAACATTATACTGATGGCCGCTTTGCTCAGTTGTGACGCATACTGTCATATTTGTATTTTAGCTTTTTTTTGTTTTTATTTTCTCGTATACCTCAAATACAATCTTATCTTATCTTGTGGAGGGGCCGAGAAGTAACTCGGACACTTCGACCCATTGGGATCTATTGTGGTTCCCTAGATAACTAACTCCTCCCCAATCTCGTTGAAAACTCTTTTCATGAGTTTTACAACGAGACTAGGAGATATGAGCCTATAGTCTTCTGGTTTTGGATATCCAACCCCTAGGAGACTCATTCGCTTACCAGCCAGTGCGTCTCATGTGCACAGAAGGTGCTCCATGCGTTCCATATGTTCCCCACACAACTTGCACATGGGTGTCGCGGTTAGACCCATCTTCATGAGCGTGTCGTTGGTTCCAAAGTGCCCAGTGGCCTTTACACCAAGCAGGTAGCGGATTTGCCCCTTGCTCATATTCCAGATGCATTCCCGGGCTTTGAACGTAGAGCCTAGGAATTTCTTGGAGTGTTGTAGACCAGTAGTAGACAGCCAATGTGTTCGTTGTCTGTGATTTGCAAACTCCTTAAATGTAGCTTTTACGAGACTCTTGAGCACAGGTTATTATGGCATATTTTGTTTCTGCTTGGAATACAGTTGCCATCTTCCCTAAGCTTTTGCTACATTTGTAACATTTTGTGTATATGCCCGCTCCTTTACCTGATTCCATTTTGGATCCATCAGTGTACCACACCAGACTATCTTGTTCTGGTGGATCAAGTCCCTTCGTCCAGTCCTCTATTGTAGAATGGACCTTAATAGACCTTTCAAACACAAACATAGTTTGCATCGCCATCGAACTTTGTATGATTAGTCTTTGGCTTAGAGGCATCCCATAGTCCAGCAACAGCAAGACGATGTCATGTTTTCCTTGCCTCGAATTCAACTATCATATGTAGAGGAGGGATATTGAGGTATCTCTCAATCGCTGCTGTAGGTGTTGTCCTGAAAGCACCCGTCAAATCTCATACAAAAACAGAACTGCGCCGTGCTTTGCGCAACGGAAAGCCATCTTCAGGGCGGCCAAGAAATTTGGCGAGAACTATACCTGCTGCAAATAAACTTTTTCTTTCATCATTTCTTTTTTTGTTTCAAAAGCAAAAGTTTTGTAGTAACTAAAATTAAATAATATTTTATTAAATTTTGAGTTTTTTATACTATTTTGCTTCTTTAAATAAGGTAGCCAAGTATGGAACAAAGTTGCTTATTTTGTAAAATGGTACAACTTTATTGAGCTATCATCTGTAGTTATTTATCCCTCTGTCTTATTCCTCCTAAAATATTTAGAATTATGTATCAAAATGGGTAAACCAAAAATACAACAATATTTTTCTAATTTCAGATGTGCAGACTTAGAGAAATATGCTAAGGAACAGAACTGCAAATGCATACTGTTATTAAACAAAGCAGACTTAACCAATGAATATGAAAGGAAATGCTGGGCAGAGTACTTCACTAAAGAGGTAAGTTGGTATCACTAGTTGTGTTATTACAAAGTACTAAGGCCTTTTATATCCATAGACATAGACAATGCACTGAACTTTTCCCCGTCCGTCCGAGGTATGCGGAACAGGATGTAATGCCCCATTGAAAAATGGAGGATTCTATAACCAGACAGTAGGCGTTGTGTCTGGTTCAAAAGGCCGATCTAGTTGGACAATATTATTTGACACTATTTATTAACACGCTTTTATTAGCTTGGTATGTATCTATGTATCAATGTAACGGAATCTTTGAACGTGATTTTCACCCCCTTCAAAACGTCGGATTGATTTGAAACTTTGCACACTTATCAAGGACCGATGACAATGCAATAATTTCATCATCATCATCATCAGCGTATTAATGTTCCCACTGCTGGGACACAGGCCTCCTCTCTGAGAGGGGATTGGGCCGTAATCCACCACGCGGGCCCAGTGCGGGTTGGTGGATGTCACATGTCTTCGAATTTTTGGTTCTAGGATATGCCGGTTTCCTCACGATGTTTTCCTTCACCGTTTTGAGAGCAGTGGTGATGAAATAATTTACACAAAGTAAAGCGCCTGCCTGGGCTCGAAACCCCGACCTACAACTTGTAAGTCGCGGCCGATACCACTGGGCCACCACTGCTCTCAAATCAATAATTTAGTCAAAGTCAAATATGTTTATTCAACTTGGTTCAAATTTACAAGTAATGAAAGTTGATTCTACCGTGGGCGTTTAAATAGTTTGTCCCATAAACCTTGCCAAGATCTTCAGGATTAGCGACTTTTTAGTTCAATTTACCATTAAAGCGTGTTTTTTAGTTTTTAGAACTACAATTTATTAGCTCTAAGGTTTGCATCTATAGATGTTTTGTCAAACTATAGCAACAATAATAATAATTACGTTTATTTTTGGAACACGCGCATGCCAGCCACTTTTCAACCAATTGTTGAGATATTCGGGCAATATTCAATTCAATATTTCTTAAAGACTCTTTTGTTGTTGGCTCTTTGGTACTTGCACATAATTATCACCAGAATAAAGACTTCAGGACTATCTATTATCGCTTTTGCTAGTATTATTATAGATTTGCAGTAACCTTTTTTGTATAGCTAAGCCGGCCTTTTGAATCATAGTGCGACGGTTGTGGTCGGGCCGTTGTATAAGTTAAAATCGCACCGATAACTTTGCTTGCGCGATGCAGGATAGTTCGTATGTGGTTCCATAGATGTCGCTAATTAATGCGAGGTTATTAGTTCGTAAGGGGTGACATAGATGCCACTACTAGATTTTATAATAAGGTGAATATGGGCAGAGATAAAGTAGTAGTTGTCAAACATAGTAGAATACGCCTGTATGCTCCGGCTGCAATTTTCCATGTAAAACATTCAATAACAAAATACTAAATAAATATCTTTAATTGTTCCAGAATGTTTCCATAATATTCTTCTCAGCAGCTAAAGAAACAAATGAAAGTAAAATTCCAGAAGAAGACGAAAGTGAATCCAATGATGAAGACACGAACTCTGAAACAGATTCGGCAACTTCTGACAATGAATTCGACGAATTAGATGGTGATGCTGACGATGAGGTAGATGAAAAAGAAGCCTTAAAAGGTACGGAAGAAGACATAAAATTGTTTAAGAAGCAATTAGGTGATCTTGATAATGCTGTTTGCAATACTGCCGGTAAAATAGATAGGATTCAAGAAATACTGGATAAGGTTGTTGAAAGTTTGAGACTGGGTAAGCCTGTTGAAGACTATCCTGTATCAGAAGGGACTGCACATATAGAACCTACACCAGAGACTAAAGACATTGTGAATCAAGAACAGAGTTCACAAGAAAAAGCAGATAAACTGGATCAAGTGCAGAATTCACATGAAATATTAGACAGACAGAAGCTTCTAGAAGTACTGAAGAAGCAACATGTAGACAGGCTAAAGAATCCTCCTAGGTTGAGTGTCGGTATGATTGGTTACCCTAATGTCGGAAAATCTAGTACTGTCAATGTTTTAATGAAGGTTAAAAAGGTGAGTGGAATTATTTTTGATTTTGAAATATATTTTTTTATTTACAAGTTTTTATTTATCATATTTGTTAGAATGACTTTGAAACATATAAGTGGGTTATATTTTTGTCATCACCTCTAAAAACCCTTCATTTTGATACCCCACTCGATGGGTTTGGAAGAAAAAAAAAAAGTTGCAACCTCAACAATATGGCGCCCAAAATCCGCGATGTTCCTTTTTTTAACGTTACTTATCTAAGAACACTTGGGCGGTCAAGACCTATCTAACGATGTCTTAATTATAAAAATCTGTCAAGTAGTTTGAAAGATATGAGGTAATAAAGAATATTACATACAAGATACGCGCGAAAAACATAACCCTTTCCTTGCAGCCGGGTAAAAATTTATAAGAAGAATGGGCCAATGTGGTAACTTGCATCTTACAGTATTAAAGGCTTTTGTGTATTTTAAGCCCGCTTTTGCATACTCTTTTTGGTGTACAAGTAGTAGACCTCTTTGCTTGTGGTGAATAGTACTATTTCTCACTGAGCGACTGCCTGTCTTACCTCTCCAACCCAGCTACTGGGTAAGACGGTCCCCTGCATTGCTAGTTGTCAGACTTTCGGGTTTCGACACTAACCTTCTACAAATGACTACAAGAACCAATGGTGTAACGGTCTTTACGAGACACGGAGGGGTTTCAACATGCAATAGGTGACTGGATGGTCACCCATCCACAGACCGACCTTGGCAAATGTTGCTTATCTTTGTGATTCCATAACTATGGGACCCTTCAAAGCACTTATTACAAGCTTTTATTTAGTTTCACCTGTCTGGGTGTCGGTTACCAAATTTTGCAAGTTAAATTTGGCACACTGCCCAGTGTTTGATTGAGCTGGAATTTGCACACACGTTTAATCAAACCTTGCAAGTTAAATTTGACACACTTCCCAGTGTTTGATTGAGCTGGAATTATGCACACACGTTTTATGAAACCTTGTAAGTTAAATTTGACACATTTCCCAGTGTCTGATTGAGCTGGAATTTTGCTCACACGTTTAATCAAACCTTGCAAGTTAATTTGACACATTTTCCAGTGTCTAATTGAGCTGAAATTTTGAACACACGTTTAATCAAACCTTGCAAGTTAAATTTGACACACTTCCCAGTGTCTGATTGAGCTGGAATTTTGCACACACGTTTAATCAAACCTTGAAAGTTAAATTTGACACACATCCCAGTGTTTGATAGAGCTGGAATTTTGCACACACGTTAAATCAAACCTTGCCAGTTATGTTTGACACACTTCCCAGTGTCTGATTGAGCTGGAATTTTGCACACACGTTTAATCAAACCTTGCAAGTTAAATTTGTCCCACTTCCCAGTGTCTGATTGAGCTGGAATTTTACAAACACGTTTATTTTTCGTGACAATGCAATGTATAATTTAAAAAGCTGTATATATTACTTTTGAATAACGTTATGTATTTCTAACCACCAATATTCCTTCCCCAGGTCAGTGTAAGCTCAATGCCGGGCCACACACGACACATACAGTCTCTCATCTTGGATGAAGACATCGAGGTGCTGGACTGTCCCGGTTTGGTGTTGCCAGCTTACGCCGTCACACCGGACCTACTGTTGACGGCTGTGTTGCCTATTGATCAGGTAAGATTATTGTTTGGTAGATTATGGGATACTTAATTTTTTTTATTTTACAAAATGTTTCTCTGAATAGTAATTCACTCGATATTCGGATTGATAAGAGACCGGATTATATGCATGTTTGTATGTATTAGTGTGTATATTTAACCTATTTTTACAGGTTATTCATATTTCAACCATAAACTAGTGATAATGCATATTTTCGTGGATATTTCGACGTAGAATGGGCCTTTCCTGCGATCGAAGACACAAATTTGAAGGACCGTAGTTAATACATATAATAAATAAAAATTAATATAATTTGCAAACAATACTTTTATCGAACTAAAATAATTTATCTGAAAAATAAAATTGTATAATAACAAAATTTACCAATACAATGTTGTTGTTACTAAAAATAAGTAGTTACAAGTAGGTCTTTTTATTATTTGATGTTGCATATTCACTTTTCATGCTTATTTGCATTCATATGCCGAGCTTTTTATGTTGCATACAATCCGGCCTCTTTGAGGTAAAGCTTAAAAAATTTCGAACTTTTAACATACATAGGAATAGAAGTAGAATTAAGAAGGATTGTTTAGGTCACAGATAATATAATACTAGCATACAGATGCCTCATCCCATACAACGAAACCGTGCCGACGTAACTAGCGTTTTTCCTCTTATTAAACTGTTTTTATTTTACATCGATCTCGTTAGGTTCCATTCCAAGGCGATAGATATATGGTGACAGCGGCGACTTGCAAGTAAAAGGTTTACTCGGTTCGTGAATATTTTTTACTTTAAATACAGTGACGATTTGTTTTATAGTATATTTTTGCACGTTTTTACAGTTTCTTTACACCAAAATGTGTCACAATACAAATTTAAACAATCGAGTGGAATGCCTTAGAAATTTAAAACAACGCCATTTATTGGCATCAATTTTAAATGATCCGTTCAAATAATGTTTGGAATGTAAATTAATGAGCCCAATATTTCATAATTTTGTGCTTTGGAGAGTTGATTAAACATACAGTGTTTATGTTCAATTCCAGAAAATGTTAATTTTACACACAATTCAAATACAAATCGGTACATATGGCGCCATCTAGTGATATTTATTTGAACCAAATTTTCTTTCTTACCCGGTGGACTTTGATTATATTGCTCAAGATGGTCGAATTAGCTAACAATTAAATTGAGCTATCCTAGCAGATGTGTATGAGCGTTTAATGTTATAGCATTGCGCATAGAATGAAATGACGTTATTCGTAAGTCTATTCGACCGATATGACTCTGAAGTTAGCCGTAAAATCTTGGATATTGCATTTCAAGCAATAATCCGTCCAATTTTTATTTGTATGTAGTATCGATTATAATTGTTTTGCGGTCAATTAAAATACAGTTGGTAATGTCTGTGCCGGTGTTTATTTTAATTAAATATATTTTGAGTTGAGTTGAATAAGTGTTAATATTCGAATCGATAATCGAAATGCTGGCTCGCTGCAATCACAATAGAGTTATAGAGCAAGTTCCCAGAGCCCCCAGACGTTCTGAATTCTTTTTTCAATGGGATATAATAGTGTTACTGTGTTAGTTTTTACTTTGAACGTAACATACTTGCTTATGGAGTTGGGCGCCCAACGCTAAGAAAGAAAATTTGGTTAAAATAAATTGCACTAGATGGCGTGATAAGTTTCGATTTGTTATTGAGTTTTGTGCAATATTAAGATAATCTAGAGACGATCATAAAAAAATGTATGTTCTTGTTTAACTAATTCTCCTATGTACAAAATTTAAGAAATATTACATTTCAAAGATTATTTGAATGGATAATTTAATTGATTCCAATAGATGGCGCGGTTTTAAATTTCTGAGGCATTCACTCGATATTTTCAATTTGTTTTGTAACACATTTTGGTACAATGAAATTGTACCAAAAAAAAAACGTGCAAAAAATACTAAAAAACAAATAGTCTTTTAACTCGATAGTGTTTTTTTTTATACTGTAAAAAAAATACACTAACCGAGTAAATAATCCTTTTACTTGCAAGTTGCTGCTAACACCATCTATATCCGTGGAACGGAACCGAACGCGATCGGTGTTCTTAGAAAAATACTCAGTTTAATCAGACGAAAAACGCAAGGAACATCGGCACAGTTTCTTTGTACTGGATTAGGCATATGTATGCTAGTATTATATTATCTGTGCTTACTCGGTCCGACAGCAAATTTACAGGTGTTAGCTACTCAATCCCACACATTTTGGGTAGAAAGTATTCAGAAAAATCTGGGGGCTCTGAGTTCCTTCTATCAAAAAACCCATTGGACGGAAAGTAGAAGAGTGCTCGTGCTGCATATAAATATTTATTTCATGAAATCTTCCTGTAGATGCGAGCCCACGACGCTGCGATGGCGCGTCTCTGCCAGATGGTCAGCAAACACACATTCGCTACTAAATTCGGCCTGTTACTGCCGGATGACGGCTCTAAGGAACCGGACTACAAGCAGATACTTACTGCGCATGCCTGTGAGTATATTGTTATCATTGTCATCATTTCAGCCGAAAGACGTCCACTGCACACAGGCCTTCCCCAAGCGTTCAAGCGTTTTGGCCATACCTATTATTGGAACTAAGTCAAGTCAAATATGTTTATTTCAACTAGGCCACCAAGCGGCACTTTTGAAAGTCAACAATTAAAATTGACAAGTAATAAAAAATTATTCTACCGTGCATTCGGCAAAGTAGCTTGGTTTGGAGAAGAACGCACAAGAAACTCCATAAAGAATCAGATATCACTCACAATGTTAGGACCCATTAATATTAATGATATTTTTATCTGTACCTTAGTTCGTATTGGCCTTGTTTGTTCTGTCTTCTGCTTGATATGGAGGGAAGTGGACATTTGTATTTCTTTTCTTACTCCTCCGTTATTCTTTTCTGATTAATTTATTTGCGGGATCCAAGACTGACATTCATTCTCCGGGACTTCGCGAGCTTCATTGCCTCGGCGCTTTTCTGGTGGTCGCCACTGTTGATTCTGGCTATCAGGGGTTGCATTGGTTTGGGAATACTGACATAGGATGGTCCCAAAACAAAAAAAAAGGTCTCCCCCAAGTATGGTCACATCGGCCGGTCCCGGGCGTGTCGCATCCACCGAATTCCCAGAGTATATTGCTTAGTTTATAGTTATTGGTATGCTACGAGTATATGGACCTATTTTAAATAATCAGACCCAGAGTATTAAATAAAAAACACGCGCTCTATTTTAAGACCGTACCCTGTCCAAAAAATCAGCATGAGATATGAGCATTCCTATTGGCCTAGCGGCACTGTTGGCGCATGAATTACGGTAGTGAATACGCCCAGATTTTAGAATAAAATCTTTATAAAATCGAATGTTGGTCTTTTGAAAAATGTAAAACTTACAAAATGTTCGTTATCAAATTGTCTATCCATTAGTGTAAGTATAAAAAATAATGAATGAACACTTTACGAGGAGATGCGTCTATCAATAACTATTTCACATTTTTATGGTTTTGTTGGAAAGAGATTTTAGTGAAACGTTTATCTCTTTAAAAAAAAAGTGTACTACAATTAGCTCTTAAAAACTGCACAAAAACGACTAGCGCGGCGCTTTGCTCGGGGAGGCGCCTCAACCAATCACCTTATACTGCGATCCGTTCGTTGCCACTAGTACCATTAACAGTTCCATGATGGAACTGTCGATGTTTTTTTTAGTCACTAGTTCCATTTTAATAGAATCTGAAAATAATGGAACTAATGTTGAATTTTTTATCACTAGTTCCCCATTATTATTTTAGACTCTACTCCCATTTATGCCATCAAGTGTTTTGGCACATAAAAATTTGAAGAAATCGATTGAAAAGCCTAGCAAGCCGATATTTTGCCGACAAGTGCATGAATATGTCGTTATCGATAAATATTCGTCCAGGAGGCTTGCTCGAAAGCTGAAATAATTAATGTACAGTCGCCATCTTAAAAGCTATTCTATTTAAATCTCCATTAAGTCTCTTTTACATCTACTTGTGACTCCGGAAAAAAAAACATCTTAAAAGCACATTTTATTTTATTTCAGTCAATAGAGGCTTCATGACGGCAGCCGGTCAGCCCGACCAATCCCGTTCAGCGCGCATCATGCTGAAGCAAGCAGCTAGCGGAGTCCTACACTGGGCGCAGCTACCACCCGGCTGTGAGCCGCAGCCCCTCGAGGAGATGCTGCAGGAGAGGAAGAAGAACGAGAACAGGAAACCTACGCCTAGAGAAGCGAGGGCGGTTGAGGTTAGTAACAGTAAAAGTTCATCGACCATTCATAGATGGTGTAAGCAGCGACTTTCAAGAAAATGGTTTTTCTGTTTACTTGTTTTTTTTTTTCAACGCCATCTATTGGAATGGATATTAAATGATCTGTTCAAATAATCTTTGAAATTGGAATTAAAAGCCCATATTCATCATCATCTGCCTAGCCTTTTTCCCAACTATATTGGGGTCGGCTTCCAGTCTTACCGGAATCAGCTAAGTACCAGTGTTTTACATGGAGCGACTGCCTATCTGACCTCCACAACCCAGTAACTGGATAACACGGTACCCCTTGGCAAGACTGGTGTCAGATCTCAAGCTTCTGACTACCCGTAACGACTGTCAAAGATCTTCAAATGACAGCCGGGACCAACGGCTTAACGTGCTTGCCGAGGCACGGAGGAAACTCGGTATGTTGAAATGGTCACCCTTCCAAGGACCGACCTCGTCAAGCGTTGCTTAACCTTTATGTTCGACCCGTGCGGCTGTTATTATTTAGCCACGAGCTCCATATTCATATTCATTATATTCCCTAATTTTGTGAATTTTCTGATGTGCATAACTCCAGCTTCCTCATATGTGGTAGAATAATTCTATCTATGCCAATAATATAGGAATAATAATAGGATCAGAAATCCAAGTTCCGTGCAGACCCTGCCCATTACCGTCCGATCGCCATTACCTCCATTCTGTGCAAAGTTATGGAAAGGGTACTGAACAGCAAGTTGCTGACCTACCTTGAAGACAATAATCTCCTCAGTGACCGTCAATATGGCTTTCGCCGGGGACGGTCAACTGGCGATCTTCTTGTGTATGTCACGCACTGCTGGGGTGAAGCCATCGAGAGACACGGCGAAGCACTTGCTGTATCGCTTGATATCTCGAAGGCCTTTGACAGGGTCTGGCACGCGAGTCTACTTAGTAAGCTGCCTGCTTATGGCATCCCTGCTGGTTTTTGTAGCTGGATATCAGACTTCCTCAGTGAACGGTCGATCCGAGTAGTCATTGACGGCTGCTCCTCTGACCTTATGGCTATTGATGCCGGAGTTCCTCAGGGGTATGTTCCCTCTGCAACTCTTTTCCTGCTGCACATCAATGACCTTCTTCAGCCTGGTATTGTTGGGTACGCAGATGACAGTACTGTTTCAGAGAGATACTTGTCCAGCGCAAAAACCAGCGTGGATGAAGTTCGTTCCTTGAGAGAGGCTATGGTGGAGTGGACAGATTTGACCTTAAGCCTTGTGGAGACAGTTGGGTGATGACAATCTGGTCTCCTTTAACGCCACCAAAACACAGACGTGTCTTTTAAAAGGAGTCTTTTCGATCAAACTCCTACTTTTCGGGGTGCGTCTGTTCCTGTGACTGATCGGCTCGAGCTCCTAGGTATGGAGTTGACATCCAGTCTCAACTTTGGCGCCTCCATTGAGTACAAAGCCCAAATTGCGGCCAAAAAAACTAGGCATCCTAAATAAAGTGCAGCGATAATTTACGCCTGGACAGCTTTTAACCCTATACAAAGCGCAAGTCCGATCCTGCATGGAGTATTGCAGCCACCTTTGGGATGGCTCAGCTAAATATCAGCTTGCCGCGCTTGACTTGGTGGAACGCAGAGCCAAGAGGCTCATTGGCGACGTTGAGCTGGCGGGTGCCAGGCTTCACAGCTTGGCTCATCGCCGCAAGGTTGCCTGCTTGTCGGTCTTCTACAGACTGTACTTCGGTGAGTGTGCTGAAGAACTCCACGACCTCATCCCACCAGCCCCCTTCTACCATCGGACATCTAGACGTACTGCAAGTTATCATCCTTACCTTGTTGCCATTCCACCAATTCGCACCAAACGCTTCCAAACATCCTTCATAATGCGCACAGCGAATGAATGGAACTCGCTACCTGCGTCTGTGTTTCCGAACGCATTCAACCCGAATCTCTTCAAAGTTAGAGTGAACAGGCTTCTTCTGGGTAAGCTCACTCCATCGTCGACTCTGTCTCTGTCACCTTTGACCTAGACTAGAGTCAAGAGCAAACCCATCACAAATAAAAAAAAAAAAAAAAAAGTTCTGACTGCTCCGTACCTTCTCCGAAGTAACAATTTGATCTTTTTGGCGCGAAAACTATTTTTTTGTTTACTACGTGGAAACTACAAGGACTAGGGTTTTGAAAATTTTGCTGCCTGTGGCAGCTATTATTTCTTATGTTTTAAGCTATAATGCATAATCATAACTTCTTTCGTTCGGCAGATATGACATGAGCAGCTGGGGTGCCGTCACTCCAGCTTACACATATTTGTGACGGTTTAATAACTTGAGTATACCAGAGGATTGAAAATTTTGCTGCCAATGGCTGCTATTATGCCTCAATTTTTGAGCTATAGTACATAATCATATCTTCTTTTGTTCGGAAGATATGACATGGCAGCTGGGGTGACGTCACTCCAGCTTACACACAGGTTTTTTTATCTTAGTTTCAGCACTTTTTAAGTATTATCGTTCAGTTCTTTCCTTCCATGTGCAGCTATTATGCCTTATTTTTTTGACGATAGTCCAAAACCCTTACCTCACTGTTTTGTCTGTATTGAATGAGGAAGCTGGGGTGACGTCACTCCAGCTAACACATACTAAACGACTCATATTAACGAAGTTTTTGTGGCAGCTAAATTAAGACTCGGAACTTTGATTGCTGCTATTATGCCTTTATTATTGGCATAGATAGAATTATTCTACCACATATGAGGAAGCTGGAGTTATGCATATAATTTTCTGACCAATTTTAGAAAATCTTATTTTTACACAATATTCAAAGCATATCACGCCATCTATTGAAATTTGTTTGAACCAAATCTTTCTCCGTTTTGAGACCCCGTGCCGGAACTATATAAACTATGTTTCTATATTTAGTTCAGCAGTAAATAATGGTGATGCTCAACAATAGATGTCTTTATTTGATGACGATTCTGAATTTCTTTGTTTTCGATTCTGGAATGAATAATATCAATAAATATAGATGACTAGGTGTGTTTATGACCGCTATTGCTATTCTAAAACGCAACCATCAACAAGAAATCCAACCCGAGTCGGCCCTTAGAAAAAGCATAATATTTTCAACTCACTCAATTTGCATGAAAGCACCACTAAGCCATATCCCTATTCATCACCCGACATTTACGAGCAGTCTTCTATGATTAACACCAGCACAAATATAGTTCAAACTGCCCATTCACTTAAACAACTCTTTACTTGTGAAACAAATGTTCCAGTTATCGGTTAATGTACTGCTCTATATTATCAATCTGCCTTAGGGTAATACCACACGGGCGTTGCCAATGCGTTGCGTCGTCGAAATCAGTGATTTCGTCGCAGTGTGTGCCACACGAGTGCTGCGATGCCGCAACGCAATGCAGCTTATCACAATGTTGCAGCTTTGGCTTCGATATTCAAAAAAGTACTGCTCTGCGACACTTACCACACACACCTGCGACACTTTTGTCATTTTTAGGGTTCCGTACCCAAAGGGTAAAAACGGGACCCTATTACTAAGACTCCGCGGTCCGTCTGTCTATCTGTCCGTCAGTCCTTCTGTCACCAGGCTGTATCTCATGAATTGTTATAGCTAGACAGTTGAAATTTTCACAGATGATATATTTCCGTTGCTGCTATAACAACAAATACTAAAAACAGAATAAAATAAATATTTAAGTGGGGCTCCCATACAACAAACGTTTTTTTGCCGTTTTTTTGGGATAATGGTACGGAACCCTTCGTGCGCGAGCCCGACTCGCACTTAGCCGGTTTTTGTATTTTTGTTTTGTTTATGAATATTTTTTTATTTATTCAAAATTACTTAAATAACACCTTAACAGCTATAAGGCCAATGCAATGTTACTACCACAAAGATACACATACTAACTGCCACACTCAGAGATGTTAACGGTTACTTAAAGCTTTCCTTAGTGTTGATTTTTAGTACAAAATCTGTACTAAGGAGAGCCTTAAGTACCTAACCGTTAAATATCTCTGAGTGCGGCAGTAAGACTACCAGAAAAACAATTTAAAATTCCATAAAAAAAATACAATCATATATTACAATTAAAAATTCAATTAATATACAATAAAACATACAATTAAAATCACTTCTCAATGCACTTCAGTGCTACTCCTCTGAACTTCATCAGGCTACATTGAAATATATCTACCTCATTAATATTTAACAATCTTATGGCGCGTGTCAAGGGGGCAAATATGTTCAGCAGCCATATTGCGTAAGTGAATACGGCAACGCAAAGAGTTTGACCGCTATCCAATCGGCCAATCCCATGCGAAATTAATGACGTGATGTGGATTTCCGTCTGTGTGATTGGTCGATTGGATAGCGGTCAAACTCTTTGCGTTAACGTATTTATTTACGCAATACTCTTGCAGGTTAGTCCTAGAGGATGGCGCCAGTAGCGTTGGCGTGGGACGACGCGCGCCCCCGCAGCCTTATGCGCAGTAATAGCGCTCCGTTGTCACTCTGTCGTCTAACGGCAGCCTCCCCGCTTCGTTTCTCTGGCCCCTTCTCCGATGCGCTCGTGTTCCGTCGCCGCACATCGTTTTAACGCACCGTGTGGCATAACGCTCAGATTTATATGTAGAACTATGGAGCATCGTCGCTGAGGCAACCAACGCTCGTGTGGCATCGCTCTTAGTAACAGTTAACCTCGATACTGGTTATTATTATAAGTCATGGTGGGATTGTAAACAGACAATTTGCGTGTCGATAGCTAATAGAAAGTGTTTAGAGAGTGTTGATAGCATCTGTAAACTGATAAAGCTGTCTGGAAACAAAATGGATGTAGTTCAGCTTCTTTATGAGGCCGCTCGCTCGGAGAAGAAGGCCTCGGGGAGGCAACCGCATCGACGCCTAAAATGCCGAAATCCCGCCTACAAGCGGTACCCCGGGGTCGTGGGCGCTCAGATTGTGGATTCTGTCCACCCACCAAGTGACTTCAAGAAAAACGGTGGCACAGTAATAAGGTGCTGCCGCGTACAGCAGGGCTCATGGGAGACGCTTTTTTAGTCTCCCCAGGGATGTGCCCTAACAGGCGTTGCATAGAAAAGGGTTCCGGTGTGATCTTTTAAGAGATCACGTGGTCAATTCGATGTACTGATGGTGATCACGGAGATAGTTTTAGTGTGGTAAAAATTACACACTTCCAGGTCTTCTTCCCATAAAATCCAAGCGTCTTTTGAAAGTTTCCCCCCGGCCCCGATAACAAAAAAAAAAATGTTGGATCAGGCAGAGATATATTCAACACACAATTTTTGTCAGTTATAGTTTTGATTCTGCTGTCTAAGAGGTCCGGGTGAACTTAAGTATCGTCGATCCTGTCGATTCCACCACTTTTTATATTCAGCACATCTTGTAGAAAATAAAATGGTGAACGTTAGTCTCAAAACTTGATGTGGTAACCAACCCGCACTGGGCCCGCGTGGTGGATTACGACCCATTCCCTCTCACAGAGAGGACGCCTGCACGTGCACGCAGAACGGACCAAATGGGATTCTATATGCGGTAAAGGGGGGTCCATCAATCCTATCATATTAAGTTCACGTTGTTTAATATTTATCAGCACTGTCGCTGCTTCTAAATAGACCTGTTAAATAAAGTCTGATACTCAAATTCCATCGATCAGCTTGAATAAGCCTTCCCCCTTTCTTGCCATAATCATTAAATCAACTTATTTTTCAGGGCTGGCTGAACAAATCCAGTGAGATCGACAAGGCATTCTTCGCGATGCAGAAGAGCGCGGCTCATGTTAAAGGAAAGCCGGTCTTTGGGTAAGAAAATGTATTTAAAACTTTTTACTTCTGGTTTCACTATCTCTATAGTAACTGACAGATATGTATCGTTTTGATCTTAACAACTTCCTTGTCCAATTAGCAGGCACAATAGTTTAACTATCCAATTGAGTCATATATGACTCATTGAACAGGGCAGTTGTTATAGTAGATAGTATACAGGTATATTGCAGTGGTGGCCCAGTGCGAGCATTGGTGGCCCAGTGCGAGCAGTGGTGGCCCAGTGGTATCGGCCGCGACTTACAAGTTGTAGGTCGTGGGTTCGATCCCAGGCAGGCGCTTTACTTTGTGTAAATTATTTCATCACCACTGCTCTCAAAACGGTGAAGGAAAACATAGTGAGAAAACCGGCATGTCCTAGAACCAAAAATTCGAAGACATGTGACTTCCACCAACTCGTACTGGGCCCGCGTGGTGGATTACGGCCCATTCCCTCTCACAGAGAGGAGGCCTATGTCCCAGCAGTAGTAACATTAATAGGCTGATGATGATGTGATGTGATATAGGTATATTTACTAGCAATGTTTTCTTGAATGTAATGATCAGAACTAAATGCTTGTTAAGAAACGAAGTTTTAAAAGGTTTTGCCTAGTAACCCTTCAGCCGTTGACATGACCGTCAATTTGACAAGCGTTTAAAATGTTTGTTTTTCACGAATTTATTGATATTATTAGTAGTGATCGGAATTTCGATTTAAACTGAGACTATTTAATGTTTTTGTCTGGTGTAAAGTGGAAAATTTCGTTTTAATAGGTATGATCACTAAAAAATTAATTTAGTCCATCAGATAGATCAATACAAATAATGGACACGTATTTTTAGGGTTCCGTACCCAAAGGGTAAAAACCCAATTACTAAGACGCCGCGGTCCGTCTATCTGTCTGTTACCAGGCTGTATTTCATGAACCGTGATAGCTAGGCAGTTGAAATTTTCACAGATGATTTATTTCTGTTGCCGCTATAACAACAAATATTAAAAACAGAATAAAATAAATATTTAAGTGGGGCTCTCATACAACAAACGTGATTATTTCCCGTTTTTTTGCGATAATGGTACGAAACCCTTCGTGCGCGAGTCCGACTTGCACTTGGCCGGGTTTTATTTTATCACATCAAAAAATAACGTCGAATCAGTGCGTTGAAATTTTGCGTGACAGACTGACAGCACGTTTTACAAAAAAAATAAAAAGAAGTGACGTCACATGCTTTAACTTTGTAAAGCAGATTGCCCATACACTGGTCCCTTTTGAGGTTTTTTTTTTTTTTTTTTTTTTTTATTTTAGATAGGCTCGCGCTTGACCACTATCTCACCTGATGGTAAGCGATGATGTGGTCGACGGTGTAACACGCTTGCCTAGAAGTAACCTATTCACTCTTGACTTAAAGACCCCGAGGTTGTAGCTATCTGGAAACACAGACTCCGGCAGGGAATTCCACTCCTTAGCTGTACGCATAATGAAAGTATTTCCAAAACGTTTAGTGCGTATGGGTGGGATGTCCACCATGTACCGATGGCGCATCGCCGTACAGGAAGTGGACATGGCAAAGCCCCGATGGTGTAACTAAAAATGAGATCGACTTCATCATGTCGACCAAGAAGCAAGTGTTCAATGATGTCTCTGTGATCAATTCGGTGAAAACCGGGAGCGATCACCGCATGGTAAGAGGCACATTGAACATTAATATCAAGCTTGAAAGGTCTCGACTGATGAAGTCCACGCTCCGTCCAGCACAGATCCAGATCCAAAACCCCGAAACCTTTCAGCTCGAACTCCAGAATCGTATCGAGTGCCTAGGGAGCTCCGTGGACGATTACAGCGATGGGTTCGTGGAAGCTGTCCATACGGTCGGGTCTAAGTTTTTCAAGACCCGCCGTACAGATAGAAACAAAAAGCTCTCTGATCCAACTCTAAAGCTAATGAAGGAGAGGCGTGAGATGATCCTGCAGTCTTCAGACGATGCGGTGAAATACCGGCAGCTAAATAGACGGATCTCAAAGTCCTTGAAAAGCGACCTCCGCCGCTTTAATACTGAAAGTATTAAAGATGCGATTGAGCGGAATAAGGGCTCCAAGGTCTTTGCAAGGGATTTGTCTATTGGGCAGAGCCAGCTCACAAAACTGAAGACCGATGATGGCAGGATCGTTTCCACCAAACCGGAGCTTCTGAGGGAGATCGAGAGATTCTATGGGCAGTTGTACACATCAACCAGTAAACCCATTGCGAATCTAGCAAACGACCCAAGAGCTAGATTGACCCGACACTATACCGAAGATATCCCGGATGTCAGCCTGTACGAGATTAGGATGGCTCTGAAACAGCTTAAAAACAACAAGGCGCCGGGTGATGACGGAATCACTGCTGAACTCCTGAAGGCGGGTGGAAAACCGGTCCTTAAGGCCCTTCAGAAGCTGTTTGATTCCGTCATACTCGAGGGCAAAACGCCACAGGCATGGTGCAGGGGTGTGGTGGTACTCTTCTTCAAGAAGGGCGACAATGCCCGGCTGAAGAACTATAGGCCCATCTCACTTCTTAGCCATGTCTACAAGTTGTTTTCAAGAGTCATCACGAATCGTCTCGCGCGCAGGTTTGACGACTTCCAGCCTTCCGAACAAGCCGGATTCCGAAAAGGCTTTAGCACCGTAGATCACATACATACGCTGCGGCAGGTTATACAGAAGACCGAAGAGTACAACCTGCCTCTCTGTTTAGCGTTTGTGGACTACGAGAAAGCCTTCGATTCGATCGAGACTTGGGCTGTACTGCAGTCTCTCCAACGGTGCCAGATCGACTACCGGTACATTGAGGTGTTGAAGTGTCTGTACAGAAACGCCACCATGTCAGTCCGTCTTCAGGATCAGACCTCGGAACCAGTCCTTCTCCAGCGTGGCGTGAGACAGGGAGACGTCATTTCTCCGAAACTGTTCACTGCTGCGCTGGAGGATGTATTCAAGGTTCTGGACTGGAGCGGCCTAGGCATCAACGTAAATGGCGAGTACATCACTCACCTTCGGTTTGCCGACGACATAGTGGTCATGGCTGAGACCATGGAGAGCCTCAGTACAATGCTCGATGACCTCAGTAGAGCTTCCGAAAGAGTGGGTCTGAAAATGAACATGGACAAAACCAAGGTGATGTTGAATGCCCATGTTACACCCATTCCTATCAAGGTTGGAGACTCTACACTCGAAGTTGTGGACAACTATGTCTACCTGGGACAAACGATCCAGTTGGGTAGGGCCAATTTCGAGAAAGAGGTCAACCGTCGAATCCGACTCGGCTGGGCAGCGTTCGGGAAGTTGTGCGGTGTCTTCTCGTCCAACTTACCACAGTGTCTCAAGACAAAAGTCTATGACCAGTGTGTGTTGCCAGTGATGACATATGGCTCTGAGACGTGGTCGCTAACAATGGGCCTTATCAGAAAGCTTACAGTCACTCAAAGGGCAATGGAGAGGGCTATGCTCGGCGTTTCCTTGCGTGATCGAATCAGAAATGTTGAGATCCGTAAGAGAACCAGGGTTACCGACATAGCCCGAAGAATTGCCAAACTTAAGTGGCAGTGGGCAGGGCACATTGCTCGCAGAACGGATGGCCGATGGGACAGAAAGGTTCTGGAGTGGCGACCGCGAACCGGAAGACGTTGCGTTGGAAGGCCTCCCACCAGGTGGACCGATGACCTGGTGAAGGTTGCAGGAATCCGCTGGTTGCGGGACGCACGGGACCGGTCGGTGTGGCGACGCTTGGGGGAGGCCTATGTCCAGCAGTGGACGTCTTTCGGCTGATATGATGATGATGATGATGAATCAACTATTTCTTTCCGTGTAAAGTAGTGCAGAGTAATTCTATCTTTACCATCAGATTCTAAACTTGTAACCGTTTTGTTTACTGCTGGCAATGTGAGTAATGATGTGCTTACATTCGTCTTTCTCTAGATGAGTTAAAATCAATATTGTGTTACTCTGTGCCAAATCAAAATGAAACATCGCACAAGAATTTCAATCTAACGTTGCCATGGAACTACATTTTTACACCACTCTCGCACTGACCGCGTACCGCAGGCATATTACGTAAAAAAAAAGATTCCGACGAATTGAGAACCTCCTCCCTTTTTACTAGCCTTTAATTAACTTGCAATGTATGTATGTATGTAAGTGTGTTCGGCTCAAATCTTGCAACTGAATTTTAAAGCAGTTATCCTCCACCGATTAAGATTAAATTTTGCATACACGTTTAGTTTGGATGACAATGCATGTTTGCCAGCATGCAAGTGACGTCATTCTAAATCCAATATGGCGGACGGCCTAAGGTGGTGGACTAATTATTTTTTGTGCACTGCCATGATATGGGTATCAAATGAAAGGGTTTGCTGAGAAGAATACGAAAAAAGCTTGAATATTTTTTTTTTCTTTTTTCATTCGTTTAAAAAACAGCAATCAGCAATCATCGCGCGATCAAACGCTTTATGTCATTAAAGTCGAAATTACCTACAGTGTAGGTATGGTAGGTCCTAAACAATCATTTGCTAATCGCTAGCTGTTTGTCAAATGCACTTATTTAAAAAAGACGCCTAGAACTCTAAAACTTATGTATTGAAGAGCAATTATTGCGCAAAAATCGTAATATACCTGCCGACCTCTATAACAGAAAGGTGCAATATAAAAATATCCCAGTTACAGTTGGCCAAGATGAAAGATATCACCACGTTATTATCAATTAGAGCTTAGGAAAACCTAAATAAACTTTGCGAAGACGAAATGGCCAGCCTGGATGCAAGCCAAGTGTTAATTCATAAAGTTTGAGCATCTTTATGACGAGCGTTAACCGTCGCGAAAATTGGTCTGTAACCTCGTAAGACCCGGGGCCTTTTCGAAGCTAAATAAACCATGTACTGTCGCGGACAAAACTAAAAAGACAAACTCAACAGCAATACTTTGAACTAGCCAGACGGCTTAATTAACTAGGAATTATTTATGAGAGTGCTCAACTGTGTGCATTTATACATTCAATTGAGCACACGTTCAGTTTGCTTTTCACTTGCGTAGTTGGCTGTACTTATCCGATCTAAAATATTGTAATAATTTCGTCCGCGTGGGCCTAAAAAATGTTGCTGTTTTGTAAGCCTAATGATGATTTATTTTTCAACTGAAATAAACCGCTACTTGTCAACATAAATCATACATGGGAATTTGAGTCTTGTGTTTTAAGTAATAAGATGTGTTTTATTGCAGTATTGTTGGAGTGCAATCAGCGGAGAGTCAGATGAGCAAGCCTTGGAAGCAGGAAAAGAAACACGCGAATAAGAACAAGAGAGAAAAACTGAGGCGGAAATATCGGGAGTTAGATGAGCACTGATGTTTGAGGCCACGGAGATATACGATGTTCCTATGAGTGCGGTAGCTATGTATTAAGGGCCGATTTCACCAATGGAACTAATAGCGATTAGTTCAACTAAACTCAGTTTATGCAAATACAGCGGTTTTTTTTGTTTTTTTATAAAACTTTGGCCTACACTAGGAATTTCTTCCTGTATCGTGGGTGCGTTTACAAAAACATGTCTCACATACACAACACCCAGAGCCGGAACAACTATCTGTAGGTCATACAAATAAGTTCCGTGCGGGAATCGAGTCGCGACACGCAGCGCAGCAGTAAATCGCTCAACCACTGCGCCAACCGTGCGCCCAAATATTTTTATCCGTTGGTAGTTTCTCAGCGGTCTCAACCAATCAGAACGCTGTATTTGCATAAACTGAGTTTAGTTGAACTAATCGCGATTAGTTTGACTGGTGAAATCGGTCCTTAATCGCATAATGTAGACAAAGTCTCGCAATGTCTGCATTCGGATGCTCTGATGTTTTAAGCTATTCCGTCATAAGCCATCAAATCCTGGCAAATGTATTACATTTTGTATAAGTAGGTACTGTTGGACTTTTATATACTTTGAAGCATACCTAACTTAAAACGTGCGTACAAAAATAAAATTACATATACATGAAAAAAAGTTGTTTATTTTTTTTAATATTTTGTTTTGACAGCTGAAAGAAAAATTCCTGTGTATATGCCAAAAAAGATGTAACATACTTTTCCTTTTACCTTTTTGCGTTAACAATATTTTGTATTTTAATTCTTTTTACCGACTTAAAAAAAAGAGGTAATCAATTCGATACGTATTGTATGTAATATTGTTGGAACTGAACAATATTCAAATAAGTATGTTACTCTATGTGGTTTTCTAAACACGTGTGCCAAATTTAATAAGTGTATTTATGTTTGTTAGTATGTATGTTTGTCCACGCATTTCGCCGAAACTTCTTATGGGACGTGATCATTCTTCTTTTTATTTGAGTATCTCTCTTCTCTAACAGAGAGTCTGTCTCTAACTTAGGGAATAAATAAAAATAAAATTGTTGATTTCGATCAAGCAAGAAGATGCTTGTGTTAGGTGACTCCGCTCATCCACTTAACATTATACATTGTATGCGATTGTATACAGAATAACAAAATAAAAAAGAAATAAAAAATTAAGAAAGTACAAAAAGGCTTGCAAAAGCTTGTGTGAATTGTGCGAGTGAGTTTTGAGTGTGTGTGTATTGGAAGCCAGGAAGTGCTTGAAAAATGGTTAACCTACTAGTTGCCACGTGATATTCACTTATGTTACTCTATGTGGGCATCTAAACACGTGTGCCAAATTTCATAAGTGTATTTATGTTTGTTTGTATGTTAGTATGTATGTATGTGCACGCATTTCACCGAAATAACTTATGGGATCGTGATCATTTTTTTTTTATTTGAGTACTCAAATTAGGGAATAGTGCAAGTTTCATCAAAATCGGTCCAGCAGTTTTCAAGATTTGGAGCATACAGCCGAACACCTTAGCAACAAACAGCACGAATGGGTAAATTAAGTTATTAAGAGCCCCTATAAGTTTCACGAGCTGGAAACAGCTACTTTTTCAGTGCAAATTTCTCAATAACTACAACATAATATGATAAATCTTATAATGCAAATTTTTGCGTCACATATTTATCTAGTAAATTTACATTACATATTTTTGATAAAAGCTCAAAAAAAATTTGAAAAATTAAATTCCTAACACACGTTTTTACAAAATCCCGAAACACCAGGTTTTTCAATTGCTTTTTCAGCTTACTGGTGGCGAATAATAATCTGCAAAAAATGGTATGAACTGGGCATATAGTTTACTAGTGAGCCACCAATTTTGTTTTTCAAAGTTTATTGTATTTGTACTTAAAAAAAATGTTGTCCACGCGGAAAAAAGGCAATTTTATCATGTGCGAAAGCGTCGTCTACGCGTAAGAATATGTTGAATATAAAAATGACTGGTAAATAATTTGAAATTTGAGGTGCATATCTATCTTGAGGTACCTATAGTACTACCTATACTACTATAGTACTACTAGAGTGGTAGTGTGGTACTATAGTAGTTACCTATATTACGTTTATTCAGACGAAATAAAATAAATAATTCTAAAGTATCAAAATAGGATATTCCAGGTATGTCATAGTTTTGGGGTTGCTATGCTGATATTTTTTAATTTTTCCGCGCTTTTTCAGTCTCTACTTTCGTTTGCCTGACTCTATGTTTAAATGTACCTAATTCTAATAAAAAATAGCTAAAAAGTTATATATAATAAGTATAATAAAAAAAGTAAATTTAAAAAATCAAAAGACCCGACTGCTTAAAAAGCGAACTAAAAAGATGTAAACAAGAAGAACATCATGCTGTGCAGTCGGAGGATACATCTGGTTTTGTTCAACAAGCTCGCGAACATGTATCCAAGAATCACCATAGCAGTGATGAGCCCTAGCAAAACCCATCTATGGTCAAAGTGATAACCTCTGCAATCCAAAATTCCTCGAACAAAAAGAAAGGGATGTCATTGGGACTGCCGACAGACGTCCCATTAGCATTTCGGTGACGCGAACAACTAAAACCTAAAAATTGCTCAACGCGACTAAAGAAGTTTTCACTTCGAAAATATGTACCTTTATTTTAGACTAGCTGTCCCACGCGGCTTCGCTTCAACTGGCTACCTACCTACCCTACCCTACCTACCTTACAAACATGAATGTTGCGTAACTGTACCTATCCACTTACGCAGCGCACGCGACGGAAGCTCTCAAAAAGGAATATTTTTGCCTTTTGTTCTTGCAACATTTTTCATTTATGCTTCGCTCCTATTGGTCATAGCGTGATGTTATATAGCCTATAACCTTCCTCGATAAATGGACTATCCAACACAAAAAGTTTTTTTCAATTCCAACCAGTAGTGCCTGAGATTAGCGCGTTCAAACAAACAAACAAACTCTTTAGCTAAATAACATTAAATAATATATTATATTATATATTATTAAGTATAGAAGTATAGATTTCTTCCTTAGGCTAAAAGGAGCAATGACTATTTAGTTTACTTTATCGTTCGATTTCAAATTCTTCGTGTCGGCACGTGATAGGTTACAGCAGACTTTAAAATTCTAAGAAACACCTTTGTGTAGGTGTAGACTAAACATTATTGACAGTTCTATACAAGCGGTGATCCATAGTGGAGGAATTTCTAGAAGAAATACACAAAGCAAGCAGTTCCCCGCGATGCCCCTTTTGATTTATCAAGATTTGTTTGAATTGAATACATTAGAGGAAGTTTGAACAGGCGTCATGTTATAGAAAAGTTGAAAGGGAACCGTTTGACCTGGTATGGTCATGTGATGAGGAGGGATGAAAAGCATGTTTACTAAAAGAGTTGTGATTATAAATGTGGATGGATGGAGAGGGAAGGGAAGTCATAAAAAAAATGGATATACTGTGTGAGGAGTGATTTGAAAGAAAAGGGAGTTAGTGATAGCGTGACGGTGACGAGATGAAAGAAGAGACGTGTTGCGTCGACCATAAGTATCAAAGTCAAAATCATATTCTTTATTTAAAGCCATTAGGCGGCACTTTTGAACGTCAAATATTTAAATTTTCAGGTATTATAAATAATTGATTCTACCGTCCATTCGGAAAAGTAGCATTTTATGGAGAAGAACGGTCAAGAAACGCCACGATAAAGCTGAACGCGCACCTAGACACACCGCAGGAGCCGCACGCGCCGCAGTCATCGCATTTTCTCATGGTCTAGCGCAATCCGTATCGTACGCGCCGAACACGCCGCACGCATCGTATCCACTTCTGTACAAAATTTTCAATACAGATGACGTCTCCGCGCCGCCCGCACCACAATCGCCGCAAGCATCGAACGCGCCGAAATTGATGATGTCATCCGCACGCGCTGGTGGAATCCGTATACCTACAGCATTTTACATTTCAGTAGCAGCCCGGAGTCTTGATTTGTGCTCGGTTGATGGCAATAGGCACGCCCTGTATCCCCTGGCGGATGGTAGATGTACAATCCCAAACCACTGCACCAGAAAAGCGCCGAGGCAATGAAGCTCGACGAAGTCCCGGAAAATGAATTTAACTGTCTTGGATCCCGCAACGAAATTAATCAGAAAATAATAACGGAGGAGTAGGAAAAAGTTCAAATTTCCACTTCCCTCTATATCAAGCTGGAGACAGAACAAACAAGGCCAATAGGCACAAAGGGTCGTTTACAACTGGGATAAGCCCAGTTGCCTAGCATCACGGATAAAAATTAGCATTAATATTAATGGTAGATGTACAATGTGCTCCTCTGCTGAAGCTTTCTGGGCATATTATAAAGGCGTGATGTTGTATTATGTAAGTTACGGCTTCACCGGTTGAATGCCGAACTTACCGAAACAAAAAACCATTCATTGTATCTCGCGTGTACACCCGTGTTTCTTTTGTTTTCTTTTTGGGTTGGGAAATCTTCCAATGACTTCTCCCACTCTGGGTGAAGCGTGTCATACTTCTACTGACTAAAACCCACCTGTGTTTCTTTAGTTGCTTGTGCCAGGGCCGCGGTAACCCTCTTTCATATTTATCCGCGACCTAGACAGGTATCGGCCCTAGCGGGCCCCGTCACTTTTGCTGACATCTCTTTGAGGCGCGCGTGGAATACTACGCGCCGTAAACTCGGGCCTGATCCCTTTCGGACGGCGAGCTACCCATTACATGGCGACGGCAAGCCCGCGCCTACGGTCGGGAATCGGCTTGCGACTTCCGACGCCCGGTGCGTCTCCTCCGGTGCCTGGGGTCGTCAAGGCAGCTTCTTTGAGTCTCCGTCACGCGATCCGCCTCCTTTGCGAGCATTACTGCTTCGCAGAAGGAGGAGATGGCTTCCCATGCCCTCTCGCTCCGTACCATAGCCTGGACCAGGGCCAGACGCGAGAGGACGCCTCCACGAGGACACGGCGGTGCTCCGCAGAAGCGGGGCAGACCACCACCGGCGGTCCACACAATGGTGACACCCGGACATTTCCTCTCACCTTATCCTGAACAGGAATCTCCTGAAACAGCCGTGTCCGGTG
Source organism: Orthosia incerta (assembly GCA_948252205.1). Taxonomy (NCBI): domain Eukaryota; kingdom Metazoa; phylum Arthropoda; class Insecta; order Lepidoptera; family Noctuidae; genus Orthosia; species Orthosia incerta. The sequence goes on from OX411760.1 coordinate 7,447,087, forward strand.
AGGACCTGCGTCAGGAGGAAGGTGAGGACGCCGTGACGCCTCTCACGCCACTCATCAAAGGCGTGTAGGTATACCCCTAGCTTTTCTTTCTTTTTTGCGACTGAGAATGTAGTTCTCGCCAAACTTCTTGGTTGCCCTGAATTTGACTTTTGAGACATTAGAGTAAGGCCCCTGAATAAAAGTTGTAGATTCTACAAAATAATCTAAGATTCTACAACTTTTATTCAGATACTTATACTATATATACTATACTATACTTATACTTATACTTCTTACGGCGGCTTCGCCCGCGTGAAGGTTGGAAATTATCCCGAGGGAACATATTACCGGGATAAAAAGTCCTATGTGCTATTCCTGAATATAATCTATCTCTGCGCCTAATTTTATCTAGATCCGTCCAGCCGTTTGAGCGTGAAAAAGTAACAAACGCACACACTTTCGCCTTTATAATATGAGTGTGATAGTGTACCTAATAACTAAAATAATAAAACAATAAAAGTAGAATTATCTAATAGTAGAGTTAAGATTGATATTATTAAGGCCGTACCCTGACCAAAAAATCAGCATGAGATATGAGCATTCCTATTGGCCTAGCGGCACTGGTGGCGCATTAATTACGGTAGTGAATACGCCCAGATTTTAGAATAAAATCTTTATAAAATCGAATATTGGTCTTTTGAAAAAAAAATTACTTACAAAATGTTCGTTATCAAATTGTCTATCCATTAGTGTTAGTATAAAAAATAATTAGTGAACACTTTACGAGGAGATGCATGCTATCAATAATTATTTCACATTTTTATGGTTTTGTTGGAAGGAGATTAGTGGAACATATACCTCTTTAAAAAAAAAGTGTAGTACAATTTTAGAATCAACATTATGTAGAAATTTAATGTATTTTTATTAGTTGATATTTCTTTTTAAATAAAGACTAGATAGCTGTTAAAAACTGCACAAAAACGACTAGCGCGGCGTTTTGCTCGGGGAGGCGCCTTAAATCAATCAAATATGTTTAGTGGCTTTCTAATTTTTATGTAATTCCAAGTCATCCCAGTCTCCCATACCAATATTCCTCTTTCAAAATTTGCCCGATATGCATGTCAATATTTATTCAATTTATTAATAGTACCATTACTCATTGACGCCTGCATCTGGCCTCCGCGTCACAACTTACAATTTCCAACTTTTTAGTAATTCCAAGTACCTACCTAATAGTCGCGGCAATTACACGTCGTGCCAACGTAACTAATAATGAGTGCACCAAGTGTACTATATATGTACTAGTTAAAATAAACACGTAGTTTCACAAATATGTGAGGCATTCTTATGGCGTAACTCTGGCCCAAATCCCTTGATTTACTGCGCCGGAGCTAATTTAAGACAAGTGCTCGATTCAGTGGCGTAGCTGCCGTAGGTCTAGGTGGGGCGTGCTCCGGGGCCTCTTGGCCTCCATGAACGACTGCTGCGTTACACATAATACTTAGTAGCTTTGCCCTGTAGTGGGCAAAAAGGCGATGATGATGAAGTTTTGCACATTTAAAGTATTAAGTTTAGTTTAAATAGGGCCCGAATTTCATTTTCGTCCCGGGGCCCTCGGTTACATAGAAAGAGGAAGCCACTGGCTTAATTTTGCGTTCAGCTATAACATGACGACATTAATCAAAGCACCCCACGTGTGCTTCCTTCCTGACAGATTGTAGGGAATACGATAAATTGTTTTATGAACGGTCGGACGCATAGTTATTAGTCAGATATTCTAGTTACGGAATTGGAACTTGACGTTGTCTTGTAATATGTGGGTTTAGTGCATTTTAGTGGGCATTACTTACGCATTTATCTTCATCATGCGTGATAGCGTTCCTGGCTGTTTGGTTTGATATTTGTCCGAAGTCGCTGGCGAACAAACTATATTAGCGAGTTAGTAACTAGACTTTTAGAGTTCCGTACCTCGAAAGGAAAAAATGGAACCCTTATAGGATCACTTTGTTGTCCGTCCGTCTGTCTGTCTGTCAAGACCCTTTTTCTCAGGAACGCTGAAATTTATATCAAATACTCAGGTTTACTGTCCCTTAAAGCTGTGAAAAAAACAAATTTCTATGCCGACGCAATCAAAAGATACAGCCGTTTATGCCGCAAATTTTCGACACTCGTTAGGGAATCAAAGTCTACAGGGTACTTCCCGTAGTTCCCGTGAACTCAGAATCTTGAAATTTGGTACGAAGCAACGTCTTATAGCACAGATAAAGGAAAAATTGCGTAAACCGTAAATTTTTAGTTACATCATATGATAAAAATATTTTTAATAATTTTAAACTTACTACCCCTTTCCTCATGAACGCGTAGAGGTATTATATTGAAATTCATATCAAATACTGATGTCTATAATACTTTTAAGCTGAGGTTTGTACGGAACCCTCGGTGCGCGAGTCCGACTCGCACTTGTAAGGTTTTTTATTAATATACCTGCTGAAAGAATCCCGCAGCCTAATTGCGTAAGTGAATTCTGCAAAGAAAACAAGTCGATTCCTTCCCAAAAACGAATTTTACGTATAAATATGCAAAACGTGAAGTCGTTTTTGGGAAGGAATCGACTTGTTTGCTTTGCAGAATTCACTTACGCAATTAGGCTGCCGGTCGATACTAAAGTCTTCTTTCTATAAGAATTCGGTATACCTCTTTTATTTTCCTTAAGTTATTTTGTTCGTATCTAATAGTTGAGATCTGGCAATTATGGTGTGCATCTTCATCACGTGTTTGATTTCTTGAGAAAAGCTAGTTGATGTGTGGATGGAAAATCAGCAAAGTTTCTTCTTTGATCGACTTATGATGGCATCGTACAACTAAATCTTCAAGCAATACCTAGTCTCATGCCTATTAAAATACCTACATGTCCCATAATGTGCTCGTAATCCAACATGAAATAAATCTATTGTGCTAGTAGAATGAATCACTCGATAAACGCTCTGACAGAGCCACTATTACCACTGTTGCACATGCTCAGTGCATATAATATATAGCTATAAATCAAGATAGGTAGTTCAGAGGCCTTACTGCGAGTTTTTACTCACTATCGCGTTAACGTAAACGACAATTTGTATTGAAACTGGATAAGCGCCGTCTGGTGACGTTAAGGAGGAACCTCTTTTTCTATAGGTAAATTTTGACATACGAGAACGTTTACGGTATCACGAGTGAGTACGTTAAAAAACTCGGAATAAGCACACATGAAGTTCGCGAAATTCCTGTCAGCTAAAAAAAAAAGACCTGAGTTGCGTACAAATTACATGAATTAATAAAAATACGATCATATGGCATACCAAAAATCTCACATGCGGCTTAAATTTGCACCCATGATGTCCAGTGTAAATAATAATTTAGGTAAATATTCACTGTCCCCAATCACTATTTTTGCCATTTTTATTAGTAACTTGTTTTGGCTAGTCTGCCAATGAGGTGTGGGAGGATTTGACCGATATGATTTTTACATCAATATTGATAACATCTCATTAAGGAGTCCTATAACCAACAGTGGATCACCATAGGTGACAAAGGCAAGCCGCGCAAGAGGAACGATGGGACATGGTCTGCGGAGAGACGCCGCACAAACACTGAAGATTGGAGCCATTCGAGAACCCGTACATTTGGAGGTAGTATTTGCTGTATTAACAACTTTAGAAAAAAATAAAAAATATCAGCATAGCAACCCCAAAACTAGTATGACATACCTGGAATAACCTAATTTGATACTTTAGAATTATTTATTTTATTTCGTCTGAATAAAAATACTATAGGTAATTGAGGTAGGTAATATTTTAGATATTATGTATCAATCTCAATAAAAAAACAACAGTATTCAGTATTCTATAATAATTTTGGTTTATTCAACTTATTAGCTTCATTCTAACTTATGAAATCTAACACCACACATAAACAATCTTGTTTTTGTTTGAATTCGACGTCTTTTGCCTGATGTTTTTCTTGATATTTAGACATCATGCGAAACGACATCTCCCGTAATCCACTTTTAATTGTTTTATTCATTTTTCACTTAATAAATGCTATCATCAAGACCACAAAAAATTACCAAAAATTGATGTTGACATTATAACAGCATTACCATATAAAAAGTTTGCAAATAATTCGAGTGTCTACTTTCGTTTGCCAGACTCTAAGGTTGTAACGAAAAAAAAACAACAGTTAAATAGCAAAATTAAATAGGTAAGTAAAGTGGAATGGAACCTGACGAAAATATCTGTGGCGGGTAAAAAGGCCCTTTTGTTAGGTTAGACGCAAATCTGGGGTGCATATAAAGCAAAATGTATGAAAAGGGCATTAATTAGCATGCACCACTGCAACCTGCCTGTGCTGCATGCACTGATCATGTGCATCAGTGGTAACATGGCACTGTTAATTGTTCCCATTGTCACAACAGATAATATAATACTAGCATACAGATGCCTAATTCCATACAAAGAAACCGTGACGACGTAACTAGCGGTTTTCGTCTGATTATACGGATATTTTTATACGTACTTTGGTCGCGTTCGGTTCCGTTCCACGGCTAAAGATGGTGTTAGCAGCGACTTGCAAGTAAAAGGGTTTTCTTGGTTCGTGACATTTTTTTATTTACAGTGTCGATTTTTTATAGTAGGTATTTTATTGCAAGTTTTTACAGTTTCATTTAAAATGTGTTACAATACAAATTTAAAAAATCTAGTGGCCTGCATAAGAAATTTAAAACCGCGCCATCTATTGGAATCAATTATACATGATCCGTTCAAATAATCTTTGAAATGTGAAATAAGAGCCCAATATTCCATAATTTTGTGCTTAGGAGAGTTGTTTAAAAAATAACATAAAATTTTTATGATCAATTCTAGAAAATGTTGATTTTACACACAATTTAATAACGAATAGATACATATCGCGCCATTTTGTGACATTTATTTGAATCAAATTTTCTTTGTCAGCGCTGGGACCCCGTGCCACTGTGATGCGGTCGGGTGTAAGTTGAACTCCAAAGATATTTTCGCAAAGAAAAACGCAACAAATACTTTCGTTTCCAGAATATAGCTCGCAATTTCTGCTTCCGAAGAGACCACGCTGCGATACCTCGGAGGATGTTCTCATAAAGGAGACCTTTTCGCTTTGCTGTTGACATACAAACAAGAATCAGCAGCAAAGCGGAAAAAGACAAATTTATGAAGAACTGTTTCTTCTTTCTTCTGCTTCTTCTTGCTTGATGACGGCTTTGGTCCATGTGCTTATACTAATACTAGTAAGGAGGAACATATGCTACTAATATCTAGTATACTAGGAAAGCTATTCATGCTTAAAATTGTTTAGCTTTACGTGCATGGTGGGGACGCGGCCTTGCGCTTGTAGCCGTATATATCCATTTTTAACATATTTAATAAATTGCCCAATGTGAAATTAACCAATTAAGTTTGAAGTCGTCTTTGGCACAAACTCTCGCAGGTGCAAAGTTCACGTCTCATAGTTTAGAATAAGAACAAGCATGGTTATTAGTAAAATAGCGATTGGGAGGCGGGGAGCACGGGGAAAAAATACTAACTAGTGACCATCCTTTTGGCTTAGTCCCTAAGGTAAGTTTTCTTCTGTTTTTTTTTATAATTGCCAACCATAGATACCTACGTACAGGTCCCATCATGTAAGAAGAACGCTGGCTAAGCTAGTGTTTCTGTGCGCGCACGCTATTGGTTCGTCAGTTGACCCATGCTTCCCGCGCTGAGATCACGCTTCGTTCGCTCGCAAAATACAGTCGTACACACAACTTTCTTTTCGTGCAAAGAAAGTTGTGTGAAGGTTTTAAAAATGAAGGAAAGGAAAATGATTTATAGTATTTATTGTTTTATAAAGAAAGAAGTTGAGAAAGGAGCAGTTGATAATTTATAATGATAATATATTTATATAGGTAATTATAATAATAAGATCGAAATAAAACCAAATTCTTAAGTAAACATTAACTAATTAAATCCAGCCTCTTCCAAAGTACCTAATAAGTAGCTACTAGCTAATAAGTACCTATTATGATCCTACAATAAAACAATTACTCTTATAAAAAAATATCCTAGTACTTTAGAACGCGACTGTACCCATGCGCAAACACTTTCCCCACTGTCGCTCAGCGTTCTTATTACGTGACGGGACCTGTAGTAGTAGTCTTTTTCTTACTCTTTTAACAAAGAGTCTCAGGCAACTCAGATTTTTGTTCTCTAAAAATTATCATTACCGGACGCAATTTTTAGATACTTCCAAACTTCTCTGCTGCAAATTTTTCACCGACCATTCCGACAGACCCAAATAAAACCGTGTGTTTTATTATTACGGAGAAAATAACTCTTGGCGAACGCACGTAGCTACCCTATTTATAGTGTGTTGTATATCATTGCGCGGAAAATGTAAACAGAATTACTGTTTGTATAAATATATGCGAGTAGAACGCGAAGGCCGGACGATTCGTGAACCGAAGTGAGACTCGAGAGCTGGAATTGAAACTTACTTCTTAAAAGATACTGCAGGAAAAATAATTTCAATTTAAGTTGAGGAGATGTTGATGGTAGGTATACCTACTTAGAAAAGAAAACATTTATTTGACAGGAGACCGTGTTGACAGAGGTGGCGAGCATCGGAAAGCGTGAAACTCAAGACCAATCGCAATGGTGGACATCAGAGGACGCCCTCTGCCCCAATTTTGATTTTTACCTCAGTTAGTGAGGTAAACGGCCCCATACGACGCCCGCGAATACTTCTCCCACAGACTGCAAGTGTAGAAGGTGGTACAGAATGCTCTAAGGAGCGTCACCTTTACTTCTGCAGTACAACGTACAAATCTGAGAGCTATCATATTCGCACGCACGGAAAGAGCCCTCCGTTCCCTTTCAATGTCAGCATTGTCCTTGAAGTCAGTGGTGACAAAGTACCTAGACTTAAATTGTTTCACTCGCTCAAGAGTCACACCGTTTAGCCGTATAGGAGGCACATCAGGTCCCCGCCTCAAAAACAATGTACTGACTTTTCTGAACGTTATACCCATGTTCAGTTGCGTAACGTTCACATATGGCCAATAGTGTCCTAATACCACCGACTGACGCGCTCAGCAGCACCATGTCGTCCGCGTGGCTTAAATTATTGACACAAACACCGTCAATATGACAACCGACATGATGAAATGTCAGTGACTGGGGTAATCGAGCACTTATTTACTATATATATTTCCAAGAAAGAATATAACCCATGTCTTTCTGAAAAAGGATAATGCAAAAATATCCAGATATTACATTTTTATCGATCAATCTGAAAGTAATACCGATAAGTGTCACTAGACTTATAATTTTCAGATTAATCGATATGATTGTATAATAATGATTTATAAATCCAGTATAAGTATCGATCAATGTGGTAAGGCCTCCCACCTATGTTCAGCAGTGGACATATTTTGGCTGAAATGATGATAATGAGAGACAATGTACTCAAGTAGTGGAAGTTGATTTAGCCAGCAGATTAGTAATCAGATATACTAATATCTTGTATTCAATACAAGCAGAAGACTGAAAAATATTAAGCTTTAATGAGGTTTCCAAGCAAGTAAATTACAAATAAAGTAGGTAGCATTAGCATTGTTTTTTTTTTTTGGTAGTTTAGCATTTTAAATTTGAAATAAAGTTTACTCGTTCCGAAATAGCCCTCTCATAAGTATGAATACGTCTGGCTAAGCTAGTGTTTCTGTGCGCGCACGCTATTGGTTCGTCAGTTGACCCATGCTTCCCGCGCTGAGATCACGCTTCGTTCGCTCGCAAAATACAGTCGTACACACAACTTTCTTTTCGTGCAAAGAAAGTTGTGTGAAGGTTTTAAAAATGAAGGAAAGGAAAATGATTTATAGTATTTATTGTTTTATAAAGAAAGAAGTTGAGAAAGGAGCAGTTGATAATTTATAATGATAATATATTTATATAGGTAATTATAATAATAAGATCGAAATAAAACCAAATTCTTAAGTAAACATTAACTAATTAAATCCAGCCTCTTCCAAAGTACCTAATAAGTAGCTACTAGCTAATAAGTACCTATTATGATCCTACAATAAAACAATTACTCTTATAAAAAAATATCCTAGTACTTTAGAACGCGACTGTACCCATGCGCAAACACTTTCCCCACTGTCGCTCAGCGTTCTTATTACGTGACGGGACCTGTAGTAGTAGTCTTTTTCTTACTCTTTTAACAAAGAGTCTCAGGCAACTCAGATTTTTGTTCTCTAAAAATTATCATTACCGGACGCAATTTTTAGATACTTCCAAACTTCTCTGCTGCAAATTTTTCACCGACCATTCCGACAGACCCAAATAAAACCGTGTGTTTTATTATTACGGAGAAAATAACTCTTGGCGAACGCACGTAGCTACCCTATTTATAGTGTGTTGTATATCATTGCGCGGAAAATGTAAACAGAATTACTGTTTGTATAAATATATGCGAGTAGAACGCGAAGGCCGGACGATTCGTGAACCGAAGTGAGACTCGAGAGCTGGAATTGAAACTTACTTCTTAAAAGATACTGCAGGAAAAATAATTTCAATTTAAGTTGAGGAGATGTTGATGGTAGGTATACCTACTTAGAAAAGAAAACATTTATTTGACAGGAGACCGTGTTGACAGAGGTGGCGAGCATCGGAAAGCGTGAAACTCAAGACCAATCGCAATGGTGGACATCAGAGGACGCCCTCTGCCCCAATTTTGATTTTTACCTCAGTTAGTGAGGTCCAGACCACTCCGGTGATCACCATCAGCACGTAGAAGAGCCCCGTGACTTCTTAAAAGACCAACACGGGACCCTTCTGTGCAACGCCTGTTAGGGCACATCCCTAGAGAGACTGAAAGAGCGTTTCTCCTGAGCCTCGCTGCGATCGGCTGTGCCACCGTCTTTTCTGGAGCCAGTTGGTGGTAAAAACAATCAACACGCGCTGCCGCAAACATCCCTGACGCACTACAACACCAAGGCAACCCCATCAGTTTCCTGAACGCGTTATTATACTGGACACGAAGGGCCCCATACGACGCCCGCGAATACTTCTCCCACAGACTGCAAGTGTAGAAGGTGGTACAGAATGCTCTAAGGAGCGTCACCTTTACTTCTGCAGTACAACGTACAAATCTGAGAGCTATCATATTCGCACGCACGGAAAGAGCCCTCCGTTCCCTTTCAATGTCAGCATTGTCCTTGAAGTCAGTGGTGACAAAGTACCTAGACTTAAATTGTTTCACTCGCTCAAGAGTCACACCGTTTAGCCGTATAGGAGGCACATCAGGTCCCCGCCTCAAAAACAATGTACTGACTTTTCTGAACGTTATACCCATGTTCAGTTGCGTAACGTTCACATATGGCCAATAGTGTCCTAATACCACCGACTGACGCGCTCAGCAGCACCATGTCGTCCGCGTGGCTTAAATTATTGACACAAACACCGTCAATATGACAACCGACATGATGAAATGTCAGTGACTGGGGTAATCGAGCACTTATTTACTATATATATTTCCAAGAAAGAATATAACCCATGTCTTTCTGAAAAAGGATAATGCAAAAATATCCAGATATTACATTTTTATCGATCAATCTGAAAGTAATACCGATAAGTGTCACTAGACTTATAATTTTCAGATTAATCGATATGATTGTATAATAATGATTTATAAATCCAGTATAAGTATCGATCAATGTGGTAAGGCCTCCCACCTATGTTCAGCAGTGGACATATTTTGGCTGAAATGATGATAATGAGAGACAATGTACTCAAGTAGTGGAAGTTGATTTAGCCAGCAGATTAGTAATCAGATATACTAATATCTTGTATTCAATACAAGCAGAAGACTGAAAAATATTAAGCTTTAATGAGGTTTCCAAGCAAGTAAATTACAAATAAAGTAGGTAGCATTAGCATTGTTTTTTTTTTTTGGTAGTTTAGCATTTTAAATTTGAAATAAAGTTTACTCGTTCCGAAATAGCCCTCTCATAAGTATGAATAACTATCTTAGCATTCATCATCATTGTCATCGTCATTTCAACCGAAAGACGTCCACTTCTAAACATAAACCTCCCCAAGTGTCGTCACATTAGCCGATCCCTGTGTCTCAAATCCAGTTCAATGAAAATATAATTGTTACAACGGGTTCTATCATCATCTGCCTAGCCTTTTCCCAACTATATTGGGGTCGGCTTCCAGTCTTACCGGATTCAGTTAAGTACCAGTGTTTTACATGGAGCGACTGCCTATCTGACCTCCACAACCCAGTAACTGGGTAACACGGTACCCCTTGGCAAGACTGGTGTCAGATCTCAAGCTTCTGATTACCCGTAACGACTGTCAAAGATCTTCAAATAACAGCCGGGACCAACGGCTTAACGTGCTTTCCGAGGCACAACGGGTTCTATGAAACTGTGTATTTACTTGTAGGTACTCTTAAAGGTATTTTTTTTTGCAATCTTGGGACTGTAAATACGGAATTCATTAAGGCTCATATTATTTTTTTATAAAGTGAAGTTTAAATAAATAAGCGCCCGATTAATATACAGATTATCCAACCACTACTAATCACCGTAGTCAATGGGCTTAACCGCGCTTTCTCGCACAACGCTTCACAAGGAGCTAAAATACGTTTTTTTCGATTCCTACATTCCGATATTGGATCACTCAGTATCGAAATTGAAATATCGGTAATTTCATTCCGAGATTCCGATATTACGAGATGCCGTGATTCTAATATTCATGCCCTGCTCTGCAGTGGTGGCAATTTGCCGTGGTCTCTCACCCAATCCTATGCAACCGATCCCGGTCAGTAAATGAGTGAGCCTGTAGGAGATGCGCGCTCCACTCTCTTCTCGAAATGTGGCAGGACGACTTCAAAAACGCGCTTGTGCGAAAATTGTGGCTGCGCGTGTCGCCGTTCTTGCCACCTCAGCCTTACCGCAGCGATTCCTGGCACGCTATCACCATTGCATTCAGCGGCAGATGGTGCGAATTCGGTTATAAACACTTGCGTCCATGTCCGCCAGGATGCCCAGCGGAGGCAAGCGTGCCAGGAGAGTTACTGCCTCAAATGATACTGTTCGGTAACCTCGTGCGATACGAATGGCCATTTTCCGATGCAGGCTATTAATTTTAGTCCTGCAACATCGATAACTCGGGATAACTGATAATCTGCTTGACCAAACAGGCGCCGCATAAAGGACCATCGATCGCACGACACCAGCGTAGAGGCGGCGACCTTCTTCCCGTGGTACCCCTATGTTGGGCAGCAGTCTATGCAAAGCACCACCTGCTTTTTCAACACCCCCCGCGCCAACCAGGCGCTCGAAATGCTTTTCGAAGTCCCACCAACCTTACAGGGTTAGGCCAATATACTTAATGACTTGCGCATCTCTAACTGTCACTGAAGAGCTGGGTGGCTCTTTGCTCGTCGACGGTTTATAGAACCATACAGTCTCAGTTTTATGAGGCGCTATCTCCATACCCAGCTGGCGGATCGACGCCACGACTCTTGCCACCCCGAGCTCGGCAAGCTGGAAGCTGGTCAAGTCAAAGGTGTCGCCGCCGGCTAACACCAGGGTGTTGTCTGCGTATCAAACAATATATTACTCGTAACGCCGACGGGCAGGTCAACACGCAGGACCACATCGTATGCAAGATCCCACAAGAGAGGTCGTAAAACCGACCCCTGCGGGACTCCACACGTAATTTTTCTCCGATTTACGCTACCATCATAAACCACAAGGTGAATGTACCGGTGCATGTAAGGGACCACTCTGTGATATAACCGTGCCACCCTAATCGCATCCCAGGGCAGAGAGTTATTTAAAAGCGTTGACGATATCCAAACATACCGCTAACGCCACCACACACACTATCTGTGCCGACAACGCTCCTGTCGGCAGCCATACAGAAAATCAGCGAGGTCAGAAACAACACGCGACAGGTGCCCGACGAGTCTTTCAGCAATTATTATTTCGAATAGATTGGAAATCTCGTCGAGTTGGCAAATGGGACGGTATGCATCAGGTCGAGTAATTCAATGTAATATTTTTTTTTCATGGAGGAGCTCTTGGCTAAATAATAACACCCACACGGGTATATGTTCAAGGTTAAGCAAAGCAATGCTTGCAAAGTTAGGTCCGGGATGGGTGACCATCTTTACTTAGCGAGATTCTTCCGTGCCTCAGAAAGCACGGCAGAATCTCGCTAAGTAAAGATGCAGATTAAGCTATGGTCTTTGACAGTTGTTACGGATAATCAGATGCCAGATAATCTGACGCCAGTCTTGCTAAAGGGGTATCGTAATAGCCAGTTCCTGGGTTGTGGATGTCAGATAGGCAGTCGTTTCATGTAAAACACTGGCACTCAGCTGCATCAGGTTGGACTGGAAGCCGACTCCAACATTAGTTGGGAAAAAGGCTAAGCAGATTGATTGATTTATTTGTGTGCTCGTAAGTAAATAATAATCCAATTTTACTCAAACATAGCCTCCGATAATAAGTATTACATTCACCCCTATTTTTAGTCTAATTGTCTTTGCCTAGTGTGGCTGCAGTTTAAAAAAAGACCCGCAGCCGAATTGCGTAAGTATATTATCCAAAGCAAAAGAATCGATTCGTTCCCAAAACCGACTTTACGTAGTGCATATTGATACGAAAAGTCGTTTTTGGGAAGGAATCGATTCTTTTGCTTTGGATAATATACTTACGCAATTCGGCTGCTGGTACTTTTTTGGATCCCAGTCCGACGCTGGACAACGGCGTGAAAGTAGCGAAGTTTTGGAACAGCCACAGATCAAATAATACTAGCATGAACAGCTAAGTTAGATGTCCATTGTAAGAAAAATCGGATTTATATTTTATTAGCCTGTGACATTCTTGGAGAAGGTTATTCATTTATATGGGCAGAAGCAGTTTTAGAATATGATCCACCTTTCCATTACACCCTTTAGGCAGTCACGTAAACTACTGTATAATAGGTACCCACTTCCTACAAGATTATGGACATCAAAGAAGACACATATATGGAGGACACGCATAATCTTGGGACCGTTTCTGAGTTTCTTTTTCAATATTCGAACTCCTCTCCGTGTTCCACTTCAAAATTCAACGCACTGTTTTTTTTTTTGCAAATTCCTTTTAAGTGAACATTATGATACCAAGTCGTTATTTAAAAAGTATCAAACAATGCCTCGTCTTTCCAAATCAGTGCATTATTTTAGGGGCCCGTAGGCGGTAAAATACATCCACGGTGACTGACACACATTAAATTGAAAATTATTATCCTAATTTTGGCTTATCTTATAGGCTGATTTCGACAAGTGTAATAAATTATTACCTATTTTGAAGCCTATTTTCGGATTTATTTATATTCAAACTCCTTTTTGTCTTTACCTAAAATGTCAGTGTCATCATTCGAAATTCGAACGCTCGATTTAAAAAGAAAACGTAATGGCGGAGTGGTGGTGAAGATTTAAACAGTTTATATGATGAAATAACTAAAACATGCAATCAGTCTTTCTAGTGCCATTACAGAAGACATTTTAACGATCGGATAAAACAAAAGCTCGATATTTCAGGGATGCCCTATGCCTACAGTTATAAAGAAAACCGTTAAATTGTCACGAAACTACCTATTATTCGAATAATTAATGTTGATATAAGAATTTTGAAATACTTAAAAGGTACTTTGTAAAAATTAACAATAGTTATTGATGTTTTTCGGTGAATATTTATCTTCACCGCGTAATCACCTGTTTACAGCTACAAAAATTATAGGAATAGCTCATCATAGCCGTATTATTCGTATAACCCCCTGGATCGATCGTTCCGGCAGACTACCTGGGTGGTCCATCTACATTTCTAATTCAAACGGCTACAAATAAACTTAGAAAGTATTTTGAAAGAATTTACCATAACAAGTTTTCTGGCACGCATTTTCTAAATTGAGGATTTAGGAGAATTTAGGAGCTCGTGGCTAAATAATAACAGCCGCACGGGTCGATCATCAAGGTTAAGCAACGCTTGACGAGGTCGGTCCGTGGATGGATGACCATTTCTACATACCGAGTTTCCTCCGTGCCTCGGAAAGCACGTTAAGCCGTTGGTCCCGGCGGTGATTTGAAGATCTTTGACAGTCGTTACGGGTAGTCAGAAGCTTGAGATCTGACACCAGTCTTGCCAAAGAGTACCGTGTTTACCCAGTTACTGGGTCGTGGAGGTCAGATAGGCAGTCGCTCCATGTAAAAACACTTGTACTTAGCTGAATCCGGTAAGACTGGAAGCCGACACCAATATAGTTGGGAAAAGGCTAGGCAGATGCTTTTCTAAATTGAGGTTTGACCTGCCCCTTAAACTTTGGGCTAAATAAAGTCCGTAACTGCTGAAGAATTTTGCGGTTCAAGCTTTGGTTCAAAGGCAAAAATGTATTCTAAATTAGAACATGGGGCTTCGGTCTCCCCAAAACCGTTTCCAGCAGTAGAGCATGCTTGGGATCAGCTTGTAAAATAATAAATTCCCTGTAACGTTCGTTATCATACTGGCGTGCATCCAACACTACAATCCAGGTGTTCTGAATTTGACCGTTTTATTCAACATTTTATATTTCGAATGTATTTTTATACAGTCTGGCTTCATCGAATATCGAAATAGTACAAGGTTGATCTCTAAATAATCAAAAGATTCTTAGGAAAGCGTAGGATTGGAGTACAGACGAATTTATAATCTGTCCAGACCGGATTGAAACAAATCTATGTGTACCTAATCCTCATTAACGTAAATAAAATTGTCTTGATTATAGACGATGGAAATTACCTATTGTTGAAATTATCGCGCAAAAACTATAGGTTAGTAAAGCTGGCTTAAAACTTCTAGTTGTTGCTCGCTGTTTCAATCACAACCTGTAAAAACAACAACTTTCTAGCCTAGTAGCAAAATATCCTTGATCTTATGACATGGTCTAGATTCCTAACTATCCGTGTGTCAAGTTTCATTCAACATTCTTTAATTGCTTGTGCGTGATCGAGTAAAAACACACAGATAATATTTTCAAAAACTTTGCATATATTGATGATTTTTATAATAACTTTCAGACTCAAAGGACACAGTCATGCAGTTCCAAAATCTTACATTGGTATGCAGAATTTCACTGATTGGGAATCAAAGATAATAGAGAAACTATAATAGTTATTTATGCTACAAGTGCGGAAATCATCTTACGCACGTGTATCATACAACATTTTACTATGCATTGTGCGAGGAAATAAAAAATATATCTGAACAAAGCAAAAAATAATAAAATGGCGCTTATTCAAGGGCGCAAACATATTTAATGAATATTTAAAATTTATTTATTGATCAAAATCTAAATCTAGAGTAATAAAAAACGCCTTAAATGAAGTATTCGTTTTGTTTTACCTTTTATATGAATGATAATCGTACTTAACTAAGTTTTAAAACTTCTCTCAAAAAATAAAAACTCTATGCGGCGGGTTGACGTTGGAGTTAATTAAAAATTAAAAAAATACAGGAAAGTAAAAAGCACTAGTAAAAAAAACTTTCTGCACAGTTTGGCTGCTTGGAAAACGCTCTTTTCGAGGACATGCATTGTAAAATAGCAAACGGTGCAAGCTTCGTAAAGCTCTATCTGGATTTTCATCTGATGCTATTTTTTTCATTTATCCTCGCTCTGGAATGCCTTACAGCAATTCCACCAATGCAGCACAATCATTTATATTAAACTCATTATAGTTCCAGGTTTCCTCACGATGTTTTGCTTCACCGAGCATCGTGACAACGGTGATGGAAAACCCTTCACCGTTATCAGCGATGAAAAAGTCACATTGGTCCCTTCCTGGATTCGAATCCACGACCTCAAGCACGGAAGGCGAGGTCTAGCCATTGGACCACCACGGCTATGTTCACAAATACGATAAAATAATGCCAGTCACATTAAATCCTTGCAAAATAAAAAACTAAACGTTTTGGAAATACTTTCATTACGCGTTCAGCTAAGGAGTGGCATTTCTTGCTGGAGTCTGTGTTTCCAGATAGCTACAACAATAAATAAAGATTTCCATAGAATATCTATTGAAAGGACAGCAAATTGTCTAAGGCAAAGTTTTATCCTCGCAAAAAGACTCTGGACTGATTTCAAATAAAACGATGACAGTCATTCAGACAGACCTTACCAACATTAGCCACTTTGAGTCATCGAATCTATGAGACACACCCGTATTTCAACGTCACGGCTGGAATCCGGTGATAATTTCACGACGTGGACGCTACGACAATCAAGTAAAACTGAATGAATCCATACAATACCTCCCACATATTGTCACTGATCACCGAATTACTTCGCCAACGGCTTGCTTGAAAGCTCACAAATGAAATTAAAAGTAGAATATAAATTACATTTTGACGTAAGTACCGAACGCGAGCATTAAATCCAGCAACGCACTTAGCTTTTCAGTATTTTACACAAGTTCTTCGCGGTATTCCGAACGCTTCCAATGTGGGTTATTCTGGCTATAACTTCGGCAATGCGCAAACGCAGTCGTCAAGATGTGCGCCCGCGCCGCCCGCCTCCAACAGATCTACTAATATATTTTTCTTTTGGAATTCATGGAGTCATTGAACGTCGAGAATTTTGTATTTGACGGAAAACAACATCCTACACGTGCGTGAGAACAATAGAATATGTATGTGGGTTTACACTGATTTTTATTAGCTTTTAAGCTGTTATAATACGTATTTGTAATCTCTGGACTAGTTACAAAATGCCTTACTGTAAATAATCAATGGAAAAAGTGGAATTTTCCCGAAGTAAAAGCATTCTTGAGAAACCAATCTCGCACTAGTGATTTATTGAGTAAATTCAAAGACAACGTGCGGACATGCTTTGTACATTCCGTTGCGTTTTTTTCAAGCTAGACTATAACTACTTTATAGCTTTCATTATTTTCAGGGAAGGTTGCTGGCAAATAGTGGGCGAAACCCCAGAATTCATGAGAAATTCGGTCTCGTTAATCTGGTCTAGAATTTATATATTGTTTGCACGATAAACTTTACTGATTTACCAATATTATTCGTATTTTCGATCGCAAGATGAGAGGTCGATCGTCGTGCGTACCTAGATGCTATATTAATAATAAAGTAAGTGCTGGTTATTAGTACACGAGCAGTGAATTCAAACATCATTTATTATGTAAAAGGTCTTTGATACTATGTTATCATAACTGCCTAAATAATAATAAAAAATTCTAAGCACCCTGGAATAGATAAGTAGGTAGATAGATACCTACGTTTTCAACAGACAATTGTTAGTTTCCATTGCAGGGTTAGTCCTGTGAGTGTGTATATTGGTTAAAACGATGAAAATATATCTACCAACTAAACAAAAGAAGAACTAGAAATACGTCGTTGTTGTCATGAAAGCTTTGCTGCCTGACATATTGCATCACAATAGTTTTGACACAAGTGGCCAAAAATAAGACAAAACACATCAGACATTGACGTTTTACAATTACATAGCGTACCTATTTGCAGACTAGGAGCAAAAAAGTGAGTAATTTTACTCAGACAGAAATAGCATGATCTTAAATTAAAATCACATGTACAGATGTGTCACGTATGTTAAAAAATAACTCATTTGACGTCATGTGTGAACTCTGTAACTAGCCTTCAGCTTTCTAGCTCTAATTTTACTAAATTAGAACTAGGCCTGGATGTCTAGATTTTCCTTTAGCCTAAATACTATTTTTATCTTGCATTTTTAATCCATCGTCAATCTGTAGTAATGTATGTTCACCGATATTTCCGTCAATTGGAAGACGGTGTCCATAACGCAAAAAATGGTACCTACCAAAGACACCGACTTCCAAAAATAAAGTTATTTTTCACTTTGTAGTTTTGTTATTTGGAAGTCGGTTGTATTTTTTTGTAAAAAAGTTTTTTTTGGTGAGAGGTCTCATCATCTTCTTGATCTTGTCCCATGTTACTAATTGGAGTCGCCGCAACACGTTTTCTTCTGCCATACTGTCCTATCCCCCGCCACGCTATCACCGACTCTTTTTTATCGTTTCTATGGTGTATTTAATCAAACTGTATGGCCCTAGTAGGTTTATTGCAGCATCAGAAGCAGACCTGTCTCTGATGCACCTAGCATACTTACCTGCACCTAGAGTGTAAGTAAGTAAGGGATTTACTTCACAAAATACGCTCGATTACGAAATCAGTCTCTTCTAAGACCTGGGCGATTGAAAACAGTCGAGGGGAAATGGTCATTGAGCTGGAAGATATTTCCGAGACGTGGCAGCAGTACTTCCAATCTTTGTACGAGGACCCTCTATCCAAGGATTTCGCTCCTACGGAACCCAACAATGAAGACATGGAGCCAGACATTCTTAAAGAAGAAGTCGAAGCTGCCATCAAACATCTGAATAATGACAAGGCCACTGGCAAAGATGCTATTCCAATAGAGACCATTAAGGCCGCAGGTGAACAGGGGGTACAGATGATTCATACAATCTGTAACAAAATATGGCAAAGCGGAACATGGCCTAAGGAATGGGCTCACACTGTCTTCATTCCACTTTATAAAAAGGGTTCCACAAAGAAGTGCAGCAACTACCCCGTGATTGCACTAATATCACACGCAAGCAAAATTTTACTGCACGTGTCAAACAAGCGACTGAAAACCTTGTCCAAGGAAGTTGCACCTGAACAGGCAGGATTTGTAAAGGGAAAGGGCACTCGAGAGCAGATCTTCATAGTTTGCCCAATTATTGAGAAAGCCCGAGAGTTCAACAAGCCCACTTATATCTGCTTCGATGACTTTTCCATGGCATTTGACTCGGTGAAATGGCCAGTGCTGTGGAGTTCCCTTCTTGCTTTGGGCACTCCCAAATACCTTGTGCATATTTTGAGGCGTCTTTATGAGGACGGATGGCGTACTATCGAAGGACTTTCACGCCAGTGCAGGCGTACGTCAAGGTTGTATAATCTCGCTTCTATTGTTCAACATCTACCCTGAGCTTATAATGCGGATTACCCTTGAGAACTGGACGGATGGTGTATCGATAGGAGGTATAAGTAGCAGAGTATCGAACCTGCGATATGCGGACGACACTACGCTGTTCGCGACTAGTGCTGACCACATGGAACGGTTGCTATCCAAGATGGAACATACCAGCTCAGCATTCAGTTTGAGAATTAACAGAACCAAGACGAAGATGATGATTGTCGATCGCATTAACGACAATTCGCCAGAAGTCACTCAAATTGCGAATTGTGACGTCGTACAATCATACGTCTACCTGGGCGCTTTAATATCGGTGGTTGCGGGGACGAGATCAAGCGACGCATGGCTATGGCTAGGTCTGCCATGGATAGGCTGAAGAAAATATGGAGGAATCACAATATCACCAAAGCCACGAAAACCCGGCTCATACGGGCACTTGTGTTCCCCATATTTCTATACGCAGCCGAGACCTGGACGCTGAGAGACACTGAGAGGAAGAGAATAAACGCTCTGGAAATGTGGTGCTGGAGAAATATGCTTGGAGTGTCGTGGACTGAGTTTCGCACTAACATATCCACCCTTCAAGAACTCAGTATCAGGCAGCGTCAATCGGCTATAGTCCAAGCTCGAGTACTCCAGTTCTTTGGACACGTGTCCCGACGAGGCAACGACTCTATCGAGCGGCTTGTAGTTCAGGGTAGAGTGGAAGGAAAGAGAGCGCGCGAGATAAGGTCTGCAGTGGGTGGCCCATTGCATGCTTAACAGCCACGAATAACAGCCGATAGAGAGGGATGGCATCGCATCGTTAAACATATTATGGCAACCCGAAGTCTCACTGCAACATGATGACCACGACCGCTCTGCCAAGAGTGTACCGAAGAAGAAGAAGAAGAAGAGTGTAAGTAAATGGACAGGCTACCTATACATTATGATTTTTATTTTATTGAGTTATAACTGCGTTTACTAGATGTATGAAAGTGAGTGAAGCAAAAGAAGTATGTAAGGATCGTAGCAGGTGGCGTTATGTAGTTTCTGCGTACCCCCATGGGAAAAAGGCGTGAGTTTATTATATTTTCTAGCAATTGGGTATAATTACGGGTAGTTGCTCTTGCTTTATGTATAATGCTAAATATTTTCCCACTGAGTCATCGAGATAGACATGAACTCGTATCAAGCCCTACGCCGTTGAGTCAAGTAGTATGATAAGCATAGACTACTAATATGAGCCATAAAAAGTACATCATTACGCAGTTACTTTATTATAAAAGATTTACGGTGGGCTCAACTGATCATGGGCTTTACTCTGACCTATCAAAACTATCATTGGTGCACTGTGAGAGAGACGGAGCTATACAAGATAAAGATTATATACTATCCCTTCTTTTTTGACAGCATCAATCATGATTTTTGACATGTCGCGTCAGAATAAGTGCGTCCCCTGAAACCATAACAAAATGTGTTTGATATAAACATAAGCAGTGGCAAAAGTAGGCGTGATCTTATAGTTGACGCAACACAAATGTATAAATTAAACATACTAATTAATTAATCGAAACAAATCGGTGAATCGGTTCAGTTTCCGCCTCTTCCCTTAAATATTTGGCATCTTCGCAACGGAAGCACAAATGACGCAAACCGTAGTTTAATACGATATTATTAGAACAAGATATTTCAGTGATTTTCTGTAGATTCCGTGAGTGGGTCGTATATATCGGACTATCGGAGTATCGGAAACGTCATACATCGATTTTTCTATCGAGGATGTTTATTTTTAATCGGTACTAAGGAAATCCGTAATCGATAAACTATTTCAGGCGAAATTAGGTTTGTTGACAAATTCGGTAGCTGCCCCGCCGCGCCGTTCACAGTTAGGAAATGCTTCAGTAATAGCTTAACGACGAGTTATAGGCTTGCAGTGTTTCGGAAGAAACCGTTTCATAGCAATCGTCGGCTGCCTTTCTGTGAATTATAATTTTCCGAGTTTACCTTTACTTGCTAAAGATACAGAGACACATTTCGGAAAGTAATTAATTTTGTAAAAACAAAAATGTTTCTAATATTTTAAAATTCGTTTGAAGTTTTTCGCCTCATAGAAATCATTCATCTGTCCCATTTGCATTAACACTGTTCTCCTAAATATACGCTCTCGTACAGTTCAAAGATCATTTAGCAGACAAGACAAATTAGAAATGACTTACGGCACGTGTTTTCTGATTGGTCCCGAGCCCGACGTTCCCTTTCGAAAGCGATATAAGAAGACAGCTGTCAAGGGAGAGCCCACACGACGCTAGCCCATTCATATACCCCGTAGCTATTTCAAAATCCACGAAAAATGTTTAGTTATCCATGTCACCTATTTCTATCGCGACATTTTGATTTGATAGGTGCCACAGAAAGCTTGTAAAACAGAGATTATAACGTCTTTTATTATTCTTTATGTTGCGGTTCCCAACAGTTTTATGCTTCCGTCGGATAGTGCAGATGAAGAAAATGGTTTCTTCGGTGACTTTTATTTGGATAGACATATAAAAGTCAGGTGTTATTTATGAAGCGCGACAAAACGTCACAGTGCTGTGAATTCGTGCGGTTATCAAAGGCACGGATGACTAATACAACTAAATTAACATGTTCAGTCATAAAAGCAGTTACAGAGGTCTGAAACCCTTAAGATCGTGGAGAAAATAATGAAGATTCGTATCAAAGACCTCTGTCTTTTTTTTTTTTTTCTATAGGCTTGCGCTTGACCACTATCTCTCCTGATGGTAAGCGATGATGTGGTCGACGATAGAGCACGCTTGTCCAGAAGAAACCCATTCACTCTTGACTTAAAAACCCCTAGATTGTAGCTATCGGAAAACACAGATTCCAGCAGGGAATTCCACTCTTTAGCTGTACGCATAATAAAAGTGTCCCCAAAACGTTTTGTGCGTATGGGTGGGATGTCCACCATGTACCGATGACGCATCGCCGTACGTCTGGTAGTCCGATGATGGAACGGGCTGGGCGGAATTAAATCATGTAATTCCATCGCACACTCCCCGAAATGTAACCGATAAAATACCGACAAACTGGCAACTCGGCGACGATGTTCAAGGCTCTGGAGTTTTGACTTGACCAGTGCCTCATTACCGATAAGTTTCTTGGCCCGCTTTTCGATCGACTCTAGTGCATCAAGCTGGTATTTGGCAGATCCGTCCCAGAGTCTCAGCGTAGGCTTAAAAAATCGTGTTAAGAACCAGAAAACAAAAGAAGCATTTCAGAAAACATTAATCTACATACGAGTAAACGATGTCATGATAAACTGCTTTTATCCCGAAATTAGTTTTTATGTTCGTGAAAACAAGATATTATTAATCGCCTGATACAGTGCAGACAGACGCCCGAAATCACCCCTGTGAGAGTACAAAAATATTTTGTTGGCGTCGCCCAAAAATCTTCCGATTTATCTCAGCCAAGTTTATTTTTTTTTACAAGAATACCTTTTGTATTGTAAGCTGTTATTATAAACGTTGCAATTTAATGAAAGCAAAGCTGTCTCCTTAAGTGCATCTTCGGGTCGAAAGTTAGTTGGCAATGGCTACAGATCTTTTTGTCTGGCGGATGTCTACAGTCCATGGTATCACTTTCGTTGTGCTTTCAACATTACTTTGTCGTTGCCTGACGATCGCCCATCACCTTGTCATTTATATTTCATAGAACAAAACACATATGTTTCAATTATGATTTTCGAATGACAAATTACGTAAAGTTTGTCTTTGAAAGTCATGCCAATTGTTTTTGCTCGTAGGTAGCGATTTAGAAAAGCATTATTTTCTCGTTTCAACGATTTTTCTTCTACAGCTGATGAAATTAGATCGTTGTTATAAATCTCAATTATATTTGCAAAGTTTTTTGTCTCGAAAAATCTAACACCTTCTGTGATTTATAATCGTTTCAGAATTTAATAAATCTGTGCGTTTTGTTTCTCAAAAGTACGGTCTTTACTAGATAGTTAAAGATGATTATGTGAACTTAATGAAGTTCATATTATAATATACAATCATACTTAGGTAGGAATCTTATTCTAATTACCGATGCGTATTTCTGCTAAATAAGTAATTTATAAACAACAAGGTCTTCCTCACCTCATTAATTAAACTATTCGTGTTAGTTTATAATCAAAAGCTTCACAAATTACAATAATATTACGTTTGAATTCAGAATTTGAAATCATTAACAAATTTTTGGACAACAAACATAATTATAATAAAAACTCTATTATCTTTGGGACTTTTTAATACAAATTGACTGGACGATTAACTTAAAATTCACAATGAACATGTAGATATTATAAAAATGATATTTCGTTAAGCTGCTGGCATACCTAGAAACTAACAATGTGCTAAGTGACCGCCAATACGGCTGCCGCCGAAATCGGTCTACTGGGGATCTTCTAGCGTATGCCATTCACATCTGGAGTGTGGCCATCGAGAGGCACGGGGAAGCGCTTGCCGTCTCCCTCGACATCTCGAAGGCTTTTGATAGGGTCTGGCACGAAAGCCTTATTGGTAAGCTTCCTTCATTCGGTTTGCCCGGTGGTCTGTGTGATTGGATTGCAGACTTCCTGAGAGACCGGTCCATTCGAGTGGGTATCGATGGCTGCTCGTCGGGCCGCTTGGATATTAATGCCGGGGTCCCTCAGGGGTCAGTACTCTCAGACACTTTATTCATGCTGCACATTAACGATCTGCTAAAACCCGTCACCTTTGGGTAAGCAAACGACAGCACTGTTGCTGAGAGATACTTGTCCAACGCTCGTGCTACCGGGCCTCAGACCCGGTCTCTCCGGGAGGCCATGGTGGAGCGCTTGAACCTGTCCTTGCAGGCAGTCTCGGAATGGGGCGATGCCAATATGGTCAGGTTTAATGCTGCTAAAACCCAAGCGTGTCTTTTTTCCGCTAAAAAGAGCCAATTTCACCCGGCTCTAACTTTCCGAGATGTGACCGTGCCAATAACTGACCATCTTGAGCTTCTTGGCGTTACGTTGACATCGACTCTAAATTTTGGCCCATACATTGAGGCAAAGGCTCAGCTGGCTGCAAAAAAGCTGGGGATCCTTGCAAAGGTGAGAAGGTACTTCACGCCAGAACAGCTGCTCAGCTTGTATCAAGCGCAAGTTCGATCATGCATGGAGTACTGTTCTCATCTCTGGGACGGATCTGCAAAATACCAGCTTGATGCACTAGAGTCGATCGAAAAGTGGGCCAAGAGGCTCATCAGCGATGAGGCACTGGTTTAGTCAAAGCTTGAACATCGTCGCCGAGTTGCCAGCTTGTCGGTCTTTTATCGATTACATTTCGGGGAGTGTGCGATGGAATTGCATGATATAATTCCGCCCAGCCCGTTTCATCATCGGACTACCAGACGTACGGCGATGCGCCATCGGTACATGGAGGACATCCCACCCATACGCACTAAACGTTTTGAGAATACTTTTATTATGCGTACAGCTAAGGATTGGAATTCCCTGCCGGAGTCTGTGTTTCCCGATAGCTACAATCTAGGGTTCGGGTCTCAAGCAGTCGTTGTCAGTAACTACGTTATCTCAAGCTGGGTTTCGGCACCCAGTGGTGTTCCTCAGGGTTCTCTGATGGGTCCGTTACTTTTTATAATCTATGTGAGCGACATCGACTCGTGTTAACATCATTCTAAATTGCTCTGCTTTGCTGACGACATGAAGATATTTTCTTCAATTTCATCATTGGATGATATGAATGCTCTCCTATCAGACTTAGCACGTTTAAATAATTACTGATGTCAATAAATTGACTTTAGATTCTTGCAAGAAATTCCATCTGCAACCACTTAGGAATCGTCGCAGGATGGCGGATTACGCTGATTTTGATTTTGATTGTCAAATGAGATCGACTGTCCTGATCTCCGGCATAAACTGCATTTCAATGTTCTACAGAGATCAGTAAGATTTAATCAATCTATCTCCACCCTCTCCTCTTCATCTAACTACAGGCGCAATTCATACTTAGTACGAGCAAGTAAAGATTTTAACTTATTGTATAAGAAGTTCTCGTTTGATGTGTATACCACTAAATGCTCATCAGTGCGTAAGCAGCTTAACCTTGACTTTTTCAAAAGAGGATAGTGTGTAATATTATTCGTTAGCGTTAGTGATTTCATTTTTCTGATTGTTGTGCCTGCCGCTATTGATCTCTAAGATCTCTTTAAAATTATTATATTTGTAGCCGTGAGAACTGTATTGGCTTAATGTAACGTACTCAGCTTGTTCTATTCATTTTATGTATAGCTGTTGGTTGTCCATCTAATAAATAAATAAACATTACTGAAGTTCGTAAACTATGAGCGCACCGAACTTTGCTCTAACGATAAGATAAACAGAATTGAGGAAAAAAGTTAACTTTGCCGAAGGAAAACTGTAGCCCCCTCCCCATACATCGATATAAGTCGCGGCCAGTTTACCAACTGCAAATAAGTGAATAATCTTTTTTTCGATGTAAGCACCTACAAATTTTCAGTTTTCAGTTTTTCTATAATTTTTGTTTGTAGTACCTCATAATCTTCAACTACTCATATTCTTCCATACAAACGTAGTCTAGGGATTATTCCACTGTTTGACGATGTACGTTCAAAATAAAAAGTGATATCAATTTGTCTCATCATTATCTAGCCCTGTATGGAAGCGAAAAAGTAAAAAAAGAAAATGTTTAAAAGTTATGAGCGTCGAAATTCCACATTTCGACACTAATTTTAACGCATTTTTGGGCGCAAATAAATACTATAAGAAGACGGAAAATTGCAAAACGGCCTCCATATAGAGATAGATTAGTAGTTCAACAATGCAAATAATTTTATTTTCAACAGATAGATTTAGTTGTTTTTTCATGATATCTAGACTGCTAAAGGTCTATTTATAAAATTTCACGCGCTCGGTTTCGTCCTTAATCATTATCTATTTCGCTACAAATTTGCAAAAGTGTGTATTCGTACGCAAACTAGCTTTCTACTGCTCATCATCTATCTCTTCCGCACGTGCTGTCCGTTGATATAAAATGAATTTTAACCTCGCGCACAAAATAGTTCTTGCCGTCGACTAGTGTACCCTTAAACCTAGTACTTGTTTTTCTCTTTACAGTTAATATTTTTTTAGCAGTCGGGTTTTTTGTTTTTATAATATTTGTTTTATATTTCAGACCTCCTTTTCCAATGAACGAGTTCTCCAAATAAATTATTTGGTGACAGATTGTTTATTTTGTTATTAAAATTACGCTTATCTTGAATTTGTGCCAAAATAGTAACATAAAAGTGTTACGATATATATGTCGCATCAAGGCTGGCCGATAGATTCAAACCATCGGGAAGTCGGGAAATATTCCCTTAGGTTAAGACATCGTGTGGGCAGGTCGGTGGGTGAATCGTGAAAATGAAATCACACAAATTATTCGATACACTGAGTATATTCAAATAGACACAAGTTACACTCCTGCTTACTAATATTACGGATCGACACTGATTCTACGACGTCTTAGCACTACGGCTGCCAGTACTCAACTGCTCTATTCCGCTCCACGCTAGTGCTTATAAAAGCTCGCCAATGCGTAATTGCTCTTGATTGCCGCTAGGGGCGTGCTTGCGATTTGACTTCGTCCGTACTATTGACTAAACCCGACACGGCCATCCTGCGAGACAGGCGTCCTCGTCTGTTCCTCATTGTCAGGTTTTAACAGTGTATCGAATCATGTGGAAATCCTCAATGGATGTCCTCAGCCCTTGGGGAAGCTGAGGGGTCTGTCAGACTCCTACTGACTAAAACCACATGGTGTTCTCTAGGCCGTAATTCCTCTTGAGAGGCGAGCGTGGAACACACACGTCGCCTTCTCGGGCCTCTCTCAGGTGACAGATCCCCAAATCTATCACCCGCAGGCTTCATCATCATGTCCTCGCTCCATGCCATCTCATGGTCACCTCGTGTTGCACCACACGTCATCTTAGTCCACTCCATCCTGGCAATCTCCCATCATACAAGGGATGTTTTTCTGAAAAATACAAAATTTTCAAACAGTATTTGCTCGTCCAATCCTGACTCATACAAACATTTTTAAACAATCAAACATGATCATTTAAATCTCTCTGTTCACCATTGCAAGGAACGAGTAATTCTATTTTCAATTTAATGAAAATAGCAACTTAATCATCGATTTGGTACCTAAAAGCACCCAATCGATTACAAAGTTCAAGTACCACTGAAAGTCATTACTCTCGCATTAACTTAAACAAAAGAAACAATACACCAGGTTTCTTATTCACGATCTTTAGCCATCACATAGCTCTACTAGCTATCTCATAGCTCTCTTAGCTATCTCAATGGCTCTACTCGCACATCTCCACGATGTCGAGTCAACTCGACTCTCTGAACTTGACCTTGTTCACACAGAGATTTAGTACTTACTACTTTATCTACAATCTCAATTGGTACTTGAGCTCTGTGTGTCTTACCAACACGATCTATGCATAGTAATCAAAATTTGAAAACCAAAACTATTTCAATTTTCGTAACGAGGGCTTGACGATTCGAACGTCATTAACATTAACATGATCTCTTCACACGCGTGACTGCGAGTTTACTTTCCTTTAACCTAATGACTCAATAAGAACTTTCTGTAAGGTTTCTAACACAAACATGAATTATCACACCAGCCATAGTGTCACACAGACTTACAGGTGCCATAAAGGCCAACAGTTGCCATAAAGGCCAACAGTTGCCATAAAGGCCAACAGCTGCCATAAAGGCCAACAGCTGCCATGAAGGCCAACAGTTGCCATAAAGGCCAACAGTTACCACCCAGGCCAACAGTTGCCACCCAGGCCAACAGTTGCCAATCAGGCTCATAGTTTCCAGTCAGGCTCTCAGTCGCCACACAACGCTCGGCTACTCCTGACCAAACTAGATTATTGGGTTCGTGACAATAGGGAAATTTGAGAACTCCACTCTGCAACTAAATCATTACCCTGGGCCATGTACCACTAGTCGCTCCAAACAAAGTTTAAAACTTATTCTGCAGCAAAAACTGCCAAGCTTACAGAAACCCTCGAGTAAAACCTCCAACGCCACGGCTCCCTAGCCGACCAGCAATTATATTGCTCTCACAATGGTCTCTCGGTCTCTCTCTAGACCCCGACTTCCACCAGAATCCACTGGTACGGTCAAACATAATACGTTCGATAGACTGAATTACTCGCTTGGCTTGCTCATTATTATCAAAATCCTTTTGACATCAACATCGACTGGTACATGACCCACTGGCATCTGCCCCTAACCTACCTTGTGCATACTTGTAGGTTCTAAGCGTACCTATTTAAAGCTTTCGGTGTATAACAATCACCGTCCTGCCATAATCACCTACCGCGGACCTAATACAGGGCCTATTTAGTTTTCGTATCAGATTTTCCCACAAAACACTCCATTATATAAAGGTCCGACGATCAACAAGTTCAACAACTAAACAAAGTAATTGTAACAATGCTGTTACTCTTTACCATAATTCTTGCAATGCATACTCAACTCAAACCTCTTCGTAAACCCATCGCCACATGTTACTCATGAGGTGCGGTCCGGAGCTTCGAGTATGAGTAGACATGTCAATCATATTTGGTCTCACTTCCAATGTCATCAACTATGGCATTCAATTCCCGAGGAACTTGGTGATCCGGGATCCTTCTCACAAGATTCACGCTTTCTACTCACAAGATCTCGGAATATACCGACTGTTCATATGAGGGGAACAATTAAGCCCGATATTATTTGCGTCTTAATAGCTCGTGTGAAGGAGCTTTACAAATTAATTCGGATCAATATTCTTAAAATCTCATCATTAACAGTAACCCTTTACTATCGTTCTCTAACTCAGTCTTTATGTAATGAAAACGATCG
The DNA here is from genome assembly GCA_948252205.1 of Orthosia incerta. Classification (NCBI taxonomy): domain Eukaryota; kingdom Metazoa; phylum Arthropoda; class Insecta; order Lepidoptera; family Noctuidae; genus Orthosia; species Orthosia incerta. Next base: position 7,476,103 of record OX411760.1, read on the forward strand.
CGATATCTACCACTATCATAATATTACTTTGAAAGTAAGCAAGTGCATTCAGATCTAAAGACGGTGGTTGTAAATCGTTACGCAACATAAGATCTGTTCCGAATACACGCAAATGACCAGTACCGTTACTAACTCGATACAATTGCCTTCGCCCAACGACTTTACTAACTCGCTTTGTCACTGAAGATGACTCAACTAGTCATCTTCAGTCACTTTGGATAGATCATCTTCTTCATCATCTGCCTAGCCTTTTCCCAACTATATTGGGGTCGGCTTCCAGTCTTACCGGATTCCGCTCAGTGCCAGTGTTTTACATGGAGCGACTGCCTATCTGACCTCCACAACCCAGTAACTGGGTAACACGGTACTCCTTGGCAAGACTGGTGTCAGATCCCAAGCTTCTGACCACCCGTAACGACTGTCAAAGATCTTCAAATGACAGCCGGGACCAACGGCTTAACGTGCTTTCCGAGGCACGGAGGAAACTCAGTATGTTGAAATGGTCACCCATCCACGGACCGACCTCGTCAAGCGCTGCTTAACCTTGATGATCGACCCGTGCGGCTGTTATTATTTAGCCACGAGCTCATCTTCTTATGGCATATTAAATCCTAAAGTTCGTACTGAACCAAATGATGAAACTGCCGCCAATAGCAAACTCATTAACTACTTGCTTACAAGTGTGTCTTAATTACCTAGTGATAGTGCCAGATGTAACCACGACCAACTCAGTGGTCAAACATGAACACTCTTCAATTTTGAAATAGCATCTCTTCACTAGAGAACATTCGACCTCACTATCGAAATAAAATGGAAGCGACTCACCGAGTATTCCATTCCAATCTTGCGCGTGTTCGTAACGTTCGGCTACCAACTGCGAACTTCTAGCCTGCCGTCGTCTCAACCTCTCAGATGTTGACACGTCAACCTTCGCATTCAGCATTGGAACCGCTAGCCTGCAGCAGAGGCTCCATTGCGACGCAATATGGTATCTGAAACATGAAAAACACTACGAGAGTAAATGTTCACACAGTTATCTTAACTATACACAGCTTTGATGGAAATTAACCGGTGCAGCGGTTTTATAAACTAAACCGGCACAGCAAAATGGGTTGTTGCGGACATGAACCACACAGACCACACTGTACAGAACCCAAGTGTCCAGGTAGGTATATGGGCTTTAGAGAATCCAATGAATGCCATAGCGTCAGTGGAATTTTAAGTCGCAATTAACGAGGCCTGGTAGGGTTTATCACCTTTTAGATGGTTTGGCCCTCCGACCACAAAAGAAGAATACTATGCTTCTCCTCAAACTTAGTTAATTCTCGCTACATAAAACTATCACACTACAAAACTAATCAAAATAATTCATTTGGAAATATGAAATTTTTCAGACTGAAGTATAAGGTAGGTACGTCACTGTCATCGTTCTAACTTCCAATAACAGTCAGCCAAGGCCAGTCAAGGGCCATTTATTGCCAGTGTTAGTAGAATAATAACTCTTCAACAACACCAAAACTTGACCATCGATTGTAACTAAAGTAAAATTATAAACCGACAGGGGCCACCCCATCGATCCACTGACCGCCATACCGTACACAAGACCAGAATTTTTAATAGTCAACACTCTTGGCCATAGTCATAACAAAATGAAAACGACTCACCAGATTGGCATAAACGGATCTTTCCACACGTCCACAAGCTCTGCCTTGACCTGTCCAGCTCCTTGGTTGTTGCTAACCTCCTTGCTGCTCCGGTCCAAACTGGTTTTCATTATTCAATACCGAGGGTAGTCGCAACTGACACCACGATTTTTTTTGCAAGAATGTAACCGACATTTTCACTAGCTTTGTTTTTACGTGTGATATCATTAGCACGATCGAATCCCAATTCTGATGTCGCATCAAGGCTGGCCGATAGATTCAAACCATCGGGAAGTCGGGAAATATTCCCTTAGGTTAAGACATCGTGTGGGCAGGTCGGTGGGTGAATCGTGAAAATGAAATCACACAAATTATTCGATACACTGAGTATATTCAAATAGACACAAGTTACACTCCTGCTTACTAATATTACGGATCGACACTGATTCTACGACGTCTTAGCACTACGGCTGCCAGTACTCAACTGCTCTATTCCGCTCCACGCTAGTGCTTATAAAAGCTCGCCAATGCGTAATTGCTCTTGATTGCCGCTAGGGGCGTGCTTGCGATTTGACTTCGTCCGTACTATTGACTAAACCCGACATATATATTTTTCGAATGGTCTATTTAGAAGCTTTCATTTGACATCCATACATACTGTTATGAAAACGAAAAAAAAAATGTATCACCTCCTTTTTTTGGGGGCAGATATTAAAAAAATATATAGCCTATGCCACTCTCACAATTGAGACGAATCCAACGACACCTATGTCTTAATCCGTCAAGCCATTTGGGCTGTAGAGTGTGCTATAGAAATGGACATACATGCGCTCGAAAAACATTACCACTCGCAGTCGGGTAAAAAAATGTACCGTGACTCGAGAAGAAGTATATACGGTATAATTAATATACTATCAATATTCTTAAATATAGTGTGGACGACTTACCATTTGAACATGTGAACGATATTATGAATGAACGCATGTGCACTCCCGAAATACACGTCTAATGAGTTGGATACAATTTATGTTTTAATGTCCACGACTTGATGTTCATTCACTAATCGCGTTTAGTTTAGGATCAGTGCTGAGATCCTGTGATCTCATTTGTTCAACAGTTAGAGCTTTTTGAAATGCCAGAGTAATTATTATATTTTCTATTTTGTATTGTCTAGATTTTAGTTCTCTTGACAAAGTAAGGACTTTCAATCCTCAACCAGTTGCTTTTATCATACAATTTATACACCAATAGCACAGGACAAGTATTTGTGTGCATAAATTGTATGGAAAAAATCAAATGGTCGTGCGCAGTACCTACGATACCCGCACCGTTGCGACGCCGCCCGCCGCAGCAGTCAGGGACCAAACGTCTAAATTGAAAGAGCCCTAACATGCCGCCAGCGTTCGGGGCACTCTTACCATTGACAACGTTGTGGACGAATTTATTAATGCCCAATGAGTTCTTTCCTTTCCCCTTTTTATACGCGCTTGTACATTATTATAATTAGTTTGCAGATAGAGCTCATAATATCTTAGTAAAGTATTTAAATTCTGTTGTAAATCAAATGTTTATAGTAAAAACTCTTACGAATATTATTTTGTTGATTTTATCATTATTGTTTCATCTTCACCCTCCTTCTCGTATTCCTAATTAGGATTTGCGCGGCCTGTCTATTTCCTCTTCCTTAGCGATAATCTCAAAAGAAAGGGTGATTTCTGTAATAGGTAATACAGATATTGGTAATAAACCCATACCTGTGTTGCCTGTTGTATTTAGGACTTCAGGAGCCATGAGCTCTTAGAGCTAGGTTATTTCCATTGTGCGTAAGGGTGAGAGTATAAGTATATAAAACAGTCCCTTTCGTGAAATGGAAATAACTTTGCTTTGAAAGCAAAGGAAGGGCCACAGGAGTTACCTACGGCTTTCGAAATGATGTCTCTATCTATGCAATAAAACCATCAGCTCCATTCCATTTCATCAAAAATAAACAATCAAGCAATCATTTGCTTCCGATTTGTCTATGCTCTAGAAATTCGATATCTGACTCAGTTCTTATTATAACCTCAATGGCTAACAATCATCTTTATTTCATCCTCAGCTCTTCACATTACGATAGTTGAACGACTGAAATATCATATTCAAGAATCGTGTTTTCATCTCATTAGTTCAACGCTTTTCAGCACGTCTTCTTTTAAAATAAGATCATCAACAAATCTCACGCAGCTGATGTCTCGTATCGCCTTACAAATCAGTAGGAGGCTCTTTAAAAATACAACTTTCAACATGATCGTTCTAAAATTAGTAAGGAGGAAATTCAGAGAACTTCGTTTGATTGAAGAACTATTGAGAATTTTTAAAAGATTTCTTCTTGCACGGAAGTGCTATGACGTCCAAGAATCGGAACTCATTTTAGTTTTTATAAATCTCTGATGTAGTTACTCTAACTACTTACATGTATTTAGCCTTTGCCTTAGTTAGGGTATCAGAAACTTCATCTCCTAGGATCCTGTTACTACTAACAATCCAGAAAACGCTGGTAAACAACTACGCTTACCTACCCATTAATTTTGAAGAGCGCAGCAGTGGCGAACTAAGCCTGTCGGAGGTCCGGGGCGGAAAACAAATCGAGCCCGTAATGAAAAATCTTTGTGAGACCGCAGAATGAAAGGTGCAAGATGAGCGAGCGACCTGCGCTCGAAAATTTTTAGTCCTCGTCTCACAAATTTTAGGTTTTCTTGTAAACTTTCATACAGAGTATGAAAGCAAACTAAGCGACCACAGATCACGGCAATCTTTGCACCCTCGTCTTTTATGGAATTTTTCAACCTATACTTGGAAAACAATGAGAATCAAAAGAACGTATGCAAGAGTGAGCGTCCCGTGTCATAGAGGTATGCCACCCCATAAACACTAATAAATGAAAACTGATTGGTAATAAAAGAACATTTGATTGGAAGAGCGAGCAAAGCGAGCTCGGCATTTTAATCACGTATTTTTTAAGTTAGGTACCGACTAAAAAAAAAGAAGTAATAGTCCGTTTTAAACCGATGTTTATCTATGGAGCCTTCAACCAACTCCAAACTTCCTTACTTAGAATTTGATTAACTTATCGAGATTTGGAGGCCCCCCAAGACCAGAGGCCCGGGGCGGACCACCCCTCCTCCCTTAATCCGCCAGTGGAGCGCAGTAACAGTTATGTCAAAGAGAACGAGCGACGCAAAGCCAAACGAGAACCAAAAAGAAGAAAACTATATTAAAGTAATCTAATGACAAAAAGTCTTTCCACTTTCAGACAAGACTCACTTCCAAAATAGCAGTAAGATTGCCTTCAGCATACAACCAACAAAAATCTCGAATGTAAAAGATTGTACCTACTACCGCAGGCCAATACTATTTTCGCCAAAAAATATGTGGATTATACCAAACCAGCACGAAATGTTTACATTGGTATCAAAGTGGTGAAAGAAAGACCCAAGAGCCATTTCAAAGTATTTCATCGCGTTCTAATAAGCGTTCGATACAATAAACAAATGTTCAAGAAACATCTATTTATGTTCGCGGCTCCAAGCTCGTTTTGGAGGGTAACGCCCTTAATTTTAAAATTATGTGCTTCTTAGGAAGCTCGGTTATTTTTGGGTGTTCCTAAAGGACAAACAATGTCTTTGTCAGAGGATTTAATTCAAAGGGATGGGCAGTCGAGTCCTTGTATATATTAGTGATGTGAGTGATGTCCCAACCACCTGTTGAATATGGTATTTTTGGTGCACGTTACAATGTTTTTCAGAGGAGGTTACAATGTTCGACCATAGATGCTGATTTAATCTGAAGATAGATCTGTTTTCGTATTCTATTCTAATATTGCAATAAACAAATAGTCTGATAATCTCTAAATGACTATTTAAGAATTTTATTGGTTAAACGACATTACGAAATGGCATATCGGACTGCACACAATCCATGGGCACATCTGTTCACTGTTGTATATGACACCCGATTATTGCAAGATAACGTGAGTTTGTAATTAATGATGTAAAATTATGAACTCTCGTTATATTGTAAACTAATAATTTGAACTACAATAAATCCCATCCACATTTGATAGTTTATAATATCACTGTCTTATTGAGAAGAAAGAGTTTATAATCTCGCGAGATTTATCATAAACTTAGTGTTTGCAACAATAGCGTCAATTAGAGGTATGTGTAACGTGACCAGACGTCCCGTTTTGAACGGGACGGTCCCTTTTTATAATTACGAGTCCCGGTGTCCACGAAATGAACTCTGGGACGCAAAATTTTCCCGTTTTGTGAGACCGCGCGAAAATTTGTGTTGTCGAACCGGCCGGACGGCCGTCGCTTGTTTTAACGAAATTACAATCATCTCTGAAAAAGCCATTAATAGGTATTGGATGTGGAGCCCATGTAATTCACAATGCAGTAAATTCCGCTGTAGAGGCTACCCTTAGATTACGAAAGCATTATAGTAAGTAGTATTGTAGTAAGATATTTTTTTTTTATATTTACACGATTTGAGTTGAAACTCTAAAGGAGTTTTGCGCCGAAACTGAAACGGAATATCAACAAATGCTCCGCTATAGCAAAACCAGATGGCTTGCTCTTATGCCTGCCTTGGAATAGGTTTAAAAAATGTATCAGCCATTAAAAAAACTACTTTTTCAACACACTTGCTCATAATTCACCGCAATTAGGCACATAATGATACCTGTTATCAAACTGTGACTTTTTCATAGCTATTATTCACAAGTGAGTTATAGAGTTTTTTTTTTATTTATTGGTTGAGTTGCTTTGTTCTTAAAAAGTATCGATACAAAATAGATCGAATAAATTAATGTACCTATTGCTTGCTTATTTCATGCAACTTCGTATTTAAATAGATAATTTCAACTTGTACGTGCTTAATAAATAAAACGTTCACTCAAATATACATTTTATTTGCTCTGTAATTAAGAAAAAATTAAATTCCCTATTTTGTAAAACACTATCCACGAAAAGCCAATAAAAAAGAAACCTCATTCTATTAGTCTATGGCCGATCGCCATTGTTAAATGCGCGCGCATAGGAAAACAGATTAATTTTGCCCGCCATTGTGAAAAAAAATTCACAACTGGTTTTTACTGTTGAAAATGATTTTTTTGTAGTATATTTACAAGTGTGTTGAAAAACGTCATATGATACGTCGTCGTGTGTATTGATGATTACGGCTCTCTTAAGACCCTCACCTTCGGCTCGGGTCTCAATGGCGCCTCAGCGGTAATCACCAACATTGCACACTTGTACCATAATGTACTATTATACCATTCCCCCTCTAAAAAGCTTATTTTATTCACTGAAAAGCACTTTTACTCACTGTTTTGGTGTTTGAATTTAGAACACACCAATATAATATATTCCTCCATCTCAATGCTATACAACCTCCTTGCGCATAAAATACTCGATACAAACTCCAAGAAACTCCTTGTGCAAAGAATATTCGATTTTCAAACTCCTTCATTGATTTAATTTTGAGTTTGTTTATATTTAGAATTTTGATTTTAGCCTAGGATGTTTACTGAATACTTATTTGGATTGTAATTCTAATATTAATTGCATTGGTGTTTAATTAATTATAATTATGTAGCGTGACGGAGGTGGTCACTGGCCCCTGAAACACAGATGCTGTTATTTAGCTCAGCTTCATTTTACAAAAAAATGTGAAACCCTGAGTTATCACATTTTTGTAAATTTTGAAGGTATTAAAACATTTATTTATTATTATTCCTTGTGCTTTTCGCTTAAATCTTTCTTTTTCTCGTAGTCATGGTATAAAATATAGAATGCAACTCTTGAATAAAACGGATTTATATCGAGGGCCATGAATCACTCGCGTCGCTCAGGATTCTAACACTTGAATCACTCCCTATGGTCGTGATTCAGTTGATAGAATCCCTTACTTGTTCGTGATTCAGCTATGGCCCTCGCTTTAAATCCGTCATTTATTCACTAGTTGCATAATATACTATTTGAGCATTGAAAAATGCTCCCCTGTTACTAAAAAAAGCTCCCCTGTTACTAAAAAACTTTTTTGAAGACCCCACATTCGAATTGTGGTCAGTGTCACGTCTTGAGTCAAAGAATAAACAGTGCCGGATTAGCCACGTAGCAAGAGTAGCAAATGCTACGGGCCCCGCGAATTGGAGGGCCCCGCGCTCAAATAGGTATTTCGTAATTACACCACTTCAACAGCAAGACATATGTAGAAAATGTTTTGTTTACAAAACTACTACCAAACTACAAGTAATTTGATTTTTTTCTTAACGAAATAAACGAAAAAAGACAAATAGTCGGTATTTTGTATGTGTAAGAAAAGGAAAGCGAGTATTTGTCCGCTCGGTTGGTGCCATTGGCGGGCGAACCGAGCCGACCCGAACTGCGCGCATGGCTATTTCCGCCTCACCTCTAGGTATAATATCTATCACGAAAAACGTTGGTATCAAAATGAACAACAATAATTTGAAATTGTACCACATTTTTTAAATTGAGCGCTAGCCACACACAAGTTATGTGTTGTACTACTTGCACTGCACTAAACACAAGTTGGCAACACTGCAAAACTATTTGGGGAATTCCCTGATATTGTCATCGATCGAGCTAGTCGTAACTCGAACAAATAAATTAGGATTCTATTGACTATCAAACAATAAGAAATTGATATACACTTTCCTTTGACTCAATATAAAAAAACTAATAAAAGCACTTTAAATGTGAACTATTTGTGAGAAAAGTTGTCTTGACATTGCTTCGAGTACTGTTTTCGTGATTGACGTAGCGCTGTGTGCAATTCATTCAATTATCTTTTTTAAAACACAATAGAAGAGTTTTTGTATGTACAAGTGCAAATGCAAAAATATCAACGAGAACAACGAGATTCACTTAAGGTAAGATATTTTACTAGGTAGGTATGTTTTTTTTATTAAATCGCATTTGACATGTTGATTTTTTTAATACAAGACGTTTTTTTGTTAGATTGATTTCGGCAACGCTAGTTGTCCTACAAAAAGACGGACGTCGGCGATCGCTCTTACTGTATAAACACACTACGCCGAAATTACGCGACCGAATGTCACGCCGACATTGCTATTTCATTCAAATAGCATTCAAATTTTCAAATAGCATGCTATTTCATTCTAATAGTGACATTCGGTCGCGTAATTTCGGCGTAGTGTGTTTATACAGTTATACTTGAATCAATCAATGAAAGTTGGTAAAAGGTCATGACATGACTTATCATTAGTAGAAAGTAGTAAAGTAGTTTATGCTTCCTCGCAATAATTATAGGATCAATGTTGTAAAATAAAGAAATATCACAATGAAAGTGATAAAAACAAGAAAAAATATTTAAAAATTATTATACCAAATTTACGCATTTTAAAAAACAATTAATTTAAAAATATATATTTCTCTAACCGTAGGTAACATGAACAGCAGATCTAGAGATACTGGTCGGCACTACGCTTCTGGAAGTGCTAAGCGTAAAGCAAAAGATGAAAAGAAAAAAAATAACGAAGCTGTTATATCAAAAACACGTAAGCTGGCCGAGTATTTTAATGTTCAGAGTGATGTTGCTGAATCTATAGAAAGTAAATCAGAAAATAAAGATGTTGCATCTCATTGTACATATTATGATAGTGGTCATAGTGGTACTACTAACGTTTCTGATGAAGCTACACTTTCTATAAGGGATACTGTAGTTGAAGAGACAGCAATTCCTCTTAATTTAGGTATATCATGTTCTAGCCAAAGAGAAGTTATAAGCACAGCCAGTCCTCTCGATCTAGAGTCGTCGTGTTCTAATCAAAAAGTTGACTCTAATGTCACTACAGTTTCAGTCCAAAAACAAAACGAAAGTAAAATATACTCCAACGATATTGGGGAATGGCCGAGCAACTTTGATAGAGATTATTGGATTGAAAAAGGAAGCAGTGAACTGCAAAATATGAATGGAGATTTTTTGTCTTCAAAGAAAATTTATGAAAACGAAAATAAACCACGATTCTGCCATAAGTCATTTTTCACCTATAAACATAAACTAACGAATAAAACTCACGTCAGAGACTGGTTGTGTTATTCGGAAACCAAAGGACGACTTTTCTGTTTTGTTTGTAAGATTACGAATTCAGATAGTTCACCACGGTTTACGAAATACGGATTAAATGACTGGAAGAATGCGCACAATTTGTTGACAAGACATGAAGAAAGCACTCCGCATAGACAAGCCATAATTTCTCTGTTAAACCTCAAAAACAAGAATACGCGTGTTGATTCTCAACTTGTGAGCAAAATTGAGACTGAGCAAAAGTATTGGAGGCTACTCTTAAAACGAATCATTGCAGTAATAAAGTTTTTAGCAGAACGAGGTCTTGCGTTTCGGGGTAGTGACGAAATTATTGGTTCACCTCACAATGGAAATTATTTAGGCTTGTTAGAATTAATAGCCCAATTTGACGCTTTTATGGCTCAACATATTCAAAGTCATGCTAATAAGGGAAAGGGACATACGTCATATTTATCTAAAACAACTTGTGAGGAATTTATTCATCTAATTGCATCAAGTATACTGGATCAAATTATTTGCGAAATTAAGAGATGCAAATACTACTCAGTTTCATTGGATTCTACTCCAGATATATCGCATGTAGACCAACTGACTCTGACAGTACGCTATGTTCTGCCATCTGGACCAGTGGAAAGATTTGTTAAGTTCTTGGACATGGAAGGTCATACTGCTGAACAACTCGCTCAAAGTTTACTAGATTTCTTGAGTGAGAGTGGAATTGATATCAAAGATTGTCGTGGGCAAAGCTACGATAATGCCAGCAACATGAGTGGGAAATACACCGGTTTACAGGCCCGAATTAAGGAAATAAATAAGTACGCAGAATACATTCCCTGCCTTGCACATTCATTAAATTTAGTTGCTAAGTGCGCTGCAGACTGCTGTACAGAAGCATTACTTTTCTTTGATTTCATTGAAAACCTCTATACATTTTTTTCCGCTTCTACCTACCGATGGGGTCGTCTTACGAATGCACTTAAAGATTCCGCTTCGAAAATTCCGATTTTAAAACGGTTATCAGACACTAGGTGGTCAGCCCGAGCTGATGCTACGAAGGCACTTTTATGTGGTTTTACCACTATTAAGCAAGTATTGGAAGACATTTTCAATAACGTGGATCAGAAAGCGGAGTGCCGTAATAAAGCTTATGGACTAGTTTCAACGATGACTAAGTTAGAAACGGGAATAATGACAATTACTTGGAACGGAATCCTAGAACGCTTGCAAGCGACAAGTGCTTCGCTACAATCGTCTGATCAAGACCTTAATACGGAATACGCCCTTTATGAATCATTATATGGCTACGTCCAAGCAATGCGATCCACATTTTCAGATATTGAGGCAAGAGCCAAAGATTTGACTAACTGTGAAGAATACCAGCAACAGACATCACGACGAATCAAGCGAAATACAAAGTACGACCATTTCAGCGGCTCTAATACACTCGACGACTTTGTTGAAAATCAAACACCTGGACAACGTTTCGAATTTGAGGTGTTTATTGTCATAATTGATAACGTACTGTCTGCTATAACTAAACGTATGAAAGCATATCATAAAATTACTAGTGTTTTTGAAGTATTTCGACAGATAAAATCTCTTACAACAGAAGAGATTTTGGAAAAATCGTCAAGGATGGTCAGTGCTTACGAAGATGATTTGGAGAACAGCCTAGGCGGCGAATTAGTGCAGTTCGCAGAGCTGCTGAAAACAGATGTGGCTACTGTAATTGACAGCAAGAAACAGGAGCCTCTGGAACTGCAATTTTATAAACTTTTATAAAATAATTCTTTAGAATCGTGTTTCCCAAATTTAGAAATTGCCTTGCGTATTTACTTATCTCTCATGATCACTAACTGCAGTGGCGAACGTTCTTTTTCAACGTTGAAACGAATTAAAAATGAATTAAGGAACAATATGGGCCAAGAACGTCTTAATCATCTCACGTTGTTGAATATAGAGCATGACTTGCTTAAAGAAGTCGATATTGAAAGTGTAATCGCTAAATTTGCCCATAATAAATCCAGAAAAGTTTATTTGTAACAGTTTTGTTTTATTTAATACCCTTTTGAGAACCGATAGCAAACCAAGGGCCCCCTGACAGAATTTGCTACAGGCCCCGCGCTGGCTTAATCCGGCACTGAGAATAAATGGTCACGTTAGGTATGTAGTATGTACCCTACATATTGTACACCGCGACATGATTTATCCTTGAAAAGCTCTTAGATATTGAGCAACAGTTATGACGCCAAAATTTTCCCCGCGATACTAAAATGTATGTATTTCAGTAGATTATAACTTCATCGCTGGTTTTTGGTTGGCTGTCAGAATATTTGGGAAATTCGACGCGGTAGTAAAATGTGCGTCTGTTTAATAATGTGAGGGTAATACAGAACAGACATTTGGATGATTTACAGAGTGTTTTCGTGGAGAAAGATAGCTAGCGTGTTTAGATTTGGGTCTCCTACATCCTCGGGCTTGCCTGAAGGTGTATTTAATAGCTGCCCAAAAAGAAACCACATCTTCGTTTATTTCCTTCCGTGCTCTTTAAACGTTTTTTATAAAGCTAGAGGTTTTTGTGACAAGTTATTGTTGAGAGTGATCAAGATTTTACCACCCAAAGCTCCACTTAAGGAAGACCTACCTAAAATAGGATTGATGGCAAAAAAAAACTATTTAGGCCGAGTTTCGCAGAATGTATTTTCAACAGCCAATCACAGCAGATAACGAGTGCTTGACAATTTGTCACATTCTTTCTGCGATAATTTGGGGGGGGGGATCTCGGCCCTAGTCCGTCAGTTAGATTACCTAAAATATTGGACACGTATTTTTCTTTTGCCACGTAAATATAAAATTACGACGCGCGACGATACAATGCGTTGAAATTTCGTGTGACGTCACGCCGTGCTATACTTTATACTGACAAAGTGACGTCACAAACTCACAAGCCCCCACTCCTGAACTTTGATTCGCTATAACTTTGTAAATTTTTATTTATTTAATAAAGCAAAAAATACGAGTCTAATATTATTTAATAATATCACTGGGGGACTAAATAGTATTAGCATTGTTTTACTCAGGCAACATCCCTATTTTAGGGCATCAGGGAGTCATATTTATTAAAGAAATTATGCACGCCCGTCTCAACAATCCAGCTCTTTTGACCATCTGCCAAGCATCATTCCTAATTTAGACAGATTCGTTGATCCCTCCCCGCGATGATTGAGGAATAGAATTCGCAGACCAACAGATTTCTAACCAATTTATAAACTTCGGTGGTAGAATAAACATGTGGGTTAACAGCTTGTTAAATACAGGCAATTAAATAAGGTGCATGTTTACATTTGTTCGAGAATTAGATGTATTGTTATTTAATTTAGCGTCTGCAGAAATAAAAGTAAGTTTACGACTAGAAATACGAGGAAGAAGGACTGTAAAGAGTTCGTAATGAGGAGAATAAAATTGAACAGTGCTTCGAGAGTTCGTTAGTTGTAGATTTAAATTCAGAAGCTCTATTTTGAAAACGGAATGATTCTCTGATCGTAGTTTGTCGCGCTTCATAGTATTTCTTTTTCGTTTTCATTCACGTCAATTGAGAGTGAGTGGCCATGTCTTGTATTAGTCAAGTCCGTCGCCGAGGTCTTTATCGGAGCACGATTTAATCTAATTAAATCACATAAATCTAGTATAAAAGTCCCAAACTATCATCGAGTACTATATCCATGAATCACTTCAATAAAATTAAAATTTATTCACCAATTTCCATGTGGCCGTCTTTTGATCGCTCAACGACATTTCTCTTAAGATGCTCGTTGAATGGATATATTTCTACTATTATTTCGTTCTCGTCGTGACATTAATGGACTATCAACTGGTTGATGTCACATCATATGTTTTCTGTGGACAGGAGATTGTGGAAATATGCAACAACGTTCTTTTTAGAGTCAAATAAATCGTCATGCTTCAACTGTAGCGATACCCAGGCTCCCAGCAAAGCAAAGTGTTGTGAAAAGTCACTGTTGACTCATGACAATGCTTGTGTTGTGTTCAGAATTGAGAATATATTTCACAGAGATCGTAAAGTGAATAATCTACTCTGTTTTACATTCATAAGTTTGCGATGTTAACTGGTAGAAGTCATTGAAGCGAAGCATACTCGTAGCAGCATATCTGCGTAGATATATATATATATATATCTGCTGGATACTAGTGGCAGAGTTGGATACTAGTACTGAATCTTCTTTCTACGTTTGTCTTGGGCATCGCTGGTGAACGAAAACATCCTGAGGCGCGGATACAGGTGGGGTGCAACGGGGGCAATTGGGCCTCCACCAAACTTTAATAGTAGTAATCGTCAACAGAAAATTTATCTCCGATACAGGGCGCTAAAATTTTCGAAGAATGGTCAAAACGTGAGTTATATCTATCAATGAAGTCCTAAAATTTTCAAGCTCGCTTGGCTCGCTTAGCCACAATAGTTTTCAATTATAAATTTCATCAAAATCTTACTGGAAATAAAACCAAGGAGGTTATTAATACGATCCGAAAAGCAGGATCAGCTTTTTTTTCAATGACACCTCCACACCTAGATAGCCATTTGCTCCCCCTGAGCTAAATTCTGGATCCATGCCTGTGAGGAAATCTTGCTTTTAGTTACTATAACTTTGTGCTTCGTTGGTGGAATTGTTGCAAGGCATTCCAATTCGAGGATAAACGAAATAATCATTTTGTCTTTGGGGCCATTGCCTTTTCTGGACTTTTTTATTGACCTATATTGGGAGAATCTGTTTCATAATATCACTAACCTTCAAGCTCTACTGGCTTGGCAGTAGGTATGCGTAACAGTAATAACAGCATCACTTCACTGAAGTAAACGCAGATTTGCATCGAATGCAACTCTGTCATGGCTTTCTTCAAACGGGTATTTTTTGTTGTCTTAGGCAATGGTGCCTCATCCCATACAAAGAAACCGTGCCGACGTTCTATACTGATTATTTTTTGTACATCAATCGCGTTCGGTTCCGTTCCGTTTTGTTCCACCGATATATATGGTGATCTATCTATCGCCGTGGAACGGAACCGAATGCGATCGATTTACAAAAAATAATCGGTATAATCAGGTAAAAAACGCTAGTTACGTCGGCACGGTTTCTTTGTATGGGATGAGGCATCTGTATGCTAGTATTATATTATCTGTGTCTTAGGGTAACTATACAGATATGAGTATCTAAATATCTCGTTTTTCCGGAGTAATATGTTCAAACTGTTATTATTGAGCATTTTCTATGTGATCCATCTGAATCTCCGTAACTTCCATTCCTCCAAAATTTGTGATTTTAACTACAAACCTACAAACGTTTGTAGGTTACCAACGAGTCCCAACCAAAAACATATTTCAACCAAGAACAACACATTTTAGGATTATAAAAATGATAATGGATGTCCGCCCGCCGTTATAAATCGTGCTAAGAAGCGTTATTTTAAATTAGAAAGTTAAAATAACTAACACAAAAGATTCGAGCAGTTAATTTCGTAGATTTTTTATTAAACAACACATCTCTAGAGGAAAGCTATTTATAATCTGTATTATGACGTCTTAGTTCAAGTTGTATAGCGTAGTGCGGCTGTAATCTAACAAGGTACATAGGAGCCTACCTATGATCTGTGATAGGAGCCCACCCACTTCGTTTTAGGTACTTAAAGATTTGTCTTCCTATCACTACTGTTCGTCATTTGATTCAATGGTACACGTCTTCTCTTAAAATCGTGAAAGGGAGGGGTCTTAAATAAAAGCACAAGTGATATTTTAGGTTTTAGGTATCCAGTATACAGGATTTTTGTAATGGACAGTAAGGGTGCAATCTCATCAACCAGCCAGTCTATCAAAAATGAAAGGTTTACGGGATCAATCGGCGTTGACCGACATTTCCTACTACACCAAATCAAAACCAAAGCTACCACTACCAAACCCAATCGACCGCCCTCGAGCTGAGTCTCACTGGTCAGCAGACCGGTGTAGTAAAATACAAACCCTTTTACTTTTTCTACATTATCTAGCTAAGCAGGCCATCATGAAACACATCAAAATTAGGTCACGTTCATCTAATGTTACAAGTTTATTGTGATTGGAGGTAAGTGAGGTAACCTGGCGAAGGCAGATGTCTCATCCATTCGTCATTATTCATTTTAGCAGAAAGACGTCCACTGCTGAACATAGGCCTTCCACAGGCGTCGCCTCATTGACCGATCCCGTGCGTCTCGCGCCCGGATAGCCGATGGGGCCGAAAAGTTCTGGAATGGTGACCGCGAACCGAAAGACGATGCGTTGGAAGGCTTCCCACTAGGTGGACCGATGTCCTGGCAGATGTCTACGACATGTTATAATCAAATTATTTTTTGTTTAATCCTTAGAACGATTGAACTAACGAATAAAACATTTGTATATAAAACTAATACAATTTTTTCCATTACATTGTATACAATTAAATTATGTAATATAATTGTATACTGTAAACTGTAAATTTTTGTTATCTTGGTATAGTTATAAAAACGTGTGGTAATAGGTCGCAACAATCGTTTCTTTCGAAGTCACCTTTGTAACCGTCCACAATGTGGACCGATTATCTGGGGCCCAACCATGAGCTCTTAGAACAAGGTTATATCCATTTTGCAATGTGAAGGTAAAGGCTGCGGGATTCAGCTGGATGCGAAAAGCACAAGA
The DNA here is from genome assembly GCA_948252205.1 of Orthosia incerta. NCBI lineage: Eukaryota > Metazoa > Arthropoda > Insecta > Lepidoptera > Noctuidae > Orthosia > Orthosia incerta. The sequence continues at coordinate 7,492,579 of OX411760.1, forward strand.
TGCGTCACACGCCCTGTACGTCACTAGTCTCCGATTTTGTTGAAACTTGAGGAGATAGTTCTCAAATTGTTCTATTTAGTACCTTCAAAGAAAAAAATTCCAGGTCATCGGTCCAACAAGTGAATAAAAAAAAAATACTAAAATACAAAATATTACCATGGAAAGCTTTTAAACCGACTTCAACAAAAGGAGGAGTTTATCAATTCGTCGGCTTTTTTTTATGTTGTCGCAGTTTCATTGGTATTTGTAGTACGACTGATGTCCAGAAAAACGGTATCTACGTGTAACGTCTTATCACAGAATAAATAATAGAAAAAGTCAGGAAGTCTACTTCTTCGTCTAAAAAAAGTGTCTTTCAAGTACCAAGTAGTGTTAAAACATAGCGGTGTCTCTCTGCATTAAACCAGAGACTCCAAAGAGCTTTCAAAGTTCTTGTTCAAATGGCTTTGCTCCGCAATGTTGGTGGGGCCAGGAGTACTTACCATCATATGGTTTAGCCGTTAGAATTTCTAATCTCCTTCTTCATCCTTCCTCCTCTAAGTTGTTCTGTCTTGGGTTGTCTGTTCGGGCAATGGAGGCGTATGAATTTGCCGCTAGAGGCGCTGGTGTAGCGTAAGGTCTCCAATATGTCAAACTCCACTGTTTGTGTACAACAAAATAGTTTTGGCAAATATGAATTACGGGTTAATAAATGTAATAACCCTTGAAAATTGGTATAACATTCCTAAGAAGGAGGATAACGACGGTCCATGATTTCAACGACACGTGGAAGACCATTTAGTCACAGGAAATGGATAATTAGGGTTTTTTTAAATAAATCTATTGTTACCGAGAATATTTTCGCGTCCGCCACCCAAGTATTGGTCATTTGTATTTTGAAATGTGTCTGAAGTACAATTTTTTAATGATGATCTATTTATATTTTGCTAGAACATTAGAAAGATGTCAGAGAAACTATAATTTAGCGTTAAAGACCGACTGTCCAATTTGGTGCGACCTTGATTGCGTTTTAGCAAGTTTTTTACCGTTAGTTTGGTTTGGACTGCAATAATAATATAATTCTAACTGACTGAATTACGGTTACGGTTATCCATCTCAACGTTGATTGGCCAAGTACACAGGAGAAATTGTAGTGCATTGCATAGTTATCTTCCTGCTCTTATCCCATGTTACTTAATGTCGGTGCAATATGTTTTCTTCTTCCATACCGTCCTATCCCCTGTCACGCTATCACTGACTCTGTTTTCTTTCATATTACTCTTCACACAGTCCATCCATCTTTTCTTTGGCCTTCCTCTCCCTCTCCATCCATCCACATTTATATTCGTAACTCCTTTACTAAGATGCGTTTCATCCTTCCTCATCACATAACCTTATCAGGACAAACGGTTTCATTTCAACTTTTCTGTCACTGGCACTTACAAACTTCCTCTAATATGCATTTCTCACTTTATCCATTCTCGTCACTCCGCAAATCCATCTCAACTCTCTCATCTCTGCTACATGCAATCTCTTATCGGACTTATAGATTTTTCCCTTTAACTTGAGGGGCATCCGTGGGTCGCAAGTTGTTCCAGTGACATGTCACCATTTCATCCATCCTGAGTTGATCCGGTGCGTTATGTCTCGGTCTACCTCGCCATTTCCTTGGAGAAGCGACCCTAGGTAGATACCGGAAATCGGTATGGACGTTTCAGCGAGAGCTATGGGCACGGAACTGGAGACCACCAAAATCGCAGAACAAGTACCTACCTATTCAGTTTTGTTTCTGCTCAATTTCAGACCAACACTCTCCAGTCTATGCCACCACAACACAACTATTTTTCAACGTAGACTGACATTTTATTACCCTGAGGCCCTGATACTCTGGACACTTCTACCGATAAAATACGTAGCTGTTGTAACTTAAGAAGACGTATCGTTGTGAACACATGGACAAACTTTAGTGTTTATCTAAATAGGGAAATAAGATTAAGTCTATTTGCGCTCTCAACAAAAGGATAGCTGCACAATTCATGTAAGCCCTAAACCACCAACAACTTTAAACTGTACCTACCTACTTATATTATAAATTATAATACCTGCCAGCCTGTTATTGTTTCGCTCCAGGACAAAGACCTGTAAGTAGGTACTTATAGGAATTCTTACGTAGTTACTTATGTAGGAATTAAGATACAGGACCTACAGGCAGAAGCGAATTCTGTGAAACACGGCCACGGTCAGTCTAGTCTAGATTCGATAGATGTAAATGGGACGTTTGATTGCGGTCAAACTGGAAATATTATATTGAATTGTATGACTAATCTGACCTAAAAATATTACAAGACTGAAAAATTTAGTGGTCACCCCTTCGATAGACTATGCAGGTTGGTTCATGCAGCCCAATGCCTACAATTTACAATATAGGTATTTCATCAATTCTCCCAGCCCCGAGAGCTGATTTAGTGCGCAATAGGTAGCCCAAGTCTCGTCACAACGTAAACCAAACTAAAGTAGTTCTCCAATTTATGCACAAAAGTAGCATAGTACTGCGCTGTTTACCGCCCGAGGCGCCCCACATTACTAAAATATACGCCGTGAAAACCGACTGAAAAATGGGCTGCTGAAATCCAGTCTGCATGCCCGGCATTGACGGATGTTTGTATATGTATTAAGAGAAATATGTATCAGTAGTTTTTCTCCACAGCATAGCCTATACGCCCTAGTTTTAATCCTCTTTATAGCTTATACCCAGCAATTTTAGTACGCGATGAAACGCGTATTCTGTGTTTATTTAGATTTTTAGCGTCTGTTCGGCTCTTGCGTTTGCTTTCGTTGGTTTATGGGGCTGAGCAGAACCATTTTGTATAGAGGAATGTGGGTAAAATAAATAATGGAATCGGTGGTTTAATATAGCATAGTGGAGAGTGTTAGCCATGTGTGTCTTAGATACATATCGATCGCTGTATCGAACTACTTCTAGTATCCGTGGGAGGATATTGACAGGAGTATTGTCGGTAGCATCCCACATTGCGCTCTCTGAATAGCTAAGTAGGTAGCTATTGGTCGTATACATCTATCAACAGCAGATCTTTCAAATATATATTTATCTGGGTTGTCGATTTAGAGTCAATCCAAAGAGATGACGAATGGCGCATGGTCTGTGATGGATAAGACGTGGGCTAAATTCCACTTTGAGTGCCATGCCAAGCTAAGGATAAATAATATTATGCTATGGCGATATTTCCATTACTTCATACCACAGCGGCAACGATCCGGCTAATAGAGCCATAAAAAATTAAATACAAAGGAAACCGACTTTGAAATACACGATTATTTACTTTGTACCTACGTCTGTGCTCTATCATCTTATCCCAGATTCTTATATTTCCCAGAAACTACCAAGGTCCTACCTGTAAACTCCAAGAAACCAGTGACTCAATTGTTGCAAATGTCTCAATTTCGCAGTCCATTTGGCCGGTCTATATATCTTTAACGATTTCCAACACTACCGATAGGCTTCTCTCAGTCTTTGATGTCCTGGTATTTTCACAGATCTTTGAGGAACGTAATCAGGTTTATCGTCAGGTGTTAAATGTGAAAATAGATAAAACATATTATAATCTCTGTGACGTTTTGGAATGTGGCTAGGTAATAGCATAATTCATGCGGGCCAATACCTGGCCGGGGAAGCCTGACGAAATGCGCAAGCCCAAGCACTCCAGCACCCCGGCCAAAGATAGTTGTCTGACAGACCCCTCCGCTCACCCCAGGCGTAGTAACTTCTCTCATCTGTGCTCCAAGGCGGACAACATCCATGCGGATTTCAACACGTTAAAAAAAAGGTAGGAGCATAATCAGCCATTACTGTGACTGTGTGTGTCATTATTACTGTGTAGTGACACAGTAGATAATATGGCTGACAATGCTGCTTATGATTGTGCTGGAGCACAGATCTTCTCTCTGTAAGAGGGAGAGGGCCGTACGTAATCTACTCGGCGGTTTGGAGGTGGTCATACAGGTAAGGACAACTTTAGTCTCTCTTAACCATCCCAGTTCCGTCCAATATCGTCATCTTCATCAGCCTTTTAATGTTAACACTGCTAGGACACCAGCCTCCTCTGTGTGAGAGGGCATGGGTTGTATACCACCACGCGGGCCCAGTGCGGGATGACACATGTCCTCGAATTTGTCATGTCCGTCCAATATACATTGTCCCAATCCTCTCTAAAGTCATTGAGAGTCTTTTTCACTCGCATATTATTTGGTGTGTGTGCAGGTAAGTACAGATGGCAAAATCTCTGACCTGGGTCTACCTACCTATCTAGTTCTATTATCAATTGAGTTTCTGTTACTGCCAATATATAATATTATCAAATTTACCTTATTTGGATATACTATTGGTATAATACAATATTCAAATTACTGGTGGTGGATAATATTGGTAGGTAGTTAAAGAGACACGCAAAGGGTTTTTAGAATCAGTCTACTTCCTTCCTTATCCTTAAGATTCCTCTGGTTTTCCTCAAGCTTTAAATAGCTTGTTTTGCCCTGTGGTTTTTGTTAAGTTTACCTAATACCTGGTACCTACTCAATAAAATCTTTTCTTATCAATATAATTATAGCTTTCTTCTTGAAATTCACAAGACTTAGGTGGCTTTTAAGTTGATAAGTACCTGTTTATTAATGCACAAGCGCACTATAATATGGTTGTACATAGGGCAATGGAGAGGGCTATGCTCGGAGTTTCCTTGCGTGATCAAATCAGAAATGTAAAGATCCGCAAGAGAACTAGGGTTACCGACATAGTCCGAAGAATTACCAAACTTAAGTGGCAGTGGGCAGGGCACATTGCTCGCAGAACGGATATGGGGCAGAAAGGTTCTGGAGTGGCGACCGCGAACCGGAAGACGTTGCGTTGGAAGGCCTCCCACCAGGTGGACCGATGACCTGGTGAAGGTTGCGGGGATCCGCTGGTTACTGACGCACGGGACCGGTCAATGTGGCGACGCTTGGGGGAAGCCTATGTCCAGCAGTGGACGTCTTTTGGATGATATGATGTCATAGAGCGCTTAGCCGATTTTTCCCTATGTCATCTACTAAACAAAATATAACGATTGGTTGGACAAACTGATTTATCATAGTTTCTATTTTCCTAATACATAAGTAAGTAGGTAGCTAATTATATAATTTTGTTTTTATTGTGAAAGATGGATGCCTGAAATAACTACTCGCCTCGGACACCATGGCTTATCGTGCAGTAGGAACGCTAATAGGATAGCACGGCACGCCAGCATTAAATACATCATACGTCGGGTTCTTGTCACCGCCGGGGTGCCAGCTGTTTTAGAACCTAATGGCTTGGCATGCGACGATGGGAAGAAGCCAGACAGGATGTCCATAATGCCTTAGAATTTGGGTAGGCCTTGTGCCTTCCCATCTTCTTAGCACGGCGGGCTGTACTAGGGCGGCTGAGCTGCTGGTGCAGAAAACCACAAACGGCGCAAATACAACAACCTTATAGGATAGGATAGATGGACCCCTTTTCCGCACTTAGACTCGCATTTGGTCCGTTGTGCGTGCAGGCCTTCTCTCTGTGAGAGGGAATGGGCCGTAATCCACCACGCGGGCCCAGTGCATGTTGGTGGATGTCACATGTCTTTGAATTTTTGGTTCAAAGACATGCCGGTTTCCTCACGATGTTTTCCTTCACCGTTTTTGAGAGCAGTGGTGATGTAATAATTTACACAAAGTAAATCGTCTGCCTGGGTTCGAACCCACGACCTACAACTTGTAAGTCGCGGCCGATACCACTGGGCCACCACTGCTCTCCTGTACAAGTTTGTGCTCTATTGGTGTATACGTTTTTAAACTGTCATGGTCACTAACACTAACATAAATATTAAAAGCGGGATATTTACCATGTTTACTGTTTGTTGCGAGTTCCCGATATGTCGGTGCCACCACCTTATTGGAAGTTATAAATGTTTGAGCCGTTTGGGGTTGAAACATTAGGTCCATGGGTTCCGAGTGCTCATTGAGTGTTTCGAGATATATCTAAATGGTTAGTCGACTCTTCACGTGACTGGAGGGTTTTTTTTATATGTGGCAAATCATCCAATGACTTCTCCCACTCTGGGTGAAGCGAAAGGGCGTGTCACACTTTTACTGACTAAAACTCACCCGTATTCCTTCATTTGCTTGTGCCAGGGCCGCGGTAACTCTCTTTCAAGTTTATCTGCGACCGTAACCAGAGAGCTGGGCTTTTCTTCGGCCAGACAATCAGTATTGCTATCCAACGTGGCAATGCTGCCAGCGTTCTAGAAACTTTTCCCGTCGACAGCGATGTGTACGAAATTTTTGACGCACAATGAGCCCCTGTACGCGTTTGTATGTAGTTTGTCCTAGTATGATTATGTGATGAGGAGGGATGAAACGCATGTTACTAAAAGAGTTATGAATATAAATGTTGATGTATGGAGAGGGACGCAATGGCCAAAGAAAAAATGGATGGACTGTGTGAAGAGTGATAAGAAAGAAAAGAAAGTCAGTGATAGCGTGACGGGGGACAGGACGGTATGGAAGAAGAAAACGTGTTGCGCCGACCCCAAGTAACATGCGATAAGGGCAGGAAGATGACGATGATGTAGTTTGTATAAGTAGGTACTTTTGTTATTTTTCAGTTATGTAATTTTATTTTTGTTGACATGTTCTTAACTCTAAATACCTACTCAATACCGTAATCGGTCCTATGTACTTACAATACAGATAACTAAGTTACTAGGAAAAATCAGTTGTTATACTTAGTATGGTACTATCAATGTTTATGTCAGAATCGTGATTCTTACATAAATTGTGCTAAGTTAATGTCTTACATGTCTACGCATTGAGTTACACAGTCTTGGGCAAACGTGACAATTTTCACATTTCTTAAAGGCGAATATACGTGGTTGGCCATTCCCCGAAAGTGGTACTTATGAGTAAATTTACTAGAGCTATGGTATATATAACATGTAGGAACCAGGTACCATGTTGGTAATTTATATGGTTATTACATAGTTTGTACGAGTAGGACCATATACCTACCGAGTGTAGACTAGGGTTCGGCTTTTAGAAAGAAATTATCGACGCATCCTGCGATTGGCTGTTGAATATGCATTCAATCAATCACAGCAACGAGCGCGCATTTTATTAATCGTATGTACTTATTAGCTGACCCTCGCGGCTTCGCTCCCATCAACTGGCTACCTACCTACCCTATTTTTTTATTTCCCGTAACTACCCTACCCACCTACCCTATCTACCCTACCCTACCTTACCTACCCTACCCTACCCTAGCTACCCTTAGTACTATACGAATGAATGTAAACTTTTGTTTCTACCGGCGGCGGCGATCTTATTAAAATTTGGAACATAAAAGCTGCTATTGTGAGTCAATCTTAAAAGATAGACATTTATGTTGTTGCGCCCTTTTTTTTAGAACTTTAAAAGAAGAACAAATCCATCCTATATTTGGGTAACTTAAACCGTTTACGCAGCGCACGCAACAAAAGCTCTCAAAAAGGAATATTTTTGCCCGTTTTTGCAACATTTTTCATTTATGCTCGGCTCCTATTGGTTGTAGCGTGATGTTATATAACCTATAACCTTCCTCGATAAATGGACTATCCAAAACAAAAATAATTTTTCAATTCCAACTAGTAGTTCCTGAGATTAGCGCGTTCAAACAAACAATCTCTTCAGCTTTATAATATTAAGTATAGATTTTGCAACAATTTTCGTTGCTATGGCTTTCCACAAAGGTGTATTGAAAATGATAGAGCCGCAGCATCTTGGTAGTAGGTACCTAGAGCTAAAATCAACAGTACCGTGCTAGACACTTCCTATACCTACCATAATCTATTGCCGACGGCTTTTTAGGGTTTTATAAATTGAATTTCGTAGTTTTCGTATCATTCTTTGGACTTGTCCCTTCAAAGGTTTAGCCATGTGTCCCAGTAAACGATAAAAAGTCAACAATAAAGTTTTATTATATTATCATAAAGCTATTAAACGAGGCTGAACATTTTCTTGCCTTTGTGTTAAAAAAAAGATGAAAGAAAATTATCTGTGGCATCATAATAAAAAAATCAAAAACACGGCCCAAGACAACCATGCAGAGGATATGAAAATGATCGTAAATATATAAAAAAATCTGTAAAAGATACATTTGGTTTAGTGAGATCACACCGTCATAAAAGTTTACGGTCCTGCATGCCTATTGAAAGTACTGAAACGGACAAAAATAACCGTTTCAGAGCTTCATTCCAGTAGAATTATTGTGGCTGGTATGATTTATATGATATTCCAGATTAAATAAAATCAAAGAAAATAAATGTTGCAACCAAAAAAAATTGGTGAGGGGTTTTGATTGATCATCATAAAAAAGATTATCTCTAAGTAATAACGAAATATGGGAGATATTGCTTGTAGCGTATAGTTTCGTAGTCTTTGTTTATTTAGAGGTTAAGACTCTTTTCGATTTTCCAAAGAGCGATGGATCATACAATAATCTACACACAGAGATCTAGAGCTGAAGTTTTTCTTGTAAAGGATATTCTCTTGATTGAAGATCCATGAAGGAAGGTAATTAAACACACAAAAACCACGACATAAACTACTTACAGGTGTATCAGCACATAACACAATATCCTTTCCACAGCAAAGCGCCACCCTTGCGCAAACGCACGTCACAGCGGCGCCAAACTCTACCCCGTTATATTTTTAATATAAAATTCTCTAGTCGCATATCGAATCATAAAAAAATAAATATTTTAGGATCGTACGCGCGCACAGCACTAGCCGCGTCCCGACTGCCCATTGACGCATTCGTTTCGAACTAATTTCGGTGCAACGGCTATTCCGCGATTCTGTAAACACCGCAGCGGCGGTAAAACTTGGCTAGAGTACGTTGGTCCCCCTCCTACATGGTGAATTCTTCGTTTTCTTCTCAAAATCGAGGAAAAGAGGGAGACGCGATGGCTCAGTTTATATTGGGAACGCTGGAGTGTTGCAAACTTACACAACCAGTTACACTCTGTCTTATACACCTGAAATAGGGTTTATTTTCCTTCAGCGGAAAAGTGTGGACTATTTTGTAAGTAATAAGTTCTGTTTTGGGCACATCGTGAGTCAGTCGGGATGAGGAAATGCGTGCAAGTTATAATTTCGGAGCGACCGACATTGTTGAATGATTTTATAAATCATTGCGGGATGCTTAACCATAGGAAAATATTCGTGGTTCTATTCATAGGTATGCAGATACCTATGAATAGGACCACGAAAATTCTTACTGCAGAGTCAGGAAGTCATCGAAAGAAAACCAAGCTTTTAAGAATTTAATGTATTCATTCCATAAGTACGTACGTACCTACTAAGAAATGTTAAGAATCCACATACCTAGGTGTAGAAATATCTCTTCTACCTTCTGTAATACTTAGTTCTCTATGTACAGATAAGTCTTAGCTCAGCAATATGATCAAATGAGATCACACTATTGTTTTAAGAAGGTTTTGGTACCTTAATGACAGTTGTGTTCAGCAAAGAGTAAACTAATATATACAGAAACTATCACTATCTATCACTATCTACTCTATCTTTTTGAACTGTCACTTTGTATGGCACTTTCCCTCCCCTGGTGTTCAGTCACACTGTCACTCACCAGACTACACTATTTTGTAGGCGATAAGTACGTAAGTAGAACTAGAACTAGCCATCTATTTCTCATTGGTTGATCAAATCGGTCTACAGAAGACAACGGGCTCAGTCGCTTTGATTCAAAAAGCCCTTGGGATACTTCTCTAACTAGCTGAAACCAAAAATCAAGATCGATGCTACGTGATCGAAGACGTTCCTACCATCATTTTCAAATGGTGGGATCGGAACAGTGCCTGGAATACCCCAGAACTGTCGTAAAATTAAATAAATAAAATAAGTTTAGTGACACAAAATACCTTTGTGTACAATACCAATACATTTCACATAGGTACATTGGATTTTGCGAAAAGGCCGCACAAATATTGAAAAACCCTGCCTTCTAAACTAGGGGAACTCTGTGACGTAGGTCGTCAGCCTGATAAGTGAATTCGGCAAGGCAAAGGGTTTTGCCTTGCAGAATTCTGTAGAAATGGAGGGCAGGATAGAAATTTGAGTATGATTTGCGACTCGGTTCCACGTCATGCACCCTGCTGCTGTTCCATCAAGGTAGCCCCATTTTGCGATGTTGGAGTTAAACCTTTCGAAACTTGAGTTCTAAGGCGGTTCAGAGATTTCCAAATAAACAACGGATGGTTAGAGCCTGAGGGAAGATGCTCGCTTGGAGACAGTGATATATGCGCTAGTTTTGGCCCAAAATATCTGAATAACTGTCATGCCTGCGAGACAGTTATTCAGAATGAAAAGAAACACGAAGAAAAGAGAAGACGTAAGTATAAGCTCACCGAGACAAGTTAAGTAAGTGGGATAGTGCCACCTAGCGGACTCTGCGTTCTACTTTTAGGTCACTGACTGAGAAGCAAATAGCTTCAGTATTTTTTTTTGTTTTGAATACAAATCTATGCGCGAACATGCTCGAACACAAAAGGTTACCACAGCAATCGATCAATGGTAGAATGGATCATTGGACATATAGATCGACAGTTCCTACCGCACCAAACCAATCTGCCAATGAACAATCAATGGTCGAGTCGCCTTCGAGGGAAAATCAATGACTTTTATCCCAAGGCATCGACTCCCTTTTTTTTTCTGGGTGGAAAATCCTCATTGGATGTCCTCCGCCCTGGGGGGGACGGAGGGGTCTGTCAGACTCCTACTGACTAAAAACCACCCCGGTGTTCCATCTCACACCTACGCTGGGGGTCGCGGGAACAACGATACTTCTGCAACCCCCGGCTAGTGCCGGCACGCCTCGGCAGGCCTCGATCTCGGGTGAGGGGGGGGGGGGAATGAGGTGTTACATTCCCCCCGCGACGTCTAAGAGGGGCGCGCGTGGAACACTACGCGCCGCCATCTCGGGTCCTGATGTGTGGGGGGCGACGGACGTCCCCGAGTCCGTCGCCCTTGGACCCATTTAGGGGGGCTGGAAGAGGGCGTTGTCCACCCTCCGCAGACGCCCGGCGCGTCTGCTGCGGATCGGGTGAGAGGATGAAATCTCCCTCTCTCTCTCCGCAGCCTCCAACTACCAGCCATATCCATCTAACCTCCATGGCTAATCAATGTCATCGATCGATGACTTTTAACCCAAGGCATCGACTCCCTTCGGCAACCATCAGTTGTACGCTATTTTTGACTGTATTTCAGTCGTGATTTAGATCAATATAATCAATTTAACAGGTGTTCGACCATTTTACTGTTCTGTGTGCGCTAACTTTTAGTAGTAGGCTCTGCTACCATATCGCAAGAGGTTACCGAACGGTATCCTTTAAGGTGACAACTCTTCTGGCATGCTTTCCTCCGCTGGATATTCTGGCGGACATGGACGCGAGGGTTTACAACCGATTCCACGCCATCTGCCAGAATGGTGAAGCGTGCCAGGAGTCGCTTTAGTAAGGCTGAGGCGGCTGGAACGGCGACACGCGCTCAAGCGATGGTGCCAGCGGCTACAGCAGTCGCAATTTTCGCACGAGCGCGATGTCGAAGCCGTCCTGCCGCACTTCGAAGCCATGGCTGAAAATAGAGGAGCGCATCTCCTACAGGCTCACTCAGGTACTGACCGGGCACGGTTGCTTGGGTGAGTACCTGAATAGGATTGGGATCGTGTGCACTGCAGAGGCAACCTTGACTCTGCACAGCACACGCTCCAGGAGTGCGTGGGCCTCTGAGCGGCAGGTCTTGGTCGCCAGGATCGGGCGAGACCTGTCTTTGCCAACAGTTGTGAGGGCAATGCTGACAGAGACAGAAAAATGGAAGGAAATGGCTTACTTCTGTGAGACCGTGATGGTCTAGAAGGAGGCCGCCGAGCGGGATCGCGAGCGAGCCGATCCTGATCGGAGAAGAAGGCGTCGGGGAGGCAACCGCCTCGATGACTAAAACGCTTAATCCCCGCCTGCATCAAAAGTAGGCGGAACTCCAGGGTTGCGGCTGGTCAGATTGGGGACTCTGTCCGCCCACCAAGTGACTCCAAAATAGACGGTGGCACAATGATCACGTGCTGCCGTGCACAACGAGGCTAAGGGGAGGCGCTTTTTCAGTACCCCAGGGATATGCCCTAACAGGCGTTGCACAGAGGGGGCTCCGGGGTGGTCTTTTGAGAGGTCACGGGGCCTCTTCTACGTGCTGATGGTAATCACCGGGGTGGTTTTAGTGAGGTAAAGATCCCACACTCCCTGGTATTTTACCCAAAATCCCAGGCGCCTTTTGAAGGATTTCACCCGAAAACAAAAAAAAGGCTCTGCTACTAACCACAGAGTACATTATACTATACTGCTATAGTTGTTCTATCTTACGATGACGGATGAATCGTAGCAAAATGAATCTTATTTCGGCGTCATTAAAGTCACGTAACCCGTCATCGTGAGTTAGGACAACATACCTACTAGAGTCTGGCAAACGAAAGTAGAGACTGAAAAAGCGAGGCAAATTTAAAAAATATCAGCATAGCAACCCCAAAAACAAGTATGCAATACCTGGAATAACCTTATTTGATACTTTCGAATTATTTAGATTACTTCAAATAAAAAAATTCTATAGGTACATTTAAGTATTACCACTTTAGATATATCAATCTGAATAAAAAAGCAACAGTATTCTATAATAATTTTGGTTTATTCGCTATCAATCAAAATCTGAATCTAAGACTTCCATGTGAAAAGATTCATAAGAGACACATGAATGTTACATTATTAATGTAGAAAACAATGGTTTTCTACATTAATAATGTAACTTTTTGAAAATAGAGAAAATGTTTTTACAAAAAGATAAATAGTGATTACGAATTAAAACAAAGTATGAACTTAGTAGCGTCATACGGAAAATTGGGGTTGACATTAGTATAGCATTGCCATATAAAAAGTTTGCAAATAATTCGAGTGTCTACTTTCGTTTGCCAGACTCTACTACCTTGCCAGATGGATGGCTATTTTATAACCACGACCGACAGAACTTTATTTAAGGAACTTGTGCCAGAAAATTAAGAGTTGCTTGTGGCAGCATGGGCTGCTATATAAAAAAGTTATTTTATTAGTCATTATGATCCAGTAGATTGGTAAGCTCAGGGTCATTCCCATTGGCACAAGACACTGAAGGCACACGGGTGGGTTTTAGTCAGTAAAAGTCTGACACGCCCTCCCGGAGACGGCTTCACCCAGAGCGGGAGAAGTCATTGGATGATTTACGACAAAAAAAGGTCATTCCCATAAACACCGTTCCACTGACATGACACAATGTAATATTTATGGTAAATGACAAAATGGCCCAGGGCACGCGGTTTTCCAGAGCGGGCTGTGCCCTTACATACGTTGCACGGACGGGGTTCTGTCTGGGGTGGTATTTGAGAGGTCACGTCACGGGGCCCTTTTGACGTGCTGATGGTGTTCACCAGGGTGGTTTTAGTGAGATAAAATGGTCCACTCACCACAGAGACACACCCTGGTCTATTATCCAAAAGCCCAGGCGCTTTTTAAAGGTTTTCCACCGTAAACAAATAAAGGTAACAAAATAAAACACCAACAATAATCTATAAGAACAAATGTATTATCTTTTTCTTATGTCTACATTTTATCGGATGTCATTTATCGTTTTTCAGTACTTCACACGCCTCCGCCATTTTTAACCCTTCCATGATATAAAGGAGGTTCTCTACCGACGCGTCTTCGTCATCATCGAACCATAGTTGCAGCATGTTTTTGGCTCTGGCTGGGTCCGTGGCGTTCTCTGTCTCGAAGAATTGTATTTCGTCAGGTTTGTAGCCGAGTTTGGCTGCTAATTTCTTCCAGTCTGTGAGTTTGGTGGATAAAGCTTCGAGCTGGGAGGGTGATATCATTGTGACTCGAGAACGAGCTGTCTTGTCGTAATCTTCTTCGGCCGCGTGAGTGGAGTCTGGCACCTGTGAGAATGGTGAAGGTTAATATTATTTTGTGTAAATATGGCGGTTCCTAAGGTTTGTGAAGGTAAATTTTCATTGGTTAAATAGATAACTTATATCTGAGATGAAATGTCCGTTTGGTATATTTTCCATGTTATGTGACTATTGAAAATGAGCTATAACAATAAGACTTGGCATCGATAAATAGTGCTGTCACGTTTAGGACTCTAGACCCTATAACACAGATAGTGAAGTTTCAATTAAATCAGCAAGTGAGTTGTATAAAAAGTGATATACCTACTTGTAAGTGAAAATTAGCAAATGAGTTGTATAAAAAGTGATATAACTAATTGTAAGTGAAAATAAGCAAATGAGTTGTATGAAAAGTGATATAAGTGAAAACAAGCAAATGAGTTGTATGAAAAGTGATATACCTACTTCTAACTGAAAATCAGCAAATGAGTTGTATGAAAAGTAATATAACTGCTTGTAAGTCAAAATAAGCAAATGAGTTGTATGAAAAGTGATATAAGTGAGTACAAGCAAATGAGTTGTGTTAAAGAGCGATTGGCGAAGAACAGCGGAGCGCGATATTTGTTGCCACAAAATTATGAACTTTATTTACTTTGAAATAAAGTCGAAAATAATAAAACTTAACCATTTGTCTCAGTTTGGTGTGATGCTTTCGCAGACTACGTTGGAGGAAATTTAATATGACTTTATTTCGACAAGAGTAATGTTGATTTTATTTTAGTAAAGCAAACTAAGCTACAGGTGTGCATGAAGTTCTTAAAATAAAGCGGTTTCATATTTACAGTTTACGTCTTGTAAGTGGTTTACTAATGATAAACGTAAAATATATTCCCATAATTTCCATTAGCATAACGAATTCAGCATAATGATCATTACGCAAAATATTATTGGGCATAAATGTTTTGCCATAATGTATATTTCTATAAATACTGTTGGCATACTGATAATGATGCATAATTTGATGCATAATGTTATAAACGCATAATGATATTTACACATTTTGTTCTTTGGAATAAAACAAACATATTCGCGGCTCAAGGGTGGCCTAAGGGCCACCCCCACAGCACGTTAACCTAATTAAATTGAGTACTTATATAATCAATATATTAAATGTAATATATATATTATCAAAATATCGAAGTACAGAGTATCAAATGTCACAAATATCGATATTTAGCCACTTTTAAGTTGCTTCTGCAACTTCTCCGGCGCTGCGGGAAGTGCAACCCCTTCACCCTTACGTAACAAAGGATAGGCACCCATGCTCAGCTCCGGAGCATCGGATTGCTGCCCTCCCTTCACACCGCCGAATTTTTATATACACTTTAGGGACAGTAGCCAGACTACGTGAAGTCAGTGTGCCCCAATTCGGTTTTGGAACAGATTCGACCTATTGTAACTTATTAACTATGAGTTTCGTTTGTATTGTTCACGTAAATATAATTAACTTAAGTGTATTAAATATTGACATTTTCAACTTAGGTATAATAATTATAATTTAAAAAAGGAAGATTGAAAATTAAATAATAATTTAATTTTCAATCTTCCTTATTTTAATGATTGAATTCAATCTTAGTCATTTGAAGCTTAGTTATACAATTTTCGATATTTCTATACAATCGATATTTCTATACAATCGATATTTCTATACAATCGATATTTCTATACAATCGATATTTCTATACAATCGATATTTCTATACAATCGATATTTAAATATTCGATGTTTTGAACATTGTTATTTTACCTGTAGTTATTTTAATTTTCGACTTTCAAAGTAACCATAAAATTATTATGACGAATAAATATTATGCCTTAAATAAATAAATATTATGACCAAATGACAGTTCTGCTAACAATTGCATTATGTCAAAGTAGTATTAATATGCTAATAAAAGTTATGCAACAACGTTATGCCAAACAATATTATGCCTAAAAAATTATGACAAGAGGGGGATTCCCCTTGTAAGTTTGTCGCCCTGGAACCAGAGTTTCCAATGCGCATGACGCCTACTTAAGAGGAGCAAACTGACATGACCCGAACTGTACAATTTGAAGTCTTTGTGGGGATGCTTGGGGAGGCCTGTCTACCAGTGGACTGTCTTTCGGCAGAATGATGACTATGATGATATCTTTAATTACCTGTTCTATATCATTGGCGTCCCCTTCCTTTATGAGGTCCGCTTCCATCTGTTCCTCTGTAATTTCCTCTTCGGCGTTTTCCTATAAAATTTACACAAGTGTGAGTTTGTTTTACTTTGTATCCGTGTTAACACATTCAGCTTTAGTTCAGATGACCGCACATAACGTGAAGTAAATAAGAAATCCCCAAATTTTTAAAGGACGGCGACGGCGTTTGACTCAAAATTTAGCAGCTTTTGAGTTTTTAGGGGTTTGTTTCACTTTTGAGTTTTAGAGCACTCGAAATAGGCCATCCGACTATAATAAAAGCCAGGTAGTCTGAACAGAAAATAATAACGATCAAGCTAGTTGCAGTATAACTCATACTGCAACGAAAACGGTCTTTAAACAGTAATACACAACTATCTGAATAGAGACTTTCTAATTACAGCATGTTCAAACAGAAAAAATGAAAAAGTAAAAAATAATATTAGGTACATTACAGTATCCCAGGTATCTGTGGCCTGTAAGAAATTAAAATATCAAATGCCACCAATAGAAATTATTTTAGTTTGTATTGCACTAGTGCGAAAAGCAAAGCTTTCAAAACCGTGCTTTAAAAAATAACTAATAGCAAAGTTTAATATTTTTATTGTATCTTTTTTGACATTATTAATATCTTAGTACCTATTTCGTATAAAGGTGAGGCCAAACAAACGTAATTTGTGAATAGTGAGTCGCGTAAAATGCGTCGCGGAATTTAAGTTGCATTCGGTTGCATACTAAAGTCCCGTTTGTGCCACATGGCGACGCAAAATGAGTTGTTTGCTGACTCACGCTCATTATTTTCACCAAAATGCTCTCGAGGTGAGGAAGGGGAGCGAGGCAAGCGTCAGCGCCCCGTACAAATGTAGAATAGCAACTGAAATTAAGTCCGTCCATCTGACAGCCTAACTGAATTTCAGTTGAACGTAAACTCCGCGACTCACAACTCACAAAATTACGTTCATTTTGCCTCACCCTAAGTGATTTCAGGCTTACTTTTTAGAAATGTTATCTCAATTTATTTGGAAAAGTATTGTCACAGAAGCATGGAAAAGTAATGTTTGCTGTTTTCTAAATATCCTTTTAGATTTCCGTATTAGAACCCTTTAGCAAACTAATCGCAAGCATACCTACGTTTACAACCGTAATATTATACAAATTTTACCTGTTTAATAGATTTGTCATTTTGATTCTTAGAAGACTCTCCGTTGGCAACAGCAGCTGTGGTGGCGGCTACTTCTCGAGTCACACGGTCAACCTGTAAGGGGGAATTATTTTATAAGTTTTCATTCGATTTTAAAAAGTGGTTAGGTAATTTGGGGCTGAGAAATAGTAACTTTTTATATGCATATGAACGTGCAATTATATTACAGTTTAGTAAAGTTGAACTATTAAACCTTTTTTTGTGAGTTATTTAAACTGTATTATTTGACACTAGTAGAACCAGCGTCTTCATCCGCGTGATAGTCGAAAATATCCCTAGGCAAAGCAATCCCGGGACCGTGGATAAAAAGTAACCTATAAACTAATTCAGGACATGTTCTATCCGTGTGAAAAGAAAGAAAGAAAAGAAAGAGAAATTGTTTATTTGCGCCAGCCACGACGCATATCATTACAAAGTATGCGTCACAACTACGCAAAACGGTCATCGCTCAGCATAATGCTGGGACTCATGTGCGAGACAGAGCCACAGCGCTGGTTTTTAGCGATAGCCGGTGGTCACTGGGCGACTCCGAACCAATAAAACCGCTGAACCAATTTTGGTGAACTTGGTGTAGAGATAGATTGCACTTTCGAGAAGGACAGAGGACAATTTTTATCGCGGAAGTACTTCGACCTTGGGATAATTGTGTGCTATTTCATCCAAATCCGTTCAGCAGTTAAGACGTGGTCTCAACAAATAAACTGACAGACTGAGTTACTTACATATACATAATATTAGAATGGATGGTTTTTGTTCACGCAGAGTTACAATACGACCTTTTTTCAGCGATAGTTGGAAATTATGTTATGCAGTGGTGTTCTAATTTAATAGATCCATAATTCTAATTACAGGCCTATGTCCAGCAGTGGACGTCTTACAGGTGGAATCATGATGATGATAATGCTGCTGCTAATGAAGGTAACCAATGACAACAACAAGAGCCAGGCCCATTGTACATTTTCGCTGTGTTTAATGCAAGCCATCTCAATGTTTCAATGAGCGTCATGAAAGAAGGTCTCAACAACATGGGATTTAATTCTCTATTATATCCGTATCTATACTAATATTATAAAGAGGAAAGATTTGTATTTTTGAATGTAACGAATAAACCTAAAAACGACTGGACCGATTTCAACAATTATTTCACCGGGTGGAAGGAACACTATTCTCGGGTGACATGTCAAAATTACCATGGAGAGAAAGAGTGCAACTGCGTATGCGCACATACCTGCTTGCCTAGTCCAGTATATTATCTCTCACGTCAATGGCTAGTCTACCGGTCTCGATGGAAGACTACGGTGGAAACCCTCTGCCCCAGCTAGGGGTCATAGGATCTTAAGTCAGTCAATGGCTAGTCTCTGCAGCCATAAGATGCCATGGACGTTATTCGGTCAGGAGGACAATTGTTTTAATAACCATAATTTCAGCCGAATGACGTCCACTGCTCAACACAGGCCGTCACAAAGTGTCATCATATGGACCTGTCCTGTCTTGCATCGAGCTTATTTCCGCAGCCTTCGCATTCACATGTATAGTGCCCGGCACGTAAGTTGGCAAGGTTTTGGCGTAGTGACCAACCACCATATAGAGCGAACGGAACGTGGACGCGACACGATTGGTCAGTCGATCCTTATGTCAACTGAGCAACCAATCGCGCGCTCGGAACGGTCCTAAACGTTCCCCGCGCCCCGCTTCACTATCAAAGATACCTAAAAAACGACTTCCGCGCATCCAACCACTCTTGACATGGTAGGGCCGCAGGCCATCGGTTCGCATTGTGGGAGGTTACAATATCGCCTTCGAAAAACAGGATTGTTGCGACCTACTGCCACACGTTTTTCTAAATATCTTGGCAGCTGATTAAACTTCCGAAATATAAAAGATTTTGAATTTGATAATAATATGTAGTAGAGAGAGTAGTGGTGGCCCAGTGGTAGCGACCCCGAGTTACGTGTTGTCGTGAATTCGAACCTAGGCAGGCGCTTTACTTTGTGTAAATTATTTCATCACCATTGCTCTAAAAATGTTGAAGGAAAACATCATGAGGAAACCGGCATGTCTTATTCCTAAAACTGTGCAGTCAAATATTGTCACTAGCACATATAAAAAATGTAAATTTACCTTAAAAAAAATATTATATTACTGGTGAAATCACACCTTAGTTTTTAAGTGGGTATAAGTATTATGTTTACATAATTTAGTAATTATGCGGTGCGAATTGCTTCCTCCACTTTGTCACATAAACCTTTTAAGTTTTAGACAAGTGTTATGCTGTACAATAATTGTAATTTAATGTATTGAAAAATAAAGGGAAAAAATATGAACCAAAAATTTTAAGACATGTGATATTCACCAAACCCACACTGGGCCCGCGTGGGTAATTAAGGCCCATTACCTCTCTCACAGAGACGATGCCTGTGTCCCAGCAGTGGGAACATTATAAGGCTGATGATGACGAAGGCGAAGACGCTGGCATAAGCTAGTTTACATTTGAAACTTACCATAGCAGTCAGATAATCCGGTAATCGTCCTATAGGGTTGTTCGTGTGCACGAAGAAGTGCGGCGACCTCCGCGCCAGCAGCCGCAGTGCGCGCCAGCCCCAGCCGCCGTTAGACGTGCGGGATGCTGACGATTCTGTAGCTGTAGCTGTAGCTGGGCAGACCATGTACGATTCTGAGGGGAGAATGAGAGCAAAACTTTTACGTTGGGTCTTCCGTGGTATTGACAAGTAATATCTATATCTATACTTATTAAAAAAGTTTGTTTGAACGCGCAAATCTCAGGAACTACTGATTGGAATTGAAAAATAATTTTTGTGTTGGATAGTCCATTTATCGAGGAAGGTTACAGGCTATATAACATCACGCTACAACCAGTAGGAGCCGAGCATAAATGAAAAATGTTGCAAAAACGGGCAAAATTATTTTTGCCCTTTTTGAGAGCTTTTGTTGCGTGCGCTGCGTAAACGGTTTTAAGTTACGCAAATATAATGTATGATGGAATTGTTCTACTTTAAAAGTTCTAAAAAAAAGTCCGAGACATCTTTTAAGATTGATTCACAATAGCAGCTTTTATATTCAAAATTTTAATTAGATCGCCGCCGCCGGTAGAAACAAAAGTTTACAGGTTACATTCGTATAGTAGTAAGGGTAGGGTAGGGTAGGTAGGGTAGGGTAGGTAGGGTAGGGTAGGTAGAGTAGGTAGGGTAGATAGGGTAGGTGGGTAGGGTAATTATGGAAAATAAAAAAATAGGGTAGGTAGGTAGGTAGCCAGTTGACGGGAGCGAAGCCGCGGGGGTCAGCTAGTATTATATAAAGCTGAAGAGTTTGTATGTTTGTTTGAACACGCTAATCTAAGGAACTACTGGTTGGAATTGATAAAATCTTTTTTGTTGGATAGTCCATTCATCGAGAAAGGTTATAGTGGAGAGATATAAAATCACGCTACGACCAATAGGAGCGGAGCATAAATGATATAAAAAATATTCATCACAGTCATGTAGGGTAGGTTGGTAGTGTAGGTTAGGTAGGTGGGTAGATAGGTAGCCAGTTCACGGGAGCAAAGCCGCGGGGGACAGCTAGTGTGAGGCTAAAAGTAACGCCGTGGCAAACAAATTAACCTGTCAATGAAACAGTAGCAGAGCTCGTCTGAAAATTCCTACATCCTTAAGTGTTAATATTTCTAACACTGTGCTGGAAAACCTCCATTGCCAGACATAAGTCCCTCCCACAATTAGTTCTCAAAGAAAGTGAAGTTGTAAAGTCACCCACCATAACACAGGAGGTTAATTGTAAGGTGTAATCGTTACACTTTTATTTTCAGCCCCCAATATTGATAAGTAGCTGACCCCCGCGGCTTCGCTCCCGGCAACTGGCTACCTACCTAAATACCACCTACCTACCCACTCAATAGTTTTCTCAGCGCACGCAAAACGAATGTTTTAGACAAAAATTTTCTACTTTGGGTTACTTTATTGCAATTTTCCTAAGGATCTCTATTTTTTTTGATAATAAATTATTGCCTATGTTACTCGGGAATAATGTAGCTTTCCATAGCAGAAAGATTTTTATAAATCGGTCTAGTTTCGGAGCCTATTCGGTACAAACAAACAAAAAAAAACTTTCCTCTTTATAATATTGGTATAGATAACCGGAGTACCAATAATAAATGATAACAGTATTTTATGACTGTCTCTTAAATAGATACCTAGTGACGGCATGAAGTCTCTCTCTTTGGTGCGACATGCTGCAAGATTGTCCGGACACAAGTTCCATAATTTCGTCAGATCATTGCTGAAAAATAAAAGGTACAAATGAGAATGTGTCTTATTTGGCAACCATAAGATTCAAACGTGTCGCTCAGTAAGAGAAGGCGGGATCAGCTAGTAAGTAAGTAATAATTTATTTCGGAAAAGGTTTACATTACAAAAATGGACATGGCTATTACACATAATTAATATCCCTGTCCTTCAAACTAGGAAAGTCCAGTATCTTGAAGAACACACAACAGCTGGACTTCTTTTTAATAGTCGAAAGAGAGAAGAGACGCTTATGCCCTGCAGTGAAGCCAACACAGGCTTATTATAATAATCATCATTTCAGCCGAAAGACTGCTGACACTGCTGAACATAGGCCACCTCCGAGTGTCATTCCACATTATCCTATTATCAGTATAGACCGGATTATATGCATTTGCATAACCCCATTCTCAGCGGAAATCTAATATTTAGTGATATTGCATATTTTTGCTATATTTATTATATTTTTCGGTAATTACCCTATTGATAAGTGTAATAATAAACTATATAACTATATTTTTTATTTTATTTTTTATAGAATGATATTTAAAAATGTAAAAATATGTAAATATAATAAATAAATGGCATAACTATATAACCAAAATTTCGACCAAAAGCACTAATAATTATCTTATAAAAATATGATGAATGATTGAATTCGCATTTAGTACACCTACCTACCTGATAGTTTACGACAACAAAAAAATCAACCACTTTATTCCTTTTTTTTTTTTTGTAATACGTTAATGTTGCATATTTTAAATAACATCATGCATTTTTCACGCATTTTTCATGCATATCAAGCTTTTTATGTCGTATATAAGCCGGTCCTTAATAATAATTGTTAATTTGTGGTACTTACTTCCCCATATAGGATTTGTTTTGTCCTTCATACTCTTTGATAATATCTCCCACGGGGCGCCGACGTTTCCTGGACTTCTTCACTTCATCGGTGGATTCTACTTGCACTGGAGGCTTCGGCTTCTGGAATTCTATAATAAACATTAAAATATTATTGATTTTATTTGAATGAGATTCACAGGCAGACTGACTGATGTGATGTGGTGACCCTTGGGGAGGCCTATGTCCAGCATCAAGCGGTTGAAATGATGGTGATGATGATCTCTGAACAGTTACTGATTGGCAACAATACTAATTAAATGCCCTTTTTTTGCCTTTAAGTAACGAAGTACTGGCCGTGCGCCCGCTCGATGCCAAAATATCAATATTGAACCTCCTTTTGAACAATTTTGTTTGCAAAATATTATTAGATTTACATATGCTATTATGTTAGTTATGAAGAAATGCCAGCCATAAATTTTTCTGTGTAAAAATATTTTTAAACATCTAAGTCGTTTTGGAGGAGTATCCAAAAGTAGCGAAAAAATTGCGTTTTTAATTATTTTTTTAAAGCAAAACTATTTGTTATATGAAAAAACAATGTGTTATATGTGTAAATAATATACATGAAACAATAATAAATATATATTTTTTTCAAACATTTTAACCTAGCCGTTACTAAGGAGTATGCTTTAGAAAGATACCGTTTTACGGCACTAAAGCGGATGTAGGTCCTTAAATATTTTGACCAGAATTCAGCCACGTCAACAGCATTAGGATTTGCCTAGTAGAGCTTCAGGGTGCAAGCGATGTTGCACAGTGAGCATGACAAAAGATGAGGCATGGTTTGGTAAAATAAAAGGACTAACTTAATTTCTGAAGGTACTAAAATATAGTTGTCGGCACGTAACTTGACAAGAGTCAATAGATGCGTACAAGTCGTTTTTAGGGTTCCGTACCCAAAAGGTAAGAACGGGACCCTATTACTAAGACTCCGCGATCCGTCTGCCTGTCCGTCTGTCACCAGGCTGTATCTCATGAACCGTTATAGCTAGACAGCTGAAATTTTCACAGATGATGTATTTCTGTTGCCGCTATAACAACAAATACTAAACAGAATAAAATAAATATTTAAGTGGGGCTCCCATAAAACAAACGTGTTTTTTTGCTGTTTTTTGCGATAATGGTACGGAACCCTTCGTGCGCGAGTCCGACTCGCACTTGGCCGGTTTTTAAGGTCTCTTTGGTTACCAAGAGGGACGCGGGGAACGTTTAGCACCGTTCAGAACGCGCGATTGGTTAGGCAGTTGACACAAGGATCGACTGACCAATCGCGTCGCGTCTACGTTCCGTTTGCTTTATATGGTGGTTGGTCAGTTCACGCATTATGCACGAAACAGGGACTATACAAGATCAAACATGGTGATTAAATCCTTGTAAAAAAACAAAATAAAAACCATGAGAGATGGTTAATGCCTTGCAGTAAAATAGTAACTGGCTGATTTTAATATGGATAATCAAACTCATAATTTATAGTTTAATCTAATATGCTTGGGAGCCAGATAGGGAGGAGCTAGTGGCTAAATAATAACAGCCGCACGGGTCGTTCATCAGGATTAAGCAACGCTTGACGAGGTCGGTCAGTGGATGGGTGACCATTTCAACATACCGAGTTTCCTCCGTGCCTCGGAAAGCACGTTAAGCCGTTGGTCCCGGCTGTCATTTGAAGATATTTGACAGTCGTTACGGGTAGTCAGAAGCTTGAGATCTGACACCAGTCTGTCCAAGGGGTACCGTGTTACCCAGTTACTGGGTTGTGGAAGTCAGATAGGCAGTCGCTCCATGTAAAACACAGGTACTTAGCTGAATCCAGTAAGACTGGAAGCCGACCCCAATATAGCTGGGAAAAAGGCTAGGCAGATGATGCATTGGGAGCCAGATGATGGGCGCTGTCTGCAAGGAGGGCCTAGGAAATGTTAGTGTGATAACTAAAGAGGCGTTTATATCGGATTGATTGGAGATGGTAACAGCAGGAAGAGTCGAGGGCTATGGGGCCTTTGCCCATCAGTGGGACGAGTTTAAAAACTGATCCGTACCACTATCGCAAAAATCGGCAAAAAAAAAATACCGTTTTGTATGGGAGACTCACTTAAATAATTATTTTATTCTGTTTTTAGTATTTGTTGTTATAGCAGCAACAGAAATACATCATCTGTGAAAATTTCAACTGTCTAGCTATCACGGTTCATGAGATCCAGCCTGGTGACAGCCGGACAGACAGACAGACGGATCGTGAAGTCTTAGTAATAGTGTCCCGTTTTTACCCTTTAGGTACGGAACCCTAAAAACAGCAACACAACAAAAAAAATGAAGCAAAATTACTACTGATACATTACCTGGACACCCATCATTCTTCCAGCTATTCCAGTGTTCTTCTCTCTTCAGTATATGTTTGACACATTCCGCAAACTGCTTGCCATGTGGTGGAGTTTCCCCCAACAACTTGTACACAAGGGTTGTGGTCTCCTTCACCCAATCTACTTGGTCCGATTTGAGTTCCTGTTCCCTGAAAAATTATGGTATTGGTGATAACTATAAATAGCTTGTGGTTAAATAATAATAGCCGCACGGGTCTATCTTCAAGGTTAAGCAACGGTTGCAGAGGTCAGTCCGTGGATGGGTGACCATCATTTCATACAGAGTTTCGTTCGTGCTTCAGAAAGCACGTTAAGCCGTTGGTCCCGGCTGTCATTTGAAGATCTCTGACAGTCCTTATGGGTAGTCAGAAGCCTAATATCTGACACCAGTCTAGGCAAGAGCGTTTTATCCAGTTACTGGGTTGTGGAGGTCAGATAAGCAGTCACTCCAGGTAAAACACTGGTACTCAGCTAAATCCGGTTACACTGCAAGTCGACCTTCAACATAGTTGGGAAAAGGATAGGCAAATTGATAATTTATAACTAGCATTTATCATTAACTAGCTGTCCCACACGGCTTCGCTCCCGTCAACTGGCTACCTACCTACCATACCCTACCTACCCCTACATACGAATGAAATGAATGAATGTTGCGTAACTTTAACCGCTTACGCAGCGCACTCAACGGAAGCTCTCAAAAATGAATAATTTTGCCCGTTATTGCAACATTTTTCATTTATGCTCCGCTCCTATTGGTCGTAGCGTAATGTTATATAGCCTATAACCTTCCTCGATAAATGGACTATCCAACACAAAAATAATTTTTCAATGCCAACCAGTAGTTCCTGAGATTAGCGCGTTCAAACAAACAAACAAACTCTTCAGCTTTATAATATTAGTATAGATATATATATGTATATATATAGTATAGACTAGCTTCTGTCAGCGGCTTTACTCTCGTAAATGACGAAGTATCCCGAGTGAACATATTCTCGGCATAAAAGGTCCTATCCTATCCTATGTGCTATTTCTGACTATAATCTATCTCTGTGCCCAAGTCCGTCCAGCCATTTGAGCATGAAGAAGTAACACACAACCACACACTCACAACAGTTTTTGTGACTAGCGACCCGCTCCAGCTTCGCAAGGGACAAATTATATACAAAAACCTTCCTCAGTTATCGGTCTTTCTATCAGTGAAAATCGTATCAGTAGTTAGCAGAGAAACAGGATGACGTTGACATACACGGAGAGCGACTTTGTTTAATGCTATTTGGATACTTTCTAACAGCAGTTTCAGTTGCATGAACGTCAAAAATTATCCCAAGGGATAAAAAGTATCCTATGTCCAGCACAGTCTACCTGCGTGCCAAGTTTGGGCAAGGCAACAAACACGGAGACAGACAGTTAAATACTTTCACATTTATAATTTTAGTATGGATATCAAAAATTCACTGTACAAATGTGAATTCATTGGGTACATATGCATATATGTATATGCATGTATACAAAAATTGTATAGATTAAACACTGTATCATTTGCTAGTTTCTTGGCATTTATAAGGTAACATTCCCAATCCTAAAATATTTTGTAGTACAAACAGCAAATCCTTAAGTTGTCAATAAACAAAGTTGTTTGTTTGTCTATATATTCTCTTATTACTTCTAAAACAATGAGTATATTTTAAAGAATTAAACAAGTTCTGCGCGAAGCTAGTTCTTGAATAGATTTAGACCAGGGGGCAACGAGGGTGCCAGATGTTGATTCGCACACAGCCAATTGCTTGGACCTTCTGCTGACAACAGATCCAGACCGATACTCAGTGTCGATTTCTTCACCGTTGGGTAGTTCCGACCACTGTCTGGTGAAGTCTGTGTCCGTCTACTCCCCGCCCGATCCCAGCCTAAGAGGCACCCGGCGGGTATGGCGGTACAGGTCAGCAGATTGGGATGGGATGCGATCTTTTTTCGCATGCTATCCTTGGCAGCCCACTTGCTTCTCTTCGGACGATCCATCGTCATGCGCTGACGCTGTAACTGATGTGTTGCGTCGGGGGATGGAGTACTATATTCCATTCTCTGACGTAGCAATATCTAACGACAACCGACCATGGTTTGGGGCCGAGTGTCACCACGCCAACGCGGTTAAACACAAGGCTTACCAAGCATGGGTCGTCGCTCGAACGCGCAAGGCAAATGACGTGAGTCAGAAGAAGAGAGCCTTCAACACGGCTGCCTCAGTCCTGCAAAAAGGTGATGCGAAGAGCACGGTTTGACCACATTAGCAGAATCGGGAACAAACTTGCTTCATATCCAGCGGGTAGCAAAGCGTTTTGGTCCCTGGCTAAGTCGGTTGAATCAAATTTCTGTCGCCCCTCACTACCACCACTGCTGAAACCTGACGGGTCACTGGCCCACTCCGCTGAGGAGAAGGCAAACTTGTTTGCCTCCCTTTTTGCGGAATCTTCACATCTGAATTCTGATGGCGCGCAGCCTCCTCCCTCTCCTGATGGATGTGTGACGAGTATGTCAGACATCCGCATCCATCAAAAGGACGTCCGTAGGGTTCTGCGTAGCCTCGATGTGAACAAAGCGAGTGGCCCCGACGGGATACCAGCAATTGTACTTAAAACCTGTGCGCCTGAATTGTCTCCGATCTTGACACGCCTGTATCGCCTTTCGATAGGGACTGGAAAAGTGCCGAAGGCTTGGAAGCAAGCCAACGTACAGCCCGTGCCCAAGAAGGGCAGTCGAGCTGACCCGGCCAACTACAGACCCATATCTGTAACGTCCATCCTCTGTAAGAGTATGGAACGTGTACTCAACGGTAAGCTCCTGGCATACCTAGAAGCGAACGACATCCTCAGTGACCGCCAATACGGCTTCCGCCGAAATCGGTCCACTGGGGATCTTCTAGCGTATGCCATTCACATCTGGAGTGAGGCCATCGAGAGACACGGGGAAGCGCTAGCCGTCTCCCTCGACATCTCGAAGGCTTTCGACAGGGTCTGGCACGAAAGCCTCATTGGTAAGCTTCCTTCCTTCGGTCTGCCTAGTGGTCTGTGTGATTGGATAGGGGACTTCCTGAGGGATCGCTCCATCCGAGTGGTTATCGACGGCTGCTCGTCCGGTCAGTTAGATATCAACGCCGGAGTCCCTCAGGGGTCAGTGCTCTCGGCAACATTATTCTTGCTGCACATTAATGATTTGCTAAAACCCGGCACCTTTGGGTACGCAGACGACAGCACTGTTGCTGAGAGATACGTGTCCAGCGCACGAGCTACTGGGCCTCAGATTCGGTCTCTCCGGGAGGCCATGGTTGAACGCTTGAACCTGTCCTTGAAGGCGGTCTCCGAATGGGGTGATGCCAATTTGGTCAGTTTCAATGCTGCGAAGACCCAGGCGTGTCTTTTTTCCGCTAAAAAGAGCCAATTTCACCCGGCTCCTTCTTTCCGTGGTGTAACCGTGCCGATAAAGGACCATCTCGAACTTCTCGGTGTTACGTTGACATCAACCCTCAACTTCGGTCCATTTATTGAGGCGAAAGCTCAGGTAGCTGCAAAAAAGTTGGGGATTCTTGCTAAGGTGAGACGGTACTTCACGCCTGAACAGCTGCTCAACTTGTATAAAGCGCAAGTTCGGCCATGCATGGAGTACTGCTCTCACCTCTGGGATGGATCTGCCAAATACCAGCTTGATGCACTTGAGTCGATCGACAGACGGGCCAAAAGGCTTATTGGCAACGATGCACTGGTCGCCTCAAAGCTCCAGAGCCCCGAACATCGACGCCGAGTTGCCAGCCTGTCGGTTTTTTATCGGTTACATTTCGGGGAGTGCGCGACGGAACTGCACAATTTGATTCCACCTAGCCCTTTCCATCATCGGACTACAAGACGTACGGCCATGAGCCATCAGTACATGGTGGACATCCCTCCCATACGCACAAAGCGTTTTGCTAATACTTTCATTGTGCGTACAGCCAAGGAGTGGAATTCCCTTCCGGGGTCTTTGTTCCCTGATAGCTACAACCTTGGGGTCTTTAAGTCAAGAGTGAATAGGTTTCTTCTAGGCAAGCGTGCTTCACCGTAGACCACGTCATCGTTTAACATCAGGCGAGATAGTGGTCAAACGCGAGCCTATAGACTATAAAAAAAAAAAAAAAAAAAAAAAAAAAACAATGTGAAGACAAGAAAAGTGAAATTAATATCATACTTACAGTTTAAACTTGACAGTAGAAGTAAGATATTGGAACAATATCAGGAACTGTACAAGCACACATCTTCTAAAGTTAGAGTCGGATAGTTGAAGCTCTAACAATTTCTGATTGGTCAGGAACTTTGCGAAGTAGTGCGGTTCACTGGATTCGGAGTCTTTCATCTCAACATCGGTGGCTATTGTTTTGACGGGTTTGAGTAAGTTAAGCTTGGATTTCTGTAGTTCTATTGTTTCTAATTTGTACGATGAGAATGCTGATAGGACACTGCCTGAATGCTGTAAAGATATAATTTATTATTGTTGTGTATAGTGGATGGCTGATACAGTATGACTTAATAAAATGAGAAAATAAATAAAATAGGGAAAGTAAAGATGTATTTTGGTAAACAAACAAGGAAGGTTTGTATAAATAAACACTAGCTGTTGCCCGCAATTTCATCTACTACGTAGCATTAGTACTTCGAATTAAGTTGCACAATAATATTGTAGGTTTTCCATACAAACTTCCACTCCCTAAAGGATGATTGCCAGGATACAAACTATCTTATGTAAGGACATAGAATAGGTGTTAGGATCCTTGGGAAGGCCCAGGGTCTCAAACTATCTCCATATCAAATATCATCTAAATCAGTTCAGCGGTTTAAGCATGAAAAGGTAACAGACAGAGTTACTTTTGCATTTATAATATTAGTATGGATTATGGGATAAGCTGAGTATTTTGTTTTCTAAAATATAATGCTTAATGCTTTTTTGGTGTACAATAAAGTGTATTCTATTCTATTCTAAAGTTATGAAAATACAGGAGTAAATTAATACTTACAGCAACAAAAGTCATCCATTGCACTTTATTATAGCAATTGTTTGGATTTCTGAAAAAGTCTTGAAGACTCCAGAATCTGCAGTACAAGTTGTAATCTATATTCAGTTTACTCTTTTCTTTATCGTCAATCACCATTTCTTCGTCCAGCGAATCTTTTAGTGTATTTGAGCTATCACCACCGAACTCTGTCACATTGTCTAGATTAAATTCAGAGACAATATTCAGTCCAGACCTTTCAGAAAAGGGGAAGAACTTAGCGAGGAACAGCAAGATTCTACCACAGAATACTGTGTTTTGGGACCTTGACAGCCTCCTTAGCAGGTCATTACACATTCTAAGTAAATTATTCTTACAAGCTACGAAGAATAACTCTTCTTTCCAAATATTTACGCCATTTTCTACGTAAGAGAACATCTTTTCACATTTGTTTAATGTCAGTGCATCAAAAATGTCACCGAGCAGCACGACCGGCATTGTAGGTGTCACCATATGTCGTCTACACGACTCTATGCAGAAGGAAACAAAGTTCTCCAACGTGTCCGGGTCTTCGATTAGAAGTTCCAAGAGTTTATCCCGGAACGCTTGGTCCATCGCCGCTTTCCTGTCGGTCTCATTTGTATTCTTTGTAAATGAATCAAGCAAGTCGATATTGTTTGTTGCAAAAGCTTTGGACAGGACATCCTGTAAGAATGCATCGTTTTAATCAGTTAAAAACGCATAATATGTTTACATTAAAATCATAGCGTTAGAGGTTAGAAGTTACCTTGTATTTATTCCGCAACTCTTCAAATCCCTTTTTATCAGTCATATTGGCAAGATATCTCTACCTAATTTATGATCGGATCGTTTCAAGTTATCATTTATGTTTCAGGTTATAAGAAATTGTAAATAAAGTTTGTTTCAATCAGCAAAAGCGAACGAAAGCGATCGCTTAACCCATAGACTAGCTTAACCACAGAGACCACAGAAGTAATCTGTCACAGATTACTGATTTGTTGACAGGTTGACAGAAACTCACAGAGTAGGACACAGAGTAGGACCAGTAGGCAATGAGGTAGGAAAACTATGGAGACGGCATATTCTACTATGTGAAGAATAGTTATACAAATATCTATAATATCGACACACGCATGTCAAAAAGCGTTTTGTCTCTTTTTAACTAAGCAAGAGCTGCATATGAAAAGAGAGACATCTAAATGTTTGTCAAGGACTAAACTTGGTAACACTTTTGAGTGACGTCAAAATCATGTCTATGCGTGACCGGTCGCCATGTTGATTGCCGAGTAAAATTGGTAGTTGTGTGCCGTATATGTACGTTTATCTGTGTATTTGTGCTGTCAAACAGTTGCAAATGGCCTACCTCATTGGCCAATGGGCAGCCATCTTAATTGCCCGATTTTTGTAGGTATGCACGCTAATTTCGTAGGTATGGCAAGTCCATAGGTTTATAAGTCAGTGCCAGTACGTAGACAGAGGTGCCAGTAGGACACATATTCTATTCTAACTTTTTTCGAACGATAGAGTTGCGCTTTGGCTCCACAGTTAACTAATAAACTAAGTATTTTATTGGCTTATTTTTCTAGGCTTATACGCATTGCTATTTTTAGCAACACGGAGATTCGCGTGTATTTTTATTATTATTCGCGTACGCAATGCGTGCTAAGCCAACGTCATTAGTATTTTGACACCAGTATATAATAGTAATCTTTGATATTGACTCTTCATAAAAAAGATGAAATTACTGTTTGGGCGTCTGGTGTAAGTCCATGGTCGGTGTCAACAGACGGCTTGCAAGTTCATCATCATCATCATCAGCCTATTAATGTTCCCACTGCAGGGGCATACACTGCTAGGCTCGCAACTTAGGTATAATCGACTATTTAGTGTTGATTTCGACATTAACTTTATTTATCTGAAAATTAGAAGAAATCATAGTAACAATGATTTTTTGAAATCTATTAAATTATTGCATCGTAAAGTGGCACTTTTAAAGGCTGAAGAGTGCTTAAAAAGAAGATTAGTCAACTTTGGTTCAGTGGCGTTTGCCGTGCCGCTTGCCATCTGGTAACTACGGCCGTTAGAATATCGTAAGATGCAATTTATAGTGACAATAAATTATCATTTATATAATTATTATAAAATAACTATGAACTACAAAAAGGCATCTAATATTTTAGCACATAAAATATCGATTTCGTATGTACTTGTCAACTATTGTACATCTCTTATTTTTTCCCGCCTTATTGGATCTAATTATTTTGCGCATTCAAACATGACGCTGCTATTGGCTAAATAACGAATAGCGCAGCCTATAGCCAATCGTAGATCGAGTTCAATGTACGGAAGTGCAGCTGATAGCTAATAGCTATTATTTTTGACAGATGTGTGTCGTCGTGTTGTGTGGCGTCCTGTCTATTTATCTTTAGAATTTTATTATTATTTACAGATTTTTTACTTGATCCTTTGTTTAGAAATGTGTTAAAGTGTAAGATTAGAATAGCCTAGTGTACTTAGTAATTATTGTTAGGTTATTCTGAAAGGAGAGAACAGCAGTGTTTGGAAACATGGACCGCAATAATATGAGGTAAGAAGAATCTGCTTTCGCTTGCAATCGTGCTTACTTTCACGTTTGGCTACAGCTTAAAATGTGTTGTAAACAATGTGTGATGAGTTGGAGGCGATGTAATTAAATTAGGCTACATATGTAGTGATATTTTGAGTGCATGCAAAGATAACCCAGTTTTCATTAATTTGGCTTTGTTTGTGAAAAGATAGCGTGCGAAATCGTGGTGTTTAGGTGTAATCATGAGTGTTAAGCGGGCACTCGTGATTGTAATAAGTATTCCACACATTGTCATGAGGAACAGTTGCATGTTTACATGTGTCGTGCTTGTGTGGGTGTTATTTATGTTATTATCGCGCCACGCGTTTCTTATCGCATCGCTTGCGAACAGTTATGTACATACAAAGTCGAGTCGAGGCGTCGATTACCTACTTAGCTGTTCCATATTTTGCTCAATACTCATTAATTAGTACTGTAGATCGTTAATTTTATCCTAACTAAATTAGTTTTTTTTTTAACATATCAGTACAATAACCTTGGTTTGAACAAAGGTATCATTGAGAGGCAGATAAAGCTGTAATCTCTTCCGCAACATCCAACAATTTTTGTTTTATCAGTTTATTAATATAACTGTTACTGCAAGTCAATGATTAGTTTTGATCTTTTGAACTGTAACACAATATTGTGTGTAAATACACAACTTAGATAATATTTTGTTGTAACAACAACAATGTTATTAAAACAGGTCTTGGTTATTTCCAGAAATCACACTAATATTATAAAGGCGAAAGTCTGTGAGTGTGTATGTTTGTTACTTCTTCACGCTCAAACGGCTGAACGGATCTGGATGAAATTTGGCCCAGAGATAGATTATAGTCTGGAATAGCACATAGGATAGCTTTTTGTCTCGGGAATATGTTCCCTCGTGATAATTTTCGACATTCATGCGGGCGAAGCCGCTGGCAGAAGCTAGTATAATAATAATGCCAGCCTGTTACTGTGTATTTATCTGAAAATTATAAGAAATCATAGTAACAATGATTTCTTGAAATCTATTAAATTATTGCATTGTAAAGTGGCACTTTTAAAGGCTGAAGAGTGCTTAAAAAGAAGATTAGTCAACTTTGGTTCAGTGGCCATCCCACTTCTGGGCATAGGCCTCTTCTAATACAGATAAAGCATGGGCATAAACCACCATGCTTGCTCGCAAGGCTCAGGCTCAGGCTTCAGTTACCTACGTCAATTATCCCTAAATTAAACTCAGTGTGTTTACATTGCCAAATGATAGCATTGATTGCAATTCTGAATAAACACCATTTACAAAGAGCATGAGAACTACAAGACAAAGAAATTGACAATACCTACAGTACAAATAAGTATGCATGTTTTATTTATTTTAGATTATTATAATCAAAATAACTACTTCACTACAACTTTAAAAGGAAATCACTCAAAAACTATCTTAAAATTAAGATTTTATCCAAATATAATAATACTGCTGTAACCATTCAACTGCAGTGCAAAAGTCTATTCTCATACAGAAAAGACAAGCATTAATCACCATGCTTGCCCGAGGCGATTTAACTGGTTGAATGCCATAATTACCAAAACAATTAAAAAGCCATAATCACCACACTTGCTTGAGGTGGTATAACCGGTTAAATGCCGTAATTACCGAAACAATAATTAAAAAGCAATTGTGTGCTGGCCAATGATTTTATTAAAAATGCCATCAAAAATAATACCTGGCTTCATAGACTGTGAAGTGAAGTGTGAAGTGTGATTAGATGCAAATATCCGTAACCTTGAATATTACAATGATGTGTAACCACACAGAATATTAATTGATATGTGCGGTAGTGATTGATTTAGCCACAAGATCTGTTCTGTGTCTTATAGTATAGCGTGAGTAGATATAAAGTTATAGAACACCTGTATTACGCAAAATACGCGCTTGGTCGTGGAGTTGCGGAAACCAGCCTAGTTTAGCCCAGTTTTAACCTAACCTGGAACACCTGTATTCTGCCAAGAAATATAGACATAGTCTTCCTATATTTTCCTATGTAACTACGTCCAATCCATCTTGCCATATAATGTTAAAAATTGAAAAGTGCCTTTTCTTTTTTTATGGGAAGAAATATGAACAAGAGTGTAGGTAATTGCAGCAAAATTTGTTGATTTCTTTATATTAAAATAATTATAAAATTTAATGGCTTTAAAAACTGTTTTAACAGGCTAGCCGTTTATCATCTCTTTTGTCAGTGCAAGTCTCATGCCGTTGTTAAAATATTAGACAGTAAACAACCACCAAAGTGTTGTATAGTTTCTTAACAAGATAGCTTTGGAATAATGAAAAGAAGTACCGGGCTGATTGCCCAGGGTACTCTGGACTCGTTTTAAATTATTATTTACACACATGGAATCTATTCGATTATGAATCTTTACCTTTTAGCTTCACAGTATCACTGGCAAAATAGGACTTCATGTTACCTAGATCAATAGGCAGAATGCTTTGTAAACATGCATCGTCATAGGTGTTAATAGCCCGCTTTATAGTTCGGATCACGCGCCATGCTCTGTTCCGCGTGGCGAGTTCTAAATTTAAATTAATACATTAGCCTACTAAGAGATGGAGAGCTGGTGAACTATTTGTTTTAAAATGTTTGGTTCTATTATTGCCTAGATTTAAATTTGATTACAAAGACTATTTTGAACATTTAAAGCACAGAAATTTGTACCTTAAGTGTTTTTTTTTCACTGAGTATGGTGCCGCTATTCTAATTTAACGGTAAACAATGGAATGCTGCATTGCCAGGTTGTTGACATTAGCAGTTTCCTTAAACTTATTTTATTAATTAAAATAGAACCAGTTCAAAACACTTGGATCAAATAAGTGGGTCACCAGCTCTCATTGTGTAACAAACCATATTAGTATAGCATGATTGAATAGTTTTAAGTAGTAGCTAGAAAAGAAGGATTAAAGATGGCGTAATAAACCCATAGTAGGACATCCAATTACAGATCAAGCTACGTCAGCAGCGGAACGCGCTCCCTGCCTCACATGGGGGGCAGCAAACGGCACAACGGCAACGGACACTCCGCGAGACTCAGCCCTCCGGTGCAGCCGCCGCCCCAACACCAGCATCCTAACCCTCACCCGCACCCACAATCCCACCCCCACCCTCACCCCCACCCCAACAATAACAACAACAACAATAATAACAACAACAATATCAACCAGAATGATGATCTCATCAACTATATCTATGATTCTTGGAATAAGGTGGGTGATCTTTTTTATTTAATCAATCTTACCAACGGTATAGTTCTCTTCAAACTTCATGGCCGCCCTGAAGTTGGCTTTCCGAATTCCGATGCGCAAGGCACGGCGTGGTGCTGTTTTTATATGAGATTTATTACTGCGCAGCCATTGTAGCCAACTTCAGGGCGGCTAAGAAGTTTGGCGAGAACTATACCAGTAATAGAATTATGGAGGTCAGATAGACTGTTGCTCTATAAAAAATACTGATATTCAGCAGCATCCAGTTAGAAGCCAACCATAACATATTTGGGAAAATGCTAGGCAGATTGTTTGATTTTTTAATACAGTTGAAAGATCGCCAGAATCAGAGTAACATTTTCCTTTAAGCCATACCATTAACTAGGAATCTGTACGTAATTACTATGCAGTTCTATTACTGCCTTAGTTTGTGAGGAAACCGGCATGTCCCAGAATAAAAAAAACCAAGACATCCACCAACCCACACTGGGCCCGTTTGGTGAATTATGGCCTACTTAGTGACAGGAAGCCTGTGTATCAGAAGTGGGAAAATATAAATATGTATATTGCTATAATTTTCCCACTTCTGATACACAGGTTGACTTCTGTAAAACATTGGTATTATCAGTCAATAAAATTATTCGCTCTACCAACACTGAACTGGTTAAGTCGTTCTTGGCATTCTTGTAATGAAAAAATCTATCAAAAATTTATCATGTTTGTTAGAAGAACTCAATCGAGTGAGGCACTTTCACGGTTAGTGAGTTTCAATTAGAATAGTGAGTTACTCCGTACTATGATGCATTACGGTTGAGTTATTCCAAACTCTATGATTTGTAATGCCGTTTTGTAGTTCATGCATTAAGGTTACACTAGTCGACGGTATGAACTATTTTGTGCGCGGGGTTAATATGCTTGCTATCTCATCCGACAACTCGTGCGAAAGAGATAGATGCTGTGACATGAGCAGTAAGAAGCTAGTTCGCGTACGAATTAGCACTTTTGCAAGTTTGTAGCGAAATGGATGATGATTTAGGACGAAGACGAGCGCGCGAAATTTCGTCTAGGGATTACTCCACTGTTTGACGATGTACGTTCAAAATAAAAAGTGATATCAATTTGTGTCATCATTATCTAGCCCTGTATGGAAGCGAAAAAGTAAAAAAAGAAAATATTTGAAAGTTATGAGCGTCGAAAGTTCCACATTTCGACACTAATTTTATCGCATTTTTGGGCGCAAATAAATACCATAAGAAGACGGAAAATTGCAAAACGGCCTCCATACAGGGATAGATTAGTAGTTCAACAATGCATATAATTTTGTTTTGAACAGATAGATTTCGCCGTTTTTTCATGATATTGTTACGAGCTGGGGCTCAGGGATAAATTATTTAAACAGCAGACTTCAATTAATCACACTTTATTACAAAAACACTTCTTAAACAATTCTATTACTTCGCACTATTTTCCTTTTCTGATCGCTCTGTGTCGCTTCCGAATCGAAACTGACTCACGACGAACCCGACCGCTCTTTATATAGCACCGAAGATGTTTTTAGAACGTTCCATACTGTTCTAGATAATTCGAGAAACTTCCAGAACAATCGACTTTCGAACTCCCTGTTCCCGAAGCGACTAGAAACTTTCATTCGACACGAAAAGATTAGTTCCGCTATTCGATACTAGATGGCGCCACTAGTAACTACTTAATTCTTCTACTCGTCACTAGATGGCGGTGCCCTATCTTGTAACATTGCCTCCCTCTTAGACATGCTCGTCCCGAGCATTGTTAGACCCATGATAACGGGCCAACCGATCCACATGAACGACCTTTGATGCACCTCGGGGTCCCTTCTGAATTCGGTAGGTGACGTCATTAATCTGGGTAACTACGCGATACGGTCCATCCCATTTTGCTTGCAATTTAGGCGATTTTCCTTTGCTGCGTACCGGGTTATGTAACCATACCAGTGATCCTTCATCGAAGCCCTTATTGTTCGCCTTCCGATCGTAGCGAGTCTT
The DNA here is from genome assembly GCA_948252205.1 of Orthosia incerta. Taxonomy (NCBI): domain Eukaryota; kingdom Metazoa; phylum Arthropoda; class Insecta; order Lepidoptera; family Noctuidae; genus Orthosia; species Orthosia incerta. The sequence continues at coordinate 7,530,473 of OX411760.1, forward strand.
CATCCTCTCAGACATCTGTTGACCTGTCTCTCTGATGTGCTCATATACCTTTAATGCACCTCCACTACGAGTGTGTGGTCCTTTCACAGGCGCACCCGCACAACTTGTGCATTTGCGGCACCATTCCTTAACGTCCTCTCGACAATGGATCCAGTAAAAGCGTTCTCGGATCTTGATTAGAGTCCTCTTAACTCCCATGTGACTTCCTGAACTTCCATTGTGATAGAGCTGTAAGACCTCCGGCACCTTAACCTTAGGTACGACCATTTGTAGATGACACTGGTCACCGCGAGTACTCGCCCATTTCCGGCACAGAACTCCATCTTGGATAATCAAGCTTTCCCACTGTGCCCAATAACTTTTGGTGACAGAACTCATTGCTGCAACATCACCCCACCGAGGCCTCGGAGCTCCTGATTTCTTCCATTCGAGGATCGGTTTTATGTCTCTATCATCTTGCTGAGCACTCTGCAAGATTCCCTTCCAATCTTCGCTAAGATCCGTCCTCAACATCCTCACAAATGTTACCTGCTCAGCCTCTTGCCTGGCACAGGGCTTATATTGATTGGAACACGATCTACGCGAGAGAGCATCTGCATTTCCGTGTGGTGTTTTGTTCCCTTCACATGATTGTGACTCACACACAATTTGTGAAATCGAGTTCCTTGGGGCTCTTCCATCACCAGCCACCAACCGCCAATTAGTCCTGGCGTCTACTGGTTTTCCTGCTGCTGGTAACTGAATGCCACAATGGGGGCTCCTTCGCTTCGGGCAGCTCAACCGGATGTGGCCTCTCTCCACAGCTATAGCACCGGGGTGAAGACACATCCTCCCTTATGCGGTGAGCTCGATCGTCCCGTCGTACAGCTTCCACCTCCAAAGCGTGGGCTAGGGCGTCCTTAAGGTTCTTGAAATGCCCTAGCCTTACGGCAGCTCTAACCTCCAAGTCACGGATCCCATCCGTGAACGCCTGTACGAGGTTCCCGTCGATCAGCACCGGTGATGACTGGTAGGCCTTTCGGACCAGCTTTTCCACATCAAGAGCCCACTGCTGAAGAGTTTCACCACTCCGTTGCGATCGGTCTTTCAGCTGGGCCCGAAACACATGTTCCAGGTGTGCGTCGCCGTATCTAGCTTCCAATGCTTCCAGAAGCTTCTCGAAAGTAAAGTTCTGTCCAAGTGCCTCTAACACAGTCAAGGCCTGGTCGCGAAGACCCAAGGTTAGAGCAGTCAAGGCCTGTTCTTTGGTCCACCTATTCGATTTCATGACGGCCTCGAACTGTATCTTGTAGGCAGACCATGACGAAGACCCGTCGAATGGTGGCACTTTAAAACCACCCGGCGAGGGTGCAACTACTGCAGCTGCCACGTCTCCTCCCCCAGATGTGAGCCCACGAATAATCTTCTCCAACTCGGCGATGCGGATCTCCTGCTGCTGGACCTGGTCCTTTACCTCTTTCATCTCCTTCCCGATGGCTCCGCGGAGGTCCTTTATCACCAAGAGCTGCTCCTCCTGACGGCGAGCCTGCTCCTCCTTGTCGCGGTGCAGCTGCTCCTCCAAGCGCCGCGCCTGCTCCTCATGACGGCGAGCCTGCTCCTCCTTGTCGCGCTGCAGCTGCTCCTCCAAGCGCCGCGCCTGCTCCTCTTGACGGCGAGCCTGCTCCTCTTGACGGCGAGCCTGCTCCTCTTGACGGCGAGCCTGCTCCTCCTTGTCGCGCTGCATCTGCTCCTCCAAGCGGCGAGCTTGCTCCTCCTGACGGCGAACCTGCTCCTGCATGAATGCCATAAGGGCGGCTAGGTCAGGCGACGCCGACGATTGAGCTGGTTCCGCTGCAGCCGTGGAGTCTCGATGTCCACCTGATGACGGTGAGGGAGCGTCTCCAAAGCGCCTCTGGTCTACATCTTGCCGGCGCTGACTCCTGGTGCGCATCCCTTCCGTTTCTTCCTTTGGTAGAACCGGCATAATTTATCCCGCACTTCTGACACCAATTTGTTACGAGCTGGGGCTCAGGGATAAATTATTTAAACAGCAGACTTCAATTAATCACACTTTATTACAAAAACACTTCTTAAACAATTCTATTACTTCGCACTATTTTCCTTTTCTGATCGCTCTGTGTCGCTTCCGAATCGAAACTGACTCACGACGAACCCGACCGCTCTTTATATAGCACCGAAGATGTTTTTAGAACGTTCCATACTGTTCTAGATAATTCGAGAAACTTCCAGAACAATCGACTTTCGAACTCACTGTTCCCGAAGCGACTAGAAACTTTCATTCGACACGAGAAGATTAGTTCCGCTATTCGATACTAGATGGCGCCACTAGTAACTACTTAATTCTTCTACTCGTCACTAGATGGCGGTGCCCTATCTTGTAACAATATCTAGACTGCCAAAGGTCTGTTTATAAAATTTCGCGCGCTCGGTGTCGTCCTAAATCATTATCCATTTCGCTACAAATTTACAAAAGTGTGTATTCGTATGCAAGCTAGCTTCCTACTGCTCATCACAGCATCTATCTCTTCCGCACGTGTTGTCGGTTGATATAAAATGCATTTTAACCCCGCGCACAAAATAGTTCGTGCCGTCGACTAGTGTACACTTAAGAAATAAATACATTAGGCATATCTCTACCTTTACTCTCAGGGAATACAGGCATACCTACGTCTTTTTCCCCTTACTCCTCCGTTATTCTTTTCTGGTTAATTTCGTTGCGGGATCCAAGACAGTTAAATTCATTCGCCGGGACTTCGTCGTTCTTCATTGCCTCGGCGCTTTTCTGGTGGTCGCCACTGTTGATTCTGGCTTTCAGGAGTTACAGTGGTTTGGTAATAGTGCGCGTATTGTCACAAAAAAAATGTTTTTGATGTGACTCGATTTCTCATGCGATAACGCACATGATTCCGATTATTTTGTCATAATCGAATATTTGTCTAATAAGTGCTAAGATATCTAGACCTATAGACACATAAAATATTTTCATCTCCGATCTTTAACGTTTAAGGCCGTACCCTGACCAAAAAATCAGCATGAGATATGAGCATTCCTATTGGCCTAGCGGCACTGGCGGCGCATGAATTACGGTAGTGAATACGCCCAGATTTTAGAATAAAATCTTTATTAAATCGAATATTGGTCTTTTGAAAAAAATAAAACTTACAAAATGTTCGTTATAAAGTTGTCTATCCATTAGTGTTAGTATAAAAAATAATTAATGGACACTTTACGAGGAGATGCATGCATGATTCAACCCGAATCTCTTCAAAGTTAGAGTGAACAGGCTTCTTCTGGGTAAGCTCACTCCATCGTCGACTCTGTCTCTGTCACCTTTGACCTAGACTAGAGTCAAGAGCAAACCCATCTCAAATAAAAAAAAAATGGTTTTTGTTTGGAAGGAGATTAGTGACACATATACATCTGTAAAAAAAATGTGTACTACAATTTTAGAATCAACATTATGTAGAAATTTCATGTATTTTTATTAATTGATATTTCTTTTTAAATAAAGAGTAGATAGCTCTTAAAAACTGCACAAAATTCGACTAGCGCGGCGTTTTGCTCGGGGAGGCGCCTTAAGACGAAAAACAGAAGAGTACCTACAGCTTAATTTTCAATATTTATATGGTTATGTAAGTTGCGATTGATTTCTATACGTCAAGCGTGATCAATTAGTTTCCGCATAGCTGGTTGCAATAAATCGGTTAACAAGATCGTGAGCGAAAATTCCATTAGGTACCTATTTACATTTCTGCCGACATTTTATTCGATAAAGTGTTATACAAATAAATGTGAGATATCACTAAGCCTGTTAGATACGAAGGTTACTGCATTGACCCACTTAGTGTGCAATTTTGTCACGTACACGTGAATTGACGTTGCTATGAATATATATACATTCTAATTCCGCCTAGCCCGTTTCATCATCGGACTACCAGACTTATATACTCCGTGTTTCTGAAGTTGGCTCTGCGAACCATTGCGCAAGAAACAGTTTGTCATCGAGTATACTGCATAGAGTAAGCGAGATAGGACGATGCGACAAATGTAAGCTAGTGAAAGAGGCAGTTATACAATGCTATCTTCTACTTCAACATTGTCTCAAAAATAGCAACTGTGCAGGGTCTACTATACACGAAGCGCCGTCGGTACATGGTGGACATCCAAACGTTTTGGTATGCATATTGCTAAGGAGTGGAATTCGCTGCCGGAGTCTGTGTTTGCCGATAGTTACAATCTCGAGGTTTTTAAGTAAAGAGTGAATATTTTAAAAGAGTAACCATGGAGTTTCTTGCCGGTTCTTCTCCATAGGAAACGACTAACCCGAACCGTGCACCTTTTGTCGACGTTTTATAAGTGCCCATGTAGGCCTATGTAAAATAAAAATATTTGATTTTGATTTTTTTGATTTTGAAAATACCACAGTGGTGATGAAATAATTTAGACAAAGTAAAGCGCCTGCCTGGGCTCGAACCAACCCGACCCCAAAATACACGCTTTGCTTTAATTAAAATACAAATTATAAAATACTATCTCGCATGTATTTAAAATACAAAATAGTGTCCGACCGAAACTGGTTTTTATGAATGAAACCGAACTTTCGGTCGGACACTAATACAAAATAAAAAATATTTTTGAGTCGAGTATTTGAAATATAAAATATAGGTATTTTAACTATTTGTATTTAAAATAAAAATTATAAACAGGTGTGTGTGACCTGTACTGTACAGGTGCAGTGTCGCAAACATTAAAAATTTACATATTTAGCGGTCGCAATTTTGCTTACGAAAGATATCGAGCGTTATTTGCTGCAAAACGCACCCATTAATAAGATCGCTAAATGTATTTATGTTAAAATGTATTTTGCAGCCATAAGAATTTGAAATATTTGCGAGCGTCAGGTATTTGAAATACACATTACAAATTATTTTTTTATGAAATAATACCAAATATGTATTTGTATTTTATTTACAATTAATTCAAAGGGCATTATTTAACCCTGCCTCTGGCTAACCCTTCTGGGATATTGTTGATATTACAGGCGTGATATTATGAGAACGCCCATAATGAAACACACTTATCCAACCATCTAAAGTAACCAGCAGCCTAATTGCGTAAGTGATTTCTCCAAAGCAAGAGCTTGAGGAGCTCGTGGCTAAATAATAACAGCGGCACGGGTCGATCATCAAGGTTAAGCAACGCTTGACGAGGTCGGTCAGTGGATGGGTGACCATTTCAACATACCGAGTTTCCTCCGTGCCTCGGAAAGCACGTTATGCCGTTGGTCCCGGCTGTCATTTGAAGATTTTTTTGACAGTTACAGGTAGTCAGAAGCTTGAGATCTGACACCAGCCTTGCCAAGGGGTACCGTGTTACCCAGTTACTGGGTTGTGGAGGTCAGATAGGCAGTCGCTCCATGTAAAACACTGGTACTTAGCTGAATCCGGTAAGACTGGAAGCCGACCCCAATATAGTTGGGGAAAAAGGCTAGGCAGATGATTTCTCCAAAGCAAACGAGTCGATTACTTCAAAGAATCAGAATCATTTCTTTCAACTTTTTCGGTATTGCGAAACTAATTTGAAAAAAGTACAAACATCCTCCTTTGAGTTGAAGTTCATCTACTGCGTTATGTTTCATCAAACTCTAACATTACGCAATACCAATAGTGAAGTTTTATCTCGATTCTTCCTATTGGTAAATCGTCAAAAATAAAGGAGCATAACCTTTCCGTTTCAGAGTGTAATATGCAATACGTAAAGTCGTTTTTGGGAAAGAATCGACTTGTTTGCTTTGGAGAATTCACTTACGCAATTAGGCTGCAATTTTGAATCCCTTCGAATTCAAGCTATTGAACAAAATATACGTACTACCAAATGGTTAATATCGGTGGTTCCACTGCTTCCACACAATAAGCTAGCATCTTGTCATTGCAAACTTAATATGTTATTTATCGTGCTACGTGACTCAAACACAACTAAAGTGCTCAGCTTTGGTAATAACGTGATTCTGCCATTTTGCTGACATACGAACTTACGTCATATCCACTTAGTTTGCTGCCGTCCTATATCTAGTGTCACTAAATGATATTTGGCCGATTTTGAGTTTTTAATACTTAGCAGTATTTTTCTAATATCAATAAATTCCGGATAAAAACGTCCCGATTGCTGTTTACAAACCAATTTTTTACCCTTTGGGTACGGCCAAAGGGTAAAAACGGGACCCCATTACCAAGACTCCGTGGTCCGTCTGTCTGTCTGTCTGTCGGTCTGTCACCAGGCTGTATCTCATGAACCGTGATAGGTTAGGCTAGGCAGTTGAAATTTTCACAGATGATGTATTTCTGCCATGTTGCCGCTATAACAACAATATTTTGCCGTTTTATTCGGTAATGGTACGGAACCCTTCGCGAGCGAGTTCGACTCGTACTTGGCCGGATTTTTATAAGATTAACCTCTTGAGTCCTCGAAACGTGGATCCACGCGAGACACAATGGCTTTTTGTTTCGGTAATTACGGCATTCAACCGATTAAGTAAAGAACATTGTATCTATTCGAAAGTGCGCAATTTAATTTATTTTTTACACCGGGAACTGTCGCTTGTAATATTTTGCGATACCTCAGCTCAGATTAGTTATGGAAAATATGAGTTACGGGTCAATGAATATCAGTGTTTTAAAGTATTAAATATGATTTAAATGTAAACTAACAAACTTTGACAGCTATACTTCTGGCACTTAGTCAACGTTCCAAAAAACTGACGTTATTTAGTTCATACTTATTGTATCAATCTGCCTAGCCTTTTCTCTACTATGTTTGGGTCGGCTCCCAGTCTAACCGGATCCAGCTCAGTACCAGTATGTTACATGGAGCGACTGCCTATCTAACCTCCACAACCCAGTAACTGGGTAACACGATTTCCCTTGGCCGGGCTGGTGTCCAATTTCTGGTTTCTAACTACCCGTAACGACTGTCAAAGATCTTCAAATGACAGTCACGACCAACGGCTTAACGTGCTTGCCGAGGCACGGTGGAAACTCGCTATGTAAAGATGGTCACCCATCCACGGATCGACCTCGGCAAGCGTTGCTTAACCTTGGAGATCGATCCGTGCGGCTGTTATTATTTAGCTAGTCTATCAAATCATATTATAAAATGTATCTAATGATTTTTCTATTGTTTCCAGGTGACACGCGAACTAGAACGCGGCAGCGAAGAAGCCAAATACTACCAAGAAGTGGTGGCACCACGCCAGCTGGCCAACTTCAGACCCTTCAATCTCGACGAGTGGTGGGCCCGCCGCCTTGTCCAGAGCATAAACCGCAACAAGCACCGGTCTTAGAACCACCCCCGCTTTCGTTGGTGATCGACTTAACAACTGTGCCCATTGGAAGGAATAACGAAGCAATGTTTAATTTTAGCTTGATATTTGATAGTGTAGAAAGCCTTGTGTTCATGGTAAATCAAAGTTGCCAGCATTGTTGAAGAATTTTTTTTTTGTTGCTGGCAACATTAAAAAAAATCACTTGTCAAAATATTGTGCAACTTAAGTTTACCATGCAAACGAGGCTTTAAAGTGATTGTAGGCGTTCCCCTGTAGCACACAGGATTAGGTAGTGGGTCCCAATCTCCCGATAAATATAAAGATATCGATCCGATTCACCTACAAACGTCCAATTTGGTCAGACCTAACCTGATTGGTCGGGGCGTTTATGGGCACTGCAAAATGAACGCAGGAGCATTTAATTTTGGCTTGTTTAAGTGTATTTGTACAATCGAAATTAAGTTTTTATTTTTAAGGTGTGAATTGAGAATTAAGACAGTAATAATCATGGTTTTAAAATGTAAGTTTTTGATGTTTCATCCACACAACGCAAATTATACTTCTGCGGATCTTCCCAATTTGTATGCTATCGATTCTTTATGGTTGTTATGTATTGTCAATTAGAAAAGAAACATAAAGCAATAGATAATTATAATAAATAAAACAGTGGGTTATAGTAGTCTTTCATGAGCGAAGAGTGTAGTGTCTCATTGTACAGTTTTAACTTTGTACAGCTCGTTTAAAGAGCCTAGAAGTATTTTAAAAACAGATTTTATCTATATTGTATCAATAGCCTTAGAGTATGTAGACTGGAGATAACATTATACCTTTGTTTCAACTTATGTAACTGTTGGGGTAGTCATATTTTAAAAACTGCTACCGCCCATAGAAATGAAAAACTTTCTTCGAAGAAGCCATAGTAAATTCTCAAAAAACAAATTGTATCATCCATACTAATTTTGATCAGCACATGAAATTTTTTAAAGTAAAGTCTTATTGAATAACCCGTAATGTCTTGTCCAGTTTATTTACTCTTAATATGGTAAATAGATTTTTACCTACTATTCAGAGTCTTAGATGCAGTTACGCTGTTAAACAACATGCACATTATGTGTAACACAACGTGTAATGCAACTTGTAATGCTACCTGTAACGCAACATGTTACGTAACATTTCCACCGACCACGCCAGAGCGCATTGTTCAAAGTGCTTAAATTTGTCAAAGAAATTGAAGCTATTGTGAAGTAGTTCCATGTCATATTTGCATGGTATTAAAATATCGAATTAACTCGTTCGTAAACCGTAGTAGCCGGTTGGATACCATGCAAATATGACATTATGTGCTTTATGTTCGCTTCAATTTTCTTTGTCACATCAAAATGCATGCCGTCGCGCCTTGGTCGGTGGAAATCGTAATAACACAACACTCCCTCAAGATCTTGTTTCACTGTGTGTTCGAGAACACATAATAAAATATATGGGAATGTTACATTGCATGTTGCACGAAATGTGTATGTAGCCTTTTACTGATAATGATACTAAATAGTACTAGATCGCATAATGCGAGTAGATTTTTGAAACTTAATTTGTTTTTTCCTAAATACTATCAATTGTTTTGTAGTTTTAATAGTTAAACTTTCTTTTGCTGTGTTATAGCGGGTAGAAGTTTTATTTACGATTTTGCTTCTTTGAATATTACAATGTTTTTTTGTCTGTAGAATATTGCACGGAAAATTTAAAATTATATACTGTCTCTTCTTCAAACTATAAATCACTTGACTTTTAGAATATCCTAACAATAATTAATAAATATTATTGCAATGAGACATTACTGCCTGAGATTATTTACATTTACAAAGTTTGGTTTCCCTTCATTATGTTAACTTTCTTTCAATATTATAACTTTTAATGCTTTTGTGACTTCTTCAAGCAATACTTAATTTTCTAAGCAATAAATGTTAATTTTTGTAAACTTTTTTTCTGTAAACTGTACATTTACTTTCTAATCATATGTTTACAGACAATCGCAATGCGACAACATAGATGCATAGAGACGTAAATGCTTTAATAAAGTACGAATGAAAATGGACCTTATACATTTACATATACAACATAAAGTACATTGTAATCGGGTTTGTAAAAAAATTGTGATATAAATTATTTGTCAGAGCAATAATTAAAGTTGACATGAAGGCGGGAAACGTTGTTTTTAAAATGTTTTTCAATGAGGAAGTTAGGTAGTGTAAATAAGTTAGTATGAATTTCTATTTTTAATTTAATAGTAAGTAAAAATGTGTCATTGCGTATTAGATTTGGCTAGATATTGTGTTGTATCATGACCTGTTAACTTACATTTGATTACACTGGCGTGAGATGACGTACAATGATGTGCATTTAAACTGATCCAGCATTTTTTTTTAAATCTCTCGCCAGTGTCATTTAACTGTAACTTTTAGAGATTGTCCTGCAGTTAGATCTGTCACAGACAAACAGTGTGGTTTCAAGTTTGTCCGTTTGTCTGTAGGCTGTAATGTTCCGGTATTAAAGTTCAACTACATTCCATTCACGCATGTACTTAGCGTTCTAAACTATTGTAAATAAGTTTTAAGTGACGCAGTGCTGACAGATTATGGATTTGAATAAATTTTTAAATAAATATTTGGTTTGTATTTTTTAAGTTAATTTTAATCAAGGAAGACCTCTTCTTTAGAATGTAGTTCCCATAGAAATATAAAAGAAACGGGAGAGGTGGCAAGGGGGCGTATCAGAATCCGCGCGACGTGGTCACAGTGACCATGTCATAGACAAATTCATCATCTGCCTAGCCTTTTCCCACCTATATTGGGGTCGGCTGCCAGTCTTCCCGGATTCAGCTAAGTACCAGTGTTTTACATGGAGCGACTGCCTATCTGACCTCCACAACCCAGTAACTCGGTAACACGGTACTCCTTGGTAAGACTGATGTCAGATCTCAAGCTTCTGACTACCCGTAACGACTTGTCAAAGATCTTCAAATGACAGCCGGGACCAACGGCTTAACATGTTTTCCGAGGCACGGAGGAAACTCGGTATGTTGAAATGGTCACTCATCCACGGACCGACCTCGTCAAGCATTGCTTAACCTTGATGATCGACCCGTGCGGCTGATATTATTTAGCCTCGAGCTCCTCTCTCATAGACAAATAACCATTACAAAATTATTTTTGTTTTCAAATATCACAGAGACTGCACTATTTTTGCAATAAATACATTGCTCCTTAACGACTACCTAAGTTTGTCTCTAATTGACTGGGCAAGCAATGTAAAAATCACAAAACGTACATCGCGTAGTACGGCCGCTGCTTCTTGCTACGAGTTAGTGATGTGCTTGTGCAGATGTTTTTGTGTGGGTAAGTTGTTCGGTGCATGGTAAATACAAGCTGTGTTTGATGGGATAAGGTTTATAATTGATTGTGCAGTACGTTCTGATTTATGAATTGCGGGTGTGGAAGTGGAAATTATTTTTTTGTTTTCCTACTCCTCCTTTATTATTTCCTGATTAATTTCGTTGCGGGCTCCAAGACAGTTAAATTCATTCTCCGGCAGGCTTATTACGTATCTTTTGCAAAAGCAAAACGATAGCGATTTTTGCGCAATAATTGCTCTTCCATACGGAAGTTTTAGAGTTGTTGGCGGTTTTTAGGGTTCCGTACCCAAAGGTGTTATATTATCTGTGCCCAAAGATAGCTACGGAACCCTTCGTGCGCGAGTCCTACTTGGACTTGGCAGGTTTTTTTTTAATATGTGCATTTGACAAACATTGAGCGATTAGCAAACGATTGTGTAGGACCTACCATACCTACACTGCAGATAATTCCGACTTTTATGACAAAGTGTTTGATCGCTATCGTTTTGCTTTTGCAAAAGATACGCAATAAGCCTGCCGGCATTCAGGAGTTGCAGTGGTTTGGGAATAGTGCGGTAGGATTGCCCAAAAAAAATCTACTAGGTATATCTATTGCTTTTACTGAACTCACGTGTAGTAGCTGCCGTGTGGTAGGGGCAAACCGGAGACAAAGAATACTGATATATTTTCATCTACCGCATATCACCTTGATTATTAAACTTGTCTGTGGTAGTTGCCCTATAATCGTATTAGTGCCAAGTCATTCTCGGTAGGTAACACATTCAGTAAAAAATTAAGTGTTCTTTAACATTTTGTCATTCCCTAATAGTAAGTCAACCTGCCTATCCTTTGCCTAAAAATGTTGGGTTCTGCTTCCAGTCTTACCAGATGCAGCTGAGTATGTACCAGTGTTTTACATGGAGCGACTGCCTGTACGTGCTCCAGAATCCTCGTAGATGAAAATGTAGAAAACGCTGATGTGGCGCGAGTAGGTTGGTTTGTAAAAGTAGAATTTGACCAAAAACGCTAAGGTATAAATAGATAGGTCATCATCGTTTTTCTAAGTTGTTTTTTATATCTCAGCTAAAGGACGTCCACTGCTGAACATAGCCCTCTCCTAAGCGTCTCTACATTGACCGGGCCCATGCGTCTCGCATCCAGCGGTCTCCCGCCATCTTAAACAGGTCATTTGTCCACCAACGCAGCATCTGCCGGTTCGCGGTTGCCACTCCAGAATTTTGCGGCCCCATTGACCATTCGTTCTGACCGTTCTGCGAGCAATGTGCCACTCAGTTTCGTAATTCTTCGGACTATATCGGTAACTTATACAAACATGTTAATATCCTAACCAATTTTTAATGTTTATAAATATTTTTTTTTGTCACATTTGGTGAGTAGTTACCTAAAGCAATTTACGAGTTCGATGATACCAACCTCCGTATATAGCTTTACCTCTGCAAAAGTTAGTTCATCGCACCGGTTTTTCACAGTTTCCTCGTGTATAATTATTATCGCCGCAAACTTTTTAATATAATTAGGTAGCTCGTGCCGTTTTTATTCTAGATTTTAGCTTTGGAGGCACTACTCAAAGTTTGAATAGTGCCTGTCTGAGGTTTTATTGAGTTTGGTTTGAGTGGTGAAATTAGTTTTTACTAAGAATAGAAATTAGGTAGGTACATTTCCGCCTAATTATTCGTGAAAAATGGCCATAATTTTCTGACTTGTTAGCCAGCGCGTTTGAAACCTCGGGTCATGTGGGATTTATTTACCTTCCCTTATTCAACAAAAAAATGAACCTAACGATTTTCCAAAAACAAAATAACTAGAATATTTTTAAGAGAGCGTGCTCGAAAAATCTCGGATAGGTTAAGTTGTCTACTTATCACTGTAAGTTTAAGAATTAAGAATTTCTCTTGAAGAAAAACTTCAAGAGAATTTAGAAAGAGAGTAAATATAATTATTTGCGACCCGCACAGAAGACACGTTAGATTAAAACATAAAAAAAACCGGCCAAGTGCGAGTCAGACTCGCGCACGTAGGGTTCCGTACCATTATCGCAAATAACTGCAAAAAAAACACGTTTCTTGTATGGGGGCCCCACTTAAATATTTATTTTGTTCTGTTTTTAGTATTTGTTGTTATAGCGGCAACAGAAATACATCATCTGTGAAAATTTCAACTGTCTAGCTATCACGGTTCATGAGATACCTACAGCACTCACCGCGAACCCGCCGCGGCTGTCCGTAACCGGACCCTCTTCGGGGGAGTACCCCCCATCACCGGCGCACCAGAACACACTGTACGCCGTGACCACCCCAGGGACCAATTCAGCACATGGGTGCCAGACGACCCCGTGTATGGCACCCTTGGTCCCATTGTGACGGGTCGAGGTCAATGGCGCCTGGTGTCAGACGGACAGACAGACAGACGGATCGCGGAGTCTTAGTAATAGGGTCCCGTTTTTACCCTTTGGGTACGGAACCCTAAAAATGCACGCTGCAATACTTACATTTCCTATTTACCATTTCATCGTATGAAAGTATCCCATGTCCCATCCAGGGCTTTTTATATATCTACATACCTATGTACCTTTCTAGGTACATTGGAGTTATAAATGTATATGTAGCGGCATAAACGCTGCCACTTAAACTAAAACTTAAAATTCTGTAACCTGCAGGGCATCTTTTGCTCAGAAATTCAACATGTTTCTAGGCCCAAGACTATTCAACATTGCTAATAAACATTTGCACATTTTACATATGACAAAAAGGGAGTGCAAACAGAATGTGATCACTTGGCTTCTATCCTTAAACTATGATGAAACTGAAAAGTTATTCAGCATACTTGCATAATTTCTTCATGTAATAAAAAATATATTAGTTGAATCGTTTATATATTTATTTCTTGAATGGCAGAATAAGTGGACGATAATACATTGATTCATGAGTGCAGCACTTACGTTATTCCACTTGAAAAAGATCTATATCCTAAGCTTTCTCAGGCACACACACACTCACACAAACATTACACCCAACACACACACATACACCCACACACCCCTACACTCACACATACACTCACACACCCCTACAATCATCAGCAGTAACAATTTAAGTTTTTATTTTTTTTGTTTGTTAATTTTAATTCTAGTTTTGCACCAGATAGTCCCTAATTCTTTTGCTCTGTAATGAAACTAATCTAGATTATGAAATTATTCCTGTAACTAAAATACGACATTTTATATGTTATTGATCAACGGTTACAATTTGTTAACGAGGGTGGGCGCTGATACCTATAATTACAAGCCATCAAAAGGACGTTCGTAGGGTGCTGCGCAATCTTGATGTGAACAAGGCTAGTGGCCCCGAGGGATTCCGGCAATTGTTCTCAGAACCTGTGTGCCTGAACTGTCTCCGATCCTGACACGCCTGTTTCGCCTTTCGTATGAGACGGGAAAAGTGCCGAATGCTTGGAAGCAAGCTAACGTTCAGCCTGTGCCCAAGAAGGGCAGTCGGGCTGACCCAGCCAACTACAGGCCCATTTCAATAACGTCCATCCTCTGCAAGAGTATGGAACGAGTTCTCAACTCTAAGCTCCTGGCATACCTAGAAGCTAATGACATCCTCAGTGACCGCCAATATGGCTTCCGCCAAAATCGGTAAACTGGGGATCTTCTAGCGTATGCCATTCACATCTGGAGTGAGGCCATCGAGAGGCACGGGGAAGCGCTTGCCGTCTCCCTCGACATCTCGAAGGCTTTTGACAGGGTCTGGCATGAAAGCCTTATTGGTAAGCTTCCTGCATTCGGTCTGCCCAGTGGTCTGTGCGATTGGATTGCAGACTTCCTGAGGAACCGGTCCATTCGAGTGGTAATTGATGGCCGCTCATCTGACCTACTGTGTATTAATGCCGGTGTCCCTCAGGGGTCGGTTCTCTCAGCAACATTGTTCTTGCTGCACATAAACCATCTGCTAAAACCCGGCACCTTTGGGTATGCGGACGACAGCACTGTTGCTGAGAGATACGTGTCCGACGTGCGCGCCACTGGACCTCAGATCCAGTCTCTCCGGGAGGCCATGGTTGGGCGCTTGAATCTGTCCTTGAAGGCAGTCTCCGAATGGGGCGATGCCAATCTGGTCAAGTTCAATGCTGCTAAGACCCAGGCGTGTCTTTTTTCCGCTAAAAGGAGTCAATTCCACCCGGCTCCTTCTTTCCGAGGTGTAACCGTGCCGATAACGGACCATCTCGACCTTCTTGGTGTTACTTTAATATCGACACTCAATTTTGATCCATTCATTGAGGCAAAGGCTCAGTTGGCTGCAAAAAAGTTAGGGATCCTTGCAAAGGTGAGACGGTACTTCACGCCTGAACAGCTGCTCAATTTGTATAAAGCGCAAGTTCGGTCATGCATGGAGTACTGCTCTCACCTCTGGGACGGATCTGCCAAGTACCAGCTGGATGCACTTGAGTCAATCGAAAAATGGGGCCAAGAGGCTCATTGGCAATCAAGTACTCGTCGAATCTAGGCTCCAGAACCTCGAACATCGGCGCAGAGTTGCCAGCCTGTCGGCTTTTTATCGGTTACATTTCGGGGAGTGTGCGATGGAATTGCATGAACTAATTCCTCCTAGCCCGTTCCATCATCGGCCTACAAGACGTACGGCGATGCGTCATCGGTACATGGTAGACATCCCACCCATACGCACCAAACGTTTTGGGAATACTTTTATTATGCGTACAGCAAAGGAGTGGAATTCCCTGCCGGAGTCTGTATTTAATGTTGGCTACAACCTGGGAGTCTTTAAGTCAAGAGTGAATAGGTTTCTTCTAGGCAAGCGTGCTTCATCGTCGACCACATCGTCGCTTACCATCAGGTGAGATAGTGGTCAAACGCAAGCCTATCAATTAAAAATAAAAAAAAAATAAAAAAAATCTTAGTTTAGGTATTGGCTGCAACTTTAACTTACACCTCTACTTACCTTTTGCATATGTCTTTTTATATTGTAAACCATAACATTTTGTGTTTTTACTTGAAGGTGCAAATAAACTATTTTATTTATTATTTTTTTACTTACAAACTAATGACATGACGTCACACATATCTAGCATCGCGCAAGCAGGGCGGTGACCATAAGCTCTTAGAGCGGTATCAATTTGAGATCGAAAAAGGGACAGATGTATCTGACTTGTATACATTTGTCACCTACTCGATATCAAATTGATACCACTCTCAGAGCTTATGGTCACCCCCCTGTACTCCGACGACAATCGTCGGGTATTTTATACATTTAGTAATTTTTTCATCAAATCCAGACTTCCAAAGCTCTGTTTCGTCCTTAATCATCATCCATTTCGCTACAAATTGCAAAAGTTTGTATTCGCACGCGAACTAGCTTCTTACTGCTCGTTACAGCATCTATCTCTTTCGCACGTGGTGTATATCAACATATAGCATGTATTTTAACCCCGCGCACAAAATAGTTCGTGCCGTCGATTAGGGCAACCTTGTATACGCCCCAATTTACGCACGGCCAGTACTAACTGCGTTAAAATTGCTCGATGCCAAAATATCAATATTGAACCACCTTTTGAACAGTTTTGTTTGCAAAATATTATTGGGTTTACTTATGCTATGTTAGTTATGGAGAAATTCCAGCCATTAAAGTGCGAGTCAACTCGCGCACAAAGGGTTCCGTACCATTATCGCAAAAAAACGGACAAAAAAAACTCGTTTGTTGTATGGGAATCACTTTAATATTTATTTTATTCTGTTAGTATTTGTTGTTATAGCGGCAACAGAAATACATCATCTGTGAAAATTTCAACTGCCTAGCTATCACGGTTCACGAGATACAGCCTGGTGACAGACGGACGGACAGACAGACAGACAGACAGACGGATCGCGGCGTCTTAGTAATAGAGTCCCGTTTTTACCCTTTGGGTAAGGAACCATAAAAAGGCCCACTAATTACATACTTATTCTAATTAAGGTGTCTGAGTTATTGCGTTTATCCAGTTACACGTTAGAATTAGTATTTAGGCAAGCGTGTTACACCGTCGACCACATCATCGTTTACCATTAGGTGAGATAGTGGTCAAGCACGAGACTACCCAGAATAAAAATAAATAAAAATAAAACAAATATTAATTCTAATGATTGTGACTATGTCAGCTTAAAAACAGTTACACGTTGTAAAGGTAGTAGGTACCTACTATAGCAACATCAACAATTTACTTAAGTATCTCTTTACAAAGCCTACAGTCATAAAACTAAACATTTCCAAGCCTATAAATAAAACCACAACCAGTGTACAAAGTGGCTATAAGTACCAAAGTACCAAGTTCATATATTTGAGTGTATTTCAGGCATTCATATAGACTACGGTCGTTGTTCAAACAAAGTGGCTTGTTGTTTGGAACGGGTATTTAGGTTGCCGCCGCGGCTGCGAGACGAGCGACTAACATCTAATGAGTTTGTAAGTCTCAAAGAGATTACATGTAAAGTTTTTGTTGTCTCTGGTTTGTGAATTGTGACGGTGGGTGGTTGGTTTCTGGAAGTTAATGGGGTAGTAGACCACCGTAAAATCCTCCCATCTCGGATAGTTTAACATAAGTTTAACAATCTGGCAGATAGCTAATAGTTCAGTACAAACACGTGCACCTTTTGTCGACGTTTTATAAGTGCCCATGTAGGCCTATGTAAAATAAAAAAAATGATTTTGATTTTGAACATTTTATTAATGTCCCTCGGCAAACTTCGTGTTTCGTTAGTCGTCGGACAACCATCAGTTGCCCTTTGCACTTGGTGCATACGGGACGCTCTCGGGTCGGACTCGCGCACGAAGGGTTCCGTACCCTTATCGCAAAAAAACGGCAAAAAAATCACGTTTGTTGTATGGGAGCCCCACTTAAATATTTATTTTATTCTGTTTTTAGTATTTGTTGTTATAGCGGCAACAGGAATACATCATCTGTGAAAATTTCAACTGTCTAGCTATCACGGTTCATGAGGTACAGCCTCGTGACAGATAGACAGACGGACCGCGGAGTCTTAGTAATAGGGTCCCGTTTTTACCCTTTGGGTACGGAACCCTAAAAATGGGAGAAAACGCTGCTATTTTTACAGCTCTACTATAAGATATTTCACACCGATATCAAAACACTTATTATATACTCAATTTGTAGATTTAAGTAAAACGCAGTGTTTGATGTTAGTGACATGTAATCAGCTGTTTCTCTTTTTTTTGTTAACAGGTGACAAATAACATCTAAATTAAACCTAAGGATTGCACACATTTTGCGTGCTTAAGTTTCGCCAAAGGCTTAGTTAGAACATCAGCAATCATTGACTGTGTAGGTATAAATTTAATTTCAATGTGTTGATGTGTTACTGTATCTCGTATGAAGTGATGCTTTATATCTATATGTTTAGTGCGTGAATGATACGTGTCATTATGAGCTAATTTTATGGAGCTTTGATTGTCTGAGTATATGACTATGGAATGAGTGGGGATGAGAAGGAGTTCATTAATGAGGGTTCTTAGATAAATGGCTTCTTTGCAAGCTTCAGCTAGAGCCATGTATTCAGCTTCCGTTGTGGAAAGAGCAACTGTTCGCTGCTTGCGAGCTTCCCACGAAATAGGTCCTCCGCTCATTATGAAAACGTATCCAGTAAATGATTTCCGATCCACCATATTGTTTCCATAGTCTGCATCTACGTAACAAGTAGGATAAAACAGACTTGTCTTATTGTAACTAAGTTTAAGTTCCTTAGTACCTTTCAGGTAGCGAAGAACTCGCTTAGCGGCCCTCCAGTGTACCTCCCCGTAAGGTGCATTGAACTGGGAAAGGTACGGGACCGAGTGAGCAATGTCAGGTCTTGTACAAATGGCAATGTACATTAAAGAGCCGATAAGTTCTTGATAAGGAACTTCAGCTTTCGGTTCTTCTTTTTCAGGAAGAGAAAGCTTTAGTCCTGGTACCAGGGGTGTTGAGACAGTAATTGCGTCTGTCATGTTATATTTGTGTAAAAGTTTCTCTTTTAGTTTGATCGAGAGAAATGGAGTCGTCATTATGTGTAACTCTCATTCCTAGACAATCCTTTAGAATGCCAAGGTCTTTTACAATAAATTGTTTCTGGAGTTTCTTTTTGAAGTTTCTCTTTAACGTGTCGTTTGTGCTTACGATGTAAAAATCATCTACAAATACAGCTACCAGAAGCAGATCATTTGCATCTCGTCTAAAATAGAGACAATGTTCGGTTGCTGTTTGTGTTAACGACAGTTTGCGCATAGCATCGCACACCTTAATATTCCACTGTCGTGGAGCCTGTTTGAGGCCGTAAAGAGCCTTTTTGAGCAGACACACTTTGTTCTTTGGGTCAGTAGAGAAACCCTCTGGTTGCTCCATGTAGATTTCTTCTTCAAGATCTCCATTTAGGAATGCGGTTTCTACATCAAGATGGTCAACCTGTAACCCTCGATGCGCAGCAAAAGCTATCAAAAGACGTACTGAAGATAGTCTAGCAACTGGTGAGAAAGTTTCCCCGTAATCAACTCCTGCTACCTGGGTGAAGCCTTTAGCTACTAATCTAGCCTTATACTTGGTAACTTGACCACTTGTGTCCTTTTTGATCTTGAAGACCCATTTACATTTTGTTGTTTTTCTGCCAGCAGGCCTGTCAACGAGAACCCAAGTTCCATGTTTCGACAATGAATTATATTCCGCTTGCATTGCCTCGATCCACTTTTCTTTATTTGGGTGGACAGTTACTTCTTTATATGATTCTGGTTCCAGTTCTACCATGTTCGAGTATTCTAGTCTCTCAGGAGGACGCCTCGATCGAGTAGGATATCTCGTATTCGGTTCATGAGATGGCTCTACAGTTGGTTCAGAATCAGAAGGAGATACTTCCGGTATCACAATATCTTCAGAAGCTGATAAATACTCCGTTGACGATGTTTGTGGTATCTCAGAAGTGTCCAGTGGTGGCTGACGTTGCTGTTGTGAAACAAGTTCTTGATCCAATGAAGATGGTTGCTCGTCAACAAATGGTATAGCTACTTCATCTAGAAGTGAGTCTTGCGTGCTACTATCAGAATTCTTAGATTCTGTATGCATTTTGTCTTCTATGAAGACCACATCTCTCGCAATTATAATTGTCCGAGGATTTTTTGGATCTATAAGGCGATATCCTTTACTTTCAGTAGCATAGCCCACAAAAATGCATGACTGGGTTTTTGATTCTAGTTTTGTCCGTTTTTCTTTAGGCAAAAGAACGTAAGCTTGACAACCAAACACTCTTAAATGAGAGGTCGATTTTCTGCTTGGTCCACAGTTCCTCTGGAATCTTGTTATTTAAAGATTGTGTCGGTACACGATTCTTTAAATAAATTGCTGTATTTACGGCTTCTCCCCAATATGCTAAAGGAAGTTGTGAGTCTTTAAGCATTGATCTGGCTTTTTCAATAATAGTACGGTTTGCGCGTTCAGAAACTCCATTCTGCTGGGGTGTGTACGGAATCGTAGTTTGGTGGATTATACCGTTTTCCTTGAGAAATGTAGTCATGTCTCTGTTTACATATTCGCGACCATTATCGGAACGTAAGATTTTTATCCGTTTGCCCGTTTGATTTTCAACTAAATGCTTAAATTCAACAAACTTTGTAAAAACATCGGCCTTTGATTTTAAAAGATATCCAAAAGTTTTGCGACTAAAATCGTCTGTAAAAGTAAGTAAATAAAGAGCTCCACCCCACGAGTGCGTACTCATAGGTCCGCATAAGTCCGAATGAATTAATTCTAAGACTTGACTCGATCTACTTTTCGATTTTACAAAAGGTTTTCTCGCAAGTTTGTCTTGTAAACATGGTACGCAAGTTTCAGTGTAAGAGGCACTGAAATCTATTCCTATACCTTTATTTTTAAGGATATGCATACTTTTTGCATTTAGATGGCCAAGGCGCCTATACCATAGCATAGCAGACTCTTTAGTGGTTGTACACAGGGCATGTGAACTCATGTCAAGTCTATACATGCCTTTATGGTTTGAAGCTGTAGCAATGACATTTCCTGTCACTTGACAACCGCTGCTTTCAAAGATTTGAGCACGTTTCGATGTAAATAAAACATCGAAACCTTTTTTTACCATATTGCTAACAGATAATAGGTTGGTAGCTAGGTTTGGAACGTATAGTACATCGCTGATTTTATTGACACTATCAGAAATATTTACATGAACAGTACCTTTGCCTTCACTCAACAGCTGCTCTTTATTAGCAACTGTTATCGGCGAGACGTAGGAATACATATTCTCATACCACTCTTTCCTGTTGCTCATGTGGCAACTTGCACCAGAGTCTATGAACCACTCATGTGAACTGTAAGGAGGAAGGACATTAATGAAACATGACGAAAGTGTGAACTGTGATGTATAATTTGTACAATTATTTTCAGTCAAAACATTTTTTGGGTTCTTTGCCGAAACTTTCTTTTTGTTTCTACATTCTGAGACTAAATGTCCTAACTTTTTACAATATGAGCAAAACTTCTTATTCGAGTTCTTATCGTAAAGCGCCGTGTTCACGGAAGATATAGGTCCTGAGGTACGAAGATCTTCCTTCAATAAGGCTGCTACGACTGACTCTGTGGTCAATTTTGCTTCAGGGGAATGTTCTAGTGCCATAACTAACGAGTTGTACTTATCAGGTAGTCCAGTGAGTAATATGATCGCCACAAACTCGTCTTCCACTCCTGCTCCAATAGCAGTCAACTGTTGTTGAATGGCCAGGGTATTGTTGACGTACTCTTGCATACCTGATGACTTATTTAGTTCATTGCTAAGAAGCTTTTTCATAAGCGTAAGTCTTCTCATCAAACCACTATTAGCATACGCTGTTTTTAAGCAATTCATAGTTTCATAGGCTGTTTTCGCAGATCTGATTACTGGATAAACCGACTCGTCGCACGCTAGGCAAATTTTTGCTTTTGCTCTTTCATCTTTCCGCTTGATGATAGGGTCCGTGAGGTCTAGCTCCTTGCTGATGACCACGTCCCATAAGTCGAGTTCAACTAACATGCATTCAACGCTGAAGATCCAGTTAGGGAAATTGTTTCCCGTCAGCTTTTTGAACGTTAACGAACTAGATGTTGATTTTTCCATCGCTGAGTCGCCCATAACCACTTATTATATACTCAATTTGTAGATTTAAGTAAAACGCAGTGTTTGATGTTAGTGACATGTAATCAGCTGTTTCTCTTTTTTTTTGTTAACAGGTGACAGTAGTTTGAACCTTACATCAAATAATACTTTCTATGGCCAGAGTGTTGGCATTGTAACCAAAGTAACCAAGAAGGTTTAACAAAAACAAAACAACAATAAATTGTACGCAGTTCTGAATTCAAGTTGTAATACACGATAAATCTCATAAGATGGACATGGAAATTAGCATCGTTTGTATTTGGAAATGCGATGATTGCCGAGGGACATAGAAAATAGTTTGTACTTTACCTACCTACCTATGTCGAAAACCGGGTGTAGAATTAGCGCACTGGCCAGTTTGCTGCATTATTATTATAATTAGCACGTAAAAAGTAGTTTGCTGTGCTTCCTCTTGACGTAATTTGCTATACATAATACAAAAAAACGCGGCATTCCAGTTTTCCTAGAAGATCTAACGGCAGGACAGGCCTAATAGGTACCTACTGAACCTGAGTGGTACACTTAGGTTTAATGTAGCAAGAACATTGTTTCCCTGAACTCCTTAATAAGGCTTTGCTACTTACGAGGGGAGATCCAAAAACTCGCAGAATATTTGCCTGAAAATACATCTATCTACGTTTTAAAGAAATTATACCGCGAACTCCCTATGTAACAGACATCAGAAACAACATTAAACAGAAACATTTATTTTTGTAGATATTATATAGAAACTATAGCCCACAAAAAAATGAGAATAAACATGTAAGTGCTTCTTGTAAATACATAGAGGAAAGACAACATACCAATTTAGTAGGTACAAAGGTACTGCTAATTTCTTTAGAAATTTCTTCTAGGAGACATAGGTGCGAAAAGAGACCGGCTTAATTTTTACCCGCCTGCCGAAGTAGGTTAATGTGTTTATCAGTCCATGTATGTATGTTTGTTCCTATGTGGCGTTCTAGAGATCAAACGCGTTGGCCGATTTTGATGATTCTTACGTCAATCAATTCGTCTTAACCTTGCGAGTGTCACTGGCCATATTAAAATTGGAAAATAGAAAAATGGCGGATGTTTGGCGTCTTATTGTGGGGTCCAATTCTTTTTCTTACACGCCCATCGTGCCGTTTTCAAAATAAAGGGTTTTATATACTTCTAGTTTTGGTCAGCCAGCTCGCGAATATGTATCCTCCGACTGCACAGCATGATTTTTTTCTTGTTAACATCTTTTTAGTTCGCTTCTTAAGCAGTCGGGTCTTTAAATTTTTTTAATTTACTTTTTCTTCTATTATTTTCCGTAACGTAGCTACTAATTAAAATCGAAAGAAAAAAGAAAGCCCCTTTAAATGACGACGTCTTGCAACCCTCTCACTCACCCCTCTGCGCTCCCCTTAATTACAATTTAGCCCAAATGCCTGAAATTCCACTTCCCGTCTTAAAAATGCTTCAGGCATCTGAAAATTATCGGCAATTTTATTTTCCTAAAGATTTTTGAAAATTGAAGGTTTGTTCGATGCCCTTATTTATTTATATGTTGAAGAAGCGTTTAGGTATTTTGTTTAATGAAGAAAGCATTGCAACTACCTGAAGACAAGAGAGGCAGAGGACGACCTCCGGCAACGTGGTTGACTAGTATGACGAAACTCCTTTTGGAGGAAGAATTGCCCGACCCAATAACCCTGGACAGATTTTCCTGTTGTCACGAAATTAGGAGAGCTGATCCCACGTTTAGTGGGATAGAGGTAGGAAAAAATCGGCCAAGTGCGAGTCGGACTCTCGCACGAAGGGTTCCGTACCATTATCGCAAAAAACGGCAATAAAATCAATTTTGTTGTATGGGAGCCCCACTTAAATATTTATTTTATTCGGTTTTTAGTATTTTTTGTTATAGCAGCAACAGAAATACATCATCTGTGAAAATTTCAACTGTCTAGCTATCACGGTTCATGAGATACAGCCTGGTGACAGACAGACAGACGGACCGCGGAGTCTTAGTAATAGGGTCCCGTTTTTACCCTTTGGGTACGGAACCCTAAAAAGAGGTAATTTTGTACGTCAGACGAGAGATGTAAACCGTAGAGGAGCAGATTTTCCCTTTACATTATATAACTCCGGCCGGACAACTGTAGCATATGGACACAAACTGCAGTGGTCAATCTGGACATCTCTTACCGGATTGCAGGATCAAGATAAAAAAAAACCGGCCAAGTGCGTATCGGACTTCGCACATTTAGGTTTCCGTTACCAAACCGCAAAATCAAGTTGGTTGTAATAGGAAAAAAGAGGAAATTTCAAAGAAAAATCTGATTTATCAATATTATTGGTATTTTTTTGTAAAATACAAATAAAATCTTCGGATCAAAATTTTGTAAAAAAAAACAGAATTTGGTGGCTTCTCATTCCTTTGTTTTCCTATATTTTTTAAAAAACAACAAAAAGTACATTATTTATCTACTCAACGAGCTCTAAACAAGGATATCCCACTCGGTGGGTCAATTTTTTGTATAAATATCGGTCGGACATAACGGAGTGAAATCGATAAAAAACAGGAAGAAGAATTAAATAAGTATCTAAGTAAGACATTGGTAATTTGTGTCTCACAAACTGATGAAAATCACAGCCAAGCCTCCAGCATCGGCAATTGGCCTTTAATCTGCCATATTCCGTCCAAACACCGTCCGCCTCTAACCGACGTTTAATCGCTGAAATCGAGTCGAAATTTAATTAATCGTTAACGAAGTGCGAACATTTTGAGCGTCGGTTTGAAGGCGAGTGATGAATCGAACTCGCGACGCGACTGGCCGGGCTAATTGATTAAACCACTTTTACTCTCCTTTATTGGTTTGGGTATCAAAACTGTTTGTCACTTTGGATTTTTGTTGTTGATCTGTTGTTCAATTTTACATTTTGTTCATATTAGCCAATTTGACCCGGCTCCATCTTTTCGAGGCCATCTTGGCGTAACATGACATCGACACTAACTTTTGGCCCATACATTTAGGCAAAGGCTCAACTGGCTGCAAAAAATTTGAGGATCCTTGCGAAGGTACTTCACGCCAGAACAACTGCTATCACTCAACGTCTATCTTCTTTCTACCACCTTTATGCTGATGATTTCCAAATTTATACTCAAGCCTCTCTCGGCGAGTTATCATACGCTATTGAGACTATTAATACGGACCTGGCTCGAATTGGTGACTGGAGCACTGAGTTTGGGCTGAAAATCAATCCGACGAAAACTCAAGTGGCTGTTGTGGGAAGTTCCCGAACGGTCTCTAGGATTGATTGGGCGACACTTCCCCAGGTTTCTTTCAACAACACAATTGTTCCTATAGCTCACACTGTGAAGAACCTGGGGATTTATATAGACAGCACCCTTTCCTGGATCAAACAATTGCAGGTGGTCAGTCGTAAACTGTTTGCGTCTGCGGGCTCCCTGAGACGCCTTCGTAACTTTCTTCCTATCACCACTAAAATTGCGATAGCACAATCTCTTCTTCTCCCTATCCTGGACTATGCTGATGCCAGCTATCTCGATCTCACCCAAGACCAATTGAACAAGCTTGAGCGACTTCAAAATCTCCGTATCAGGTTCATATTTGGTTTGCGCAAGTATGACCATGTTTCTGAATTCCGAACCAAGCTCAAATGGCTCAAATGGCCGGAATGCCCACATACTTTCATTGCTATATAATGTACTCTTTAATCCTTCTAGTCCTTTTTATCATAAAGAACGCTTTCAGTTCCTCTGTGACACACATTCTCGGTCCTTGAGATCATCGGAAAACCTAAAATTAAGCATTCGTATGCATTCCACATTGTTCTTCGACAAATCTTTCACGGTTCAAGCAGCTCGTTTGTGGAATGCATTACCTATTGAGGTAAGACGTGCGCAAACATTACCTATATTTAAAAAAAATGGTGAAAGCAAGTTCGACCATGCATGGGTACTCATCTCTGGGACGGATCTGCAAAAATACCAGCTTGATGCACTAGAGTCGATCGAAAAACGGGTCAAGAGGCTCATCGGCAATAAGGCTATGGTTGAGTTAAAGCTCCAGAGCCTTGAACATCGTCACCAAGTTGCCAGCTTGTCGGTTTTTATCGGTTGCATTTCGAGGAGTGTTCAATGGAACTACAAGACGTACGGTGAAGCGCCATCGGTACCTACATGGTGGACATCCCACCCATTTGCACTAAACGTTTTGGCAATACTTTCGTTATGCGTACAGCTAAGGAGTGGAATTCCCTGCTGGAGTGTGCGTTTCCCGATAGCTACAACCTAGAGGTATGTAAGTCAGGAGTGAGTAGGTTACTTCTAGGCAAGCGTGCTTCACCGTCGACCACATCATCGTTTACCATTAGGTGAGATAGTAGTCATGCGTGAGCCTATATAACAAAAAAAAATGTATTCGTTTACTTGCGTTCCATAATGTTACAAATTATGAGCCCTAAAGTATCTTGGCTAAATAATAACAGCCGCAAGGGTCGATCTTCAAGGTTCAGCAACGCTTGCCTAGGTCGGTCTGTGGATGGGTGACCATCTTAACATACCGAGGCTCCTTCGTGTCTTGGAAAGCATGGTAAGCTGTTGGTCAATGTACTATAGACAGGTACTTTAAAGATGAGTACCTAGTTAAACTTTATAATATCTTTTCAAACTTGTCAGTAATCACTAACCATCAAGATTTTCGGATATTTAACTCAAGTAAGAGCCTATTACGAATAATGGCTAAAGATTGCTCGCTACATAGATTCTGCGTACCGAGAAACTTGATTTCCCGTTGAAACAAGGAGCACGAGAGCTTCCACTTCATAAAATGACTTGTAAGTTGTAAGCCGATTTAAAGTCGAAAACTACGAATTCCGCGCGGTTCCCACATGTCGGGACTTCGGGAGAATTACCTAACTATTTCGGCGTTCTTGTTATGTGTGAACTGAGATAATAGAAAATGGACGATATGACATAGGAAACAAATGACAATAGATACGTTTGCGAGTGTCGAAGTTCATTTTAGTCTTCAGTGGCCCGGAAATGTGCGCTTTCCTGAACATCTTCTTCTTCGTTGGTACCTACACTCTTGACAGTTTGAACGTGGTCAGCATATTATAGTGAGACACCGGCAGGCTTATTACGTAAAAAGCAATCAGCAATCAATGCGCGATCAAACGCTTTATGTCTTAAAAGTCATAATTACCTACAGTGTAGGTATGGTAGATCCTACACAATCGTTTGCTTATCGCTCGCTGTTTGTCAAAAACACTTTTAATTAAAAATAGCCAATAATTTTAAAACCTCTGTATTGTAGAGCAATTATTGCGTAAGAATCGCTATCGTTTTGCTCTTGCAAGAAACGTAATAAGCACGTGGGGCCATCATGATTGGCCTCACGATGCAACGCCACCACGTTCCTGAACCTAAGCATA
This sequence comes from Orthosia incerta, assembly GCA_948252205.1. NCBI lineage: Eukaryota > Metazoa > Arthropoda > Insecta > Lepidoptera > Noctuidae > Orthosia > Orthosia incerta. The sequence continues at coordinate 7,557,803 of OX411760.1, forward strand.
AAAAAAGCTTCTGACTGAAACTAACAAGCCTATACATCTCGTTGCAGCACTGCAAATGCCTCCTCACTGTGAGAGGGAATGGGCTATGGTCAATGATTCTAATAAACAGATACGTTATACACTCACAAAACAATCGAAACAAGTGTGCCGTGCATTAGCGGCAGCACACATACACACTTTTTATACATCTGACATTTCACTACAAATCGAAAGGGATGGCTTGATAAAACCAACAAGAAAAAAAGAGACAGCTAGTGTTTGTCACTTGCGTGTGAATGTAAACAAACATTATTCTGACCAACAATGTTTTTTTCTTTTGACATAAACTAAAGAGAAAAGTCACAATTGTGACGTATTCGAGTCTTAAACTTAAAAACGCAAAATTTTAACTTTTTAATTCAAGAACGCAAAAATCCCCACTCAGCTCATTTCCTCGATCTGTGTCTACGGACAGTATGAACTTCCTGCCATTTTCGGGGATCAAGGAATGAACAAGAATAGCATTGTAAGGGAAGGCAGCCATAAAACTGTGTATCTTGGACGCACAGTTCATTAGTAGCGGTCTCAGAGCCCGATAAAAGGGCACCGAGTTTAAGCTGCTTTGCGCGACTCATTACTGCTTATTTTTCTTTTTGTCTCTGGTTATGAAATATATTTTTTTGTGGTTTGGTTTGCATCATTTTGTTTTGTTTACTGTTGAATTAATGAGGTTGGTGTAAATTGTGTCTAGGTTCCATAATTTACTTGATATTTTGTTGCCTCGGTTTCAATCGTCTTTTTGAAAGACGGATGTCTTAATTTGTACCTATTAAAGAAAACCGTTTGATTTCCAAGAGTAGGCCATCCTCTATTGTCTCTAGCTTCGTGTTTTGAAAGACGGATGTCTGAATTTGTACCTATTAAAGAAAACCGTTTGATTTCCAAGAGTAGGCCATCCTCTATTGTCTCTAGCTTCGTGTTTTGAAAGACGGATGTCTGAATTTGTACCTATTAAAGAAAACCGTTTGATTTCCAAGAGTAGGCCATCCTCTATTGTCTCTAGCCTCGTGTTTTGAAAGACGGATGTCTGAATTTGTACCTATTAAAGAAAACTGTTTGATTTCCAAGAGTAGGCCATCCTCTATTGTCTCTAGCCTCGTGTTTTGAAAGACGGATGTCTGAATTTGTACCTATTAAAGAAAACCGTTTGATTTCCAAGAGTAGGCCATCCTCTATTGTCTCTAGCCTCGTGTTTTGGAAGACGGATGTCTGAATTTGTACCTATTAAAGAAAACCGTTTGATTTTCAAGAGTAGGCCATCCTCTATTGTCTCTAGCCTCGTGTTTTGGAAGACGGATGTCTGAATTTGTACCTATTAAAGAAAACCGTTTGATTTCCAAGAGTAGGCCATCCTCTATTGTCTCTAGCCTCGTGTTTTGAAAGACGGATGTCTGAATTTGTACCTATTAAAGAAAACCGTTTGATTTCCAAGAGTAGGCCATCCTCTATTATCTCTAGCCTCGTGTTTTGAAAGACGGATGTCTGAATTTGTATCTATTAAAGAAAACCGTTTGATTTCCAAGAGTAGGCCATCCTCTATTGTCTCTAGCCCCGTGTTTTGAAAGACGGATGTCTGAATTTGTACCTATTAAAGAAAACCGTTTGATTTCCAAGAGTAGGCAATCCTCTATTGTCTCTAGCCTCGTGTTTTGAAAGACGGATGTCTGAATTTGTACCTATTAAAGAAAATCGTTTGATTTCCAAGAGTAGGCCATCCTCTATTGTCTCTAGCCTCGCGTTTTGAAAGACGGATGTCTGAATTTGTACCTATTAAAGAAAACCGTTTGATTTCCAAGAGTAGGCCATCCTCTATTGCCTCTAGCCTCGTGTTTTGAAAGACGGATGTCTGAATTTGTACCTATTAAAGAAAACCGTTTGATTTCCAAGAGTAGGCCATCCTCTATTGTCTCTAGCTTCGTGTTTTGAAAGACGGATGTCTGAATTTGTACCTATTAAAGAAAACCGTTTGATTTCCAAGAGTAGGCCATCCTCTATTGTCTCTAGCCTCGTGTTTTGAAAGACGGATGTCTGAATTTGTACCTATTAAAGAAAACCGTTTGATTTCCAAGAGTAGGCCATCCTCTATTGTCTCTAGCCTCGTGTTTTGAAAGACGGATGTCTGAATTTGTGCCTATTAAAGAAAACCGTTTGATTTCCAAGAGTAGGCCATCCTCTATTGTCTCTAGCCTCGTGTTTTGAAAGACGGATGTCTGAATTTGTACCTATTAAAGAAAACCGTTTGATTTCCAAGAGTAGGCCATCCTCTATTGTCTCTAGCCTCGTGTTTTGAAAGACGGATGTCTGAATTTGTACCTATTAAAGAAAACCGTTTGATTTCCAAGAGTAGGCCATACTCTATTGTCTCTAGCCTCGTGTTTTGAAAGACGGATGTCTGAATTTGTACCTATTAAAGAAAACCGTTTGATTTCCAAGAGTAGGCCATCCTCTATTGTCTCTAGCCTCGTGTTTTGAAAGACGGATGTCTGAATTTGTACCTATTAAAGAAAACCGTTTGATTTCCAAGAGTAGGCCATACTCTATTGTCTCTAGCCTCGTGTTTTGCGCGGGCGCTGACCAAGGGTAGCTGTCAAGAGATAAAAGTATGCCATTAAGGACCTACAACCGCTTTAGTGCCGTAAAACGGTAACTTTCTAAAGCATACACCTTAAGGCGCCTCCCCGAGCAAAATGCCGCGCTAGTCGTTTTTGTGCAGTTTTTAAGAGCTATCTATTCTTTATTTAAAAAGAAATATCAATTAATAAAATTACATTTAATTTCTACTTATTCTTGATTCTAAAATGCGTATATTGTATCGCCTTAACGCCTTTTATGTGCCTCATCAGCTGGTTTCCTTGATTGGCATAAAGTGCTTACTTTTATGCACTTGACTGCAACCACAAATACATTAAGTTTTGGGTTGGGAATGGTAACTTTGTAACCCTCAGGCCTACTTGCTAACATAACTCAGAGTTAGTTTCTAACAATAGTTTAAGGCCGTACCCTGACCAAAATATCAGCATGAGATATGAGCATTCCTATTGGCCTAGCGGCACTGGTGGCGCATGAATTACGGTAGTGAATACGCCCAGAATTTAGAATAAAATGTTTATAAAATCGAATATTGGTCTTTTGAAAAAAATAAAACTTACAAAATGTTCATTATCAAATTGTCTATCCATTAGTGTTAGTATAATAGTACATTATGGTACAAGTGTGCAATGTTGGTGATTACCGCTGAGGCGTCATTGAGACCCGAGCCGTAGGTGAGGGTCTTAAGAGAGCCGAGGACGGTAATCATCAATACACACGTGTATCATACGACGTTTTTCAACACACTTGTGAAGAAAATAATACAAAAAAAGTATTTTTAACAGTAAAAACGAGTTGTGAAATTTTTTCAAAATGGCGGGCAAAATTAATTAATTTTCCTATGCGCGCGCATCTTACAATGGCGATCGGCCATAGACTAAAATAATGTTTTTTTTTTTTATTTTGGCTTATCGTGGATAGAGTTTTAACCACGTACAAAATAGGAAATTTAAATTTTTCATAATTACAGAGCAAATTAAATTTATATTTGAGTGAAAGTTTTATTTATTAAGCACGTACAAGTTGAAATTAATACGAAGTTGCATGAAATGAGCAAGCAATAGGTACATTCATTTATTTGTACTATTGAGCACGACCTTTTTTGTTTCGAAACTTTTTTAAGAACAAAGCAACTCAACCAATAAATTAAAAAAAAAAATGTATAACTCACTTTGTGAATAATAGTAATGAAAAAGTCACAGTTTGATAACAGGCATCATTATGTGCCTAATTGCGGTGAAATTAGAGCCACTTTATGAGCAAGTGTGTTGAAAAAAATAATTAATGAACACTTTACGAGGAGATGCATGCTATCAATAATTATTTCACATTTTTATGGTTTTGTTGGAAGGAGATTAGTGACACATATAACTCTTCAAAAAAAAAGTGTACTACCATTTTAGAATCAACATTATGTAGAAATTTAATGTATTTTATTAATTGTTATTTCTTTTTAAATAAAGAGTAGATAGCTGTATAATGGCGGTATACCCATACCTGGCCGGGCTACCGGCTGGAAGAGGCCTCAGCAGCCTTGGGGTCCAAATAACCCCAAAAAGGTCTGGTGCAGAAGGCAAGGGGAAACCACTGCACTATCTTCCCAAGAAAGTCATCATGCAAGCACAACTAAAGAGATCGCTTTTGCCATGTGACCCGCTTAGCGACCGGCGCCGTACTGCGTCCGGGGCAGACGGTGTGAAGTGGACTACCGGCCGTGCGGCTGTAGGAGACCAGGCAGCGCACGGAAGCACTGCTACTGGAATGCCTCTTAAACTACGTCAAGTCCAGAAGATAGGTACGTGGAATGTACGTGGTTTACTCATGCCAGGAAAATTGGAGATCTTGGAAAAGGAAATAACCAGATGTGAATTAAATATCTGCGGCCTTAGTGAGACACACTGGCGAGGAAATGGGCACTTCCGGACCGAAAGACACGCCATATTTTTTTCGGGCAATGACAGTGCAAGCCGGAATGGAGTTGCTTTTGTCGTCCCCAAGCAACTGATGAATTGCGTGTTGGGTTATGAGCCTGTAAGTGATCGACTTCTGAGTATTAAACTTAAGGCTTCACCGGTTAATCTCAATATCGTGCAGATCTATGCCCCCACAAGCTCAGCTAGTGATGATACTATCGAGAAATTCTACCGTGAGCTCGAAACTACCATCTCTAAAATCCCCGCTAGAGAAATGCTTATGATCGTGGGTGATTTCAACGCCAAAATTGGTAAAAACTCACATCAGCTGAACCACTGCGTAGGTAAATTCGGACTAGGACAGCGTAACGAGAGAGGCGATCGATTAATACAGTTTGTAGCTGATAACAATCTGGTTATTTCAAACAGCTTATTTCAGCATCATCCTCGTAGGCTGTATACTTGGACGTCACCTGATGGACAGTATCGTAACCAGATCGACTACATACTCGTTAGGTCACGCTGGCGAACCTCGGTCAGGAATGCGCACACTTTACCCGGAGCGGACTGTGGATCAGATCACCAACTGCTCATTTCCAAAATGCATCTCAAGCTGCGAGCAGCCAGAAAACTCGACCAGCGTTCAAGGATCGAAGTGAAGGACAGCACAAAATTTATGACAGCATTGAAACAAAATTGGTGTGAGTGGGCGGATGCAGATCTTAAAGTAAAGAACCCAGATGAGCTATGGGAAAGTGCAAAAAGCCTGATAGAGCGCGCGGTCAACATTTCCAAACCGCCTGCAGAGACTCGTAAACGCCAACAGTGGATGAGCGACAGCACTCTCGCACTGGTTGAGGAAAGACGTAGATTAAAAGCATCGGGCGCCGATGTGAGATCCCTCAACCGACAGTCCGCGCAGATACAAGCAGCTTGCAGACGAGACCGGAACACCAGCTTACGTAAAATATGCGAAGAAGTCGAGTCTCATAGCGATAAAAATGAGTCCAGGGATTAACATCACAAAATACGCTCGATTACGAAATCAGTCTCTTCTAAGACCTGGGCGATTGAAAACAGTCGAGGGGAAATGGTCATTGAGCTGGAAGATATTTCCGAGACGTGGAAGCAGTACTGCCAATCTTTGTACGAGGACCCTCTATCCAAGGATTTCGCTCCTACGGAACCCAACAATGAAGACATGGAGCCAGACATTCTTAAAGAAGAAGTCGAAGCTGCCATCAAACATCTGAAGAATGATAAGGCCACTGGCAAAGATGCTATACCAATAGAGACCATTAAGGCCGCAGGTGAACAGGGGGTACAGATGATTCATACCATCTGTAACAAAATATGGAAAAGCGGAACATGGCCTAAGGAATGGGCTCACACTGTCTTCATTCCACTTCATAAAAAGGGTTCCACAAAGAAGTGCAGCAACTACCGCCTGATTGCACTAATATCACACGCAAGCAAAATTTTGCTGCACGTGTTAAACGAGCGACTGAAAACCTACTTGTCCAAGGAAGTTGCACCTGAACAGGCAGGGTTTGTAAAGGGAAAGGGCACTCGAGAGCAGATCTTCATAGTTCGCCAAATTATTGAGAAAGCCCGAGAGTTCAACAAGCCCACTTATATCTGCTTCGTTGACTTTTCCAAGGCATTTGACTCGGTGAAATGGCCTGTGCTGTGGAGCTCCCTTCTTGCTATGGGCACTCCCAAACACCTTGTGCATCTTTTGAGGCGTCTTTATGAGGACGGAACAGCGTCAGTGAGGACGGATGGCGTACTATCGAAGGTCTTTCACCCCAGTGCAGGCGTCCGTCAAGGATGTATAATCTCGCCGCTATTGTTCAACATCTACACTGAGCTTATAATGCGGATTACCCTTGAGGACTGGACGGATGGTGTATCGATAGGAGGTATAAGAGTATCGAACCTGCGATATGCGGACGACACTACGCTGTTCGCGACTAGTGCTGACCACATGGAACGGTTGCTATCCAAGATGGAACATACCAGCTCAGCATTCGGTTTGAGAATTAACAGAACCAAGACGAAGATGATGATTGTCGATCGCATTAACGAAAATTCGCCAGAAGTCACTCAAATCGCGAATTGTGACGTCGTACAATCATACGTCTACCTGGGCGCGTTAATATCGAACCACGGTGGTTGCGGGGACGAGATCAAGCGACGCATGGCTATGGCCAGGTCTGCCATGGATAGGCTGAAGAAAATATGGAGGAATCACAATATCACCAAAGCCACGAAAACCCGGCTCATACGGGCACTTGTGTTCCCCATATTTCTATACGCAGCCGAGACCTGGACGCTGAGAGACACTGAGAGGAAGAGAATAGACGCTCTGGAAATGTGGTGCTGGAGAAAAATGCTTGGAGTGTCGTGGACTGAGTTTCGCACTAACATATCCATCCTTCAAGAACTCGGTATCAGGCAGCGTCTATCGGCTATAGTACAAGCTCGAGTACTCCAGTTCTTTGGACACGTGTCCCGACGAGGCAACGACTCTATCGAGCGGCTTGTAGTTCAGGGTAGAGTGGAAGGAATGAGAGCGCGTGGCAGGTCGCCCATGCGATGGACCGACCAGATTAAGTCTGCAGTGGGTGGCCCATTGCATGAGTGCACACGAATAACAGCCGATAGAGAGGGATGGCGCCGCATCGTTAAACATATTATGGCAACCCGAAGTCTCACTGCAACATGATGACCACGACCGCTCTGCCAAGAGTGTACCGACGAAGAAGAAGATAGCTCTTAAAAACTGCACAAAATTCGACTAGCGCGGCGTTTTGCTCGGGAAGGCGCCATAAATAACAAATCAGTCATATATATTGGCCGTGTAGCGTCGCAGAGTGGCGCAAGCGGGCCTTACAGATTACAAAAGTATTCTGACTGCCTCTATGACGATGTTACCCCAGGTGTACCACAAACGAGTTTAATTTTAACCAACAAGAGTTTTGTGGGTGTTTCAAACCTTAATGACCTTCCTGACCTCACCCCCCATTTTCTCTTCCAAGGGATAAATACTTTTAAAACAAAATAAAACGAACTCATCAGTTGCAGTATTATAAGTTTATTTGCTAATAAAATCATCTTGGTCGTCGGGGTCGGTCCGTATTTTTTTTTGTATTTTTATATTTTGCTTCGTAAAAAAATATTAATCTTGCATACTCGTTGAACCATAGACGTGCTTGTGTCGTTTTGAAACTTTTTGACTCCGGGTATAATACTGGCACAATGAGAATTTGTTGTTCTTTAAAAATATTTAAATATAACATAAGCATACAAAACATTTAACCTTTACTCTGTAACTTACACAAAACATTATAATTACCTACCTACCTATGTTAATGTCAACTGTTAAGCTAAAGTAATCCAGTTGACTTTACTTAACAAAAACATGAATTCATGATTACTTAGATAAATTGCAATTAAGGTTAAGTTGGTACGATATACCTACTTGCTTTGAGATATAAGTCTTGAAAGATAAATTAAAAGGAAAAGTAGACTTATGAACTGACCGCTGTCAGGATACTTCAATGGACATAGGCTACCCATCCGAAAGAAATGGGTGCCCTTATGAAATATTGAGAATGGCGTAAGATCAACTTGACACCTGAATGTATAACTGAGTTCAGATCTTTAACAAAAGAAAAAAACTATGAATTATTTTTTTCAACAAGCGAAGGTTTTTGATCTGTAATATCCTTGTTAGGTCTTAGAAATCTTCGCTTTTGTTAGGTTAGGAATATAACCTTTTGGCGAAAAAATACAAGGATTTTTTATAGGCCTCCGGCCAAAAGTTTTCTTCATTACAAGATGGATTTGACAGCTCAAGTTTTATACTATATTTGTGAATGTTTTGGTATTAATCTAATTTTGAGGGACGGTTGGTGTGGGCGGACGAACCTTGTTTGTTTGTAGTCACAGAAATAGAACGCTACTGAGTTTCTGGAGTTCATTGGTACTAATGAGATCGAGTGTAATGTCGCCATGTTCGAAATGTTCATTTCATGTTCATTCATTTCGATTTTCTGCTTAATTGGATGGTAACATCAAATCATGTCGACATAAGTCCCTTTAAAATGGTTCTTTGGTATCAATAGATAACATAGCTAGGTACTAGAATAGCAAGAGAGTTATATTAGTAAGCATTTAACCATAATCAAAATAAATTAACTGATTAGATATTGCGCAAACAAAAGCTCATCAAACTTCAAACAAATTCAAAAATCGAACGTAAAAGAACTCTCAAATCAACTGTCACTGTTTCAAAAATTCTAGATCGTTCTAAATTTAAACGATGGCGTCGAACAGATTCTCATTGTAGTAGTACTGTTGGATACTCCTGTGAGAATTTAAGCTTCAGCAGTGGCTTGGGCAGTAGACTGCGCGGTGGCGACGCTGGTGGTGGTCGATACGGAGTCAGGGTCCTGTTCGCGGACTCCCATCCAGGGGAGACGCTTCTGGAGTTCCGCCCTGGAGAAAGCAGAAGTAATTTTCCATATTAGTTGGTGAGCTGGCTAATCTTGTCGAAATATGTGATGGCATATGTAAAGAGCACTGGTGGCTGGTGGCCCTGTGGTAACGGCCCTGACTCTTTTCTTTTTGTACATTGTTTGTTTGTTTCTTTTTAAAAAAAACATTGCCCCACACTAGGAATTTCTTCCTGTATAGTGGGTGCGTTTACAAACATATAAACTTACATACACAACTCTCAGAGCCGGAACAACTATCTGTAGGTCATACAAATATTAGTTCCGTGCGGGAATCGAACCCACGACACGCAGCGCAGCAGTCAATCGCTCAAGCACTGCACCAACCGTGCGCCATTATTTCATCACCACCGCTCTAAAAACGGTGAAGGAAAACATCGTGAGGAAACCGACATGTCCTAGAAGCAAAAATTCGAAGACATATGACCACCAACCCGCACTGGGACCGCGTTATGTATTAAGGACCTTTCCCTCTTTTAAAGAGGCCTGTGTGGCTGTGTCCCAGCAGTGGGAACATTAAAAAGCTGCTGAGGATGATACGTATATTGTTTAATTTTATGGGTATTATCACAATAATGTTGCAGAATAGTAACAATGGGTGTCATAATGTTTGCCGTCCAAGAAGGTTGGTAACCAAACCATTGGCCAGGGATGGACATAGGGACAAAGCAGAGGCTCTTTATTGCACCTCTAGCGGAAGCCTCACGGTTTCACCCGCGTATTTCCCGTTTCCGTGAGAATACAGGGATAAAAAGTAGCCTATGTCACCCGGGGATAGTGTTGCTTCCCAACGGGGAAAGAATTTTTGAAATCGGTTTAGTAGTTTTTAAGTTTATTCGATATATACAAAAATACAAATCTTTCCTCTTTATAATATTATATTAGTATAGATTGATGAAGATATTACTGACCTGTATCTGGGATGATTAATAGCATACACCCATGGGTCTATGCAGGAGACTACCTTGCAGCAGACGGCAGGCACCATTGTCGTGATGGGGGTCAGGAGGTTCCTGGTTAAAAGAAGGTTTTCGTTTAAAGTTTCAGTTGAATATTTAGTTGGCTTTGTAGAATTATTCACAAATTCTTGTTTATAAAGGCCAAGTGACCTATGTGGCACAGTTTTAAGCCAAACAAATCTGAGAAAGTAACTGTCGTGCCAGCAGCGACACGAAGACGAAGAAGTCCAATAGGGATTTGCAGAAATAATCCAAATTTTACCTAATTTGAAATCGATCGCCTTCGAATCCCTAAGATTTATTACATAAGAAGATTAATTGCGAAAGGACATAAACAAATTAAAGAACTGGGAGGTCTTCTTTATTTTTAACGTTATTTCTTTAAATACTTGTTTTGAGTACAGAGTCTGGCATTTGGCAATAACAGCCCACGTAGATAATCAAATCTGCCTGAATTTAGTGCTGAACAAGTAATATCTGGCCTTTCAAAACTATATCTATCAAGGGTAACGCCCACGCGCCCTGTCATTGACACCTACACTATTTTCTTTCGGCTTCTGTAATAATAGTCCTAAATGGCGACGATATTAGCTATAAGCCATATTTTATAACTACGTAGACCCACTTGTGCCGAAAACTTAATTCCGAGTGAGTTGCTAACACGAGATTAAGTTAAAATATAAAGGGCCCGTGTTAGCTACTAACTAGGGTTAATAAGATAACACAGAGAGTCGTGACAATCTGGTAAGTCGGATTTGACAGCTATAAAAATACATCTAGGCTAAAGTCAATGAGGTAGGAAATCTATGGAGACGGCATATTCTACGATATGAAGAATATATAAAATATCTATAATATCGACATACGCATGTCAAAAAGCGTTTTGTCTCTTTTTAACTAACCAAGAGCTGCATATGAAAAGAGAAACATCTAAATGTTTGTCAAGCACTAAACTTGGCAACACTTTTGAGTGACGTCAAAATCATGTCTATGCGTGACCGGTCGCCAGGTTGAGTGCCGAAAGTACTCTGCGGTTTTGTGTAGTTGTGTGCCGTATATATGTATACGGTTCTCTGTGTAGTTGTGCTGTCAAGCAGTTGCTTGTTCAAAATATTTTTGTTGTTTTAAAAGAGAAATACGTCTAGAAACTAGGTATTTTGGTGATCTGAGTTTGGAAATTAATAGGAAAATCATGCTCTCGTGTTGTATAAAACAGTGTGGTGCGAAAAAAAAACAAAAATGGGCAGCCATCTTAAGTGCCCGATTTTTGTAGGTACGAGTATGCACGATAATTTCGTAGGTATGCCAAGTCCATAGGTTTCTAAGTCAGTGGCTAAAGTTGATGCTTACGAAAGTACTCGTTGTTACAGTGTATGGGTAACTTAATAATTAAATAGAATTATGAATTTTATTTTTCGTAGACGTTCATAACTTCATACAAAGTTATCAGTTAAGTCATGGGACTTCTTAGATTGTTACGATTATAGTTAGTTTGAATAGGACGCGTCATATTTGGATTCGATGCCCTTCATCCACCAATCTGAACTGGCCCCCGTAGTGGATTAATATCCATTCTCTCTCAGAGAGGAGGCCTGTATTACAGCAGTGGAACGGTATAGGCTATTATAGCTCTTAATTCGACAAGTATTCGTATGTACGGAATTACTTTAAAACTGGTTTCTTAACCAAATGTGTTTTCTCAGTTTAGTTGGTTTATGCACAATATAACAGGCATCAAATATCTTTTATCTTTTGTTTTCTTGTGAGCCAGTTATTTTTAAGAACCGTGCACTCCAGTGCGTAGCCACAAGCTTGTACTTTGGCACTATTATAAGCTGAAAAGTGAGAACTGTATTATCACGGCAAAGCCGTATCTACCATATGACGCATCGTTGTAAGGCCTCCCACCAGTTGGGCCCATGACCTGGTTAAGGCTATGAGAATCTGCTGGATGCGAGACACACAGGACCGGTCGATGTGGTGACACTCGGTGGGTGCCTTTCAGCTGAAATGATGGTGATAATGATATCCTCTAAACACTCACCTGTCTCCAAAAGCTCCAGTCATTGCAACGAAGGCATAAGGCGTCCACGCACACACGAAAAGGAAGAAGATCGTAAAGGCGACTTTAGCGATCCTGATCTCAACGCTTCGACTGGCATCCTCCTTGTTGGCGGCTAGGGATTTGACGTTCATCTTCTTGGCTTGATCGGAGAGCATGCGTTCGTGGAGACGGACCTAGAAGGATAAGTTTAGGGGTTAGGGAGTTGGTAGAAGACATCAAGATGTAATGATGAATTTGGGCGAATAAAATCTGTTGGTCAACAACTTATCAACTTAGGTAACAACTTTATTCACATCACATCACATCATCAGCCTATTAATGTTCCCACTGCAGGGACACAGGCCTCCTCTCTGCGAGAGGGAATGGGCCATTATCCACCACGCGGGCCCAGTGCGGGTTGGTGGATGTCACATGTCTTCGAATTTTTGGTTCTAGGACATGCCGGTTTCCTCACGATGTTTTCCTTCACCGTTAAGAGAGCAGTGGTGATGAAATTATTTACACAAAGTAAAGCGCCTGCCTGGGCTCGAACCCACGACCTACAACTTGTAAGTCGCGGCTGATACCATAACTTTATTGTTTGGACTAAAACCTACAATAAAAAGATTTTGGTAAGCTGACAGCATTTACGCATTTACCATGGTTATGCTAGTATAATATTATCTGTGCCAAGGTATAAGAAAAACGCAATAGGCTGTTGTCTGCAACCATGGCTAAGAGGTGTCCTAAGAAAAATATGAAGATAAGTAGGTAATATAAATTGCATGTTTCAATCTACAGTAATTTAGACTATGGAATATATTATCAGTCGGAAAAGATTATTCCTCGTATCTACGTATCTACCTATCAAAGTTTAAAAACCATTAGTGTACCTAACCATATAATAAGCCTTAACACCTGTAATAATTATAAATTCTTTTAACGTGTACATAATTCGAATTAATTTCTTTTTTTTCTCGTTTTCCGCATTTCCCCAGGCTAAGGAAGCGCTCTGTCGAGCCTTCACTTTGATGTTTGAAATAAATTCATTTTGGAGTGATCCTTCACGGTTTAGAAAAGGTAGCTAATGATTTTAAAAGTGACATTGGATGCTTATTAGAAAATCGTTTTTTTTTTCATTTAGGTAGGTAGTTAAAGGAATTCTACTAATACTTATAATAAAATGTAAGATTTTAAGATTTTTAAAAAGCTAGTCTTGTTACATTTATAAGAAAATGTCGCTCGGAATGTAAATGAATTTCATAGGACCGTAACTACTGATCGCCATTGGTCGTAAATATCTGTCAGTCAATCCAGGATTTCTCGATGAAGAATATAAGTCCGTAAACAAAATATTGACATGGAACTCTACAAGCCTGTAGAGTACCCTATGTATATGGTTTAAGACATTTATTTCTCAAAAACAGAATAAATACATTCACTTAAAATGAGAAACAATAGTTGAGTAAAAAAAATAAAAAAAGCGAGTAGCGGAAACAGTCCGTTATCAATTATTATGTACAAAATAATACAGCAAATAAACATTGTTAGTGATTAGCTTAATACTATGTTAGTAACACAAGACCATCTCGGACAGATAACAAGTTCTGTACATTATTTAAATTTGTTAATTTTGTTCTGTGGGTAAGCCAAAATAAATTAAGTGATTATGTCTATGTTTGTACCTAAACAATTGTTTAATAAAAAGACGTTGGAGGGTCGTAGCTACCTGTTCGATAACCAATAGAAGCTACAACAGTTCTTTTCTTTTATAACATTCCTTTCCCATTCCGGCCCAGATTAGCATTGCGGGATACCGAAATGATCCGACAATCGAATCGGAGTCGTAAGAATTTCTATTCGAATGAACAATCGGCGCCCCTGCTCTAGTGGCCAGTCTGATGTCTGCCTACCAATCAATAGACAGCTATTCTATAAGAAACTCATTCTGTATTTTTTTTATCAATTAATAGGGGCGCGCCCCGGCTTTTCTGACTCATAATAGTTTATAGTCTGGAATAAAGTCCGTTTTAAATTGTGTTTTTTTTTTCAAATAGTGTACCTATGGTTCCAGAGATACACGTCTAAACAAACTCACAAATAAAAATTCGGGCTCAATCTTTTTAGTATTACTTACGATAGTATTACTCGATCTCGTGTTCTGATTGTAAGCGATAGATGAGGTCTAAGATGGAACGAGCGAGCTCTGTAGATGTCTGTTTACTCTTGTTTTGAAGGATGACTGATTTAACTGGTGAAGAGTCATTTTGGCTGTGTGCAATATCTACCTAGATTTTTATTTCGTTCTCTATTGATAATTGGATATCACCAAATCGAATGTAATTAGTCGAATAAAGCATTCCAACAATGCCCATCACTAAACCAGACCGGGAATTTGAGCATTGGTTCAAACACAAATAACGCTTCTTCCCTATTTTCAAGGCAAACTTCTGAATTTTCTCCTTAAATTGTTACTCAAAGAATTCTTGAATCGAATCGTTCTGAAATAATTCTCATTTATTGTAAAACTTTCCGTTTTAAATAAGCGGGATTGGAGAGTTTGGAGTTTTATTCTGATTGTGATTATATATATTTTTGTGTTGGATTGTAGACCTCTGTATACTTAACTATCTAATTAACACACAAAATTCTAGAAGCTTTGACGTAAGTTTTACTTACGACGAAAAGGGACAATTACACGCGAGTTTTTCTAAATAAGATTCAAGAATTAAAAAATTTAACTTACCTACCTAATCTGTATCTACCTAACTACAATTGCCTACGTGTTACATAAACATTGGTACCAAAACTGCGTTCAAACGAGGACAGTCGCCGAAATTAAGCACCCGTAAGAATTTAGAATTGCCATTTTAATTTTGCGTTATACTCGTATAACAAGCATCGCCCAGTTAATAACAGACCAGCTAAAATAAACAATTTATTAATACGAAGCAAATAAAGAACGGTCCAAAAGTACCCGAATTTTCAATTTTGGTCGAACGAAAGCGTTTCTGTCCAATTTTCCTTGTAGGGGAAACGAGAAAAAGAACTGAGCAATCAGACTTTTAATTATCAGTCCTGTTAAATCGCGTTTTTCGAGCGTCGACGATTCTGAATGCAAAAAACATGAATGGCGCCTTTTATGTTCAACCTTTAGTGACTTAATTATGACGTGTCTGGCTGTTGTTTCAAAATTCGAATGCTTTTTAAATGTCGAGTGAGTGAAAGTTTTTTAAATTTATACTCAAAGACTGTTCTAGTAGTCTGGTCCTAAAACGTGGCTTTTCAATCATAAAATCTACCTATTTAGTTAGGTAGGTATCTATTAAACTTTTTGTAAAAAAGATTGTGATTGTGTGTGTGATTGTTGTTGTATTGTTGTGACTGAGAATCATAATCTCGCTGTCACTGTGCAGTGTGTGTGTGTGTGTGTGTGTGTGTGTGTTTACTAAGATGTTAGTAACGTTGAAGCAACTGCACTGGGCTGTTCATTGATAGTGAGGTGAACATCTTCATGTAGATAAGTAATAAGCTGTTGAGTTTCCAAATAAATAAACTATTTTGGTGTACAATAAAGTATATTATATTGTTGAAATAACAGTGACATCTCTCCAAAAGGCTTGTATAACGTACGGCTGACTAAAACAACATTTAATAGCAATTTAACCCGACAGTTTATATCTCAAAGTAAATAGCGAATGAAAAGCACTATGTTCATATGGAAAACGCAAGATGCGGTGCCGGTAACTAATCTGAAAAAATGTTTATCAAAGTTCTTAACCCACTTCCCGTTGCACGTTGGTTTAATAAAGCTTAGGAACAACTTGGGATCATGTAAAATTTTTAATTAGGAGAAGTATCCTTCGCGAAGTATGCTCGCAGAACGGATGGTCGATGAGGCCGAAAAGTTCTGGAGTGGCGACCGCGAACCGAAAGACGCTGTGTTGAAAGATCTCTCACTAGTTGGACATATGACCTGGTGAGGGTGGCGGGAGTCCGCGAGACGCACGCGACCGGTCAATGTGGCGACGCTTCGGGGAGGCCTATGTCCAGCAGTGGACTTCTTTCGGCTGATATGATGATCCTTTTCACTCAACGCGCTACAGTAATAAAAAGGTAGGATCTATAATCTTTATTTCATAATGACTAGCGACCCGTTTAAACTTCGCACAGGACATATATTTATATACAAACCTTGCTCGTTTCTATTAGTGAAACTCGTGTATCAAAAATCGTTAGTATTTTAGAAGAAGTAGGTAAGCGGAGAAATAGTGACTTTTTAGAGAAGTTTTATACTATCTAGAGAAGAGATAGAGAACACGTTCCATGACCTCGATAGCATTTAATTTAAACTGTTAGCACTCAAACCGCGTAGGAACTCAAATTCCAATTTAATTTCGCCTGTTCTAGTGATGGGAAACTTCGGCGAGACCGACAGTTTATCCGAAACAATTCGAGGTGACGAACTTAACAAACAATTTTCTCGTCGTCGGAACTTCGGTGATTCGACATTTTTTTGTCTGAACGTAGTTTACGAGTGCCGTGTTGAGGCTACGCGCGAATGAATGTTATTTTCTGTTATTGTGTTCGAGTTTTATTGAAGATTTTTTTATTGATAGATTTTTGTGGCGACGGGCAAGGTTATAAAGGGAAGGGGGAATAAAATGTACCTATTGTAGAAATATTTGAGGAATCTATTGATTTTTTGTTTGTTTGTAGAGCTGATTATAAAGCGTGATTCACCGTCGACCACATCATCGCTTACCATCAGGTGAGATAGTGGTCAAGCGCGAGCCTATAGGATATATAAAAAAAAAAAGTAATACTGATGGTTCTGCAACCAGGTTTACGTGAAGTCGAATAATTCTTAAAGCAATGATTACATTTTCATGTGAGAGATTTGATAGGTATCTATTATTTAGAACCAAAATTACACAATCTAATATCTAATAAAACCTTTGTTAGTAACTGATAAAATATGTATTTAGGGTGCTATAATACATACCATTTAAAAATAAAATACAAGGCGTCGAACGACTTGAACAAGATTTTTTACTTCTGATATAGCAAAAATGAGATCGGATTTGATGTTATTCATTGCTGTATTTGGAGGAGATTACCTCACAAGGCAAATCTTATTACGCTTGAGTACGTGGTAAGCCGATTGCGAAGTGAAGAAGTGACGCGATCAACTCTTGCATCGCCAATATTTTGAAATAACGCGATCATTTCGGCTAAAAGTGTTACATTTTTAATTTTCGTCTTAAGCTTTAATGCTGTTAAAATAATAACCCATTATTTTTATTTTAACAGCAATTTTACTGCAAATATTTGTTATTATTTATAAAAATTAACAGACAAAATAACAAGTATTTATTTAAAACCAATTTAGACTTCTTGATTGTACATAAAGGTATCTTCGAATGGCTTAGCACTCTTCAGTAATTGAGCAAAGTCACCTGCCAAATAAAATTACCTTTTCTCATTATAAAACGAGGTACTGACAGGGTATTTCTACGAATTTTCATTTTCATCAGAGACCTTAAACCATTGACATACATTTTACCGATAGACAAGAACATTCATGAAAAAAAAAATCTAATGCTGGTCAGTTAGAACTAAAGTTCGCTGCAGCTCTAAAATATTTATGTTGTCTAATCAAACTATTAAAACATGCAGCGCTAGATCACTAATAGAGTTTAGTTTACTCGCGATCTAAACGTCAAACGCGTGAGCGCCATGAATTGCATGGCGCTTACGCGTTTCGTTTTCGTTTAACATAGTTTAAAGTGGTGTAGGGATTGCAGTACAGTTCATTCGATTATATATCGATGCCTTAAATCTATAGAAGAAATATCGTACAACTTCTCCAAGTCTGTGTGCTAACAATGACAAGAAACGAATATTGTCATCATTCAATCCGACATCTAATAAGATCCTAGAACAAACCGGATATGATCCCTTAATATAAATAGGTTAATTGAATGGAAATGTATCTGTGATAATAATCACACCGGTATTAGGGTAGAGCCGAGTCGCCGCCTATAGCTAGAGTGTCACTATCTGACAAAACCACAAATTTGAGTTAACCACGAAAAACGATAAACCGTGAAATAATAAAAATCAATGCTGTTTGAAATCAATTACTAGCTTCTGCCAGCTGCTTCGACCGCGTGAATAGTGTTTTTTAATCCCAAGGGATCATTATACTGGCATAAAAAGTACCCTATGTGTTATTCCAGATTATAATATATCTCTGTGCCAAATTTCGTCCGTCCAGCCGTTCTGGCGTGATTGAGTAACGAACATACATCCATCCAAACTTTCGCATTTTAATATTGGTAAGATAAATCGTGTAACATGCGAGAGATTCCGATGTTCAAAAGTAAATTTAATTGCGCACTTTCGAATTTTACACATTGTTAGTTTAAAGCAATGACGAAATTTTACCAAAAATGGGTTTGTAAACAGCACTTTAGCGCTTTTTACCCGGATTATATTAATAAGTAGTAGAAAATAAAAATACTGCTTAGACAGCGGAGGTATTAAAAAACTCTAAATCAGCCAAATGTCACATAGAGTTGAAAAATACTGTTAGTCAGATCTATAGAGAATTTTTGGCTGATTACGGAAGTATCAAAACTCAAAATCGGCCAAATGTCATATAGTGACACTCTACTTAAAGGACGGCAGCAAGTTAAATAGAACGGAAGATCTTTCGGCCTTTTGTGGGCGACGAACCTTTCTAGTTCTCGGAAGGAAATTATTAGGACGAGAAGTTTGAGTGATTCATTTTAGGGTTGAATTGTGGTTGACGTTTTGAGTAATTGTTTTTTGTTGAGAAAGATTTGAAAACAGCCGTGACTATGTATCATTATTCATTAGTTTACTGTTTGATATTTATTTCAAGGCTTGCCAAGGGATATCGTGTTACCCAGTTACTGGGTTGTGGAGATCAGATAGGCAGTCACTCCATGCAAAATACTGGTACTGGTGGGGAAGGCCAGGCAGATTGTTTTTTGTTCATATTTTATTCTTAAAAGTTACGTTAAATCAAAATAATTTTGTAGATTTATGCGATGATTTTATTTAATTAGGTCTTCCATAAAAAAAATAGCTTTTTAATGATATAAGCAAGATCTTCTCATAATAAAGAGATTAAGGACATCATTTAAATTGGTACAAAAAAATCTGTGAGTTTCAGAAATACCATCAAATTCCTAACATTTTTATTATTACGCAAAACCCGTATAACCATTGCTGAAGTTGTAACAGACTACATAGTACAATAATATTAAATGTTATTAAAATATTACTAACTAGCCCCCGCGGCTTCGCTCTCAACTGGCTATCTACATACCTACTACCTACCTATCTACCCTACCTACCCTACCCTACCTTACCCTTACATACCTACCCTATCCTACATACTCTAGACTTACCCAACCCTACCTACCTATCCACCTACCCTACCTACCTACCCACCTATCCACCTATCCACCTATCCACCTACCCTACCTACCTACCAATTTGTTAAACTATTTATTTGAGTAAGAATTAATACTACAATACGAATGCCACCAACTTTTGTTTTAAAGGGCGCGGGATCGGTGCGGCGGCGCGGCGTCGCGGCGATCTAATTAAATTTTACACAAAAGCTGCTATTGTGACTTAACTATGATATTGAGATATATTCCGCATATTCTTTTTTGTAGGTTATAATGAGTGCTTAAATCATGTAACACATCATTTTTATGTATCATCAATAGTTTTCTCAGTGCACGCCAAATAATTAATTTTATAGGCAAAATTTTGCTACTTTGGGTTACATTATTGCAATTTTATAAGGATCTAATTTTTATTTCCACTTTGAAGTGGATCCCAGTGCTGACACAGACACCAACTGGACCAGATTAAAACAGATTGTGATCCAATCACGGACAGAAGATAAATTTCAGGACACTGATCGTCCAAAAAAGGCGTGGATTACAGCCGAGATATGGACGGCGATCAAGGAAAGAAAACAGCTACTGACAGCCAGAGACGACTCAGACCTTGCTCAATACCAGCTTCTTTCAG
Source organism: Orthosia incerta (assembly GCA_948252205.1). Lineage (NCBI taxonomy): Eukaryota > Metazoa > Arthropoda > Insecta > Lepidoptera > Noctuidae > Orthosia > Orthosia incerta. The sequence continues at coordinate 7,577,946 of OX411760.1, forward strand.
CAAAGGTACAGTGTTTATGCCGCAGAGACTACAAGCAATACCTGAACTCAATATGTCAGGAAATTGAGGAGCACGCGCAGTATATGCATACAAAAGATCTATTCTTGAAAGTGAAGAGTATTACCCGGGACTTCAAGCCGAAGACCTGGGCTATTGAAGATGATCATGGGCACTTACTAACGGAAATAGACCAGGTTACGGAGAGATGGCGGCTGTACTGTGAGAGCCTATACAAAGACGCAGGGAGATCTGATGAGCCGGTAATCCAGTTTAAAGATCTCTTCTTAGAGTCGGAGATCCTGGAATCTGAAGTGGAAGGTGCGCTGACACAGCTAAGATCTGATTAGTCAGCTGGAAGAGACAGCATTTTCGCCGAAGAGCTGAAGTGTCTTGGAGACATAGGTGTTAGGCTTTTACGGGAGCTGTGTAACCAGCTTTGGAGAACGGGTAGATGGCCTAAGGACTGGAAGGAGTCTCTCTTGATACCGCTGCACAAGAAGGGGTCAACCAAGAAATGCGAGAACTATCGGACAGTGGCACTCATATCCCATGCTAGCAAGATCATGCTCTATATAATTAACGGACGGCTCCAATCGTATCTACAGCGACAAATACCAAGTGAGCAAGCTGGTTTTGTCAGGGGTCGAGGCACGAGAGAACAAATTGTGAATATAAGGCAAATGATAGAAAAGAGCCGCGAGTTTAATGTTCCAATGCTCTTATGTTTTATCGACTACTCCAAGGCGTTTGATTGTGTGAGGTGGGATTGCCTATGGAGAATACTCGAGGAAATGGGAGTACCTTCGCACTTGACAGCATTGATCGCAAACTTATACGAGGATGGAGAGTCGCTAGTCAGAATCAACAATGTGGTGTCGGGCCCTTTTAAGCCAGAGAAAGGAGTACGCCAGGGCTGTATCCTGTCCCCTCTTCTTTTTAACATCTATGGCGAATACATCATGAGGAGAGCCTTAGAAGAGTGGGAGGGAGGCATAGCGGTAGGTGGCAATAAAATCAGCAATCTCCGATATGCGGATGACACCACTTTGTTTGCATCTTCGGAGCGCGAACTTGCTGAGCCATTTGTGAGGATAGAGCGTGAAAGCGAGATAGTCGGACTGTCGATCAACAAGTCCAAGACCAAAGTCATGATCATCGACAGAGCTGGACTAATAGCACGCAAGGGGGAACTTGTAGATCTAGAGCTCGTCAATGAGTTTGTATACCTGGGCTCCATGATCAGCGATCAGGGGGGCTGCAGTGGCGAAATTCGGAGACGTACGCAGATGGCCAAAGCTGCTATGTGCAAGATGTCGAGGGTAATACCAAGATAGGAACATCTCTAATAACACCAAGAAGAGACTCGTTAGAACCCTGATATTCTCAATTTTCCTTTACGGCTCCGAATCTTGGGCAATTCGCTCGGTGGATCAAAGAAAGATTGAGGCTTTCGAGATGTGATGTTGGAGGAGAATGTTGCGCATATCATGGACTGCAAAACGCACAAATAAGTCTATTCTCAACCAGTTAAACATCAAAACCAGACTCTCCACGATTTGCTACCAAAGAGTCCTAAATTATTTTGGTCACATCGCCCGGAGACAGCCAGATAACCTGGAAAAACTGGTTGTTATAGGAAAAGTGGATGGGAAAAGGCCACGCGGACGCTCACCCACTCGGTGGTCAGACCAGATCAGGGCGATTACGGGACTCACGGTTACCACTGCCCTGAGAAGAGCCGAAGACAGAGTGGCTTGGATGCAGCTCGTCAATGACTCCGTGAAAGCTTTCCAAGACGGGCACGACCTTCAGTAATGAAGTCAACGAATAAGAAGAAGAATTTTTATTTAAATAAATTTTATCCTATGTTACTCGGGAATAATGTAGCTATACGTGAAATAATTTTTGAAATCGGTCCAGTAGTTTCGGAACCTATTCGGTATAAACAAACAAACAAAAAAATCTTTCCTCTTTATAATATTGGTATAGAAAAAAGTGTTAAACTACTAGGCGCACGAGTTTATCTTCATAGTAAAAAAAGTCAGGGATTTGTATATTCAATCCACATATTATTTTTTTAGTGGCACTTGATATGGTGCATAAACTTTTAGTTTTTTGGACCCACTGACTTATAAACCTATGGACTTGCCATACCTACGAAATTAGCGTGATACCTACATAAATCGGGAACTTAAGATGGCTGCCCATTGGCCAATGAGGTAGGCCATTTGCAACTGTTTGACAGCACAACTACACAGATAAACGTACATAAACAGCACACAACTACCAATTTTACTCGGTAATCAACATGGCGACCGGCCACGCATAGACATGATTTTGACGTCACACAAAAGTGTTACCAAGTTTAGTCCTTGACAAACATTTAGATGTCTCTCTTTTCATATGTAGTTCTTGGTTAGTTAAAAAGAGACAAAACGCTTTTTGACATGCGTGTGTCGATTTGATAGATATGTGTATAACTATTCTTCATATAGTAGAATAGGCCGTCTCCATAGATTTTCCTTCCTCATTGTTTGGACCAAACATTTATGAATCGTGAATGATCTCCTTTAAATCAGAACGCAAACGGTTGTCAAGCAAAGGTGCATGTTAGTGTTTCAGAAAAAAATATATTGAGTGTTGCCACATAAAAAAATAAGTAGATAATAAAGAGGGCAGAGATATCCACTTGAAAAATATTTCATCAGTAATGATCTACAATTGTCTCTGGCATTATTTATGACAAGTCCACAAATCCTATTTGATTTATTTTTTATTACGAAGCTAAGTGAAATATGAGGGACGTAGGTACTTTCAGACTCCATCTTTCAAGTTGGAGTCTTATGTAGTGGTAGAAAACTGGGCTTAAGGGATTATTTTATTTGCTTCAAGAGCTAGAAAGGTACTGTTTGATATTATTTGTTTGGTTGTACGACTTTGAAATAAAATGTTTCAACAAAAATAAACATGGAAACGGTACCTAAGGTGACGGTCATGGGATAATATAACTGTTTTAAAATTCAGTTGCAAGATTTGATTAATGTTTTGATCTTATTCTTCATTACATTAAGGCTTGAAAAGGGGCGAAGAACCGGGCACGCAAAGAATGGAGGGAGGTCTTTTGCCAGCGGTGGGACAGCACAAGCTACTTGTAAGAAGAAAAAAGAAAAAAAAAATTGCCACAAAACGATAATCGACATACAAACATTACATTACAAGAACAAGAAAAGTGGTAGTGGATTTTAAAAACTACACCCTTAAAGATAGATATAATGTAACTAATATGTATTTGTTATGTTGGGCTATATTGTGTGACTTTCAAAGTATGTTATTATTTTTCAGAATTTACTTCGTAGTACAGAGTAATAGCTCTCCAAACTTTTTTAATTCAAACCCAATCGAAAAAGTTTCTTTTTTCAAAAGATAATTTACGTCACATCTTTGTTCAATGTGACAAATATTACCTACAGACTTTTTAAATTTATGAGTCGATGGTTAAGTTTTTAGGGTTCCGTACCCAAAGGGTAAAAACGGGACCCTGTTACTAAGATGTCGCGGTCCGTCTGTCTGTCTGTCACCAGGCTGTATCTCATGAACCGTCATAGCTAGACAGTTGAAATTTTCACAGATGATGTATTTCTGTTGCCGCTATAACAACAAATACTAAAAACAGAATAAAAGAAATATTTAAGTAGAGCTCCAATACAACAAACTTGATTTTTTTACTGTTTTTTGCGATAATGGTACGTAACCTTTCGTGCACGAGTCCGACTCGCACTTGGCCGGTTTTTAGATATTTTGATTCCAGTTGGTGGCCAGGTCATCATAAAGTAACTACTTGTTTTACATAAACATTATGTCACTATAAAACTGCTTTACGTCCGTCATGTTACACAGGTCCAGTTGAAAACCAGCGTCGGGCACTAGTTGCGTGACATTTTGCTGAACTATTGGTCCTACGAGTATTTGGTGCAGCCGTGGGACACACAATGTTATATTTATATTGTTTTTATTGTTGTATAGTTTTAAGTTTTCTTTGATGCGTGCCTAGTGGCTTGTGAGAAACACAATGTATTTTCTTTCTTTCTTTCATTAGCGTTCATTACGTCCTCAAAAGTGCAGGACTACTGGACTCACATTGGGTATGAGACGGGTATAAAACATCATTTTGCCAAGTTGTGTTTGCAACGACTTTGGTGTAAAAAAGACCTATTATATATCATTTTTGAACAGTTGATCTTCAGAGCCCTTTTTAGAGTTCCGTACCTAAAGGGTAAAAACGGGACCCTATTACTAAGACTCCAAGATCCGTCTGTCTGTCTGTCTGCCCGTCTGTCATCAGGCTGTATCTCATGGACCGTGATAGCTAGACAGTTGAAATTTTCACAAATGATGTATTTCTGTTGCAAAACAGAATAAAATAAATATTTAAGTGGGAGCTCCCATAAAACAAAGGCGATAATGTGCCGTTTTTTTGCTATACTGGGCCGGTTTTTTAATATTATCGAAAAACAAACAATCCTAGAACCACTGATAAATAGGATTCTCAATCAAAGTAATGTCATCTTACCAAGAAAGACAATTCCGAAAAAAGACGTGTCCGTGGTTCACCTAGGTGGACCACGACCAAAACGCGGATTTGAGCATATGTTTTATTTTTTAACGTTTTTGTAAGCTACGTTAAAATTTGCCTAACTTGTTCAGGTAATAAAATAGATTCTTCCAAGTCTGCAAAATGTCCCTCCACCTTTTCCCACACACGTCGACTTTCATCGCTCTACAAACTATGTTAAAGTTCGTTAGTGCTCGGTTTGGCTCACTTAGAAGGACTTGCCAACTAAACTAGCCTAATTACTCTAGGTCTAACCTTGAAACGTAACAGGAGCTGTCCAAAATTACGCTGCTTTCACTCAAGTAACACCGGGGGACGTTATTAGCATAATAAGGTGAGTATATGCTTAAAGTTTTACGCAATCTGTTTCTCTTGACGGGAACTGCCGAATTTTCACGTATTTTGTTTTGTGTGTATCATTTATTTAGTTACTCTCAGGAAGATAAGTTTAAAGGCAAAATTGGTTGTACCGGTGTTTGTTTAATTTATGAAACCACAACTGTTAAACTTATAAAGAACCAATAAGTTTTCTGCAGATAAGTTTTAGATGTTTTGAAACTTAATCTATCTATTTATGTCTATTTATATATACCTGACGCGGAGTATATAAAAGAGAAAGTATGTATGTGTGATCCTAGACTCCGAAACGGCTAGACCGATTTTAATGAAATTTTAAGACAATTTTTGTTTGACCCAGCGGATAATCCTGTAAAGTTTGGTGGCGATCGGAGCATTTTTTTTAACTTTGAACGCGGGCGAAGCAGCAGGTAGAAGCTAGTAATATTATAAATGTGAAAGTTTGGGTGGATGTGTGTGTGGAAGTGTGGATGTATGTTTGTTACTTAATCACGCCAGAACGGCTGTACGTATCTGGATGCAATTTGGCACAGAGAAAGATTATGGTCTGGATTAGTACATAGGTTTTTAGTCCCGGTATAATGTTCCTTTGGGAGGATAAAACACTTTTCACGCGGGTGAAGTCGCTTTCAGAAGCTAGTTTTATATAAAACTAGCTTCTGTTTCTTCTTCTTCAAGTATAAGTTTTTTTTAGTCTTTTTATGTATAGGTATTTTCGAAAATCTCTTTGAATATCTTAGGGTTGCCCTAGTCGTCGGCACGATATTTTGTGCGCGGGGTTAAAATGCATGCTATCTCATCAGACAACACGCAGGAAAGAGATAGATGCTGTGATGAGCAGTAAGAAGCTATTTCGCGTACGAATTAGCACTTTTACAAAATTGTAGCAAAATGCTTCATAATTTAAAATGAAAACGAGCGCGAGAAATTTTTGTTTTATAAACAGACCTTTGGGAGTATGGATATCATGAAAAAACTACTAAATGGGTCTGTTAAAAATATAATATTTGCATTGTTGAACTACTAATCTATCCCTGGTTGTTTTGCAATTTTCCTTCTTCTTATGTTATTTATTTTCACCCAAAGATGCGTTAAAATTAGTGTTGAAATATAGGTATGGAACTTTCGACGCTCATAACTTTTTTTTTTCTTTTTTGTTTCCATACAGGGCTAGATAATGTTGAGACAAATTGATACCGTTTTTTATTTTGAACGTACATCGTCAAACAGTGGAGTAATCGCCAGACTACGTTTGTATGGAAGAATGATCGAAAGAAGTTTTCTACTTCTTCGAAATAAAGCAAAAATCAGACAGGGGCCTTAGTATGTTTTAGGGATTGCATCATGATTCCATTGAGAAAAAGGGATAGTGGTATTCATCCTGTATAGCTCCATCTTTCTCTCACACTAGAAACTTGATGTCTTTAAGATATTATAGTACCCCCAATCGGTTGATTCTGCAAAATCAACACCATTAAAACTTAAGTGAACTGAGCTCCTTGTGATACAAGGCACTGACAGGTCACTTCATGTTCATTCCACCTACATGTTCACAGTTACACGGCTACGGAATAGTACTACAGTTCAGCTTCATCACCATCTAAGAGACAGACACCACATAAAGATAAAGGCAAAACCACTTACGGCACCAAACAGCTGAGAATAGAAGTAGCAGATGAGTGTCATGGGGATGGCGTAGCTCCACGCGAAGATACAAGCGACGAAGACCTTCGTGTCCTGGTCATCGGTGAAGTAGTCGAAGGAACAGGTCGTTAGGAAGCCCTCTGGAATGAAAGTGTAAGGTTATTTAGGTGAATAGAATACATTTTATTCAACACAGACACAACACTACAGCCTCAAATAAAAAGTCAAGATGGAACATTGCAAACAACAAAGTGAAGCCGGTTCAAACTATGCCTTGCCGTACAAATACACAATTACACCCACTCACGTACAACGAAACTATAATACCCCTTAGCTTGTCAGTTGAGCTTTATTAATTTGATCTGTGAGCTCGAATGACAAGCTAAGGCGTAATTTCGTTGTACGGGAGTGCGTGTAATTGTGTATTTGTACGGCAAGGCATATAGTTTGAACCGGCTTCACCTTGTTGTTTGCAACGTTCCATCTTGACTTTTTATTTAATCTGAGACTACAGCAACAATTACAAAGTTAGAAGAATAGTTAAAAAGTACAATTAAGGTTCAGGTGTAGGAGATATTGATACAGCTGTTAAAGCTCTGGGGATAAATGCCATTGCCATTGCCAGCCTGATGGATAAATGGATGGATGTCGTTCGGCTGAATGATGATGATTTATCCGAGGTGGTTAAGTAACTTCTTTAATAGGTAATAATATACATGTCGCAACAAGGCTGGCCGATAGATGCGAACCATCGGGAAGTCAGGATGTATTCCCTTAGGTTAAGACATCGTGTGTGGGCAGGTCGTTGGGAAAAATCGTGAAATTGAAATCACACAAATTATTCGATACACTGAGAATATTCAAATAGACACAAGTTACATTCTTGCTTACTAATATTACGGATCGACACTGATTCTACGACGTCTTCGTTCTAAGGTTGTCAGTACTCAACTGCCATATTCTGCTGTCCCCACTACGCAAGCGGTTAGAAAAAGCGCGTCAATGCGTAGTTGTTCTTGCTTTGCCGCCAGATGGCGTGCTTGCGATTTGTTTTAACGTCCGTACTATTGACTAAACCCGACAAATATAATAAAAATAATATACACGCTGTGATTATCAATATTTTCCTATAAGAGCAGACCTGCAGTAAAGGTTAATTTTACTAACCGACTCTCGAAAAAGGAGGAGGTTCTATGTTCGACTTCTTGTATGTTTTTTATTTTTTGATGAATAAATATGATTCGTGTATTTATGTAGATCTTGGAAGAGCCGCTTTGTTGGAGATTGGACAGTTTTCAACTTCATAACTTTATGATCTCATGAAAAATCTATGAGTGATATTCAGGTTCGTGGATGGGTGACCATTGCAACATACCGAGTTTCCTCCGTGCCTCGGAAAGCACGTTAAGCCGTTGGTCCCGGCTGTCATTTGAAGATCTTTGACAGTCGTTACGGGTAGTCAGAAGCTTGTGATCTGACACCAGTCTTGCCAAGAGGCAGCGTGTTACCCAGTAACTGGGTTGTGGAGTTTAGATAGGCAGTCGCTCCATATAAAACACTAGTACTCAGCTAAATCCGGTAAGACTGGAAGCCGACCCCAATATAGTTGGGAAAAGGCTAGGCGGATTGAATGATTCGTCATTTTGACGTGCATGTTTATGTCCAAAGTCTGACGCACTTAAACTCTCTCTAAAATTTAAAATCGATTACTCATCGAATTACAATCGACCGTTTGCACCAAGACAATGGCGGTAATCTCCTGTTTTCAACGGATGCGTGCAATTTGTCGCTCAATTGGTGCACTTAATCAACTGGTTAACTCGGAATTATGTGTGGCGTTGGTGCGAATGCATGTTTCGAATACAACAGTGTGTAATTGGATTTAGGAAGCGTTCGATTTTCAAATTACCTAACGAACTGGCAGCATAGACATCTATGGTCATGTCCAGTTTTGTAGATTTATTGATATTGGTATTAGACAAACACATAGGATTGGGTAGATTATCCCAGTAAATTACGTGAATAAGCCCGTGGAAATGGTCACTATTTATTGATTTAAAGAGTGTCCATTGATTTTCCTGCACGTTCTTCTCCATAGAGATCTACGCTTTGGAACATATAACTAGCTTTGACCGACCGACTCTTAAAAATTTAAAAGTGTTATAAACATGGTTTCATTTAAGGCGCCTCCCCGAGCAAAACGCCGCGCTAGTCGTTTTTGTGCAGTTTTTAAGAGCTATCTACTCTTTATTTAAAAAGAAATATCAAATGATAAAAATACATTAAATTTCTACATAATGTTGATTCTAAAATGGTAGTACACTTTTTTTTAAAGAGGTGTAAGTATCACTTATCTCCTTCCAACAACACCATAAATATAAGAAATAATTATTGGTAGCATCATCATGCATCTCCTCGTAAAGTGTTCATTAATTATTTTTTGTACTAACACTAATGGATAGACAATTTGATAACGAACATTTTGTAAGTTTTATTTGTTTCAAAAGACCAATATTTGATTTTATAAAGATTTTATTCTAAAATCTGGGCGTATTCACTACTGTAATTCATGCGCTACCAGTGCCGCTAGGCCAATAGGAATGCTCATATCTCATGCTGATTTTTTGGTCAGGGTACGGCCTTAAATAAATGCTTTTGAGTTTAAGTTTATGGTTTCTGTTAGTTTCATTTTTAGCCACTATGTCTGATAACTATGTATTTGTAAGATGTAAATACAGATTATAAATAGGATCCTCCCATTTTACATGGAATTTAACTAAAATTTCTGTCTAAAACACCTTTAATTAAACAAATGGGGAATATGTCTCTTCTAATAAAACAGTCCGCTTCACCATCTCAAATGAACGTTCTAATATTTGCGACTTCCATTATTTATTAATGTCTTATTTATTCACGACTTAATGAACGGCTTCCAATGGTGATATTTCTTTTTAATTGAATATTTAGAAGATGGGTAGGTATTCATTAACAATTCGGATGCTGTGAATATTTCAGTAGGGTTTATAAAATCATGTATAATTGTGTCTTTTGGGTATCGTTAATTTGTCTGTTATGTTATTTCATTTGAAAAAAAAAAAAAAACATAAAAAAACAAACTTTCATTTTTACAAATGATTTTTTGTTTATGCTTAGTTTTAGAGTACATATCCAAAGTTAATGAATTTTGGTTTGAATTTTTCTGTGACCGACCTAGATTTTCTTTACGATTGGAGAACCTGTATTTAAATAACCCGTCTATATCCAGAGCAGTTTTTATTAGATTTAGGGCCAGATTTTGATTCACTTTGATAAGGTTAGCTTAGTTCAGTTGTAAACAGGGCTACAATATAAAAAATCAAAGTAAATTCGCGAAATATGCGAAATTTCACAGCGGATCAGGGGTCAGAATACACGTCAGGTTTTTAAAAAAAGAATATTGTTGTCTAGTTTTTAAGCGAGTACTTACCGGGTACAAAACGTCCCCAGATCTTCAGAGCGGGCAGGATGGTGAAGGGTAGTGCCCAGAACCACGTGAAGGCTATCAAGATAAACGCTTGCACTTTATTTATTCTGCCGTCCAGAGGGCAGGAGATCGTCCTAGACGAAAAATAGAAAACGTAGGTTATTTGAAAATATTTAAAAAGGTATTATTATTTTAACATAATATCCTGTCCTGTATGAAACTATCGACGTGTTTAAGTACTCATCGACGAAATTTTAAATCAAGAATATAATATATAATTATCGACGAAAAAGAAGTCTTCATGCCTATTTTTATTTTTTGAGAATGGAAAACATCCATTGACTTCGCCCGCTCTGAGTGAAGCGGGAGGGCGTTTCAGACTTTTACTGACTAAAACCCACCCGTGTTCCTTCAGTTGCTTGTGCCAGGGCCGCGGTAAATCTCTTTAAAATTTATCCGCGACCCAGACAGGATGAAGACCAGTCATGATGCCTGTCAACCAACAATTTGTCAGATCTGGGGATCGAACCCCGACGCTCAGAGGGCGTTTGTAAAAAAATAACCTTGTTTTACCAATAGTAGGCTGAAAAAGATGAGCTGAATACGATAAAACTTGATCATAACTTCTGTGTGTTGTTCAAACTATAATAAAACTCTAAACTCGTTCAAGAACTTTAAAAACAATATCAAAGTTAGTCCCTATGTGGAAGTTGAACTCTTTACGACGTGACCTTATAAAAATCACAGAGAGCTACTTTTAAAAACAATCCATGGAAATATTATTGCTGATTCCGGTTTATTCGTTAGTTTTTTGGAAAACAACAATATTGGAACTGATTTTCTTATGAAACGTGTTAATTAGCCAATTACATAAAGGTTTCGTGTATGTAAACAATCACCCAATTAAAAAAAACAGACAATAATATCGCAGGGCAAACAGTTTTACACGGTTCCTTAAAAGGAAAAACGGGACCCTTCTAAGACAACTCTTATGGCAACAAGAGAGAGAGGAATATGGCTAAACCTAACACGAACTTATAGTCAAAGATAATAAATTGTAGTTCTAAAAACTAAAAAACACGCTTTAATGGTAAATTGAACTAAAAAGTCGCTAATCCTGAAGATATTGGTAAGGCATTTGGGACAAACAATTTAAACGCGCACGGTAAAATCAACTTTTATTACTTGCAATTTTTTATTTTTGTTTGACTTTCAAAAGTACTTTGACTTTGACTTTGACTAAATTATTGCATTGTCATCGGTCCTTGATAGGTGTGCAAAGTTTCAAATCAATCTGACGTTTTGAAGTGGGTGAAAATCACGTTCAAAGATTCCGTTACATTGATACATAGATACATAGTTACATACATACCCAGCTAATAAAAGCGTGTTAAAAAGGTACTTACTTGTATCTATCAAACGCAATAACAGCGTTAGTAATAGCTCCTCCGATCCCAGACAAGGAGCCCAACACAGCGTATATGTCACAGCCTAGCTGGTAGCCCACGAGGCGCTGGTAGAACGAGTTCAGGATGAGCATAGGCATCTCCAGCATCATCATCAGATCGAAGACTGCTAGGTTGATGACGAACATGTTGCTGGGACTGCGGAGGGATTTTGAGCTGTGGGAAGAAGAAAACGTGTCAGTTGTGTTAACGACCTTCCTGCATGATGGCTCGACGCAATTTGATTTATGTCACACTGATTTTTACTAAGCGAAATTGCAAGTACATTCTTCTTCTTCAATCAGTCCCTCATTACTGAGGATCGTGGTCACTGGACCCTTTTAAGCGGACAATCTGCCTTTATCGATTTCGGTCCAAAGTTACCATCACCACCTGCTGAAATTGTTCACTTGGTCAGACCATCGTGTTGGCGACCGGCCCCGTGCTCTTTTCCCTTCGGTATTGCCAACAATGACATGTTTTTCTAGGCTTCTATGTCCTCTTCGCATTAAGTGACCGAAATGGGTCAAAATACGCTGTAAGCATACTGTAGTCAACCTGCAGCCTTATTGCGTAATGAATTCGGAAAGAGCAAAGGATAAAGTATGAAAAATCGACCAATCACATAGACGGAAAGCCACATCGCGTCATTCATCTCGCATGTGATTGGTTGATTTTTCATGCTCTTTGCCCTTTGATATTTCCGAATTCATTACGCAATAAGGCTGCTGGTCTTGATATCGACTTGGGCAATGATAGACACATTTGTGTGTTTGACTGTCCATGGTATTGGGAGCATCCGCCTCCAGCACCACATTTCGAATGCGTCTACTATCTCTCTTTCCTTTGCTCGGATTTTTTTTGGGACAATCCCACCGCTCTATTCCCAAACCACTGCAACTCCTGAAACCCAGAATCAACAGTGGCGACCACCAGAAAAGCGCCGAGGCAATGAAGCTCGACGAACTTTCTCAAATCCATAGAGGAAAATGGGGAAAATGTATACTTTGCAAGTTCGTTTACATGGACGCAATGTGATGCAATTCGACCGATATGCACTCAAAATCAAAATCATTTTTTTTTATTTTACATAGGCCTACATGGGCACTTATAAAACGTGTACTACATTTTCATAGAAAATACGTGCGCGTAATCGCCTATCGACACAATTAAAATTGCTTCGCGCGACCTTTTGCAGAAAAATTTGAATGAGTTTTCCGGACAGATTTTTTAAAGAAGTTCCCGAATTTGTCAGTTATTTTACCGAAAAAATTGGCAAAAGGAGGTAGTTTCTTTCGGGACATACTCTTTTTTACAAGCTTTTATTTAACTTGCAATGTATGTATAACAACAAATACTAAAAACAGCGCCGTCTCGTCCGACTCGCACTTGGCCTTGGTTTTTGTACTTACCATATTTCACTAAATATTATGAAGTTGGAAGCCGAACCATTGTGAGCAGGCTAGACAGACATGATGTTGAAAGTCATACCGTTCTGTTCTTCAAAGATCAAACCCATAATTTCCACAAAGCCAATTAACCCCCACCCAGCGTCACAATACAGATTGACCTACAAACTAGCATAGATCGGCCTTCCTTTACCCATTGCGGCAATACGAATTCCACGCAGACTACGAGTATCTACATAACAGCCGTCCGGTACAAATCCGGCTGGATTCCGGTAATTAAAGCCGATTAACTAGATTGTTTCCCCGATTACGACCGTGTCCGGTTTCAATTAGCCGATTGGTAGAAAGTTACGCGAGGAATTTAGATCTAAACTCCTTTTCCTTAAAGGGTGTGTTAAAGGAAAGGATTCTTTGAGAGATTGCCTTTCTGTGAAATACGTCACAAGTTGTGAGTTTGATTTTATGTGTTGAACGGTATTTTATGTGTTGAACGGTATTTTATGTGTTGAACGGTATTTTATGTGTTGAACGGTATTTTATGTGTTGAACGGTATTTTATGTGTTGAACGGTATTTTTTTGGGCGGAAATTCGACTGCCGCGTAAAATACATTATGGATTACCTACTTTCACTTTTAGTATGTCAAAAAACGTCATTTCAGGACTCTTTGGCTAGCTATATACAAACACTAGCTGACCCCCGCGGCTTCGCTCCTGTTAACTGGCTATCTACCTACCTACCACCAACCTATCTGCCCTACCTACCTACGTTACCTACTCACCTGCCCTACCGATCAACCTACCTAGCCCACCCTATCCTACATACCTACCCTATCCTGCATAACCTACTTACCCTACCCTACCTACCTACCCACCCACCTAAGCTGCCTACCTACCTATCCACCTACCCTACCTACCAATTTGTTAATCTATTTATTTGAATAAGAATTATTACTACAATACGAATGTAAACAACTTTTGTTTCTACCAGGCAGCGATCTAATTAAAATTTAGAACACAAAAGCTATTATTGTGACTAAACTATGATAGTGAGATATTTAATCATGTAGTACATAATTTTTATCTATCATCAATAGTTTTCTCAGCGCACGCCAAACAATGAATTTTATAGGCAAAATTTTGCTAGTTTGGGTTACATTATTGCAATTTTCATAAGGATCTCTAAATTTTTTGAAAATAATTTATAGCCTATGTTACTCGGGAATAATATAGCTCTCCACAGGTGAAAGTATTTTTTAATTCGGTCCAGTAGCTTCGCAGGCTATTCGGTATAAAAAAAAAAAAAAAAAAATCTTCTTCTTTATAATATTGGTACGAGTATAGATTGAAGTATAAGTTTGCCCTAAGACTTCAATGGATAAGTAACTCACTGCACTGGTTTAGTAGAAATAGTCATGGATGAAACTAATAAGTCTTGATTGTCGCAACTACACACACAGAAAAAATTATGCAGAAGATAACTTCGCATCAGTTTTGTTATTTAGCTTAGTAGCCAATTCAAGCCGAGGCATCTTCTGGTCTTAAACATAAATAGCAATTCAGTAGAATCAACTCATTTCCCCCAAGAAGTTTACGTCTGAAATGCACTGCATAATCTATAGTTCTCGCCAAACTTCTGGGCCGCCCTGAAATTTGTTTTCCGATGCGCAAAATACGAATCGGTGCTGTTTTTATATGACATTTACTACTGCGCAGCCATTGTAGCCAACTTCTGGGCGGCCAAGAAGTTTGGCGAGAACTATACAAACAACGTTGTTAACCCCATTAAATTGTATTCCTTTCCCAGCATATTTCGAACAAAATCGGAGACATTTAACAGCAACTGCGATAAGAAGAAGTTCAAGAAATATGGTCGTACGTAAAACTGGATAACGACTAGAAGTGAGTTTATACGCGCAGTTACGGGAGACACAATCAATGCAGAAAATGTACTGTCAGCGAAAGAGTATGCACTATGAGGACAAGAAATAAAAGTATTTGATCTACGCAAGCTCGTGGCTAAATAATAACAGCCGCACGGGTCGATCATCAAGGTTGAGCAACGCTTGACGAGGTCGGTCCGTGGATGGGTGACCATTTCAACATACCGGGTTTCCTTCGTGCCTCGGAAAGCACGTTAAGCCGTTGGTCCCGGCTGTCATTTGAAGATCTTTGACAGTCGTTACGGGTAGTCAGAAGGTTGAGATCTGACACCAGTCTTACCAAGGGGTACCGTGTTACCCAGCTACTGGGTTGTGGAGGTCAGATAGGCAGTCGCTCCATGTAAAACACTGGTACTTAGCTGAATCCGGTAAGACTGGAAGCCGACCCCAATATAGTTGGGAAAAGGCTAGGCAGATGATGATGATCTACGCAAACTACATTAACGCTAACAAAACAAAACATTTATTTGTTTATTAAAACTTCATGCATCGTAAAGGTACATATGCATATGCGGACTTAATACCTAAGGCATTCTCTATAAGTCAACGAAGGGTGGTAGAAAGATAACATGGCAGGTGCATAAAAAACAAATATGATGATTGTAGTTATCATCATCATCATCAGCCTTTTAATTTTCCCACTGCTGGGACACAGGCCTCCTCTCTGTGAGAGGGAATGGGCTGTAATCCACCTCGCAGGCCCAGTGCGGCTTGGTGGATGTCACATGTCTACGAATTTTTGGTTCTAGGACATGCCGGTTTCCTACCGATATTTTCCTTTACCGTTTTGAGAGAAATGGTGATGAAATCACATCACATCATCAGCCTATTAATGCTTCCACTGCTGGGACACAAGCCTCCTCTCTGTGAGAGGGGATGGGCCGTAATCCACCACGCGGGCCCAGTGCGGATTGGCAGATGTCACATGTCTTCGAATTGAAATAATGATCGATGAAATAATTTACACAAAATAAAGCGCCTGCCTGGCTTCGAACTCACGACCAACTTATAACTTGTAAGTCACGGCCGCTACCACTGGACCACCACTACTCAACTAGTTATCAGCCTGCATGCAAATCTCTTTGTTTCACTGTACCTATCTTCAACATAAAGTTGGAAGAGTTTTATAAGTTAGGTGGCTTGTAGTTGGATGGTATCAGTTAATGGTGTTCAGAACGTGTTTGTGCACACGTACAGTACATAGGACTGATGGGGCCGCTCCGTGGTTTTGGTAACGGTCAGGACTGATCGCTTGATTTGGCTATCGAATAATTACTCCTGTAGCTGTGGCTAGCTACTCAATGACGTTGAGCATAACTCTCTCGTCTCGATAAATAAGTGTGAGTTCGAAATGTCTTTGACAGCTTTTGTTTTTGTTTTAATAGCAAGAATTGTGTTCACCAGGATTTACTGACGAGGAAATTTTTTAAGAACGTTCTTTTTTTTTGGACAATCCCACCGCACTATTCCCAAACCACTGCAACTCCTTAAAGCCAGAATCAACAGTGGCGACCACAAGAAAAGCGCCGAGGCGATGAAGCTCGACGAAGTCCCGAAGGATGAATGTAACTGTCTTGGATCCCGCAACGAAATTAAACAGAAAAGAATAACGGAGGAGTAGGAAAAAATACAAATTTCCACTTCCCTCCATATCAAGCAGGAGACAGAACAAACAAGGCCCATAGGCAAAAAGGGTCGTTTACAACTGGGACAAGCCCAGTTGCCTAGCACCACGGATAAAAATAAGCATTAATATTAATGGGTCCTAATATTGTGAGCTGCTATTTTTGTTTCCAATTATTAAGAAGGTTCTGTAAGATTTAAATGGATGTACTTTGGTGATCCGGAAGGCGCAGCGTAGGAAGGCCCTTCTCTAGGTGGACGAATGACCTGGTTACGGCTGCGGACATTCGCTAGATGCCAGACGCTCAGTACTGATCGGTATAGCGACACTTAGGGGAGGCCTATCTCCAGCAGTGGATGTATTTTGGCTGAAATGATGATGATAATGATTTTGGTCCACCGACCAAATGCAGATGTCTAATTAGCTCAACTTGCAGTATGTTGCAAGAAAGTAGACATAACCCTTTAGAGTAAATCACCAAAAATAAACTAAGCTGAAAGTGTGTGACGATATGAGGGACAAAAAGCGAGGTCTTCGGGCCCGGACAAATACTAAAAGGGTCGTAACCGGCTTGATTACACCAGGCTAAGGATGTGAGCTCAGGAAGTTCTGTTAATGAGTTCCCTAATGGGACACACAACTTAATGCAAAGAATGTATGCTAGAAGGGTTTATGGAGTTGTTTTGTCTTTACTGTGAGAAGATTTTAAAGGGAGAATAAGATTTTGCCTGAATTTTTGGTGTGTTTACAGACATGGAGGCTTTACTAGGTTTTTTTTTGTATTTACGAAAATTTAACAAATACTTAGAAGATTTCCCCTGAATTTTGGTGTGTTTACAGACTAACTCACAGTACAAAAATTATAACAACGCCTGGCTTTGAAGGAAAGTATTTCATTATAAGGACATAACTGGTACTTTATTCCAAAATACTCTTTACCGAGAAGCATTTATAACTCTTTAAATGTGAATCTAAACTTTACAGCACACAACACGAAGATTAGTCTTGTCAAATGTGTTTGTGTTTCACCAAATCCCATCATGATTACTTAGTTATTAGCAATCAATAATTTGATGCTTGGAACCAAACAAACTTAAATTGGTTTAGATAGAGGACTAGCTAACTTCAACGAATATTAGTTAATATTAAACTTCATTTTGAAAACATAAACCTAATCTAGTTTTAAATCACAAATCATTAGTTTTATTTTCAGGGTAAATCTTCACTAATGTTTAAATAGGGAATCAAATACTGGCTGTCTACATACCTATAAATCAGTAGAATTTCAAATCAAAATGACATCAAACGCCAACAAAAGAGCCAATCAATTTGCAATAAAACGATTCGTCTTTCGAATCCGAAGTACCAACCTAAGTAGATCTAACGAATAAGCATTTGCAAAACATAAAAATGTATAGTAAAAACATCGTAACGGCCTAAATCTCGGCAACAGCGCCCAGTGACACAGATAGCAGTAAAACGACCAAGATAAATATGGGGTGGGTTGTAGTGGAAGCTATGCGAAGGATTGCAATATTCGTAAGAGTACCTTGTATCTTTAAAGAATTGAAGCATGCAAATTTCTGGTGAACTAGCCTATAAGGTATATTGATGAATTACTAGATGATATTACGTACGTACTAGACGGTATAGGGTACGATAATGTTGTCTCTTAGCATTTCTAGGGAAAATATTTGTAGGAAGGATATTTTTGGAGTAGATATTAGAAAAGAAAATATGTAGAACGTTAGTGACATTGATTTTTAGATAATTTTCGAATATTTTCGTGACGGCGAGGAAAATTATAAAGAGAAAATTAATAAGATCGCAGTAAAAACGGTGAGTAGAATGATGCTGCTGAAACCTGAAAATCTCCTCTTGCAATGGAAGACAATCCCGCTACAAAAAACGTTAGTCGACGAACATCAGAAACGTTTTCCGAAGTGGTGGAGAGCGCGGAGCGGTTTAGAACTTTTGCTCCTGACACGATCTCAGAGCGCACAGCCGCGAGCTGTGCGCAATGGAAGATTCTATTCGATAAATTTCTGTTTATAATAATCATTGTTTCGAGAACTCTTGTCTGTCAATTGTTTTCGTTGACGGGCTTTTGTTTTTTTTTTTGTTTGATTGGTGGTTATTAGGAGTTTTGTGTAAAGGTTATGGTGATATTTAGATACTTAATGAAAAAATATTTAGGGATCTGCATTTACTTCCGTTCTCAACGTGAAAAAAATATTCTACAGGAAGTAATTATTTAGAAGTAGTATAGAAATATGTACAGAATTTGATCGTATTAGTACATTACTGCAGAATCCAGTAAGTATAAGCCTTCCTGGCCAAGTATGAGTTGACCGGACCCCGGAGGCCAGGATGGCTTTCTTACTGGTTGAGGCTTGTAGAATGCTTTTCTCAAAAATGAAAGAAAGTTTAACAACAAATTCGTTTAATTAATATTGAAGGTTACATTCATATTAGGGCAATTACTGATAGATATTGTGATCCAGTTACCGGGGGCATTTATATTTGTTTGTTGTACGTCTTGATTAACGGACTCAAAAATATATTTATCTGAGATAGATATATATTTGGAGCCTCCCTCCTATAACCATGTTATAATGGCTAAACTCTAATATGTTTCTGGCTGGTACTATGTTTTTTTCTAAGCAGATCTGAAGAGGATGACCTACTGTCTAGAGATGGGTGTTTTCGGTTTTTTGAACAAACGGTTATGTGACCGATATACAGATTTCATATCGATATCGAAAACGGTTTTCAGATATCGATATCATTTAGTACAGTTTGCATAAGTTAAAATGTTATTTAGATGAGCAAACTAACAACGAACGCGAAATAATACTTAGAAAGAGAGGCAGCACATAATTATGGTTCCTATCGTTTGTGAATTTATTAGATACAGTTTTTGTAATATCGGTTATTTTGATATAGATATCGATATGATATGATATCTAACACATATCCGATATAAGTTACGATATGATATATCGGACCAATCCCTACTGTCCAGTAAGTAAATTACATACTTACTTACTGGACAGTAGGAGATTCCAAATTTAAAATCTCGCTTCTTACTGTTCAGTTGTGAATAAGTTTCCGGTAGAGTTCACTTTCTGGATACTTTTTAGAGTTGTTATGACAACATTATATACCATTTTTGAGAAAACTACATTTACTGCAAACGTCTACAAAAAGAAGAGCAGAGCCACATCAATACATCTACATATCGAACAAAGTTGCCGACCGAAATTGCAAAAATTGCTGCGTGAAAGTATTCCACTGGATTTCTTTTATCCCTTTACAGTTCAAAAATCGGAGTCAATCGACTGTTTCAATCCTCTTTCAGCGAAACAGTTGAAGTCGGCTATCAGTTTCACAGTATTGTATCAATTGTCTCAACCTATCTAACCAAACGATAATTAATTAATCCCTGTTAAATTAACACACTGGAGACCAAATTAACGGCCACACATTATTCGTCTCTAAGCACATAATTAACGTTAAACGTTTACATTTCGCTGACTTAAACTTAATTCCCAACTTGTCACCATTTTGTTCGAGTTGCCGCCATCTTGAATCTCGATGCGTTCGAAACTTAATTAAATCGCCGAAGACGTCAGTTTCACGAACGGATCGTCAAATTGTTCCACGATATTAATTTAGGATTCGCTTTTGCATTTTTAATCGAATATTAAAGGGTTGTTGGCGGTTAAGATAGACGTTAAGAGGACATTGAGTTATTTTGAGTGTTAAAAATAAATATTGCGTGACAATTATGTCTATGAAGAGAAAATCTGACAAAGGAAAGTCTGGCTGTCATTTTCAGAGCCGTTATAATATTCTTTTGGATATTTTGTACCATTTTTTTTTTCTGATTTTATTCGTTCCACGAAACATTGGCTCAGATAAAAGGACAAGAGTTTATAGGGTAGATACTTATATACTTTCGAAAAATAATGAAGGATACAATATCGGTACAATGCTCTGCGAGGACAAGGAATGATTAAACGTTGCAAAGACCGTTTTTGTGTAACATTATTTAATGTAAGGAATTTTTCTCAGGCTCTCGGGTTTAAATCGGATTCGCGCCAAATCATGGTCACAGATGAATACTCCGGCCTGCGCTTTCGAATGAGCCCGTAACCGTTTAGCGAAGTGAACCATGGGAAAAGGGCCACATGTTGGAAAACACCGTAGCTATGAAAATTATTGGATGGAAAAATTGCAAGTTGGCGGCAAAGATGTTGATTTAAGCTGATTTAAGATTTGACTAACACCAAACATTTAGACCGAATTGTAGATTTTGTAGGACTGTTCATTTTAGTTTAATTTTCAATTCGTTAATTATTGTTTGGTGTTATTTTATACAACCAATCGAGATCGCCCCAAGCTTAGATAGTTGAATGGCGTAGGCTAAGATTTAAATACAGTTGGAGCAACAAATTGTAGAGCAAAAGCCGGAAGCAAGTCATTATGGCAAATTACACTTCATCAGGTTAAAGACATCTCGCATATTTAAAACCTTAGAATAAAGTAGACACATGACTTTATGAACGATTAAACACAATCGGGATTCAAAAACGATAGACAAATCCTTGTACTCACGTGCCAAAAATCCAGATGACAATGCCGTTGCCCGCGAGAGATGTGACCATCAGCATGGTATAGATAAGTGCGAGGACGTAGTGCCAGTACTTGTTCACTGCGGGGAAATTCCTCCAATGCTCGTGAACCAGGTCCTGATGCTCCTCGGGGATGTTCCAGCCTAGCATGTGCTCGATCACCTCATTTGCGACCCTGGGAAAAAAATGTTAAAATCGGCTCTATGGTGAGGTTTGAAAATGGAATTCTTTTGAGAAAATTATTTTACAGACGCTACCTACTATTTTTGTTGTGTTTAATTTGAAAAAAGGCATATTTAATATGTTTTGGACAAGTCAAAAAGACATTGAATCTGGCTTGAGGCATAATTTTAATTAGTATTTTCATCTCCCAGACAATTATAATATTAATCTTCTCTAGAATTAGTAATAAACTTGTTACCACCGAAAAAGATAGGTAAGCTATTTGTATACAATATATTTCGATATTTTAATTGAAAAAAAGAGGCTCTTTTGCAAATTAAATGTTTATAAAAATTTAGTAAATTAATAAAAAGCGATACTAACATTTTTAGCGGATAAGCCATGGGGCCGATGACTTCGGTGTAGTTCGTCGCCATCTTGTGTGCGTTTTATAACAAAATGGCGGAAAAATATACTTGTTTTACTATAGTTTCATGGGTTTAATGGAATAAAGGTTTTATTTATAAAATTAAATGTTTTATGACGAAGTGAGTAGTCCGACATCCAGTCGCTTCTCACTTGTGGTTTGTGCTCGGCGCTGCACTGTTTTATATCGTTCCAAATAGTGCGTGCCGGTTAATTCCTTAATTGAATAAAATAGTAAAGCTTCTTACTATTTGGTCAGGCGTGAAACTGGTTCTGCCATTTGTTCTCAATCTGTTTCGATTGTTCAGATTTATTTTGTTTTTCTTTTGGAATGTCGAAAATGTCGTTAAATCGTTGTAATCATTAGTCAAGAAACTACTAAACTGTTTCTATTATAGATACATCAAATTCAAAATTGAATTATTTCTCAGAATCGCCCCTTCAAAATATTAAAATACTTTTTAGGGCAGAAATAAAAATATAGGTATAAGTTTCTACAATTAATTAGAATTTTTCTTATCATCATAATTTTCCTGCCTTTGTCCCAAGATAGGTACTTCGGATGATGTATTCTTGAAAACTTTATAAAAAGCGAACTTGGAGTAACTACGTATCTACCTACATGAATTGGAGTCGATTTCTAAATTGAGTATTTTGAATTAAGAACGTGTCAAACCTAATTCCAAAGTTTGACAGATTTTTCAGGTTAAAGAGAGTTAATCAACTTCAAATTCATAATTCGAAAATCTGGGGTTCTTTTTTCACTATTTGAATCACCGAAATACAATCTTCTCACAGAACAAATGCTCATGTTTTTCATTTAGTACGTTTGACACTACAAAACACTTTCGTCGGCTGAGTGGCGTCCTTCATCGATTTCTGGTCAAACTACGGTTTTGTTTCGGTTAGCAAACGCTTAACTTGCGTCTGATCTTTGAACCGAAACATAACGACTGTGAGTAACTTTGTTTGGGACAGTTTGTGTTTATATTGAGAGTTCTCTTCCAGCCGAATGGGAAAATCAGAGTGAAAATTTGCATATATAGGGAGGACTAGATAAATTCGCATGTAGAGCAGTGTCACTGAATAAAGGCCGATTTTTACAGTTGTGCTCTTGTAGTGATCTTCTAAGCTAGAAGAATTTAATTTATGAAACAAACATTCAGGTCAAATACAGAACCATACTTTTGGGCTTCGGCACAGTCTGGTATAAAAGCGGATTTTCATGAAACTGGTTACTTCTAGTCAAGTGTGCTTCATCGTCGACCAGATCATCACTTACCATCAGGTGAGATAGTGGTCAATCGCGAACCTATCGATTATAATAAAATTTACTGAAGGATATTTTTGAGAAATATGAAAGTTCACAACAGCAATTGAGTGAGCGCTTGTTCGAGGCTGGGGAATTATTGGACCTGGTGAAACACAATGCGGAGAGGTATGAGTCTCTGACTAATTCCTCTTGCAGCTGTGCCAACTACCCACCACCTCCCCAGCTACAAAGTGACTTGTCTCCACCAATGTTGGCTCTTCCTGAAAAGACATGTGTACACAATGTAAAGGAATGTAACACAACATTATTTAGTGATGAAATAGGTTCAGGCTTTGGAAAAATATTACAAAATTACCTTAGCCATAGTTTTACAAATCATTGTTACCATAATATAAGTTTAAAGCAAATGATCAATAGAATTATAAATTCAAATATAGATAATTGTTCTACAATGGTTTTGCTTTTGGGAAATAGTACTGGAATTACCAAAAAGGACATAATGGCTGGTATTGACACCTTGTTAGGATTAAATGTAGGAAAGCTCATGGTTTGTGCTTTTCCTTACTCGCATAACTTCTCAGAAGATGAGAACAAGCGGATTTTTAAATTAAATAACACTATACAAATGTTGACTTGTCATAGTGACAAATTATTGTTTTTTGACACTAATAAATTTATTAGTGGACTAAATGTAACTCAGAGAGCTTTCTCTCTGACACGTAGATGTAGACATAAGATTGCTATGTTGATAGCATATTCTATTAATGAAATGTATTTTCCACCTAGTTGTAGGAGACAAATTGCTAATCCTTTAGCATACAATATACACTGTGACACTGGTACTTGTAGTGTACCATCGATTACTGTTAGTAGTGGTACTAACACTACTATTGATACGCCTTGTAGTTTAAACTATTAGGTGCGACAACGGATAAGCCGCATATGTTCAATGTTGTACATCAAAATATGCAGGGTCTGTCCGGCAAAGAGCTAGAGTTAAGTTTATTTATGGAAAACTATGATGTTCAGGTGTTATGTTTAACTGAACACTGGTTGAAGGAACATGAAGTAGTGTTTATCAATGATGATAATTTTACTGTACAAAGTGCGTTTGTGAGAAAAAACGCCATTCGCGGTGGATCTTTAGTTCTTGTTTCAAACAAGTTAAAATGTAAACAACGTTTAGATTTAGTTAATCTTTCTATTGAGCGCACTATTGAGTTGTCTTGTGTTGAACTCGAGCGATACGTTATAATTTGCGTTTATCGACCCCCCTCTGGTGATTTTAATAGTTTTGAATTGGTAATGGATGATTCACTCAATAGGTTAAAATCAAGTAATAAAAGTATAATTTTATGTGGAGATTTTAATATTAATATTTTAGATGTTACTCCATTAAGTATTAGACTTCTTAATCTGTTCAGGTCTTATAATTTAATTAACTTGTTTTTTGAACCTACTAGGATCACGGCATCTTCGTCAACTTGTCTTGATAATATATTTTGTGATTGTGATGCCAAAAATAAATGTGTGTTAAGTGACTTAACTTCTGACCACTGTGGTTTATTAGCTAGCTTCCCCATGCCATTACATAAAAAGCCGCGTAAAATGGAATGTAGGCCCTATACAGCTAGTCGTTGCAATAAGTTTAAAAATAATATAGCTAATAGAATTACACCATCTATAGTAGAACACAAGAGTCCTAATGAAATTTATGGAGCCCTTTTTGATGTCGTGCAAAAAGAGTACCAATCTACTTTCAAGACCAAAACTATTGAAATTAATGGCACCACCGTTGGCATTAACCAATGGGCCACTCCAGGTATTTATAAAAGTAGAGCGAGACTATACGAGTTATATGGTTTGAAAAAATACAGGTTTGATACTCCTTTCCTGGAGTATGTCAAAAATTATTCAAAATTATTTAAAAAGGTTAGTGTTTATGCTAAATCAAAATTTTTAAGCGATAAAATAAAAAAATCCAATAATAAAGTAAAAACCACTTGGAAAATTATTAACAATGAAACGGGAAAGTCGGTTAAACAAGATAAAGAATTTGAGATTATGGTCGACAATAAATTAGTTACTAAAGCAGCTGACGTAGCTGAAGCGTTTAATGAGTTTTTTGCCAACATACCCATAACTACGACTCGCTCCTTAAATTCGTCCCCGTCTAAAGCTGAAAACCTTTTGCTTAGTAGTGTGTCTAAAAGTATTCGTTTATTTAGCTTCGAACATGTAACGCCTCGTGATGTAGTTAATGTTTTTAACACACTCAAATCCAAAAACACTGGTGATTACTGGGGAATCTCCATTAAACTTTTAAGTAATATAATAGACATCGTAGCCCCCTATCTAGCTGTTACTTTTAATAAATGTGTTGACTTAGGAACTTTTCCTGACCTCATGAAGAGTAGTAAAGTCATACCATTATTTAAATCAGGTAATAAAAATGACGTTGGCAATTTCCGGCCTATTTCCATTTTGCCAGCGTTTAGTAAAATATTTGAAAAGTTAATACTCAAGCAGTTGCTAAAACATTTTAATTTAAATAGCCTCCTTCATAATGAACAATATGGCTTTACAAAAGGTCGTTCGACTACAGATGCGGGTGTTGCTCTGCTGAAACACATATTTAACGCATGGGAGAACTCGCAAAATGCTATTGGGGTTTTCTGTGATCTCTCCAAAGCTTTTGACTGCGTGCACCATGACACGCTATTGCGTAAACTGCGTCATTACGGTGTGCAAAACGAAGCTCTCGATGTTATAAATTCTTACTTACATAATAGGTCCCAATGTGTAGATGTTAATGGTGAGAAATCTTCCGGGTTACCAGTTCAGTTAGGTGTACCTCAAGGCTCAATACTGGGTCCATTCTTGTTCTTAGTGTATATCAATGACTTACCGTTCTTTTTAAAGGGTATCTGTGAAGTTGTATTATTTGCAGATGATACCTCTCTTATTTTCAAAGTTGACAGGAATAGACATGATTTTGACGATGTAAACAGTGCACTCTCAATGGTTACGGATTGGTTTACAACAAATAACTTAGTTCTCAATTCCAAGAAAACGAAATGTATAAAATTCGCTTTACCGAATGTTAGAAATCTAGGACCCAACATCGTGTTAGATAAAGAGGTGCTTGAAACTGTGGGCTCGGCAGTTTTTCTGGGCATAACAGTAGATGCCAAACTTCAGTGGGGCCCACATATTTCAAGTCTAGCGGGAAGGCTTAGCTCGGCCGCCTACGCTGTCAGGAAAGTAAGACAATACACTGACGTTGATACTGCTCGATTAGTCTATTTTAGTTATTTCCATAGCGTTATGTCCTATGGCATTCTGCTGTGGGGCAAAGCCGCTGACATTCAAAATATATTTGTTCTTCAAAAACGAGCAGTTCGAGCAATTTACCAGCTAGGTGCCAGAGTTTCTCTTAGAGATATTTTTAAAGATATTGGTATTCTCACAGTGGCATCACAATTCATCTTCGCCAATATCTTATATATTAGGCAAAATATACACTTTTACACTAAAAACAGTGATATTCACAATATTAACACCAGAAATAAGGACAAATTACGAGCTCCTTTTCACCGGCTTCATAAGGTTCATAACTCATTTGTTGGGCTTGGTATAACCTTTTATAACAAGCTACCCTCTGCTCTTCTAGATTTGCCTTTTAATGCTTTTAAAGTTAAAGTAAAATCAAACCTTTGTTCAAAGGCATACTATTCTATTAACGACTACTTAAACGATAAAAATAGTTGGTCGCTGTGATTAACTCAAGACAATGTTTGTGTTCTTTCTCCAGAATTAGCTTACATACTGACAGGTTATATGAGTTATGTTTTATTTTTTTTATTTTGACAGTATAAGTCAATTTATGTTAATTTAATTGTCATATTATTGACATAATCGACTCACTACATTGTTTTTTATTTTTTAATGAGTTGTATTGCAATATGTGGTCAGCTAGCGACCTCGACAGTGGATCATAATATATTATTCTTGCCTAACTGTTGATTTATTTTTTACTTCGATGGTCCTAGTTTATCATAATTATGTGACTTCGAGTTACAGCTGTATTAGCTATATGTAGGCGGGCACGCCCTTTATGCCTGGAGGCTTTATAATTCGGGTACTAAGTTCCGTTTACGTTTTTTTTATTAGTTTTTATTTTCGCTTGAGTTTAGATTTCGATGTTTTTGTTGGTATATT
The DNA here is from genome assembly GCA_948252205.1 of Orthosia incerta. Taxonomy (NCBI): domain Eukaryota; kingdom Metazoa; phylum Arthropoda; class Insecta; order Lepidoptera; family Noctuidae; genus Orthosia; species Orthosia incerta. Next base: position 7,605,160 of record OX411760.1, read on the forward strand.
GGCGTGTGCTAGCTGTCATTATGGCAAATATATTTTATTATAATTTTTTGTTTTGAGTAATGTAAATTATTTGCATACTTTTGTATATGTATAGAATCAAGTTTTTGTTTTTTTCTAACTGAACAGACAGCTGTGCTGCTGGGGAGTTTGTTGCGCCACTTCTTCTTCCCAGCAAAAGCACTAGGAAGTGGTGAAGGGCGGGCGTTTTTGGGGGACTGTCTTATGTAATTTTGACGTTCGGAAAGTGCTGATTCTCAGCCTAGTTTGAATAAATGACTTTTGATTTTGATTTTGATTTTTGATTTTGAAAAAAAACTATATTGTGTGATATAAAATATTTATAAAAACTTGTGCACAAATACTTTATACCTTCGTCGCTTTTAGAATAAAATTTTACGTTGAAAAAACTTGACAGATTTTACCCTGAAACAAAGCCAGTAGGTATATGCGACCCACAAGAATGATGAACGCCAGTAAATAATAAAAACGAGCCATAAAAAACCCTAGCACTCCACTAAATGATTATTCAGAAGCCTCAAACGACACAACAAACAGTAGGTACTATATTCCCATTACTGAAATAAGGGACCGTTTTTTATTCAAACGTCTCAAAATGGCCGCCGGATTACGAGCCGTCTCGTTCGCTAGGAATCCTCGCGTCATCGCAGGACAACGTGTCTGGAATTCGCGCCATTATGAGTAACCCGTAGTTAATCGTATGAGAGGGTAGTATGTGAGAAATAGAGAAAATTGAAGGCGTGTTTAATTTTTTTTAAAGGACGGTATTTGAGTTATTTCTTTTGCGATAGAATCGTTTGATTGAATTGACATTCTAATTACTCGTAATTCGTTGTTAAGTTATAGGCTTTAAACTCGCTGATAATTTTATCTAAGACGAGTTTGATTAAATATGTAGCTACAGATTAAAAGTATCTACCGAATCGTACCTAATATCTGTTAACATATCTATAACAGAAGAGAGTTCAGATTTTTTTATTCATGCCTACCTTATTTATTTGAGCGTAAATGCTTCATTTTTCTAGCCGAAAACTTTCACTAAAAATATCGTCGAAGCAGAATATTTGGTCGACACCAAAGGTTTTGTTGTTAAACACCACTTGGATGAGAATGTTAGTGTATATGACAAAATGGCCGATTATTGACGGCCTCTTTAAATTTCTTTTTAAAAGGAAATTGGGGTAAGTCCGCCACTAATGAGGTCACTCGTTATAGGTTGGGACAAATATTTTTCTTTTTGCTGCCTCCGAGTGTTTATATTGAGATAATTAAGGGTGAGAAATGAAGGCCAATTAGTGAGCTAAAGAAATGTTGAATAGAATGATTTTAATAGAGGTATAATTTTGGCTGACAATTTTAAAATTAGTGACCTTTCAGTGACTTTATTCCTCAATATGACAAGTTATGATGATGATTTTTTGGAATAAAATGTCTGCAAACGATGCGTACCTATTATTACGATTGTGGGTTGTCTCAAAAACTTGATCATACAAGAGCCCAAACATGTATTGATATATTGATATATATTTGCTTAGGTACCAACCACGTTATCGGTAGGGAGACCAAAACAATCCCTAACTTATCGTATCTAGGCGAAAAAGGCAAACAAAACCAAAAAGTTTATACGCAAATAAGATTGGGACATTGAAATAATGGAAAGACTCCTCCAGACCTCCTCTAACTTGTATACATAATATAAATACATTAGAAAAAGTAAAATAAGTTAGTCTGAAATAAAGGGACTGAGGACTATACAATTTCAACTTTTGTGTTGCATTGAATCTTTCGTCCCTGTTTTCGACCCTGCTAAGATTTTTTCCTTTTCTTGCGACCTTTTGGGTTTTAGAATAAGATCTTCTCTCTGCGGTTTAACTGTCTTAACAGTCTCAGGAATTAGCCAGTTCATTTGGAAGCTAACGGTAGCGAGACTGGCAGAATTTTGTGAAGAAAATCTTAGTTGAAAAGATTGTTTTAAGTACTTAACTTCGTCTAAAAGCCCTTAATGGTGACGACAAATACTATCTTTTTGTCTGGCCTATTTCTTTAGATAACTGGGATTAACTTCGTGCCTTTGAAAAATATATTAAAACTGACTAGGTTTTTAACTGTCCCGTTCTTTTGATCCTTCCTTTTAACAGTCATCTGAATCCTCTCGTTACGGCTATAAAAACTGAGAAATGTTGTCAAAAATACTATTCTTCTTTTTAACCGACTTACCAAAAATAAGGAGGTTCTATGTTCGACTTTATGTACGTTTTTTTATTTTTTTCATTATGTTCACCGATATCTCCGTCAATTGTGGACCGATTTTGAATTCTTTTTTTTTTGGTTGAAAGCGCATATTCCAAAATTGGTCCCATTTTAATTTGGTGAAGATCTGATGAAGAACTTCGGAGATATACAGCAGAACTCTTCAATAAATAACGGCAATTGCCGCAATCGCATGTCTGTTTATTGTTTACACCATTTCATAACATAAAATCACGCCAGTACGCTCAAAAGGGGTACGCAGATCTCTTATTTCACCGATTTTGTTCAAGTTTCATGTTATTCGGGTAATCTATTCTGGCGTTATAGGTACTTACTAAACAACTTGCCAATTAGGTAGGTATCACTAAAAAGGGTAAAAAAAACTTTTTTGCAAAAAAAACTACCGACTTCCAAATAAAAAACTACAAAGTGAAAAAAAACTTAATTTTTGGAAGTCGGTGTCTATATCGCAAACAATTGGTACCTACGAAAGACACCGACTTCAAAAAATAAAGTTATTTTTCACTATGAAGTTTTTTATTTGGAAGTCGGTAGTACTAGAAAGCTGTAATTTGGCATTGATATACACATATTAATTACGCCGACCAAGTGGTAAAATAAAATCAAGAATTTTTCTCCTGTACACGTAAAGTGGAGATGTTTTTTTATAGTCTGTCCCATGGTGTGGGGTATCGTTGGATAGGACATTCAAAAATATTACGGGTCTGTGAAAACCAGTTTTCGATTCAGGGATCCGTTTGCATAAAATTAAGCGATAAATTGATAATATTTGCTAGAGACGAGTATCTTATCTTATGATAAGATAAGATAGAGACGAGTAAATGGGTGCTTTTGGATATGTGAAAAAAATCACGGCACTTAATTTCGGTATATGTACTACACATATACCGAAATTAAAAGGAAAACACAACTAAGTAGGCTTTACAAGTTTACAAATAATAGTCGACCAACTTATAAAATGTATTTGGAAAAGTAAAAATTTTGTATATGGGGACAACAGTTTTTGAATGGCAATAGTATATTATGCAACTAGTGAATAAAGGACGGTTTTAAAGCGAGGGCCATAGATGAATCACGAACAAGTGAAGGATTCTAACAACTGAATCACGACCGTAGGGAGTGATTCATGATGATTGAATCACGAGCATAGCGAGTGATTCAAGTGTTAGAATCCTGAGCGACGCAAGTGATTCATGGCCCTCGATATAAATCCGTTTTATTCAAGAGTTGCATACTATATTTTATACCATGACTACGAGAAAAAGAAAGATTTAAGCAAAAAGCACAAGGAATAATAATAAGTAATATATGGTTTATTATAATAAATGGCTTATTACCTTCAAAATTTACAAAAATGTGAAACCTCAGGGTTTAAATTTTGAAGCTGAGCTATGTAACAAGTTTTGCACCTGTGTTTCAGGGACTAGTGACCACCTCCGTTACGTTACATAATTATAATTAATTAAACACCAATACAATTAATATTAGGATAACAATCCAAATAAGTATTCAGTAAACATCCAAGACTAAAATCAAAATTAAAATCCTAAATATAAACAAACTCAAAATTAAATCGATGAAAGGATTTTGAAAATCGAATATTCTTTGCACAAGGAGTTTGTATCGAGTATTTTATGCGCAAGGAGGTTGTATAGCATTGAGATGGAGGAATATATTGATTTGTTCTAAATTTAAACACCAAAACAGTGAGTAAAAGTGCTTTTTATTCACTGTTTTCAGTGAATAAAATAAGCTTTTTAGAGGGGGAATGGTATAAAGTTAATTTTGTCCTTTCGTTAGAGCAATGTTCGATGCTTTCATTGTTTATGAATGTTAGTAATGTTACCGATTTATTTTGTTGAATGTAGCTGTTTATTCGGAACCCTCCGTGCACGAATCAGATTCGCCAACTTACCTTACTAACCTTAACCTTCTCTTACTTACCTTTTAATTTTGGAACCGCTTTTGTTGCCATATCAAAAAATGCTCCATACGCAAAAAGCTATGTGTAAGGTTAGGTACTCGTAACTAACTAATACTAGGTATATATACCTAGCCGAATTATTGTATTGCTCTGGCAGAATGTTATGTGTACAGCAATTTGTTGTCATCGGAGCATGAAACACATGTTTTGAATTTATGATCATTGTGCGGTTTGCCACGTTATTATTTAATATGAATTGTGGCATCCACGCGGATATTTAACCCGGGAAAAAAATAATCATTCGGGTTATAAAGTTCAGTAGATACGATTGTATTTTTTTGGACAGAATGTGCCTTTTGTTTATTTGTAAAAGAGCTCGAAAATAAACTCAATTATTACAGAGAGGGGTCTTTAACAATTACTATCACCTCTTTTGTAGATGATTGAAAATCTTGTAGTTAAGTATTCGACACATTCAGCTTTATTATTGATTGCTACATTGCTGCTTTGCTTAAACTATTTGAGACCATCATAGGACATAAGACATCCTTTTGGGACATCCAGGTTATTCAAGTTTATTACTATTTCCTTTGAGGACCACTTTTGTCGTCAGTTTGAACAAAGATCTCTCGTTGCCCAGTTTGAATCCTCGAGACAGCTGCCGTAAAAAAAAACAGTCGACGCAAACTGAGGAACAGAGGTAAAATTTTCACTTTCTATTAGCAAGTAAAGTAAGTAACTACTTGAAGTTTCACGCTTAGATAAGCAAGTAATATTGTAGATATATAGCGAAGTAGCGAGATAGGACCTAAGGCAGAGTTTCTAACTTGCCTAATAGACTTTTGTTGCGAGGCGACCCAGTGACGCCAACTATTATAATATGAAATGTTCGTGATAAATCTCTGGAAGCACACAGTACACTTGAACAAAATAGAAGGCATTTGTAGCCTTTTGTTTTATAAGTACACGAGTGCGTGGGAGGAAACAGTTCGGGTAATGTCTTGGGACGATACTGACATTTATATCTTGTTACTGTAAATTCAGAGAAACTTGGGCAGCGTCAGATTCACTAACGAATTTAATAACTAGCAATATTTTATTGTCGACCAGCATAAGCAAAGAAGAATATGCATAGGTACTACTTTCTTTCTATATACTGGAATGTTGACTCAGCAATCATTATGCCGATACACGTGACAGCCAATGGCTTAATTGCCACGATCTTCGACCAATATCTGAGGAGGCTCTAGCTAAACCACACCATCGACCACATCATCGCTTACCATCAGGCGAAAGACACCGACATAAGTTGAGAGGACTGTTCAATAGAGCTAGGAACACACGGTCGCCTATACAACAATTCGTAAAACCTATAAAAATCTGATACGCCTCAGAGGGAACACTGGTTGGAGGGCGGCGTTTATATACTATCATTGAAAATAAAACCAGGCAATAAAGGCCAAAACCTGTCTTGCTCAAGAGATAGACCATTCAATAGGATGCCTCAAAAACCCAGATAACATCTACACAACAAACGACGCTGAAACAAGTGAACTACTGAACCCTTAAGTAATATACTTGGAGGGTTCAGGGCCAAAGGGATGCCCTCCAAGTATAATAATCGAGGGTTCAGGGCCCAAAGGGATGCCCTCCAAGTACAATACTCGAGGGTTCAGGGCCCAAAACCAAAGTGGACTCAAGCGGGTCAGGTTATTGTTAGTCTCTCTCACTTTCTCTTGATCCATATTCCACAGCTAAGTTAATAAATACAGCCTAATGGTATATTTTCGTTTGACTGCAAAGTTCCCGTTGCTGTCCTCTATGTATCTTCTGGATAAGATTAAGATTATAATGTTTCAACACTTTATTTAAAAGGTCATATTCAAATCCGCGTTTGTAAAGAAGACTGCCCGTTATGCAAGGAGCATTGTAGTGCCACTCATACGTACAGACGTTCTAAAGAGCCTTGGTTGAGATGAAATGCTAGCCTTCTTAAAATTGTTCGTAGGTGACTACGAAATGGAGATTTGTAAAATATTAAGATAGCTATATAAACAAGTTATACATCAGAACACGTACTAGTAACCAACAAAGTTGCCAATAATGAAATAAAAAATATTTAATGTGTAGCGTTAGTTTGTCGCTAATTGCTCGTAGATTCTGACAAAGTGGAATGCCCATTTTGTGAGGGAACTTGGGCCCCTTTGAAAAAATGGTTGTATCTTGATGAATTTGGTTGTATATTGTAGAAAAACACGTTATATTCATAATTAGAAAACATTTTTTATTTATTTTGTGGGGTTTACGAGAAATAACGATGTTTCTGTTCTTGAAATTAACCCTTATTACAATGCAATAAGGTGCATACAAATGTCCAAGTGAAGAAACCTCATCTGTTGTTGTCTGTACATAAAGAGTAAAGGACACGGATGGAAAAAAACACAAAATGTAAATCCTATTTTTGGATAATATTGAAATCTTAGACACGATACCTCATAAGGGGCCTGTGTATGGGCAATCTCCTTTGTCATAAAAACCATTACGTTTATATTTAATTAAAACATATATAAGTAATCCCGCTCTAATAATATTGACTTAAGATATGATGACTTAAGTCAACTTTTTGGTCGGGAATTTTAAATTAGACAAGTAAATATTTGTCTGAAGTTAGAAAGCTCTCCAGCAAACAACTTTTGAAACACCTGCCGCTATTGGCGAATTAATACAACTTTGATCTCTTTGGAGTTCAGGATAACAAGGTTTATTGCGTATAATATCATGCTGAGAAGTTTTGAAAAGAATAGAGTTGGGAAACTTCTATAGACGGATCGACGAAAGTTCTAGAACATTTGAAGGACTGGGTTGGGAACTATAAACACTTCAAATGTATTTTTTGTCTACATAAATAATCACTTTGTAGCTAAAATTTCTTTTTTAGAAGTTAAAAACACAATAAAGTGTGAAACAAGAAAGTGGATCACAAAGGCAGGGCCGACTTTCACAGTATTTTACAGAATTTGGAAAAATTGTATAAAATTAACCAGACTCCAGAACTATTCTAATGGTGTTGAAACACACCATTATACAGATCAAAGAGTACTGAGACACTTCGGAGGTCACTGCTATGGACGGTATAGTCAAGGAGGTAGATCTTCAATGTTCGGCATAATATCATCGTACAAGTCCATAGATTTAAATAGCAGAAATAGGACCTGCCGAAGGTTTGCTGATACGCGTTTACCATACAAGAAACAGCATTTTTAGGGTTCCGTAGCCAAATGGCAAAAAACGGAATCCTTATGGATTCGTCATGTCTGTCTGTCCATCCGTATGTCACATACACTTTTTCCCGAAACTATAAGATCTATGCTGTTGAAACTTGGTAACTAGATGTATTCTGTGAACTGTCATAAATCGTAAACCGCAATTTACCATGTACGGACCCTTAGTGCGCGAGTCCGAATCGCACTTGGCCTATTTTTAATATCTCACGCACACGACCGCTCCCGAAGATACGAGTCCCGACCGCGTGCCGAGTTCGCTTCAGTCTACTACATTATGACCTATGTATATGAACAAATTTAGGCAGCAGAAAAACGCACAGTCCGCCATATTCTTCACACTAATTAAAAGGGGAACGTTTGTGAGTGTGTGCGTTTGTATGTTTGTAACTTCTTCACGCTGAAACGGTTGGACGGATCTGGATGAAATTTGGCACAGAGATAGATTATAATCTGGAATAGCACTTAATATACTTTTTATTCCGGGAATAGCGGGCAAAGCCACTGGGAGAAGCTAGTACTATATAAGTCGAAGTCTAAAACGAAAAAGAACATAGAAAAATTGTGATAAATCGAAGCTATTGTGTTGATACTGGGACCTCTTCACCGTCCCGTAAGGCACCTGTCATGAAGATTAAATATTTCCTCTCAGGCCGGTGTAAACTCTGTTATTATTATGAAACGTCTGCCCGTTAAAAGATACACTGGGATGAACTTGGGATGGGGTAGCAAATGTAGGTTGTGCTAAAAGTGGCCTTAGAAATAAGGAGTGCCTTTTATACTTTACTTTAGAAGGAATTCTATCTTCTTCTCAACGAATTTAATAATGAGATTAAAATAATGTGTTTCTCTGTACTTATGATGTAATATCTGGAATTCCTGATCTAATTAGGATATTTTTTTCAGACTTAGAAACCGTATCCATCGCTAATTGCTATAGGACCCGGCAGATCACCGTTCATGTGGAGTTTGCCACGGGAGCCGAGCAGTAGGAAAAAGCTGGTTTCTGACATTCTGTTTTAATTTAAAAAGTAAAAACTTGAAATAAAATTTCGGTTCGTCAAAACTGCAGATTATCTACTACTGCAGACATCCAGTCTAGTTTTAAATAATGTTTTCATGACTACAACTTTGGCGATCAATTCTCAAAAACACATTAAGTAATTTCTTGTCATATCATAATTTTATATCATTTCTTATCTTTTTATTCGATAGATGAGTTCTTTCAAAAGTGTCCCTATAAATTTTATACACAAGATACTAGCTGATCCCCGCGGCTTCGCTCCCGTGGACCACCCCTCAGGACCCGTTTTGGGATACAAAAAATTGCCTATGTCACTCAGGAATAATATAGCTTGCTATTGGTGAAAGAATTTTTTTAATCGATCCAGTAGTTTTGGAGCCATTCGGTACAAACAAACAAACAAAATCTTTCCTCTTTATAATATTATTATATTATATTCTCTTCTGTGTTTAATCTATTTTCTTTGTTATTTATATACTCTTTTTATTTTATTATTTAAGTATTTTCCGTCTCCGTAAGTGTGTCCGTGGCATCAACAATGGGCTCTATCTATCAGAATATCAGTACAGCGTTATTTCTTTTTCTGATTTCGCTGCATATGCTGAGATAGGAGCCTTTTTGGTCTCGCACCGGGTTTTAATTTTTATTATTGTTTAATTTTATGCTTTTTCTCGTGTCTCCTTTGCGGGTCACAAATAAATATTGTTTCTTTCTTTCTTTTATTATAATATAGTATGTAGTAATTATAGTATAGAAAGTACAGACATATTTAACTTTTAGGTAGACACATAAATTGCCATAATGTAGTTACCTATAATTAATATCTTAAGTGTAAAGACTTGTACTATTGCATGCTATATATTGGCCAAATGTGTGTTGGTAAATAGTTTATATAAGAACTTTATGTACCTACCATATTTGATCCAATAAATGAATTGAATTGAATTAACTCAACATATAGTTGGACTCAACTCTTTTTGTGATTAATTCTAAGAACTTTTTCCAGGTTTCTTCAAACTAATATACGTATATTTCACAAAAATGAAACCGTCCATTTTACGTGGACGGTTCATGCAGACAGGAACACGAAATACTACACCAATACCCGTCCTTTGTTCTTTTGTATTGCTCTGTCCTGCTTCTCAGATGTTTTACGAATCCCTTTTCTCTAAAATCCTTGTTAATCTTCACATAAATCTTAGTGGAAGGCTGCGATGACAGTTGCCGTGTTTGGTTTACTTGGACATTTTTTTAAATTTTAATTTGTCAAACTGGAAAGGATTTTTTCTAACATTTTCAGCAGTCAGATTCTTTGATCAATTACTTTTTCGTATTGTTTTTGCACGGTAATTCTAAAGTCCCGTAAACAATTCAAGTGTGACAATATAGGTTAATAAATAAACTGAAGTGGGCTTTGGAAGGTTCAGTTTACTAAAGATTAACAAAATAAGGTATAATAAAATTATCTACCAAAAAATCTTTTTTTAAAGCAAGCTATTTTCGAATTCTTCTCAGCAAACCCTTTCATTTGATACCCATATCATGGCAGTGCATAAAAAATAACTATGCCGCCATCTTGGGCCTTCCGCCATTTTGGATTTAGAAAGACGTCAATTAGCTAACCATGCATTGTCATCCAAACTAAACCCGTACGCAAAATTTCATCTTCATCGGTGGAGGATAAATGCTTTAAAATTCACTTGCAAGATTTGACCTGAACACACATACATTGTAAGTTAAATGAAAGCTTGTGAAATTATGATGATATATGAAATCAGTTATTCATGTAGGTACGTACGCATGCTTGACTCTACAAGACTTAGGCACTCTAGAAGGAATAAAGACATTTGAAAAAATAACCTGGAAAAGATTCTTAGAATTTATCACAATAAGAGCCAGACAAAAATCTTTTCAAAGAAATATAAACATCACAGAAATTCCGATCCTCTATCGTTTTGCACAAAAGTTTTTCATTTAAATGAAATATTTTGATCTGGAACTCTGAAGAAAAATATAAAACGTAGCAGTGGCTTTCTTCGCGACTTTAAGTTAGGAAAACGGGTCAGTAAGTCGTTGGCATCTTATGTAGTGCTGGAGCTACATTTGCCCGAAAGATTATTGTTGTATTATATCAAGGACTTTTGGCTGTATTGCCATATTTCGGGCTCAGTAGTGCCTTGGAGAAATTGAAGTTTTGATGAACATCCTTGAGCTTTTAGTCTAGAGTAATTCACCTTATTCAAGTTGTATTTTTAAGCCAGTAGTCCGTCTGCCAAAGTTTGAAGTACGACCCACCTGAGTCTTCTTATAACTTAGAAAAGATTTTTTTGTTTTAGGAGTAATTCTCTTATATAACCTAAAAAAGTTTAAAGTTTGTTAAAGGTTAAAAGGTTTATTTTTTTGTGATTTTTATCCTATTAAGGCATGTCCGCCCCATCGTAAACTAATCTAATTTTACATTTCAACTTATAATATATCTCATCTTAACTTCAAATTAACAAAACGTTTTACTACCGACACATTGCCATGTCATAAACAATTCTAGCAGTATCACTTCCTGGATCAGCCAGGATTTCAAAAAACGTACCTATCCATGTCGAATTTATTGATTCTACGTAATGTTGACAATCGCTCACCCGTCTGGTTCTTGACACATACCACCAAAAGATGCTGGACATCATATATCAGTCTGAATAAATTTTGATTTAAACGAATCCTAAATCTGACACTTAACTTGTTATATCTGTGGATCTCTATTCAGATTAAACACCAGGAATGATCTACCAACCAGACCAATCCAGTCAAATACCCCGTTACACATAGCTAACGCTCAAGACGTGTCAAGACATGGTCATACATCGTCCCATATGTTCCTAGGCTATGGGGTCCGAAACCAATTATGTACACAAGTTGGCACGCGATATATGAGGGAAGGCAATTTATGAATCGCTCGCACGACTACGATTTATAGCGACGGAGGCCCTATGCGTTTAATCTGTGCCGTCATAGATTAGGCCTGTATGAAGTGCGTATGATTGGATAGGTGGCGTGGAGTTCGAAGTTTGAACGGAGGAGGTCCTATGTTTTTATCATTTTTAAGAGTTTTAATGGCAGTTTGGTGGACTGCATCGAATTTTAACTTCATAGTTTTGCTCATTTTAAAATGTAGAGGTGATATATATCTCTGTTTATGTTTTCTTCCATCACTTTGGCTTAGTGGACGTAATTCCTAACGAATGCCCTAGTTGGCTAACTAATTTAGCAATTCAATATAGCTTATGTCTATTCGAATACTTCTGATCTTGCTTTTCTTAACATAACACAAGAACTTTACGTCTGTATTCCCATAAGGTCAAGGCAGAGGAGTATCGTACATCTACACTTCACTCAATAATCCAAAATAAAAAAGATCCTATGATGGTCTTATGTCTCATTTTGTCTTAAAAAATATCTACTACAATACGACACATTAGTTTCTATTAAAAACAGGACACTTATCTTCAGCTCCATTAAACAAAAAATCACAACTAAACTCATTATTCAAATGCCCGTATTCACTTAATATCTCAATCAGGACAAAGTGCAGCACTAGCAATTACTTACCACAGATGTGTTAGCACCAATGATATTATATTGATATTATTATGATATTATATCATTGGTTAGCACTAAATTCATATTTGTATACTCACACCGGGCCTGAATGGCCGACGTTCGGGGGAGAGGTTCGGGGGAGAGGACCCGGCAAATTGTCAGTTTGACAATTTGCCGGGTAATAAACCGCCTGTAAAACGGGGATGGAGTCGCTTTTAAAACCTCAAATAGCTTGTAGTAATTTTTTATTTTTTGCACAAAAGTCTGTTTAGGTTTGTGAAGTTTAATTTTGGGCAATTTTCATTATTTTTTGCCTGACATAACAGCAATTATGTCATTCATTTGTAAAATCAAAAATGTTGAATGCTTTTTTAATTTTTGAAACAATTTTAAGCGTCTGTAGTAAGTGTTTTAGCCAAGGATTGAACAAATACTTACCACGGTTCGTTGTTCTTCCAAAAGGCGTGACTAGGCCGGCAAATATTTGCATTTTCACCCAATCCATCGTGCCATACTTTGTCATAACTTGACACACTGCCATGTACTCGTAAACCCGTGACCCTGACGAAACTGCAAAGCTATTTACTGTGGAAACAGTCGAAGGGTTCGGAGAAACATTGAGAAAAGGCGACCGACATGTCGAACGGTAAATGTTCTAGCGTTGGCGTTTAGTTCGCTTCGTTTGAAGAAGTCACTTGCTTCTTTACGTTAGATTGTTTATGGTGGTTAAAAGTTTTCTTAAAATCTTCACTTCATAGACTATGAAGATCTAACTTTTTGACATTTTATATTTCTGCTCCGTATTAAGTCGTCATTTTAGGTTGGAATTTCACGGACTCGCTTTTAGGTTTAGCCTCAATCGGAATAAAGTCATAAAAACAATCGAATAGGTACTTTAACTTCCATGTAGCTCACCCCAAAACATTCCTACATGGCCCAAACTCCATTTAAGAAGCTATTTAGACCACTAACAAAGCACTCTAGACCCAGTAAACATAGGTATATACTTTCTTTGGTAAGCACGCGTCTCCACGGGAGGTAAATCATTCCTCTCTGCGCGTTCCATTTACAAATTGCTCAGCTCAATGAGGCCCCCGTCAGAAATCGCGGGACTGTATAAATTTGAATAAATGGCGGATCGAGACTGCAACCCTGTTACACGGTCACTCTGCATTTTTCTAAAGAACTTTTTGAGTAAAAGGTATGAAGGAAATGCTTGATGTTAAATGTAGTTGGAATGTTTAGTTTTTGAATATTTGTGAGCCCAAAAGAGGTAGAGGAGGTATCAAAACGAACAAGTTTTTTTTAGTTTTCGAATTACAAATATATATAGGCAAAATATGAACGTGTCCTTGAACCAAATATAACGGTTGATAATTTTCTACAAAAACCGGATAAATGTGAGTCGGACTTGCGCATGAAGGGTAAAAAGATCACGTTTGTAGTATGGGAGCCCTCTTAAATATTTATTTTATTCTGTTTTTAGTATGTTTTGTTATAGCGGCAACAGAAATACATCATCTGTGAAAATTTCAACTGTCTGGCTATCACGATTCATGAGCTACAGCCTGGTGACAGACAGACAGACGGACAATGGAGTCTTAGTAATAGGGTCCCGTTTCTACCCTTTGGGTACGGAACCCTAAAAAGATACCTAAACTTTTTCCGGGACTTCGTGAAAAGCTTTTAAATATTTCTTACTTTTTGAGCAATAGATTTCCTCTTTCGCATTGTGTCGCAGAACTTTTGTTGTTTTGATTAAAAACCGCTCGATGGTTACGTGTAAGACCATAACAATAAAAAGGCTCACCCCTTTTTGAAAACTCATAAGTTCCGCCAACCGAGCTTTGTAAGTGAAAATTGTTCTGAGTGCAGGTTCTACTATTTACGCTCTCATAAATTCGCGCAAGCCGCAATAAATTTTAAAGATGGCAATGGAAATCAATTTTATCGTTGGGAGTTAGTGGAATCTGTGAATGCTGACGTATTCTTCTTTTTTCAAAAATTATGCTGATATTACGAAGCTCAATTTTCTTTAGGTAAATATTCAACGAGATTCTCTGCTATGTTGAAAATTTTATATTTAATACCTCCATACTGATCGAAATAATTCGATAAAAACCAAATGAAGGCATAATTGGCTCGGCTCGTAGAAGGTAAATCGAAATTTACCGCCTCATTAACATTTGACGCGAACTTTTAATCAATATTAACTTACTTATTAGCAACATTAAACTTGTAACAGAACAGCAAATAACTATTTGGAGTTTTCATAAACAGCGTTAACAAGAAAGCCGTTGGAAACCGCCGTCAGCCAGGAATTCCGTGCTCCACTCAAACTTATAATGACATTTAGATATCCTTGTCACCAGGGCAGAGGAGGGCAGGCGTCGCATCACGCGGCCGGGAAGGGGGGACATCGTCGAGAAATATTTCTGGATTTCCGACCATTTGACATGTAATTTACTCGGCTTCGGCACCAATGATTCGAGGGTGTTATTGTCTGACAATTTAATGTTATTAGAAGTTCCTTTTCCTCCCCTGTAGATTGAAAGAGAATGTCATTACGAACGGTATTTAATTTGAATGTTTCACAGATAAGAGGATTTTCGGCTTCCGAGATTTTCCTCACGTAAATTGTTTTTTAAATTCTGGCAAATGTGAGTAACGGAGTGGTAAATGATATCGGAGAAAGTGATGACGTTACTTGACAGAGCGAGTGTTTAGGCGGAGAATGTGAAGTGTTTACTTAGTTCTTGAAGTAAATAGCAGCTAGCTTAGTCATTTCGTAGAGACAGTTGAGCGAACTTTGTGTCGTTATTTATCACAGTAATATATTTAGTCACGTTCTCTCTGCTGTACGCTTTATTTAAATCAGGTTCTGCGCTATAGAGAAGAATGAACCGAACAGATTGGTAATTTCAGTGACTCGATTGGTTTTTCAGAACGGAGTATTGCGCTCGAGATTCGCCCGCCCTGTTTGCCTCGAAGTAAAAATAATTGACAACGTAATCGAATAGTTCTCAACTTCCAAGACCTTCCTGTGAACAAGAACAATGACATTTTAGTCCTTCTATCGCTAGACGATAAAAAAAGTCAAGCATTACTCAGTCAAGCTAACTGAGTCCACTTCGCTAAGTATTGTTATAATCTCATATCACGGCGTCAATGTTAACTCGGGACCGCTCCTTAAAAGCCTCCCCGACTCGCCCGGGGACATCCTGTTTTGTCATAGAGTTTGTCACATGACGTATCACCCTGTATACATAGGGTTGGGACTACACCAAAGATTAGCAAGGATTTGTATCGGTTTATGTTTTTGGGAACATGTTTTGGGTGTAGTGAAGTGCGCGTTTAGGCGGATTATTTACGTTTTTTAGGCTGAATTTGTTTATGCCTTTGCCTTTCCAAGTTTATTGCTTTGGGCTTTGATCAATGTCTTTACCCCGCTTGGTTTTTAGGCCTGTAATATATTTGTTCGTAGTATTTTCTTCAACCAGAATTTTCTGCTGTGATATAGGCTTTTCATTTCCTGCTGTCGACTTGTCACGTTGGTACACGTTATACGACAACTATTCGACAAGAATCCGTCCTATTCTTGGGAAAGTAAGTTTTCCTTGTAGGTACTGGAGCTTTACTGTGACGTGCCAATCTAGCATGGTTCCACTGTGAGAGAGGGACGGAGCTAAGAGTACTATTCCTTTTTCACAGCGGAATCATGATAGTTTGGAATGTATCCAGATTACGGTCCCTCTTTTTATTTATTTTTGGGTGAGAAATCGTCCAATGACTTCTCCCGCTCGAAGCGGGTGGGCGTGTCAGACTTTTACTGACTAAAACCCATCCGTGTTCCTTCAGTTGCTTGAGCCTGGGCTGCGGTAACTGACGTCCGTCGCCCCCACACACATCAGGACCCTAGGTGGCGGCGCGTAGGGTCCCACGCGCGCCCCTATTAGATGTTGCGGGGGGAGTCTAACACCTCACTCCCCTCACCTTCCCTTCACCCGAGATCGAGGCCCGCAGAGGCGGGCCGGCACAAGCGGGTTGCGGAAGTATCGTTGTTCCCGTGATCCCCAGCGTAGGTGTGAGATGGAACACCGGGGTGGTTTTTAGTCAGTACGAATCTGACTGGCCCCTACGCCCTCCCCAGGGCGGAGGATATCCAAAGAGGTTTTTCCACCCCGGCACAAAAAAAAAGGGCTGCGGTAACTAACTCTCTTTGGGCATGGGCCCTATCGGGCCCGTCCCTTTGCTGGAACCTCTTTGAGGCGCGTGTGGAACACTACGCGCCGTAAACTCGGGCTTGGTCCTTATCGGCGAGCTACCCATTACTTGCCGTCCGCAAGCCCGCGCCTACGGTGGCCGGGCATCAGCTTGCGACGCCCGACGCCTGGGGCGTCTCCTGCGGTGGCTAGGGGCGTCTCCCACACGCGTTCCGCCTCCTCCTTTGCGAACATTACTGCTTGACAGAAGGAAGAGACAGTTCCCCATGCCCTCTCGATCCGTACCATGGCCTGGACCAGGGCAGGACGTGAGAGGTCGCCACCGCCGATCGCCTCCATGAGGACAAGTGCCTACATTGCCCCGCCCAAGCGGGGCAGATATCCACCGTATGCTCAACCGTGTCCTCCGGGCGCTCCACACAATGGTAAAGATTACAGTCCCTGGCCGCAGTTATAACTAGGTAGGTGTACCATAAATAATCCACAAGGTTATCAAGGTTATGACTGGCAGCTTCAAAAGTAATATGTGTTTTGGGAATTTGAGATACGCCTTTGTCTAGCAATAAATTACAATAGATTGAGTTAATACATAAGGCCTAATATTAAATAAATAGTGGTTCAAACCACGGACAAACGTTTCTTCGGGATTCGTCAAGGCTTCATTGACTCGGCGCTTTTTTTGTCGCCACTGTTGATTCTGGCTTGCATTAGTTGCCTGGTTAGGAAAAGTATGGCTGGCTAGCCCAATAAAAAAAATGGTTTTTATAAAAGTAATGGGATTTTAGACAATTTACGCAATACGATAAGCTAAGCGTCAAACCAATTGTTCTAGTGAAAGTGATGTACACATTTTAGCCACGTTTAGTTAACGGTTAACAGTTTAAAAACCCATTGAGCTTAATGAGGTGGTTGACATTAATACGCACTGTTTTTAGTCACGAAATGTTGTAGGTAATGTTTGTTTTCTAATTGTTTAGAGCTTTTGTTGACGATATTTACTTACTTGATATTTACTTTGATGAAGTTGGGTCTTCTTCCTAAGAATGGCAGTTGAGCAAAATTTTTGAATTAAGAAGCTATGATATCTAACTGCCCTGGGGCCCGTGTTACCAAGTTACTGGGTGGTGGAGTTCAGATAAACAGTCATGATCATCATCATCATTTCAGCCGAAAGACGTCCACTGCTGGACATAGGCCTCCCCCAGGCGTCCCTATATTGACCGATCCCTTACGTATCCAGCGCATTCCCGCAATCTTAATCAGGTCATCAGTCCACCTAGTGGGAGGTCTTCCAACACATTTTCAATAGTTGGTCCATGTTAAATATTGATACTCAGCTGCCTCTGGTTAATCTGAAAGCGGACCCCAATTTTGGCAACTGGATAAACACTTCTCGAAAAGTTGAGCATAGATAACTTACAGGTGAGAACGATTAGCACATGTGAGCTTTCAAAGAAAAGAAACACTCACACCCTTAATTTCAAGACATTTTAAACAAATAAAACTAATTCTACCAGCCCTATATCATATAAAGCGAGGTACAGAATTTTACACTGCACAGTACCTGCTATAAAGCCGAGTTTGTTAGGAAGTGGGCACGGCTGGAATGACTCACGAGACACGACTCAGCTTTAGTCGTTTTGCGAGAATATCAGTCGTTGATGGCAAACGTGTGTGGCGTTCTAAACTTGAATCTACAGATTTGATTCGGATGTGCTTCAAAACTGATTTTGTGTGATGCGTGTGAAGACCGAAAAAAGCGGGATACTTTTACTTTTTTTGTGTTCCATTTTTGAGATGATTTTGATGTGTTGCGATTTGCAGAAAGTCTTGCGTTGCTTTTGTTTCTCTGTAAATATTTATCATAGGTGAAAAAAAAACTGCTGTAAAGTCCCCGTCACGAGAAGCTACAAATTTTGTTAATAAGGAACTTCTACTAAGTTATGTAGGTAGTGAAAATTCAATCGGAATCTTTAGATGGTGGGTTCTTGACGGGTTTGATTCAGGAATGCCCAACAATTTTAAGCCTCAAAAGGAGTCTTTTCATAAATTCGACAGGCATTGTAGTGCCGAGTCAAATTGATCAGTGTAAGTACACTACTGCGCAACTTATTTTGATATAAGTATATCAAAATAAGTTGCGCATGATTTGACGATGAGTCAAATTGATGAGTCAAACTCGGCAAGACTCAATTAATCATAACCATTTTTCTGCCTTGACATTTTCACTTGAATTTTCGTCCCGTACCCGTACGTTTTCCCACATATTCGTTCAATAAGGGCCTATCGTTGACGCTCGATAGATTACATTTGCATATCAAAATGGGTAGAATTTTCATTAAAAACGGTCCTTTGAACGCAAAGGTGAGGTGAGGCCCGGAAATGGTTTTAGAATAAGAGCGAAACGAGATCATGGAACCGTTGATGTTGTTTGTGTCATATTGTGTCGAATTGTGCGCTGTTACGATGTTATACAGACTGAGTTGGAAATATTTTGATTCTTAATTCCTACTTACCGAATAAAAACCTATCAAGCGTTGAAATGAGCCACAATTGATCATTAATTGTTGCGAGACCCCGTAGTTCTAATGAGCATCATTAACTTAAGGGTACACTAGTCGACGGCACGAACTATTTTGTGCACGGTGTTAAAATGCATTTTACATCAACCGACAACACGAGCGGAAGAGATAGATACTGTGATGAGCAGTAGGAAGCTAGTTCGCGTACGAATACACACTTTTGCAAATTTGTAGCGAAATGGATAATGATTTGGACGAAAGCGAGCGCGCGAAATTTTATAAAAATAGACCTTTGGCATATAAAACATAGTCTAGGGATTACTCCACTGTTTGACGATGTACGTTCAAAATAAAAAGTGATATCAATTTGTCTCATCATTATCTAGCCCTGTATGGAGGCAAAAAAGTAAAAAAAGAAAATATTTGAAAGTTATGAGCGTCGAAAGTTCCACATTTCGACACTAATTTTAACGCATTTTTGGGCGCGAATAAATACCATAAGAAGACGGAAAATTGCAAAACGGCCACCATACAGGGCTAGATTAGTAGTTCAACAATGCCAATAATTTTATTTTGAACAGATAGATTTAGTCGTTTTTTCATGATATCTAGACTGCCAAAGGTCTGTTTATAAAATTTCGCGCGCTCGGTTTCGTCCTATCATTATCCATTTCGCTACAAATTTGCAAAAGTGTGTATTTGTACGCGAACTAGCTTCCTACTGCTCATCACAGCATCTATCTCTTCCGCACGTGTTGTCGGTTGATATAAAATGCATATCAACCCCGCGCACAAAATAGTTTGTGCCGTCGACTAGTGTACCCTTAATCTTTATAATGAATATGACATATCTATAGGTAAAATCTCACTGTACAAAACCCTTTCAAAAATATCTCTCCTACCTTGTTATTTTACCTGTCACCTTATTTAGGTATAAACAAGCTTTCATATTAAAAAAAAAACGATTTTTTAAACAAGCTTTTATATTAATAAAATTATACAATTTTTTTTTATTTTTTATAACAAGCTTATTTCATATTCTTCTCAGCAAAACCTTTCATTTGAAACCCATATCATGGCAGTGCACAAAAAATAACTAGTCCGCCATCTTGTGCCGTCTGTCATATTGAATTTAGAATGACGTCACTTAGCTAATCATGCATTGTCATCCAAACTGAACGTGTAGAGATCGCAGAACGCGATAAGGTCGCCTGTTGTATGTTTGTTTTAATTTTAAGGTTTCCGTATGTAATATTGATTTTGTCTTGGTGTACAATAAAGTGTATATAAATAAATAAAGTGTATGCAAAATTTAAACTTAATCGGTGGATGATAACTGCCTTAAAATTCAGTTGCAAGATTTGACCCGAACACACATACTTACTACATACATTGCAAGTTAAATAAAAGCTTATAAAAAGCTAGAAAAATGGCATATTCATATTTTCTATACAAAATTAGAATTTAGAATATCTTAATCAATTGCTTAACACCATCGAATTTTTTATAAATAAGTCCGTATAGTCCTGGCAATAAAGACATTTGCGGCGGAAAAAATCCTAGTTATACTTCATATAAGATAGCTTGATCTCTGCGACATATGTCAAACTGACGTATACGTTATTGCTAGAAGTCAAGCGCTATTGTTACTGTATTGATACTGACAGCTGACGCAGAAATCAAGCTATCTTTTATGAAGTAGAAGTTCTTTCACCGGAATTACGTTCACTACGGTGGCAGTAACGTTGAAAAGTCCATAAAAATTGCAATGGAGCAAAAAAAAATTGGCTTTCAAAGGGCCAAAAATCAGTTTTTTGCTTAATAATTCTCGTAAAGTTTTGATTTTCTGCAATATGTGCTCAGAGTAATTTTGTTCCTTGTTTAATTGTGCAGTTTTTGAGAAATGAGTCAAAGTAATATTTTTTTTCGTGTTTATTATTTGTACTAAGTAAATCTGTGTGGCCTCTGCCAATCTGCGGAACAATCCTAGCTAAGTAGAGTTGCAGTTATTTTCCTGGATTACTAGATGTTTTGAGAATGCCTAAAACACTCATGTAAACTCTAAAGTTCCAACAGATGGCATTGTTTTGCAATAAAGCAGATGGCACTATACTTTTAGGTCAATGTGAGTCGCCAGAGCGTCGTTTTACTAACCCAGAAAGTGGAGTGCGTTCGTTTTTCATTTGCAGTCCTTTCAGCACAATAGAGGAATAAATAGACCGTTATATTTTTATTTTGAATGTCGAATGACTGGAGTACAATGGACGCCAGGAAATAGTATTGGTGCGTTTGGTTTTGAAAGTTTTGAATGAAGAATTTCATGTTCCTTAAATTCGAGATTACAACGTAAGACATCGCTTATAGAGTTGACAATGTGTTGTTGAAAATGTATATGTAGGTCGTTTTGCGGAAAATAAACACTTTTTTCCTTTTACATACCGACTATTCACGCTAAGCGCTCCTACTCCATATTTATGATCGTACAGCCAAGGTATGGAACACGCTGTCAGCATCTGTGTTCCTACCCACCTATGAGTCATATCGCAAATAGTCCAACTGCTAGAACAGGCGTCTTCTGGGCTCGCTCGCTTCATTGTAGATCTCATCTATCACTTGCCACCATCAGTCGAGAAGTTGATAAACCATAAAAAAAACCTGAGTGGAATGTTCCTAAAACCATCAATTCTGATAGATATTCATGTCGTCATAATACTAATTAAAGATTGTAATAATATTATGAAAGTAAAAAATAACAAATATTAACCGCATATCTATTGACTCAATACTAGAGATGCATCGAATACTCGCTGTTCGGGTTTCGGCATTACTCGACATTTTTTTGTTAATCGTCGAATACCGTATAATAGTGTCTATTTTTCGTGTCTCCTGTGCGGGTCACAAATAAATTATTTTTCTTTCTTTAAATAAAAATAATGAACAGAAAAACTATATACTTAAAATAACACTAGTTTACACGGTTTTTTATACTTTTGCTGATTATTGTTGTATGTGGGCAGAATTATCCAGAAAAAAATCTGCGTCGTCTGGTTTTACTCGTAGTAATAAAATATGTGGCGTGATAGAATATTTCTGCTTTCACTTTTGGGCTTAAGAAAGTTAATTTAACATATTCATAAACGTTTCTTGCAAAGTATATAAAAAAAAATGTAAACTGAAGTTTTATTAATCTTTAAAAACAAAACACACTTAATATTATATATTATCTATACTAATATTATAAAGAGGTATAGTTTGTGAGGTTGTAGGGGTAATCTCAGGATCTACTGAACCGATTTCAATGATGATGAAGGACATAAGATAGTTTGTATTCCCTTGGGATGAGAAACGTGATTTTACGCGAGCGGAGTCGCGTGCAGAAGCTAGTCATTAATAAAATATATAGGTATTGTTTGTCTTTAAACTCAGTTTGATGAAGGTTTTATTCCGATATTACGACTCTATCTTGCTTTTATTTAGCAGTTAATTACTTTGTCTGGATAAAGACAGTTATTAAACCTCAGAATGTGTCTATAGTAGCAAAAAACACTGACTCACTTATTATTTATAAAAAAAAATCGATACTGCACATTCTATATTCAAATGTTCTATAGCGAATTTGAATTTAGAATCTGCTATGCAAAATGCTAAATGCCTCATTTTTTTAAATAAATAAGGACCTAGATTTTGTTAGCTATGTTCATCTAAGAGAATATGAAGATTATCTAACTTAAAAACTACCATAGACACTCTAGATAGAAGTTGAGTACTGAAGATAAACGTTCAGGCTGTGTCGTGAGAGCTTCGCCATTTTATAAATGGGCTGTGACGCTCTCAGACTTTGCAGGAGTTAGGAGTGAAGACATCGTCGCTTCGTCGTATGCTTATTTAAGTAACTTAGTAGATACATATAGGTAGTACGAGTAATAGCTTTTCCTATAGGAGTAGAAGGCAAATGGTGGAAGGAGGGTGGTGTAATTAGGTTGCTTCCGGGTAGATTGATATTGTAATTGACTGGCCAAGCAATAGGCCCCCATTTAGGTGAACGGGAGTGTATCGTCACGTGAATTGTTCTACATGTCTATAGTTTGATACTAATAGATGTATGGCTAAAAGGAATTTTCACTACGCAGAAAATGTTGTCAAAAATCCCAAATTCGATTGACCAAAACCTGAACAGTAAAAAGCTTTTTGTTACAAACAATTTAATATTGCTGCAGTGTGCACATGACACTCAAAAATGCTTTTATATTCCAAACGATATTTCCTAGAAAAAAACTAGGTCAACCATTCAGCCTATACGTTTAAAAAATCTACTGGCGTTTAAAAAAGCCCGTTTCACTAGTAGTTACGTTAAAAGCTACAGAATACTCTGGCTAAACGCATCTGCATTGTTCCATCACACTCGTCTCGTGAATCAATTCCGGAGCACGCGGCATCGGCCTTCCCGGGCTCCGAATGACAGCGACACGAATGCGGTTGCTGTAAATGTTCACGTTTGGCGGGAAAATGTGAAAAGCGCGGGACCAACCGGCAGCTGATGTCAGCCCGCCATTTTGTTTCCTCTGCGGTTTGGCCCGGGAATATTTTTGACGCGTACGTTTAAATGGAACGTGAAATGGTATGTTATTGAGTTAATTTATCTGTATGGAATTGTATGGCCTTTAACTGATGCTCCGAATTTTATGCCCTTCATATAAAACTTCACTTTTGGTTTGGAAAAATGCGAATTACTTACTTAATATGTTAACTGAGTCCTTAGCGTAAGATTTCGCTTCCTTTTGCTGGAATCTGTAATTGAGAGAAATAAATAATTTTATTATGACAAGAAAATTAAATACGAAGTAAAATAATGAGAAAAATCCTAATTTCTAAATTTCTCTCCATTCATTCACTAGCGAAACCCATTTGGAGCATAATTTACAGTTACGTGTGTAGGTCATTGAAGCTGACCGGTCCCTCAAGTTCACTGGAGCCTAACACAAGGAAGGAACATTCGAGATTTCGGGGACGTATGTACCTACTCGGACGGTAATCCATCACTACAACACTCTCCGCGTCAAATCGCCGCCCTATTGCCAAATTACTGGCGAAAATCTGATCGCAGAACTAATTACGGGTAATTATGAGTCTGAAAGCAAAATAAATATAACAAGAGAGACAATATCAGTCGTTATGTTATTTTATTCATCATCATTATTTTCAGCATAAAACATTCCTCACAGATTCATTCAAAAACTTTGAAATCCACTGCTTCCAAATAGATAGATTTGTTCAAATCGTATTTGTGTTAAGTGGTTTATTTAACAACTAATTGGTATCGTCGGATTAGCCGAAGCGTTAGTCCGCAAAGCCCTTTCTATCGGATAACTATTGTAACATTGCGTTCAATTCATTTCATTTCGTTCAAAACAGTTGAGTGGCTTGCCCGGTCAGATTGTGTCGTCCGTATTTCAGTTTTGTATTTATTTTCAGTAGGTACCGCGAATTGGGGCAATTTGGTAGCAACTGGGCTAATTGGGATTCAGTGAGAAAACTTTTTTGATGTTTCTTGTAATTGTGCTTACTAGAATATCGTTGTTATGGGGATCATTTTCTGTTTTTTTTGCCAACACTTATTACGTAACTACGTCTCATAATTATAACAGTATAAAAGTGGTCATATTATTGTTACAATTTATTTGTACTTTGTTACAGGTTGATCATTACATCCGAAAAACGTCCACTATTGAACCCAAATGTCGTCACATCGACCGGATCTGTGCGCCTCGCATCCATGCAGCAGTTTCCAGCAGCATTTGAGATCCTCGAAGTATAAATTCAAAACTAAAAATAGATAACTTTCGCAGAATTCTTTCAGATTCGTGGCACTTGAGTAAGGTCTTTTTATTTTTTTTGTTCTAGGAAATGCCAGTTTGCCATTCTGGCAGAGACAGAAAACTGGAGTGAAATGGCCTATTTCTGTGAGACCGTGATGTTCCAGAAGGACGCCGCCGAGAAAAATCGTGAGAGCGCCGATCCCTCTCGAAGAAGAACTAGTCGGGGAGGTATCCGCCCGATGCCTAAAACGCCGAAACCCCGTCTGCATCATACCCAGGTGGGTCTTGCGGGAGCTCAGATTGTGGGCTCTGTCCGCCCACCAAGTGACTCCAGGAAAGACGATGGCATAGTTATAACGTGCTGCCGTGTACAGCGAGGCACAGGGGAGGCATTTTTTTAGTCTCCCCAGGGATGTGCCCTAACAGGCGATGCACAGAAAGGGTGGTATTTTAAGAGGTCATGGGTTGTACCCATTCTTGCTGATGACCAAAACCTTGCAGAAACCACCCTGATGATCACCATCACGGTGGTTTTAGTGAGGTTAAAACCCCACGCCAGGGAGTGTCAAAAGTCCAGCCGCCTTTTGAAGGTTCCCCTCCCGCCCTCCCTTCCTCCCCGAAAAAAAGAACATATTTATTTTCCTTCCCCGTTTTAATCGTCCGGCTGGGTTCAAATCCACGACCTACGAAATGTAAGTTTGGGTCGTCAACACTGTGCTACCAACGCTAAGAACTCATATCTTGGAAAAAATATAATTCAGCGACTAAGGTGATAGCCGAGCCGGCTGGCCCAGGATACGTTGATCAGCTGATACCTTTCTACTGTGTAGGTAAAGATTTTAGGTACTTTGGTAGCCTATGGGTTATTCAGAAGCGCAAATAAAACAAATCAGTAGAGCTATTTGAAATCGGCAATCTCTATTTGCCACGTATGTTAGTTTTATGCCAATGTTTGCTGAATGAATTTTCACTTTGCAAATGAAATGTCGTTACTATTCACTTATATAGGTCGCGTTTGTTAGAGAATAGTTTGGAAATTGTGTGTCTAGTGTTTTAGACTCATTAGGTTAGACTAGTAGGTATTTTCTAACAGAGGACAGACAATAGTACATTATGGTACAAGTGTGTAATGTTGGTGATTACCGCTGAGGCGCCATTGAGACCCGAGCCGTGAGGTGTCTCGTGTGCTCGGGTCTTAAGAGAGCCGAGGACGGTAATCATCAATACACACGTGTATCATACGACGTTTATCAACGCACTTGTGAAGAAAATAATACTAAAATAACTGTAATTTCAACAGTGAAAACGAGTTGTGAAAAATTGTTCGCAATGGCGGGCAAAATTAATCAGTTTTCCTATTCGCGCGCATCTAACAATGGCGATCGGCCATAGACTAAAAGAATGAGGTTTCTTTTTTTTTGGCTTTTCGCGGATAGCATTTTAGCCACATATAAAATGGGGAATTTCAAGTTTTCTTTATTACCTACAGAGAAAACAAAAGTTATATTTTATTGAAAATTTTATTTATTAAACACGTACAATTTGAAATTATCTATTTAAATACGAAGTAGTTAGCATGAAATGAGCCAGCAATAGGTACATTATTTTTATTTGTACTATTGAGCACGATTTTAAGAACAAAGCAACTCAACCCTTAAAATAAAAAAAAATACTCCTTAACTCACTTGTAGCAAAGATAATGTCACAGTTTGATTACAGGTGTCATAATGTGCCTAATTGCGGTGAAATTAGAGTCACTTTATGAGCAAGTGTGTTGAAATTAGTATGCTATGTGCTTTATGCTTGCATGCAGCTGGTGAAGAATGTTTTCGCAGGGATCTGCCCAAGGGATCATTATATTGGTATGAAAAGTATAAAGCCAGAGTGTTATTCCGTCCAGCCGTTTGAACGTGAAGAAGTAACAAACATACGAACACACACACACTCACAAACTTTCGCCTTTATAATACTAGCTTCTGCCAGCGGCTTTGCCCGCGTGAATGTTGAAATTTATCCCGTGTGAACATATTCCCGGGATTAAAAGTATCCTATGTGCTATTCCTGACAATATTCCCTTTGTGCCAAAGGACATGGCTAAATAAAGTATGGACGACTGCCCTAGCAATAAATAAACATTTTAACTAGTAATATGTAATGCTGAATAGCTGAATATTAGTATTTCGTATGAAAAAAGTTACTGCAACTTTTTATATCGTCACAATCCTGAAAATAAAATCGTAGAAACTCCTACATTAATAGGTATACAAACTTGTAAAATAATAAGATTTTGCTATAATACTTTATTAAGGCGTTTAGAGGAGCTCGTGGTTTAATAATAACAGCCGCACAGGTCGATCTTCAAGGTTAAGCAACGCTAGCCGAGGTCATTCCGTGGTTCCTTCGTGCCTTGGAAAGCTAGTTAAGCCGTTGGTCCCGGCTGTCATTTGAAGATCTGTCATTTGTGGCTACACCACAGTTTATGCATCTCATGATGAATCAATACGCAATTGAAACTTAAGGCCATTCTAGTTGGCTCTGTATTAAAACATAATACGCGGCGAAAGGAACTTCGATCAAAGTGAGCTCCCACAACACCCCAACATGTACTTTTTTTATTTGGTTCTAATCGAATCAAGTGTAATCTAGAAGTGCCGTTTCTTTCCAGATTTTGCCAATAATTTCTAGAAAACAGATAAATGTAATTAAAGAAATCAACATCTAAGGTTTTGAGATGTATAGCGAAAGGTACAAAAATAAATACTGTTCGTTTCAATTTACGCAAATGTCTTTAAAAGTAGGTTTATTGACTACAACTTTTCGAAAAACCGAATCTTATTATGTTCTTCTTGTCAAACAAAAACATGAAAACACTTTTAATTATTTGATTAATTCGCGAAAGTTCTAGAAGAATAATAAAACTGTAATAATTAATTAATTAATATTTGAGATGTATTGCGATAGGTACAAATATAAATAATAATGAGTACTGTTCGTTTCGACTTGCGCAAATGTCTCAAAAAGTAGGTTTATTGACTACAATTTTTCGTAGAACTGAATCTTATGTTCTTCTTGTCAAACAAAAACATGAAAAAACTTTTAATTATTTGATTAATTCGCGAAAGTTCTAGAATAATAATGAAACTGTAATAATTCATTAATGAATATTTGAATGTAACGAGCTAGTGAACAATTTCTATTCATGCTAAGGGCAGTTGTTTAGCCATGTCCTTTCATCCAGATTCATCCAGCCGTTTGACCGTGAAGAAGTAACAAACATACAAACACACTCACAGACTTTCGCCTTTATATGATTAGTGTGATAAAAAAAATACAGTGTGATGTGTTTAGTGTGATTTGCATTACGCGTAAATTTCGTTTGCCTCGGCAAAGTTATGCATTTTTTAGGTCAGAATACGTATACGATTATCCTTAAAAAACCTCGATCAGCAGTCCTTAGAGAAAACCATGTTCTCATTATCCCCAATCTGCATAACAACTTAATTTGTTCACACTCTAATCTCCGTACTCCAGCGCCAGCCAAGACAAAGATAATATATTACGAAGCTAATATTACAGCCGGCTAAATGGGTGATAAAATTAGCCATATTCACTCAGTAGAACGTTGAACATAGAGTATTACAGTAACTTACATTGTTTTACTAAGATATTTCAGGCATTAGCTGTTTTCGGACGCGGATGGAGTTTGAGTTTGCGATTTTCCGTCATGTAGGTTGGAAGTCACTACATCACTACGAAAAGAGTGTCCGTGGAGTTTCTTGCGCGTTCTTCTCCATAGAGACCTACTGACGCTTGCGAATGTGCAACTAGATCTTTAGTTTAACAATTCAAAAGTACCATTTATATGGTTTAATTAAAGTATTTTATTTGAATTTGCAAACTGAAAAATAAATTATTAGACTTGGAATATTTAACAGCATACCATCGCCATGGACTCCTGATTTCTGAATTAAGATTTATTTGTCGAAGTATGTAATAGTCTGAACATAACCTGTGAAACTATGGCATTTGACATGTTCTTAACTTCAAATACTCATTTCAGAGACCGGCACTTAATCATTAACCGACTTTCGGAAATGGAGGAGGTTCTGTGTTCGACTTTATGTTTGTTTTTTTTCTTTGTGTATGTTCACTGATATCTCCGTCAATGTGGACCTATTTTGAAAATTTGTTTTTGTTTGTAAGAGTAGATATGTTCCGAAATTGGTCCCATTCTAATTTGGTGAAGATCTGATGAAGAACTTCGGAGATATACTACAGAACCAAGCAAAGCCAAGAGACTAATTGGCGACGTCAAACTGGTGGATGCCAAGCTTCACAGCTTAGCTCATCGCCGTAAGGTTTCCTGCCTGTCGGTCTTCTACAGACTGTATTTTGGCGAGTGTGCTCATGAGCTCCACGACCTCATCCCACCAGCCCCCTTTTACCATTGGACATCTAGACGCACTGCAAGTTACCATCCTCACCTAGTTGCTATTCCACCAATTCGCACCAAGCGCTTCCAAACATCCTTCATAATGCGCACAGCAAAAGAGTGGAACTCACTGCCTGCGTCTGTGTTTCCGAACGTATACAACCCGAATCTCTTCAAAGTTATAGTGTTAACACACGCTCGAATTTGGTACGGCCGGACCGACTCCGCCCACAAATGCTTTCTCGCTTACACACGCTTGTTTGGACCGAGACGGAATCAATTTAATAATAATAATGTCCGCGGACCACTCTACACACGCTCGGATATGGTCGGAGCCGGACTAACCCCGCCCACAAATCCGTGGTCGGGCCGTACCAAATCCGGACGTGTGTTAACACTATTAGAGTGAACTGGCTTCTTCTGGGTAAGCTCACTCCATCGTGGACTTTGTCTCTGTCACCTCTGACCTACACTAGAGTCAAGAGCAAACCCATAACGAATAAAAAAAAAAGGGACTCTTCAATAAATGACGGTAAATCTCTCGGGATTGCTGCAATCGTATGTCCGTTTATTGTATATACCTTTTCATAACATAACATCACGCCAGTACGCTCTCAAGGGATCTACCCTTGAGAGCGTACTGGCGTGATAGATAGATAAATCATTTATTTAGTGCACACAAAAGATACAACACACAAAATCTTAATTAAATTATTACAATTTTCATGTAGGTATGTTTAAAAACAAAGTGCCAACATAAAAAGAAAAAGGAAACCGAAACAAAAGTAAAAGTGACACCAGTAACATTAATTTTGACAATCATAACAATCAAAACACAGTGCGGTGTGCGTCTCAAGGTTGCACCAAATGGGAGTCCAGCTCAGCACGTGTCAGGCAAATATACCTGACGCTGATATTCTGCTGGATCCCTGCAGTGACAAATGGTCGCCAAGCAGACGTGATATGTTGGTGTTGTAACAGTGTTATGCGTAGAGTAATTCTCGTAAGTATACCCGCAACTTTAATTTAGTACTTACAATAAAAAAATATTTGTTTTTTTTTGCTGTAGAAAAAGTTCCAGTTCTTAGGCGTGTTGAATATTTTATAAATTCGTTTTGATTACTTGGTTAGGTATTTATAAAGTTAAATGTACAATGTATAAAATAATAAATAATCTCACAATAACCAATAAATAAATGATGGCGTAGGTCCAAATAAAGTAAACGATTTGGCTGGGGCAAGGGGTACGCAGATCTCTCATTTCACCAGTTATGTTCAAGTTTCATGATATTCGGGTAATCTATTTTGGCGTTATAGGTACATTACTAAAACTTGCCTTTTAGGTAGGTATAACTAAAAGTGAAAATAAAAAATCTTTTTACATAAATAATACCGACTTCCAAATAAAAAAACTACAAATTGAAAAATAACTTTATATTTGGAATTCGGTGTCTTTCGTAGGTACCAATTTTTTGCGTTATGGACACTGACTTCCAAAAATAAAGTTATTTTTCTTTATACTTTGTAGTTTTTTTAATTGAAAGTCGGTAGTATTTTTTTGTATAAAAGTTTTTTTTATTTTAGTATAATATTTCATTTGGAATTTCTATCTCAAACCCAGATAAATTTTATAAATATTTAAAAATCCTACTATTCTTCTATTCTGTTTCAGTTTTAACCAAACTTTGAAAACATGAAATAGGTAAGTAACTGTGGATACTGAAAAATGATACGGTATACTACGAAATCGAACCAAAAACCAAAATGGACTATTAAAAGTATCCAGGATCACAGTGATAAAAATTGATTTTCGTCAAGGCAAAGACGGAATGTTATCGGCGTATCTTAATAAGGATTCTTTCAAGTTTTTTATCAAGCAACCTTATCGGTGGCGGTTCTCCTAATTACTTGTTTTTTTTTCTTGTATTTTCCCGCCGTCGCCGTCGTCGGTCGTGGCCTGTGACTGATTCTAATAGGGACGCAAACTAATCGGATACGTCTTATTGTGAAACGGCGGGAGAATATTGTTGTTGCACAGACTAAAAATAATGACGAGTGCTTTTATTGATGGCTAGTGTTGCAGCTTTAGAAAATGGAAATCTATTGTATGTTGAAACTACAAAGTAATGTTTTCACTTTCAAATATCTAGCAAGCGTAAAAATACACATTATTATATATTTTATTTTGTTTGGAACAGAGTGATGGACACATTACAAAAAGTAAAGTTAAAAAAAAACATTACCTACTTGTAAAGTACCTGCTCCTTACTTCATTATTTTATAATATATTTTTCAACACACTTGCTCTTAAAGTGGCTCTAATTTCACCGCAATTAGGCACATAATGATACCTGTTATCAAACTGTGACTTTTTCATTGCTATTATTCACGAGTGAGTTTTTTTTTTAATTTATTGGTTGAGTTACTTTGTTCTTAAAAAACTTTCGGTACAAAAAAGATCGTGCTCAATAGTACAAATAAATTAGTGTACCTATTGCTTGCTCATTTCATGCAACTTCGTATTTAAATAGATAATTTTAAATTGTACGTGCTTAATAAATAAAACTTTCACTCAAATGTATTATCATTTGCTCTGTAATTAAGAAAAAATGAAATTCCCTATTTTGTACGTGGCTAAAACACTATCCACGAAAAGCCAAAAAAAAGAAACCTCATTCTTTTAGTCTATGACCGATCGCCATTGTTAAATGCGCGCGCATAGGAAAACTGATTAATTTTGCCCGCCACTGTGAAAAAAAATCACAACTCGTTTTTACTGTTGAAAATGTTTTTTTTGTATTATTTTCTTCACAAGTGATTGATTTCCGTACTCGGCTCTTTTAAGACCCTCACCTACGGCTCGGGTCTCAATGGCGCCTCAGCGGTAATCACCAACATTGCACACTTGTACCATAATGTACTATTATCTATTCTCATATCGTAATATTCGAATTATAAACTTTAAATCGAGTTTATATTGACATACTTTATAAACACAATACCGTAATTTAAAAATAGAATCTCATTATAACACTATTTCTCTAACAAAATAATGCTATAAAACAATTTTTTTTCTATTACGATACAGGACAAATCCAAGAAGTTAATCACCAATATTTCAATATATCAATATTTGTTTCCATCAATATTTTTTTAGTAAAACCATTTTAGTACCTATTATAAATAGATTTAATTCCTCTTTTAAATTGTCTGTGACAATGCCCGCATTAGGCTTAGCACGTATTGCGATTTTTATTCGCGCGAATGTTGTCTCTTTCTACCTGTTCATAGAGCTCAAAATATTCGCGCGAATTAAATTTGCGCCACGGTGCGGTGGATTCTGTTGCAAAACACGGCTTTCATGCGGTATTATTGCCGCACGATTTATTTACCGCAATGCGAGCAGCTTCATACAATTCCATTGGTCGCAGAATGGGCGGAAAAATTCTCGCGAATAAATATCGCAGTGCGTGTGCTAAGCCTTAGCGCATGCGCGGATAATGCGGTGATGTGCTGGGTTTTGGAGCCATTCATACGTTTTGTTTTGCAGGTTTCACTGTACTGAATTTCATGAGTTTTTAAAATTCTTGCTTAAAATGTCTGATATTAGTGAATGTGAAGAAAATTTGACTTAAAGTAGTGTATGAAACTGCACATAACTAGGTATTAAAACATTCGTGTGAATACTAATAAAAACTTCGCCTACGGCTCGGTTTTTAAACACACACTCGTGTTTTAATAACCCTTATTATGCAACAGTATCATAAACTACTATTTTATTTTATATTATAGTCTTGTTCGTAGCGTTGAAAACAAATATATCGGATCCTTTTCTACAGAAACGGTTACGCAATTTAACCGAAACAATTTTACAGAATAAATGGTTATCCACATATCACGCTCCATTTGTCGCGCGCTTGTTGCACATAAAGCATCGAGCACAACTTATCTACGGGAACATTTTATTCTCTATTTACTTCGCGTTAACAGCACATCAATAGTCACTGCGTTGTTCGAAAATTGAAAATGTAAAATAGTATATAATTTTCTATAAAGGTACTGTCTACTTCATCATCATCAAAAAAAAAATACTCTTCCTCTCATAGAGAGGGAAGGCCCCAGTGCGGATTGGTACATGCCGTCGAATTTTTGGTACTAGGACATGTCGGTTTCCTCACGATGTTTTCCTTTACCGTATCTTCTGTTCTTACTGTCTAATTATTACCTACTAAATGTACACATTGATTTCGACTGTAAAACAAAAACTTAAGGAAATGATGCTGAAACAAATAAAAACTATGAACATCATTTTATGCTCTGCAACCAATAAAATTACATTACAATCAAATTAATTATGACAAGGAAGGATGATCCCTTTACTCCATGGCCAAACCTCCATGGCTTCATCAAATATTCAAACACACATTCTAAACTTAAAACGCTCTCCTAATGGCCAGTCTGGCGTCAAAAATGGCGGTGTCACATACATATAAATGCATAGACAAGTTCGTGTAGTTGCAAAGTGCAGGCAATATTGGCAGAAAGGGGCTTCAAATGCAATTATGAAGCAGTGTGTTGTACAGCCGCACCCCAGGGACAATCGCAACGATCCTTGTGTGTCCTATACCTTTTCGTATGCAACCTGGGGGGTGACCATAAACTCTTAGAGCGGTATCAATTTGAGATCGAGTAAGTGACGGATGTATACACGTCAGATACATCTGTCCCTTATTCGATTTCAAATTGATACCGCCCTAAGAGCTTATGGTCACCCCCCTGTACGTAATAAAACCTTATGGAACACATCAAGCGATGTGTTCTAGCTTTGTGCGGTTAGTTTTTGAGATTTTTATTAACAAACTTCAGAATTTTATTTAAAGATGTAGAGACTAATAAATAACATAGTAAGCTAATAATAGTTATGTATGCTACAAGTGCGGAAGGTAGGTGATTTCCGATGAGTGGATTCACTACACGAGTCGGAAATCATCTTACGTACGTGTATCATACAACATTTTACTATGCATTGTGCGAGGAAATAAAAAAAAAAATCTGAACCAAGCTAGAAATTAATAAAATGGCGGGCTTATTCAAGCGCGCTTAGCATATCCACAGATTAACGTATAGTTATCAGTGTAATGAATTAGTGACATTATTTTATATCCTATTATTAGTGACATTCTTATATTAGTGAAAAATCAAATTATTTTATTAGTGACATTTTTTATTTTACTGTGAGATATTTTGTATGCCTTTTGGTGGGACACAGCTCGGTTCTTATGTATTATAACACCCTCTGTATGTACCCTGTGTTCACTAAATAAATGATTTTGAATTTGAATAAAAACTCTATGCGGCGGGCTGACGTTGGAGTTAAAAAAGTAAAAAGCATTAGTAAAAAAAAGTGAAACTTTCCGCACAGTTTGGCTGCTTGGAAAACGCCCTTTTCGAGGACATGCATTGTAAAATTAATTATGTACAAGCGAACATAAAAAGGGGGCGGGGAAGAACACGTTGGGCATCAAAAAATTTGTGCACATTGCTGTCAATTGGAAAAGTGCCCTAAACATTGGCATTGGCAGCATTGACACGTCGAAAGGCAAAGCTGATTCTCTCCGATGGTTGATGATGAGTTTAAAATTTCGAATATTTGAAGTTTAGCGTTCGATTACAAAGCGGGCGTTTGAAAGGGTTATAATTAGGGGGCGCTATTTAAGCCGGTCAGACGAGTCTTTATTTCCTGCTTACTACAACCTGGGTACAACGAGTGAATAGTTCATTTCTAGGCAAACGTGCTCCAACAGGTGAGAAGTGGTCAAACTCGGCTCGAGTTTGACCACCTCTCACCGTAACCAGTCGATAAATATATGTGACATTCTACTAAAATCTAAAGTGTTTGGGATTGACAAAGTGTAATTACGGTAGCAGTGGTAGTACGTTTTTTTTATTCTAAATTTTCGAAAATCTTTATTGCTTAATAGTATATCACCACTTATGATATCACTTTGTCTATAGACATCATTTTGTTATGTGTGCTTTTTTGGCGGGTTTTTTTTCGAATGAAGTTCAGTGGCTGTTTTAATTATTCGCAAATTGATTCCTTGTGAACAATGTGATGTAAAATTGCTATAGTTTTGTTTTCAAGTGTTTATGCAACTGGAGAAATTTTGGAATCATTGAAACAGGTGGTATCTTGGTAAAGTGGAGCTCAGAATGTTTTTTTTTCTTTTTACCTGGCCTGGATTCAAGTCGCATGTTGCATTCAGTTCATATGCTTAGAATTAGAATGTTATTTTA
Source organism: Orthosia incerta (assembly GCA_948252205.1). Taxonomy (NCBI): domain Eukaryota; kingdom Metazoa; phylum Arthropoda; class Insecta; order Lepidoptera; family Noctuidae; genus Orthosia; species Orthosia incerta. Next base: position 7,640,562 of record OX411760.1, read on the forward strand.
GTAATGATACCTTAGCAAAGCTTGGCTATAAGACCGAATCAATATATTTGCTGCCAAATATTTATTCCTAAATATTAGGTCCTTACCTATGAAATTGGCGTTTTGTCGTACTGGCCACCTTGATCTCAAATATCTCCTCTTTGGTTTGGAATTCCAATTTTCAATTTATACAGCTATTTACTCATGCGTTTGTGTTTGGAAAACCGTAATTAATTTGTTTTTTCCTCTTTCGGTTTTTTCTTTGCGCCAGTCAGTTTACAAAATGGAAAACTTGAAATATCGCGTTATTTACGAGTACGAGTTCCATCGTGGCACCAGTCTTGCAGAAACGGCTCGAAGGATTAATGATATGTATGGCGACGGTGTCGCAAAAGAAAACACAGTGCGTTTTTGGTTCCAACGTTTTCGTTCTGGAAATTTCGACCTGCAGAACAAGCCCCGTTGACGGCTGGAGACCAAAGTTGATAATGAAGAATTGAACGCTATTGTGGCAGCGGATCCATCGCAAATCACGTCCGAGTTAGCTGCAGGCTGCGGTGTTAGTGATAAAACTGTTTTAATCCACTTGAAGCAGATTGGGAAGGTGAAAAAGCATGAAAGGTGGGTACCTCATGAATTGAGTGCAGCAAACCGACAAACGCGCGTCGACTGCTGCGTTACATTACTCAACCGGCACAGTAATGAAGGGATTTTAAATCGAATCATTACCTGTGATGAAAAGTGGATCCTGTACAATAATCGGAAACGCTCATCGCAATGGCTGAACCCTGGCGAACCAGCCAAATCCTGCCCCAAGCGAAAACTGACAAAAAAAAAATACTTGGGAGCGTTTGGTGGACTAGTACCGGTGTCGTTCACTACAGCTTTCTTAAATCTGGCCAGACGATTACGGCGGATGTCTATTGTCAGCAACTGCAAACCATGATGGAAAAGCTAGCTGCTAAACAGCCGAGGCTGGTCAATCGCTCTAGGCCACTGCTGCTTCAGGACAACGCTAGACCACACACTGCACAACAGAACCAAATAAATTAGAGGAGCTTCAATTGGAATGTCTAAAGACTTTCACCGTACTCCCCGGACCATGCTCCAACAGATTATCATTTTTTTTCGAAATTTGGATAACTTCTTGCAAGGGAAAAAATTTCAACTCCGATGGGGCAGTCCAAAGCGCCTTCAAAGATTTTATTGATTCCCGTCCGAATAGTTTTTTTAGTAAAGGGATCAATGAACTATCTATGAGATGGCAAAAGTGCATGGATAGCAATGGTGCATACTTTGATTAAATAAACATGTTATATTAAAAAAAAAAAACGACTTTATGTTCCTCCCTTACAAAACTCCAATTTCATATGTAATGACCATTCATTGGCATGTGTTATTATCCACTTTCTAAAGAAATACAAAGTTTTTGTGCAAAGATAATCATCATCTACCTGCCCTTGTCCCATGTTACTTGGGGTCGGCGCAACACGTTTTCTTCTTCCATACCGTTCTGTCCCCCGTCACGCTATCACTGACTCCCTTTTCTTTCATATCACTCCTCACACAGTCCATCCATCTTTTCTTTGGCCGTCCCCTCCTTCTACATCCATCCATATTTATATTCATAACTCTTTTAGTAACATGCGTTTCATCCCTCCTCATCAGATGACCAGGACAAACGGTTTCCTTTCAACTTTTCTGTCACTGGCGCCACTTTCAAACTGCCTCTAATATACTTATTTCTCACTTTATCCATTCTCGTCACTCCGCACATCCATCTCAACATTCTCATCTCTGCTAAAGTTTTTGTGCAAAGATATTGTTTAAAAAAAAAACTAAAGGAATTAAACGTGACACTGGCCAAATGCACAAACCATGCGAAGCCAAAAAAAAAATGTAGATGTGGTGATGTGGATACTGCCCAGACGTGAGGTAACTACATAATTATGTTTATGTGGATACTTACCACTCGTCTTTAATATAGCGTTCTTGTTCCGTCTCCGACCATAAACAAGGAGGGACAGGGTAGAAGCAAACCTTGACCTAATTAATGCATCGTTACCATGGTCCTGCGGAAAGGGTTGCCAGTTCAAATTAGTTGGGCACTCAGTTTTTGGTTATTTAAATTACCTGAAGGATTGTCACTCAGAGGGTCAAATTAAATGAATAAATGGTAACATCGTGAGGAAACCTAGACATATATTATATTTTATATAAGTCTGTAATAGCACAGTCAGAGGCCTTTGGCGTTCCCAGAGGCGGCTTAATTAACTCTGACACCAGAGGTGGCCACATCCTTACACGCAAAGAAGAATGAGTAAATAGAGTTAATAATAAAAACCGGCCAAGTGTGATTCGGACTCGCGCACAAGGAGTTCCGTACCATTATCGCAAAAACGGCAAAAAAAAACACGTTTGCTGTATGGGAGCCCCACTGCAACATTTATTTTATTCTGTTTTTAGTATTTGTTGTTATAGCGGCAACAGAAATACATCATCTGTGAAAAATTCAACTGCTTAGTTATCACAGTTCATGAGATACAGCCTGGTGACAGATAGACAGACGGATTGCGGAGTCTTAGTAATAGGGTCCCGTGTTTACCCTTTGGGTACGGAACCCTAACAAACGTGCTCAGCGTCTGCATAAACAATCACAATAATAATTTACAAAAAAAAAACAGTTTTTTTTTGTTTTTCCGTCTCTGCATGGATCGACGGCCATGACATCTGCGGATTTTCACTAACTGAAACTGAATTTAGTTTGACCCTGTGAAAACTCCGAAGGACGTCTACTTATTATGATCGAATCAAAGAACAAGATTGGCCTTGAATATGAATTGAATGAGTCGGCACATTTTACACAATTCTAACCTATGGTGCTGACTTGGGATAATTAATGAGCAGAAAATATTAATTTAGACTTCCGTACAGGCTTTAATACGCTGAAGAAAAATAACTTAATAAATCTATCCTTGTAGATATGCCAAGGGTACCTACGTATACAAAGTGAAATTTTATGAGTGACAACGATTGTCAAAAGAAAAACCGGTCAAGTGCGAGTCGGACTCGCGCACGAAGTGTTCTGTACCATTATCGCAAAAAACGGCAAAAAAACACGTTTGTTGTATGGGAGCCCCACTTAAATATTTACTTTACAAAATCAAATAAATATTTAAATGGGGCTCCATTTAAATATTTATTTGATTTTGTTTTTAGTATTTGTTATTATACCGGCAACAGAAATCAGTTCATGAGATACAGCCTGGTGACAGACGGACAGACAGACAGACAGATCGCGGAGTCTTAGTAATAGGGTCCCGTTTTTACCCTTTGGGTACAACCCTAAAATGATTGGGAATGGCCAAGTAACATTTCGGTAGCGCATGTCAATCCCATGCACTTTGATTTTTTGTCATCATCTTTATTATTATTATTGTCACTTTGTATAGAGCCCCTTGACCAGGAAATGGCGGCAATCACAAAATGGCGGTAAAAACAATCATATTCGTATTCTTATAGTAGTTGCAGCAGATCTTTGTGTCTCTAAATTTGGCTCTGCGTACCATTGCGCAAGAAACAGTTTGTCATCGAGTATACTGCATAGAGTAAGCGAGATAGGACGATGCTACAAACGTAAGCGAGTGAAAGAGGCAGTTATACAATGCTATCTTCTTCTTCAACATTGACACAAAAAAGCAACTGCGCAAGGTCTTGCAGCCAAGTTCAGAGACACAACGATCCATTGTGACTACTATATATCAGGCGCGGATGTACTTTAAGTTCACTCGTGCGCTGAACTGCCAGATTTTAATAGGTTTAGAAAAAAATAAAAATGTTTAATAATATCTGATTAACGATCTATTCAATATTCACGAAATTATGACGAACTAATTTAAGCTTTTTACTAAAGTAATAAGACGTATATTGCTGTAAAAAATATTCCCCGTGCGGCAGCCTGAAGCGCACGGCGAGAGTTCATACAACTTCTACGAGAAACAAGCGAAAACGACTGGCGCGTGAGACACAGATAGCTCAATAGAAAATGTACGGCAAAATATGGCCAATTTCGTGCGCCGCCCCAGCGAACCGAAGATTACCGAGAACGGGCGAGGTTTGATGAACGCAATTTATGGTCGGGTCGAGTACCAACATTACAAGTTGTACAACGACGTAACTAGATGGCGCTGGCATCGAATTAGAAGTCGCTAGCGAGATTGTTTGTCGATTTACATAGGCTCCTGTGAATTTTAGTAAATTTATCACAATTACCCAGTCAGACAGTAGATGGCACTACTATTTCTATGATCCACCAGCCGCCACTGCTAATTATATTAATTGCATACTTTCAACCAGAGCTACCGAAATACCAAATCAATAAAAGATATCGAATCTGTAAAAAAATCTGTTACCGTCAACAACTGTACCCTCCGGGAACTGAACCCTAAGCCTCGATTTCCGCAGCTCTCTCAGCTAGTAGACGGTAACCAGACGGATATTTCCCAAGGGTGCTATAAACACAATGGGGGTGTAACGCAAGTCATGTAGGGAATTGTTGTAATGCATTGTGTCGGTGCAATTTTGTTGTTAGTTGACTGAACTTGTTAATATACTTATTTTCTGATTAATCCCGGTTCACGGTTTCCAAGACAGTTGGACCGTTTCGCCGAGATTTGACGAGCCTCATTGTCTCGGCGTTTTCCTGGCCTTCGTCTCAGATGATGCTGCCTCTCAGGCTTCGCTCTTGCTGTTTGGGACTCGTACAGCCCTGGCTAACAAAATATGAGAAGTTCTATATCTAGAAGTGACTGGTACGAAAGAACAACACTGCCAACGATGATGATGACGATATATCTTAAAGTATCTGTTCGGAGTGAACAGATTATTCCTATGGATTTTTCTCGTATATTTTTTTCATTTCATTCGATTTCGAAGATAGAAATAAGTTTGTTTCTAATACAAAGGCAATGTCGCTCTCCAATAAAATCCCAAATATTTAATCATCGATGTTCTCGCACAGTCCATTATGTATCAAACTTCTATTTTTAATTGGATAAATATTTATTATAAAAACTTTTATCGATATATTTTTTTCTATTGAAAAAGTCCTTGCTATAGTAATATATTAATATTTCAGGACGATATTATTTAGTACCTCCCTACACCTCCTCAAGTCTTTATAAGTATTGTGACTTGTCACCTATTACGAAGAAGATTGTAACCTACTTGCTTGGAGTAAAAAAATCCAAGAAAATGTAATGAAGTAGCTCTACCTAGGAGGCAGGAGCACATAGTGATGCAGCTCATCTGTGAAACTACTAACAAACTGCGTTGCCCGTTGCTGAGATTTTCTCTGAGAAACAGAAACGTTTTTTTAGCAAATGAATTTACAAAAAAATCAGCAGTTGAATCTTGTTCCAAAAAAGTTAGGAAATACATTTTGCTGTCGCCTAATGTAAGTGAATTTCTGACAATGGACATAAAAACAACGTTTTTTTTGGCTGGTAACCTATGTAGGTAAGTGCAAACAAAAACCTTTATATACTTAGATGAAACTTGAAGGGGACTTCGCCAGCGATGGGACCACTGGGATAGCTGGGATGCAGAATTCCAATTAGTGCTAATGTTCTAGAAACCACTTTAGACATAAATTTGTGAGCTAAAAGTGGATACTATGTAGTGGCGGGAAAAGTTTCACTTACACGTGACTTTTACCACTTGCACACGACATGTCGAGCGTAGAGGATTGCGATGGTGCGTTCACACTAGGAAAGTTAGGGCCGATTTTTGAATTCAGTATTTGGAGCTTTGCTTATATAATCAAAGATTTGGGGTTAAGTCGAACCGTTTCATTTTATCATACATTTGTAATTCAAACTGTACCTAACTGTGTTTGTATTTTGTATGAGGGCAACTTTACAAAACTGCGTATATCTCGGCAACTAAATGGCGAGAATGTGTGGGCGTCCAAGCATAAAGGGTCCAACCCTTTATGCTTGGACACCCACATATGTTTACAGCAAAAACTTATGAACTCAATTAAAATCGGGCTGTAGCGTTTTACTAATCATTTTAGTTGAAAAAATAACTGACCAGCCCTTTCCAGTTGTGTGCCACAATACGGGGCAGTAGGTATAACTCCGTGCCTGTGCTCTGTGTGTCTTATTTCGAGCCCAAGGCAAATCAGCAACTATTACCAGCACCATCAGCATCAACCAGGGCCAACTAGACAAAAAAAACCTCTACGTGAACATGCTGCGGCCGTATTACGGACGAGAAGAGAAGATCGTATTTGGCCACGACCCAATATTCACGCATAGAAGCGTCTTGTAGTAGTAGCGACTGCCGTTTCCCTACTTAGACTCCCATTCGGCCCTTCGTGCATGCTCCGTACAAAAGTACAGAAGCTTCCTGGGAGCTTCACAGGCTACACGGAGTGACCTCACTATTCCGAGGATTTTTTCACGTTGAGATATCACGGCCTTGCATTACAGGATTACGTGGGTGGCTGATTCTTCGGCGTTAAAACAGCCCCTGCAATCGGGTAAAAAAGGTAGATAATAGAAGCGTCTATTAGCCTTTTTACCCGACTATGGCGAAGCCAAAAGGAAGGGTTATAATTTTAGCAGTCTATGTATGTATGTATTTTATTTGATTTATTTATTTATATACACTTTATGTTATACCATAATAAACAAGGAAAAAGAAATTTAATATTATGGGCGGCCTTATTGCATTCCGCGTATGTATGTATGTTTATATTAAGTACCTACCCTGCATTCCTCACCATCCATCCTAGCCATTTTGCTGTGGATCATATCTACTACAGGGGGGTGACCGTAAGCTCTTAGATCGGTATCAATTTGAGATCGAATAAGGGACAGATGATCTGACTTGTCTAGGTACATATATCTGTCACTTATTCGATATCAAATTGATACCGCTCTAAGAGCTTATGGTCACCCCCCAGTCCTATCGAAGGGACAAGCTTTTACAACGTATGTTCCTCCATATTCATTCGATTTTGACGAATATGGTGTCAATCGATTCGTTATTATGGCCCGGGTAACAGGCTAAAAAAAACCGTACTTAGTCGTGTTGCAGGGCAAAATACTCTTGTCACTTTTCAGTCTTCTGCTAGTAACGCAAGTCCTATCGGTAGAAGTTTAGCTCGTCCGGCCAAAACCGCAAAGTAAAAAAAATACTTAATTGATCAATAATTGGTTGGTCCCATGACGCAAGGGAGCTAGAGACGCCCTAGATAACGATGCAAAGACGAAATTAAAAAAAAAAAAACTCGAGAAGACTGAACATGAAAGCGAAGACAAGGACAACCTGAAAACTGTTGTAGGGAGGCCTTACACGACTTAACTAAAAACGTTTGTAAACCTAATGTTATGAATTTTATATGTTATTTAAGAAAATAAAATATTTAATTACTTAGTTGTCACTAAATAAAAAAAATTACAACTAACTCACAGCTGTTAACATTTTAAAACCAAAACCCCTACCACAAATCGCGCACAATAAAACATCGCCATACCACAATGCGTCATATTCAAACGAATAAAGCAATATAAAGCGCTTTATATGGCAAGTAGACGAATATTTGTCCCACTACCAAGTGCCACATGTCGTTTATTGGCTGCAAAAGCTGAATTAAACAGCTCACAGACGTACAAAACGTTTTCATGTTATTTCAGCGTGAATTCGAAGGTAGTCTTATAATAAAACAATGTTTTAATACAAATATATCTGAATCTCTGCTCGTAGATTTCTGGATGTCGTAAAACATAGAACTTGGATTTAGGATGGATTTTATTCATCCATGACTTATTTCTATATCTTTGTTTTTCATGCATCTCTTGTAAAGGCGTAGGAACAAATTGAAAAACTAGCGTTCTTAATAAGGTCACGCCAAAAGACGAACAAAAAGCTCTGAAATATTTTACTTATTTTTCTCTTTGCAGTGTTTTGTTTTGGAAGTCGGTTTGTTTTTTTTTATCTCTTATTAATTTTGGTAAGTACTTCAATTAGGTACCCTGAAAATCATTTATAGCCAAAATACAACGCATGACGATTCCATTAAGCCCAATCACGACTAGGATACATTGTTTTATTTCGGAGTTTTAGTGCCTACTGTAGCGTGATCGCTACAAGACGCTTTGCTTTAGCCTTTTTTTTAATTTGTCAAAGCAGGCTAGTTATAATTTTTCAAATTTTCATATTTCGTTTGACAAGAAAACAGAAGACGATTTTTTTTCTAAGACTGTCACAAAGAATTTTGATAAAAATGTTTTGGCTCTGTTATCCACTACTAAATTTATTATTGGTATTTTTTTTAAAGTAACTGTTTAATAGTTTGTTTTAAATTGCCAGCGACAATATGACCATAGCTATGTCCATTCTTGTACGGAAATGGCAGGAAACCATTCCTTGTCGTTAGGCCAAGGGTACGTGATATTCGGGTCCACGGGCGCGCCGGAGCTTGCGGACCGCATGTTTCTGTAATTGAGCTCTGTCAGAGACACCAACTATCGTTTCGCTACCAGGACATGCCTCATAGTTGCCGTTCGACAGATTGAAGAATAGGGCAGTCCAGCCAAAACAATGATGACAAGCTTATCATAAATATAACCATGTCGCTGACAAGTGTTTATGCATCATGAATCAAAACTGGTATGTAATGACTATTCTTACTAATTGTTCTTTTGAATGTCGATTTCTTCTGGTATTTCAGACCCTTTTGGTTCCATAATTTTGATGGTCAATTTCCTTGTCTGTAGATATCAGTTGAGCCGACTTTCGGCTTTTTACCCCGGGACAGAACGAACTACCTCAGAAGTACCTGCAGTCTTCGGGGTTCCGAACATCATTCAACGGGTTCCGTACATATTTTATTAAAGAAATCGTGAATGGTTGAAGAGGTTCTACGGAAGACGGTTTGGTTCATCCAATAACAATTGTCTGCTTTCATATTTCTTTGAAATATTTGTTAATATTTATGTAGCTTACATTTTAAGTTAGCGTACTTAAAAACTTTTATTACCTTACTTGTGTCATGTTACGGTATCGTACTTTAATTTAATGCTTAAGCCATCATTGGACTGGTTGCAACTGTGTCTGAAGATTAGGCACGTGATTTCCGCTTTATTCTTTTATGCCTTGCCATAATTTCACTCATATGTTTATTTTACTAAATACTAAAAATAATTTAAACGATATTGACTATTGCGTCATTCCTTTTTTAAAATAACATGTTTACTTTTTTACTATTTTCATGTTTTCGGTGTTTGTGTGTTTAATTCAAAATTATACGTTATCGTTGCGTTAAAAAAGTTTTATTTATTTTTATTTAATAACGCTACACTACCTTCTGGTTTCATCCTCATATCAGTAGTTCGCATATCATCAGTTCGATGATGGTACCATTTTCATCATAAACATTTATTTATAAGTATTTGCTTCATCAGAGTAGGTTAACTATTTATTCAAGATATCTTATATTATACCTACCCGAGCCAAACTTAGCATTAAGGAGTTCCAGTGGCCATCTGTGGTCTTTTTCGTCAGTTCCACTTCACCAAATGATACTTTCTGAGCGCAAATGATTGCATTGCTGAAGAAAATACCAAAATTAAGTATGCCTAAAATATTTAAGGCGTTCCCTCGATTTCTGCAGGATACCATCATCAGTTCCTGACCTGATGACCATGGGACCACCTGGGAAGTATACCCTTTCAAACAAAACAAGAATTTTCCAAATCGGTCCAGGCGTCTTTAATTAATCGGATAACATACATAAAAAAAAGATGCCGACGAATTGAGAACCTCCTTCTTTTTTAAAGTCTGTTAGAAATACCTACATTCTCGAATTCGTATAGCAACGCCAAAGGGCCTTTTCATTGGGAAGAAAGTCAGAATGAATTCCACGAGTGTATCTAATTAGAATTACTGTTTAATAACTAGGCAAGGTAATGAATGCTTTTGAATAGAATAAACAAAAAGTTTATGAGAATTAAACACCTACATGTGAGGTACTTGTTGAAAATTATTCATTAGATAATATAATAGAAATCTAGTAATTAATATCTGTCTCATATTAAATTAGTCTAGTACATAATCTTTATAAATAAAAACCAATTGCCGAATCTATGTAAGCGCATCACACATTTTTTGATGTGTCTATAAGTCAGGAGAAGGATTGTTAGAAAAAAAATAAAAGATTAATTTTCTACATTATTACACCCTTGCGAACCCGGGCGGATAGCTAGTACCTACTTTATAATTTTCATGGAAAGTTATGTAAGTACTTACATAATAATAATCATACAAGTTTTCATTATAGTGCTACGATTACTACGAAGTGCTACGAGAAAATGCCACAGTCTACTAAATAATAGCTCGTTTCACGCAGTATCTCCACAGTTCACAGAGGCCGTTGACTACAATATCATCCATCCTTTTCTAACAGGCATCTATACTCTTCCGTAAATCGAAATCAAAGCTCGTCGGGATTGGAGCGCGGTGAAGTTGCAGCGGTCGCCGCACGAGAGTGAAGTGAAATGCAAATTGATGGGCGTTCAGAAGATAGTAACAGTTCAATTTTAGAAACTTAACTGACATTTTCTAACAAATTAAATAAATGAGGAAAGCACTGTATTAATGAAATATTATGTAAATCTTGAATAGATGAAAGATAAATTGCTACTTTGCATGTCAATTCTATAACTTATTAAAAACTACAACATACTTTTCTAGCCATATTCCGCCCAACAGCGTTGACACTTCACAAGCGTTTTGAACAAGCCGGCCGAAAAATTTTACACTCTCGTATGTGCGGAACGTACCTGCATATGGCGGACGCTCAGTTTGTGTTTATGTCAATAAGAAACTGATTTTTAATATTTGCGCGGGTGTGGATTAAACAATTTATTAATAATAATGTGCTAGTGGAACCTGTGTATTGTGTGTTTTTTTGTGATAATGGTTTTCGTGGTTGAACATTTGGATATCTTGCTATCTTCGTTGTACTTATAAGGGTATGTATTTATTTTATGTTTCTTTCTATATTTGAGGATTTATTGAGATTTACGAGGATTCGTAAATGTGGTTCAGCCGGGAATGTTGTGATTTTTTATGATAGCAAACGAATTGCTTATGCCGTAGATGTTTGCAATTGATGTCTCGAGGTTCAATTGATTCTTCTCACATAGGTTATCGACAGATGATAACTTTTGGCGTATTATTACGAAGCTCCTTCGAAGTAAAGTGTAATAAACATTACATATAAACATTGCATTCCTATAGAATGCTTGTGTAACTGTTGATGAAGTGTTAGTGTCATTTGAGAAAAATATTTGCACAGATTCATGTAAGTAAAAGTAATTTAGAGTCGAACTTGCATTGCAACTGCATTTCTAAAATTTACATGAGCTTATAAACGCGAACACTTGTCAACAAAAACCAATGTTTCCAAACCAACTTTACTTATGCTACAGAGTTGTAGAGAGTGATCAGTGTGGTTGTTAACCAATTAAGAGCATATAAGGTCATACTTTATTAATTTTCATTTATTTTCCAATTAATAAAAATCAAAACAATCAAAATCTGATCAGTAGGAAAAGTTTATACCATTAAGTTTTTATTCAACCACTCAAAACTCAGATATAGAGTGGTGGACAGAAAAAAAAACAAACATAGAGATTTTTATTTATGAAACAGCATAGCAGTCTTGTTACAGCATGGTAGACACATTGTGTTTATAATTTGGACACACATGTTTTGATAACTTTATCCCATGAATCATGAGACATCTGCCTCAGTGATTTATGTCCCACATTCTAATTCACAAGTAGCTGATGACAACATAATTTTATTTATAAATGGAACTTAAATGGGTTTCTAATGTGCCAGTATTTTTTTTATCATCTTTACTATAATATTCTGCGATAGAATGTAGGCCATAGTAATGGGTTAAATTAGTTTGACAATCATATTTTTTTTTAAAAAAAGACACTGAGTAGGAAAAGCTTTTGTAGATTGTTACCCAAATATGACATGCTACCTACTTAGAAAGTGCACATTCTTTTTATAAATACAAAACTGTAAAGAAGGTGTCTCACAAAAAGGTCCTACCATATTGTGCTGTGCTGTTTCTTAAATAATAACTGTCCTGGTTGCCCCATTTGCAATTAACATCCAAGCATAAATGAAGCAATTAATAAAATTATACTTTAGAGCCACAACCATAAAAAGTAACATGTTTTACAGTTCCTAAACATGCTTTATTTAGGAAAACAAAACATGTACAGAATAAATCAATGCTTGTAAAAGATTATTGATCAATGCAATTAGCAAATTAATCATTAATAATGTGCCTGTCCCTTATCACTAATATTGTGGTTAGAACACCAAATAATTTGTTTAAATTTTTCCTGTAACAGAAACGGTAGCTTTAACTCCCGAGCTTATCAACCAATTATATTGCCGTATTACAGGAAACAGCTTATAAATCTATTTATTTCCATCGATCAATCCGAATAGCCAAAGAAAAGATGGATGGATTGTGTGAGGAGTGATATGAAAGAAAAGGGAGTGATAGCATGACGGGGGACAGGACGGTATGGAAGAAGAAAATGTGTTGCGCCAACCCAAGTAAAATGGAACAAGGGCAGAAAGATGATGATGATGAATCAATCCGAATAGCTTTTTCCTAACTATATTGGGCTTCACTTCCAGCCTAACCTGATACATCTGTGTAGTAGTATTTCACATAGAGCGAATACCTATCAAAACTCCACCCACAACTCAGTAATTGGGTAAATTATTTTATTTCTATCTCTGAGCACAAATACACTAAGAACTGAAATACTTATGTTTTGACTAAAGTAACATAGGTAGATAATTAGAGATTACTTTGACAGCCATGTAACACTGCTGTGTAGGCCTCCTCCCTTTATGCCATAGAGCCCTGGTAGGTAAACCCCACTTCTAGTTTAAATTGCTACCTAGAAAATGTTCTAAATAAACACCAATAACTCATGCAAACGGTTAAATATTATTGTTATTGTAGACTAGTTCATTTACCTAGTTGACATGATTTACTGATCAATTGATAGAGAAGTACTTACTTACCTATAATATTTAAGTAGGTACTTATAGCCTCACAAGCTTCTGCCCGTGGCTTCACTTGCATCAAAAATGTTTTTTAATCCCAAGGGATCACTATACCGGGATAAAAAGTATCTGGTCTATCCATTTTGAGTTTCATCAAAATCCATGCAGTTGTTAAGGTGTAAAGTGTAACAAACATACTCACATTCACATTTATTGCTGTGTAGGCCTCCTCCTTTCATGCTATGGTTCCCTGGTAGGCTGGTAAAACCCACATGTATAACTATGAATATATTCTAAATAGAAACCATTCACTTTATACAGTTTCTATAACAATATGTTTGTTATTGTAGACTAGATCACTTAGTTGACATGATCTACTGATCAATTTATTGAGAAGTAGACTGTGATTTTGCCCTGGCTTTGCATTGAGTTTAATTGAGAATGATAGTTGGTCTAATTCTGTGTTGTTGATATTATGATTTGCAATGTTATACTGCAGTTTATTCCACTAGGTACCTACACGATCTGTAGAATGTTATCTTAGTTTGAGCATGATTTTAATATATTTATTTTGTCACTAATATTGTAAACAAGCGTCAACAATGGGACTGACTACTGTAACACAGGTTTTTGCCTAGCTCAGAAGTCAGGGCTTCAATTATTTTGGTGTAAACAATTTATTTGTCAATAAAAAATATTTGATTTGATTTGATTTGATTTGAATGTCTCATTAGGTATTCTTGAACAAAACATTGTTTATTGATAATATATTAATAATATTATAAAGAGCAAAGATTTGTATATTTTATGTAACAAATAAACTTAAAATTACTGGACCAATTTCAAAAATTCTTTCACCGTTGGGCAGCTACACTATCCCCGGGTAACATAGTCTACTTTTTATCCCTTTTTTTCCATGGGAACTACTTGGGTGAAACCGCGAGGCGTCCGCTAGTTGATAATATTTGTGAAATAGTTTCCATCATTTTCTATGCAGATAGTAAAGTAATTTATGATGACACAAGACTTCACATAAAACTAAGTCATTCCATGGTACTCGAAATCAAGACTTTATTTAACTTTTTAAAATATTAATCTAAGGGACATCATGATAGCGCAAACTAATTTAAATTGCCTTGATAGGCGATATCGCGCATACATTTTCTGAGAAAATTTCATGGTCAATCGGTCGTATTGCACCCCATTGCGTCTGGTCCATGTGGGTACTTGCAATTTCGTTAAGTAAAAATTGCGTATTGGTGTGATATAATAAATCGAATCGCATCGAGCCATCGGGAGGTCGCATTATAGTTAAAAAACTTTTTACAAAAAAAATACATCTAAGTTCCAAATAAAAACACTACTAAGTGAAAAATAATTTCAATTTCGGAAGACGGTGTTCTTGTTTTTGTTTCATCATTTTTGACACTGAATTCCGAAATTTATAGAATAAACTAGCTGACCCGGCAAACTTTGTTTTGCCATAAAAACTCCACACATTCACCTACCCTACACCTACCCTACACCTACCCTACACCTACCCTACACCTACCCTACACCTACCCTTCACCTACCCTACACCTACCCTACACCTACCCTACACCTACCGTACACCAACCCTACACCTACCCTACCATATAATTTTTTTTTTTTTTTTTTTTTTTGTGATGAAAAATAGATGTTGGCCGATTCTCATAGATACCGGATAAGCACAAAAAATTTCATCAAAATCGGTCAAGCCGTTTCGGAGGAGTATGGCAACGAAAACTGTGACACGAGAATTTTATATATTAGATTACCCGAAAAAAATTATACATGAACACAACCGGTGAAATTAGAGTGTACCAGGGGGAACTGTACACATCTGCATACCCTTTTAGAGCGTACCGGCGTGATGTTATGTTCTGAAATGGTGTAAACAATAAACATAGTTAACTTCAGGGCAGCCAAGGAGTTTGGCGAGAACTATACTGCTACTACCTATTTCTATTTTAAAAGCCTTTTGTAGTATTATTGATGGATGGATCATTGTCACTTAATCACACCAGAACGGCTGAACGGATCTGGATGAAATTTAGCACAGAATGTAGACTGGAATACTACTAGGCTACTTTTTATCCCGGTATCAATAATGTTCCATTCGGATGATAAAACAGTTTTCATGCGGGCGAAGCCGCTGGCAGAAGCAAGTAACATGTACCACGTGAGATTTATGGAGTCTACTTGGATCTATAACTTTCGAAGTTTCATTAAATAACTAGCTTCTGAGCATCGCCCGCGTGAATGTCGAAAATTATACCGAGGGAACATATTTTCTGGATAAAAAGTATCCTATGTGCTATTCCAGACTATAATCTATCTGTGTGCCAAAGGAGATTGCCCATACACAGGCCCCTTATGAGGTATCGATGTGTCTGCGATTTCAATATTATCCAAAAATAAGATTTATATTTTGTGTTTTTTCCATCCGTGTCCTTTACTTTTTATGTACAGACAACAACAGATCAGGTTTCTTCACTTGGACATTTGTATGCACCTTATTGCATTGTAATAAGGGTTCATTTCGAGAACAGAAACATCGTTATTTCTCGTGAACCCCGCAAAATAAATAAAAAATGTTTTCTAATTATGAATATAACGTGTTTTGTTCACAATATACAACCAAATTTATCAAGATACAACCATTTTTCAAAAGGTCCCAAGTTCCCTTACAAAATGGGCATTCCCCTTTCATCCAGATCCGTCCAACCGTTTGAGCTTGAAGAAGTAACAAACATACAAACACACTCACAGACTTTCGCCTTTATAATATTTGTGTATATATTATATATTATATTATATATATATTATATGGTGTGATTATCCCCGCCACATATATTGCATCCTACTTCAAGTTTGATTCAGTTCTAATCACAATATTCGTCACCCAAACCCTTTCTTGGCCCTACACGATCACGACAAGATTTATCTTATCTTCTCCGTAATCAAATCAGCCGGTGTCGTTGCCCTCATCTCGAGTTATCATGTTTGCACATACCATACTATGTTCTACGGAGTAATATCGCGTAATAACTAACCTTGAGCATAAAATAATACCTAAATCCTTGAACGAGCGTTGATCTTTCTTGCGATTTGACTAGATTTTCTTCGCGATTCCGTGAAACCAAGTTCTCCAAAAGCTACTTTTCCTAATATCTGGCTTTATGTAATCAGTTTTATCCTCTCCAGACCTCATTCAATGATTATGAATCTACTTAGTTTTTAGGGTTCCGCACCCAAAGGGTAAAAACGGGACCCTATAGCAAAGACTCCACTGTTCGTCAGTCTGCCTGTCGGTCTGTCACCAGCCTGTATCTCATGAACCGTGATAGCTAGACAGGTGAAATTTTCACAGACGATGTATTTCTGTTGCCGCTATTACAACAAATACTAAAAACTGAATAAAATAAATTAAGTGGGGCTCCCATACAAAAAACGATTTTTGTACCGTTTTTTGCGATAATGGAACGATACGATATACGATACGGAACCCTTCGCGCGCGAGTCCGACTCACACTTGGCCGGTTTTTTAGTTTTGTTGTCGATTTAGGTCGTCCTTGACTTAATTAATTGCTATTTATTGACAACTTCCTACTCTGTTCGATCTGCCATAACGATCGTAACGCTAAGCTGCCTAACTTGCAGCGATACATAACCATAAAGTCCAAAATGGTCCAGCATGGGATTGACATAATCTACCTAAATTTCAATTGGTCAGTAGGTACCAAACATTTTGGAATCTGCGCCTCTTGTGTACCTACTGTTCCAATTTCGAAATAGGTAACTGCTCGATAAAACTCCTTGCTAAATCTATGGGCATTGGTCTAATTTGAATCGATTATTCTGCACTCAAGCGTTAACAAAACTACTTGGACCGTGTTTCGTCGTTTTTGAATTTCGAATCCGAAAATGACAAATTGAACAAGAACTCTGAGTGCGCGCAAGATAAGTCTGCGCGCGACGGGTGGCGTGCTTAATGTTGCCAGCATAACAGATTTTTTTTCTTCATTTAATCAATAGTCATTTTTCATTACTCGAATCTTAAAGTAATTTAAGTTAAGCATAATTAATTACTAGCTTTTTCTACTTGCATAGAATATGATGAAAAATGTTCATGAAATTATTGTAAATCTTATATTGAATACTAAGTAGTACCTACTGTTAAATTTGGTCTAACAATGGTCTTGCAGAGGCTAATACCGTCCATTTCAATTCTTTTTAATTCTTCCCGCGAGTATATTTATGTACCACCCAAAAACCAATAGGTACTGTCAGGCACCGGTAGTACGAAAATTTAGGGAAATTTTAGTATAATGGTATCCCTGAAAGTTACCTGTCAAATAAGCAACGCGGGCTCTATCTTTGTAAAACGGTACCATAGGCCCGTTATTGTCTTGTTCACTTCAAGAAAACATCTCTGCCAGCACTTTAAATTACTTTTGGCATAATGTTGGCGATTATTTACTTCGGAAACGAATAAAAACACGGAATACAACACACTATCTTGACACCTGACATAAATGACAAACGATTAGTTATAATTTTGGCCGCGCGCAGACTTATCTTGCGCGCACTCTAATGCCTCTTTAT
This sequence comes from Orthosia incerta, assembly GCA_948252205.1. Classification (NCBI taxonomy): domain Eukaryota; kingdom Metazoa; phylum Arthropoda; class Insecta; order Lepidoptera; family Noctuidae; genus Orthosia; species Orthosia incerta. Next base: position 7,658,289 of record OX411760.1, read on the forward strand.
GTAATATGATTTGGAGCTATTTGAATGTTAGACGAGCTTATATCCTTGATCCACGGCCAAGAACTCGCCACAATTTCTATTCCCGGTAGGTTTCATAGAATATTCTGTGGGTTTTATGTTTCATTAGATACTGCCTGCCTCGTTTATAATATTTGTGTAGAACTAGTGCAGAATGACCGTATATTAGGCACGTAATGGCGTCCCCAAATGCGGAATAATTACTTTTGCATTTAATTGCATTCATTAGCCCGTTTATCGTGGCCAGTTTCAGATGGCATTTCAAATGTCAAATCCGTTGACCTTGCTAATCCGGCTTCAGCTGTAAGTAAACTCTGCGAGTGCTAGGACATTCACCAACTATGCAATTGTTTCTCCGATAAATCCCGAGCGAAGCCGGGGTGCGCTCAATTATAGGTGGGATCGGAATTGTGCCCGGTATTAGGGGACGGGCTCCCCTATCATATCATTATCACCTTAGCGCGCCCCCTAAAACATCAGACCTAATACCGTCACCTTAGAGGCGTTGACTCTGTCATCGGTAATACGCTACTAGTGAATTGGGAATACGGGTATGGAATGGAGTATGGTCATTAGGACCAACCTTGGCTTACCATGAGACATTGAACCGTAGATATAGACTGATACGAAAATTGAACTCTAATGTACCTTGTTTTATTCAATCATGCATGGCTTTATTGCTTGCGCTAACGGTATGACAAAGAGTTTAGTCCTGAACATAATTTGTAATAAGTCCACTGAATAAGTATACTGCATACATTCGGAATTAAGGCGATATATACGCCCCAGTGTCAACGCAGTACGGGCCGTGCGCCCGCTCGATGCCAAAATATCAATATTGAACCTCCTTTAGAACAGTTTTGTTTGCAAAATATTATTTGATTTACATATGCTATGTTAGTTATGAAGAAATTCCAGCCATCAATATTTCTGTGTAAAAATATTTTTAAACATCCAAACGTTTTGGAGGAGTATCCAAAAGTAGCGAAAAACTAGCGTGTTGTTATTTTTTTTTTTAAAACGAAACTATATGTTATACGAAAAAACCATGTGTTAAAAATAATATACATGAAACATTTTTTTTTTCAAACCTTTTAACCTAGCCGTTAACTAAGGAGTATGCTTTGGAAAGTTACCGTTTTACGGCACTATAGCGGAGTAGGCCCTTAACCGCTCCTATAGAGCCAATGCTCGCAGATGCTCATTCGGGCTTCTTTACCTTGATTGCTTTGGAAAGTTACCGTTTTACGGCACTATAGCGGAGTAGGCCCTTAACCGCTCCTATAGAGCCAATGCTCGCAGATGCTCATTCGGGCTTCTTTACCTTGATTATGCTAGCACGGGCACCCAAAGCGAAGAAAGAAAATTTGGTTCAAATAAATTGCACTAGATGGCATGATAAGCTTCGATTTGTTATTGAGTTTTGTGAAATATTAAGTTTTTTTAAAAACGATCATAAAAAAATAATGTTCTTGTTTAATTAACTCTCCTTAGCACAAAATTAAGTAATATTGGGCCCTTTATTTACATTTCGAAGATTATTTCAATGGATCATTTAAAATTGATTTCAATAGATGGCACGGTATTAAATTTCTGTGGCATCCACTCGATTTTTAAATTTGTTTTGAAAAACATTTTGGTAAAAATTGTAAAAACGTTCAAAAAATACTATGAAAGAAATCGTAGCTGTTTTTAAAAATTGTATTATTTACGAACCGAGTAACAGTACTGCTAACAACATCTATAACCGAACGTGATCGATGTTCTTAGAAAAATAATCAGTTTGATCAGACGAAGAACGTACATCAGCACAGTTTATATGTATGGAATGAGGCATCTGTATGCTAGTATTATAATAATATTATCTGTTCCTTGATACAGTTTTATAAATGCATAAACCGAGACCACGCGTATACAATACGGTCAAGTTAGCTACCTTTTTCTACACCCACTACTAAGCCGGTTGCTCTGGCCCGGAAACCGCACATACCAACCCTGAGTAGGTAATACGAATACTATAGTTCACATAACCCCACGATCTAACCTTGAGCTAAGTAACGTTGATCCCAATAATTTTTATGTAGCTCCAATCATTTATCATAATGTTAACGGGCCGGATATTCTGGTGTTAGGGTGTGACAGCGTTGGCAGATTTTTTTTATTGGCAAGTCGGGACTTGGAACCTTTTTGAGTGAAAAAGCGGCGAATTTCGACGAAAGCGGGACATAGTAAAACAATCAGAAGTTTTTAAATTCTTTGTATTTGAATTTTAAATTAACTATATTTTAAATCAGATTTGCGCTATCGTTACGTAGTTGAGTCTTCTTCGTCTTATGAATAAAAATAAATAAATAATTAAGTCAAAAAAGTTTTATTCGTTAGAAAAATGTGGTGTTTTAAACAAAGTCTGGGGAGTGAGTGTTACAGTAATAGAATAATTATTTATAAAAATTACTTATTTATGATGTTTCTGTGAAGATTTAAGTTCTTTTAAAGTTTCCTGGAGCATTTATTTCTCGCATCCGACCATTTTAAATTAATCTGGGAAAAACGCGTTCAGGAAAGCAGTTTGATGTTGGTATACATAATATGAAATACACTAGTTTAAATATCCCCAAAAAGCGGGACTGAGGCTATCCCGCGCTGGACATAATGCCCGACAAAATCGGGACGTCTGGCAACGCTGGGTGTGACCACAGACCTACTGGCTATTTTGTACCCAGATCCGCGCTTGAACGGCTCACATTCTACGTGGTCTCCCATACAAAATAAGATTGGCGTTCGGCTGGTCTTACTCGATGTGTACACACCCTTAAGTAGATGTTTTCTACGCACCGTGCATGATAAAATATATTGCCAACTTATCTTTTATGTTTCAATGCAATTACTTAGCGTTGATTTGGAAACCTGTTTCGAAGTAGTTAAGTGTTTTAGTTAATTGGTGTGATATGTTTCCATTTTCGGTTTATGGATGTTAGTTTTTATAGCACGAGTTTCTGCAAGTATTTCGAAAACTTCATTAAGTACGATATCTTTTAATACCGATGCAGTTGATGTCTGTTTTATTGCTGTTTGATTTGCAATTAAAATACCTAGAATAAACAAGCGTAAAGTATTTGTAATCTTTATCAAAAAACTTAACTTGCAAACAAGGTTTTGATTAATCATTAAAACTCCAAAATGAAACGACAGGTGCTGAGTAATTGGCTATTAAAATAAAGCTGTGAATGGTGAAAAAAACATGGCGGCTGTGGACAGGTGCGCTCGTGGTTTACACGAAACCTGTTCAGTACCAAGAAAAAACTGCATGTTGACAAATACTGCTTACGATACTATCCTGCTATATTTTAATACACTCAAAGTGAATCACCTAAGTCGTTGTAGTTACTCCACAGTTTGACGTCTCTCAGATAACGTAACGATACAAATACGAACGTGTACAATGATAACAAAAGTACCCACAGATTTAATCTAACTAGATAACGCAAGTCCCTCCATCTGTATGAAAACCAAGCGTGCCACTTTTTCACACAATTTAAGAACAAATTTACTAATGAAAAAAAATATTTCCACGGCCAACCATTTTTCTGTGCTGTTTTTACAGCTCAATATGGCATAATTAAACACGTCTGGTGCCGATAAAACTAAATGAAACAGCTCAAAGTACGATCATTGATCGTACTTTTACTCCCTTTTTTGGCACGCGAAGTACATACAATCTATACTCTGATTTTTAATTTCGTAGACTAAACTGACATTTGGGGGTTTTCACTTTATCGTTACACTAGCTGTCCCACGCGGCTTCGCTCCCGTCAACTGGCTACGTACCTACCCTATCCTACCTACCCTACTCTACATAACTGAAACCGTTTACGCAGCGCATGCAACGGAAGCCCTCAAAAAGTAATAAACTTTCCCGTTTTTGCAACATTTTTCATTTATGCTCCGCTCCTATTGGTCGTAGCGTGGTGTTATATAGCCTATAGGACTCAGGAATAATATAGCTTTCTACCAGGGAATTTTTTTTAGAATTGGATTATTAGTTCCAGAGATTACCCCTACATACAAACTTACAAATTTTACCTTATAGATAAAAATAGTGTCGTAGCCTGACTATCCTGAGTGATCGAAAGTTGATCGAAAATCGAAGTAGATCGAAAATGTTACTATTTCACTGCAAAAAATTACATTTGTTAAGAAACCGTCCGTCTGTCACCAGGCTGTATCTCATAGACCTTGATAGCTAGACAGTTGAAATTATCACAGATGATGTATTTCTATTGCCGCTATAACAACAAATACTAAAGACAGAATAAAATAAATATTTAAGTGGGGCTCCCATACAACAAACGTGATGTTTTCGCCGCTTTTTTCCGATAATGGTACGGAACCCCTCTTGCGCGAGTCCTACTCGCACTTGGCCAGTTTTTCTTCTACTCATTTATGTCAGACTTCATTTTATCGACCGCATTTATTTTATTGTTGATTTCATATTTAACACAATAAAAGTGTGTGTACCTACTATATGTATGAATACTGTGAAACATTTATTTACACCAATTATTAAAATTAAATTGTGGAGTCATGTCACATCGATTCGATGAATCGCTTATGATTGAACCTTACCTACAACACTATGCTCCGCGCTTGCAACATTAAAAAAAAAGGTTTTTGGCAGCTGTCAGTTTAGTCTACGAAATTAAAAATCACAGTATAAAGTGCGCGCAAGATAAGTCTGCGCGCGGCCAAAATCGGAACTAATCATTTGTCATTTTTGTCAGGTGTCAAGAGAGTGTGTTGTATTCCGTGTTTTTATTCGTTTTCGAAGTAAATAATCGCTATCATTATGCCAAAAGTAATTTAAAGTGCTGGCAGAGATGTTTTCTTGAAGTTACAAGACAATAATAGGCCTACGGTACCGTTTTACAAAAATAGAGCCCGCGTTGCTTATTTGACAGTAACTTTTAGGGATACCATTATACTAAAATTTCCCTAAATTTTCTTACTACCGGTGCCGCTTCTTCAAAAATTATTGAAGAAGAAATAAAACAAGAAATGTAATTGAAATGGACGGTATTAACCACTGCAGGGCCTGTTAGACCAAATTTAACAGTAGGTACTACTAAGTATTCAATAAAAGATTTACAATAATTTCAAGCTTTTTTCATCATATTTTATGCAAGTAGAAAAAGCTATTAATTAAGTATGCTTTACTTAAATTACTTTAAGTTTCGAGTAATGAAAAATTACTATTGATTAAATGAAGGAAAATAGATCAGTTATGCTGGCAACATTAAGCACGCCACCCGTCGCGCGCAGACTTATCTTGTGCGCACTCTAGTTAGATTTGTCTATGAAAGTACCTATGTTCTTACTTGACTTCTTGATATTCACCCCATTCTATATATACAAGCTAAACATCATACTGTCTGATGTTCCCCTGTCGCTCAAAGTTACCTGAGCACCAATGTTAATGCTTAACGACCCAATGGGAGTAAGCTCTTTAAACTTGGAAGTTAGAGTGAAGACACGCCACGTCGACGTCAACGTCAACTCTATTTAAAACGACATTTGGCGGCAATTTGAACAGACAGCACCCAATCAGGATCTTGCCAAAGATAGCAGGTTATTCTTAGCTTAGAGCCAGGATAAATGAGAAACGAACCGAGCAACTCCACTCTCGATATCTGCCACAAATGAACATTCTAGGGAAAATGGTTTGCGAAAATTTGGACGTATGCAAATGGAGCACTGTGGTGATAATGCACGTAGTGATTTTAAAATAGTTCAATGGACCGTCAATGTGTTTAACCTGGTGCAGGCTGACATCCATTTTATTGTAAAAAAACCGGCCAAGTGAGAGTCGGACTTAGCGCACGAAGGGTTCTGTACCATTATCGCAAAAAACGGCAAAAAAATCACGTTTGTTGTTTGGGAGCCCCACTTAAATATTTATTTTATTCTATTTTTAGTAATTGTTCTTATAGCGGCAACAGAAATCCCTACATCATCTGTGAAAATTTCAAATGTCTAGCTATCACGGTTCATGAGATACAGCCTGGTGACAGACAGACAGACAGACGGACAGTGGAGTCTTAGTAATAGGGTCCCGTTTTTACCCTTTGGGTACGGAACCCTAATAAAGGTGGAATAGGAATGTTCTTTTCTTTTTTTTATTGCTAAATTTTGCGAACGATGAATGGGGGCACGGGGTTCCAGCGCTAAGAAAGAAAATTTGGTTCAATAAAATATAACTAGATGGTGCGAAATGCATCGATTTGTTAATGAATAGTCCGTAAAATTAAAATTTTCTAAAATTAATCATAAAAATTGTATATATTATTGTTTAATCAACTCTCCTAAGCACAAAATTATGGCATATTGGGCTCTTAATTCACGTTTCAAAGATTATTTGAACGTTTCATTTCAAAGTGATTACAATAAATGGAGCGGTTTTAAATTTTTGAGGCATGCCACTCGAATTTTTAAATTTGCATTGTAACACATTTTGGTACAATGAATCTGTAAAAACGTGCAAAAAATAATATAAAAGAAATCGTATTTAAAGAAAACATTAACGAACCGAGTAAACCCTTTTACTTGCAAGTCGCTGATAAGGGCGAGGCCCCATTAGATGCGTTGCGCTGCGTTGCGACGTCGCAGCGTCGTCGCAGCGTCGTCGCTGCGTCGTTTTCCATATATTTTTTATGTTATGCCCCATTAGACCATTGCGGCGTCGCGCGCGACGTTTCGACGGATCGACGGACAAGAGACGAAGCGGGAGGGAGGGTGATGCGCTGCGTTGTCTGCGCTCCGCTGCGACGATGGACAGTGATCCTATTGGTTATACCTATATCCTACTGGTATACTGCTTCTTTAAATGTGGTTCTAAGGTTTTAACCAAAGTATTAAAGCTGGCCACACACATTCTAAAAAAAAAAAAGTTCTTTTCATCTAACACCAACTCCCTATATTCCTGCATTAAAAACTGACCATCACTATTTTAATGCTATCAAAGGAGATATCCAGAATCTTCTATGCTTTCTACGTCTATTTCGGCGGTGGCGTAATAAAAGCAACAAAAAACACGTTTGTATATATCCATTGCGAAGACTGAACTGAGACAGCTGCGAGGGCGTGCATACCCTCTTGCGTTGCGTTGTCGCAGCGTCAACGTAACACAGGTGTGGCATACAATGCGTTGTTCCGTTGCGACGCAGCGCAACGCACTAATGGGGCCTCGCCCTAACACCATCAATAGCCGCTGAACGGAACCGAACGCGGTCGATGTACTTATGAAAAACAATCAGACGAAAAAAGCTCGTTACGTCGGCACGGTTTCTTCGATAGGATGAGGCATCTGTATGCTAGTATTATATTCTCTGTGATTGGGGTATAACAGTTACTACCCATGTATGAAACATATATCCACTGTTGGACACGGTCTATATACTTAGAAAAGAATTTTACCATTCTACCATTAGCATGAAGCTGAAACTGGCAGCCAAAACGTAGCAGCCAAAGTACCCAGGGCCGTAAATAATGTGGGGCCCTGTGCAACATATTTTTAAAATTTTAATTTCTTCCATTAGATGGCATTTTGAGGAAACATTTAGATTAGTAACTTGAAAATTAGCACGACTAGAATTATTTTCTAGGGCACTCCAATCTCCTCTTTCAATTGGGTTTGTTCAGTTGCTTAGAACATTTCGTTACCTACATAGACGATTACGTTTTGTTAGAGTGTGAATAGATTGAACGAAGTCTATTACCATCGATGACGCAGTAGTACTATCATTCTTCTTGACCTCTTCATCTCTGCTAAATAGACAGTCGTTGTTTTTAGGATCATGTCATGAGAGTTTGCTGATTGCTCCGAAGGTAGCATTTAATAAACCTATAAAGTCAACCGGCATCTTATGGCATTTCTTATTTTTTTTTAATTTGTGGTTTTCATATGGCAATGTCAATTGTCACCTGTCAAATCAAAGTACGAAATCTGTCAACCGCTGCTGAGATTTTGTGATATCTTCTTGAAAATTCGTTGCTTTTGTGAAAATTTCGACCTTTACTAATATTAGGGTATGATTTAAGCTTTGGCCAATTTAATTGGTTATGAATTTATTAAATAGGTCTGTCCGCAAAATAGTAGATTTGTCGCCAAATGTAGTAGCCAAACAATGTAAAACAATTCCATAATAAATCACATATAATTATCGGACTATAATTATTATAATAATTTGTATTTATTATAATAGGTTTGTCATGATAACTGTATAATAAAATTAATTGAAAACCATAACTAATAAAAAAAATAACATCACATCACACATCATCAGCCTATTAATGTTCCCACTGCTGGGACTCAGGCCTCCTCTCTGCGAGAGGGAATGGGCCATTATCCACCACACGGGCCCAGTGCGGGTTGGTGGATGTCACATGTCTTCGAATTTTTGGTTCTAGGACATGCCGGTTTCCTCACGATGTTTTCCTTCACCGTTTTGAGAGCAGTGGTGATGAAATAATTTACACAAAGTAAAGCGCCTGCCTGGGCTCGAACCCACGACCTACAACTTGTAAGTCGCGGCCGATACCACTGGGCCACCACTGACCTCTAAAAAATTCATAACGTTGTAAGTATTCTACTATTTACATTACTTGTACGAGTATATACATTCAGGTTGTATGTTAAATATTATGTGGTTTCAGTAAAAGGTAGCTGTCACAGATATCTACATCTGTAGTAGCTGTTTACACACGGTAAATTATTATAGCTAGGATGCACTTTTTAGGGTATTGTATTTATTTAGTTTTTATTATAATGTAAGTAGTTTAAATATTTTAATTAGTAAATGTACTAAAAAAATTGTAAACACCAAACAATCTGCGCATCGTACGTACGAGCCATCGATCGTGAGGATGGATTACTTTCATAGCGTTCCAATTCGGCTCCGCCCCTTTGAACATTTTTCATGAAATTTATTAACAGAAATATTAAATTTGTAACGAATAGTATTATTTTAATAAAATCAATCTGCCTAGCCTTTTTACCAACTATATTGTGGTCGGCTTCCAGTCTTACAGGATTTAGCTGAGTACCAGTGTTTTACATGGAGCGACTGCCTATCTGACCTCCACAACCCAGTAAATTGGTAACACGATAACCCTTGGCAAGACTGTCGTCAGATCTCAAGCTTCTGACTACCCGTAACGACTGTCAAAGATCTTCAAATGACAGCCGGGACCAACGGCTTAACGGAGGAAACTCGGTATGTTGAAATGGTCACCCATCCACGGACCGACTTCGTCAAGCGTTGCTTAACCTTGATGATCGACCCGTGCGGCTGTTATTATTTAGCCACGAGCTCCACTCCAATAGTATTATTTTAATAACTGAACGAAATAAAATTTAACTACTGTACTGGTGACAAAACAACTAACAAAAACAAGTTGCAATCTGGTGGTGATAATCTATTTATTTGGCGACAGATATACCATTCCGAGTACGAAGCTATTATTTAAGGGACCTATTATGAGTACAAAGTTTTTATCCAAGTAATGTACTACGATTTTATTAACAATCCATGCGACACTTTTTATTTATCTGAGAATGAAAATATTTCGTGACGATAGATCTATTAATAAGATGATACAAGTTGACAAATATAAACTTTGCCAACAAAAAATATGTATAATTCTCCTAATAGTATACCAAAATGTGAAAGTATGTCACGCAAAAAAAACTGAAGGGATTTAGATGAAATTTTGCTCACGGAGTTTATAACCTGGATTAACACGTAGGATAGGACTTTTCAATCCGTCATACTCGGTATAATAATCCCGTGGATAATAAAACACTTTAAGACGACGACTAACGCCAACGACCTTGAGGGAACAAAACGCGCACTCGTTTCACACCCGCGCGACCCAAAATTTCGTAGATTTTTGTACTTTTCTTATTAATTGAATGACTTTAAAAAAAAAGCTTCAGATCTAAATGTATATAAGTAAATCGTCTTTGAGATGGTGTCGATTTCATTACAATACGCCCAGCGGCTTTGGTGCGATTGTCGTGTTTTTGTCCGTTTTAGACATAACTTTACAAATTAATTACACTATGTTATACGAATAAAACTCAAAATTTTCTTAGATCAAATTATTAAGAAAATGGTCTAATGTAACATGTATTTTTTCCAAAAAATTACGACTAGCTGTTTAGACGTGATTCTCATTTTAATATCAGCCACTCAAGGGAATCGGCGCCTTAAACGCGGGCGAAATCACGGGCAGCGGTTAGTTGGCAATATATCTTTATAAAAACTAGGTTAGTTGTGAATGAAACACCTGGTCAATAAAAACTACAACGTATTCTAGTACTCTACACACTTGCACTTCAAGAGTGAGGTCATCCTAAATTGTTCATCCGGAGGTTTGAACTCGAGAAGTAACCTTCATTAGGTCGTTGAACTAGACTTATAATGTAGTTTACTATGCCATTTTATAATAGACAACCTTGCAGATAAACGAATGTATGCCCTTGATTGGTATAGATGTAGGTAATTAGGTTTGCAACGTTATGGATTATGGCTCCTGAACTAGAAGTATCGTCTTACTTAGTTTAGGAGCCAGCTGTTCAATTTGGTTTTGACCCCTGTTTGTACAACTGTGTTTAGAATATTTTTTATTTTAAGTTTGTTTCTGTGTTTGAAGAACAATTCAATCTATTTATTACTAGCGGTCGCCTTGCGGTGTCACCCGCGTAGTTCCCGTTCCCGTGGGAATACAGGGATAAAAAGTAGCCTTTGTCACTCGGGGATAGTGTAGCTTCCCAACGATAAAAGATTTTTTGAAATCGGTCCAGCCGTTTCGGAGTCTATAATGAACATACATACATGCTTTCTCTTTTATATATATAGACTAGCTTCTGCCCGCGGCTTCGCCCGCGTTCATAGTAAAAAAAAATTGCTCCGATCGCCACCAAACTAAATCAACACCAAATTTGAAAGTTATGTGCGTCGAAAGTTCCATATTTCAACACTAATTTTAACGCATCTTTGGGCGGAAATAAATACCATAAGCAGAAAGAAAATTGCAAAGCGGCCACCGTACAGAGATATATTATTAGTTCAACAATACAAATAATTTTATTTTGAAAATATACATTTAGTAGTTTTTTCATGCTATCTAGACTCCCAAAGGACTATTTATAAAATTTCGCGCGCTCGTTTTTGTCCTAAATCATCATCCATTTCGCTATAAACTTGCAAACGTGCTAATTCGTACGCGAACTAGCTTCTTACTGCTCATCACAGCATCTATCTCTTTCGCACGTGTTGTCGGATGTAATAGCATGCATTTTAACCCCGCGCACAAAATAGTTCGTGCCGTCGACTAGGGCAATCTTAATTTAATCTTACATTATCCTAAAGCTTATTAAGTAAAGTGTTGACGAATTCAACCCGTTTGTTGCAAATGCAACTTGCGGCCAGTGCTTACCATAACGCCTACGGATACTTAAATGCCTTTCGATCTATCATTACGAAATCACAAGATCATTTACAATAATACGTGTGAACGGACATTGCACACGATTCTTCGCTTCTGCGAAATTTGCATTCCATCTGTCAGATTCAAATTACAATAGGGAACATTACTGCAACTTGTGTTCAAAAACCAAATAATAATATTGGGGAAGTAGTTAGCTTCATTTTACTTTCACTATTAGTTTTATATTTTGTATGCTGACTGCGAAATTTTGTCGCTCGACTTTGACAGTTTGTTTTGTTTTAGGGATGGGTCCGATAAATCAAAACGTAACTTATATTGGATATGTCTTAGATATCATATCATATCGATATCGATATCAAAATAACCGATATTACAAAAGCTGTATCTAATAAAAACCTTACTAGCGTGCGAGAACGAATAATTGAAAACTTAAAACCGTAACAATGCGAAAACGTACGAACTACGAACAAAACGCAAACTTCACAAACTTTAGGAAGCATATGCGCTACCTAATCTTTCTAAGTATTATTTCGCGTTCGTTGTTAGTTTGCTCATCTAAATAACATTTTAACTTTTGCAAACTGTACTACTGATATCGATATCTGAAAAACGTTTTCGATATCGATATGAAAACACATACATAACCGTTTGCGCAAAAAACCGAAAACGCCCTTCTCTAGTTTGTTTACGCTGAAACCTGTGACGCCATCTGAGCACAGCTTTGCGGGTAGTTCCCTATTGCTGAAAAATTCATGCTCCAAGAATAGTTTAATTGTGCATACAGCTGAGGAGTGTTCCTGATAGCTGCAACCTGGGGATCATTAAGTCAATAGTGAATAGGTTACTTCTAGGCAAGCGTGCTTCACCGTCGACCACATCATCGTATCAATAATTTTTATTTTATTAGCCTATGTTGTCCCACTGCTAGCCAAAGACAACTTTGTATCCTGTCTATCAATAATAAAATAAAAAAAGCCGGTCAAGTGCGAGTCGAACTCGTGCGCCGAGGGTTCCGTACCTACCCATTATACCGCCATTATAAAATTGGTATTGGTATTGGTGGCTAAGTTTTAAGTTTGTGTGTGTGTGAATCAAGGTCCTGAGTCAACATGATATAAAGATATGGGCCAAATTAGATTTTCGCGAAAAACTTGTAAGTACCAAAATTTACTTTAATTTTCAACTTTTTTATTATTTGCATTTTGCCTTTATTTGTGCTGTAAGACCTTATTTTTTTGCCAAATTTCGTGATTCTAGGTCAACAGGTACTACCATATAGGTTTTCGACCCAGAATATACTTCCGGTTGAACTAGAATTGTCAATTTTGGTTAAAAGCAAGGTCTTACAGCACAAGTAAAGGAAAAATTCCGAAAAAATAAAAATAAAAAAACAAGGTGAATTTGGGTACTTACAAGTTTTCGCGAAAATCTTGTTGACTCAGGAAGTCAGGACCTTCATTTTTATACACCTAATAGGGACTAAAGACCTCAGTATCTGCCATAAATTTCAACTTGCAAGGTCCACCCGTTCCTGAGAATCTCGGTGGTGACACACGGACAGACAGACAAGACAGTGATCTTATAAGGGTTCCTTTTTTTCCTTTTGAGGTACGGAACCATAAAAAGCAAAGACTGACACTGTTTTCCAGACCGTTTTTCTAAAAAGCCCGGGTTTCAGAAGAATAGTATTATAAATGGGCTTCGTTTTAAGACTATCGATGTTAATGCCATGTCTGGCCAACATCCTGCGAGGTATTGTTTTTCTACCTACTAGACACAAGAGTTACTAACCCTCCAATGCTTACGGCGCCACTGCAATCTAGTTATATAATAATATACTACGCTTTTGCTGCGTCTGACGTCAAGAGGTGCATTGTTATAACTCAGTGGGAACTTACGGCCGAAACGAATGAGATTTATACAAACATAGGTACTGACGTTGTTGGTTATTAAATTGTTTGTAAGTACAGAACATAAAGTTATGCTCGTAATGCCTAACGGGTAATAAGCGTTACAGTTTGTGCCAAAGCTCTAATTGAAACCGCGTTGGCACAGATACAAGTTCGAAGTTAATAAAATCGTAATGTATGGTGTTGACATGTTGTCAGCACATTCTCTATTGGTGTAATATTTCATTTGTTTCAATTGAAAGTTCTGTTGTGACATGCCTATTAGGATGGGCATTATAGTGTCATTGAATGGCACATTACTGATCAGTGTGGCGAGAGAGAGTGAGAGATCCAGTGGACTTTCGGCTGAAAAGATGATGATGTTGATGTTAGTGTCATAACAAAATGATGCCTTTTAGGATCAGAATTGCTAGTAAAAGGCTGTTATTGCATTTCTAAGCAGAGATAAATAAATCGCCGTTTTATCTTCATCTAACTCGCCATTTTCCTTTTCAAAGTCAACTCTTTAACCTACTTTCAAATAATAATAACAACAGCGAACCATTGTTTTTAGGGTTCCGTACCCAAAGGGTAAAAACGGGACCCTATTACTAAGACTCCGCGATCCGTCTGTCTGTCTGTCCGTCTGTCACCAGGCTGTATCTCATGAACCGTGATAGCTAAACAGCTGAAATTTCACAGATGATGTATTTCTGTTGCCGCTATAACAAAAAATACTAAAAACAGAAGAAAATACATATTTAAGGGGGATCCCATACAACAAACGTGTTTTTTTGCTCGATATTAAAACGGAAACAGGTAGACGCTTGAAATATTCACAGAATATTAGTTTAGTTTTTAGTTGTATATATTCACTTCAAAAAATAGTAATGATTAAATTAAAATAAAATGAATTAAGGGGGCTCCCATACAACAAACGTGATTTTATTGCTGTTTTTTTGCGATAATGGTACAGAACCCTTCGTGCGCGAGTCCGACTCGCACTTGGCCGGTTTTATCTTTTACTATCAATATGTATCGTGAATCGATTCAAAGGTACCTATTACGTATGGTGATAACGAATAAAATTGCATGTTTAGTAAAACACATGGCAATAGCGATTCGTACACGCGAATCAAGCCATTCACGGAATTGGAGCACGCGTTTCTTTAGAGGTCGCTTAGACCGCGCCGCCCTACTTATGAGATGAATTTATAGCCTTTTATTTAAAGGGTTGACAGAAGATACGCTTTCGGTACGATCCGAATTGAACGCAAATTTTATATTTTTTATGAGTTATCTATCTGTGAACTCAGTTTTGTTTATTTTTTTTTGTGTTTTGATGGCAAGTTGATGTTTAGACAACAACTTTGAGTGTGATATGAAAGAAAAGGGATTCAGTAATAACCTGACAGAGGACAGACAGTATGGAAGAAGCAAACGTGTTGGGCCGACCCATGCAGGAAGATGATGATGACGGAAAGTTGTTGGAAGATATTGCAAAAATAGCTTGGGAACAAATCAAATCTGTTGACATTTTCAACGTTTCTGCTGGTTACATAATGAGCAGTGATAATATTAATTAGAGTAAGTACATTACATACATAACAATTAGAATATAACAATATTCCTACATTACATTGTAGGTAAATGGTATGGTCATCTGATGAGGAGGGATGAAACGAATGTTACTAAAAGAGTTATGAATATAAATGTGGATGGGGACGGCCAAAGAAAAGATGGATGGATTGTGTGAGGAGTGATATGAAAGAAAAGGGAGTCAGTGATAGCGTGACTGGGGACAGGACGGTATGGAAGAAGAAAACGTGTTGCGCCGACCCCAAGTAACATGGGACAAGGGCAGAAAGATGATGACATTGTAGGTAAATTAGACGCCCGTTACGTTTCACTAATTTTTCTAAAAAATATTTGATTGTTTACAATTTGTCTCACGAATTCAAATAGTAAACGATAAATTACTTTAAATCTATCAGCACGCATAACCTTGGTAAGCGTATTTAAAAAATTCTATTGACCTACGATAACCTGAAGAACCTTTACCTGGTAAACAAGTTCAAGAAAATATTCCGTGATGGAATTTAGTTAGCCACAATCTTGTTGAATCTTCTCTCATAACTTGTTAAAAATAATTGGATGAAAAGGCTTAGGGGCATTTCCGATGGTGCAAAACAATTTAAAATGCGTCGATAAGCGATATCGCGCACGTATTTTTA
Organism: Orthosia incerta; assembly: GCA_948252205.1. Classification (NCBI taxonomy): domain Eukaryota; kingdom Metazoa; phylum Arthropoda; class Insecta; order Lepidoptera; family Noctuidae; genus Orthosia; species Orthosia incerta. The sequence goes on from OX411760.1 coordinate 7,673,938, forward strand.
CCCGACTGCCGAAGCAGAGTAATGTGTTTATCAGTCTATGTATGTATATATATGTGCTGCTATGTATGTATATGCATGTTGTATGTTTGTTCCGTTCTAGAGACAAAACGCATTGGCCAATTTTGATTATTCTTACGTCAATCGATTCGTCTTAACATCCTCTTACATTAAAATTGGAAAATAGAAAAGACGCGGCTTTTGGGCGCCATGTTGTGGGGGCCCATCGTGTGGGGTATCAAAATAAAGGGTTTTAAGAGGTGATTTCAAAAATGTATAACACTTATATGTTTAAATGTACGTAATTAGAAAATAAATATGTTAACTAAAAAGATTTTAAATAAAAAAACCGGCCAAGTGCGAGTCGGACTCGCGTACGAAGGGTTCCGTCCGTACTTAGTAAATTGCGGATTACGATTTATGACGTATTAAAAATAAACTACTTACTAGATCTCGTTCAAATCGATTTTCGTTGGATGTTTACATGGTAATGTACATCATATATTTTTTTTTAGTTTTATCATTCTCTTATTTTAGAAGTTACAGGGGGGGAGGACACATTTTACCGCGTCTGTCGCGCAAACTATTCAGTTTTGAAAAAAATTATATCAGAAACCTCAATATCATTTTTGAAGTCCTATCCATAGATATTGTCGAATCAACTTTTATTACTTACTTGTAAATTTTAATTTTAATTTTTGTTTGACGTTCAAAAGTGCCGCTTATTTGGCCTAGTTGAATAAATATATTTGACTTTGACTAAATTATTGCATTGTCATCAGTCCTTGATAAGTGTGCAAAGTTTCAAATCAATCCCACGTTTTGAAAGGGGTGAAAATCACGTTCAAAGATTCCGTATACATTGATACATAGATATATACATACCAAGCTAATAAAAACGTGTTAAAACTGATCAAAAAGAGGTCCAATATTGATATTCTGGCTCCGAGCCGAGGCGCACGGCCAGTACTGCGTTAACTTTGGGGAATATAATATGCGCGTTAAATCGAATCGCGTCGATCCATCAGTGAGTTTCCTCACTCTAGCTACTACTGATGACGGCATATCTTTGTTATAATTGCAATCAGCCCTCTTATGTCATTTCAGAATTCAAAAGTGCCAATATCGCTTGCAGTTAATTTAAATTATGTCAGCGTTTGATAAGTGGTGAAGTCTTCGATAGAATACTGATTTTGACCCACTCTGGCTCACTGGAGGCTGATCTAACATTGAGAAAGATCTTGGCAAGATATTTAATTGCTTCACAATGACCTGAATGAATACCTGAGTAAGACTGCGGTTGTGCTCGTATAGAAGTTATCTTGAACTAGTTGTTCCCACGGATTTGCTGTTCTAGAACAATAAACTTGCATTGAAATCTGTCCAAAAACGTACATACATACATATACCTATGTAAAATTTGAAATATACTTCTGTAGAAGAATCAAAGAAGTGGTCCGGTAATATAAGTTTATTAAAAGTTTTTTTTATTTTTATTCACAATGGGTAGTTGACAAAAAATTTATAATATATTTAGTCCGTCAGTTAGATAACCTAAAAATAGGAGGAGCTCGTGGCTAAATAATAACAGCCGCACGGGTCGATCATCAAGGTTAAGCAACGCTTGACGAGGTCGGTCAGTGGATGGGTGACCATTTCAACATACCGAGTTTCCTCCGTGCCTCGGAAAGCACGTTAAGCCGTTGGTCCCGGCCGTCATTTGAAGATCTTTGACAGTCGTTATAGGTAGTCAGAAGCTTGAGATCTGACACCAGTCTTGCCAAGGGGTACCGTGTTACCCAGTTACTGGGTTGTGGAGGTCAGGTAGGCAGTCGCTCCATGTAAAACACTGGTACTTAGCTGAATCCGGTAAGACTGGAAGCCGACCCCAATATAGTTGGAAAAAAGGCTAGGCAGATGATGAGTTAGATAACCTAAAAAAATTGGACACGTATTTTTTCTTTTGCCACGTAAACAAAATATTGCGAAATATTGCGATCATCATATCAGTCGAAACACGTCCACTGCTGGACATAGGCCTCCCCCAAGCGTCGACACATTGACCGGTCCCGTGCGTCTCGCAACCAGCGGATCCCCGCAACCTTCACCAGGTCATCGGTCCACCTGGTGGGAGGCCTTCCAACGCAACGTCTTCCGGTTCGCGGTTGCCACTCCAGAACTTTTCTGCCCATCGTCACTCCGATCAGCGAGCAATGTGCCCTGCCCACTGCCACTTAAGTTTGGCAATTCTTCGGGCTATGTCGTTAACCCTGGTTCTCTTGCGAATCTCTACATTTCTGATTCGATCACGCAAGGAAACTCCGAGCATAGCCCTCTCCATTGCCCTTTGAGTGACTGTAAGCTTTCTGATAAGGCCCATTGTAAGCGACCACGTCTCAGAGCCATATGTCATCACTGGCAACACACACTGGTCATAGACTTACGAGGATACAGTGTGTTGAAATATCGTGTGACGTCACGGTGTGCTACACTTCATACTGACAAAGTGACGTCACAAGCCCCCACTCCTTGATGCGCTTTATCTTTGTCAAATTTGATTGATTTAGTAAAGCAAAAAATACGTGTCTAATATTATTTGATAATCTCACCGACGGACTAAATAGAATTATCATTTTTCTGTCGAGGAAACAACTTTATGGTCACATATTTTTTAATAAGGCACCGTAATTTCACAATTCTTTAATAGACTGACTTCGCCAGCGATTCCATCAACTTCCTCCCAACCCTTTTATTCCTTAATCATTGTTTTTTAGCCACCTCAGCTCATTATTATGTTATTTTAAATCAACTCTCATAATCAAAATCATGGAATGTTGGGCTCTTAACTTACGTTCCAAAGATTATTTGAACGGATAATTTAAAATGATGCCAATAGATGGCGCGGTTTTAAATTTCTGATGCATTCTATTTGATTGTTTAAATTTGTATTGTATGTAAGACTTTTTGGTGCAATGAAACTGTAAAAACGTGAAAAAAATCGTCACTGTGTTTAAAGAAAAAAAAATCAGGAACCGAGTATAAAGAAAGTCCTAGTAAAGCCCTGTTTTGCTATTAAGCTAGACTACATTGTAAAACAAGTGATCTATTGTAATGGTATATTTTGCCAGCGTAACAGAGCAGTGGTGGCCCAGTGGTTTCAGCCGCGACTTACAAGTTGTAGGTCTTAGGTTCGAGCCCAGGCAGGCGCTTTACTTTGTGTAAATTATTTCATCACCACTGCTCTCAAAACGGTGAAGGAAAACATCGTGAGGAAACCGGCATGTCCTAGAACCAAAAATTCGAAGACATGTGACATCCACCAACCCGCACTAGGCCCGCGTGGTGGATTACTGCCCATTCCCTCTCACAGAGAGGAGGCCTGTGTCCCAGCAGTGGGAACATTAATAGGCTGATAATGTGATGTGTAACACTGGTGAAGTTCTTTAGGGCGACAACACTTCTCGATTATTTTCTTCTTTATTATACAATTTTCTCTTAATGCGATTAACGTTGCCACCTACTGGGCTCAAAATATTCAAAGAGTTTTCCATCAGCTTAAAAAGAAGAAATATGTCCTTAACAGCTGAATCTATTACAGTGGTAAGTGTTGCGCCCGCATGAAAATAGGTCTTAGGTACAAGATGTTTCCCCGGAACCGCTGTTCATCTCTCTTGCCTAGCCTTTTTCCCAACTATATTGGGGTCAGCTTCCAGTCATACCGGATTCAGCTAAGTACCAGTGTTTTACATGGAGCGACTGCCTATCTGACCTCCACAACCCAGTAACTGGGTAACACGGTACCCCTTGGCAAGACTGGTGTCAGATCTCTAGCTTCTGACTACCCGTAACGACTGTCAAAGATCTTCAAATGACAGCCGGGACCAACGGCTTAACTTGCTTTCCGAGGCACGGAGGAAACTCGGTATGTTGAAATGGTCACTCATCCACTGACCGACCTCGTCAAGCCTTGACCTTGAGCCTTAACCTTGATGATCGTCCCGTGCGGCTGTTATTATTTAGCCACGAGCTCCTGCTGTTGTGCATCAATAAAAAATAAAAAATGTGTGGAACACATACCTACTCAATAAGTACTAGTACTCCAGTTATTTTTAGTGCACTAACAGATAAGACATACACTGAGCCATTATGTTTTATAATGTAACTAGTACTTACTGTTATATAAAGTGTAGTTACATATAGATGTTATTGACCATTTGATGAATACGGCATTATTGAGTTTTGCCCGCTTAACACGAACATAACCTATCCGTGTCGGGGTGCCCTGGGCTCCCGAGCTCGCTTCGCTCGCTCTTGGACTTATTCATTGACCATAATTATCGAAGTGCCCAACAATATTTATAATGAACAGACAATGTGATAAATTGGTATAGAAGTTTGATTTAAATCATAAAATTCATTACATTGCTCGATTTAACTAGACTCGATTCATAATGCCCGGGATAAATAGCGTGTGGGCATATTAATCACTTGGCCCATGACATAATACTACTGCCGTGACTTTTTCTGTTTCTTTGGATTTTTGGTTGTTTGTTAAGCAATCGCTTCTCTGAACGTATTTGGATGTTATCAGAGTATAGTTTTTATGTCGGTAGTTTGTTCCCGCGGGATACCTTTCGATTATCACATGGGCGAAGTCGCTGACAAAAGCTAGTTACTGATAATATTTGGTACTATATACATAGTGCACTGATTAATCACTTGGTCCATGACGTAGACACACACAGAGACGTTATGTTTTATAATATGTAAGGACTAGCTGACCCCCGCGGCTTCGCTCCCGTCAACTGGCTACTACTCTGCCTACCGTGCCTACCTTGCCTACCCTGCCTACCCTACTTACCCTACCTACCCAACCCTACCTACCTACCTAATATTTTTTATCTATCGTCAATAGTTTTCTCAGCGCACGCCAAAGAATGAATTTTATAGGCATCATTTTACTACCTTGGGTTACATTATTGCAATTTCCGTAAGGATTTCAATATTTTCTGAAAATATATTGTAGCCTATGACACTCAGGAATAATGTAGCTTTCTACTGGTGAATTAATTTTTAAAATCGGTTCAGTAGATCCAAAGATTTCCCCCTTACAACGTCACAAACTTTACCTCTTTATAATGTTAGTATAGATAAGTTGGATTCTGACGCTTGTATTAAGGATGATTGCACACCAACAAAGGCCCTCTCGCCACCGTACTTCTTACCCCCATAAACTTAGTCAAGCTCAAAATGAAAAGGCCATGCACTTTTCTCCAGTCGTTCCGCGGTTATTTCGATCGCAGAACGCATTGTCTTACAAACAATGGCGGACAACGTCCCCCGTTCCGTTTATTTATCCTTCTACTAGTATAAACGTGAAAGTTTGTGAGGATGGGTGGATGTTTGTTACTCTTTCACGCAAAAACTACTCAACGGATTTTGATGAAACTTTACAGAAATATAGCTTATACATCGGAATAACACATAGGCTATAATTTATAAAGATTTTGGGAGAAGTACTAATACAACGCGGGCGGTAGCTAGTCGCATATAAATAGATCACTAACATGCCTGCATTATTGATGCATTATGATGACTAATGCAGTGCATACGTCTAAAATGGGAAAGTTTATCTTACGGCCTTGTGTGAGGCTTGTTGAGATAATCTCAATATGGTACGTTCGGGGGGAAGTTTCTTTGTTTTTTTGTTGAGGTTTCGTACAGACTGTTATGGAATGAGGATCGTGATTTTTTTAACTGACTATGAGATAGATGGTGCGAATGGCGAGATGAGTGTTTGGAGAGGCCTTTGCCTAGACGTGACATAATTCAGGCTTTAAAAAAAAAGAGATTGTCAACATGCGACTTTCGTTGCGGGCGATGTAGCGGTAAAAATTGAACGAATGCTGTAACAAAACAAATAAACACACAAACCGTAGTTGAGTAAATATAAACATTGTGAAAGCTTTGCCCCAAAGTCATACCGTAATCTGCAATCAACCAATCCGTCTACAGTGCACCATGATTTTTAAATTCCAATCTGATCATTACCTACATGAAGTTTTACGGATGAAGAAAAATTTTGTTTAAACAATTTAAACCATTGTTCTTCCTTTTTTATCGATTAACTCAAAAGTCTTAACTATTCAAATTTTGTCTGACTACTTGGACAGCAAAGGGCAATGGAGAGGGCTACGCTCGGAGTTTCCTTGCGTGATCGAATTAGAAATGTAGAGATCCGCGATCAGAACCAGGGTTACCGACATAGCCCGAAGAATTGCCAAACTTAAATGGCAGTGGGCAGGGCACATTGCTCGCATAACGGATGGCCGATGGGGCAGAAAGATTCTGGAGTGGCGACCGCGAACCGGAAGACGTTGCGTTGGAAGGCCTCTCACCAGGTGAACCGATGAACTGGTGAAGGTTGCGGGGATCCGTTGGTTGCGAGACGCACGGGACCAGTCAATGTGGCGACGCTTGGGAGAGGCCTATGTCCAGCAGTGGACGTCTTTCGGCTGATATGATGATGATGATTATGACTTGGACAGCTCTGTCATTCGTCGTTAAGTTCCACAGACAACGTTGTGTATTTCAGAGTTTACCTAAACACAGTTGCAATCTCCCCAAGCACTATTTTTCAGAACATTTGCAAGCGCGTTAATACTGCAAAAGAAAGTAATTAACTCTCCAGCTTTAATTTACTTGTAATTTAATAGCTTCATTGAAATTCTTTGTGACCACTAGGGCCAGCTTTAAACTAAGCTGGAATGCTAGGTTAATAGGCAATAATAATTAGTGTTTTTAAAGCTATTAACAGATTTTAAGGGTTTAAATTGCGACTTCCTCGTCCTGTAAGAGAAGTCCTGTGTTCCTTTTGTCATAATATTACTAACTTCTGCCCGTGCCAGCGCCCGCGTGAAATGTGTTTCATTAGCCCAAGGGAACATTATATGAAAAGTCTTATGTCCAGGTTCCGGTCTATCCATATGCCGAGTTTCATCCAAATGCATTCAACCGTTAAGACGTAAAAAGGCAACAAACAGACAGAGCTACTTTCGCATTTATAACATAAGTATGGAAGTATGGATTGTAGCTTTTAATTTTTCATTACCAGTATAGTACTAGATTCTGCCAGTGAAATTATCTCAAATGAACGTACTCCCGGGATAAAAAGTATCTAATGTCGTAATTTAGAACATAACCTACCCGTGTGCCAACTGCCAAGTTTCATACCAATCCATTCGGCCGTTAAGACGTGAAAAGGTAACAGACAGACTAACCGAATATTAGCATGGATTTATAGGTGGAGTAATGGCTACAGACTTAAACTATAAACTATACCTATACCAAAATCAGAGGTGCTACCTAGTACCTACGTCTGAAATTATTTTCCTCTATCCGGCTCGAAGGACCAAATTTTATTACCCAAGTTTATTGTAGCAAAATCATTAGCACGTTGATAGTAACAAGAAGCCTTATTATAGCCAGATAGAAAAACATAACGTATTTATATTTGTGCCAGGCATGAATCATACCATTAAAAAGATCGACTTAAGTACAAATAGGGAAAGCGTCACATCCGCGCAAACAGCAGATTCTAAATTCGAATTAAGAATCTTCACTGTAAAAGGATAAAGAAATGTAAAACTTGAGCTTTTTAAACCTTATCCATTTATAAAGCTTAAAAACATTCAGAAATTCGCTTCATTGACCTAGTCGTAACAAGTACAATTGAATAGTTAACGCCGTGATTCTAGAATTACTCCGTTTAAGACCGTTGTTTCGGTACCGCGCTGAGATTCGGTCGTTTAACACCAATGTTCTCGACAAGAATGGAGCTTAATCGCGGAGTAGATTTAAGCCAGTTCAGTTTGCTCGCAAAGTCGAAATAAAATACGAAATGTAAAATCTCGCCTGTATTTCTCGAAGGAAGGAATGATATGAAATTCACATTTCGTTCGTTACGTTTAAGCCCATTGGAGAGCGAGCAATAGCTCATAATCGGGCACAAAGCCCGACTGTAGTCTGCTAGTGATTATGTTATGAAAATGACAGGACAATGTGTCCGATCAAAGAATTGAATCCAGGACCCGTCACTTTTGCCAACACAAGATTAACGAGGAAGTCAAATCTATACCTACATATAATAAATCTGTAGAAAAGCCATTTTTGTACATCGAAAATATTTCCAAAAAAAATAGCCAGGGTGTTAAAGGATAATCAACAGAACCCATTGCCAGCATTTTTGTAGATTTGGTCTTTTTGTCTGTTTACTTGTGCAAGCATCACGTAAAATGTACGAAACCAACGTGGAGAACTTTAATATATACAAATTGTGCGTAACTTGAAGTATTACTAAGTTTTTGTTTCATCGCAAACGGTTCACTTTATCAAAAGTTAGATGAATTTTAAAGTGTCCAAGAAGTATAATTATTACCACAATTCAGACAGTTGAACTCCATGTTCGATCGCCATCTGCGTTGTATTGAAGTAATTTTCTGAATGGCGGTGTTAAGATTCTCCGCGAAAGAATAACCCTAGAAAAAAAATCATAAGGCTACCTACCTGGTATGGTAGACAGGAAGGTAAGTAGGGTAGGTAGGAAGTTAAGAAGGGTAGATAGGAAGGTTAGTAGGGTAGGGTAGTCAATTGACGGCAGCGAAGCCGCGGGCACAGTTAGTTATAAATAAAATATGCTATAATTTATTGAACTATCCCGGTGTCTGAGTATGTAATCAAAGCTTGCAAGTTTATTTTAACTCACTTCCTGGTGTTCGATTGAGCTGTAGTTTTGCACACATTCTTATTTCTCGTGACAATGCAATTTTTTGTGTAAATGCTTGTTTTAACAAAATATGTTTAATATAAAAGTTCTTTTTTATGCTCCAAGCAATGTTAGTTATTTTTGTAGAACGAGAGATCCGTTTTGAGCTAGCGAGAAGGTCGTTGGACTTGTGTAAAGAAAAATCTCAGCCTAGCATTGGAACCGTGCCCAATAAATGGCGAATGGCCTGGCCCTCTGACATTTTAACCTACTACTGCCATCAGCAGACTGTACAGTACTTTAATACCCTATACTCCTACTTACACCTGTGTGGTATGGTATCGGTGTATTCTATTATTTATCTGTGACGGAAAATAAACTGTCAGTTGGTTCCCGGATTTTGTAGTAGATCGGACCAGACACAACACCCGTCTTCGTCGCTTTTCGAGAGACATAGTTTCGAGAGTTTTCGAGACCCGTTTTTTGTGAATCCTTTTTTTGTGACTGCGAGACATTAAATCCTGTTCTCCAAACCTCCATTTTTCATTGGTAGGCTTTATAAAATAACTTTTTCACCACACTTGCACGTAAACAGTATCTAAACATACAGGTTAACTTGGCCGTAATGCACCATGTAAAACCCTTGAGCTTTCTTTTTGTCATTAAACTCAAGGTCGGTAAGTAATTTTTTTTTAATTTATAGCACAGCACACAGGTCATGCAAGTTCAAGCAAAGGCGTTTACACGCAATTGAAAAATTGTCTTAAAATGTTATCTAAACAGGAATTACATTGCAATCTCGCTACATGTTACTTAAATACTCAACTAATGTTCTTAATAATCGATTTTAATAGTTTTTTGAATCAAAACGCAGAAATTATTTTATTTGTTTTACACTCCATCATGGCAGTATAACCTACGTAAGTAGGTTATATTGCCCTTAACGTTTCTGAACGAAACATTTGAATAACCTGTGGTGTAGGCAACAAGCCCGCCATTCGCTTAGAAAAAAAAACACGTATTTCGTAATAATAGTTGTGCTGACTTGTGTATTAAAGTTATAATTCATAATTATTTACTCGCAAATGGGATGAAATACATTGTATGTTTCACGGGCTGTAAGTAAGGAATTATGAACTTTGACTCAGAAAGTCCTCAGTCTTCGACTTAGGGCTTCTATTAGAGCCTCGATCGTAATTCCTTACTTAGCGCCCTTAATACACAATGTACTATTTAATAATACCAGGTATATTACTTGTTAGTCTTGTTACACGTGTATTCGATTGATTAAGGCGCAGATACCCTTGAGTAGCTGATTTTAAAATGAGAATCACGTCTAAACGGCTTGTCGAAATTTTTTGTAAAAAATATATGTTACATTAGACCATTTTCTTAATAATTTGTTCTAAGAAAATTTTGAGTTTTATTTGTATAACATAGTGTAATTAATTTGTAAAGTTATGTCTAAAACGGACAAAAACACGACAATCACACTAAAACCGCTGGGCGTATTTTAATTAAATCGACACCATCTCAAAGACAATTTAATTATCTACATTTTGATCTGAGGCTTCTTTTTTTTAAATTAAAGAATAATGAGGAAAGTACAAAAAACTACTAAATTTTTAAAATTTAGTAGTAGTAGTATAAAATTTAGTAGTTTTTAAACGCGCACTCGTTTCACAAAACGAGTGCGCGTTTTGCTCCTTCAAGGTCGTTGGCGTTAGTCGTCGTCTTAATAAACAATTCAAAGGTTCTTAATAAATATTCGGCAGCATTTTAGTTAGCAGAAGTAATTTGATTGTGGTGTGGTCCGACCGCACAGGTCGGCATTAATGAGATCAATTTTCAAATAACAGCGTAATCAGTCCAAGGTACAACGTTCTACAAACCGCCTTAAAACAACCACTAACCTCTGTTTCAGCCTCTACATCAAGGTCAGTAGAGTTCATTTCGCTTTGCTGCATTATTGCTTGCTTCCCGTCTACGTAATATTAATTTAAAGTGATCAGGAACTAAGTATTTATAGAGCGTGTGTCTTGTTGTTTCCGTGCTACGCCTAGATACAATTATCGGGCGAGGTCTTAGGTAAAAGGTTAGATGGTATATAGGTAACGCCGTTTTGCGATACAGATGATACTCATACAAAAGATGATTTATGAATGGAAAAGTTTTGACGTCTCTGACTATAATGTTAGATATTTGTTCAAGCGCGCTTTAACAGCTGAATGGTTTTGAACGAAGTCTGGCACACAGATAGATTGTCCTGTGCCTTAGTGCGAGTTTTTAAACGTTAACATTGAGTTACGCTTGTACAAGCGTACCTCAATGTTAACGTTAACTACAAATTGTATTTGTACTTTTTTTGTTTGGTCGTCTTCGACCACATTATCGCTTATCATCCATCAGGTGAGATAGAGATCAAGCGCAAGCTTATCAATAAAAAAAATAAGCGCTGCCTAGTGACAATAATGGGCAACCCCTTTTTGTATAGGTACAATTTGACATTAGAGAACGTAATCGAGTAAGTCTAAAAACTTGCCCTAGGCTCTCTGGTTTAACACCACAGAAGCATTATATTATTATTTTCTATGATAACTGCAATTTGCGCTTTAAGTACATATGAAGTATTTGCCTAGTTTATAATTCTTCATCAAGAAGAAGAAGAAAGCAGTGGTGGCCCGGTCGTGAGTTTAAACCCAGGCAGGCGCTTTACTCTGTGTAAATTATTACATCACCACTGCTCTTATAACGGTGAAGGAAAACATCGTGAGGAAACCGGCATGTCCTAGAACCAAAATATCGAAGACGATGTGAGATTCACCAACCTGCACTGGGCCCGCGTGGTGGATGAATGCCCATTACCTCTCTCACAGAGAGGATGCCTGTGTCCCAGCAGAGGGAACATTATGCTGATGATGATAATTCTTTATCTAAACTTACTGGTTCAGAGAAAGTTGTGATGTAACAGCCCTGGATTCTATGTTAATGCAATTTATTTGCTTCAAAATGTTCGTTTTAATTATTCGCGTAAGTAATTCAACACGTGATATTTTACCTCCCCGCAAGGAAACAGACGTATAAATCGTCTATGTAAACAATCTAGTCTAGTTTACGTCATTCACATCAGACTGTGTGTTAGTTTGATTTTAAATAGATTGAGGGTATTTTAATCGTAGATTGGTCAGCCTAGAGCGAGCTTCCGAGAATTATTTCTTGTTTAATGTTAGTTTTTGCTCAATAAACATCAATTGGGAAGAATGTAGAAGAGAATGGGTCCAGAATATAAGTCTGTGGCTACCTTTTATGTCTGTAGATAGATCTGCGTTATTTTCACTCCCTTCCGCTTAGATTTAAAGTACCTACCCAATTTTGACAAACTATTTCGTTGTTATAGCATAGTAATCTTTCGTCTCTTCTTTAATGAATAATAGTTCTTTTTTCTTAAAAATTTACCGTGTTACCCAGTTACTGGGTTGTGGAGGTCAGATAGGCAGTCGCTCCATGTAAAACACTGGTACTTAGCTGAATCCGGTAAGACTGGAAGCCGACCCCAATACAGTTGGGAAAAAGGCTAGGCAGAAGATGAGTTCTTTTTTCTTAAGAGCAGTGGTGGCCCAGTGGTATCGGCCGCGACTTACAAGTTGTAGGTCGTGGGTTCGAGCCCAGGCAGGCGCTTTACTTTGTGTAAATTATTTCATCACCACTGCTTTCAAAACGGTGAAGGAAAACATCGTGAGGAAACCGGCATGTCCTAGAACCAAAAATTCGAAGACATGTGACATCCACCAACCCGCACTGGGCCCGCGTGGTGGTTTACGGCCCAATCCCTCTCACATAGAGAGGAGGCCTGCGTCCCAGCAGTGGGAACATGCAACAGGCTGATGATGTGTTCTTTTTTGCACTAGAATTCACAAAATGATTTAGCTTTAACTCGGTAGACCTTATTCTTGCCAAAACCAGCGAGTTATACAAAATTCTGAGAGCCCATTTCAGGACTCAGTATATCGCGAACCATCTGTGGTTTCCCACAAACTTTACACTTTTTATATTTACAACTAAGTTGCGGATAGTTCGATCGATCTAGTTATTTCGCGAATATAGGACAAAGTTAGTCCTCCAAAGGTGAACGCGCACCTATCTGCGCCGCAGAAGCCACACGCGACGCAGTAATCGTATTTTCTCAAGGCCCCGCGCAATCCGCGCCGAACTCGCCGCACGCGTCGTATCCACTTCTGTACATCGTGAACAATATTTTCTATACGGATTCGGATGAAGTCTCCGCGCAGCTCGCATCGCACTCGCCGCAAGCATCGAACGCGCCGAATTTGATGACGTTATCCACACGCGCTGGTGGAATCCGTATATTTACAGCATTTTGCTGAAATGCGGGTCGTGCGGCGCGTATAGGTGCGTGAGGATACATACGATTTCATATAAAGATTTATGAAATGCGAAGACTGCGGTGCGTGCGGCTCCTGCGGCGCGTCTAGGTGCGCGTTCACCTTAATGAAGTTTGTGGAGAGTCGCCATATGAATACGGCGACTGGGTATACTGGCTATACAAACGTCCGTGTTTGGAGGACGAGAGCCTGTCACCCTGAGTGACGGGATTTGCAGATGAGTAGCTGTACTGGGGATAATAAATAGGTTGGAGCTATTGTTTCATTCATACTGTCTAATTAAAGTTTTCAATTTAGTTCTGTAAGTTCTGTTGAGTGAATTTTGAAGTCCTTGAGTAGGTATATAAAACTTTTAGAAAAAAAAATCTGTCGATGGCGAATTTTTTGCAGAGTTTAGGAATAGCCATAGTTATCCTTCGTTAATCTATGAAGTATCGTATAATTTTTCAAGATGATTTCATAAGAATTATAAATAGACCGTAGCTAAAAGTTAGACATTTTTGACGCAGAAATATGTTATGAGAATTCTTGTGTTCAGGGAATTTGACATTTTCGTAATCTCTGTGCGAGGTCATGGTGTTGCTAGAAGAGTATATGTCGCCTAACCCGAATTTTGGGTTATTTGATGATTCGCACGAATATAACTCGCCCGAAATGTGCGTAACGACCCTTTTTAATAATATTATTTTTTCTGTGGCGATTTGCACGAACTTAATTTATTGGTGTGCGAATCGACCACTCCAAAAAAACTTTTTTACAAAAAAATGCTACCGACTTCCGAATAAGAAAACTACAAAGTGAAACTAAACTTCATTTTTTGGGAATCGGTATCTTTGGTAGGTACATTTTTTTTGCGTTATGGACACCGACTTCCAAAAATTTAAGTTATTTTTCACTTTGTAGTTTCATCTCTCAAGTTTCATCAAAATCCGTTCAGTAGTTTTGCGTGAAAGAGTAACAAACATCCATTCATCCTCACAAACAATCACATTTTATAGCCTCCTCTTTTGTCCTGCTTATCAAAATTAGCTTATCTAATAAAATGCGTTTAGCACAGTATTCGCATAGCTTAAAGGCCTTCCACTGCTTTAGTGCCGTAAAACGGTTAATTTCTAAAACATACTCCTTAGTAACGGCTAGGTTAAAAGGTTTGAAAAATATTTTTGTGAAACATGATTTTTCGTGTAACTGATAGTTTTGCTTTAAAAATAAAAATAAAATATTTTTCGCTACCTACTTTTGGATACTCACCCAAAACGACTTGGATGTTTAAAAATATTTTTACACAGATAAACTGATGGCTAGATTTTTTTCATAACTGAAATAGCATATGTAAATCAAAGAATATTTGGTAAACAAAACTGTCCAAAAGGTGGTTCAATATTGATTGATATTCCGGCTCCGAGCGGGCGCACGGCCAGTACTGCGTTAACATTGGGACGTTAATATATACGCTTTAAGCCTCCAGTTTAAGTTAAGATGCAGGTGGATATTAGTACTATAATGGCCACGACTACTACTCACCCTCTTTTATGTAGATGTTAGAAGCCAACCAGTTGTTAGGGTTCCGTACCCAAAGGTTAAAAACGGGACCCTATTACTAAGACTCGACGATCCGTCTGTCTGTCTGTCCGTCTGTCACCAGGCTGTATCTCGTGAACCGTGATAGCTAGACAGTTGACATTTTCAGAGATGATGTATTTCTGTTGCCGCTATAACAACAAATACTAAAAACAGAAGAAAATACATATTTAAGGGGGGCTCCCATACAACAAACGTGATTTTTATGCCGTTTTTGCTCGATATTAATAACGGCAACAGGTAGACGCTTGAAATATTTACGGAACATTTAGTTGTATATTCACTTCAAAAAATAATTATTAAATTAAAATAAAATAAATTGAGGGGGGCTCCCATACAACAAACGTGATTTTTTGCCGTTTTTTGCGATATGGTACGGAATCCTTCGTGCGCGAGTCCGACTCGCACTTGGCCGGTTTTTTGATTTTCTACAGAGGGTTTTAAATTCAACAAACAACAGCTCACCCTTATTTATGTCAAGTAAAGATGATAAAAGACAACCAGTTTTTGATTTTTCAAAGGGTTTGACCCACCTTTTCACAAATTGGTGTCTAATAATGAAACTGGTATTTTGGTGGTATATTTTTTAACAGATATTGCCGTATATACTCGATGTTACCCTACCCCAGCTAAAGATCCTAAAGTTGGAGAACTTGTCAGATGTTCTGGTTTCTTACATGGGTATTAGAACCGTGTGTGTAAGGCGTGTGTGTATGACAAGATGTATGAATGTGAGTGAAGCAAAAGAAGTATGTAAGGATCGTAGCAGGTGGCGTTCTGTAGTTTCTGCCTACCCATGGGGAAAAAGGCGTGAGTTTATGTATGTATGTATGTATTAGAACCGTAACCCGGAAACATAATCTTCAAAACTTCGGCAAAGCACCCAAGTCTTGAATCATAAAGGGTCACCTATCTTCCAAAAGGTCACAATAAACGCAGTTTAGCCTCTCAGTGCTCAAAATTAATCAAAGGCGGCGCAGTATTATCGCATAATACCCTCATTCACCTCCATCGTACTGATTCTGAGTCAATGTCACCCAAATAATTGCCGTGTACTGGTAGCCCAGATACCACTTCTAAAATACCCTTTTCTATAGCTAGAGAACATATCAGACTTGCTGATTTCTGTCATGGATTGGGTAGGTATGATATACCCATACCCGGAAACATGATATTCAGAACCTCGGTAAAGTTCCTGTGTCAAAAACGTTCACCCATCTTCCAAGGTCAACATAAACGCAGTTTAGCCTCTCAGTGCTCAAAATTAATCAGAGGCGGCGCAGTATTATCGCATAATACCCATATTCACTTCTATTGTACTGATTCTTAACACCGATTCTTAGTCACCTATCTTCTAAAAGGTCACAATAAACGCAGTTTAGCCTCTCAGTGCTCAAAATTAATCAGGGGCGGCGCAGTATTATCGCATAATATACTTCTATTGTACTGATTCTTAGCCAATGTCACGAAAATATGGTCGTATACTATTAGCACAGCTACTACTTCTGAAAAAAACTTTCCTTAAGTTAAAAAACATGACTGATTTCTGACATGGTATGGTGAACCCGAAAAAATAATCTTGTGTTAAAAACGGTCTCCCATCTTCCAAAAGGTCACAATAAACGCAGTTTAGCCTCTCAGTGCTTAAAATTAATCAGGGGCGGCGCAGTATTATCGCATAATACCCTTATTTACTTCTTTTGTACTGATTCTTAGCCAATGTCACGAAAATATGGTCGTATACTACTAGCACAGCTACTACTTCTGAAAAAAATAACTTTCTTAAAGTTAGAGAACATCGTGACTGATTTCTGACATGGGTGGGTATGGTGTACCCGGAAACATAATCATGTGTCAAAAACGGTCACCCATCTTCCAAAAGGTCCCAATAAACGCAGTTTAGCCTCTCAGTGCTCAAAATTAATCAGGGGCGGCGCAGTATTATCGCATAATACCCTCATTCACCTCCATTGTAGTGCATTGTAGCAAAGTTAACGTAATACAATAGGTTTTAACACAATTACTTACTATGAGAGCTTATTAAGCTGGCATCCGTTCATAATATGGTCTAACTTTGTTTGCTTGATGGGAATATTGTGTGCTCCTGGTATTTACTTGGAGTTTCTGCGTCGTTCGGTTGAGGAGGTTATTAGCAATCGGGTGTTTTGTAAATAAATCCCTTGTTTCTAATTTTATGTTGTTCAAAAATTTTTGATGCAATGAAATTTTATTCTTTAGTCGCGCAGTGAAATGCTAATGTGACAGCGTCATCGACATCGACATGTAAAGAAAGACGGAATAACTATTTTTGTGTGACAAGACGTTTAAACAATGTTTAAGTTTTGACTTCTGTCGTCCCCATAATTGCTTATTTTTTTTCCGATTAGTTTGTGTTCTTCTTTGCTACCATGCCATATAATATGCCCAAAGGTTGAGCTTTTAATCATTCATTTTTGGTTAGCTTTAGTTCTGTTAAGTACTTCTTGATATTTTATTTTGCCATTTTCAAGAATAGCTATAGAATACGACTTCTAAACCAACGAGTACATGAAAGTCATTATAAATGCCTGAAACTAAGAACACTCTCGATAAAGTCACCTTTTAAACAAAGAAAGCGATATCAAATTCGGTTTATCCGTTTAGGAATTTAGGAGCTATGACACAAATACCGTATACACAAACACACAGGTACACACGTAAAACTTATAACACCACTCTTTTTGCTTCGGGGGCTAACTGCATTTAAGAATTCACGATTTGAAGTAAAATATAGTGTAGATTGGCTACACTATTCTGCAAGTGGAACTGGCTGCTAGAAAAGATAAATCTTTATATTTTAATATTCGCTAATATGCCTGATATGAGATTGAGAGCAGTAGTGGTCCAGTGGTATTGGCTGCGACTTACAAATTGTAGGTCGTGAGTTCGAACCCAGGCAGGTGCTTTACTTTGTGTAAAATATTTCATCACCACTGCTCTCAAAAACGGTGAAGGAAAACATCGTGAGGGAACCGGCATGTCCTAGAACCAAATATTCGAAGACATGAGACATCGACCAACCCGCACTGGGCCCGCGTGTTGGATTACGGCCCATTCCCTCTCACAGAGAGGAGGCCTGTGTCCCAGCAGTGGGAACATTAATAGGCTGATGATGTGTGTGTGTGTGTGTGTGTGTGTGTGTGATGTGATGCCTGATATTAAACATACATGAAAAAACAATATATAATTTAACGCGTTAAATTCCCGTTATGTATTGTTTTTTCAATTATGAAACGCGAAAGTTTCAAAGTTAATAGAGTCTGGCAAACAAAAGTAGACACTCGAATTATTTGCAAACTTTTTACATGGCAATGCTATACTAATGTCAACCCCAATTTTCCGTATGACGGTACTAAAATGATACTTTGTTTGAATTCGTAATCACTATTTATCTTTTTGTAAAAACATTTTCTGTATTTTTAAAATTAATGTATAAAACAATGATTCCTGTGACTCTTATGAATCTTTTCACATGGAAGTCTTAGATTCAGATTTTGATTGATAGTGAATAAACCAAAATTATTATAAAATACTGTTGCTTTTTTTATTCAGATTGATATATCTAAAGTATTACCTACCTAAATGTACCTATCGTATTTTTATTCAGACAAAGTAATATACATAATTCTAAAGTATCAAATTAGGTTATTGAATACTAGTTTTTGGGGTTGCTATTTTTTAAATTTGCCGCGCTTTTTCAGTCTCTACTTTCGTTTGCCAGACTCTAAAATACATGTTTACCTATACATAGTAACAAATTCTAACTTATAATCTGGCCCATCATATTGCCCATTTTAGTGGTGTGTCCTGTGACACATCTTGGTCTCTTGCAGCTGTTTCCATTCTTCTCTATAGTAAGCTTTTGTTAACCTAATTGTCCCTTCAATAATGATACCATCTGTCCATCTTTTAGCTGTCTGCCTCTTTTTCTTTTGTCATTTTGTGGCTGCATTCCCGTTACGATTTTCGTCTTGCTGTACCTTGTCATGTTGTGTCCTGTCCATCGCTATTTCAACTGTCTTATCTTCCACCTTTTTTGTAGATCTTATATCGTCGTCGTTTCGTCGTCTTTTAGCGTCACGCCTAACACCCTTGTTTCGATTCCACGTTTTCAGTTTAGTGAAGTTGTTTCCGAGTCAACGCCCAAGTTTGGCATCGATATGTAAGACATCGCAATATATACGAGCTTGTTACAATAATATAATTATAATTACTGGCGTTTATCAGTTAGCAATAATTACATATAATTATGTCAGGTCAGTCAATGTCAGCCTTTTTGCTCATTATTTTTTGTTTGTGTTTTGCTTATCTCGTGTCTCCTGTGCGGGTCACAAATAAATATTATTTATTTCTTTCATGTTTATACTTTTAATACATAACAGTCTCCAAGGTTATCTTTTTTGTTTACTGATATATGCAATTAATGTGCTTTATATACATGCTTACATGCTAGATTGGCACTTAGCAGATACGCGTAATGTAACAACACAGTTAAACTTTTGACCTGATTCAAATCTTGACGCCAAAGGTCTTGGAACATTGCGAGTTCTGGAATGTTCTACAGGACATTTCCTAGTTTATTCCCAGCTTTAAGCCTATTATCAGTAGAATTATAAAATACATCGAATTATCATGCAAACATGACTGAACGTTGACATTAAATAAAAATATCATCATTATCCATAGCCTGACTGAGAATAAGCGTCTCTTTTCAATCCCCATGTTCCTGTGCCAGCCTCATCCAGATTCTGTCCGCGATGGCACAAAAATTAAACACTGATTAAATAGTTTCCTCAAGTCTCTCATAATTACCCGACTACGGCGAAGCAAAAGGGAGGGTTATGTTTTTGACCGGTATGTGTGTATGTATGTTCATCTTATCCCTCTTAACTTCTAAGCAAAGTTAAGACAAAAACAAAAAAAAAACATCCCACCCCATCATGTGTGGTATCATTGAAAACGGCTTTTAAAAAGGGTAAAGGTAGGGTACATCATATTCTTATCAAGCGTACCTTTTGCGAGACATGTTCTGTCAAAGTCATGAAAACTAAGTTTTACCCGACTACGGAGTCGCAAATTGTTTGTTGATCGTTATGTACCTAAGTATTTATGTATCAGGCATACATAAATACTTACATAAATAAACGCGGTAAATTTACGGGCATATTTTTTTTTAACTTAATAGGAGGGTATAATAAACATTGGCGTCGAAACAGTTATATTTTTCGTCTTAAAAATCTCTAGTTCCAAAGACAATCCATTTATCCTCTTATCGTTACCCGTAAGACAGGAATAGAGTGACTGAAACCTACTGAAAAGGGTTAGTGTGGGTTAGCGAGCTGGTAATTTATTACTGCTTGTATTTCCTTAGCTCTACATTACGAATATTTTACGATATATAAGTCTCCTGAGGCGGTTTGGCACTTGGGATCTGCTTACGTAATTGCGACATATTTACGGAGAAAATGATGGTCAGCAGAGACGAAGGCAGTCACGTACGCACTGGTTTTCAGTACAAAATTAATGCTGGTTTTGTGACCTGTAATCCAGTTCTGCTAAGCACCCGTGCATATGAATATAAATATGTAATTACTAGCTATTGCCCGCGACTCCGTCTGCGTAACATCGGTACTTCGCCTTTTCTTTATATCGCGCAATAATATTGTAGGTGTGTGGGCTGCCTTACTTGGCAAATTATTAGTTCGCCATACAAATCATACAAACTTTTACCTCCGTTTCCATCCCCTTAAGGATGATTTCCAGGGTTAAAACTCATCCTATGTCCATCCCAGGGTCTCAAACTAACTCCATACCAAGTTTCATCTGCGGTTTAAGCGTGAAAAGGTAACAGACAGACAGAGTTCCTTTCGCATTTATTAGTAAGGATGACTCAAGGTAGAGATGCTTTCCGGCACTTGATCAATTCCGGCCCTAAAACAACGTATCATCAACAAAACAGCTTACCTACCCTCACTGATGATGCAGATGCTGAAGCTCGGTGATGCAGAAGGGAGGTTACGATCCTCAATACTGAGGAATATGACGCAAGGAGGAGGAGGACCCTCACTCTACTAATATAATAATCTTTCAAACTTTTAAGCGAGTTTACTTCTAGTCCTCAGCCGCAATTATACCGAGAATATCCGACTCAAACCCTCCAACTAAGTTAAGAACTAAGAAAACAATAAAAAAATAATCTTTAATTTTAAGTAAGAACGTAGGCAAATTTATTAAGGCACATAAAAGTAATCTCCCATTATAAATGACGGTAAATACTAGTCGATACTAATTTAATTCTAGATTTGTCTACGGGGTCGTAACGCGTAACCTATGGGTAGCGGTTTCGGGGTTGCCAGTTTGAGGTCATGGGGTTTCTTGAAGGTTAAGAGCTACCTATGCACAGATTTGTTATGGCCAGGTAATTTATGTGCGTCAAGTCGCGGTTCGTAGTTAATTTCGTTAAGTATAACCTCTACAATATGTGCGTGGCCTCAAGATTAGAGGGATTAATTGTTTCTGTTATTTTATACACGGGAATTTTACTAAATTCTATTGTATGCGTTGCGTATTACGTTCATAATCGTAGTAACAGCTCGTAAGCGTTAATTGTTGATCGTGTTATGAAAAGGGTCTTCAACCTTATAATGACAATAAAACACGTCTGGAAAATCTATTTCATTTTTAGTAAAGAACGATGCTGCCATTTTGAAACTTACATCATTTGTCTTGGTTACCTTTTGAGACCCATAGCAAGACGGATGACCAGGTGGGTGACCATAAGCTCTTAGAGCGGTATCAATTTGAGATCGAGTAAGTGACAGATCTATACAAGTCATATACATCTGTCCCTTATTCGATTTCAAATTGATACCGCTCTAAGAGCTTTTGGTCACCCCCCTGATAGTCTTGCTGCAAACAAATCTAAATAAAATACAATTTTTATACACTAGACCTAAAAGGTTGGCGTGCTAACTGTAAGCATCAAGTTATATAACTTTCGCATACCGCCAAATCACTTTTCCTTTGTTCAAAGTTTAGCGTTATTTTCTAGCTTTAGTGACTGAAAATAGCAGTTTTGACTATTCCTAACTTGATCGTCGAAAAAACAATGTACCAAGCTAAGGTCGTCCTATTCAATCTCTTTGGCAGAAAATATTTTCTGAATAAAAATGATAAGTAGGTATAAAAGCACTCAAACTCCCCAATAATAGGAAAGTCCTTTCCGTAATTCTTCATAGGGTAAGCTATACGTCTAAAATCGTAGACGGAGTAAGAATTATGAGTTTTCCCGCAAAGGTCATTGGCATTCACATCGTCTCGCGATATGTGATTTATAGTGATTGGATTATTTTCTCTGTTTCAGACATTTAGTTCCAGCCCGAAACCATCCCATAATGGAGGCTGAAACCACACCCGTAAGTACCTAGATTATAATTAATTAAGAATGAAGTACATATTATTTGAATGAAATATTTAAGTTTCATCCTACATAATGCACATCACAACCGTTTTGAAACTTACATCGTACTGCCCTCTATTGGCAACTTTACGACAACCCGCTCATGTTCCTGTGGGACGACTAGTGAACTGGGTTCATACAACCGCCAGATGCGACGCGTCGCACTCAAACTAGATGGCGTTACAGTCTACTAACGGAATGCCACATATTTGGATAGATGGCGCTATTTTGAATTTCATAGCGTAGTTTTCGACGGAAACTAAATAGGGACGCGTGATGCGAGCTTGCTGTGTAGTTCGTGCACCCTCCGAAAGGTGTCGTTTATTCGTATTTAACATTAATGGGATATAGTTTGTATTATAATAGCGTTAAAATGCATAACTTTTCCTCTTAATTATAAAATAAAGTAATCTAAGTAATATTTGATGAACTAAAAATAGGCCCGATTTTTGTTTTATATTTTGTGTATATTTTCCGAAAGCAGGTTCCTAAATGAAAACGTTCTTTTCTTTTTTCTGCTTCTCGTTCTGACAGCGTGCTTGATATATGCACCACACATCCTAATAGGTGTCTGAAAGCTTGCCCGTGTTATTTTTAAAAGTCGACCCCACTCAAGTCCTGATGTAAGCTTAATTTAATGCTGTATATGTACTTTCCACATAACATTTTTCGCACAATATCACGAGGCATTCGTGCCGTGTTATATAAGTGTCGAATTAACACATTTTGGCACGGGATTTCGCTTTTACAATATTTTAAAAGATTGCATATGGCACCGTCCCACTGGCAAAGTATCCATTGTCCGCAGGGCTATATTCGCTGAATTTATTGAATGTGTTCCCTGCCTCATATTGCTCGCTATCGGTTCATTAATAAACTATATCCTGTTGCCGCACCGTACAATACAATAGCCGCAGACCGTTTCAGAATCGCTCGTGTGCGAAATTTATAGCGGTTAGAATTTTGAATATTCGTTTCCATCTGTTCCGCTTCAATTAACAAAAAAACATACCAAATAAAATTAATAAAAATACACTGAGATATTGGCGTCCTACAAATTTAGCTTTTAGCTGTCAAGCCATGCATAAACTGAAAACATAAATCAACAAACACGATGCTGTTGGCTTGTTTGCAGTTGAAACGTATAATTAACAGATAAACATCCGACTTCATATACTGCGTCGTATGAAAAAGCACAGTAACATTTTAGTGAATAAAGCTTTAGTGTAAATTCGCGTTGCGCCAGCTCCAGTCAGCCCCGGGCGAACCGCGGTGCCGCTCACGTCTGTTCCGGATATTCAGCGTTACGAATGGCTTTATTAAGACTAAATATTACAATTTCCGAGCAACTATTGCGGCGGTTGGAATTGCTAATGCGCCGCCGGAGGAGCCGAGTGAAAAGATGCGATTGCACTGAAACCCGCCCGACGCCGCCAGTTTCCTGTTTTATGAGCGACGAAATTGCAGTTTCACGCTGAGTTGCCAACTACCACCGGATGTTAGGTTTTGACTGATTTCAATACGTATTTTATGTCAGAATCACGATTAAACTACTCATTGCTTTGTCAAAATCGGGACAATTTACTCTTATCTACAACCTATTAGCGAAAGAAAAAGTACAAAAAATACTTTAGCCCTTTCTTGGGCCTGGCGAAATATCTTGTCGAAAAAGGGGCTGCGTCTTGCAACCACAAATTACTATGATTTAATATTGCTTAGTTATCTGCGGGCTGGTAATTTGTTAGCGCGCCTCTCGGCCCCGCGTTGGGCGCCATTGTTGCTCCGCAGCCTTTTGTTCATCGTCTTCCACTTGCGATACGATCTTGAGTTATTATGATTAGGATTCTTTGCCAAGTGACGCGAACTCGCTAATTCCTCCATTATCGTTTTAGTTTTACTCACTCGTGAGCGTTTTATAACACTTTTTGTTGTCTTTCTCGTTTTTTATGACGGTCTTGTGAAATTAGTCTTCATTATTTTCTGGGCTCTTTGTATTTTCTCCAGATTTAATAGCTACTTCCGGCTTATTTAAATGAACAGTAAATTAAGGCTATTTCTTGAATGGAACAGTTTTTTTTTCGGTTGAACCGTGTTGAATTTGTTTGCGTAATGCGTTATGCGTACGCATAAGCTTGGAGGTGACCTAGTAAATTAATAAACGTCACCACCGCTCGTAAAGTCGATGGAGTTAATATATCAGATGTCGCGTCACGCCACGCCATGTCCAACTTTCATTTCATATAGTGCTCTCAAATGAATCGATCCATGTGTGGCTTTTTCAATTAGTGAAAACATTCGATTGTCATTGTGTTTATAGTGTAATTGCTGGTTTGTTATCCATCCATCTTGACCGTTGTAATGGCTGGCCATCAGGGAAATGAATCGCCTGGCTGTCTGGTCGAATGGGAGCGAGGTACAAGTGTTCTCCTCGCGAAATTGCTTTTCGTTTTAATGTCCGAGGTATCAAGGGATGCCTCGTTTCCGTGCTGATTGTTTTAACGTTTATATTTAAAACAGTTGTTAGTGGACGTTCTCATTCCTTTTCGTTTAATTCACGTCCTCTTTCTAAAGCATTTCATTAAGTTCATTTCATTCATGTAGGTAGTAAATTTGAAATAACATCCAGTCTTAAATTTTACCTCAAGTTTATATCATATTCTTCATTTAATTTTAAGTTCCTACAATCTTTTCCTACGATTTAATCGTTTCATTTTTTAGATTTTACAGAACCTGCATGCGCTTTCATGATCATGGAATTCAAGAATACTTTTTCCACGCTTTAAACTCGCGGATCAAAGGAAGAAGTTCCTGTCGAGCAATATTATACCTAATTAAACTAACAAAAAGTTGCGAATGTCTTTTTTATTGTAATAATTTGATCAAAGGTAGAGAATACCTTGTGATATTAAGTTTTCTGTGTACCCACTTTATTTATTTTTATTTATGGCTGAAGTAAGAGTATGAAGTTTAAATAAATTAATTATTTGGGAAATAAACTTAGGATACAATCAACCAACCTCCCAATCAGGTAAAAATAAAAAAGTCCAGCATATAACCCTTTCTTCAGCTGCAGCAGTGTTTGCGGTTGAGTTAGCGCGAAAATCGTAAATATCTCTGTGTTGCGCTATGGCAGCGCAGTTAGCAAGGATTGCAGATACTGCAATGGCATGCAGCGTGCGTGCCACACCCCATTCATTAGGCGCCGAGTGCTTCCGCGCATTTATCAATCTACCCACACAAAGGCAACCGTTCACGGCCCTCCTCATACACTGTGCTGATTTTCCGATGGGATTTTCTGTGGTTTTAAATGTGCAGTGATTTGGCAATGTAAAACGGCGATTAAGTTGATTTTAATTTTTTATTAAAAGAAGGTCCATAAAATGAGTTACGGTTATTAGTATAGAAAGCTTGATATAACCATGATTTGATGTTGACCTTTAGGCATAAAAATAGGCAGATACCTACTACAAAATAAAATAGAACATGTTCTAGTATCAAAAATCGCATTCGGAGAATTTTTCTAACAACATTGCGTACATCAGATTGAATATGCAAGCGAAAAGCTGAATATGTTGAAATATGCACATGTTTTTGATGTAACTGCGACATCAAGATGCAATTCACGTGTTATGTCAATCAAGCTTTGTTTGTTGTACCAGCGAAAATGCAACTACCTACAGTATACATTTTATTTCAAAAAGTATTTCTCTATAAGAGGCAATCGAACGATTGAATTGCGAAATATCCAATTTGTCAAGTGCTTAAACTTGAGTTAACGTTAACCCTCCAACCCTTCCTAGTGTATTTTAGCTAAATTCCTCTGTATAGTGCGCAGAGTAGAGTAAAATTATCAGTTTCAACTGGACGGAGTCTTAGCACACCTGCGTCTCTAGTGATCCAGGCTTACGGCCAGCCGCTGCGGATAAATGCTAAGACACCAATAGTGATAAAGCGCTTGCCATTATTGTTAGCCGAGCTAAAGTAGAAGCAAGTCCAAACTTCATTTTGTATTAAGCCATTTCTGTACTAAACGTTAAACTGTTTCTCCGCTCAAAACTTCGTTTATGATGGTGTAAAAATATTGACGTGCCTTTGTTATGAAAGGTGCAGTCAAAACGCTTCGCCGACTTCAGAATTTAATCATTTGTAAGTTATTACCCTCCCGTGGAAAGCATTAAGGTAATGCTTTCAACGCCTTTAATTAAACGATTATGGCGCTCATTAAGTTGAAGTATCGTAATCATAAACGAAGTAAAAACGCTTTAGGCGCAAATAGGACTTCCGATTGGACATTCACGATTTCGCTCAGTGACTTGGTGTGCGGTTAGATTTATTCTCACCCGATCTACTGAGTCTTGTCTGCGGTTACTTAGGTTGAATTGAATCGTATAGATGCTGGAACATGTCTCAAACGGGATAGTGTTATGCGATCTATTGAAGGTTTGAAAGGAATGGAGATAAGGTAATCATATTACTTTGATCACTGACAAGAGCCAAAGAAGTATGTTCAGTTATCATCATCATCATATCAGCCGAAAGACGTCCACTATTGGACATTGGCCTCCCCCAAGCGTCGCCACATGGACCGGTCCCGTGCGTCCTGCATCCAGCGGATCCCCGCAACCTTCACCAGGTCATCGGTCCACCTGGTTGGAGGCCTTCTAACGCAACATCTTCCGGTTCGCGGTCGCCATTCCAGAAATAGCAATGTGCCCTGCCCACTGGTACTTAAGTTTGGCAATTCTTCGGGCTATGTCGGTAACCCTGGTTCTCTGTTCAGTTATATTTTGACAAAAAACAGACACATTTTTTGGATTGTAGGTTCATTGGTTATTTCTATGTGAATAATGGGGCTGTAATTGAACTCGTTATTTAAAGCATCTTTAATAAAAACCGCATTATTGAGCTTACATGAACTAATTTTGAAAATAAAAACAAAAGTTTCCTTTACCCAATTATTTTTCTAATTTGTAACATTAGCAGAAAATTGGTTGCGTAGGTAGAGTGTCGCCCACCCGGGGTTACTGATGTAGGAAAATTCTAAAATCACAGGGTTAAAAAATCGGACTACAATATTTAAAAAGGTTAATGCTTTTTGGTACCCACCTAAACAACGTTTTTGGACCAAAGCTAAGAATAGGCTACTCAATGTCAATGTCGCTGGTCCAAAATACCTATGTAGAATATGTAACAGGAGCCCAGGTAAAAAACATATGAATATCTAACTGATTAGATGTTTTATTGTATAGAATCAAGTTTTTGTTTATTTCCTAACTGAACAGACAGCTGTGCTGCTGGGGAGTTTGTTGCGCCACTTCTTCTTCCCAGCAAAAGCACTAGGAAGTGGTGAAGGGTGGGCGTTTTTGGGGGACTGTCTTATGTAATTTTGACGTTCGGAAAGTGCTGATTCTCAGCCTAGTTTGAATAAATGACTTTTGAATTTGAATTTGTAGGGTTTATTTTTTAAGGTTTTCCCATAACAAGCTACTTTTCCGAATGGACGGTAGAATCAATTACTATTAACTTAAAATTTATACTTTTAACGTTCAAAAGTGCCGCTTAATGATCTATTCTTCATAAAAGATAGCTTGATCTCTGCGACAGCTGTCAGTATCAATACAGTAACAATAGCGCTTGACAGGCTAACAATAACGTATACGTCAATTTGACATATGTCGCAGAGATCAAGCTATGTTTTATGAAGTATAGTTGAAATAAAAAATGTTTGTCTTGTCTTACTTTGCTTTAGCTAAGCATTCAAAGGGACAATGGTGGGATACACTCAGGCCAAACGGCTATGAGAGTTTGGCTAATTGTTTTGTGGAGAAAACAAATGCGAAATATTTTTGCTCCGTCTTGTGACGAGGCGCCTGAGCACCATTATTAAATACTATTGACCATTCAACTCTCAGTACTAAAAAAAAACTAGATTAAAACAGAACTGCTGTAAATAAATCCTGATATAAGTATGTCGATGTGTTACAGTTCTTTTCTGTTTATTAACAGAGTGTTACAGAACAAATCACCCAAGAACGTACAACAATTATCCCACGTTTATACAATTTCCAACAAATAAAGTCCCGTAGTGTCGCCAATTAACCAGTCATATTTGCGAGCGAATCCCACAGTAAATAATAATGTCCATCGTCCAATTATCTTATAGCGGCCAGTGACGAGTCACGAGATATAAGGGTCAACTCTCATTTGATATTCTGCTCCCACCCCACGTAATGGAATAACGTTGTGAGCTCGCCGACGCCCGATGCGATCGATCTACCTCCCTATATATTTTATTTTCGTAAATTGTACCGAATGATGTTCGGTAACCCTTGTCAGGTCACTAAAAATGTGTGATGGTCCGAGCCGCGCCGATCCCGCTAAAATCACGGTGTTGCCCGATATTTTAATGTTACTTTTATTCGGACTATTTTGGTGCGTGTTCCTTTGTCAGCTGACAGACATACATTACTAGATACCAACTACATTATGCCGTATGACTGTTTCAATATTTCGATAAATTAAAAAACTTTTTTGCAAAAAAATACTACCGACTTCCAAGTAAAAACTACAAAGTGACAAATAATTTTCGGTGTCTTTCGTAGGTACCAATTTTTTTGCGTTATGGACACCGACTTCCAAAAATAAAATTATTTTTCACTTTGTAGTTTTTACTTGGAAGTCGGTAGTATTTTTTTGCAAAAAAAAAATTTATTTTTCACTTTTTAGTTGTACCTACCTAATAGGCAAGTTATTTAGTAACCTATAACGCCAGAATAGATTACCCAAATACCAAAAAAATTGTACATAAACGGTGAAATGAGAGATCTGCGTACCCCTTAAGAGCATACTGGCGTGATGTTATGTTATGAAATGGTATAAACAATGAACAGACATGCGATTGCAGCAATCCCGAAAGATTTGCCGACATTTATTGAAGAGTTCTGTTATATATCTCCGAAGTTCTTCATCAGATCTTCACCAAATTAAAATGGGACCATTTTCGAAACATCCTCTTTCAAACAAAAAAATAATTTTCAAAATCGGTCCACAATTGACGGAGATATCGGTGAACAAACACAAAAAAAAAAAAAACATAGGTACATAATGTCGAACATAGAACCTCCTCCTTTTTGGTAAGTCGGTTAAAAAACAGGGACGATTTTATAAAAACAACAATTATTAAGGTCCAACAACCTAGTAATACACTTTTGATGTAACTACATATTTGAAATACATGGCAATGTTAAACAGAAGAGTAATTACTTAAGCACCTACATACGTACATTTGACACCATAAAAGAACAAGCCAGTTTATTACCTATTTGATTTACAGAACGGATAATAAAATGTATTACAGTAATGGTTAATAAACACACGACGAATATGACTATGATGACACGCAATTCTACGAAGTATTTTTTACATAAATGCAATACGATGAATTAAACCCACAGCACGCCAAGCCAAGCTTTACGATTCCAAAACGCAGAATTTTTATAGAATGAATAATTATAAAGTAACGTAAATCAGTTTAACAGCTCTAAATGGTCCCTCGTAATTTTATATAACATTAGGTAAATGTTTTTAAAGGCTAGGTATATGCATTTAAATTCAACTCGCATTAAATGTAAATTCGCGATTATTGCTCCTGATAATCTTGTTGTTGGTGTTGCCAGACGTAATACGTTTATACCTTTGAATAGAACTGGGATTATCTTGGCCTACGTGTTGTATTATTATATCTGAAGATAATGAGAACTAATAGGTATTAATCTTTGGAGCTTGGGTAACAAGGCTGTCTGTTGTAATTTTTGCTATAGAAAATAGATGCTTTTGAGCGCATTTTGTAACTATGTTAATGGGTAAAGATTTTAGTTCTATCAACTTAAATATTCGGCTTTAAATTATCAATCCTTTTAATAACAAAGTTTTGGACAAGCAGGGCTAAATGTACCGACTGCTAAAAGTAGGGCATGGGCACCCTTACCATTTTATATTCCACACCCTTTCTATCCTTCTTGCGCTTGGGACATTTTCTGAATTATGGACTCCGCTTACAGCATAAATGGACATTGTATGTATAGTAACAACGCCAGAGCACAGCGTACTGTTCTTTCCGGTTCCCTGATGATTTATTGGAAGAAGGTAAATTGTAATATCCATTAAAAATTGACAGGCACGGTAGAAGAATTATGTTAGAGGTCCACAGAGTCGACAAATAAATTATGTCTGGCATGCGGGGCGTCAGGGACGCCTGGCGCGCTCTTAGCTCTTATTTTATACTTATCGGTACAACAATTTTATCTCCGCATAAAATGCTATGCAGAAGGCTTTTAAAATTATATTATACAGAAGCAGACGGCTAAGAGGGTTTAACTGTACTCTAAAATGCTCTTTTAAAATGTTAATGGCGCAAACAATCCTCACATGATAAATCTTAATATGATCTTTCAAATTAAAATAGTTCCACGAAAGTTTCTATTTTAAACACAGGAAGTTTTTCAGACTCCAAACCTAACTTTTCAATTTAGGCGGCGTGGATTCCGGACCGCGGAACAGGGCGCGAAATCAAGTTATAGCAACACAGTGAGCGCGTTAGACGAACCGCATAGACTATTTCCACGTTTCTATTTGTGTATGTTGCGGAAAAATAAAGTTAAATCAGAAGCGTTAACGCGTCGCCGGGCGGGGATTGCCGCGAAATTGTTCTGCTGTTTTGTGTAGGGCGTTTAAAGTGTTTTTTACTCGGTTTGCTAATGGACGCGGACTTTACTTACCGCCCCGTTCCGTTCTACGCTTGTTTACTATTAATTGCGCCTTTTGTCGCCTACAGCTGCTGTCTCGGCGCAGGATACGGCTGCGGTCGGTCTGCGCCCAGTTACAGCCTTTATGGGTGTTTACGTAGCGCTCCTAGGAAGCGAGACGGCGTTTTAGTTTTGCCGCCATTTACTCTAACGAAATAAAAGTCTGTTGCGTTTTCCCGCGACAAATTAAGCTGTTTATGCCGTCGTAACAGTTTGCCCACTTATGGAGTCTATTACCAGCGTTTTAAGTGGGTCGATGTTATTATTAGGTAAAAATATAAATTGTAAAAACATAATTTAATTTTCCTGTTTTAGGAAGCGCTATTTTAGGTCCTTAATGTGCATGTCGTGTTTAAGTTTTACCTGCCTGACGGTAAAAACAAGTAAGTCAAGGTTAATACAATTAAATACAAAAGTGCATCAGCATTACTCGTGCATACATATTCATTTCTAGGCACTGAACGAACGCCTTCCATTAAAATCGACAGCCACCAACAAGCTTCTTTAGAATGCAAAAGCCATATTTTCGCACACAAATAAATAGAAATCACATTCATCGTATTTACATTGAATCTTTCCATTCGTTGCTGAACCGCTTCCATTGCAGCAGTTTCGGTGCAGTATAAACCGCAAACAACAACCGAAGCTGTTTCCATTTCACGCAGAACTGGCGAACTGCATGCGGTTCCAGATTTTTGCATTTTTTTTTACTCCCGCTGCTCGGGAAATAATTTTATTTATCGTTGTCGTGGTCCGTTGTCGCGCTAGCGTTGACTCGCAACTTTTTAATTAAATTATTCACTTGATAATTGTTGGTGCACGAGTGATAGCCTCGCTATTTTTACACTTTATTGTTGACCAACGAGTCTGTATTGTAAATTATGAAGTTGTTATTTAAGTGGGTTGAGCATTACGTACGGATGTGTATTCCTGCAATTTCTGATATAATTTAGTCATATTTATGTGCTAAGGTTACAGCACGTAGCTTTGCAGTAATAAAATACGCTGTTTTGTGACTGTGCACGTTGCTCTAACTTCTGATAAATGTTTCTGTTGATTCATTTTGTTTAAATTAAAAACAGTTTGTACGTTTCCATTAAAGAGCTGACAGAATAGTTTTTAGGGTTCCGTACCCAAAGGGTAAAATTGGGAATTACGTCTTTCTGACTGTCTGCCTGTCTGTCCGTCTGTCACCAAGCTGTATCTCGTGAACCGTGATAGCTAGACAGTTGAAATTTTCACAGATGTATTTCTGTTGCCGCTATAACAACAAATACTATAAACATAATAAAATAAATATTTAAGTGGGGCTACCATACAACAAACGTGATTGTTTTGCGATAATGGTACGGAACCCTTCGTGCGCGAGTCCGACTCGCACTTGGTCTGTTTTTTTACCTCGTTTTGAGCATTTCGTGCTACGCGAGCGCTACAGCGCTACGAACGTCTACGACTTCGCTACGACGTAATTACTCCCAAGTTTAATTTTCGTTTTTACTCATCTCTTCTATTTTTTTTTAATTCACGATGAAAGACTGTTTTAGTGAAGATAAGACTTACTTTGAGATAGTAAGGAAGCTAAAATATCAAAAGGAGGAACTTACCATGAAATATTCAGCGGGGGCCATGATTTCGTCATAACTTTTGACTGCCGCCTAACTTCCACATTGCGATTTAACGCCACTCCTATTTTATTGGCATTGCTCACTTAATACAAAAGTTGGTGTAACTTCCCGCCATCGATTATTATTGCAAACTTTATACAAAATTCAAGAGGCTTTAATAAGTTGAGGATAAATTTATGTGGTGTCGCAGGCTGGCGACTGGGACACAAATAAAATAAATATTATTATCACAAGCATAAAGGTTCAATTAAGGGATTGGTTTTGTAATTTACAGGTACTTGTGGTAAGTTTCATGCAATTAATAAGTTACCACGTGTACATAGACTTTCACTTTCCTCAGATTGAGTTTCAATGGAAATAGCTTTTTCCGATACAGGAAATAAAACACCGGTTCATTCCTTCATAAATATGATTAATATTCACCATTTTATCGAAGCACCTGCTGGTTCTATTTAACAATACTATCGCCGAGTCATTGTCTCTGGCGTGGCACATTTATTTTGTTTCTCGGGTAATAGACAACGCATCCTGAAGTACGGATAATGGGTCTCGGAAAAAAATAGAGTGCTTGCGACGAAAGCCAGTCACTGCAACACCTGTCGCCTGGCGCGTACTGGTAGGATACTGGGGTGGGTAATTTTTATAGATTATGCGGGTAGATAGATTTTTATAAAATGGGTTTGGTACTAAGGTAAGTTAAAGGCTGAATAGAAAAAAAGTAGGATTGCAAAAAAAATTGTGGGTAACTAGGTACTAAAATAGTTATTTTGAAATGATGAGAGAACGAAGACTACAAAGATATGTTTATTTACGGCATACATTTTTAAGTGTTGGAATATTTTAGTAGGTATGTTATATACCTTGTGGAGTACCTATAATAAAGTCATTCACATTAGAGGTCATAGCACACTTTTAAACTCAGGGATCGTCACCGTATCAACTCGATCCGTGCAGTCTTCTTTGTATGAAACTCCCTACTGAAACGCACACTAATCAGAATCGTAACGTAATCGCCTCGCCTCGGGACCATCACGAACCGCGGTGCTGTGCGAGGTCAGCTTGCAGTGCCCTCGCTTACGGCTCGTCTTCTGTCTGGTGCCAGGAAGGTCAAACAGCGGTCGGCGAACCGTAAGCGCGGCGTCGCCTATCCGTAGCCGATTTGACGTATCGGAGCTGCTGAACCGCATTGGTTACGTGTTTACGTAAGGTTGACGTCTGTTTGACGGCGAGGCGATAGGCGATACGGTTACGATACCTTTCCGAGTTGATTGTGTTCCTTTAGTGTCAACAGCCCCACACCGCTACCACATTCCAGCATTAAAACTGACGACATTTCAAAATTAAAGGAAGAACACTTTGTACCCAAAGATATCGGCGACATAATAACAGTAACGTACCTCAATCCTCCACAGCCGGCACTTAAGGCGCTCCACCGATGCAGATTGGATGACGCTGTATGATTTACCGCCCGCACGCCTCCCACCATCCTCGATAAAATGACTCACAGGGGGATTGACGATATAGCATTTGTTCCTTCATATTCTTGTATGCATGTAATTTCTTATTAAGGTGTGGAAGTGCCGATAACGAAACATTCCGAGTTGGATTGCGAAAATATGTATCTGGATGATTTATTTTGTTTGTCGAGTACCATATTTTTAATCAATGGAAACTTTTAAAGCCTTTGGATCTTTGAGTAACTGAAATATCTATCTAATACCTTTTAAACGAGCAATTCTTGTTTATATCAGCTCCAACGATATTCATGAAATTTAGTATTCAGGGGCGATAAATCGATCTAGCTAGGTTTCATTTTTAGAAAACGTCGTTTTCTCTATTTTCACCCGAGCAGAGCTCGGTCGCCCAGGTACTGTATATTAAAATGACAAATTATTAACCACAAACACGTAAGTAATTTGCAGGCTTTTCAAAGGAATTGACGACAAACTTCAATATCATACCATCAAATTTGTTTAACGACCCATAATGTAGCACCGCTGGAGCCCCAAGGTAATCAAATAGTACGTCGTTACGTACGACGAATCCAGGAAGTGGCGGTAACAGCAGTCAAAAGCGCAATTAACACTGGAAGTTTGGGATATGGAAAACTTCAAATTAATTAATGCAATGTAGCCTTCAAGTGTCGCGAACACGCAACGTTCTTTGTTATCAGTGTTCTTTATTTAGCGGAGCATGTGACTTTTTATATGAGTATTTAGGGTTAGAATTTGGTTCTTGGTCAGTTAATTCATCAAAACCGTTAGGTACGTTTTTGACGAAATATGATCATTTTACGTAGTACTATCTACTACTATACCCTCTTTATCTTAATAAACCTTTGCAGTTTCTCTGCGATTCCCACACAAAATTTCTTAGGTCATCAGATAACTTACGACTTCAAATTCCCAATGTATTCCACGAGATACCTGGATAAATCCTTTACTGTCCAGGCTACTCGTCTGTGGAATGCCAGACCCAATCAAACGCGCCCAATCGTTGCCTGTGTTCAAAAGACTCGTGAGGGAGCAATACCTGTCGCTGTGATTATTGCCTTAATATTTTAGTATGTATGTATTTATGTATATATTAAATAGCATATGTATGTATCTGCATATCTTTTACAATATATTTTTTTTAACACTGGTTTTGTCACACCAATAACAGCCCCACCACTTCGTGTCCAGCAATTACTGTCCATACCGGTTGCCTGGAAGAGATCGCGGCATGCGATAAGGCCGCCCATTGTATGTGTTTTTAGTTTTAAGTTTCCTTTATAAACGTAACTTATGGTGTACAATAAAGTATATAATAAATAAATACTATTAAGGATCGTAAACAGGAAATGGAGAACAAAGTGTTTAACAGTTCATGAATAGTACCTAAACTCACTTAATGAACGCCTGACTATAATTAAATTTTATACACTACGGTTGGATTACCAACAATTTCTGGAACCGCATGGCAATATAGGTTAAACGACATTTAATAATATAATTGATATTTCCATAAAGTAATTAATTTGCATATCGGTTCAAAGTACCAGTTTTGCAGCCATTATGGCCGATTTTCCAGGCCAGATTTACTGATTGGAAACTTTACTAACATGTATCATATTTTGGGTGATGATGATGATTAAAATCGAATAATATAAGAGAATAGAAATCTATCATCAGCTTAGAATATTTTTATAACAATTATAATGACATCTGTCGCCTATAATCATTTTTGATTGGTCCTCTCAACTCTAGGGCTGTACTTGAATCGAAATTGGATTGGGATTATCTCGATACCGTTTCGAAAGTAACCCCATTAATCTCGATAAGGATCGGGCGAAGTATCGACTGCTGTTTTGTTTGTATACTTCCACTTTGTTTATAGACAAAGACTGCTTGCTTTAATTCAAACGGGAATGAAAAATTGATGATAAGTTAATGTTGCTCAGTAATTGCTTAAGGCTTTAGCCAGACACCAGTCATATAGACAAAATAAACAAAAAACTAAGGCTTCAAACGAATTTGTTAAGGACTGAAATATCGTGCTCTCTCTAACGACCCAAAAACTATAAAAAAAACACTTGTTCAGTGAATAGTCTGAGTAGTCTTTCAAGGTTAACAGACACTAACATCGATTGTTATGGTAATGTGTAGAAGGTCTGTGCTTCTGGTTGTCAAAATCGTTTAATTTGTGTTTGCTGTCAATATAAACGACGATCAAACACGCGACTGACGGTTCACTGGCGATCGCTCAAGCCCTAGACAAGTTACATTCTATCATCGAAAGCGTGGCGAATAGCGATTTCCAAAAAGGCAAAATTGTATGGGATTGTCAAGCGATATCGAAAAATCGCGTGATAAATCCCTTACATTTCGACTAGGTTTCGCCTTCGCTGACATCGAATGTCACTTTTCTGGGCTGGCTATAATTTTTTAAATAAGTTTACATCGTCTATGGATGTTTTGGTGCATTGTGTACTGTGAACCATAGATGACAGATTCCTTTTTTACCCGACTGCGGAAGGAGAGTAACGTGTTTATCAGTCTATGTATGTATGTTTGTTCCTATACGGCGTTATAGAGAGACCTAACATGTTGGCCGATTTTGATGATTCTTACGGCAATCGATTCGTCTTAACCTTGCGAGTGTTACTGGCTACATAAAAACTGGAAAATAGAAAAATGGCTTCCAAACCCTTCGTGTGTGATATTAAAATATATGTCGCTTATGTTTAAATGTAATTCGAAAAAAAATGTTAACTTTTTAAAAGTAATAAAAAAAAGTTAATTCAACAAATCTAAAAACCCGACTGCTTAAGAAGCGAACTAAAAAGACGTAAACAAGAAGAAACTCGCTTCTTAAGCAGTCGGGTTTTTTTTTTTGAGATAAGAACCTTCAGGATCAGTTTTTATTCCTACATGATGAGGTACATTCTAAGCAGGCTAATTTTGATTATACCTTTTTATCGTCTCATAAACTGTTAAGGCGTTAATAGCTAGTGTTTTTAATAATTCCCGGCAGTAATAAGCTTGCTATTCAATTTTACTATACTCAACATTGTCTATACCTCCGCCTGCCTCAAGTCGACCATAAATTGTAAGCTAATATATAGCATAATATCAAACATTAATCAAATTGTCTCTTAGCAATAAAAACATGACATTCAAAACGAATATATTGCCTTTACTTTCTCAAAATATTTACGTTCATGCAAAATATGAATCACTGCTGCAGATAAAAAGAAATTGCATTAAGAAATTTAGACGATACCAACATATCAATAAAAAATCATCACGAGACAATTAATCAAATCCAAATCTTATCGAATACCGAGAAAATGGTACCGAACAAAATGAACATGTCTACAAAAGATAAAGAGATTTGCTTGTACAAACGGACAGGTTATCCCCATCCCTCTATCAGTAACAAACGCCGATTATTTCGCGGGCTTTTCTCATCCATTAGCGCCATATTGACTGCCCACTTTCATCTTCTCTTGCCTCGAGGATTATTATTTTGTATACCTACCCTCCTTTTATTTTCGCTTGTCGCTTGTTATATTAATTTTGTTAGTGACAGGATGTTTCGAAAATTATGTTCGGCATTCAATTATTTAGTTGGGACCAATGATATTCTAATAAACAGATACGTTATACACTCACAAAACAACCGAAAAAGGTGTGCCGCAAAGCAGCGGCAGCACAGATACCCACTTTAGGTATGAGATACCTTCTGTTTTATGTACTTTGGTATCATAATTGGCACACTTTCTAAATACACAGGATGGCATTTTTTAAATTTTGTTTTTGTTTTAACGAAACCTATCGCTCTTCGCCATGGGTGACATAGACTAAAGACCCTAATTAGGACCTATTCGAGTCTTCACAATGCACGCGCTCATAACATATCTGTATATTAGAATATCATTGGTTGGGACTCAATAATCATTATGGAAACCCAATAGGGTTTTCAATTTGATAAGACAGTGCTGGTAGGTACCCAATTGAGTATTTCCTCGTTTTATTTTAGGCATTACTGATGTAGGAACTACTAATGATGTAATTAATAAATGCTACTAATATAATTATACCCACAAGAGACGAAAACTAAGCTCTAATTAATAAGCGAGTCTCGCATTGAAGGGTCTTCACTTGACCACTTAGTTACCCAAGGGACCCTTACCTTCTATCTATCTATACATATCTATACATTCTATCTATACTAACTACCGTCCAACAGTCTTAAATAATGTAGAAATGATTACGGTACGTACAAATTTAAACGCTTCATTAATTTTATTTTAACGTCAGCGCCGACTCTTTACCGTCCGATGTTAGTTGCAAAGGTCAACAGACGAAAGGGGACGGTAATGGTGATATGAGTGGCGATACCAATAAATAAATACCTTTAGGCCTCCTTTTAATTTTTAATCACTTTTTTCGGCGGCAGTTTTTTTTAAGTAACTTGATTGGAACTGGACGTTTTATCCAATACCCTGTAGAGAAAAGGATGTATTGGTAATACAAAACAAACCTTCTGTAACTCACCATTATCATATTGACAGCTAACTTACGATTACAATTCAAAGCAGAAAAATAGACCCCTTTAAAAAAAGATAAAATTCAAATATTTGATCTCAAAGCTCGCTCTTACCTACAAAATCTTAATTAAAACTCATGAAAGATTTTCTGCATTTTCCTCCCAAACAAAAGTAATTTTAGAATTGATATTTTTTTCTATTTTTAATTTAAACAGGCAGTATTGCTCACGAATTCTAATTAACACAACAATCGAGGAGTTAAGACTTTTTGAGGGATGGACTTGGAAACTCCGTGATGAGAATTAGACGTTTTTATGTAGAGACGTGATTAGATTTCTTATTGCGAATTTATTTAAGACGACGCGATTATACTGCTAGGTACATTGGGTAGGTACTTGCTACTTATTTTAAGTGTATAGCGACCAAAACTGTGAAAGCTTAAGTACATAATACAAGGACTTACCTATAGCAGTGGTGTCTTATCCCATACAAAGAAACCGTGCCGACGTACTGTACTTATTATACTGATAATTTTTTGTATATCGATCGCGTTCGGTTCCGTTCCACGGATATAGATGGTGATCTATCTATCGCCGTGGAACGGAACCGAACGCGATCGAATTACAAAAAATAATCAGATGAAAAACGCTAGTTACATCGGCACGGTTTCTTTGTATGGGATGAGGCATCTGTATGCTAGTATTATATTATCTGTGCCTATAGACAAGAAAAACCATCGGACGGATAACAATTTTCTCTTTTATTCAAAAGGCAATTTGCAAAACAAATATTGAGCATTGTTTTTGGTGTTACAATTTTTTCGTAGCCTGCCAGTCATTTCACATCGATCGCAATCACAGCAATACGAAATACGTCAATCCCCGTTGTCACAAATTGCGTATATCCATTAAACAACTTGTCGAATTTTCCCTCAATAAAAATATGTCCATATTTTGTTTAAAAACTCGCAATCCGTAAATATATGAAGTTGAATAAACAATCCAGCATTTTTTATATAAGGTAGTCTCGTACAATCTGGTTTTCCGTTGATACAGGAGCAACGACGCGGTCGCAAACTGCCTGCAATGTTTGTATTGAAGTGTCCATTATCCTGATGAGGTGCATACCATTCACGATACTACATATAAAAAATGAGGGTTCCGTGTACCGCTCACATAGGGAGTAGTGCTCGCGATAAACGACATTTCGACGTCGTATTTTGCATTTTATATAATGCAAAAAAAAATTACATGCCAATTTTTTTTTTATTTGTGGGCCACGAAGTAAAATATAAAATAAAACTTGTTAGTGTACCAAAAACACAGTACTTATTCCAAATCCAATCAATACAATTTCCATTTTGAATTAAAACCTTTCTCATCCGCTAAATATTGTATCAATGTCATAGAAAAAATACCTACCTACATATAAAATTGTCTATGGTATCTTTTTTTAATATCCGAAGTGCAGTTTGGACGAGAGTGTCGCTTACGCTATTCAGTCTCGACTCATACAAACACATGTTAGTAATTTCGCGCCCGTCTACACCCCTTCCCGGAGCTTTTGTTCGCTTATGTTTATTATGACATGTTTTGCACAGATAATTGACTTAAGTCTGTGTATTTTACGCATTATGCGGGTCGTATTCTGTAGGATGTGTTACTTGCGAGATGCGTCTAATAAGGAAGTTTAAATGAAAACATTTTTGTTGACCATTCCTGGAACATTTTCATCATTTTTTTTTTGTTTTTTCATCTCGTCATGTCATGAATAAGCGAAATTTAAACAAGTCCTGATTTAAATAACGTGAAAATTGTAATACTTACAAAACTCTAGGTATCGGATGCGATGATGAAGATTTTCTTTAATATGATTTAAACAGTAAGTACACTGAGTCATTAATGCCACAATCCCGCTTCATTAACTGAAGTAACTTAATAAGTATGTATGTAACATCAAGTTCCGCCAATAGATTCGTTCATCAACGTCGCATTATCCCGAGCACCCAATAACTTTTCTACTATATCACAAGATACAAACTTAGTTGATTGTACGTGCATTACCGTGTTTGTTCCCCACCTTGGCTCAGCAAACTGCGTAACATCGTTAAGGACTTGGATTCGTTCGACGATCGCCTGCACGTAACAACCGATCGATCTGGAGTTACTCTAACATTATTAGTTTCCTTTCCAAGATTCTTATTGGCTTTATGTTGTCAGGTATAAGATTTGGAGAGTAGTAAGAATGTTTTTTTAGTTTTTATAGCAGTTATGAAAGCGTTGGGCGCCAATTTCAGAGCCAAAAAGTTAAAGTTAGAGTTTCGGTAAAATTCTTCAATGTAGTAAAAACATTATTGTTTTTGATGTTTAAGACGAATTCTGGTAGAGTTTTTTTATGGATACTAACCGTTTCGTCTGATCTTTCTTACTCAGGTGGCACCAGATTTTCACATTTTTTGCACTGGCTCTCAATAGTGTTTCTTGCATCGAAGGGTTCGCACCCCTGAAAAACAACCCATGCCAACTCATAAGTATTCTCAAACCACAGCTCAGTCTTATAACTTACTCAGCATGTAACCCGCACACCTACTTACATATTCATAAGAGTTAGTAGCAAGAAGTCATGTCGTTTATTCTTTCTACATCTACTTAGATGTGTTTAGGAGCCGCTCATGTAAACACAGCCTCCTGGCGCAGGAAATTAAAGCCCAGGACATAGACACGGAGGTTTCTCTCTACCTGGGTGTTAGATTTGTTGAGTTAAGTGAGTTGCTAGGAATTGAAATAACATGAAGTGCTTGTAGCGTTAGTAGAGATAGGAGTAAACATTTCATTTGTAGTTTTCGTTCTGAGTTTTCTAAGTT
Source organism: Orthosia incerta (assembly GCA_948252205.1). Classification (NCBI taxonomy): domain Eukaryota; kingdom Metazoa; phylum Arthropoda; class Insecta; order Lepidoptera; family Noctuidae; genus Orthosia; species Orthosia incerta. The sequence goes on from OX411760.1 coordinate 7,715,507, forward strand.
GTTAGAGCTTTTAGAAAATAAATTTTCTAGTACGTTAATTTGTGACCGTTACTAAAATAAAGGATAGACCATAGATACCTTGTGTAAAATTAACGATTTTTATTCAGTTGGGTCAACAAATAACTTAATCACATAGTTGAAATTGAGAACCTGAGGAGACACGGCATCTGATTCTCATCAAGCCGTAGTCACATTCTCTTCCGCTACTGTCACCGTTGTATCCCATCCCGAAGTCTTGATCAGCGACGTCATTAAGAGGAGGCGCGTGATCGCGAGCGCTCGTGCGGTCAACACGACGACGCGACACCGACACGAATTAGCGACGCACGCGACACGAGCGTGTGGCCTGAATTTGTTACCACGTCTCGGGGTGAAAATTAAGTATTTGAATGAAAAGTTCGATAAATCGACACCTTGGTTTTGCTGGTACTTTTTCAGCGTGGTATTCGGATTTAAATTGTAATTCTATTACCTTACCAATACAAACTTCAACACACCATTCCACATTTTTTTTTAAAGGAGTTCTATATCCGTCCTGCGAAGTTGAAGGCATATCTAGGTATACTAAATTGTAATAAACTGGGCTTGGCTTAACCATGAAAATATAACAGACGGACAGAGTTATTTACCATTCATAATAAATAAAATTTCATAATGACTTTCATTGAAGAATAGGTACCTAATGTAATTCATGAATGACTCGCTGTAATATCTTCGAGCTTGAATGTAACTTCAGTACCTACCCTGAAATATCGTAGCTGTAATGAATCTACCCTCATTCGCTATCGGGCACAAGCTTAGCTAGCTTCAATCAGATGAATCTCATTATCAACTACCATTGAAGTAGTATCCACTATCGCTTCTAGAAAACATTGATAGGATAGGCATTTCATATCATCGACATATGCAAAGTTAGCTTATCAACAAAGCTGTCATGAAGGCAATTGATTAAGCACAGTTAGTCATATGTCTCCATAGAGAAAAAAAAAACCTAAGTGCAAAGTGAGACAGCACGGGTTAATTATACTCGATGTTGGCAATCAACAAAGCGAATGTACTTATGTCACTTAATTGTTCCTTCACACGCAAACTTTTATGTTGTAAATTTTGTTGTTTTGGCTTTTCGGCTGGCTAGCTGCCATCTTGTTTTATTGCATCGAATAAAGTAAAATAAACCGTAGTAGTCCACTCATCAATATTTTAACCACAAGGAGGTTGAGTTGATATTTAACTGCTTCGCTGTACAATAGCGTTACAGGGTTTATGCTAAATATCTGACTAATATAATTTCTAGGCAGCTTTTACTAGCACTCAGGGGAAGAACTGAAGCAGTTAAGCGCAACCGGAAACCACAAAGCAAACGGTTTTAACTGCCCTCATTTAAAGCAGTACATTCAATTTCGAACTACCCACCAAAATAGCAAGTCAAGAACCGTTTATTATTCATAATAGTTGAAGTGGACTGTATTTGGTTGTTCGTTGGAAGAATGAAAATACTGTCGTGATTCGTATCTTCAATTTTATTCCGTATTGTTATTACAACTGTATGTTGTTACAATTGTAGAGCTGAAGACTGACTGTGTCCGACTGTGCCTCAGCCTCCAAACGGTCCGTTATTTATACAAGAACCGCTAGGCGCGAACAATGGCGCCCCTCTCTCTCAATGGCGCTCGGGCATGGCGTCATAGAAATGCCGTAATCATCAATATTATCTTACTTAAATCTACACAAATTATACATTTCCTTAATCTACATACTTAATTCTACCTAGGAAACATATAAACTGTAAAAAGGTCAACACAAAAATCTTATCTAACCTAGATTCCTCCCTACTTATGAGCTATCAAAACATGCATAATCTTACCTAATTATCTACGTTTTCTCTAGTTCTTATATGTATTACAGTAGTTCTCATATGTTTTGTACTCATACTTTAGAACTCACATGGAACCTACATCAATTATATTTTAACATTCACGTGTTATTTTTAGTACCACGAAAAGAGAAATTTACAGATAATAACTAACTAACGGGATATCATATTTTCTCACGCCGACCCCGGCTTAATGTGTTTTGGGATAACAGCAATAGTCCATTCAATGTTTTATTAAGGCGGCGTACGGGTCTGCAGACAATAAGCATTTATAGTTATTTATTTTTCAAAGCGGTAAACCTTTGACAAACAAGGCGTTCACCGTTACGGAGCCATTAAACATGGATTGTTTCTTTATTTTTACAAAATGCCGACAACGGTCAGGGTTATTGCTTCATTCAAAGATTCGTTAAAAAGACCCAAACACATGTTCGCCATAAACACCGTTATAGGTCTACGTGGGAAGCCCTTATGCTAAAAAATCACCACGCAACGTACAAAGCCATGCGTCCGTTACAGTTCTCCCCCCGGCGCAGCTCGCGTAGCCTCCTTTGTTGACACGACGACGAGCTTGCTCACGGGGCGTCGGAAGGTGCCAGTCCTGGTGCGCACCTCGACGACTCTGATGCCGCCATCCGGTCCGCGATGCGTGCGCTCGACGATTCCCATCGGCCATGTGTTCCGTGGCAGCGTGTTGTCGACCACGAGGACCACGTCACTGGCTTGAATGGGTCGCACGTCGTTCCGTGGCTCGCCGCGAGGTACCAACGTGGGCAGGTACTCGCGTAGCCATCGTCGCCAGAAGTGGTCAGCGAGCGCCTGACTAGCTCGCCATGTCCTCCGGTCGTCCTCTTCGCAGGGTCCTGTCGTCGGCAGCCCCTTAGACGACCCCAACAAGAAGTGGTTGGGTGTTAGGGCCTCGGGGTCGCTGGGATCCACACTGACGTGTGTCAGCGGTCGCGCATTGATCGAGAACTCAGCCTCAGTGAGCAGAGTCCTCAGTACTTCTTCCGCCGGCGCCTTCTCTCGCAGGGTCACGCTGAGCGCCGTCTTCACGGAGCGCACCATACGTTCCCACGCGCCACCTTGGTTGGGCGCGCCGGGAGGGATGAAGCGCCACTCCAAGCGATGCAGTAGCCCCTCATCTCTCAGGGCAAGCATCCACTCGGCGTAGGCGTGGCGTAGCTCCTGGTCGGCCCCGCGAAAGTTAGTCGCGTTGTCGGAGTACATCACTCTCGGCCAGCCTCTGCGCGCGGCCATTCGTCTCAGCGCCATGATTGCTGAGTCGGTGGAGAGTGAAGCGACAAGCTCGATGTGCACGGCGCGGGAGGTGAGGCACGTAAAGAGTGCGCCCCACCTCTTCTCTCGGCGGCGTCCTACCTTGACCATTATTGGCCCAAAATAGTCCACCCCACAGTTGGTGAACGGGCGGTGAAAAGGGTCAAGGCGGGCGTGTGGCAGGTCTCCTGTAGCTGGGGTTTGCGGCCTCGCCCGCCTCGTTTTGCAGAAGGCGCAGCTCCTCTCGACAGCGCGTACCGTGGGTCGCAAGTGAATGACCCAGTACCGCTGTCGCAGGTCGTTCGTCACACGCTCCCTATTGGCGTGGCCTGCAGCGCAGTGCTCCCGCAGCACGAGGAGCTTAGTCAGCTGATGACGGCCGTCGAGTATAATAGGCCGCTTCATCTCGGTCGGGGCGGGAGAGGCCTCGATCCGGCCCCTCACTCTTAGGACGCCGTTTTCCAGCACTGGATCCAGCCTGTACAATCGACTCGCCCTCGTGAGCGGGCGAGCAGACTGGATCTTCTTCATATCTGCCCCGAAGCTGTCCTCTTGTGCTTGTTTGATTAGTTCAGCCTCGGCGCGCTGGATATGATGATACTCCATCCTTGTTGCTCTTCGTCTGCAGATATCAGTGAAAGCGATCGCTCGAGCGACGGCTCTCACCAATACCTCATACTTTGAGAAGCGGGCCGGGTTCGGTAGCCAGCTATCTCGCTCCGTTTCTTCTCTCGTGTGAAGGACCTCCTCGTCCTCCTTGTCATCCGTCGACGTCGTGGGCCACTGCTCTTCTGGCAGGAGCAAGAAGTCCGGTCCTTGAAACCATCTATCCGTGGCGCAGATGGGCGTGTCGATGAGCCGAGTGGCGTCGTCCGCTACGTTGCTTGCAGTAGGCAGCCAACGCCACTCTTCTTTCTGGGTCAACTCTGCGATCTCTCCCAGCCGATGCGCAACGAATGGCGTGTAGCGTCGCACGTCGTGATGGATCCAGTGCACCACGGTAGATGAATCGGTCCAGTAGGTCGTCTGGCCGATGATGACTCGGTGCTCCCTTCTTATCGTCTCAGCGAGTCTTGCTCCAATCACTGCGGCTTGTAGCTCCAGGCGCGGTATAGTTTGCGCCCGACGAGGCGCCACCTTAGCTTTAGCGGCCACCAACACGACGTTCAGGCTCCCATCGACGTTTCTTATTCGCCAATAGGCCACAGCTGCGTAGGCTTGCTCGCTGGCGTCGCACAGTATGTGTAAGTCGACGCGTTCATACTTTTGCGTCACGTAACAGCGCGGTAGTCGCAGCTGAGCGAGTTCAGTCAGGCGAGCGAGCCAGGAGGCGAAGAGCTCGTTCTCTTCCTCGGGGATTTGCTCGTCCCACGTCGTCTGAAGGCGCCACAAGCTCTGCAGTATGATCTTCGATCGTATTGTGTAGTGGCTCAGCAACCCAAGCGGGTCGTATATGGACATCACGGCGCTGAGGGCTTCACGCTTAGTCGGGGCGCGCGTTCTCGCTCGTACTTCAGCCGGGACTCGGTTCATAGATGTGTTGAACCCCAGCTCATCGCGCTCCGCGTCCCAATGCAGCCCCAGAATCTTGCTCTCAGGCTGCTCACCCCCCAATTGTGTAGGAGAGGTGGCGTGCAGCTCGGTGGGCACGTCGCGTAGCACCGTCTTGTTGCTGGAGCTCCAACCTCGCAGCGTGAACCCTGCGTGCGCGTGCACTGCTCTCGTTTCCTCTACTGCCTTCCGTGCTTCTTCAGCGTCTTCATAGCTGGCCACCAAATCGTCCATGTAGTGACTTCCTTTGATGGCCTCCAGCGCCCGCGGGTACTCCTGCCCATGTACGTCTGCGTTGTGGTTGCGAACGTAATGGGCCATGTACGGGGAGCTCGCGGCGCCGAATAGCATACTGGTCATCTTGTATTTCCTCGGCGGCTCTTGTCGGTCGTCACCTCTCCACAGGAACTGTTGCGCTGGTTGGTCCTCCGGCCTTATCCTGATTCTCAGGAACATCTCCTGCACGTCTGATGTAATCGCTACCACCTTCTCTCGGAACCTAAATAGGATTCCTGGCAGCGACAGCAGTAGGTCGGGTCCCTCCAACAGTTCGTCGTTTAGGCAGACGCCGTTGCTCTTCGCTGCTGCGTCGAACACTAGCCTATGTTTGCCGGGCTTGTTCGGGTTCTGCACGGCGAAATGTGGCAGATACCAACAGATGGCACTCGCTCGCTCCGACCCGTCGCATGGCGTCGCGTACCCTTTGTCCAATAGGTTGTTAACCTGCTTGGAGTACTCAGCCGCGAACTGTGGGTTGGCGTCCATCTTCTGCTCGATCTTCTTCAGCCGGCGGAACGCTTGATTGTAGCTAGGCGGCATAGTGACCTCGTCTCGTCGCCATGGCAGCCCAACCTCGTACCCGGTGTCAATCTTCCTGATTGTCCTTCCGACTATGTCGATGGCCCGTTGATCGCTCGCCTTGACTCTCGGCCTTCCTTGTATGCCGAGCGCGTCGATCCTGAAGTGGGCTTCGACTAAGTCGTGGAGTTCCTGGCTGCATGCACCCGTAGTTCGGTTGGGCTCGTATACATGCAGCACGTTCCCTTCTTTGATGATGGTCTTGCGTGGTGCGGTTCCGTGCACCACCCATCCGAGTTGCGTTCTTGATGCTGCCGGTTGGTTAGGGCCGCCGATTCGGAGCTCGCGGGACACGATGCACTCCCAGTGGTCTGTACCCACTAGAAGCCCGGGGCGCGCCAGTTCGTAGCACACCTCTTCTGGGGTCAGGTCCCTCAGGTGCTCGTAATCCAGCAGCGTGTCGGGAATGGACTGTTGGTGAAGCCGGAGATCCTTCATGGTCCTCGCTCTGACCCTGTAGCTTTCGTCACTCTTCAGTCCCTTCACGTTGATATTCACTACTCGGCTGTCCATATCTCGCTGCGACATGTTGACCCCGCTCAGGTGGAGCGGCCGTGATGGCCCTTCTGCCCCGACGCTCGCCGCCAGTGCTTCGTCCACTAGGGTGATCGTGGCCCCTTCGTCTAGGAGTGCGTAGGTCTTGACCTCCCCCCGTGGTCCGGACACGATGACAGGGCACATCTTGAGCAAGACTGCCCGTGGCCCGGTAGCGGGTTGGGTAGCCACAGACAGGACCGCTTCCTCCTTCCGTGGTTCACCCTTCCCCATGTCTTCCGTCTGCGCTTCGCGTACCGCTTGATGGAGCGTCGCGTGATGCGGGCGGCGACATTGATCCACGCCGCACAGCTGCGCCTTGCAACTTATGCGCCTGTGTTGCTTCTGGGCGCATTTGAAGCAAATCTTATTAGATTTAAGAAAGCTCCATCGCTGCTCTATTGTTAGCGCCTTGTACTGCGGACACCGCGTCAACAGGTGGGCTTGCTCGCACTTAGGGCACTTGTCCTTTTCTTCTTCCCTTCCCTCGGTCGTAGTGAACACGCTCGCCTTCTTCTTGAGTGTCACGATGGGTCGAGTTTCCTTTCTCGGTGCGGCGGCGCTTGTAGACGGAGCGTACGTATATCGTAACGCTCGGTCCGCCTCTCGCATTAGAAACCGTGACAGCACGACGATTTCCGGATCCGTTGTCCCTTCTTGATCGTAGGCGTAGTCACACCAGCGGGATCGGAGATGCGGGCTGAGCTTGTCCAGTACTTCCCGGGTCATAAAAGGGTTGAACAAGTAACCTCTTCGATCGATTGTTTGCAGTACGCAAATTATGTTCTGTAGCTTGACAGCGAAACTGTTGAGTTCTGTGGCCGATGTACCAGGTTTTGGAAGCTTCTTGAGGTCATCCAGTGCCCGGTCGATGATGACTTCCGGTCGTCCGAAGCACTGCTCAAGAGTCTTCATAATGACGCCTGGATCAGTGGCCGTATGTAGAAGGGCGGCCACGGCGTCTCTTGCTTCTCCTTTGAGGCAGCTTCTCAGCCTTTGTACGTTCTCGGCTGCTGTAACCTGGTACATATCTGTCGAATCTCGTACAGCCGCCTTGAATGGCAGCCACTCGTTGGCCGCTCCGGAGAATGTAGGTAGCTCCGTGTGCCTAGGCCTAGGTCGGGCCATTTTTTCTAGTGTTGCTGCCAAGTGCTCAATGCTGTCCTTTGCTCTTATGGGGGTCGGCGATCTCGTTCTAGACACGAAGCGTATCTGTTTGGATTCTCTTGGTCCCTCCTCCCCCCGTGAGTTGAGGGGTTTCGTCCTCAGCCATTCATCCACCATTTGATGAGGCTCTTCGCGTGGACGAGAGGGCTCTTGTTCCTCTTGTACGCTTTCTTCATCGTTGATCGCTGACACCTCCACTGCTAGTCTCTTCTTGACTAGCTCTTCTTCCAGTGCCAGTTGCTGGGTCCGGATGGCTGCTAGCTTCTCTGCAGCCTCCAGTTCCGCTATCCGTAGCCTTGTTGTGACGCTTGTCGTCGACCGTTGCGACCTCATTGTCCTGGTCGGTGACGTCATTCGCTGTCGGATCGCGGTGTTTGTCGTCTGTGCACTGGAAGGCCCCGCTGCGCTGTTGTGTGCCATTCTCGGAAATGGTGATGCTGGTGGGTCCGGTGAGAGTCTTCTTCTTCGCTCCCGTTCGATCAGCTCCGCTTCCTGGCGGCGCGCCTCCTCTTCTTGGACGCGTCGCGCTTCCTGTTCTTGGATGCGTAGCTGTTCTTCTATCTCGGTTGCGTCTCCCTGGCTCCTTGTGAACACCATCTTGAGTATAGCCGCACGTTCGGTTTGGCAAGGCGGGTTAGTACCTCTTCGGTTCGGTACTTCAGGTGAAACCGGTCGGCTCGGTTCGGTAAGCCGGTCGGGTTCAGTTGTGTTTAAGCCGGTCAGGTTCAAGACCAGTTAGGTTCGAAACCGGTCCTGTTCCGTACAGCTTTGTTCTTACCGCAGATCTTCTTACTTCGTCTGCGGCTCGGTGACAGCCGGGTTCCTTTCTTCGCTCTTGCCGCAGATCTTCGTACTTCGTCTGCAGCTCAGTGGTTCTGGTTGCAGCGTCTTCTTCGTTCTTGTATCCGCTGCTTGATGGACCAGACTGTAGTGGGCCTGGTTGCCGCTGGTTCTTGGTTCTTTATCCGGGCTCGTAGGACCAGACTGAAGTGGACTTGGTTGCCGCTGGATCTTGGTTCTTTATCCGAGCTCGTAGGACCAGACTGTAGTGGACTGTATTTGGTTGTTCGTTGGAAGAATGAAAATACTGTCGTGATTCGTATCTTCAATTTTATTCCGTATTGTTATTACAACTGTATGTTGTTACAATTGTAGAGCTGAAGACTGACTGTGTCCGACTGTGCCTCAGCCTCCAAACGGTCCGTTATTTATACAAGAACCGCTAGGCGCGAACAATGGCGCCCCTCTCTCTCAATGGCGCTCGGGCATGGCGTCATAGAAATGCCGTAATCATCAATATTATCTTACTTAAATCTACACAAATTATACATTTCCTTAATCTACATACTTAATTCTACCTAGGAAACATATAAACTGTAAAAAGGTCAACACAAAAATCTTATCTAACCTAGATTCCTCCCTACTTATGAGCTATCAAAACATGCATAATCTTACCTAATTATCTACGTTTTCTCTAGTTCTTATATGTATTACAGTAGTTCTCATATGTTTTGTACTCATACTTTAGAACTCACATGGAACCTACATCAATTATATTTTAACATTCACGTGTTATTTTTAGTACCACGAAAAGAGAAATTTACAGATAATAACTAACTAACGGGATATCATATTTTCTCACGCCGACCCCGGCTTAATGTGTTTTGGGATAACAGCAATAGTCCATTCAATGTTTTATTAAGGCGGCGTACGGGTCTGCAGACAATAAGCATTTATAGTTATTTATTTTTCAAAGCGGTAAACCTTTGACAAACAAGGCGTTCACCGTTACGGAGCCATTAAACATGGATTGTTTCTTTATTTTTACAAAATGCCGACAACGGTCAGGGTTATTGCTTCATTCAAAGATTCGTTAAAAAGACCCAAACACATGTTCGCCATAAACACCGTTATAGGTCTACGTGGGAAGCCCTTATGCTAAAAAATCACCACGCAACGTACAAAGCCATGCGTCCGTTACAATAGTTATTATTGATCGTAAAATAAAACACGGTAATATTTTACAGTCGTAACGCGGCTAATATTCATAACTGTAATGAATATCAAACGACACGCCCGATAGATATTGCCGACTAGTGCCATGTTTATTGCAAGTAAGGTGTTCCTTATGGGGAACACATGTGAAGGTTTTCGGGGACACTTCCGGTACTAGAATTTTGATAGACTTGCCATGATCTATCTTAATTTTTGATTAGATAATTTTTTTTATAGGAAAGTAGGGAAAAAAACAATTTTATCTAAAAGCCTTCTGCAATTGTCAAAACAACAACCAGAATCTTTTCGATCATTATCTAGCTGGTCAAACAAATCTTTTGTTTTCAGTACTGCTATTCTGCAAAAATCAGATCCCTCACTTTATATAAATTTTAATTATGAAAATAGAATTGATGTCCTGCTCCATATCGAAAGCATGGTCCAACGCTATTGTATTGACTTGCCCTCACATGGCCAGTAAACAACGTTATCGTTGCGTCGTCATCGTGACGTTTAATGTCAAGTGACGTCACTTGACATGCGACTGCTGCCCGCCCGTTACACACACGTAATGATAATGACATTTCTGTTTCTATATGTCGCTTTGTATGTGTGTTAAAGTGCACGTCGAGCTTAGTTGATAAGTTCCCGAACTGTATTATATTTACATGAAATTTAAGGATCAAGCCTGTTTTTTTTTTAAAGAATTCTAAAACACGCCGCCCTATTCCCAATTCTGCAACTTCTTAAAACCAGAATCAACAGTGGCGACCACCAGAAAACGCCACAAATAAATAAATTAGAAAAGAACAGCAGAGAAGTAAGAAAAAACATAATACGCCTTTTAAAAAAATATACGGTTTTTGGTCTTTTAAATCTGCAACGTCATCACAGCAAACGAAACGCACAAACAAAAGGCTTGCAAAAAAAATTAAATCCCACCCAGAAAAATGTCGCATCCTTAACCCGTAATAATTAATTAAACGAGCTACACTAATCTGGCGTCAGTGCAATTCATAAAAGAATACTTGGCACAAACGATAGTCGTCCAGGCTTGATTAATGCATGATGTTGAGCTTTCATAGTCCGAGCCACGAACCTTCAGTGCTGTTTAATCGTAATCCGCGTCATCTCTCGCTTAGCTGTGGCTTCGTTTTGTTAGAGGATTTTCTATTGTAAGAAAAAGTGAAAACCTTTTAATGAAAGTGCAGAAGGCTCACCAGTCGCTTGGTTATTTAGGTTAAGTACCATTTTTTTTTCTCAATTCACGCTGATAAAAGTTAAACGTGATCCTCTCACTAATCAATTACCATACGTTATATGTCTCTTACCATAGCGGTAACTAATATCAATATCCTCATTTCAATAGGATTTTTTCAAGCTATTTGAAAAATGTATCTAAAGTCAAATCAGTTTCCAAAACTGATTTTAGCAAACGCTAAGTTTCCCCAATTGGATTTACTGTACATTTTCCGTTGTGCAATAAAACGGACATGGAGCGCAGTCTACGTCTCGCTCATTCCTCGCTTAGCTGTCCATCCAACTCCACTTTAATGGCGGTCCGCTGGAGAGGCGGTTAATTTAAAATACCTACATAGCTCTCACTGGCCAGCTCTTAGCTGGCTGCGGTTGAAAGGTTCACTCGGATTCTTGCATATAACTCCCGAAGTAAAAAGGGTTCTAGATATTTAATTTTAGTTTTTATTTCATGGTCTGGCAGAGAAATGCGTAATGGATTTATTAATTAAATGCAACGTATTATCTGAGGAATGTGTATGATATTCTGCTGTGTTTTTATTTATTACTAGCTGTTGCCTGCGGCTTCGCTCCCGTGGACCACCCCACAAGACCCATCTTCGGGATTAAAAAATAGCCCATGTCACTCAGGAATAATGTAGCTTTCTATTGGTGAGAGAATTTTTCAAATCGGTCCAGTAGTTTCGGAGCCTATTCGGTACAAACAAAAAAATCTTTCCTCTTTGTAATATTAGTATAGATTATTCTCTGTCTCTATCTGTTTTAACTAGGTATGACTAAAATGTCCATGAATCAGTATAACTTGAAAGGAGTATCATGTTAAATAAAAACAAGCGCACTGAACAAAACAATTTCAACAGAAACTTAAAAGATCGTATAAAATTGGAGAGCTAAATCAATTTTAGACACAATACACTACCGGCATGGTACAATTTTAAAAGCATAGTTTAAAACTGAAACGGAATCGTTCCCACGCTAGGGGTGGAATCATGAATCTTGCTCTCGTAAACCGAAGAAAATTGCTTGCTAAAAGTTTTCGAATTTATAGCGTATTTGTACGTCCGACCTGGTGTTGCAGGATTAGACACATTCGTCGCTATCGAGGATATACTCGTGACTTACCTGACTTCTTGTTTTATTGTTAGTTTTGTATTAAGGAATATGGCAAATAGAGATGAGTGACAAATTTTTCAGTAGGTACCTAAAGTTTTTTTTTATTAGATAGGCTCGCGCTTGACCACTATCTCACCTGATGGTAAGCGATGATGAGGTCGACGGTGTAGGACGCTTACCTAGAAGAAACCTATTCACTCTTAACGTTATTCCTATAGCTGATGAAATAGCTCGCATAAAATTTTGGACTAAGAAACTCGTAAAGATGACAGTTGTAAAGTTCTGGAAAGTCAAGAGATAGTTTTAATTAAACTTAAATTAAAACAGGTCTAAGTAGAAATTGATTAAATTACTGCGATTATTCCTCCGTTATTAGATAAAATAATAATGTCATAATTTTGGATGAAGTAGCCATCAAATCGCCCAGTAACTGAATGCGATCAGCCGATATCCGTAATGAGATATTAAAATATAATGAGCTAGGCAACCCAATCGGCATCAGTTTAATTTGGCATCCAAAACCGATAACGCTGACCATTGAAGTTACATTGCGGGCTGCTAATATAAATGGGTATACTATGCCCCTATTTCTGCCCATAATGTGTTGCTAACAATAAGTTAGTGCCGGCTACCCGGTTTTATCTGGCTGACCAACGGGGTTGAGTGAATCCAGCACATTACTCAGCCCAGTTCCGCAATTTACATAATTAACCAACTTCCTAGCGACTTTCGCATCTACCTTGATATATCTCGGCGGAAATTTGTAAGTACCCTACGAACGTAATTTTGTGTCCTGTATTTGCCTGTGGAGTGGATTTGTCTTTTTTGGAGGGTAGGTAATTACTAATGTACCAACCTAATGTTGTTTGGATTCCTGCTTAGTGGTGGGCGGTAGTTTAATTTACCAAAATGTCACTTACACGTGGGTAGATAACGTGTTTTTACTACAGAGTGTATTCTCAAAAAAATACACAAGTAAAAGTAAATTATTGGGGTAATTTGGCACTTTGAGTCACAAATAATAAATACCTACGTAGATACATCATTTAGTACCTATTTATAATATTGTCTTTTTGTCCTACATGGTAACTAAGCGAAAAATATAGAGTAGGCAAGATAGACTGTAAGAACAAGCAAAGACATCTTGTATTATTTCATCCAAATCTTAATTCAAAAGAAACAAACAGAACAAGAAATGTAATAGAAATACGTTACCATTACACTTTAACAGCAAAAAGGTTCGTTCCTGTTGCGCACATTATTTATTTAAATCACTCGTAATGTCGGTGGTACTGCCTGATGTTCGAACAATTTATAGGCCTGTATCACGACGGTTTTATAAATCAGACGAGATTAGCAAATACTTGCGAGTTTATTGAAGAATTCTGTCGTTTTTGCTGAAGATTTTAGGGTAGGATTTGAGTGGAATTTTACAGTATTATCTTGAGCATCTTTTTCTGTTTGGTGATAATTTTATTAGGCTAGTTATGGTTATGATTCTGATGATCAGCACTACCTTCTTCCCGCTCATAGAACCTGAGCAACTGTGAAGTTTCTTATAATTACATCTTTAAAGTAGACATCTAAGCTTTGCTAAAAAAGACAAATCCGTCGCTTATTTGCCTTCTAAAGGCAAATCAGTATTGGAATTCCGTGATACACATCAAAAGAGACGCCTCTTTAAGGGAATAACAATTGAATTTAAGGATTCCAATCTAATTCATTCAGATCTCAATTTATAAATCAATTGAATTCTTTAATTGAATTATTGATCAATTACGTTGGAGTACCGAACCTACTTGATTTTAAATGAGAAATAAAAAAGTTTCAATTAAAAAGCCTCTCGGGTAATTATTCTTCTGTTTTCCGTTTTGCTGAAAATGTTTTAAAGGTTTTGTGTACGAAATGAATCTACAATGTTATTTTTAAAAATTCATATTATAATAATGGAACCTCATCATTTATTATCATGAAAATAAGGTTTCTTGGCTCAGTTTAAGTAAAAAGCTCTTATCATACTCGACATGACGAAATCATAAGATACTTCCGATAACAAGAAATCTACGGCATATTGCTAGCTTATTTCTAGGTAAATAAGGTACATTAAATCTCATCCTACATTTTATATTCAATCCCACACCAAAAAAATTATCCCAAAATGTCTATAACCTAATTTCCCATCAGGAAGCTTCACGTTAGTGCCATACCATGTGCCCCTAAATTCGCATCTACCCACTCATAGGTATACTCTGTGCCAGAAGCATTGACCACCATAATTTTTTGACACGGATTCGTTGTGATGGTCCTCATTCGAAATTCGAACCCTCTAATCGGTTTTTCGATCGATTTGTACTGACCCCTTGTAATGAAAAATTTAAAATTGGCACCCATTTTTCACTGAATAATTTTGTGTTTTCGGATTCTAAATGGAGAGAATTATGTACCTCAAACCTTTAATTTTTTTAAAGATTTAAGAAAACGAACGTTAGCTCTAAGAGCGTCTATTTTTAACGCCGCCTACTCCAGAAAGCTTTTATGGGAAGCCTTAAATATAAAGCTTTTAGGTATTAACTGTTATTTTTACTTTATTAATAGTTATGTAGTACATAGTATTTAGTACTTCTATTTTTGTAAGTTGTTAGAAGTTAGGGACCGTTTTGAGTAACGGTAGTGACTACCTTTGTCGATGCAATCGCACAAACATAGTTTAGGTTTCAGCCATGGAGTCATCTGTGGTTTCAGCTTATGCAGTTGCTGTGCATTATTTTGCAGATAACTGCTGTATTTTCTACGAAATAAAATAAAGGTATAATTTCCACTTACAAAAATAACTTACAAACGTAACCGCCAAAAGAGCACTGAGCCAGTCAACGAACAGATTTAACTGGCAAAAAGTTTATCAGGGATGGGCGGGACGGGCCCGTGTAGATTTCAGCACAAATGTCAAGCCATGCCTCTGCGGTCGCTCCCGCCGCAAAACACGGCTAAATGCCGCTCCTGTGGATCCCACTTTATACTGAGCGACGCACAGTATACGATTTGACTAATCTAGGTGGACAAAACTCAGTAACTAAAAAAATGCTTTGTTTGTTACATTTATAAGAATAATATGATAAAAAAGGCCTAATGGAATGTAAACAATATTATTTTAATCTTTTAACAAAATAAGTACATCTTTGTCTTGTCTCGATGTACTGTTTTCTTGGAAGTTTTCGTAATAGCGTGATGTAGGGGTCTGAAGATATCAGTAAATGCTTTATTAAATCATAATTGGTTCTGTATCTTGAGGTTTTCATTGTATGGCCTAATCTGGCCTTCCTAATTTCTTTATTCTTGGCTTCAGAAGCCTCTTCAGACATTTGGGCGTCTATGAACGAAAATGATAAATATATTATAATCGCAAAAAATCGCAAGTAATGAGTACTATGTCATCAAAGTATAATAAACACGTAATCTATTAAGACTATTATCACAGCTTGACTGCGTTTGACTACCAAGTATAACTCAAAGTCAAAATTAAGTAGAGGAAAAATTACGAAATCTTCAATGTATTTTTAAACAAACGGCACACATTCGTCAAAGTAGAATATTGATTATTTTAATATCTTAATATACAAATAATTATCTCTATTTGACGACTCCATGAAAAAAACTACACGAAGTTGCTCAAAACACAAAAAAAACATGTACACTCTTTAGCGTTAACGGTCACACTGAGCGGGTCGGCCGACTAGCTGCAGGGTTTGAGTACTTTCGCCCTTTGTTTTAACCAGTTTCGCGCGGTCTAGGGATAAGTTACTGTTATTGTCAGTTAAGTAATATATTCAAGGATGTAAGGAGATCAGTAAATCGTTATTTTAAGTATTATATTTAAATACCTATTGTCCAGCTAGATTGGTCAAATCGTATACTGTGCGACGTTTTGATATAAAACTAAAAACTTTGTTTGAGTGGTTGATGTTTCAGGAGTCACGAATATTTGTGGTTATAATTTAGTTATGCACTGGCATTAATTTTCTCACAGGAACTGTAAATTTTGCCGGGATAGAAGCTTATGTTACTCCTTATAGCATCAGCTATTTACCAGTGAAAACTCCGTCAAAATCGGCCCAACCGTTTCGCAGATTACCCGGCACAAACCGACGACGGACAGACAGACAAAAATGAAAAAAATGCGTATTTTTATATCTCCCTGGTAGCTGTTGCTTTAAATAAAAAACTTAAATACGTAAGTTTTAATACTAAGTAAAAAAAGTTAAATATATTATTGGACTAGCTTCTGCCAGCGGCTTCGCCCGCGTGAAAGTTGAAAATTATCCCGAGAAAAAGTATTTTATGTGCTATTCCTGACTATAATCTATCTCTGTGTCATATTTTATCCAGATCCGTCCAGCCGTTTGAGCTTGAAGAAGTAACAAACACACACTCCCAAACTTTCGCCTTTATTATATTAGTGTGATATATTGAAAATTCTCAAATATCAGCTTGCCGTGCTTGACTCGGTGGAACGCAGAGCTAAGAGACTAATTGGCGACGTCAAACTGGTGGATGCCAAGCTTCACAGCTTGGCTCATCGCCGTAAGGTTGCTTGCTTCTACACACTGTATTTTGGCGAGTGTGCTCATGAACTCCACGACCTCATCCCATCGGCCCCCTTCTACCATCGGACAACTAGACGCACTGCAAGTTACCATCCTCACCTAGTTGCTATTCCACCAATTCGCACCAAGCGTTTCCTAACATCCTTCATAATGCGCACAGCAAAAGAATGGAACTCACTGCCTGCGTCTGTGTTTCCGAACGCATACAACCCGAATCTCTTCAAAGTTAGAGTGAACAGGCTTCTTCTGGGTAAGCTCACTCCATCGTGGACTTTGTCTCTGTCACCTCTGACCTAGACTAGAGTCAAGAGCAAACCCATCACAAAAAAAAATAAAAAAAAATGCGGGCATGCACGTTTATTTTTTCCGTCGACATAATGAATAAATGTGAATTTAAATCCTTTACATCGTCTATCATGTTGAATTATTTCGGTTTAAAAGAGAAATAAAAAGATTAGGTACAGTTCAAATAAAAAAATAAAGATAAGACAAGCCTGACACAAGGCTTGTGTTGTTTAGAGTGATAAATGTGATAATGCATTTTGTAGGCTTTCTGTAATGGCCTTTTTCCAGAAAATTCTAAAAGGTATTTTTAAAGTAGGAAAACATCGCATCGTTTACCAATGCTGTGCTAAACACATTTTACAAGTATCTTCGAACATAAAAATGAATACGGTTTTAGACATGTAGGCTTTGTAGAAAACCACACATGCCTAGCTATTGTGTTAAAATGCACCGACATATTGCGCAAAAACCAACATGGCTTAACCCAAATTTTTTGTTTCGCGATAGTTGCCAGTGTTGCCACACATTCAACTCGTATCAAACACCAACTTTGTATTTTTTCCCACTGGTCACGCCAGCACCACTGACGCCCAAAGACAATGGGAATACGCCCCTTGAACAATAAATCATGCCATGATTAATGGAGTAAATAAGACGGGGGTTCACTTTGGTAATCATATCACTGTGTAAGTTGGCCGATACAAAAGAACGATGTTTCTTCAAAGGATAATTTAAATCGGAGTTTAAGCGATACAAAAGGGTTTACAAACTAGCTGTCAGACGCCTAACGAGTGAAAAAGCGAGTCGTGCCCGTCCTGTTTTGTGACTTGCGTCCATCCAATAGTGGCTATGATGAAAGTTTCACGTCATTCGGGTAAGCTTGTTGCAAAATCGGCAGATTGTAAAACTACATGGACAAAGGTTTTTTCTATTTGGCTTTGGCGCTTTTGTTTCTATGACTCGGTTTTGTTACAGATTTAGTTTCAAGTGGTATTTTATTTAGGTTTGTCTGTATAAATACAAAACTGCCGCAAAAATGAGTAGACCATGCAGGTTTGATAGCTGATAAGTAGGTACTTACTTTCTATCTAATAATGTCCATGCTGTCGTTTACATCGGCTTTTCGTTAGCCACGGTAAAAAACATCTTTATTGCCCGCATAAATAGATACTTTACGTAAAAACAAAATGATACGCGCTTTTTTTGCAGCGGTAAACTTAACTATATAACAATTTATTTTTCCTGAATGCCAATTTCGAAGCCGTTCTTTATTAATGTTCTGTCGACATTTCGCCCTGGTGGCCGTTGCTTTAAATTTAAATTCGCAAGTTTTAATACTAAATAAAAAAAGAGTTTAATATATTATTGGATATTGAAAATGCGGTAAAGCAATTTTTTTTTCTGTTTCGACAAAATAAATAAAAGGCATTTTAAATCCTTCACATCGTCTGTAGGAATGTTGAATTATTTCGGTTTAAAACAGAAATAGAAAAGATTAGGTACAGTTCGAAAAATAGATAACTGCCTATTTGAAAGTTATAGGTACATTCGGTAATCGTTGCAAAATAACTTACTAACTTTACTTGCTATAACTGAACAAGATAACCCACCGACTCACCGCTAACTTTTTCTAAGTATCCATTTAAAATGTTGCCATCAAGTAAAAACTCCGTTGGCTATGTGTTGCCTGTCCTTTTCTTTCCTCTAAGACAAACTTTCGTCCCGGGCGAGGAAGTGCGGTGTTTTATGCCCGTGTCAAATGTCCCGCCTATTTAGCTTTTGTTTTAAACTGCGAGATATATAGTTTTTCGCTGGTCTTATTTTCTACCTGTTGATGGTGGCTTTTAATTTATGTTTTAGTTTTGTATTTTCATGAATTTGGTAGCAATGCTTTTAGGGATTTTACAAATCCTGTATTGACACAGCTTTGACTTAACGAAGATACCTAAATAAAAATCGTAATTACCTAAAGTGTTGTAAATAATTGCAAATAATTCAACCTTCCAAGTTCTTTAAAATTGCTGAATCTTGTGCTACATGAACAATTGCAACCAACTTCAAAATATTAGGTATATCCAAGAAGCCTGTATCTAGGTACTGAGGTACTTACACTACTCACCTGTTTCTTCTGACGTGTGAACAACGCTAATACATAACGGAGTAGTGAAGTACTATTCTCCGTAGCAAATTGAAACGGATTACTAGTGATGTTCTTGAAAACGGATTACCTACTTGGTGCACGGAGCACAGCACTAACAATTTCTTGTATATCTTCCTTATACAGTTATGTATACTGGGTAACAAAGGAGAAGTAATTTCTTGAAACTAGTTGAGATTTAGACGGTGCACTTCGCACTTTCAGTTCGTAAGACTGATTGGGTAGTACCTACCTAGCAACCTAAAAGGCCTAGGTTCCAGGGTTAACGAGTACCATTCGAGTTTCGAACCTAACCTTCTTTCAAAAGCATATATCTTCCATCTTCCGCTTGGAATCAAGAATGATCTGAAGTCACACCATGTTAAGACAACCTATTATTAGTTAAACAAGAAACACTAAGCTAATATCACAAATCGTGACTAGGGTGTCAATGCTGCAATGATACTGCCGGCTGTACGTGGCGGCGGTGACAAACAGATCGGGAGGTGTCCGGATATTCCCAATTTCCGTGTTCCGTGGTGTCAACCTCACCGGATTTATGTCACAGTTGCGGGTAGACGGATGACGTCGAGGCGACCTGTTGGCCGAGGCTGCGAACTAAGAATATTCGCAAGCGTTGCGCTCTGTGGAATGGACGTGGGCTTAGCTATATGGCTCGGGTTTTAGGTATTGATTTATTTCTTGTATCTGTATTGAACTGAATTAAATCAAATTTATAAATTGGGTAAGAATGTTGGATACCTATTTTCAAAAAGGGATTACTGAAATATGAACGTCCTTACGAAGACAAAACAAGCTCCCACGTCGCGTCGTTTGAAACAATTCTGTTTTCACAAATGATTTAGATTCTATTTTTATTTGAAAAGCTAAATTGAAACATATCGGATTGAATCTGTGAACTGAACTTTTATATAAGTCCATAAACCGCCCATATTTTATATTCCATCTGCTTTTACAAATGCGAAAGGCCGGGAGCATTGTTTACTTTTAATATCAGCTGTGATATCACTCCATACAGGAGTGAGGCTGAGCGCCTAGTCCTGTTTATTGTATGTAGCATTAAACAAGAGATAACACAGAAGGTTAAAGCTTAAAGGAGTTCGGTAAGGGAGTACCCGGAAACAGGTTCTTGATAAGATTTGGCTTAATCCTCTTTTCGGAAACTGGATATACGATTCTTAAATTACTAAAAATGAGAATGGGCAGCATATAAATCAAAATCTACCCGACTTGATTGGCCTTTAGGACATCGGGACTAGCTTTTTTATAGGTTGTTACCCCTAATTTATTGTAGATATATAAAAATTTTAGGCTCTAGAGCCTTGAACATCGGCGCCGAGTTGCCCGTCTGTCGGTATTTTATCGGTTACATTTCGGGGAATGTGCGATGGAATTGCATGAACTAATTCCTCCTAGCCCGTTCCATCATAGGACAAGACGTACGGTGATGCGTCATCAGTACATGGTGGACATCCCACCCATACGCACCAAACGTTGTGGGAATACTTTGATTATGCTAAGGAGTGGAATTCCCTGCCGGAGTCTGTATTTCCTGATAGCTATAACCTGGGAGTCTTTAAGTCAAGAGTGAATAGGTTTCTGGTGCTGCATCGTCGACCACATCATCGCTTACCATCAGGTGAGATAGTGGTCAAGCGCGAGCTTATCAATAATAATAATAAAGTTTCCCCTAAAGTTCTGGACGAAAAATACAGTGTGTATTCTTTACTCGAAACCACAACGCTTGAGCAATATTTGTTACCGTTTGGTTCCAGTGCAAGAGCTTTTGTTTAGAACGGAAATTCTGGACTAATTCATTTACCGCATGCATGACCAAAAAGGTAATGGAATAACAAAATGATTGTGCACACCGAAGCGCGCCCACATTCATGTTTTCATAAATTGCACTCTGTTTGATACGATCCTTTAAATATTTAAAATCGAGTGGTAGGATTGGAAGCTGCCCTATTGAGATAAAAGTTTTTTTAGTGCTTAATCCGCAACACATGGTTACCATGGCTTTGGATTCGTTCTAAAACTTTGGAAGGATATATTTATACAAATATAACAAATTCGAAAAGTGCATATAACATTTTAACAGTTATTTTCGAGTAGAATTACGTAATTGTTAAAAACTGGCTTGCATCACCACGTAATCCTCAAAAAAACCTTTACACATTTTTTACACTTAAACCGTCCAAATAAATTAATTTCACAAGTACCCACATTTTACTCGCGTCTGGTTCATATTGTGATTTATACCATTCGGCAGATGGATGGGGCCCGCGTTGACCCCGCGACCCTCCGACATAAATTCTTACATTTAGCGGAGTGTCACAAAATGAAATAATGTGTCCTGCAATGGAATTATTTTGACAAGTTTCGTACGTTAGGTACATTGGGTTTGTTTGGTTGAATTTATCGTCGGGATGACGAGTTAAGTGCATTAGTGCAGGGATTAAATAAGGTTTTAATGGATTGAACTCCTGTAACGGTTTGGTTGCCTGGTTGTTGGTCTTGCTGCTGGGTAGCTAATAATATCTATCTAATTAAATGGAAAAATAATCTGTCAACTGGCAACATTCAGAAGTAGAAAACTTTGTCGGTAGATAGATAATTTAATGTTTACTTTACCAAAACAGCAACACACAAAACCTTTTCTCCTACATTAATACGCACCCTTACCGAATTACACTTGAAATAAGCCGAGTCATCGTATTTAAACAGCTGTTATGATTTGTGTCAGTTAACACCGTGTCTGACTGTGTTGTAGGTATGCCATTGTTCGCTATGACAGCTGACTGTGCAAAATGACAGCAGGAATACGCCGCTGTGTGCACACCACAAAAGGTGTAATAATGACATTGTATGTTATATTGTTAAGAACTCTGGTTGTGCCGTCTTTAGCTTAACACACGGTGAATAGAATGTTAAGCTTTTTATAGAATGATTTATTTTGAAATGTTAGCTAACATGCTTTCTTCGAATAACGTAAGCACAAGAATAAAGTAACATAGGTATTTCAAAAAGTTGTTCCGTTTTCCAGTAGGTTGGCAATTCTTATTAACTAATGTTATGACAAAAAATGAATGTACAAATAATTTAATGTCAAAAATGAAAAGCTTTTAAATTATTACAAGATATGGACATAACTTTGCCTAGTTAAGATCGGAAAATAATACCTAGTCATATTGATTTATCGTTCATAAAAAAATCTACCTATATATTTCTCAATAAGCTGCAATAATAACTGTAAGTAATAAATAATTATTTTAATTAAAACCTGTGACAAGTATTTGTGTTACCTAACAGTAGCCTGCGGCTGGTCGTCTATTCTTGACTCCAACTTTTCTCTGTCCGCCGCGAGATTTTGTGATTTCTGAAAAATTCGCTGATTTAGAAGACGTTCTAAATTTGAAATTTATGACTGAATTTTGAATGATTTACTTAGTTATTAAAATGTTATTTTTTTTGTCTAATTTCCTTTTATTCTGCCTACCACATAATTTCTGCGTGAATCGAAAATAAGACACTAAAATGTAATTTAGAACCCAGGGGTTAAACAAAAACACCAAAACCAATTGCTGTCAATTCATAAAAAGATAAGGGAGTACTCCAGCCATTTGCATTGTGTTGTAAACATAACATACGAAATAATTACATTTGCAAATCAAATGTCGATGCCAGGAAACAATTACTCAAGTTATTACAAGTCGCGCCCGCCATTGCTAAATGTTCGTTACATTAGCTAGTGCTGCCAATAATAAATATGACTAGATAATAAAACTAAATGAATTACCCAGTAATACGGCTATTACTGGGTTATTCATTGAATTGATTAATTAAATTATGAAGTATAAACATACATGTTTTTATATATACCTAATAATACACCAATTCAGTTTTGCGGCAATATTTTTAAATGTTATTTAAATACCAAATTAATTGGATAAGTGACGGATTAACCTCTAAACAATAATCTAGTTAAAAAATAGATTACCTACTTAGAATTGAAGTATATTTCTAATTGTCGCTTGGCAACCCTAAGCCCCCGTCATTTGTGATCGTTGACTACGCGTAATTAGTGTAATTGACGTTAGAAGGATCATACGCAGTGAAACCTAATGCGTAACTACCTACATACCTGTGTATAGATTAATGTGGGTAAATTGTGGTTATAATTACCCAACCACAATGTTTGGATCGTATGTTTCTCGAATTAGAGGGTAATCTTGATTTCCTGCGCAGAAATTTGTGTCTTCCACAGTAAAACCGCTGAGGTTTTTTAATGATTGTGATCTTAAAGACATCTCAAAGATGCTATAAGGGTAGAGGAAGAATTGAGGCATGAATTGTGTGACAGATGACATAACCAAACGAGATGATGATGAGATAACGGCGAATAGAGTGTATGGAGAAAGAAGACATTCTGCGCCGACCCCAAATAAATTGGGATAAGGTCAAGAGGATGATGAAGGACATTCAAAAGACATGTTAGACAGAAAGAAGTATTATACAAAGGAAACAATAATCTTAGATGATTAACACGTTCACTGCCGTAATTACTGAAATATTTAAAAACCCATTGTGTCTCGCGCGAGCCGAGTCCTTGGCAGCACACGTGCTAAACACTCAGACCGAAACTAATTATCTTTTGGCTTTATAATTATGTATTTCTTCGAAAATTATTCATAACAATGTTCTTAGAATGTTATATCATAGAATCTTGGTTAATGTGAAAAGAAAACGTATCTCGTGTTTACATTAAATTACTACGCTCATCTCTAGAATAAAGCAGAGTTTCCTAGTCTATTTAGTAAAAAATATATGCTAATAACTTTACAAAGGTAGGCGGACATTCTTGTCTTTTAATTAGGCTCTGTATTCTGTGTTTATCTTACATTATATCCGGTCATCGCATTAAAAATAAAAAAATATAAATTGTCTTTGTAATTTTCTAGTCTGTTGACAGTTTCAACTTTATGTTTAATTAATCTTATCGCGAAATCCGTGTTACATGTCCACTAATTACGTTGAATAGTTTGTGTTGAAACAACTTCATTTAACGAAGTGAGTGACGTAAACTAAAAGGACTACATTTTAGTTGGCGTAAACTAAAAGTAAAGCTGTGTAAAAGATTAATTTTGTTTTAATAACTACGATGACATTCTTAGATTTAGTCATTAGCTTTGCATTCTTCTGGTTTAGATGTGTATATTTAATAGGGCATAGTAGTCAATCTGCCAAGCCTTTTCCCAATTATAATGTGTTAGGGGTCCAATCCAACAGCATGCAGCTAGCACCAGTATTTTATAATGTGTTCGGGTTCCAGTCCAACAGCATACAGCTAGTACCAGTATTTTATAATGTGTTCGGGTTCCAATCCAACAGTATGCAGCTAGCACCAGTATTTTATAATGTGTTCGGGTTCCAATCCAACAGCATGCAGCTAGCACCAGTATTTTATAATGTGTTCGGGTTCCAGTCCAACAGCATGCAGCTAGCACCAGTATTTTATAATGTGTTCGGGTTCCAATCCAACAGCATGCAGCTAGCACCAGTATTTTATAATGTGTTCGGGTTCCAGTCCAACAGCATGCAGCTAGCACCAGAATTTTACACGAAGCGACTGCGTATCTGACCTCACAACCCAGTAACTGTCTAACACGAAATTAGTAGGACTTAGTAGTGCTATGCTTTGGAACCTTACCGTAAAACTAAGTAGAACACAGCTTAAAGTGTCAATCATACCTACATAACACCATACTGTCAGTGGAATACAGCTTATTTCAAGCAAATGTAATCTTGTTTCCAGCATAAGGTTTTAACAGGATAGTTCTACTAAACCGGTTACACTCTTACGGCCGGTTTCTGAACTGAGTATTTTGAGTTGAGAATGTGTCAAACCTTACTTTCATGCCTAAGTTTGACAAGTTTTCAGGTCAAAGTAGAGTTTAACAAAATAATACTCAACTTCAAATTATTAATTCTGAAATCGGAGGTAAATGACACAGACAACTTCATTGTAATACAATTGACGTACACAGGGCAATCCAATAAAAGGTGTTAATAGCAATTTATAATGCTTCCTTTAGGACCGGTCGTGGAATATGGCACAAACATCTGTTGTAAGGGCTTGATTTTAGAGAGGATGGGTCAAAACGTTTCTCTCGGCAAATGCTTTTAAAGTAACGTTGTACACTATCTAAAAATTTTGATATACCTACTTACGATTGCGGACATAACAACCTAATTATCCTACATACCTACGAGTATGTACTTATGTAAAAAAGAGCAATTCCATGGCAAACATATCTAAGAATTCTTGATGGTAACTCAGTTGTTTATAAATCCAAAATATATTCATGAGTGCCTCTTGGAATACCATTAGTTATGTTCTGGTTTTATTCCATTCGTAGTTCATGAAGACTCATTATAAGGACAGCGGTAAAGGTTGTTGCTGGGTAGTGATAGAATAATAACATACTACACATTTTTTTTTTTTTTTTATAAAAAAATAAATAAATAAATACATATTTTTTCAATCAATCTGCTTGGTCCGCAAAATTTTGTGAGTGAAATAATTTTGGTTTCATGTACCTACGTTTTACAAATAATGTCAAAGAGATAACCAAGATAACTATCTAGTGATAATAATTATTTGTTTAACCATTAATGCACACACACATATACAGACAAGAAGGAGGAACAAAACAATAATAATTAATTATATCTTCGCAAATATTTCATTAGAACCTATTGTATAAGTATATTTTTTGTTTTATGTAACCTTTAAAAAAAAAATCGACGAAATAACGAACTAAATAGCAAAAAAAAATATAATATTTTATTTTTTTGTTAAAAAGATTTTTTCCGCTTTTTAGTTTACTTAATTCCAACAAACTCGGTTCATAATTGTAAATTCAGTAGATAAATTACAATAAGTCCTTTTTATCTTACCTTTAGGAGTGGATATTATTTTTTTAATTTTAAATGTGACCAACTTTGAGCTACTAATACTCTTTCCAGTAAACATTTTTTTTTGATATCGGACCACTATAAAAAGTGTTGCGCGGTCATAAATAAAAATATTACATGTCGAATTGAAAACCTCCTCTTTTTTTTTCGTCGGCTTAAAAATCAGCGCCATGTGAGCTTTTGTTCAACTATACATTATCTCCTCAAATGTTTGGTAAATGAAAACTGGCAACATTTTAACGTTACGAGTTCATAGATAATGTTGCTATAACTACTTACCTTCTTAGTACATATCCTAGCGCTAATAGCTTCAATGTTGAAGACTGAGTAATCCATTATTGTCAATCAATTTGATTGCTACCTTAGTAAAATAGTGGTGCTCCATTCGATCAATTCGATTAGTGTAATGGCGAGTTATCTGTGGATTAATCGTTATTGTCCTACCTTTCATGCTTAAAACTTTATTACTTTCAAGCACTTTTGTTTCTTACTGGCACCGGTGTTTATGAATTATTTCTGCCGTTTAGGTATATTTTCCTTGATTAACCCCGTGAGTTTCCGAAATGTGGATCCAAGCGAGATACGATGCGTTTTTAATTGTTTCGGTAATTAATGCATTCAACCGGTTAAAATTCAAATAACAATTTTGAACATAAACATGACCGAATTTGTTTGGTCAAATAAAATTTCAAAGGCTTTAAATCAATTAACCCACCTGGGGGGTGACCATAAGCTCTTAGAGCGGTATCAATTTGAGATCGAATAAGGGACAGATGTATATATGACTTGTATACATCTGTCACTTACTCGATCTCAAATTGATACCGCTCTAAGAGCTTATGGTCACCCCCCTGCACTTGGTATAAAACTATATAATGATGGCGTTATAAAACATTAAGTGCACAGGGTTGATTGGCCCTAAAGCATTGTCTAAATAATGTATTATTAGCCTTGTTACTTACTAGGGGCAGATTATAGAACTAGATACTAATAATATTTCATTAAAAATGGATTTAAAAAAATACCATCGCTTTTTTAAATATACTGTTACTGATATGGGCGCCATTTTGCGTTATTGTTTAATTTTCATTTTGCCTAGAAAAAGGCCTTGATAGGTAGGTGTATTTTTTATCCAAATTAGGATTAGGTTACCATAAGTACCTTTTTAAGTTTAAGTAACTCCGAGGTTTCGTACGTAACGTATTTGAAGCAACATATTCTAAAAGGAAAATGGAGTTTATCGACTCAATTTGACACAACCGTCGCTAACGAGTAATCACAAGCGTCACTAAAACCCACAAGACAGACCAATTGACAGATTTCGAGACTCGTTAACACAAAGACGGAATAAGTCATTGACGCCTAAAACTAGGTCAAATAAGGCATAGTGACGTCATCGGCCTCCCTCGTCACGTTCCAACTAGAGTCCTAGTCGGCTTCCGATATCATTGCTTCAAGCACAAGCACATCGTTACGGACCGGTCGACTTCTGTTTATCGTCTATA
Source organism: Orthosia incerta (assembly GCA_948252205.1). Taxonomy (NCBI): domain Eukaryota; kingdom Metazoa; phylum Arthropoda; class Insecta; order Lepidoptera; family Noctuidae; genus Orthosia; species Orthosia incerta. The sequence goes on from OX411760.1 coordinate 7,742,660, forward strand.
CCGCGAGATAAACGTGACCGATTTTTTGACGAACTGCAAAAATGATTTCGGATTTGATGGACACTTCTAGAACCAACAAAAAGTTCAGTGTTGCTTCTTGAATTGTCTATAAGGAATATAGAAGATTTTTTTTTTCTGTCTTCTCGCAATAAACCAATTGTGTGTAAGATTCTTCGATTAAATAAAACTGCCTGCTTTCAAAATATCACTGATCCACTAGAATAGGTACTTTTTAATCGACACAACTCCATAGATTTTTGAAAGCATGTTCGATTCTCTTTGCGTAATAATTTTGCAGACATTTCTCAGTTCCTCATTTACCTACTTCCAATAGTGCTTACTTCTATCGTTACGTCATAGTGGTTTTAGTTCAATCTGGGAGTACAATACTTGGACGATAGAGGCATAATAGTACATTATGTTACAAGTGTGCAATGTTGGTGATTACCGCTGAGGCGCCATTGAGACCCGAGCCGTAGGTGAGGGTCTTAAGAGAGCCGAGGACGGTAATCATCAATACACACGTGTATCATACGACGTTTTTCAACACACTTGTGAAGAAAATAATACTAAAAAATCATTTTCAACAGTAAAAACGAATTGTGATTTTTTTTTCACAATAGCGGGCAAAATTAATCAGTTTTCCTATGCGCGCGCATTTAACAATGGCGATCGGCCATAGACAAAAGAATGAGGTTTCTTTTTTTGGTCACAGTTTGATAACAGGTATCTTTATGTGCCTAATTGCGGTGGAATTAGAGCTACTTTATGAGCAAGTGTGTTGAAAAATAATTATTTGACAATACCGTTTGTTTTGTACAACATGTAGCTTGCGGATTGGCGAGCACCATTTATTATGAAATTCTGTTGTTTCGAAATATGAATTAGTAGTAAGTATGGTAATTCTTGTTGTTCAAAGTATTGCCCGATGTTCAGGATAATAAAATAAAAGATAGCTGAATATGAGGAAGTTATTTAAACGTGCTGTTAAATAAAACAATATTTCAGCGCAATATTTTCAAAAATTCTGGGTGTATCTCTGCGTAATCCTTCGGTTAATACTGTCGTGATGATATGTGTGTACCTACCTTTTTTCTTAGGTGAGGCCTCTCGATGGATACGTTAATTTTTTAAGACGACAACTAACGCCAACGACCTTGAGGGAACAAAACGCGCACTCGTTTCACACCCGCGCGGCCCAAATATTAGTAGATTTTTGTACTTTCCTTATTATTCTATGACTTTAAAAAAAAGCCTCAGTTCAAAATGTAGATAATTAAATTATCTTTGAGATGGTGTTGATTTCATTAAACTACGCCCAGCGGTTTTGGTGTGATTTTCGTGTTTTTGTCCGTTTTAGACGTAACTTTACAAATTAATTACACTATGTTATACAAATAAAAATCTAAATTTGCTTAGATCAAATTATTAAAAAAATAGTCTAATATAACATATATTTTTTTCAAAGAATTACGACTAGCCATTAAGACGTGATTCTCTTTTTAAAATCAGCTACTCAAGGGACTCGGCGTCTTAATGCTGAGTAGGTGCAGATGTAGTCCTCTGAATAAGTAAACCCAAACGATATCAAAATTGTAATATATACGTCTGTCACACTATTTAACAGAGTAGCTTAAACGCTAATTCGCACTCCCAAAATCAAAATACTTTCAAATACAGTGTCATATCCAAAAAGTTACGGAAATATGTCGGAGCAAAAGTTACGGGTTCGAGGAAGAGTTTCAGGAAATTTTCACATTGAAATTCACATTAAAAGTTAATAACGAACGTAACTTTCGTCTATGATTGGATTATGTTAAGTCAGCGTACAGCCTAACGAGGCTGAGATTGTTATCAGCATAATCATTTGAGATGGAAAGACGAGAGGAATCACAATATTTGGTGGATTTGAGTATGGATATTATTTTGTTCTTGTTTAATTTGGAATGATGCATGATGATGAACATGCCCTATATTATACACAACCTACACCTTATTATGTACATGCCCTAGATTACAAGATACAATATATACGACGATATCTAATATACGACATCTAATATTGCAGTCGAATCTTAGGCTAATATACTTTACGATAAATCTAAGGTTCAAAGAAAAATAAACTTTTATAATCTTGGTAAAGGCTTTTTGGCGCCCAACAGGGACAAAATCGTTGCAGGATTGGCGCCCAACAAAGATGATCTATTTTATAATGATTTTTACATTAGAAAACTTTTCGATCACCATTAACACTAGTCTGCCGTCAGAATTTCGCCTCAAAAAATGTATAAAAAATTAACGCAATATCCGCTATATTTCCACCATATTATTAATAATTTTCCAGATCTCGCCGTCTAATTTGACTTCTCGATTCGAATTTCAAAATTCAGTGTATGTAGGAAAACTCATATAGAATGCATAAACGTTGTGAACCGACTTCATAAGCAGCTGATTTAAAATTATAATATATGAGAGGCACCCGCGGTGGTTGTTACGGTTCCGTTATAATTTGAAAACGATAACAAAACCCTGATACATGACAATAATTTGTATGCAAATGTTTGACATGGTTTGGATTTTCGATGGTAATGTTGACCTGATGACGTCAGAGCGTTTGATACGGGAGATCAAGGAGTTGGGTTGGATCAAAATTATTTTTTTTGGATACGAAGCTGAGCCGGTGTTTTAAGATGTGTGTGCTTTTGATTTGAATATGTATGATTGAATCTTCTTCTTCTTTTCGAGTCGATGGGAAACTCTTGATAATTTTTGGGCCCAGTAGGTGGCCACCCCGATTACGGCGTCAGATGGTAAACTCTATGATTGAATAGAAATTACCCTTAACCTAGGTAGGTAGGTTAGTACCCATTTCAATTTAGAAAATCTATTACAGACATCATAAAATTTTGCATTCATTTTGAAATTAATACGAGACAGTCTGTTAGGTTCTAACTTTATCGACGCCTTCATTAAGAAAGGTAATGATTGCGTTGCGTAATTTCTAAGAAATGTTATCAAAAGGGCTTTGAATTTATTCAAAATGACTAAAATCAGCATTTTTCAGATGTCAAAATTCACAATAGACAGCGCCCAAAACGCCCACCCTTCTCTAGACAGACATTGTTCCTAAAGTCAACAAAAAATGAATTATTATAGTCTAGAAAAATCTACCTCTTAGTTCAACTTCCAGTTGAAAATTTTCCTATAAAAGCGAAGGAAATGACAAAAAATGTACTGCCGAGTATTTCGGACTTAAATTATAAACTGTTCTACATTAACGAAGCCACTGAAAAACGATTCAAATGAATGCTACCAACGTGCGTCATGAAAGAAGATTCGAGTTTACGTGAATTGGGTAATATAATATCGGGATTTTTGATACGGTACTAACAAGGTTTGCGAAACCACGGAAATGCTAAATTGGGACTAAAGTTCTCGACTTACTCGAACTCGTAGTATAACGGAAAATTATGTTATATTTAACTTCATTACTCGGGTTCATCTCAGCAAAATATCTAGTTTCAGAGTACATATTGTCTGAAGTATCAGGGATGTTGTAGAGTTTGAATTTTTCGAGAAGTCGCCCTCGGGCCAGGTATGATAATTTCTGTTATTGTGTACTTTGGAAACTTTGTGATGTTGGCACGCGTAGGTATCTAGAGCTTTAACAAAAAAAATGTGTATCAGACACCATCATTTTGATAAATCAAAATTATCAAGTAGGCATCCAATAGTAATAATTGCGGTTAAAAAGAAAGCAGGAAGCGACCGTTATTTGTTTGACTAAATATTCTAGACATAATTCCAAAATTATGTATGACGATGGCGCTAAGTCCATATATGACCAAATATAAGGGCAAGTAATCAATCAAACGTTTTTGTAATTTCTTAATAAAGGTATCGATCAAAACAGAGGTTCATAAATTAATGTATTTTTCTCTGACGTTCAAAAGGAAGAAATAAATTATTACTTTCCTTATTAGAATATTGCGACTAATTAACATTATAATATTTGACACCAAATGGACCGTTTTATTTCGATCAATGTGTTACAACACTAAATAAACAATTTGGGCCTTCAAAAGGCAATGTTCTTTCATATAGCACAAAGAAAAAGGGCCAGAAGCATTATCTTCGATCTGAAGAATCAACCTTTTTATTTTTTACACCGACGTCTTTCTACCCTGCAGGCCAGCAATTAATTGACAACCTCCACTGACCTTTAATAAGCCATCCATGCCAATACTTAGTATGAGAGTGACACTGACAATAGAATCTATCAAAGCCTACCCAGGGACGGCAAACAGCCCCAGGCTCGGATAAAAGGCCTTTCACTTAAGAGAAACGTGCGTGTAGCTTTCATCTATGATACAGTGAATGTTATTTTGATCTACATAAACTTAGGTATATATTTCTGATGTTATTATGTCTGTTTCTATGGGGTAATCTACTCTGAGTGCTATGTTGTTTTTATGTGGATGGACGGTACTTGTAACGACACGTGTGACGGGTAGTCTTATCATTTGTGTGCGCTAAAAGGATCTCTTGTTTTCGAGGGTAGTTGTGATTTTTTAATTATATTTCGTTTTTTTTATTAAGTGGATTTTCTGTTAAAGCAAGAACTTTATAGTTAACTAAAAAGTTGTGTAACAGTATCTACTAGAGAAGTCCAATTTCAGTTTTGAGATTAATTAATTTTCCTTTTTTGTGTTAGTTTAGCCTGACCTAGGTCAATGCTGCTCGAAACATGAAAACTTTTAAATTCTATCTTAATTTTAATTATTAATATACGAAGAAACTGAGTAAAATAAGTTTACCTTTTGAAAATACTGAAAGTTCCCTTTTAAATATAATTTGAAAATAAATTATTTTGTGATTTACGTAAATCCTTTTGAGTGTTCCTAAAATATCTAAATGAGTACTCGCACCTAGTGTTATCATTATCAAAGAGGTTTATTCTGTTTATATTTCTCTTTAAGTATCATGAAATTCGTTTAATGGTTATTTTTAATGAAATCTAGAATGAACTACATCTTCTTGTCTTTGTCTCAGTTTTCTTTTGATTATATATACTCCTACGGTAAAATATTACATACTTTTGCTTGCTTCATTAAAATAACTAAATAATATTCCGATGTTCATATCATTTATACATGTATAGAAAAAATCTGATTTTTGTTATGCCTGAAAACATCTCACGATTATATCATTAATTGAGTTGGTAATTTTATTATTTGGTATTGATAGGCTCACGTTTGACAACTATCTCATCTGATGGTAAGCGATGACGTGGTCGACGGTGAAGCACGCTTGCCTAGTAGTACCTATTTAATCTTGTCTTGAAGACCCCTAGGTTGTAGCTATAAGTAAGCACAGACTCCCTTAGTCGACTCGACTCCAGACTTAGAATTCTACTCCTTAGAAGGCTAAAGAGTAGAATTGCTACCGGAGTCTGTTAAACTTCAATTAAAACATAACCTATTCTAAATCTATACTAGTTAATAAAGCAGGTCTCCAATAAGCCTAAAAAATACTCCAATCTAAAGTCAAGCCCAGACAATATCACCGTAATATCCCACGGTAACTGAAAACCCAGCAAAATTGTTATTAATTTTTAAAACTTCCCATAAATCTATCTAGCGGTTAGCGAGAGTAAACAGTACTCGACGAAAACACCGCAACGCATAAACCATTAGCCTACCCATTAAAATTATGTAGGGATCACAGTCATCATTGTATAATTTTATGAGCGGCAACAAGCTTCGCACAGTCAACAATGAAAAATATTTATCTGATTTATTTATTATTGTAAGTATTCGGGTGAGGATGGGAGATACTGGATAGGGATGCCAAATACTTGGCTTTGTAAGAATAAGTAATTAAGTACCTAAAGTTTGGATGGTTTTTGACGATGGAATTTGTCGCTCGACTTGCTGAGTTTTGACGATCAGCAAATCTGTCAGCTTCTTAAAGCTTCAACGTACCTATTAACCTACCTACTCTAAATTTTGTCTGATCATAGATACATATCGTAGTGAAAATCTAATCTGCGGGTAGGTAACTTAAAGTTATCGACGATTTATTTGATCTATTCGAATCAAAAAAAAAAAAAAAAAACAAATCTTTAAACTGTAAAACAAAATTACAATCATCAACTTGGATTAAAAAAAAGGCTGATCAAATACAATAAAATAAAAATGCCACCCTTCAGTCGTACTAATTAAAACTTTTCATTAAAACTACACCAACAATTAACTTTTTATCAACACCTAAGGGTTCACACCACATAAAGTAGCAGTAGCAGCCCTGCAGGTACTAAACAGGGCCCGCGCCCTCGCGACTCGAACTGATAACGCACGGTTCGACGCGCACCTGCGAATCTCTGGAGGTGGCTTTATTTTAATACTTATAAATGTCCGCCATCTTTTTATAATGACGCGGCATTTTAACGTAGAGCCAGAGTTATGAGACCGCGAGTCATTCGGTGATGGCGCCAGAAATATTTTAAGGAAAGGGTTGATTTATAAATGATGATTAACTTATTTAGGAGACAAAGGACCTCGGGGAATAAATCAAATTTGTAATATAAGAGAAGAGATTATTTACATAATATCTATAAAGAAATACAATTATCTACCTAATGTACCCTACCTTCATGGGAAAAAGAGGTGAGTATGTGGTTAATAGGTACTGAAAGGAATCTACAATCCTTCCAATACTAGTGACTGGTTGGATCTAACATAAAGTGTCATGCAGGTATTTAGAATGTACTGATTGACATCGAAGGCGTTAGGCGGAATATATATAAAACTAATGCGATAGCTAAAACCTTGGGGTCTTTAAGTCAAGAGTGAATAGGTAACTTCCAGGCAAACGTGCTTCACCGTAGGCCACATCATCGCTTACCATCAGGCGAGATAGTGGTCAAACGCGAGCCCATAGATTATATATAAAAAAATACAGTATAAATATAGCGTATTATTTGTGTAGCGTTTTTTAGCGTATTTTGATATGATGACAGATCAGACACAGTGATCTGTTACTCAAGAGCAAGTTCATTATTGATTTATGAAGAGCTCTTTACAAGAGCAAAATATCCTTGACAACTCATATTAAAAGCCGACAGCTACTCCACTGCGCCAATAAGCTCGTCATTTATTCACGCTATTTATAACCCAAGCCCCTCACGACATATATCATGTCGGTAACATAATAAAAAAAGCAGTACATTTAGGGACGACTTCCGAAAGTCCATCTAATGTTGTGACGTGCTGAATATTTAAAACCGACCGCGAGAATTCTTTACGAGTTGCCAGTTGCCACCAACTTTTGGTCACTGGGCTGTTTATGTAATCAAATCAAATAATTTATTTAATAGAGAACTATCGCTTCCTTAAGTAGGAAAAGTGTCTGTATTATTTAATGTTGGCGTCAGTTTGATGTGAAATAGGTTAAATAAAGACAGTTAAATACCGTCGGGGTCCCTTGGGAGTACTAAAGGCGACTGACCAAATATGTCAAAAGAATGGGTAGCATTATATAAATGTTGATGCACTAATGCCATTCAACGATCACCATTTTTTTTTGTTTCACTTTAAAGTCTGTACAATCTAATCTAAGCTGTAGATGACTTCCACTGTGAATTGTTGGCAGTCGTATGAACTGTTATACATCATATACGCCATATGACGAACTATTGATTTCGATCACTGTGCATAGCTGTTTGAGGTTATAGGGCAGTTGAAATTTTCACTAATACCAAAGATAACACGATTATTTCATGCAGACGTTAAGAAAAACATAGAGCTCTAATTACCCATGCGGCTAGTGTTGTGACCATTCTGCCGGATGCCGGACGTCCGATCTAAACTTATGCCGGATACGGACATGCGGTTAAATATACGGTTTAATTATTCATCTTGCAACAACATCATGAGGTGGCAACAAACTAACGGTTCTAATTTGAATTTGTGTTGTTTTGTCAACAAATGCCAGACCAATTTATATTTGAAACGAAATATTGAATGAGTAGGGTTTAACACCATTGGTGTAGGTATCAGGATGACTCAACAAATACGTATCTGCTAAATACTTAACTTGTATATCAAAAGAAAAGACTAAAATCTCTCAAAAGACCTTTACTATAGGTAGATATTTTTTTCAAGAATCTATAATTATTAACTAGTTTTATGCGAATACCTGCATTATAAACAGTCTTTCAGCTCACTTTTTTTTGTCAAAAATAATTAGTCAAGTTATACCTAGCTGTTCCCCGCGGCATCGCTCCCGTGGGCCACCCTACAGGACCCGTTTTCGGGATAAAAAATAGCCTATGTCATTCAGGAAAAATGTAGCTATCTAATGGTGAAAGATTTTTTTTAATCGGTCCAGTAGTTTCGGAGCCTATTCGGTACAAACAAACAAACAAAATAATCTTTCCTCTTTATAATATTGGTATAGACTAGCTGTTTCCCGCGACTTCGTCTGCGTAGCATCACATCATCAGCCTATAAATGTTCCCACTGCTGGGACACAGGCCTCCTCTCTGTGAGAGGGAATGGGCCATAATCCACCACGCGGGCCCGCGTGCGGGTTGGTTCTGCGTAGCATTAGTATTTTGAATAGCCTATTTTTTTATTCGCGCCATTATATTATAGGTGTGCGGGCCGCCTTACTTGAGAAATTATTAATTAGATCACCATATAAACTTTTCGCCCCCTGTCCACCCCCTAAAGTGTGATTGCCAGGATATAAACTATCCTATGTCCTTTCCAGAGTCTCAAACTATCTCCATACAAATTGCATCTAATTCGGTTCAGCGGTTTAAGCGTGAAAAGGTAACAGACAAACAGACAGAGTTACTTTCGCATTTATAATAATATTAGTACGGATAATTGTATAAATTACTATTTGTCGAATTCGATGAGATTCTTATATCTTAAGTAAATCTCATCGAAATCTTTACAAACTAATTATTCAGCATCAAAATTGTCTCCAAGGTACAATCTTCTTAGTTCAACGACACATAATTTACCAATGAGTTTGCTCTAAATACGACCACTATCGGTATTTACGGGAACACCGCCATTTTATAGCGCCCTACGGCTGTAGTAGTGCTGCCAAGCGATCGGCAATCGCCGGAATGTCCATACTTATGGGATTGTTAATGAGTTTTGTGGCTGTGGTATAATTTGGGATTTAATTGTTGTTATTGTGTGTTATTTGTATGGGTATTTTAAGGATCAATATTTGTTTAAGTTGAATGTGCTGTGGCACTAACTGACATAATTTTGTACCATACTGCTTAAGTATAGGGTACGAGATAAGTAATACTCGTAGAACAATTTATATAACTCCAACAATTCTTGATTGAATTTTGAAATGTAAAACCATTTTAATTGTTTAATATTGGCTTAAATCTACAACTTTTTTTTCCTAAATTGCCATTGCGTCGTCTCGTTTTAAAAGACCCATTTAAACTCTCGATTGTACGAATGCAGTTACAAAAACGCGTTAGTCGCATGGCTTGTGTCAGTTGCAAATAAAAAGTTTTCCCAATAGGCGTTGGACGATTCGGTATTACCAGCAACAAAAATACTACTATTGGTATAGAGTTTAGGATACCAGTTGTAACGTTCCCACTCCCACTACTGTTATTGATAAAAAAGTTAGTGGCAAACTGGACAATCTATGAAAACATTTGGAATAGTCGACAATTTTTTTTAGTCGCTAGTTATTGATTCTGACCAATCGAAATCACTGTTATTTTATTCATGTTTTTGTGCAAAAATTCTAAAAAATTATAACTATTTTACAACTTACTTTTTTGTTCATATTCTGACGTACATTTTTATTTACTGCGGCCAATTAAACCCACTATTTCATTTCTATTTTAATGTTACGTTTTTGCAATAAAAATATGGTGTTTTGTTTTTGTAGTTAGATACTTATATACCATAAGTACTAAAATAATATTCTCATTAAATAATAATTATGAGGGGCCACCCTACTATTATCTGTCTATGCTTACATTTAATTTCCGAAGCAAACTTTGCGTTGAATTTGAAGGCTTCTAAATTTTTCGTGGATCCGCGATAGGTCCGCTAATTTGTTTTTTAATATCCATTATCTGCGGAGGGCTCTTTTCAACAAATAAAGGTATTAAAATCAACAAATTTCTTTACTGGGCAATAAATTTTGATAACGATAGCATCAATATTGTTTTACGGCGTTTTCTTTTTGTTTTTAATAGTCTTTATGACTTTAAATAGTATCAACTGGTACCTAATTTTCTTACTGTAGGGTTTTTATGACGTTGAAAAGTTGAAAGTGTTAGATTGCCCTGTGCGATAACACCGGCCTTTGTACGATTGCTATTAAAAATGTTTGTCTCCTGTGTGTGTTTTTTTTCATAATAGCCAAGAGACTCGATGAACACCTGAGGAGTCTCTATCACCTCTCGTTGTATAATCACCTCTCGTTGTGCAGTAAGATCAAGTGCTTCATCCAGAAAGCGGTACTCCTGGACACGGTGCGTATCGTTAGGAGGTTCTTCTCTCAGAAGTTTGGTTTAGTGAATGTGTGAACATTGTAGGCCGTTTAGATATCTAGATGCTTGTTAACATTTGTTAACTTTTTATCTCGTTTTACTTTTTTTTATATTTTTACTTCTACGTAGTCCCCCCCCCCCATATCTAAGTACTTATGCTGTAACATGGAAATATTGTAAAACCAAACCATTTTTATAAAAGAGTAACCGTGGAGTTTCTTGCCGGTTCTTCTCCATAGGAAACGACTAACCCGAACCGTGCACCTTTTGTCGACGTTTTATAAGTGCTCATGCAGGCCTATGTAAAATAAAAATATTGGTTTTGATTTTGAAGCCCTGATCACCGGTAGCTACCGGTGGGCTACTATTTTTATATTTTTAAATGTTTTTCTTATTTTTTTAGACTAATATTTAAAAATATAACAAATAATGTGTATGAAATGAATAAGTGAAATAATAAAAGTCTCGAATAATAATCTAAACTGATATTATAGACAAGCAAAATTGTTTGTTTATACTAGAAGTACTGATCGAATGGTGATTCATTCTTTTAATGACAAAAATCTACGCTGTCGCTAGCGTGTACTACTTTTTATTTTGGGAAAAAAGTTCTTGTAAAATGGCAGCGAAATCGCGTCAAAAAGCATATCTATAATTCAATCGGCCAAGCCTTTGCCAACTATATTACGATCGGCTGCCATTCTAACCGGTTGCAAGGATGGTCACCCATCCACGGACCGACCTTGGCAAGCGTTGCTTAACCTTGAAGATCGGCCCGTGGAACTGTTATTATTTAGCCACAAGTCTGGAATATAAAGACAGACTAAGTTGAAATGTACTATAGCGTCATTAAGACCCTCTTTGCAGTTCACTCTTCAAGTTTTAAAAACATACACTCATATTACTGCTTATAAAACCTCCTTCTAGACAACTTCTAAAAGAAAATAGTTTTTGAATGTTTTACAAATTCATTCGTAGATAGAAAGTTTTAAACTTTTGTACGTAGACGCTGAACACATTGTTTTTGCATCAGTACAGAGAGTAATAAACCCTTTAACAAAGGTTGTTTTCAAGGGCTTGACATTATACAGGGTGGTATACTAACTGCAGATGTAAAAGTTTGTGATTAGATCTGAAGAAAGTTCTGTGTGTATGGTTTTAATTTGAATTTATTAGGTAAGTTATCGATGAAATATGATGCTTGATAAAAACAGTACACTTGGGAATTAGTTTGGTTTACTTAATATTTTTGATAAAATCTAAATAAAGTTCTTGGTTTTAATTTGAATTTATTAGTAAAGTTCGTATAGATAAAAATCATATTTCAACGATTACTTAAAATTAATGTGCGCTCTACAAAATTAAGAATATAAATTGGGCCCTTAAAGCTATAGCCATTTTAACATTGTCTAGAAAGGTAACTCAAATAATATTTACATTAGTAGAACATTTAATATTGTCGTCAGTTAGCATTTTGATCCCCCTGTACATGTAAAAACAAACAGCAAGATTAAACAATTCTGCTTGTTTCGTATTCAAACTGTAATAAAAACTATTTCAAATGTTATATTGTAAAACTTAGTGCGTACACTTATTATGAATGCGGTTGTCGAATGGTCGACTTGTGAGATATTTTGTTGCGTTTGACTTTAAACCGGATACTTATGACTGTTAAGGGTACACTAGTCGACGGCACGAACTATTTTGTGCGCTGGGTTAAAATGCATTTTATATCAAACGACAACACGTGCGGAAGAGATAGATGCTGTGATGAGCAGTAGGAAGCTAGTTCGCGTACGAATACACACTTTTGCAAATTTGTAGCGAAATGGATAATGATTTAGGACGAAACCGAGCACACGAAATTTTATAAACAGACCTTTGGGAGTCTAGATAGATTTATTTATTTAGATTAGATTTACACATACATACGCACCTGTGCAAGTAAAAATTGTCCTGGAGGTATTTAATTAACCTTTTTTATCACGACTGTACATACCTTCTCCTTGGTCTGTTGTTCCATACTAATAATATGCTAATAACCTATTTAAGATGATGAATTAATACTACTGGTATCTAAATAATAATGATTAATATCAGTAGTTAAGATATCACTGTGGATAATGCATAATTATATTAATTAATTTGGTGACAGATAAATCGTAATCCAATACAATAATTGAAACAAGCCAGGGTCCAGTTACCTATTTAGCATAATAAAGTACTTGTTTATCTTACGTCTTGTTGGCATATTATGTTATAGTTATCTATAACAATGAGCGGGATTTGTAATAATATAATTAAATAAGATGAATTTGACCATTAAGTTACAATCTAATGTAGGTATAGTAGAAAGAAAGAAGAAGTAAGAAAAAGTATTTATTTGTGACCCGCACAGGAGACACGAGAAATCAGCTTAAAATTAAACAAAATTAAAAATAAAAACCCCGTGCGAGACCAAAAAGGCTCCTAACTCAGCATTTGCAGCGATATCCAAAAAAGGAAATAACGCTGCGCTGATATTCTGATAAGACCAACTGTTGATGCCACGGTCACACTTACGGAAACGGAAAATACTCAAATAATACAATAAAATAGAATATATAAATAACAAACAAAATAAAATAAACACAGAAGGTGGGTCAGAGTATGTGTAAGTATTATACAAATATAAAACATATTAAAATGTAGGTAGACCTGTAGACCGACGTCCGCGATGCTCAATAATTATTACGAGTAGGTACCTACGATTGCTTGTCACATAGGGTAAGAGTCGAAAAGTTGCCAGATTTTTTGAAATCACTCTATATCTCTCAGTACAAAAAGCAAAATATTTTACTTGTAAAACTGGCGGGTACATGGGTTTTAAAAAAAACATTAATTATCTTAAGTATTTCAAGAGTTTTAGCGATTTTTGCGGATCTCTATATTTTGAGACATCTATCCCAAACAGGGTAGGTATAGTTGCCTAGTCTATATAAATTACGCTTAATATAGATACACCCGCCGAGAAACAGGACATCTTTTCCGCAAAGACTGATCGCATTTTGCCTTCCCATGCAATCGCACAGAGAAATGAGACACGGTCAACTTAGTGGTAGTTGGAGAGTCTTTCGATAGATTAATAAAATAGCATGCAATTCATTCGCGAAGCTAGAGTAATTACAATCAGGGCAACTATATCCCCCCTGGGGTAACAATCCTGGTTTTACCCTAAGTTTAGTGTGTATTCAACTTGCTACAAAAGTGTAATGTGAGCTACCTTGTTGATAGCACGAAGGGATTCGATTTATATCACAAAGATAAGCGATTTTTACTTTGTTTTTAAATTGCAAGTACTTTCACATGGACGCAAAACGATGCAATTCGACCGATTTGCACTTGAAGTTTTCTTAGAAAACACCCAGTGTAATGTTGTTCTTCGTCTATACTTTCTGTAACTTATATGGTGTACATAATAAAGAGTATTTCTATTCTATTCTACATCCGTGATATCGCTTATCGACGCAGTCTAAATTGCGTCGCGCCATTTGGATGATAATGTAGTATTCAATTTAAACATATCTACATATTGGTTATAATTATCTTGTTATGATTTTGGAAGGGAGTCAGTGATAACGTGACCCCTGTCACGCTATCACTGACTCCCTTCTAAAATCCAAACAGGACGGTATGAAAGATGAAAACGTGTTGCACCGACCCCAAGTAACATGGGACTAGGACAGGAAGATGATGGTGATGATTACTTATTTTGATTTTGCTATAAAATCACTTGTGCCCAGCAGTGCACGTCTTCCGGCCGAAATGACAATAGTAAAAGATAGGCAATTGGTGATGATAGTTACAAGTGATTCTATCTCAAACAATTTTTTTACTGTTAAAATTATTTCCTTACACAAAAGTTACAGACTGCCAAAACCTTAACAACTCCGCCACTCAAAACTTAGACAATTTAACCCACAGTTTAGTGCTCAACACTAAACACCAAGCTTTAACCATACCTAGTTAAATTTACTCGCAAGTAATCAACGTACCCCAGACCGGCTCTAAATTCTAACATAACAATCCAACGATTCATAATTTATTCGCAAACTCATCAGTGTTACTTCCACAATGCAGCCTCCTTTAACTAGAGTGTCGCTATCTGATAAAATCATATTTTGAGTGATCGAAAAAAAACAAAACACCGCGAAGTAATAACAATCGATGCTGCTTATAAACTTCAAATAGTATGCGAAAGTTTCCTGTATCAAAAAATAGATCTAATTGCGTACTTTTGAATAGGCACATTGTTAGTAAATCAATGACTTGACTGGTTGAATGTCGTAATTACCGAAACAAAAAGCCATTGTGTCTCGCGTGGATCTAGTTTTCAGGCACTCAAGGGTCAATGTAATCAAAATTAGGTTTGTAAACTTAGCAATTTGGGGCGTTTTTATGGGGATCTATAAAAATTAAAAATATGTTGCTTAGATAGAAAGATAGAGATTTTTTTGCTGATTACGGAGATATTAAAAACTCAAAATTGGCCAAATGCTAGATAGTGAAACCCTAGCTATAGGATGGCAGAATAATGGTAGGAGTTCATTGCTAGCTATGCGCACAATGGCCCGCTGTATTAGCAAACTGAACGGGCAAGTTAGTGAAATCGCCCGGATAGGTTTGTTCAGTTGAGATAACAGACAGCTTTGAATAGGTGTGGGTTGATAGGTATCTGACTTTGAATCTTGGTAGGATACAGTACAGTCACATGTATTATAGGCGACCCTCATCGACATCAACCGCGCGCAAGTTTAGACTTTAGGCTACTGAGACATGCCAGATAGAAAAATCTAATAACACTTAACTCACAACCGCATGATCAGCAGTAACGCTTGCTATAACTATGTCTCGTTTACACAGTGTAAGCTGCTGTCTAGCCAGTAGACAGCTACTCGACTTGTCTACTCATACGCCAGTACCTCGGCTCGCCTTAGCTGGCTACACAATATATAGTAGCTGCTGCCCAGTTTTGCGAATTGTCGCGATGTCGAGTGGACGTGTTTTAATTAAACAAACGCTGATAAGGTCCATGACAAAAATATTATGTCAGGGATTGGAAAACGCCTATATAAAACGTAGGCGCAGCACACAAAAAACACAGGTTCCGCTCACAACTGGCCGGCTGGCACTGACGAGTTACTGCCAAACGCGTCCAATCGATGCGAGTGATGACCGAGCTGCTGCCATGTGCGAGTTGCTGTCGAGCGAGCAGGCGAGTGAAAATAAAAACTGTTGAAGTAACTCGGATGCGAGCTACTATCCAACTCGCACGTTTTTTTTTTATTTAGATGGGCTCGCGCTTGACCACTATCTCACCTGATGGTAAGCGATGATGAGGTTGTTATCTATAACGTACGAGTTACTCGTAAGTTACGTCCAAACAGTGCGAGTTACTGCAGTGCAGCTACTCGGCAGGCTGACTCGTACGCTAGCTTGCACTGTGTAAACTAGCCACTAAGACGAACGATGCAGTGCTTTGAGAATGTGCCTTTTAAAATTGAACTCCTTATAAATTCTTTTTATAATTTGCTTGTCTTTCAAATTCAATTTGTTTATAGAATAAATCAACAAAAGCCACAATTTATTTCACCATTTTAACCAAAAGCTCATAATAAATTCAGCAACACTATGATGAATGAATAGCAAAGTAACGTGCATTATATTCAATTTAAATAGCGAATATACGAGAGTTTCAACCGCCACCGCTGCGAGAATGTGCCACTCCACGCCTCACGGTCGTGTGCATTCAAAAGTAGGGTAGTAGGTACGTAAGTACTGCTTTCGTTAGGTTCACGCCTGCAAGAGCTGTCCTTAGTCGACTTGAATACGTATTTTATTTGTGGTATCAGAATAAACGTGGTTTTCCAGGAAGTGGACTTTTCACAAGTTAGAATCAGTGGTCGTCACAAGTTGCTAGTCAAGGGCCACATAGGAAAATATGAGGAATCACTGCGGGCCCCATATTCATGGGCTGGGTAGTTGACACCATCAATCAATTGACATAATTTTTGTGAGCTATCACAAAGCTAATAATTTTTGTATAAATTTTGTCATAAGAGATCGGTTATGTTATCACGAGTGAGTACGTTAAAAAACTCGGCATAAGCACACTGTACAGATGTACTGTACGTATATTGCTTGGTTATGAATCTGTACCGAAACGACTTAGGCGCTCTCCTGACTGAGGCGCCCCACATGCCTCTGTCTCACGTTCTTCTATTTAGTTGACTTCATGTGCAAAATTATTATTGATAATGTTGTTACTAAATATGACGCATGGGCTGCACAAATGTCGTCCGCGGGCCAACCACCCCTGCACTGGTTAGATGATGCTGTCTATAGACACTCTTGCTATGCACAATTAAATTTTAAAAAGAAGGTTGAAATATCTTTTTTGCAGCTTGCCATCATCATAATGATCATAGCAACCCAACGATGCCCTGTCCTGGACGTAGGCCTGCCCGGAGCGTCGAAAAATCGACCGGTCCGGGGAGGCCGCGTCGGCCCTCACTAGGGTACCCAAAGTCACTTCTAAAATGCTGCGAAAAGTAGTGAGTCGCAACAACTATACCCAAACACACTTCCATACGTCTAACTTACATTACCAACAAGGCTGCCACATTGAATGAGTTTAGCATAACATCGCTTTAACGCCACGCAATGTCGGAAGTGCTCCAGTTTGCATCCAATTACGACGTATCTGACAAAAGCCGGAAGAGTGACGGTCGTGCGAAAAGGATATAAGATTAGTAAGCTTTGTGGATTTGTTGTTGAAATAGTGCTGTCCTTTTCTAGCGTGTTTGTTTATTTTTCTGCATGATGTATAGCAGTAATGTACCTACTTCTTGAAGTGCCAAAATCGGGACTATAGCTCATCCTTTGCCCTTATCAGCTCAAGTACTTCAATAGCTTTCTGTATTGACACACTTCTGAGCAAATCTCTTCCTTCAGTATTTCTACAACACTTGAAATCCGGTAGAGAGAAGAGGAAGCTCCTCAAGAGCTTCCTCTTTCTCTACCTGGGCTGCCATTTTCCTTTCGGTCTGCTTCGACTCCGCCTGTGTCAGGGTTGGTGCGATATTCGGGTTCGGGCCTCAGCTTTGTCGGCATCCAGAAGATTTGGCGTGCTCAGCCCCACTTCTGTCTTACAGTTTTGGAGCTACGTTACCTTCATCAAAATTTCGTAAATGATTTTATAAAAGGAAATAGGAAACCTTTACACGGCCAATGTCAATATTTCAGCTAAAGGAAATTCGCGGTCACAACTATCATTTCATATACGAGTACCAAAATCGTCAGTAAAAGCTTAGTAAAAAATACATTGAATGTCAAGGGTTCCTCAAACCTAAAAGGTTCTCTTAGTTCAACTTCTAAGCTACAAAGTGCCTTTTGCTTAAGGCAATCCTGGCGTAAGGTAAGTAATGAACCCAAGATTGCGAGAAAGAAG
Source organism: Orthosia incerta (assembly GCA_948252205.1). Taxonomy (NCBI): domain Eukaryota; kingdom Metazoa; phylum Arthropoda; class Insecta; order Lepidoptera; family Noctuidae; genus Orthosia; species Orthosia incerta. The sequence continues at coordinate 7,760,698 of OX411760.1, forward strand.
ATTTATTCGAGATTTCTCTGCCTGTTAGTCGGGTTCTTGAAATCAATTCACCGATTAGATCGTTCATTAGGACCGAGGTGGTGAATGAGAAGCATTGCTTGATAAATAGCTACAGAGATCATTCTTGAGCTGATTTTGGGAAACAGCTTGTTGAATACCGGTTAGTAGCTCATATATTGGTTATTAATGAATTAGTAGATGCTAGTGGAGCGTTTGAATTAAAAATAGAATGTAAAGTAGACAATTAGTTCTTCCATTTTCTGGCTGCATTTACTACATGGTATGGCTAACAATAACATCACACGAAACAAAAAGGTGTTCACTGGTCATAGGCCTCTCCAAGCGTCGCTAAATCTACCGGTCCTGTGCTTTGATCTAACAATATAATAATAAATATATCAGCTTTTATAGTCGAAATTCTTTTTATAGTACGCAACAAAAAGGGCGCGAAACGTTTCAACAATCCAATAACAGTGTCGTCGAGCGATTCATAGGTATTATTCAACGATTCCGCGCCAAAACACTTTTCAATTTCATTCACTCACTCGTTCGCTCCCTCCAATAATATTGACCTCTCAGTAATATGTGTGTTTTATTAATGGGGCTGCGTACTTACACGTAAGTGCTAAATCATTCGTTCTGCGTTTTGTTTTTCCCCTCTTGTGCGTTTTTTATTGGCTCTGCGTACGCGAGATTGGGTAGGCGAGTGTTTGCCACGAAAATATGGGATCGGAGCTTATCGGGAATGTTCGGCTTAGGGCATGATGTCGTTTTGGTTTGCAGGTTGGTTTTGTGTGTGTTAAACTTACCTATTTGTATTTTTATCCGACTGCCGAAGGAGGGTAATGTGTTTATCAGCTTATGTATGTATGTGTGTATTTTTGTTCCTATATGACGTTCTAGATTTGCCAAACGCGTATGCCGATTTTGATGATTCTTAACCTTGCGAGTATCACTGGCTACAATAAAATAAAATAAAAAATATGACGGATTTTGGGTGCCTTAATGTTGTGGGTCCCAATATATTTTTCTTCCAAACCCGTCGTGTGGGGTATTAAAATGAAGGGTTTTATATATATTATGTATATAAGTGTTATATAATATAGATATATATATATATGTCACTTATATGTTTGAAAGTAGGTACTACGAAAAAAATATGATAACTAAAAACTTGTAAATAAAAAAAGAAGATTTAAAAAACGTTGAGTTGATTTAAGAAGCGGACTAAAAAGACGTAAACAAGAAGAAAATCATGCTGTGCAGTCGGAGGAATGACCAAAACTATAACATTGTAAATCGTTAGTTGAAACTTGTTTTTTTTTTACTAATGAAATAAATGTAGTAACCTCGTATGAATAATCTAATATATAAAATTCTCGTGTCACAGTTTTCGTTGCCATACTCCTCCGAAACGGCTTGACCGATTTTGATGAAATTTTTTGTGCTTATCCGGTATCTATGAGAATCGGCCAACATCTATTTTTCATCCCAAAAAAAAAAATATGGTAGGGTAGGTGTAGGGTAGGTGTAGGGTAGGTGTAGGGTAGGTGTAGGGTAGGTGTAGGGTAGGTGTAGGGTAGGTGTAGGGTAGGTGTAGGGTAGGTGTAGGGTAGGTGTAGGGTAGGTGTAGGGTAGGTGTAGGGTAGGTGTAGGGTAGGTGTAGGGTAGGTGTAGGGTAGGTGTAGGGTAGGTGTAGGGTAGGTGTAGGGTAGGTGTAGGGTAGGTGTAGGGTAGGTGTAGGGTAGGTGTAGGGTAGGTATAGGGTAGGTGTAGGGTAGGTGTAGGGTAGGTGTAGGGTAGGTGTAGGGTAGGTGTAGGGTAGGTGTAGGGTAGGTGTAGGGTAGGTGTAGGGTAGGTGTAGGGTAGGTGTAGGGTAGGTGTAGGGTAGGTGTAGGGTAGGTGTAGGGTAGGTGTAGGGTAGGTGTAGGGTAGGTGTAGGGTAGGTGTAGGGTAGGTGTAGGGTAGGTGTAGGGTAGGTGTAGGGTAGGTGTAGGGTAGGTGTAGGGTAGGTGTAGGGTAGGTGTAGGGTAGGTGTAGGGTAGGTGTAGGGTAGGTGTAGGGTAGGTGTAGGGTAGGTGTAGGGTAGGTGTAGGGTAGGTGTAGGGTAGGTGTAGGGTAGGTGTAGGGTAGGTGTAGGGTAGGTGTAGGGTAGGTGTAGGGTAGGTGTAGGGTAGGTGTAGGGTAGGTGTAGGGTAGGTGTAGGGTAGGTGTAGGGTAGGTGTAGGGTAGGTGTAGGGTAGGTGTAGGGTAGGTGTAGGGTAGGTGTAGGGTAAGTGTAGGGTAGGTGTAGGGTAGGTGTAGGGTAGGTGTAGGGTAGGTGTAGGGTAGGTGTAGGGTAGGTGTAGGGTGGGTGTAGGGTAGGTGTAGGGTAGGTGTAGGGTAGGTGTAGGGTAGGTGTAGGGTAGGTGTAGGGTAGGTGTAGGGTAGGTGTAGGGTAGGTGTAGGGTAGGTGTAGGGTAGGTGTAGGGTAGGTGTAGGGTAGGTGTAGGGTAGGTGTAGGGTAGGTGTAGGGTAGGTGTAGGGTAGGTGTAGGGTAGGTGTAGGGTAGGTATAGGGTAGGTGTAGGGTAGGTGTAGGGTAGGTGTAGGGTAGGTGTAGGGTAGGTGTAGGGTAGGTGTAGGGTAGGTGTAGGGTAGGTGTAGGGTAGGTGTAGGCTAGGTGTAGGGTAGGTGTAGGCTAGGTGTAGGTGTAGGGTAGGTGTAGGGTAGGTGTCGGGTAGGTGTCGGGTAGGTGTAGGGTAGGTGTAGGGTAGGTGTAGGGTAGGTGAATGTTTGGAGTTTTTATGGCAAAACAAAGTTTGCCGGGTCAGCTAGTATCTTATAAAACTAAAACCATGTTCTACATTCAATAAACTGCTGACTTAATAAAACACATAGATACGATATCAATAAAAAAACAGGCCACCGTTTTAATAGCGTTCGCTTCGATTGGATGTGTGTACACACTGAACACCTTTCAGGGACTCGCTTCCATTGAGTACGCTTTTAAAATATTTACTGATGTTTTGTTCCTTAAAAAGTTTCCATATTATATCGCGCCTACGTGTTTTAAGCCTATTAATGCGACGCGGATTGCTAAATGTGTACCCCGCTTTATATTTTGTTTGAGGATCCGTAAGTTGTTTGCTTTCGTGTGTAGGTATTAAAAACTTCAAACCTATCATGGTTTGAAGATTTTAATGTATTAATTATGTTATTTTTTGTAGGTGTAGTTTATGTGTAGGTGACTCGAGAATGTAGTTCAGCTTCATCGTCATCATTTTACCCAAAAGCCTTCCCATAGGACATAGCCCTCCTCCAAGCCGCATCACATCGAGCAGTCCTATGCTTCTCGCATCAAACCATCACCAGCCAGAACGTTTTAAATTCAAATAGCTTAAAAGAAACTCACTCAAGTCTAAACCGTAAGGTAAAGTTTGGATTTTGAATTTGTGTATTTGTCAAACTCTTCTATAATCTGAAATCCTGACAAATTTGCCATTCAGGTAGAGTAACTCAATTCTGAAACCGGCCCTAAGTTATATACGTACAATAGAACTTAGAATGTACTCACGATGCTAGTTTTGCTCCATGCATTTGCACCTTAAATAATAAACCGCGCGAAAATCTTACGTTGTTGCGATGGCGATGGTGATTCACATCAGGCGGTCCGTCGCGATCTTTCAAGTAGACGTCCACATAAACAATACAAACAACATTAATCTCCAAGTTCAGAAACGAACGAGTGTTCATCACCGACTCGCTGAAACATTGTCTTTATCGTCCTCATTGCCACTGTTACACGTTTGTTTCTTCAGGCTCTTTGGCCGTTCCGAAACGCCCCGCGTTTGTTTCTTCGGGCTCTTCGGCCGTTTCCAAACACCCCAATGTAAATTGTACCCTAAAAGTTTGCGAAGGTTGTTTATTAAATTACCGGAGTACGAATCCTGTGGTGCGACTGTAGTTTTAGGTGTGTAGAGAATAAGTGTCGCCTTTGTATTGATATTTTGTTTTTGGGATCCTTTGTTTGGCTGTAAAGAGGCTGCGGATGCATTGTTAGCTTTCTCGTGATATGAGATACTTTATTTGGTTGCAAAACAACATTTATTTGCAGTTAGTTTTATTTCCTATCTAGCTTAGATAAGGATGTTCTTTCGAAAAGCTGATCTCTCTTCGCTTCCTCTTTAAAGCTTCAAATTCTGCACGTGCTACATTGAGTTCGAAAGAGCTTGGAAATAAACATATAAGCGCTAGATTAGCACGAATTGGTGACGAAAGGAGATCCAATATACGTTAACTTGTTCGTTTTGTTGCGAACATGTCCATCGCATGTAATTGGGGGACCAGAGGGTCCTTATAAATTCTACCGCCACATTCCACCATTTTACTTTTCCCCGTTCGTATGTAATTTCGGTCTTGCCGACGCCATTTTCGTTCTCCCTCGTATTTGAATTTCAATTGACTTACACATTACTGTTTACTTTGGGTTCTATAAATATCATTTTATCGTTCTCGGGTTTCTAACAAGCTATCGATGCTGTAATAGTTTTAGGAGGAGTGTTATCCTTGTGTGTGCAAAGTCCTGGTGAAATTTAGCACCCTTTAAGCAGTGTTTGTAAACCACATGCTATAAATCGGTCCTCATCTTTAAAAGCCACTTTTTGTGACCTAACAATCTTCACGTCAATAGGGATGTTAACTGAAAATTAGTTTTATGTCCGTCAGGTAGATTAATAAAAATATTGGATACGTATTTTTTCTTTTGATACGTAAACATAAAGTGACGACGTTAGTACACTTTATAGTGATCTAGTGACGTCACAAGCCGCCACTCCTAGTTTGATGCGCTTTATCTTTGTAATTTTTCATTGATTTGGTAAAGCAAAAAATACGTGTCCGATATTACTTGATAATCTCACTGGTGGACTAAATAGAATTATTTATTTATTTTTCCATTTATTTATTATATTTACATATTTTTACATTTTTAAATATCATTCTATAAAAAATAAAATAAAAAAACATTTAAAAATACAAAAATAGTAGCCCACCGGTATCGGGAACAGGGTCCAAGCTACCGGTGGTCAGGGCTCCTGAGAGAGGAACCTCCTAACAATACGAGCCGTGTCCAGGAGTACCGCTTTCTGGATCAAGCCCTTGATCCAGCTGCCCAACGAGAGCCTCCTCAGATGTTCGTCGAGGCTCTTGGCTATTATACCATTGGCCGTCACGACTATCGGCACAATGACTGCTGTATTCACATCCCACATGTCGACAACCTCGCGAGCCAGATCAAGATACTTACTTTTCTTATCTCTCTCCGCCTTCACGAGGTTCTCGTCATGGGGGACCGCAATATCAACAATCATTGCGCGACGCTCTAGTCGGTCTATCACCACTATGTCAGGCTTATTAGCAACAACAGTCCTGTCAGTGATGATAGACCGATCCCAATACAACGTGACATTGCCATTTTCGAGAACTGGGTCGGGCACATACTTATAGTAAGGCACTTCTGATTCCACAAGATTGTATTTAAGAGCAAGTTGCTGGTGGATAATCCTGGCTACAAGGTTGTGTCTATGCAAATAGTCTCCGTTAGCCAGACTAGAACAACCGGAAATAATGTGTCTGATTGATTCCCCCGGCCGGTGACATGCCCGACAAATGTCAACCGTGCCGTCCTTCACAATATATTTCCGGTAGTTGTTCGTCATCATAACTTCGTCCATAATCGCAAAGACAAAACCTTCGGTTTCCCCAAAAAGGTCACCAAATCGCAACCAGGCCACGGACGCCAAAAAATCTACATCGGGCCCATGTAGGACCCGGTAGAAGCGTCCGTGAAGCTCCTTGCTCTGCCATACCTCCATGCGGTCATTAGTATTAGTCTATTATATTAGTCCTTATTTATTTTATTATTAATGTACACACAGAAAATACATACAGAAAACACATCATGACAATGGAGTACAAAGGTACTGCTTATTTCTTGAGAAATTTCTACCAGCAGACCCGCGAAAAGGAGAAATGAAGAAGAAATGTAGACAAATAGTGTGTGAGAACAGGAAGAGAAGAAAAGTGAACGACTAACCTAAAATATAAAAACATATAAGTGATACTACTTACTTAAATAAATACATAACTCTAAAATATATAGTAAATAAATATACACTAAATATGTATAAATATGCTTAAGTATAAAGATCAGATTTGAGAGGAAAGATAATGCTCTTTTAATCGTTTTAAATTTTAAATTATGATTTTTTTGCCCAGGAAACATCCCAATTTTTTCAAGGTTGTTTTCCTATACCCTACCGAATAAAATAGTAAGAGCATTTAGCGTTAGAAAAGTATTGAATGTGTGTTGTGATTTTAATTTGATTCAAATATCAACTTGTAGAACTATGACAATAGCCCAATAGATCCTGACTTTTTAATCCCGCCATAGAGTGACTCTTTAGTGGTCGAGTTCTACGTCCTCCGTACAATGTCCTTTGAGCGTTCATGTTTTTGCAAAATGCAATAATACCCGGCCACCGAGACTTTGTCTGAAGAGAACTACAATAACTGCTTTTTGTCCCTATTTGTCAACTGTGAGGGTAGTTTTTACGCGTTAAGAATATTTGTTCATTGTTTCAACTTTTTCGCTTTGATTGGTGACTTGTCTGGTTTTTGTTTGTTAGCAAGAGTTTTAGTGTTTTTGAGGAGATAGACAACTTTTTACGGCGTTGAGTGTAACAAGGTGCATGCAGCTGATGCTACATTCTAGAACTTATTCATATTATACAAAACCGTATTTCTATCCAATCTTATTAGTCCTCCCAAAAATTTGCCTGGGATCCATATTTCTGTTTCTTGTCCCATGTTACTCCCAATCCTTCATTCCCTCGTTAAGGTACTTGCCATCTAATCACCGGACACAACATCTGGTCTGCTATCGATCATCCGGTCTTGCAATTTTCCGGCCGTGCGCCCAAATCCGGGCATTGGATCATCCCTGCCCGATAATGCGTCAAGACTCACGATTCGCCCCTTATTCAATTTTTATCACACATAGGAGAGAAGTGAAAAGTGGAGGCGTTGATTTATTTAGGTTCCGAGTTTCGGAGTTAGGTTTTGAGCGCTATTGCTATTGAAAAGCGTCCGTGCACCTGGTGTGGATTTGACTGCATTATTCGGGATGCAAATGCTCTTTAGGCGATGATTGATTGAAAGGCGGAACCAGACAGTATTCTATCGAACGAAAGCACTTTCCGAACGGCAAATCAACAGCATTTAACAAAGTCGATCTCTTTCTCTGTCTGTTTCCCCGCTAAGATCGTCTAATCCACGCTACAATTTTTTACAGGGTTTTCACTGATAGAAAGAGAAATAAACGAGGACTTGTGTGTGTACCTTTATAGCTTGAGTCGAGCGAAGCCGGGAGGTAGCTACTATACTATAATTATATCCTGATTTATCACGAATATCAACCCTCGAATATGCTCTAAAACATCCTATATCCTCTACTACTATCTCTAGCAAGCCTCTAAAATCAACAAGCAACAACGGCAAGCTAAACCAACCATCCTCAATCTATTCCTTAATCGCTAAACAGTCAACAATCATTGTATTTACATAGATACGCAGCCAATCAGGTGATAAACATTAGGCTATGCGATGACATTAGCATAATGTACAATACTGACCTGTTACAGAACATCGTATGTACAGTTGGTGCTAATTAACTAGTAAATGCCGCGCGATTGATATTGTCATAGTGGAGTCTTATTTGGTCGTTTGTACGGATATTAACGTTGATTTTATGGTTATTTAAATTATTATTTACCAGGCGAAAACCTTTATTCTACTTCTAGACTCAGGTCCATTTAAAGTACACCAAATTGTATTTCGGCTTTTCTATAGGTATGAAGAATACGTTGTCAGAAGATGCAAGCTATTCTAATCTCTGTCGGTACCACGAGCATAGAGATCAGCTTTGTATCTCGTGTGGGTATGTTTTTGTAGAAATATACATTATACAAAAGCTTACAACGTAAGTAGCTGATTTTAGAACAGTGCAATTGTAAACATTTTTTTTTTTTTTATTTTTTTTTTTTTATTATCTATAGGCTTGCGCTTGACCACTATCTCACCTGATGGTAAGCGATGATGTGGTCGACGATAGAGCACGCTTGCCTAGAAGAAACCTATTCACTCTTGACTTAAAGACCCCTAGATTGTAGCTATCGGGAAACACAGATTCCGGCAGGGAATTCCACTCTTTAGCTGTACGCATAATAAAAGTGTCCCCAAAACGTTTTGTGCGTATGGGTGGGATGTCCACCATGTACCGATGACGCATCGCCGTACGTCTGGTAGTCCGATGATGGAACGGGCTGGGCGGAATTAAATCATGTAATTCCATCGCACACTCCCCGAAATGTCCCCGATAAAATACCGACAAACTGGCAACTCGGCGACGATGTTCAAGGCTCTGGAGCTTTGACTTGACCAGTGCCTCATTACCGATGAGTTTCTTGGCCCGCTTTTCGATCGACTCTAGTGCATCAAGCTGGTATTTGGCAGATCCATCCCAGAGATGAGAACAGTACTCCATGCACGATCGAACTTGCGCTTGATACAAGTTGAGCAGCTGTTCCGGCGTAAAGTACCTTCTCACCTTCGCAAGGATCCCCAACTTTTTGGCAGCCAGCTGAGCCTTTGCCTCAATGTATGGCCCAAAATTGAGAGTCGATGTCAACGTAACGCCAAGAAGCTCAAGATGGTCCGTTATTGGCACGGTTACATCACGGAAAGTAGGAGCCGGGTGGAATTGGCTCCTTTTAGCGGAAAAAAGACACGCCTGGGTTTTAGCAGCATTAAACCTGACCAGATTGGCATCGCCCCATTCGGAAACTGCCTGTAAGGACAAGTTCAAGCGCTCCACCATGGCCTCCCGGAGAGACCGGACCTGAGGCCCGGTAGCACGCGCGTTGGACAAGTATCTCTCAGCAACAGTGCTGTCGTCTGCATACCCAAAGGTGCCGGGCTTCAGCAGATCGTTAATGTGCAACAAGAACAATGTTGCTGAGAGTACGGACCCCTGAGGGACCCCGGCATTAATATCCAATTGGTCCGACGAGCAGCCATCGATAACCACTCGAATGGACCGATCTCTCAGGAAGTCTGCAATCCAACTTTTCTATGTTGATAGGCTCGCGCTTGACCACTATCTCACCTGATGGTAAGCGATGATGTGGTCGACGATGTAGCACGCTTACCTAGAAACAAACTATTCCTATACCTACATTTGTATGAACGCAGATGCAATTAATAGAGAATGCAGGTAAAGATTGCAGCTGGTAAAGATTACTATACCGAATGCAGAAGGCGGTAGTAGATAGTGATGAGTTCATGTAGTTAAGCAAAGTCTTCACCAAAAAGTGATTCCACAAATCACACTCCAAATCAAATGAAAACCCTAAGTTTTAACCACCATTCTTCACTCAGCAACTGTTTTAACATTTTTTACACCAAAACACGTGTAGTAAGGAGGGACCGTAATAAGTTGTGTCGTCTGCTTCGCAAGGGTTGACGTTTAAACTTTAGCACTGATGTTTACTGCCCCTCCCAGTCGGGGCCACTTAAAACGCCACATAAAATTTGCTGAAGCAACTCTGCTAGATGTGGCAAGACCTGTTTGTTTAGTTGATGAAATGTCAATGGAGGTTTGTGGCGTCATGGACTTAATTACGTTACCGTTGGCGGTTGAGTTTGATATAGTGACTTGTGGCGGAATGAAGTCTTTAGTTTCAAGTTGGGAAAGTTTTAAAACTTGATATGATAGTTGGGGTTGGAGAAAATGATCATACGGTGCTTACAAAAAAGATAAAATGGTACAATCTGCGATAATTTTGCAAATAGGGCCAGATTTGAAGATCTAAATGATATACGGCTGAATAGACAGCTAGAAGTTGGTAAGAATAACCGTTCTTTAGAAAAGATTGAACATTGTTTCATGAATTTTAGTTAAAACAAAAACGTAGCACTAGATTTTGCTTCAAAATATCCTAAACATAGTAGACAAAACAAGCTCTTCCAGCCCATTTTATCTCCGAACATAAAACCTTAAGCAGATAATTCAACCTAGTTGCGTTTGAGTCGCCACCTGGGAGCCCCTAATTGCCTCAACACATCCTCCAACAACCTAAGGTTCCGTACACATGTCTCCTTTTACTACACATAAAATTAAGGACACTAATCACAGAAGATTCCATTGGGTGATTCCATTTTCCTAACGGAAATTAGGTCACATCTCTTACTTGGAGAATTTAGCGACACTTATTTCGAAACCTCAATTTAGTGTATATAGAATCGCCCTCGAGAATCGGCTGACTGGAGTAGTAAAAAGATTTTATTTTACGTCTATACTTAAATGTTAACGAAACAATTGTCTTGATGAAGATGTGTACTTACTCAGAATCAGGATTTCCATTTTCTACTTTAATTTGCAGGAAAATCTCTGTAGTATTGTTAATTATTGCGCAATAATTCTATTAATTCAATGAGTTTCAAGATGTTCGCGTGTGATTTTAAATTCGTTCATCAATATATCTTAAATTTATTTCGTTGGGGTTCGCGGTGATATATTGCGAAATTCATCATTATTAGGAAATGAGGAACGCCCCGGAGTTTTTTAAAAGAATTTGATTTACGATTCCTTTGCAGCGTGAGTTGGCTTTCCTGTACCTATAGCAAAAATTATGTGATGATTGCCTGTACCAGCAGCCTAGTTAGATTGTTAATATTAATTATATGTCAAGCTTGATAAACTTTTACGAAATAAGGTCCAGACCGGTATAAAACATTGATCCTCAAGAATTCAGTATGACGATAAGAATAAACACATTCCGTCAGTGTGTACAACTTTGTGAAAACTTTCTCTTTCAGCTAAAAGATTAGATTGCTTCCTTTGTCCTTTTTTATTTTCTTCGAGCTGTTTTATTTTCCTTACTGCGTTTTAACTTCTTCGGACTACGTTACAGTTTTCTGAATGCAAAATCATTTTTTGTTTTAATATTTGTTTCTGTAAAGCTTTCTGTAGTATCAAAGGCGTTAAGAAATTTAATTTGGACGATATACATTCAGTGTTTTCACTATAAAGGATCTGGTTTAATTTAAACAAAAGCCGTAAACTGGGTGGCTTAACGAGTAGTCACGAGTGTTTCGAGGGGTCTAGGAGGGAACTTGCCCCTCTTTATGTATCTAATCTATACAAGATAATGACTTCGCAAATAAGCTGCCCCTTTGTGGCGTTTGATTTTTATTACAGACCCTTTCTGAAAGATCTATTTCGTATTTTAGGCCTTTGAAACACAAAGTTTTAGTCTTCGGAATTAAATTCTAGCTTCTGTCCAATTTTAAATGTCGAATCTTTGTTAGATTTGTATGTATCGTTTTTTATTTAAGTTCAAAGGTTATAAATAATTAAATGGAGTGTCGTTTTAAAGGTTAATACCAGAACTCTGTTTGCTTTGATTGCTGAAGGACTATTGTCGTTGTAAACATTGTTATCCTAATTCAAATCATCATTACGATTCCCAAATACAATTGCACCTACATCGCCATTCAGATTCGTACCTGAACGGCTGTTGCCGCCATCTCACTTACGCATAGGCATTTTATTCCTCTATTATTTTCTCGACAAGATTTATAAGTCGATCGTGCGAACTTGCGCGGACGGGAGCGAACGAAAACTTTCATAATAACTGCGGATAAGTGTAAGCGTGGCTCCCAGCACGTACTTATATAGATTGACGCCCCGTTCTCTTGCTTCGATCACGTTCCGCGAGATTTGCTTGGATTTCGTATGGAATCGATATCGGATCTAAATGATCGCGTCTTTATTATACTTAGACGAGATTGTAGCATATCAAATGTTTTTAAGAATAACAGAGTGAATGTTTTAGTTGGAAACTTTTTTGAATAGGCTATTTTACGCGCCATTACCAAGGAAAGGTTTCTTCGTTTTTCTTTTGCGTATCTCGGGCCGTTAGGTCGCAATGCTGAGATGTTATCTTCAGTTGGACACCTGATGGTAATCAGGACTTAAGGGTTGTTTGAACCGCAAATGGGATTAAATGAAGTTAGTAAGTAGGTACATTGTTTCTGAGATTACAAAAAGTCTGATGGTATTGGAACATTTGGCTTCAACACTTGTTTTAACACTCTCGAGTCACCCATTATGCATCTCAGATATAGATCATCTCAGAGAGACAAAACCTGAAGAGAAAATCTGTCCATTCAGCATCTTACATAAAGCCAGTAACCGCTTAGCCAATAAACACCTAATTAACAGTAATTTACCCATTAATTAAAACCACGTACAACGTTCTATCAACAATAAACAAAGATTAGCTAGCACACAACGGCCGTAAGGCACTATTTATCAGCTAGGAGGGTAACGGAGTCATTCCACACGGGTGTCACGTCGCCCCACTAGTTGTCGTCCAGATATATTGAGGGTGCTGCTATACCCATTACTTGTACCTAGGAGGATCTAAGAGAGTCTATGGATAATTTCTGTATGTTCGTTATTGGGTGAAGTGTGAATTTGGAATGGTTGATCCTCTTTTGTTTAAACTAATGAGGCTGCGAGATTTGGTAGAACAGCTTTCTCTATCAGCGAAAGGTCAAAGAAACTTTATACCTATAACATTACTGGGTACTTTCATATTATAAACACTCTCCTACAGCCACATACTCGTATTTCTGTGTTCGCAAGATCACGACCGCCTTATTTACAACCATTATTTATCACAGCTGTTTAATATCAGCCATCTCACAATGGAAGAAATACAAGGATTATTCTCATGAATTTCTACATAAATGTAACAAATAACAATAGTTTCTTATTCGCGTGACTGCAATAATGGAAAACATAAATCTAAAGAGACAAATTGGTGTCCGGACAGCGACTGTGGCCTGAAGACGCGGACGCCTCTGTCTGCTTTCATGCCTCTTGACAACGCTTTAGTTGCGTACGAAAACACCTCTATCTGCGCCGTAAGCCACCTTTATCCCAAAGACACAGAGTCTACTTTACCTCCCCGAAACTGCACCAAAATATTTGACTCTCTATACCGTACAAACATACTCACTGCCTCGAGTACCCTTATGTCGTTGTACCAAAGTTGTGTTTGGTCTACTTCGAAGCTTCATCGTCTGGTGCGGTTGTGACTGCGTGTAGTCCGAGTTAATTCCGAACCGGTCACGTCTCGTTGCCGGCGTCGGACCAACCAGACAGACTGACATAGAAAATGTCGCTTATGTTGCTCCTGTGTTCCACGTATAACTTTTCGCTTCTATTTACTTGATACGTGAAATAGTTGCAATAGTGTTTGAATTTTATAACGGTCCTGATATTGGTGATAGCTCCAACTTTGTCTGTTTACCTGTAATCTAGTAGAGTTAGATTCAGACTGACAATGTGGGACTGAGTAAGCGATGCGAAACGGATGGCTTGTTGGTTTGCGTTTATGTTGACCGTTGTTATTATTACGTAGTCTTAGGAATGTCTATAGATGGAGCCAGACTGAGTTAACATTCGGTTACATACTTAAGAACTTGCACTTGCATCGTCTTCGTATATAATTTGTTTGGAAATGTTTACCGGGAAGCAAGAAACGAGTTGTCATTTCAAGCTTCATACTATTTTGCTCACGTATTTGAGCTTGACTAGTTTCTAAGTCTAATATAAAGTGGATCATGAGCACATCACGAGGAAAAAATCTAGATCTCATCTATGTATGCAACGGGAGAGATCGATGAAAGAACAGTCAGAAAAAACAACTTTCTTTTTGTATTTCAAATTGTTACTAACGTGAAATTAAACGCAACAAACAGCACAGCTGCAACACCTGTCCCATCTATGAAAAACGCTTGTTTCGTGCACCACGCTCCCGTAACGAACAGTTTACCGGACCGAGTTGATTCCTGCTGTTGTGTGCTCGATAGTCGAGTGGATGTATGTGGTTTTTTCAAAGAGCTTAGAGTCAACATAGTTTGCGAGTATTTTTTTTGTTTATGTGGATGTTATAAATTTACTATCACCAATAATATATATGGAACATTAATACAAAATGTAGTGAAGAAAGTTTTGAAAATGAATGTAGCTATAAAAGTAGGGAAAGACCAAAAATACGATGGATGAACTGTTTGAAAGATAAAATGTCTAGAAAGTGGGTGACTATTGAGATAAGAATAATACAGAAGAATTCAAGAAGAAGACACGCACGGTATTTAAATTGGGATAATTGAAAGAGAATGATGATAATATAGAACAATAATAAAGAACTGTAAATGAAAATGATTAGTAAAAAGTATTATTCACTGATATCCTAGTTTTTAAAGCAGGATCTAAATAAAATTATGCACATCCTAAAAGACTTAAAGCCAATAGAAAAGTCAATAATTTTATAACCATGAACAATAGCCTGTCTCCCACGTATTCCAAAGTTCTAGGCAAAATACATAAAACATATTCGTAACAAAACGAGTATATTTCGTTGGAAAATTCATACATTACAAAACTTGCTACAAAGGGAACTAAAACTAAATTCGGTCATTCTGAGACGAAGTTTGTCAAGAAGTAAATTAGTGGGTAGTAAGAAACGTTGTGCATTCTACGCCGGACGGCCGACTTCCACGGCCGCAATTTGACGTTGCATACGGAAGTCGGCTTGTCTGTAATTCACGGTTTCTTTGACAAAGACTGTTTATGCCTAGACTATTTTATGGTGACAGGGTTTGGTAATTTTTTTCTATCTGTTGCACCTATATTAAAAATTCTGAGAAAATCCAATTTCTTTATCATCATTAATATCGATAGAACTGTATTTCATTTATTAAGGTTATACTAGTCGAAAATTCTTCCATACAAACGTAGTCTAGGGATTATTCCACTGTTTGATAATGTACGGTCTAAATAAAAAGTGATATCAATTTGTCTCATCATTTTCTAGCCCTGTATGGAAACAAAAAAGTGAAAAAGTAAATATTTGAAAGTTATGAGCGTCGAAAGTTCCACATTTCGACAGTAATTTTAACGCATTTTTGGGCGCGAATAAATACCATAAGAAGACGGAAAATTGCAAAACGGCCACAATACAGGGATAGATTAGTAGTTCAACGATGCAAATAATTTTATTTTGAACAGATACGTTTAGTCGTTTTTTCATGATATCCAGACTCCCAAAGGTCTGTGTATAAAATTTCGTGTGCTCGGTTTCGTCCTAAATCATTATCCATTTCGCTACAAATTTGCAAAAGTGTATTCGTACGCGAAATTGCTTGCTACTGCTCATCACAGCATCAATCTCTTCCGCACGTTTTGTCGGTTGATATAAAATGCATTTTATCCCCGCGCACAAAATAGTTCGTGCCGTTGACTAGTGTAACCTTAATGCTAATCGTTAAATGAAATTAGGTACCACCTACAATAAATATCTATAAATATCTTTCTGACAATGATGAGAGGAGCGATGTTGATAAATGTTACATCCACTGCACTACACTTTTATCTAGGAATTTTGTCCTAGTTAAAAACTTTGTCTAAAGTATATGATATTCTTGAACATAGAAACTTCTGTCAATTGTAGAAAATCAGCCCCTTTTCCATTGGCATAGTAAAGTGAGCGTATCCAATGCCACTCCACCGTTCCACGACTGTTCAAATCACCATTCTAAACTGCCTACCACTTGTAATGCACTGTATATTTTTGAGCACCGTATATTTAACCCCATTATGCAAATCGGTCATGTTTGTATGCGCGATTAGAAAAACGAGCTCCGACACGGACGTTATTTGACGTCCGACGCGGAACTTGCGACCTCGCGACGGTAATTCACGGTTTCCTTTCAACGTTGCACAATTGTCACTTTTTTCTTGTAGTATGAGTTTTCCGTTCTCCCCGCTAGTACAAGTGCAATTTTGATGAATGTCGGAGAGTTGAAGAAATAAATTTTATTTCATTGCCGTGCGCCCTTTGCATTTAATAAGTTCTCAAGTTCAGAGTCGAGTGGCGTTGTTGTACGAAAGCGCCAATTATTCTTGACTATTATGTTTGTAGTGGGCTTAAAGGGCTTTCAGTGTTTTGACTGTGTTCAAAGACTTCTAAATGGTCGCAATTTAATGTGGCTCGTTTATTGTTGTTACTTATCTATGATAATATAATATTATCAGCTTTAATGGTTATAGTCATTTGAATAGCTGGCCATATTTAAGAATTGAAACGAACAAAGAATACATTTGTAATCCCCTGAAAATTGCCACATGCCACCATAATGGTAGCTCGTAAGTGACTTTCACCTATTCGTTAATTGCCCGCATATTTACCCACCTCTTACGGCTCCCCCGCTCTATTAGATTATCTCAATTTATTTTCCTTTCTCGTAGTTGAGCTAATGTTTCTTGTTGTCACACGCCTCAAGGAAACTATTATGAAGGGGATAAAACAGGTGGCACTTAGCTGTATCTACGTGTTACCGTTAAGAAAGTTTGTTTTCTTGTAACTGCGTCAATAAGGTTTCATGTGATGTATTTGATGTGGGTAGTTTGCATGTGGCTTGCGGCGCAGTAAGTAGTGGGGATAATCATTGTGTCATTAGCGGTTGAAATGCAGACGCGGACGGACGTTATTTAGTGCGCTTTGCGTTTCATAAATCACACAGTCAACTAAACAATTGCAATAATAAAAAAGGTTTATAGATTTCCTGCCACATTTAATTACACGAAATAAATCAACAAAATATATTCAAATATGCCACACAAAACCGCAAAACGAGTTAATAACGACACACGCATGTTTCTTCCTATATCAATTGTACATAAAACCTATAGATAACCTATGACCTATAAGTATGTGATGGACTTACACCACACTCTTTCCAACTATGCAACTAATAACCGGGCGAGTATTTATGACTCGCCCGCACAACGTGGCGTAATTGCAACTTATGATGATTTGTAGCGGTGGCTGACTTAAACTTTCTAGGCAACTCGTAGACAAACATAGTATGTTCTTTGTTGATGTGTTGTGCAGTTAAAACGATGTTTTGAGCTTCATTATTTATGTAAGTAGTGCTGTTTGTTTGTTTAATTTTAAAAATACAAGTGTTGAACAAAACTAAAGTTTGTTACTTCATAATGTAAAATAATCTGTAGACGTTATAAAACTTTGTGTTTAGGTTAAGTTAATACGTTTATATTTATTAATCGTATGTTCTGTTATAGCTCAGTCGCATTAAAGCCAGTCACTGCGACGTAAACCACTAAGCACAAACCGACGTAATATTCTCTTTACAAGCATTTAATTAATGACGTCACAATTGGACTACAAACGCATAGCATCGCGAGAGCTTCGCCATAGCTAAGCCAGAGTAACGATACAACAGCCAAAATGCAATATATAGTAGATTGCCTTTAGTTACAGATTGACGGGTTGCATGAAATAGCACTTTGGCCATATCCATATATGTCTGGGCATAGATATGAGACTTAGTGAAATAGATGACAGCTAAATCTACGTCTGTCTGTACGCATCGGAATGTAGGTAATAATTGTTTATGGTTTGAAATGTTTTTCATTTTGCACAACCTTTGACGCGTTATTGCTGCAAATAAGTACTCTAACCAAAAAATCAATGGGAAGTATAGCTAAGACAAATAAACGAATCTATTTTAGTTTCAATTAACAAAAACCCATAGTTTCCTCAAAGACTCATCTAACTTCTCGTCCTGTCGTCGAAAGGTCAAGGAAAAACGCCAAATCGATTTCAATTAAGGTGTCTAATCGATTAGTGACAGAATTATCAGAGCAAACAATGGAGGACCTCACTGTTCCTCGCCCTCCCTTGTCACTGGGGCTCCGGGTTCCCGGGTTATCGAGTTGAGATCAGAATAAACAGCCGGCTTTGTAGCCCTGCCCGAAATATCGGCTAATTGATGTGCATTTAATCTGTTAGTACAAACTCGGAGATAGTTCGGATTAGATACTGAAACCTGTTGTTTTAGGTGCTATTAAAGCTGAGATCTACATTTAAATGATAATCCGTTTACTGTTGAAAGCAGCGGTACAAAATGGATCGGTAAAAAATTTATCAAATTCACCCTTTATTCAAATTCGTTCGTAAACAATTCAATGTCAAAAAAGCAAAATCTAAAACACCCAATTTCCGTATAACAAATGAAATAACACCTCTCAAACATCAAGATCAACATAAAAAACATTATAATTCTTTTTAAATTTATTGCACAATTTATTCCCACCTGGCCTCATTCCCGTCCGTTTGGTAGCGTCACCCCAACTTGGCCCGATCGTCGCCCAATAAAACACCTCATTCTATGGAGATCCCTATAGATACGATCTTTGCGTTCCCTTACACTTTATTGGGTAAATAATACCGCTTTGTCCCCTTGTAATTGTTTCCCTTTTCTCGCCCTTTATTGCGATGATTCAGGGTTTATTAAAAGAATTTGTTTCGGCTAATTAGGTTTTTTTAAACGGCTTTAAATTCTTGTTAATTTTAAATTGTTTTTTGTGCTAGTAAATAAGCTGTTTTTTTGGGCATCTAATTAGATTTTCTCTGAAAACCATATCTTTAATTTTAGCTCTAGCTTTAATAAGCTTACCACGTCTAACTTCATCTTTTAGAGAAATTAATGAATGAAAGCTGAGTTGTGGTACAACAGCTCTTAATTAAGCTAGTGCAAATTTAATACTATTTTGGAGTTTTTCCGGAAGATATTCCAAGATTAATTTTCCTGTTTCGCCTAGCCTCGTGATCTTGTAGTAGTTTAGCTTCTGGCTCACGTGTGCCTGCTGGCAGAGCTGTTAACGTTAAATGCAGCATGTATTGAACACCTGCTCGCCGATCTATAGCGAGGACATGACCGTAATGTATTGCCAAGTTAAGAACAGCATTAGGAGACTTTTCGGTAATGGAGTGCTCCGTAATTGTGTTAAGAACTTTTGTCTTAGACATCCAAACGAATTATCGTAAAACGCTACTCCGGATGATTTCCACATATCAAGATAGTTTCCTAAGAAAAACAAGTAAAAGAAAGAACAGAGAAAGATATTCCAATAAATGAACAAATACCTAAGTAAATTATTGAAGCTGATAATCCAATATATTTTAAATCAGAAAAAAAATGCAATGTAACGGGATTTAATTAAACCATGCCCTTGTCGATTCTATAATCACTACAGCCAATACAAACAACTGCAGTGAAAAAAGAATATATTGACAGCACCTGCACGTAGAAAAACAAACGAATAATCCTGTGATGGAGTAATCAAAAATGACGTCTAACATTGAGTTGGCTGCTTTTCGCAGAAAATGTTTGATTTACCCGAATTTTAATTTAAAATCAGCCCATCCTTAATATATTCTATTAAAATGCAAAATGAAGTATTTCGCCGAGTGTTAAACAAGTGAATATCGAGCTCTGCCCAAATTCACTCGCAAAAGACGAGAACATTTTGGAATATTCCAGAAGGTAATAATTTGTATGCGTGACTGTTCGATGGCACTCTATTGGCAATATCTTAAATTGATATTTGACACAGTATAGCTTCTCGAGTTCTCATGTGACGTTTACGACTATATTTATCTCTCCTAAATATACATTAGCGAGTACCCATTTTTGCACCGTATATATTTTTTTCCGTTTTGGATCGGTGGTCTTGTCAGTTTCCATATATTGATTAGTAATTTAGATATTGATATCGGCGCACTGGGAATGTGATCTCGACGCTCTGACATTTTGCTAAGAAAGATTGTTATTGAGAGAGAATTTTCTATTCATGTCTAAAATGTTTAGAAAATGTCCGAAGAAATTTTATTACTCAAGAGAATTTCACTCTGAAATATTAATGTAGTTCAAATAATGTATCCATTTCGATTTACGTTATTAAATTCTAAAATATTAGTGACAGACATTGGACAGGTATTTAAAACCCGTCAGCCGATATAACTGCCGCTGTTGTTGCTCATTGCCCCAAAATTCTAGATTCTGTTTAGTTTTATAATATAAGTCATGCATGTTGGCAATCCATGTTTTACGGTGCAAGTCAGGTACACGGTCGTCTAGACATGTAAACCAGTCTAGAGACGTACCTACGCTTCGGTTCAAAATTTAAAGCACTCATAAACATTCTAATCGATTACGCCGGAGTCTGTGGAACCACGCGAGCCTCGCAAATCACTAACTATATGCGTCTTACGTTGCAACTTCTCTGTCACAGTTTCGACTTTACTTCCATCCCCTTCTTTCTTTAGTCTAACAGTGAGAGGAGTATATACCCTGTTAATTTTTACTCAATTCTCGGCGAACACATTAAGTTAATTCGTTCCTGGGCCCGTGCACTCAACACTAAGTTAGGAAGGACGTGAGAACTGTTCTTACGTTTGTATTTCTGAGGTTTCCTCTATTTGTTATTTAATTATTGTTTATGTGCCGAAAACGTTTCTTTATGTATCCGGGCTTCGAGAAATCTATTCCTGTACTTATTGAGCTTTGATTTGTCATATTGATTATCTTTAGTTTTGTTGTGTGTCACTTGAAGGACTAATAGCTACCGGATTACTGATATTTGTGGAACATAATATGTTGCCGTATTTTATAGCAATATAAATCAGAGCAATATATAATGTATATTTATTAAACTGTACGTTATTGGAATTTCCTCAAATTCTCGTTACCTATTAAAGTGAAAACGTGAAGGTGAGGAATACAGTACTCGGCACACTTTTCATTACTTTTTAATACGCCTCAAGGAAAATACAATATTGTCAGGTCACGCTGTCAAGAACCAGGTATTCTATATGAATTTATTAAAGCTGTTAATGATTCAGGGGCTATTGAACCTTGGCTTCAATATTTTATTCCATGAACCAATTTGTAACGGCATTTTACTTTACAGTGTCGCAGGCGGAATTTTCCTAAGGCGTGTAAAACAATTGACGTGTCATTTGTTTCACTTCTTTGTCTATCTTGAACTGACGAAAAAATTTTTGCCTAAAAAAATACTACCGACTATCAAATAAGAAAACTACAAAGTGAAAAATAACTTTATTTTTGGAAGTCGGTGTCCATAACGCAAAAAAATGGTACCTACGAAAGTTAGTAAAGTTATTTTTCACTTTGTAGTTTTCTTATTTGGAATTCGGTAGTGTTTTTTTTTTAAAAGATTTTTTATTTTTCACTTTTTAGTTGTACCTACCTAAAAGGCAAGTTGTTTAGTAATTTTCTTATAACGCCAGAATAGATTACCCGAATATGATGAAACCGATCAAATGAGAGATCTGCTTACCCCTTAAGAGTGTACTGGCGTGATGTTATGGAATGGTATAAATAATAAACAGACATGCAATTGCAGCAGTCCCTAAAGATTTGCCGTTATTTATTGAAGAGTTCTGTTGTATATCTTCGAAGTTCTTCATCAGATCTTCACCAAATTATTATGTGACCAATTTCGGAAAATACTCTTTCAAACAAAAAAAAATATTTTCAAAATCGGTCCGCAATTGACGGAGATATCGGTGAACATAAACAAAAAAAAAAGATACAAGCAGTCAAACATAGAAACTCCTCCTTTTTCGAAAGTCGGTTAAAAACTATGTATGAGTTTTTTTAATTTGCTTTTCGAATGTATCTTTTGTTAGACCATAACTCTTACTGACATAGCAAATTCGCTTTATTTCCAATGGTCTCGTATTGAATGCTCCCTTTATAAATCCATTTAACATACAATCCAGTCTTACCTAGACAGGTACTTTTTATGCGCCACTTCCCTCACTTCTTTATGCAAGACCCTTTAAGCCACAACAGCAACTTCACCATTTTAAAAGTGGTGATTTTGGGCTATCATTTGTAAACGCCAACATGAATTTTACAGGAGTTAATGGCCGTCGGTTTTAGTAGTACAAAATGAACACAATTTAGATGTAAGCTAAGAGTCTAAAACTAAGCTATGAACCGTTGCAAAGTAATGCAGCGGTCGATAGTTCCGCTCGCCAGAATCACTAAGTTTTCTTTGATAATGGATACGGTTTTCTGAAGTTACCGCTTGCTTTATTTCTTTTTATTTTAGTCAAGGGTTTGAGATGCTTTAGACACGGAATATGTACTGTTATGCTGGCAACAGATTTCTCAAGTTACGTGGAGCTATCAGTTATCAGGGGCAGTAGTTCGAAATGTGATAGTATCTGTCGATAAGCGTACCGTTTTATAAATATTGATCTAGTTTTTTTAATGGCAACAAAAAGGTTCAGATATAACAAACGATAAAATGTGTGATACACAGGAAATAATGCATTAAGAAAAATCCTACCAAAAAGGTAAAATATTTTTCGAAAAATTTCTAAAAATTTTGCTTCCACACTAATTTTTCCACCGAAATAGGTGATTTTCGTACCGCATATACATTCTTATTTTATTTTTCGCCATGTTTCCTCATCATGGGTCGTAACGCTTCGTACATCCAGCGAGGCTTATTAGCAAAGGCTTCCGCTTACTCATAAACGGTGTTCGCTATTTTCTTTGCAAGTAAACTTCAGTAGAAATAGGTTTAAGTAACGTTCGCTGGCTTACCTGGTGTTAGTTGAGATAAGAACGGGGTTTTTAATAGTGTCTGCCTACGTTTTTATAAGCCCGCAATGGGTTCTTAGTGGACCCCTTACTGTGTGCTTAATTTGAAATATTTTGTTTGGAGAATTTATTGACTATTAGCAATATCGGTATTAATGGTTTGAAGTGGCAAATCAGGTTTTATTTGGACTGGCGAAGAAGTATTTGAATGATAAAGTAAGAAATTGCAAGTGGAATGTGGCACTTGAAAAAGGAAGGAAAGTATTGAATTCATAGATATTATGAGAAGGAACACTGCACTTACTAAAATGTATTGAAATATTGATATTGAAAAGAAGAACCAAAACGCCTCTCAATAACTCTGATATAAACTCGCCAAATTAAATCAAGACTGTCAACATAGACGGTCATATTAAAATCGTCTAATTCGTGCACAGACTGAAATCCTACGGGGAAGCGGAGAATAAAGGAATAGTTCGCGCTACGTTGGACCATTACTTATGAAATATCCCGTATTATTACGCAGCTTAGTCCGCCCCGAGTTTTTATTAGAAATGCTAGACGTCTAGGCAGAATTCCTTTTTGAGTATGACAGATCGCCGTTGTTCATACGGCAGAAATAAAATTTATTCCCTAACACATTTTCTGAGGGAAATATGTAGGATGTCTAGATTTTGATTATGATAGGCAGCCAACTTGTTATGCAAATAGGGCTAATTGAGACCGACGGAAATTGAAATTCTGGGTCCTCGGTTTTTATTGAGAGATTTCGGACTGTTGTTTTGGGTCGAATTTGAGGGTAGGTTTAATTCGAGTGTGTAATATATAAAGTAAAATTAGCACTGCTTTAGATGAGTTCTTTAAAGGTTCTATTCCGTGGTAAAAACTAAACTAACAATTTATTGATATACCTGAATCAGTATTTCACATCGTTGAGATACTGATTTATATCAAGACAAAACATTCTGAATCATACAGATAACTTCTTAACAAAATTCCCCAACAGCTCCCGACAGCATTGACAAAGGTTTCCTCTGAAATGGCACCGTGGCACCACACGAATAAAGATCTATGCTCATTTCTCAGAAACATAAATAGTACATCTTCTAAGTCGTGTTTTTACATTGAAAAGGACTCTTTGTTGAAATATGAAGAGAGAGTGCCTTTGACATTTATGTGGATCCTATCATTTGATATTTTTGTGTTATTGTTCTCATTAAATGCTGTGTTTCTTTTCGCCCAGAAAATGTTTTGGTGCGGCAAATAAATCTATTCTATGAAAATGTGGTGTCTGATGTTGCTAAAGTGCCACGTGTTTGCAGATTTTTTAATCCTAGACATTATATCGATTGCTTAACAGCGTTGCCCTTAGGCAGGTATTTACTAATATTTGGCTTTGGTGGTTAAGACATTCAAATTGTAAATAATAATAAATCTTTATTCAAACTTGATAAATTAAAAAGGAGTATGTCTACTGTTACTAAAACCATAGTCTACTGTTACTGTGGAAAGTCCTTATGTAAAACCATAAGGATTTTCCTTGTCTGGATTCGCACTGACATAATGTATTCACAAAAACCTATGAATAACTGTTGTTTGCAGTTCTAAGGCATGTAAATTCAATAAATAAAAAAAAAACAACATCGAACTCATTGACTAAAATGACAGGAACTGAAAATATTTTCATAACAAACATTCTGACAGTACGGATGCGTTACATACCCTCTCAACTGCACTTCTCGAGAGCGCATAAGAGGTGCAGAAGAATACGGCACAGATTTTCATTAAAACGTTGTTTCGTAGTTCTTAATAGAACGTGGGCTTAGAAAATGTAAAAATAATGTGGGCTTTTATGAAAAGCTGAATTAGTGTCGTGGGTTTGGGACGTGTAGGTTAGAATATACAATCTGTCTCGTATTTATGTTAAGATCTTCAATTAGAAATTACTTTTTTCTTTCAATTCCTTTTCTTCTTCTTGTTTTGAACTCCATTCAAACTCCTACTCAATATTTATATAGGTATTTTAATAACAGTAATGTTTTAGCAATTCAAACGACCACTATCCAGCTGTACGGCGGATTTTTGTGAGAAATATCTTTAGTTTTAATTAAAACTTAGTGTCGGTTTTACGTGAATCATATTCAGTTTCGGACCGTGTGTAACGTCCCCCAAAAGAGACATTCCAGCTCGTTCCAGTTTTTATTATAGACCCTTACTATGAAACTGCGCGGAAAAGATTTTGGTTAAAAGAATTTTACGGTATTAAAAGTGCTGTTTTTTGTATTCTAAAAGCGCGTTGATGGATTAAAATGCTTTTGTGATCCTACCAAAAAAATGAGATGGAAGCAAATTTTTGGATATCGGGAAAGCTGGGGTAGGATAAAAAAAATAATTTTGATATCAATTTTGACTTCGAACTATCTGCCATTACTTCCGTATCTCCTTTAAACATCATTAAGAAACTGCCTAATGTACCAAAGTTAGACAAGCATAATCCAAAATTAAATCAAGAACGTATCGATTAAACTCGTATAATGAAACAAATCTTAACTCCGTTAATTCCAGCTGTGAGTGGTCCTTACCAAACAAAGGGCCTGCCCAATTGTTGTCAAATGAAGATTCAATTGGCCCACAATAAATTAGTTACCCATCGCCTTGGCCGGTCCTCAATTCTCAGTCACATGGAGCTCATTGTGTACCGAAGGTTGAGTACAACACTATACAGCCTTTATTGTTCCTTGGAATTCGGTATTGGCTGCGTTTAATTGGTATTTCCTAGTTTATCGATAAGTTGCGTTGTGCATATCGATTACAACCCTACGCGTTTTCGGGTATATAGAATTAATTCATATAGAGGTCACGTATTGGAAAGCGCGGGTGTGCTGTTGAATGTGAAATTCGGTGCGGGATTTCCTTCCTTAGTTTTATCATAATCACAATGCCGCAGTGGCGGTACTTCTTTACTCTTGAGCACAGGATCAAGGAATTGAATTTTTAGGAGAGCTGGATATTTTGAGACTAACCGTTTTAGTTTGGTAGGGTTCCGATATTTTTTACTTAGTCCAATTTACGTCTCTATTTTTTTTTTGGTTATTGCTCCCATTGTCCCACTACAGGAAAAATGCCTCACCCAGGCCCTTCCAGACCATCTTTTCTTGTTCCGCTTCCAACCGTCTCTTTATCTATACTAATATTATAAAGAGGAAAGATTTTTTTGTTTGTTTGTTTGTACCGAATAGGCTCCGAAACTACTGGACCGATTTAAAAAATTCTGTCACCAATAGAAAGCTACATTATTCCTGAGTGACATAAGCAATTTTTTTTATCCCGAAAACGGGTCCTGTGGGGTTGCCCACGGGAGCGAAGCCGCGGGCAACAGCTAGTTTTACATAAAAAAAATAAAATAAAAAATCATCGTATCATCAGATTCGATAGTTGGACCCACATTTGAATACACCTCATACCGAGTAACAACTTACCTCCGAACACCACCTGGACGCATTGTTACATCTCAAGTCAAATCTCGAATGCGGGGACTTTCGAGTTTGCCCAGTCAAATGCTCCAAGTGACATCGACCATTATTGCCTTCGTACAAACATTATCTTCTGGCTTACCCAGCTTAAGTACAGAGCCTTTGTGAACCGACTCGCAATGAACCGTGAGGAGGGGGATTCTGAATAGTTTAAACGATAAATTGTAATGTTTGCTATTGTGTGTACTTCAGTTATGCTTGCGTGAGTGTCTGAGAGATGTAATGCTTTCTAAGAAGCCTTTACCTTTCTTTGAAGTGATTGTCAAATTAAGTCAGTGCGTTTGTTTCAGTATCATAATAAGCACTCAAAGATTTTTTTATTGAAAAACTCTTTATAGATTGCGTTGCTATGGTGATCGGCAATTTGTCAAGCAATACCAAATTTGCACATCATTCTGATAAATTAGTAGGTCCTGTGTAATATAAGCTTTACCATCTACCCTCAACCTTGCCTCCTTCATTGGATCGAAACAAAAAATGTCACGCATATTTACATCATTTCTAAGAAAATGAAGAAAATAGCGCCAAGTACGAAAACAGGCGATACGTACGTTCATCTCGCAAATGATATAAAACAGAATTTCGTAACAGGCAACCCGACACCTGTGTTGCCAACATAAAATACATATATCTACGTAAAAGATAAAAAATATACCTAAGCTTTCCACCCCAGTGTTCGCAGATCCCTGATAATTTATCACCTCTATGTCTATATGAATAGGGTTCATAAAAGCCTCATCGGAATTGCCAAGTGCGGTGAAAAATATCTTATTTGAATATCCCAGTGCGGGGGAAATGGATCGGATAACCGTGGAACTTTTAACTGAAATAATATTGTCGTTTGTACTATGAGGTCCTCGGCTTAACGTTGTTGGGCGGCTCTTTCTTTTGTGTCTAATGTTCTATAGTTTTGGTGAGAACCTTATGTTTGTTTAAAGTACTTGAACGATCGATTAATTATTCGAACATTTCAAAATTTTTGTCTGCTTCATCTGCTACGAAGACATCTTTGTGTTCGATACCCGATTTCGCTACATAATTACCACGTTCTTGGTTATGACTTACTATCTTCTTTACGTGTCCATTCGATTCAAATTTTGTACGACAAAGCTATGGCCACCTGTATAGCTCTCATCAAGGGCCTTTAAATTTTGATGGTTAAATAAGATTCGAGAATTGGTTATATGTCATAATTTCCATTTCCATCGGTAACCATACTTTTCTTGATTTGTGATTACTTATAAAATAATTATTTAACTTTGTGGTAAATGCTGCGGCCCTATTATACACGTTTAAGCTTAGAGGAAGGAGAATTGCAAGATAATTGGAAACCAAATTAAGTTATTAATTTCCCTAATTAATTAATACTCTCGAGTTGTTTGTGGATTAGCGCTGTTAATCCTTTGCAATTGCTTAAGACTAAATTAATATACTCACTCATAAAATAATATAAGTACTTGAAATAAATATAATGATTTCCATTGACTTAATCTTCACCATTAATATTGTAAAGACGCTCTTGTGTCTGAAGGTAGGTCTCTAAAGAAGATTAAACCGAAACATGAAAAGACGACGAGAACAAAAAAAGGATTAATGTGCGACAAACATAACAAGCAAACAAATAGTTTAATAAGCAAAATAAAAGCCATTAACAATACAAAAACAGCTGATATTTTAAAGCAGATAGATGAATCCATGAACCAAATACGCAGCTAGACTAGTATAGACTGCTGAGGAATTACCAATCAGAATGCTGTATTTGCATGTACAAACTGAGTTTAGTTGAACTAGTCGCGATTAGTTTTATTGGTGAAATCGGCCCTAAATCATATAAAAATTCATTCCAATGATATACCTCTGAGGACAGGTCACGCGAACCCCAAAATACCTTATGCATAATAATTTCCCAATGAAAACTTTTAGTTGTGAGTCAAAGAGGAAAGGGTCCTACCGATATAATTCCTATTAATTTACGATCATAGCCGTAAAGTTACGGCCGAAATATTTTGCATATGCATGGAATTTGAATATGTTTGTAAACCTTTACCGATCCCTATAATGCAATGAAAGTTAGCAGAATGTGACCCTAGACCTTGAAATTGTTTCGTCAGCAAGGGAGCTGATATGGTTGACGATAAACTTGTGTAGTGGAAAATATACGACGAAGAAGATCAATTTGTACCTGCTTAGAAGATTCTAGGAAAAGATAATCGTGTAGGGCCGATTTTGTAAGAAAAACAGTTGAACACTGGACCTATGTCAGAGAGTCCTATCAAAAAGAAAATATAAGCTGATCCTAAACCTCGAAACTTCTATATGCAAACTGAAATTATGGACAAATCAATTAAGTTTATAGGAGTACAGAGTAAAGACCCATAAGGCAACACATACTTTACCCATTCTATAAATGATTATAGAAAATCTTAAAGATGTTGGTACGAAAAAAGTCTCCGTTAAGTGCCAACGCATGGTATTCACTTGCGAACTTCGGGAACAAAGTTGGGGAAGCTTCCGCTAAGAGCTTTATACTCGCAATATTTCATAGTTTAAAAGACGTAAGCACTGGTATACCTTTTTATTCAGTGTTTATAAAATCTACTGGTCGGCCAGTTTTTTCATAACTTTGGTTAACTTTAACGCGGCCGGATGAAAAATGCTGGTTACATCAGGGGATTTTAACTAAACTGTTGTTGAAATATACAGTGTTGGTTCAGTTTATTTTGTGGTCTGTTATTTTCGGTTTAGTAAGGCGCTTAGAAGTTTCCTCCTGCTTATTTTGCAGTCTTAGGATTTATTGGGAGTCTGTTTAAAAATGTTTCTGCTCCGTAGTTTATTTCAAACCGTGCAGATTTTTCCACCTGCATCTTTGAAACGAAATGATGATTCTTTGGACTTTCTCTTAGTGTAGTTACGATATTATATAAAGGAGACATATATCCAGCATTAGACGTCTCGTCGTTAAACCTTTGAAACAATCGTATTGTACTTACAAATTAAATACCTCATCTATATTAATCCAGTTCTATTGTGGTAAGAGAGTTTCAGACGAAATATCATAATGAGTCCTTGTTTGTGTGATGTTGACCTTTACCCACGTTATTTGATTTCTAAATTATAATCTTAATTTTGCCCTTCAAAGTTTTTGTCCATAGGTCTTTGACGGTTGGTTTTCTAGATGTCATTAAAATTTGACATTCATATTCGTTAAAGACGTTATTGGAATTTAATTTAGCCGTGTCTTCTTGGGTTTTATTAGAAACGAGTAATTGATTATTGAGAATTTCACAAAATTCAACGTTGTCTGTTTTTCTACCATCTGTTCTAAGTCCAGCGTCCAAGCTTCACCCATCAGCTCTCGAAGAACGCGAGTAGTATGCGTCACTGGTATCGGCTAGGAAGCACTTCCAGCGGTTTCTTTGTTGGCGGACGTCGTATGGTAATTTAGCTTCCTTCCCCGCGGCCGTAGCCCCATAAATTAGGTGCCAACGCCCGGCCCCGCACTGAAAAATTACCAACTTCTACGGAAATCGAGGTAGAGGTGGCAGCTGGATGTGGTGGCGATGTAAAGCGCGGTTTTAGTAGTGGTTTGAGCGTGGTTTATGATGTGATGTTGTATTGTAACTCGGACGGTACTATTCGACTTTTGAATGTATGTAGGTATGTGTCAAAAGTGCATGTTATGTTTTCTTATTTCGCCTTAGTGATTGAAAAATAAAATATCCAAGTAAAAAATAATATTCGTCTACCATTCATAAAATTACCCAAGAAACCTGCGGACTCCGAACTAAGGTAAAAAATATGCTCATGATTCTAATTACGCCAGTAGAAAATTATTACAACTAATTAAAATTGTAACTTTAATAACAGCTTAATTGCACAATGTTTTTTAAAGGTTTTTCATTCCATGCTTCTGAGAATAAATGTAAAACATGATGAATAAGTGCAAAGCACATTGTAGTTGCCTTTTACCGCGCGAGTCGTAAAATTGTACTAAGGAAAACGTGTAAAGTAACATAACATTCTTCAGCACTTTTATTCGTTTTTTTTATACTCAACACACATGCTGCATATTTAAGCAGTTTTTTATATTTCGAATAATATGTACCTACCTTTGTGACTTTAGTTTTGTTTTGATTTGCAGATTGCCTAATTAGTTTGATTTTCAGCTGCTTCAAAATGAACAAAACTCAATATTTTAAGCATTTTGTTCTAAATAAATTTCTCCACTTATATTAGCTTTCCATAATATATTTTCGAGCTCATCATTTGTGTGAGCAGCAGGTCGATTCTGTAGACGTTTATAGATTAGGTGAGCTGTCATTTCAATCGACTGTCAACTGATGCTAGGGATTGCTACTAGGTCACCGTGTGATATAAAAAAAATGTTCCAATCCTTAGGTACGTGTTGCACTTGGAGCTCCATTTCTGTAGATATTCTCGGTCATATCCAGTTCCCAAGTATCCATATCCAAAGCCGTGTACAAAGTTATGTGAGTTTTCGGAGTTGGTTTTCAGATCATTTAGTCAATAATGTGAGATGGGGCGCGAAAGTTTGCCTTTATACAATGCATTGTTTGGCTCACGCCAGAATAAATGGCAGAAATATGAGTAACTTTTATATTTATGTTTTTTAAATATGGGCGCCTACTGAGCGGATTTATTTAACGAAATGTGATTTTATGTGACATATTACAAAAAAGATTTTCAAAATTATTTTAGAGAAAGTATTTAACAATAATACGAGGCTCAACAAAGACCGCTTACACGGTCTCTGAGCCTAGCCATTGTTTGCATAAAAAAACCTCGTCGGGACAAAATGAGAACTTTTACAGTTGAATTCTGCACTACAGAATAATTAAAACCAGTTTAATGTCCAGACTTAAAACGAAATACTACTTGAATTATGCTCTAGAATATACCTACTGGAATAATTTAATTCTCTTGTGACAAAGGGCATTCGAAAACCTCGGTTTAATATATTGAAATATTTGAAACAAAGCAAAGTACTTAGCATGTTATTTCGTGAATTTATAGTCACAACTAATTAACTGATTGTGGACATTTACAATGAAATATTGTTGTAATAAACCTAATAGAGTGGCGAGTTGAAACCTTTTAGTTCAATCGTAATGAAAAATGGCACCTCTTATTATTAATGACTGCTGTTAATGTGAACATTTTGAAGGCCATTGGAGAATTATGAATCAGAGTAGTGTATTTATTTGTAAATATTTTTGTGGTAGTAGAAATACCAAAATACTCTTTCTTTTTGTTATTTTCTTCCTTCTCTAAAACTAAGGAGAGGAAATCCCTGCTTGATAGATACAATCCAGAGGTCTTTAAGTTAAGAGTGAATAGGTTACTTCTAAACAAGGGTGCTCCGTCGGCCACCACATCTTCGCTGACCATCAGGTGAGATAGTGGTCAAACGCAAACGCATTTAAAACAAATCTTGTTTTACTGGAGTGCTTTAATTTTTCAGAATAGTATATTTTTTGTGGTTTTCACTAATACCTAAGCAAGATTTTTTACTTGGTTTTGCAATTTAGCTCCAAAACCATGCACAGGAGAGACTCACTTTGGCACCTGAAAACCTCCTTTTATAATTTTAGCTCGTTGCAGTACATTGATGATTAAAAAGTTTTACAAAATGTTCCCGCATTTTGAAATGCCAAATAAGGTGCATTGTCGAATAAGAGAATCTCAAACTCAGCAACAAAATTTGTACATTTCGTATTCAGTACAAATGCGTTCTCACAACGTTTGTCAAAGATTCTAGGGAATACAATTGTATAGTAGCGCTAGCAAAAGATACTTGAGATACTTCGAGTACTTCAAAATTCTAAAAGTAAGTTGTATAACTATTTACTTAGTTGTATCAGTATTTCCAGAGGTTACCTCTTACCAACAAACAATTTGACAAATATATTTTCTTACTTTAGAATTTAGATAAGCTTAAGTCTCCGGAGTTTCCTTGCGTGATCGAACCAAAAATGTAGAGATCTGCAAGAGAACCAGGGTTACCGACATAGCCCGAAGAATTGCCAAACTTAAGTGTTAGTGGGCAGGGCACATTGCTCGCAGAACGGATGGCCGATGGGACATAAAGTCTGGAGTGGCGACCGCGAACCGGCCTCCCACCAGGTGGATCGATGACCTGGTGGAAGGTTGCGGGGATCTGCTGGTTGCGAGTCGCACGGGACCGGTCAATGTGGCGACGCTCGGGGTAGGCCTATGTCCAGCAGTGGACGTCTTTCGGCTGATATGATGATGATTAAGTCTAAATGAAAATTGTCAGTAAAAAAATTACCATACTTTTCGCTACCGGTTCACAAAATGCCTCATGCACTGACATGATACAAAAATGCAAGAAATGCTATGCATTCGATCACTCAAAACAATCGTGCTACGGAAAACAAGAGGAACCACAGATAGTTATTACCACGCTAGAGGGTACCATGACAAAAGTCTGCAGAAACTGTAGAGGAGAAGACCACAGCGCAAACAACGCCAAATGCCCTGTGTTTCAAAAAGTGATAGCTAGGCAAATGGAACAAGCAGAGGCTAAGCAAACAAAGAGAGAGGAGAGAATTAAACGCTCAGTGGTAAGACTGGGAGTTAAATACGCAGATGTCACAAAAACAAGGCAATTTCCAACTCTGCCACATAAAGAATCACCACAATCACAATCAGAACAAATACCACCGACAATAGGCGGTCTCACATTAGAGGGCCTCTTTCAGATGCAGACACAAATGCAACAGACACTGATGATGCTGATGGACACTATAAATAGGATACACTCGCATCTTAATGGCTAACCACGACAGTAAGAAAATAAAGAACCTCAAAATCTTACATCTGAACACCCAAGGAGTAAGAAACAAATTCATTGAAATAAAATCACTAGTCGAGAAATATAGACCGGCTATAATTATATTGAACGAGTGCAAGATCGACTTTGAGACACAACAATATAATCTAAAAGGGTACGATAAACTCACCCACACATTGGAAAAACATTTAGCCACTGCCATGTATGTACAAAGGGGACTAAGGTGGATCGAAACGGAAGTCACCCCAGGCTGGAACGATGAAAACAAGAAGATAGAAGGTGTAGGTATTAAACTTTTTACTAACCACGCAACTGGACAATACATCAAGGTCAAAGGAATATATATCCAAATTCCAAACCAGCACCATGCTAGAGAAGAACTGGAGGAGACCCTAGCCGACGAGCCATCCATTATCATCGGCGATATGAACTTACGCATGCAAACCCTCGGCCACAGCAGGAACTCCGGCCTCGGCAACATTGTTAGAAAAGCAACGAAGGACGGAATCTGCTCGCTAAAACACGCCAATGCACCATCTAGACCTTTTAGTCAAGGTAACACCATCCTGGACCTGGCTATAATAACACACCAACATCTAGAAGCGCAGGCCAAACAGGTAGAGACTGTTGGTTCGGATCACCTCCCTTGGTTGCTAACGGTGAAGATTGATCATAATATAGAGGAAAACCTATCTCGTAACACAAAGAAAATCTATCAGGATGAGAAACTGAGAGCTGCATACCAACAGACAATGTGGGAAGGTCTCTGTGACCTTAACAAGGCAATCACAACAGAAGCCGATTGCGAGAAGTATGTCGAAACAATGGAAAATGCCATTGTCACAGCCCTCGACACTCACGCACCCCTTAAAAATTTAACAAGGCAGGAACGACTACCGAAAGAAATAAACGATAAGATAGACATTCGAAACCAACTAAAACGAATTGTATGGCAAGCGAGAAACTGCAGCCCCAGACTCCAACACGAAACACGCATTCTTTACAACCACGCTAAGAGAGAAGCTGAAAAAGTCCTGAAAGAATACTCCGAAAAAGGCTGGCTCGACAAACTCCAAGATCCACGGGACAATAGGTCACAAATGTGGCGCATCCAACGAAACATGAAGAAGCCTATCGTTAAACTTCCAAACATCACGGGATGCAGTGCAGAAATAGAAACGATCGACAAGCTCACCGATACAGCGATAATTAAAGAGGCTAAAATAGCGAAAGACGATGAGGGGACTGAAAAGACGACACCGTTCCAACCGCTCGACCCAACGTCAAAAAAAGAAGTACAACTTGCACTGAACAAGTTCAAAAACAAAAAGGCCCCAGGGCCAGATGGAATAAAAGCAGACGCCCTCAAACTTGGGGGAGAAGTCTTCATCGAGGCATTTGTGCCTCTTGCTAACTTTGTATTGTCCACAGGCTACTTCCCTAAGCGATGGAAATCTGGCGTGTGCATATTCCTGCACAAGGCCGGCAAAGATCACCGTCAGGCATCATCGTACCGCCCGATCACACTGCTCAACATCATGGGCAAGCTTTGTGAGAGGCTGATCCTGAGAAGACTTACCACTACGGTCAATCGGCTGCAACCAACTTTCCAGCACGGCTTCACAAGGGCAAGAGGCACGGCAACGCAGATTCTACGTACCGGAAAAATAATCACTGATGCTCTAGCCACGGAAGACAGCGTCTCTATGATATCTACGGACCTATCAAAGGCCTTCGATTCAATCAACCATAAGGGACTGATCAAGAAACTTCAGAATCAAGACGTTCCCAACAATATCATTAAGATAATTGAGAACTACCTCGAAGGCAGAAACTTGAGAGGTAGATTCAGAACTACCATAACCAAAGACAAACCGATACCTCACGGCGTGCCCCAAGGCTCGATCCTGGGACCGATAATCTTCAACCTGTACGTCCATGATATTTGGGATATACAAGACCAGATCAGAGGTCTCAAACTTTCACAGTATGCGGATGATCTCTGTATACTCAACAGAGCCACGAACCCAGAACACGCGACTATGCGTGCTGAATGGGCAGCGGAAGCCATCGTTGACTACTACACGAGATGGGGGTTAAAGTGTAACATAGAGAAAACTGAATGCATCATGTTCTCGAAAAAGAAAAAATTCCGGCCAACGGTTAAACTGAAACAACAAACGTTGCACTATCAAAAGCAGATCAGATACCTCGGTGTCATCTTCGACAAACACATGAAGATGAACCAGCACACCGAAAAAGTCGTCAAAAAACTGAAACAAGTCAGAGGAGCCCTCGGACCAATAATAGGATACAACGCGAAGACAGAAATAGACACTAAACTGGCCATCATTCAGGCCTGTATTTTACCACTGATGGACTACGGAGTGGTGCAACTACTCTCAAGGTATAGTGCAACGAACTTGAGCAAAATCGAACGCCAATACAGACTGGCACTGAAAAATGCCGCACAATTACCAAGACGAACACCCACGGAAGTGATCTGGGAGATGGCGGACATAGAAGCCTGGCATCTACGCGCCGAGGACCTTAATACCAAAATGCTGCAAAACATTGCAAAATTAGAAATAGAAGATCTTGAATCCCCTGGAGACGCCTACCAAGCGTACGGTGAATTTAACCCCCTCAGGGTTAATCAGAGAATGGGGGATATATTGCATGACCCTAATAAAAAAGGATACAAGCGGTGGCCTACCGACAAAGCGAAGTCGCCGCGTCCCCTTAAAATTAAGTAAAAATTATAATTGTGATAATAATTCATCACTGAGATAGTCTATCTATATCGTAAGCAAATATCATAAATAAAACACGTAATCTGTTTGTATAGTCTCACATATTGCGAATAAACAGAACACAGCAAACATAGATCCATTAGGACGTAAGTTAGCTGACTCAACTCTGTACGGCCCACCTGCCACAGAGACATTTTGTAATACACAAAGTAGGCAAATAAATGTTATTCTGATTCTGATTCTGATTCTGATTCTACAAAAATGCAAATGTCAATTGGCCTTCAGAGAACTTTAGTTTTCTTTAACACAAATAGCAGTTACTTTTTAAACATCGAAGGAGTTCGTTACAGTCCATAGACAATTGCTTAAAGACCGTTTTGTTAGTTTTTACGATAGACTTAATTGTAAAGTTTTTACGGATGCAATGAAAGTTAAATTCTCTCTAATTAAGATCTCTTGATGGTTATTAAGTCTAGATTAAATTCTAAAATATTTTTGTAAGACTGAAATGCTTCTTTATAAAAGAAGGACCAGCTAAACTGCTAACTAGCAATCAGTTGAAAGTTATAACAGGCCTAGATTTTTTATTGAAGTTACATTAATTTATGCAATGGTGATACATAAGTATTTAGTATCATGTAAGTGCCTAACGCTTAAACAGTATATCCTTTATTTATTTCTCACCACAATATAGGTACATTTAGAAAGGTATTAATACAAAGTAGGTACGTAATAACAGCAATAATTATTCTGTGGGAGACTGGTGCCTAAACTAGACGTGAGGTCTGAATTTCAGGACACCAGGCCTCCACCCCTTGGGTAATGCTTACATTTTAATGTTGTGTACAAAAATTTAGTGCGGCAAGAATTGCTAAAAGCATAGGCTTTCAAGTTTAGAATACAATAAAATAGAAAAGGGAAATGGTATCAACGGTACCCAAAATACGTTACAGACAAGCCACTATTACGAATTTAGATGCTGTATTGATCTGAAACAAAAATGTCGCCGGCGTGTAGCCCAATTAGGGCTGACACTGATCCCGTCTGCAGCAGAGTTCGAATGCGCTTAAAATAACTGTGGTGCATCGATCGAGCCCAACCCTAGCGCGGGAACTTTTGAACACCGAATCATAACCTATTTCGATTTTAGTTTATGGCCTCTCGAGTGTTGCTGTTCGATTTTTAAAAGCTTTTGTTTTTTTGAGAACTGCTGTTTTGAATCGGGGTGTTCTATTTTTAGGTTGATTAATAAAATCTTTGGTAGCTATGGATTCGGTTACTTTCTGTTGATTTGAGGTACGATATTTTTCCTCTTAATGATTTAAGGTTGGTTGGTCTCTTTTGGCGGGATCGGTTGCCATGGCTCTCATCGATTACATTCATAGCTCCCCTGCCTGGCTACAACTGTATAAGGCTTCAATACCTGTGTCTTTTGTTGAATTACAAAATTGAGGTGAATAAAAAAAAAAGCTGGAAACAAATTATCGGTCGCGGCAGACGGAGGCGACTTACAGCCGCGACTGATACGTGTGCACAGTCGTTTAGGACGCGGCTTGCGGACGCGTCCGAGCGCTATTCTATAGACAATATAGCTTAATCAACGAAGATTATGTTTACTTAGAAACATGTCGAGTAGTTAAAGTGAGTCCCAATTATCTGCTACGAACACGCTCGATATATTTTTCTTTCATTTTTATTTATAAACTCGCACGCACGTGCGAGATATCGCGTAGTCTGAGTTGTTCTGACGCTCGGACACGTCCCGTACCCCGTGCACACCGTCCGCGGACGTTTTCATCCAGCGGGCCAGATCTCTATCGGACGTCCGAACGCCCAAGGCCACGTCCGCGACTTACGTCCGATGGTTTGCACAATGCAATGTACATTCATTACCCAGATACTCTTTAAGTCGCGGCTGTCAGTCGCGTCCGTCAGCCGCGTCCGATTGTTCTCAGCTTAAGACGTACGTCGGAGCATTCAAGTTTTATAGTAGTAACACAAAAATTTTATAGGAGTCTACTGCGATATTTTTCTCAAACTTAGTAACTCATCCTCGATTGCTACCTAAAATTCAGAATGAGAAGGGCGTCTAGACCGAGCTACAGTCTATCAGCGATAGCGCATGCCATGTGGGTTCCACATGGGCTACCGAAATGACGATGTAAGTATGTGTCATCGGTGGTCAAACATGCAATTCATCAATTCATTTAAGAAAAGAGTAATTACAAACGGGACAACTATACTCCTGGGGTGAATATCCTGGTTTTACCCTAGAGTATGTTACTTTAGCTAAAGCAGGTGGATGCAGAATGCAGTGCTAAATGCATTGACATTTTGTTATTAAAAAAATTACGAAGAAAACCGACCGGTTTTTATTTTAATAGAGTCATTGCCTTTACCCACAGTTATTTTACTACCAACATCCTCTTAGACCAGTAATTACAAACTCTTCACACGACCATCCCATTCCGTGGTCAGTGCGAGTCTGAGCGTGGTCGTCGTAATTGAAATATTCCGGCCTCGTCGCCACTGATGCGACAGTGACCACACACCACATTGTTGTCAGCAAATTAACGCTTATTGTGTGAACCACGCTTTATATACTTTTACGCACCGATATATAGAGATTCGTTGTGTATTCATAATGTTTTTAATGAAGTTGATTGGTTTATAAGTGAGATTTTTTACGATAATCATAATAATCTTATCTACTAATATGGAAACAGTAGCTTAGTAGAGGATCTGGGCATAAAACCGCCACGTAGGCCTAGTGCGGATTGGTGGATTTCAAATGTTTTGTTTTTCAAAATTTTGGTTCTAGAACATACCGCTTCCTCACGGCGGTGTTTTTCTTCACCGTTTTTTGAGATTTTCTACAAAAATAACTAGAACAAAAGAGCCGCTGTATTTTTTTATTATATTGTAGCTAAACGGATTTTTCAGTCTGTTCACCACTTTCTAATCTATGAAATGTGATCGAATTCAGCCCCAAGCCGAATACATCTTGAAACTGTTGAAAAGGAGTGTCATCTGTATCCATTTATTCACTATCTGAATGGTCCAACAAAGTATATCATGGCAACTCGTTGGTGATCCTAAATAAACAAGCTTAAGTATTTAAAATAGTACAAGGGAATTCCAACGAAAATAAAATTATAAACTAAAACATAACATACTTATATACTAACGCGTATAAAAAGGCAAGGGGTCATAAGTCATAAAAAAAATCGTCTACATCGTTATCAACGGGAAACGTGCCCAGAACGCTGGCAGCGTGTTTATAATTGTTTTAAGATCCAAAAACGTACGTAAATGCAAGTCCAAAACTAGCTATCATTTAGCACCAATCCATTTCTCAATCATAATCCACTTTTCTACAAAGCGATGACGTCATAATTTCTTAAGCGCAGTCTTCACAGTAAACCAACGTGCGATGTGCGTGCCTGTCAGGGAACAACGAGCCCCGTATAATTGATGCGTTTCTGTTCATAGGTATGTATGTAGGTAGGTGTAGGTGCTGTAGATGTGCAGATTTATTGATCTATGTGCACTGTGTCTTATGGCATAGCTAAGCGAGGCGGTGGAATATGAAACTAAGGGTGTTATTGTATATTGTGTAGGCAAAGTATAGAAGACGTTACATGTTAAAGTTAAATATGTTGTTTGATATTAAGAAACTTGGTCTGGTGACTTTTTAGTTATTCAATTGATGAGGGCCTTAAAGTCCATTTTTTTTTAATTTAGCTAATAAAAGCGTGTTTATAATTCGGAATGTGCGTATTCATTATTTTTTCTGTTTGTCTTACTGAAATTAAATTTAAGTTTTGACATTGTAATTTCAATTTAATTAAAATTTTGTTTTTTTTGTATTGTTTGTCTAGTGCAACTAATTTTGTCTGCCATAGATGACAAAACATGTAGCCACCTCATATCTATACTAATATTATAAAGCTGAAGAGTTTGTTTGTTTGTTTGAACGCGCTAATCTCAGGAACCACTGGTTGGTTTTTTTTTTGTGTTGGATAGTTCATTTATCGAGGAAGGCTATATAACATCACGCTACGACCAATAGGAAAAATGAAAAATGTTGCAAAAACGGGCAAAAATTATTCCTTTTTGAGAGCTTCCGTTGCGTGCGCTGCGTAAACGGTTAAAGTTAAGTAACCGGTTGACGGGAGCCAAGCCGCGGGGGATAGCTAGTTAATTATAAGACCTTCATACTGCACTAATGTTTTACAAAATTAATTTATCATTAAATTTTTTATTATTCCTAGATTCGCGCTTGACCACTATCTCACCTAATGGTAAGATGATGTGGTCGACGATGTAGCACGCTTGCCTAGGAGAAACTTATTCACTCTTGACTTAAATACTGCCAGACTTATGAGTTATCTTATTAAGATGAAATTTGACTGAAGCCTGGACTTGTTGCTGGTTGAAGACAATAGGTTGGCCCCCTATTACATTGGACTAAAACATTACTACCAAAATGTAGGTGCACAATAAGTGCATCTCTGCCCAGCCCTTCATGGAATACCTGATTCGAATGTAAGTCACATTAAAATCGATTACCATTTATTTTGATTTTATCTCCGCGTGTCTCCATATTAGCACGGATAATATAATACTAGCATACAGATACCTCATCCCATACAAAAAACCCGTGCCGACGTAACTAGCGTTTTTCGTCTGAATGGACTGACTATTTTTTTAAGTAGGATCGATCGCGTTCGGTTCTGTTCCGCGACTATAGATAGTGTTAGCAGCGACTTGCAAGTAAAAGGGTTTAGGTACTCAGTTCGTGACATATTTTGTCTTTAAATACAGTAACGATTTGTTTTAAAGTATTTTTGCACGTTTTTACAGTTTCATTGTACCAAATTTTAATTGGAAAACGCATGTGGCTGACATTTGTAACAAGTTGAGATCTGTATTGGGGCAGTTCTATCGGTTAAACAATGTGGTGAATAAACAGACGCTATTGATTGTATATTATGCACTTGCTGACTCATTAATTAGTTATGGACTTATTGTATATGGGCGAACGTTTAAAACTTATTTACAAGACATTAAAAAAATACAGGTAAGACTAATCAAGTTCCTAGTTAGCAAAAAGGTTAAGAAAAAATGTAATCAAGAATATGAAAAATTATTCCCTATTTGTAAAATCCTGCCTATAGATAAGAAGGTTGATTATTTTATAAGCCTAGAACACTATTTAAGTGATGAATTTAAAGTTCCTATTGAAAATAAATATAATACAAGAAGTGTAAGGGAGAAAAGACTAGTGCAACCGAAAATAAATAATTATTATGGAGAAAGAATTTCAAGGTATTTAGTGCCAAAAGTACTGAATAAAATAGATATGCTAAGACGCAGCCCTAAATTAAGCAAAGGTATGTTAAAATCAAGATTGAGGAGTTTATTTCTCGGTAACGAGGATTTAGCCGCTGCCGAGAAATGAATTCATATCTTGTATCCTAAAGTGGTAACAGTTGCTCGGTAGTTTTAAGGTCAGTTGTTAATAGTATAATTGTATAACATTTGTATTTAAAAACAAGCGCTTCTCGCCATCAAACTTAAAAGTTTGGCGAGTAAATTGTAAATTATAAAAATATGTAAGTTTATGAAAAACAATAAAAAAAAAAATGTGTTACAATACAAATTAAAAAAATCGAGTAGCAA
Organism: Orthosia incerta; assembly: GCA_948252205.1. NCBI lineage: Eukaryota > Metazoa > Arthropoda > Insecta > Lepidoptera > Noctuidae > Orthosia > Orthosia incerta. The sequence continues at coordinate 7,802,123 of OX411760.1, forward strand.
GCGTCAGAAATTTAGAATCGCTTCTATCGGAGTCAATTTTATAAGATCCGTTCTAATAATCATTGAAATCTAATTTAAGAACCCAATATTCCATAACTTTGTGCTTAGGAGAGTTGATTAATTAAACAAGAAGATATAATTTTTATAATCAATTCTAGAAAATGATAATTTTACTCAATTCAATAACAAATCGATGCATATCGCGCCATCTAGTGATATTTATTTGAACCAAAAATACTTTCTTAGCCCTGGGACCCCGTTATATTAGTAACTAGTCAAAGTCAAATATATTTACTTCAACTTCAAGCGGCACTTTTGAACTTCAACAAAAACGTAAAATGTACAAGTCATAAAAATTGTTTCTACCGTACATTCGGCAAGTAGCTTGTTATGGAGAAGAACGCACAAGAAACTCCATCTTATAAATAAATAAGTGTTTTGCAATATTTTCATAAGTATATACATTATTAAATTCATGACGATGCACCCAGAATAGCACTACACAATATATTACGTACAGGTATAAAATATTAAAAGTACTCACACATGTACCGTGCAGTTATATAATAGGTAGTAGAAAAACATTAACATCCGAAGCAAGGTATGACCAATCCCAACTGACGGCGCCCGTTCACGAACATGACGCATGCATCGGCACCACCCAGCCACACCCACAGCTCAACCACCATGAAGGAAACCGAATGATCCAATACGTGCCACCATCAGAGACACATTTGAAAGAGCATGACACACTCAACTGCCAGGGCACACACAAGAAACACGCGGTAGATTTACAGTTGGGTACATAGTACTCACACATTATAGTGTAGTATGTGGTACAGTATAGTGGATAGGTAATTCAGTTCGATAAATTAAAATCGGATTGGTACTAACTAATGAATGAGCAGACGCAAATACAGAGATTTGATCTATTAATCAGACAGCAGAAGCAATTTGAAATGCCAAATTCATAATTTAAATTGCCCGTTACTATCCTTAGTAAATGCTATTTTATTTTTGTCCAAAAGCTGCCCCAAATTTAGTTCTTTAACCGGATATAGATGAAAGAGCAACTCTTAACAATCTCGGCTGGAAAGCCACCGAAATAGTCTGGCCGCATCGATTCAGATTTTGCTATTCTGGGCAACGCAAGTTTTGCAGCGGACTGACTATTTTAGTGCCTGAATATTGTATAAACCTGTTCTCTGTACTGTACAGGAACTTGATTCAATGCTAACGATAATGTTTCTGGAGGTTTCGCGTAGGTATATATTGTTTTAGTGTTAATATATGTTTGGATGTGTGAAATTAGGAAAATAGACATTAGATAAATATAAATTAACAATTGGGGTCTTCTTTAGGCTCACTTGGGCCAAAAACTTAAAAAAAAATTGTTGCTTACACGAAGATAAATGACAAATACATAATTGGCCGGGTTAGCTATTAACTCGGAGTTATTAAGATAACTCTGAATGGCGCAAGCGAGCCGTAGGGACCCCTAAGGCTCGCTTGCGCCATTCAGAGTTCATATCATAATTCATATCATAATTTCTATTTTCGTCTAGAAGTATAGAAACTTAATCGTCTGTAAGACACTCAAGAGCATTTACAGACAGAGATATCTCTTATGATCACTCCAAACACTAATCTTAAGTCCATACTAAAAAGTGCTTTGAAATTTGCCCGTTTTACTTCTTTTTGTATTTTTCAAAATGAAACCAAATACTCAATTAGTCACGTCAACTTTTTATTCGGTAACAAAACATGCAAAAACACCACAGTACTTAACCAGTAAATGTAAACCTAATTGTGTCCGCTAATAGCAAACGAATGTAATTAATATTTTATTAATTAAGCCGCAAACAATGTAAGCATCGAAACAGTATCGGATGTCTGATAATGTGATAGTAAAACAATTGTCCTTTCAAAAGCAGATAGTGTTTAAAACCAGTGTATTCTGTGCTGCCTACTGTATTGTGACGTCACAATACTGTACTTTTTATAATAGGGCAGTTGTTAAAAAATGTTTATTTAGTCCGTCAGTTAGATACGTAATCTAAAAATATTGCACACGTATTTTTATTTTGTCACGTAAAAAAAAAAATTACGACGATACAGTGCGTTGAAATATCGTGTGACGTCAAGGTGTGCTACACTTTTTACTGACAAAGTGACGTCACAAGCCCCCACTCCTGAACTTTGATGCGCTTTATCTTTGTCAGTTTTTATTTATTTGATAAAGCAGAAAATACGGGTCCAATATTATTTGATAACCTCGCTGACGGACTAAATTAATTATCGTTTTTCTACCCAGGAAACATGCCTATTACTTCTGTAATTAGGGTTCCGTACCCAAAGGGTAAAAACGGGACCCTATTACTGAGACTTCACGATCCGTCTGTCTGTCTGTCCGTCTGTCACCAGGCTGTATCTCATGAACCGTGATAGCTAGAGAGTTGAAATTTTCACAGATGATGTATTTCTATTGCCGCTATAACAACAAATACTAAAAACAGAATAAAATTAATATTTAAGGGGGGCTCCCATACAACAAACGTGATTTTTTTGCCGTTTTTTGCTCGATATTAATAACGGCAACAGGTAGACGCTTGAAATATTCACAGATTATTTAGTTGTATATTCACTTCAATAAATAATAATTATTAAATTATAATAAAATAAATTAAGGGGGGCTCCCATTCAACAAACGTGATTTTTTTGCCGTTTTTGCGATAATGGTGCGGAACCCTTCGTGCGCGAGTCCGACTCGCACTTGGCCAGTTTTTATTTAATTCGGCTCTGGTACCAGACTTCTAATAAATTGTCTTTCTAACAGCTATGTATAAAACGCTATTTTTTTTTTAACAAGTAAATATTTCATACGAAAGACGCGCATTGCTGGAGCAGCTTGACTTCTGCCTTCCCCTAAAGATCAACCTCCCTTGTTGCAAAAATACGAAAAATAACATGTTCCATCTACAATTTTATTAAAACAGCCGTACCATTCCCATACAAATACAATTTTACTCCGGTTGTATTAAACAACGTGTTTTATCCAGTTCGATCCGGTGCGATCCGGCTCGATCCGGCTGTAACCGGCCCGGAGCGACGAGGCCGACGGTTCGCGCGGCCGCGTTTCGGATTGACGTGTAATTTTGCGATCGCGCTGCACTCTATTTGCCATCGTGTCTTGCTGAGACCGGAATAGAAAAAAATAAATAAGTAATCGTTGGTAATTTAAAAGGGTAGTTGGTAAATCCGAGATGGGTGGGCAGTTGTACTTCTTTTGTATTTTATTTAGGTACGTTTGAATTGTTATTTTCGAATGGAATTTCCACTTTTGCTTACTTATCTACAGACTTTTTTAAATGATTTGAGTTTACTCGAATTTTTACTAGTTTTACCGCTTTAAAATGGTTCCGTAATTATATAAATTAGGTACAAACCGCAGGTATTTAGCAACAGGCATTTGGTTTTTAAATATTTAACTAAAACCTTTAAGATAACTGAACTTCTTCAATTCACCTAAAGACTTGGTAATTTCAGCTCATAAAGATTAGTACAAATTCTACACAAACTGTTATTTAAAATGCTTTTAATTTTTAAGATGTTTTAGCTTTCCAAGATGAGTTCTGCTAAAATAATCACCGCTTACCTTCATAGTTGCACAAAACGAAATCTTAATCTTTATGTTGCTAGACAAGCATCATAAAACACAATGTTTTAAAATATTTTCTCTCCCTCGCTCTTTACAGTTAAGTACTGGGAGCAATTTCCCATTTTCGTCAGCACCTTGTACTAACTACACTATGGAACTATCTCCTACTCTTTGTGCAAACATGAGTAGATTTTTTTAGTCTTTAGAAGTGATATCTTTTCGAGTACCTATGAGTTTTTTTTGGGTTAAGAAAATGGCTGTACAATGTCAGCATTTTTGACTCCACATAGATACACACGCACGCCTTTCGCATGGGGGTAGGCAGAAACTACAGAAAGCCAACTGCTACGATCCTTATATTCTTCTTTTGCTTCACTCACGTTCATACATCTAGTCATACACGCACGCCGGTTATGAGTATTGCGCACCTGGCCTTTCTGAGGAATATCACCATTAAGGTCCATTTATATATTTCTAGGGCGTCTTCTCCCGGCGTTTCCATTCTCGTCTGCCTTGTTTTTATACCTTTCGTTAGTCGCCTTTCATTCATCCTCTCAAAATGGCCAAACCATCTTAGCATACTTTTGCCAATTTTAGTCACTACATCTTTTTTTAAATTACAACGTTATCTTATTTGACTCTACGATTAAGTAAAATCTTTTTTGGGCCAACTTTCAAGCATGTTGTCCAAGTTGGTTGGTGGTCTACTTAGCTAGAGGGTCTACTAGACTAAGTGACATTCAGTCAGCATTAACGATTGTCAATAGACCAATGTTTGGTATCTCAAGACATTGCGGTAAAGCTTGACGAAACTTTTTTGACTTTTTGACAATCGTTATTGGTGATAGAATACGACTTTGTCGAGGGCCTCTGACTTTAAAGGAGATCCAAAATTCTGCTGCCGTTGTATGTATCCGACAAATTGCATTTAGCAGTAGTGCCTTCTTATTGATTGAATTCCATCAAACATTGCCAACAAACTGGAAAGAAGCGAATAAAAGAGTCCATTGTATGTCACTTCGTTACCTTATCGAGAACCATAAGTAGGAGCGCAAGCATTATGTGGATTATACGGAACGTTCCGCGACGCGCGAAATGACAACTTAAGCACCTGCTCATCGCCTTAATGTCGAGGTGAAAAGATATTCGCCGCGCCCGATAGAGGGCGCTTATTGGGGATTATAAATAAACTGACGGTAGAACTAAATATTTTGTTACACTGGATATTTTTTTTTTATTTGGCATAGAATTATGGAATGTATAAAGGAATCAAAGTAAAAGAAAATAGTATCTTGCTGCAAAACATACAGTGTGGTGATACAAAACTTCAGCTTATACAAAGTTATAGGTAGTAGTAGGTACATCACATACTAACAAAAAAAGCATAATTGAAAAGGTTTTTAATTTATTCTACCAGACTTATGTTAAACGAGTCGAATAACAACATGATTTAACTTTTATCAGATCACAACAGAATTAAAAGCAAGCCGTGCATAAAAATATGAATAAAAAGCGAGCAAACGCTTGTCTAGCCAACTTCATAAATCTTATTGAAACAGACTAGACGCGGTCTTAAAAAAATAATATATTTCAAAATACAGACATTCATAAACCACGTATTCGGAGACAAAAGAGAGTATTAAAGCATACATTACAGTTTTTCAGCGCCCCAAAAGGAGGCGGGCGTGAAAAGTTTCACACGTAGATTTTATTCCTTTATAAAATCGCACCGGGTGTGACTTTTAAATAAGATCGTGTTACAGGGTGTGATATTTTTAAGAGAACGTCCTCTAGCGGCCCGCTCGCGAACGTTTTCATATGTAAATCGAATTCGCAGACTCGCCCCAACTTCTCTCGCTTTGCACAAGTTGTTTTTGTTAGTAATGACGGGTTTTTTGCCCTGAATTCTAAGGAGCACAATGCTTTTATGACTGCATTGCACCTTTGTGAAAAGTTTACCATAATTGCTTTCACGACATCCTGTTAGCTTTTTCAAAGGTAAATTTTAAGTTTAAAGGTTTTTAAAGACGTTTACGTATCTATTTTACATAATATTGTTTGAGAAAGAGCTGGGTTTATAATGAGAGTATATCTTATCAAAGATCTAAAGTAGCCTTCTTAGAAATTAGAATAAAGGCGCTTAGTAATTTCTATGGAATCTCATCCATTGTACTTGCAATTCTAATTTGCCTTTAGAAGTAGAACTGTTAATTGTATTCTCGTAACGCCTCGAGTCCTCGACTTGCAAGAACTTGAGAAATTCAATGAAGACACTAAAATTGATGTCTAGATGTAACCCTACGAATTAGATAAATTAAACAAAGAAGGTAATTGTTTTGGTGAAGTCAAGTTTGTCTTGGACATCGTTGACAACGGTGAAGGAAAACATCGTGAAGAAACCTGGTCTTATAGTTAATACTAGCTGTGCCCGCGGTTTCGCTCCCGTCATCTGTCTGCCAAGTGCCAACCCTACCCTACCCTAGGTAAGTAGGGACTTACCTTCCTGCCTACCCTACTTATCTACCTACCATTTTTGTTTCTATAGTCATCATTCTTTCGCGGAGAATCGTTAACACCGTCATTCAGAAAATAATTTCAAATGAACAACGCCATCTATCGAATATCGAGTTCAACTGTCCGAGTATCTCAATTGAGTGTGTTGTGATAATTTTACTTCTTGAACACTTTAAATTCATCATACTTTTGATAGAGTGAAACGATTGCGATGAAACAAAAACTAAGTAATTCTTCAAGTTACGCACAATTCATGTATAAAAGTTATTTACATTGGTTTCGTAAATTTCACGTGATGCATGCACAAATAAACAGACATGATAAACAGACATAAATTCCAAAAATGCCGGCAATAGGATCTGTTGGTTATCCTTTAATACCCTGCAATTTTTTTTCGAAAATATTTTCGATGTACAAAAATTACTTTTCTACAGATTTATTATCTGTATTGATGATAAGTTTGATATCGTCAATCCGTCTTGAGCAAGCGTGGTGATTAATGCTCGTTGCCTTCTTTGTAAGAGAAGAGAGCTTTGCCCAGCAGTGGGACTACAAGCTGGTATAATATTGTTTGAGGACATCCAAAGACTAGTCCTACATTATGAGCCGACAATGGCGTGTATCCTAATTTATGGTTATGTTCCATTCAAACTGAGAACTATGAGATCCTTTCCGAAATTTCTTAGGTCTTAGCTTGGGTACAGCAGTTCTTTCCATGTGATAAATGGATTTAAATGTTAAAGAAATGTTGTGTAATTAGTTTGATGATTGCTGTAACTACCCAGCAAAGTAAAAACAATATCATGGGAATTTAACGCGATGATTTCGATTATTTATTTACCTATTTCACCCGACGTTTCGGCCGCGTTGCAACGACCGTGGTCCCGGGTAGACTGGCGTCGACGACGTCGACGTTTCAATTATGAAACGCGAAAGTTTTAAAGTTAATACTCAGTAAAGTAGGTCTTACAGGCGGTGTAAACATAATATGACTCTTAAATTTCTTGCCAGGCTGGCGGGCTATAGAATCGTAAAAAAAATGTCTATAAAACACTGCATTCAAACACCAAACCTTTGCAATTTGCCACACAATTCATGCATATCCTCGCCATTTCTAAAAAAACAGTCACTCCAAGCAGTATCAAACGATAATGCCCCGAGGTATCGTTTGGCTAATTTCGAGGTTAACCTTAGATTAAGAAGGCGACCCACCCGGGTCACTTACCCTGCCAAATACACGTTTATGTGTCGATCTGTTTTGGCACTACTTACCGATGGTAGAATGGTAGTAACTGTGCAAAATGGCCGTTCGTGTTGTGGTTTACTTTTGAAACTAATTTGACCGATCTGAATGTTTCGGTTAAAAAAAATTTGGCATGTGGTTCGATGTTATTGTTTTTCGAGTCCGTGGTTAAATGAGTTTTGATGACTATTGAATGCAATTTGTTTTAAGAACCATAGTACACAACAAAGTCGCTGTCTGCCTCTGTCTGTATCTTCGGTTACTTCTTCTAAACCACGTAACGGATTTCACTATTAGAAAGAGCATAGACGGTGTAATTGTCCCGTGCAAAGTCATGTCAGGTCGGTAGTTAATTTTACGCTAGTTTGGTCAGGATATGCCGCAGAGTTGTAAACTTATATAGATCGCTCTGAGATGTGTGGTGACGAAACAGTAGATTTAGACAACTATCTAATAAATTTAGCTCAGACCCAAAATAGTGTTGCTATAACTACAGTAGTCAAGCAAGACTAGTCTCATACAAAAATCAATTTCTGAAATATCTGATGCAAATTCGAATATACCCGCAAATAACGACAACTCTTTATGAATTGGGTTATTATATTGTATCGGCACTTAAGCATATAAAAATGTTGTGATAACCCTCAAATAGCAATAACCATATTTTTCGTAGTAATTTTTCCCTAATACAATATTGGAGAACAGCCATAATCCGTCGGAAAACAGGGATAATGCGATAACCGTCGGTTAAAACGACTGTTATCCCCCTCACAGCTTGTTTGCAGTTAAGTTTAACCCGCACCGGATCAAATTCAGTTACTATAAATATTTTCACACAAACTTTGTCCCTACACGAGTCTCGTGTTTGCTTTCAAGTTCATTTGCTGAAAATTACCCGCAGTTGTACCTTCGGGCGGTCTGTTTGATGAGTCTGGCGGTTTTGTTTGTTATCGCCAGCTTCTTGGTATTTATATATCTTGAAAAAAGTGGGTTAAACCTTCCAATTTTGTTTGTCCATTTTGATCTTCATTGACAAAGTCATTTTAAACTAGGCGCTTTTATGTCGATTCTCTTTTTTAAAAAACGATAATGTCAAAAACTTGATAAAATATAGGAAAATAATACTGTACCGAGTCGGCAGCCACTACAGACGAAGGGCCGTGCATTTCTTTGAGATACTCACTTGTACGCTTGCTTTGTTTTGGGACAATCCCACCGCACTATTCCCTAACCACTGCAAATCCTGAAAGCCAGAATCAACAGTGGCGACCACCAGAAAAGCGCTGAGGCAATGAATCTCGATGAAGTCTCGGAGAAAGAATTTAACTGTATTGGATCTCGCAACTAAATTAATCACAAAAGAAAACAGAGGAGAAGGAAAAAAATACATTATTTTCCTTCATATCAAGTAGGAGACAGAACAAACAATGCCAATAGGCACAAAAGGACGTTTAAAACTAGGATAAGCCCAGTTGCACCACGGATAAAAAATATCATTAATACGAGTACTAATGGGTCCTATCATTGTGAGCTGTTATATTTTATTCCTAGCTTGTTGAATCTATTTGCTTGGTTTCTTTGTAAACTTTGGACGATGCTGTCCCGCTGAGGCACCTCGGAGCTCTGCTCTGTGTACTAACTCAGTTCAGTTAGTCACACACGACGTTCGTGTGCCCCCAGGTAAGGTGTAGCAACACGTTAAAACGACAACTTCATTGCTATTTGCCGAGTTGAATTTCAACGTTATCGAATTTCTACTTCATAAACTATTCCGTTGCCAAAAGTTGTGCGGAGTGCGGACTGCTAGCTTGTGACGTCACTTGACACAAAAACTAATGTGTGCGGTCCTCAATGTAGCGGGCTGTTTGATGTATGTTTTGTTAAAGTTGTCCTTTTCATAAATTAGGCACTGTAAGCGTTACGGCTTTACATGAAAGGGATAGTTCGGACAATTATTTGAGTTCTAGTAGTTTTGTAGTCGGTTTGTCGGGCAGTTATCACTTTTATACTTCTATGATTTAGGAGCAAAATATAGACGACTAGCTGTTGTCCGCAATATATACTTATACTTCGAATAGCTTATTTTTTATTTATATCACGCTATAATATTGTAGGTTTTCCATACAAACTTCCACCCCCCTTTTCCACACCCCTTAAGGACGATTTCCGGAATAAAACTATCCTATGTCCTTCGCAGGGTCTCAAACTATCTTCATACCAAATTTCATGTAAATGGGTTCAGCGGTTTAAGTGTGAAGAGGTAACAGACAGGCAGGGACACACAGAGACAGAGTTACTTTCGCATTTATAATATAAGTTAGGATGGATTAGTCAGGTTATAAAGTAGTTTTAGACTTGCTCAAAGCTTAATTTAATGCGCTAATTTTCGTACATTTCGTATGTGTGTTCTTAGGTATTAAGTAACTCTTATTTTACCCAGTTATTAAGAAATCAAAAATAGATATTGTTAGAAATCGAATCAATCTTTGTTACTTTTATCATCGATATTTTTCACCTACGCTTAAATGTTCCCTATATGGGTAGGTGTGTTTTCACTCAGGAGTTTTTGTTCAACAATAAAGTTGCGAATTTAATCTGGCCTACTGTGTGCAAACATTTTTCGGAGAACCATATTTTTTGAAATATTTTTAATGAGTTTTTAACGTCTCTGAGGAAATGATCGAGAGTGCCTGTTCGACAGAGTTTTATGAATCGGGAAACAACATTTTTATTTTAGAAAGCCAGTAGATACGGTTAGAATGAAAAATTATGTTGGTATATTATATACTAGGTAAGTGTTATGAAGAATATAGATTAGGTAGAAGAATATTTTTTTGTAGTTAAGTAAGTACTTACGCTTCTTCTTATACAATCTTGTTTCACAAAAAAAAAACAAAGTAAACTAAATATTTTAGCACACCTTTTAAGATTTATAATTTGGTCACAAACATTAGCCTGGAAGATTGTTTTTTACTGTAGCTAGGCTCGCGCTTGACCACTATCTCACCTGGTGGTAAGCGATGATGTGGTCGACGGTGTAGCAAGTAATTGAAAAAAAAAAAACTTTTTCGGTCTTATTACAAAAAGCGGTTTAACTAAAAACCCTGGTCTAAATCTCTATAAACCATGGTTTAGACAAAAATGATATTACAAATAGTGGTTTATCGATAAACCATAGACCAAATCATGGTCTAACGCTAAACCTCGCCGGCCCCTAGTTTAACGATGGTCTAAATCGTATCTGTCAAAGTTTCTCTTTTAGGTTAGCATCTTTTTCATTGTGTTCTGTTGTTTTCACCCGAAAATGGATATTAACATGGTGGATTTAATTGATATTGAGGATATTTAATATTTGTTATTCCTGGGTACTCCAATTCTCAGATCGTTTTTTTTTGATGGTCCATCACAATTCATGTTTAACAATGAGTCAATTGTTCTATTAGAGACGAGTCTTGGATAACTTAAAAATTCCAAAGCATAACGAACTTTGTTCAACTTGCGATAGTTTTGTTTAATGTTATGGTTTCATATAACGCGCGAGATTGTTACGTTTCGTTACACGTACGTAGATGTATTATTAGTAATTAATACGACATTAAGTAATGTGCTTAAACCTAAACAAAAGTGCAATCGAGTAATAAATAATGTTTATATCCATGCAAAATAACAAAGTCTCAATATTTTTAACACTCCTAAACATCACTTAATCCTTATCGTATTATCAAAACGTTTTTTTTCTGTGCATACGGAACGTTGCAATAGAATGATATGATGGTGAACGAATGATATTTGTATTAATCTGTGGTTGATATATTGACAATGGTTTAAATGACGGTACTAAGAAGACCACGGTTTTTATAAGTTTTGTAATACGGACAAATTTAGACCATGGTTCTGCAGATAAACCTGGACTTGATAGTACAGGTTTAAACCATGGTTTATTTAGTTTTTTGTAATAAGACTTTTTAAGTCTTCGCTGACCCTGAACCCTGACCGGGTTGCTTATCAATCAAAAAATGATCTCCGCTCTTAAAGTAATCAATTGGAATGAATAGTAGCATAGATAGACCTTATTGGTGATATTATTCTGAAAGGCCAGGTGCGCAGTAGTCATAACCGGCGTGCGTGTATGACTAGATGTATGAACTTGAGTAAAGTAAAATAAGTATGTAATTATTGAAGCAGGTGGCGTTCTGCAGTTTCTGCCTATCCGCATAGAAAAAAAGCCTGTGTTTACGTACATATGTTTGAAGTAGCAAACCACTAATGAACTCATACAACACGATGTATAAAAGCAAAAATAACTATAAACGTGATACCCACTATTATCAGTCTACTTATCCCTCCAAAGCTCTCAGATCCGATATCACACATACACGCGTGTTAGCAAATACCCTAGATTAAAGTCCGGACAAACAGACAGACCCGAAAACCAAATATTTAGTTCGTCTGTGACGATCATTTGCCAAATAATAGGTCCGCTTGAACGCCTGTTGCACGATTAGAATAATATTGCAACTCGCTTGCCCGCTAATGTATTAGTGGAACGGAGCTGCAATATTATTCGGCGCCATTGTGTGCATTATATCTACTTGTTTTAGCGGCACGCAGTTTAGGATGTATTTAGTTTGTGGAATTACCATTTTTTTTTGTTTGTGAGTAAGAAAATAAAGTTGGGTTTTGTGAATATGTGTGCTCAAACAGCAAGCAAACTGCAAGCTGTACCTAAGCACTTGTACAGTTCTGCTTACTCAAGATTTTGTATGTGAACACACAGCAAAAATTGTACTGCTAGAGAATTTTTACCAAAACAAAGCAACACCCGGTTTCGAGAACATCTTCTCCTTAAGAATACAACACTTCCTATTTGCTGAAAATTCTTTTAAAAAACACATCCTTTATTTTATTTTTGTTAACCGAGGGTAACCGTCAAAAGGTTTCTGGAATTTTGGGGAAAAGACCAATGTATGTGGGATTTTTCCTTCACTAAATTCATCCCGATGATCACCATCACCACATAGAAGACCCGCCCGACATTTATTGCAACAGATAAATATAAAAAAGTCACTCTGTGCACATGTGTCTATACACATTTTCCCTATCTCCTCAATTCATTTAAAAAATCATCCCAACTCATTCAAAGCTATAATGAGTGACCAAGCCACCATTAATTCACATCCCCATAAAATATCAGATTTGTTTGATACTTCAAAGGGAGAAAAAAGCAGTTGAATTGGTACTCAGGCGTCGGATGCCCGTAATTGAGTTAGTACCCACACTCCCGACTCCCCTTAGAACGAGGCCGTGACACCAGCAATTTGCTATTCCATGTCATGTCCTCCAACTCGACTCCACCTCGAATCATCATTGATAGTTATAACTTATTATTTGGTGTCTTAGTTTTCATGGAAACTGTCGAGTGGAGTTTCTGCAAACGCACTTTGAATGAGGGCTTTGAATAGATACGTTTTGAAAGTGTACAGTGAAGAAGATATTCTAATTTCTAACAGCTATAACGATTGTCATAAATTCCAAAAGTAATAATATCATTGACGTGTTCAATCGCAAACATTTTTGACTTTCGGTACGGTTAATAGAATGCCACTTTGTCCAGAGGCACTGGCAGATTTTTTGATATTAAAAATAGTGATTTAGAAATAAGTGCCTGTGGCAATTACCTAGGACTTGGATCAGCATGTCGACAGATCTATGAAGTACTCATAGTTAATGGTCTAGAACATGCTTATTTTTAACTAATGAGACATGTCCGAAAAACCACTCAAGGCTTCGAAAGGTCCATATTAATTACGAACTCCCCGCTCGCGTTCCTCATGGCCCCAATCTTCAAGAGTTCGCGGCGGATATGAAATCAATGCGATGAATAGACGAGAAACGAATTGCGGGGATCGCTTGGCGAAAGTTTGTAGCAGGCAAACCCACGGTACGAAGTAGATATATCAATCCGTACACAGATGTAGGAATATTAAAATGCTCTACTTTTATATTGAGTTACTTAAATACAGCTATCTTCTTTTTTCATGGAGTTGTGTCTTTCACTTCTTTATTTTTAGCTTTTTCTTGGCCTGTGTTCAGTACTGGAGATCGTCTGTCACCCATGTGCTGGTTTGGTCCCTGGGGTGGTCACGACGTGCAATGAGTTCTGGTGCGCGGATAATGGGGGTTATACCCCAGAGGAGGGTCCGGTGACGGACAGCCGCGGCGGGTTTGCAGTCCGTGCTAATGCGTGCCCGTGTTCCCGCCATAAGCGGCACAGGAGCACACCGTGGACTTTTAGTGGGTTGGAGCATTATTCCACGCTAAAAAAAGTTGTATACTTGATCGGTTTTATCTGATTTCCTTTTACAATCTCTTCAATACTCTGAAGTTTAAAGAGCCTCACATTAATGCTAAACACCTCTTAAACCCCCACATATCTTAACGTCATATGTATTGGTATTGGTTGTATGTATTTCGGTAGAACAGCGTCGTTGACACGCGGGATCCGGATTACTCCTTCCATCGCGGGATTACAGGCGCGGTTATATGTACTTGTGTGAGTACATGCTGTTGTTTGTGTTCGTGGAGAGAAAAATTGGTTTAGTAGTCAGTTTGACTTGCCCGTTGTATCCTTTCTTATTCGTCTCTGTTATGTGTGTGATCTTCTGTATTCTCTTCCTGCATAACCGTTCCTTATTCCAACTATTTAGGGTATTCTCAGTATTCTGTATATCAGCTGTCATCTCAGTATTCGCCGCCACGCCATTCTTTATTCGCAATGCTTCTGTCACTTAATTTTTACGCAGTTCATCCATATCAATCCTAATATTATGTTACATTTTGATACCTAAACTACTGAACCTATTTTGATGAACTGTGGTAAAGGGATAAATTGGACCTTTAATAATTCGGTAATTCGTTCTTTTGGGAGTATTTCCGACATTCGTGTGGGCGATACCGTTGGCACAAGCTTGTAGCTCATACTGTATACGATTTTCTTGAAAAACATCATTTGGCTGCCCTCTCCAACGACAACTGCTCGATGTACTGGGCATAAGTCGGCATTTAATTGGAGCCGAACTTCGTTATTAAGTTGGGAGCAACCGATGGACTCGATCCATTATGGATAACCCGTGTTGTTGTAATGAACCTATTCAACCCACGGAATTATTTAGCGATCGCGGTTCCTATGAATGTAAGTAGTCAATAAAGTTCGATGTATTTCTGGGGCAATATAAGTTTATGCTTTGCTAATAATAATTTCAGTGAATAATGATTGCTTTTGTATCGATAAATCTTAATTACTGTATGTTTGTAACGGCGTGGGGTGTGTAGAAATACATTCTGATATTGACGAAAATGTATAGAAAAACCGGCCAAGTGCGAGTCAGAAGAGCACGAAGGGTTCCATACTATTATCACAATAATCGGCAAAAACATCACGTTCGTTTCATGGGAGCCCCACTTAACTATTTATTTTATTCTGTTTTTCTGTATTTATAGCGGCAACAGAAATACATCATCTGTGATAATTTCAACTGTCTAGTTATCACGGACAGTAGAGTCTTAGTCATAGGGTCCCGTTCTTATCCTTTGGGTACGGAACCCTAAATACATATTGAAAGAAAATACGTTTATTCAGCATTGACTTGGTTACAGCTTATTTGCGTACTTTGGATCATAACTTAATGAATAGCGGGCTAGAACCATTTAACTATTACGTTAGCTCAAACGTTGATCCTGATATATTTATTTATTTATTTAGACATCATGTACAAAAGGTACAAAGGAGGACTTAATGCCTTTGGCATTCTCTACCAGTCAACCAAAGGTGGTGAAGAGATAACATGGCAGGTGCAGTGTTTAATAATAAAAATAAAACCAGTTATTTTATCATCATCTGCCTAGCCTTTTTTCCAACTATATTGGGGTCGGCTTCCAGTCTTACCGGATTCAGCTAAGTACCAGTGTTTTACATGGAGCGACTGCCTATCTGACCTCCACAACCCAGTAACATGGGTAACAAAGACCCCTTGAAGGTTCCCTTGGCAAGACTGGCGTCAGATCTCAAGCTTCTGACTACCCGTAACGACTGTCAAAGATCTTCAAATGACAGCCGGGACCAACGGCTTAACGTGCTTTCCGAGGCACGGAGGAAACCAGTTATTTTATAACATACTAAAATAGGCAAAATACACGTATATATATATTGAAAATAATATATATCAGTCTTCTATCCAAACTCAAAGAAATCTCTAACCAAATAATATACTGCAACCAGAAAACAGCCACAAAACTGAAAACAAAAGCCCACAACAATCGAATCTCAATAAACTATAACCCATTCCGCCATTCCCGAACGTATAGCAATTATAAAACCGTTTTATATAGTAATACACCGTTCATTATTCCCGAATAATATGAAGCTGTGACGCGAGCGTTCCATTACTGTGCATTACTTATTAAAGCTTCGGCGGCGGCGGTCGCATGCGCCGCTCCCCGCAGACGACGAACAGACGGCTTTTATTACGCTTTAGGGCGTGGAGTAGAAAGGAAATGGAGTACTAGGGTGTATATTTAATCTTTAAAAGCGGTAATGGCTGGTTTATGTCGCGTATTGTAGAGTTTGATCATCATTTGTGGAATGATTGACAAGACTACGTCAATCTGAGTGACTACACATACATACATAAACTCACGCCTTTTTCCCATGGGGGTAGGCAGAAACTACAGAACGCCACCTGCTACGATCCTTACATACTTCTTTTGCTTCACTCCCATTCACACATCTTGTCATACACACACGCCGGTTATGAGTACTGCGCACCTTGCCTTTCTGAATAACATCACCTATAAGGTCTATGTCTGAGTGACTCTTGCTACAATAATATAGATTAGAGGAAACGATTACTGGTATTGAAGGAAATAGCCAAAATGTTGTTCAATACCAATAACCCAGCTCATACGGATCACTAAATACAATACCTAAACGTTAAAAATAATTAAGACATTAACCGACAATAGGAATGAGGACATAATTTATTAATGTTATGTTTCCTGAAAGGTTACGTTGGGATCCGCTGTTCATAGATGATAGATTGTGTGTTTGTATTTATAGGCAATCCGTAAGTCCATTATTCACGCCTGATAAGCTCTAATACTGCTAGTTTAAAATACTAATCTGATTTATGAAGCACTAATATACCCACATGCACCAGTTACTACATACATATATTGTTAAAAAAACATCGTTCTGTCGCAGTTCAATCCAAACAATTACCAGAAAGATTACCTAAACATATTAAGAGATTTCTGGCAAGTTGGCTAGAAATCTTTTAATATCTTAATTATCACTCCATTTACTTTCTACTCCATGTCCTCTGCTAATGTTGGTAGTGGGTACTAAATGGCGCTAGTTTGATGACAAAGTCACGTTGCAGTTAGTTGCGGTTATCGCATAATGTTGCCCTGGTCTAAAGTGCTGTATTGGATAGGTATTCGTAAATAAACGGTTACGGTAATAACAGTTTGATGACTGAAGTCTTTGAAAAGGAGTCTAATAAATAAACAGAATCATATTTTTTTTAATATATTAAGAAATAAACCTACGTATATTTTAAAAATGGTATAGACTGGAACGTATTGTCACACTGCAGGACAAATTTCTTCCAACCTCCTCCTATTGCCACACTCCCCATGTCCTGTTAGTTAATGCATAACAAAGAAGCACGCGATCCAGCTTATGGCAATTCGTCTCAGATATCTGCAAAATTACATCGCTATTTATTAAGTTGTCATCCCAACACACAAAGTTGAATCATGTCTGCGTTAATTGTGTCTTCCACAATGTTAAATTAGACCATTTTAAGAGTAAATTATACTCCTCATTTCCATCTAAACAGAATCGATCAAGATCAGATCTCAACAATAAAATCGTAGACGTTACAATTCCCACATTTACACAGAGCGAAGAAATCAAAGTTTTATTAGATGCCGCCAGGAATGGGACTCGCCAGTGAGTTACGGGCCTAACGTCGATTGCTTCGCCGGCCAAATTGTGATAGGTCACGTGCTTACACAGTTTTGTACTAGGACTTGAGGTGTGGCGAGGAGTATTAAATGGACGGCTTGAATTTTGATGCTGTTAATTTCAGAGACGGATGTAATATTGATATTGACAATTTATTTAATCCACTCAAAGACAAGTACAAGTGAATTAAAAAAATACTATCTTTGATGACATCATATCTTTCACATCACTGCGTTACTATAAAAGTGCTCGCAGAAAAATGGCTCCTAAAGTCACTCTGTCTAGACTAATCATAAATCGTAAATTACTTCCTTAAAATCATCATTACCCACTGCACTGACTTCATCCTCTGGTAGGCTTCAATTTGTTTGTGCCAAGCTTATGTGCCAGACTTTTCTAAAAAACATTAAACAATTTGGATTCCAGAAAACATCCTTACTTTAATTTTCCGCTCACATAAACCCCAAGCTCGAAGATACACACCAAAACCAATACACACAACACAATAGCAAGAAAATTATTTGCCTTAACCCCACCGCAACAAATGCATACGTCTTTGTCTGTACCAGGAAAACATAATTTAGCAGGGGGCGTATGCCAACCAATGTTTAAGCTCAGTTTCCTATGCAAATCGAGTTCGTCACGGCATTCGGTCAGGAACTCGAGGTGCTATAAACAATTGGATCTTCATATTCAATGGATGGAACCTTCTAACGCTCTCTCGTGTAATCGAAGACTGCAAAAAGTAGTTTTACGTGGAACTAAGCGAAGTGGAATTGTTGGTGTGTGTCATTTAATAAGAGAGTATCAATTTGCTTGCTTTTAAGCGGAGTTTTGACAGTATAAGGTGTGGATTGTGTAATGGAGTCTACTTGTGAAACCAAAAGGTTAAGTGGGGTTGCTCGCAAATATTTGGCGTTGTGATACGTCACTCTTTGACATACTTTATATTGGCTTTAGTATGTGGGCTAGAATATCAAGTAGATATACTTTTTGTTGTTTAAATGTATTCTAGATTCATTTATCTTTATCTACTCCCACATTCATTAACCGATAAAAATTACAAAAGTTTATTGTAAATTCATGTTTTTATGTTCGTCATTTAAATTATAATATTGATCTTATTACTACATATTTGACGAGTATTTCTGAGACGTTGAAATTCGTAGCAAGCAGGACAAGTTTGCTTTGATTTAAGGTGCCATACAATACTTATAAAAAAAATGTGAAAACATACCTAGCGCTGGTTTTACTGAACATTTTTCACAAAGGGTCTCATCACTCTCTTGCTTAAGTAGTACTTATGTGAAGTCACAAAGATTTGTACAACAATACAGTAAATCGAGCCATTAGGAACCGAGTGGGCACTTACTTCGTCAGATTATTGCGAATCTACCTTCAGGGTACACAAATTACGTGATTTTTCGTCGCTGTTGCTAGACAAATTTATTTCTGAAAAACAAAATGTGTGTGTTTACTGTAAAAGTTATATTTGCATTATATTTGTATTTAGTGACATTGAAATATTTAACTAGCCTACATAAAAAGTAGAATAGTGGGAACATGTCAGGTGCAAAAAGATTTTTTGTCTTCATTAATCCACCACATACAGTTTGATTTCTTAATCAAGATTTGTACAAGGATTATTTATTTTTCATCAGCATTATTGTTTATGACCAGGCTCTCTTCTCAATCGCTCTCTCACTGCTGAGAATCGTGTTCAGACTGTCAACCGCCTTTCTCCATCTGTTACGATCAGTAGCCTGGTGGAGTGCGGCGCTGATCGGTATCTCCAGTTGCTCCGATATTTGATCCAACCACTATTTGGGGCTTCGGCCTCTTGTTCACCCTCTATTTTGCCAGTTACCATTAGTCTTTCGATATTGTTGGTTCCTCTGCGGGCAATGTGGACAAAATATTCCACGAAGGTAGGTTGCAGGTAGGTTTAGGACAGCTGTTGAGCTTTCTCCATTTGTAGTTCTTTGAGGATCGAGACCGTTGTGCGGTGGGCTGTCCATGGTATTCATGTTAGGCGACGCCAGCACCACATTTCGAAAGCGTCGATTCTTTGGCTGTCGGTAGATTTGATCGTGCAAGTCTCTGCCGCATATAGAAAGATGTAAAAGACAAGTGTGCGGACCAGGTGTTTCTTTGTCTGATCTGTAATATTTTTGTCTCTCTAAATTTTGCTGAGTTGAGTCATAGCGGTATTAGCCATATCAACCCTAGGATACTGGCTTGGGACAATCCCACCGCACTATTCCCAATCCACTGCAACTCCTGAAAGCCAGAATCAACAGTGGCGGCCACCAGAAAAGCGCCGAGGCAATGAAGCTCGACGAAGTCCCGGAGAATGAATTTAAATGTCTTGGATCCCGCAACGAAATTAATCAGAAAAGAATAACAGAGGAGTAGGAAAAATTACACTGTCTCCTGCTTGATATGGAGGGACCATATCAAGCAGGAGACAGAACAAACAAGGCCAATAGGCACAGAGGGTCGTTTACAACTGGGATAAGTCCAGTTACACCACGGATATTTTTTTTTTTTTTTTTTTATTTATCTATAGGCTCGCGTTTGACCACTATCTCGCCTGATGGTAAGCGATGATGTGGTCGACGGTGAAGCACGCTTGCCTAGAATTAACCTATTCACTCTTGACTTGAAATTAGCATTAATATTAATGGGTCCTACATTGTGAGCTGCTATATTTGTTTCCAATAATAGGTATGGCAAAAAAAAAGGATACAGGCTTATAAACTTTTCCCAATGAAGGTTCAAATGTTCCTCTTTCTTTTAAATTTCAGATGTGTACAAAAGACTTAAAATTAAAAGCCTTTTTTCCCTCAATAATAAATGTGCCTTTAATTTTGTCCATCGCAGTGTACCCAGTCCATCTTGCTGATTGCCTAATATTTTTATTACAGTATCATACATTTTCAAAGAATTCTTAAAGGTAGGTACATACTGCTTGTGAATAATGTCAGCTGCATATGACTTAAGTGTTATCAAGTGAGAAGTGGATAAGCAGCACTCAGTTCGTCAGACGACACGATATCAGCTAACTAGCAAACAATTTGGGGGCTCGTCAGCGTGACAAAGCTGTCTCAGGGTTAGGGATGCCTCATCATATCTTCGGCTGAATAAGTATGGCAAATCGTTGTTGAATGTGGCTCTGAAATAAATAATTTAATAAGAAAATTGCGTATGTTTGAGTTCTTTAGTAAATTTCTTCGTCTATGTGCACGAAGTAAAATTGGTTCAACTTATCAAATAGTTGTTAATCCAGGTTTTGTGTCATAGATTTAAATTGATGTTAAACCAGTTAGTTATATTGGCTTCATACTAACTTAATTAAATTGATTAGTGTTACCTGCAGCTCTATTACAATTTGAATACTCCTAAAAAACGAATACTCAAACAAATCTGAAAAAAAGGGTGTCGTGTTTTTTTTTTTTACTTTTTAAGTTTTTTTAGCAACGAACGGAGAAATTCCTAGTGTGGGAAGACCCACACTAGGAATTTCTTCTATATCGTGGATGTCTTAACAAACATATAAACTCACATACACAAATACCCAGAGCCGGAACAACTATCTGTAGGTCATTCAAATATTTGTTTCGTGAGGGAATCGTACCCCGCGACACGTAGCGCAGCACTCAATCGCCCAACCACTGCGCCAACCGTGCGCGTGATTTCTGAAAAAAAAACTACAACTTTTTTAATGCGGTAATTAATGCCTTTGACAACCCTATTCCCGGTCGTTCGATTGGCTAGTCATCGCATGTGATTTGAGATGATCTTATTTAGACGCTCCTCATTTATTTTTAGATTTGCAAGAAATTGGTATATTATCGGCTTGTCTTGCCATAAGCTTGTTATTATTATCTAAGCTTGTAATCTGACTTACCTCTATAAGACCTTGGTATCTGAAAAATTCTGTTATTGGGCATTACTGGGACTCATCGGATTTATAATTGATATTTTAAAGAAATTTCGTTGGAAGTTCTAGACAGAAAGAGGTACGTGGAAGGAGAGTAGGAGGTATTTGCACAGCAATGATATGGGCTAATAAAAATATAGTTTAATAACCTTCAAACTTTCAAAAATAATACCATAATTTTCAAACATCATAAAGATATATAATACTATACTTTGTCTCTGCAAACCCATCTAAAATAAAATAAAAAAAAATGAGGAAAGATTTGATTGTTTGTTTGTAATGGATAAACTCAAAAACTATTTTAACGATTTTGAAAATTGAACAGTAGAAAGTTACATTATTCCTGAGTGACATCGGCTATTTTATTTATCCCGAAAAAGGGTCCTGTGGGGTGGGCCAAGGTAAGCCGCGGGGACATGCTGGTCTTAAATAAACACAAACCTCTACAACTCCTACTCACTTAAAATCAAATTCAAACTATCCTTCTACCCAAGGCATTGGACATAATATTCAATCAGTTCGCATAATTTCGGGCCCAATTATTCGAATGCAGATTCGCTTCTACTATAGAGGTGCCTCAACCACAAGTCTACTGAAGCCGCAACCAAGAAGTTTGCCTTCGGAATTGAATCTTCAATTAAACGTTCTCTTAGATCGGCACGACTTGCTCCAATCGCCCCGTTGGACCAGAAACGAATCTACGAATCATTACGAGCAACCAATATAGTTTTTTTTTTTAAGTCAAACTTTGAAATCGATTCCTTTGCCTACCGAGAGCTAACTTCCTTCTTTATGATATCTGTTAATTGGTTCGGATTTTTTAATTTGTAAAATGTGGTGAGATATTTTAAGTGAAACAGCATGTTTTGTTTAAATCAACATAGCTACAACCTGGGAGACTTTAAGTCAAGAGTGAATAGGTTTCTTCTAGGCAAGCATGCTTCATCGTCGACCATATTATCGCTTACCATCAGGTTCGATAGTGGTCAAGCGCAAACCTACGAAAAATAAAAGTTCTGCATTGGTTGGCTGGTAGAAAATATGTATGGCATTACGGAGGAGGCATACTCACTACATTTGTGTGCGTCAGATTTAAATAACAACCCGAATCTCTTCAAAGTTAATATAATTAGACTTTTTTACAATATTTTTCAATCATCATTTTAGCCCTTTGCTAAGAATAGTTACAGCACTGATAACAGTATTTGTGCCACATGTTAAATTTAGTGTTGTTTTTTTTTTTTTTTTTTTTTTTTTTACCTTTGTATAGATTCTTTTACCGATTGTGAATGTGTGAACATTGTAGGCTTTCTAGATTTCTAGATGATTGTTAACTTTTTATTTCGTTTTACATTATTTCTTTTGTTTGTTTTTTTTTTAATTTCGTACGACTTATTGTCGGGCCTACGTTGTCCCCCCATATCCAACCATGGAGTTTCTTGCCGGTTCTTCTCCATAGGAAACGACTAACCCGAACCGTGCACCTTTTGTCGACGTTTTATAAGTGCCCATGTAGGCCTATGTAAAATAAAAATAAATTTTTTTGATTTTGTTAGAGTGAACAGGCTTCTTCTGGTTAAGCTCACTCCATCGTAGACTCTGTCTCTGTCACCTATGACCTAGACTAGAGTCAAGAGCAAACCAATGAAAAAATAATATTCGCGCGTGAATGAATTTGAAAACTGTATGCATTGCCGATGCATAAAGTTCTATGAACCTACCTGTTTTATTTATTACTGACTTCGGAGGCCATTATTGACTTTTTCTAGTACACCATAGTATAGGAATGATACAGAGTAATCTTATTTCTCATATTGATTTTCTTCCACCTCAAAACCCACGGAGAATAAATATATCCACCAGCATTCCAAATATACAGAATGATTCAAAGATAGATAAGTAACCCCATTCATCATTGTCCGTTTTTAGGGATTCGCTGGACAAAAGGAAGACTTGCTCCAGTTCTGATTACCATCTGTTGTAATAAGTGTATGAATGGGTTCCGTCCAAATCTTAATTAGGTTCCACCCTGTATCGTTCATGGTTGAAACCTCCTGGAGGGGCGTTATCTTTTGGTTTATAACCATAGTAGATTGGTTTTTTACTTACGATATTGGAAGTAAAACCGCCCACATAATTTGTGAATTACTTTTATATACCGATTTGTTACAAAATGTTTCAAAAATTGCAAATTTTTTAAACATTCTGGACTTCATTTGATGGATGACGTGATTATATAAAAAGCAAAAACGAAAAATTAATTTAATTTAATTTTTTATAGATTTTTTGTTCAGTCTCCTACAGCTTTGGTAGACACGCATGCTCTCTAATATTCATATTTATATATAAAATGCGATATAAACACATAATATATTGATGGGATACCACGTTTACAACTCGCAGTATATTTACGTGGGTAACAGTCTAGCCGTGCGGATAAATAGGACGAACAGTATGACTGTACGGAATACGCAAACACCGAAAAACATCGTACGCAAGCCTTTTAAAAATAGAACGACCCAGCATTTTAAAAAGTTAGCAGCGAAGCAGATGGACGGTAGATCCAACTGCAATAATTGATCAGCAAATCGAAGTAAACAGGCACCTGGCCGACACTCATGATTGCCTTCAATAATGCAACGTTCCCAGCACGAAACGTATTACTCGGCCGTGTTACGAAGCATGATAACCCGTTGCGAACCAGTCGGGCGGCACGACAATCCCATTTGGTCGGATAATAACGCATTCATAATAAGCGTGCTGGCGTATGGACGGAGCAAACAAGGCTTGACTGCACACGCCATTAAGATATTCAAAGCCGATATGGAACGACCATAGACTTGACATGTACTTTTTAATTATATTTCACGTTTTATTGCACTAGTGGTGTCAGTATTATTTATGTATAGCGTTGGATCCGCGGGGCTGTAAAAATTATAATATTTATTACTTCGTTCGTTTATTTTTACTGCTCCTCCTAAAAACCTTCGGGCTATTTTCATGGTTATCTTTTATGTTTATCTATTCATACACTTTTAGTGGCTGAATAGTAGAGGATGAAAATATAATATATATATCTTAGAATAACTTTAACTTATACTACCAAGGATAAAACAGTTTTGAGATATACGTCATTTATTCTCATTTGAGCGTTAAGTTCGTTGAAATAATTACATTTTCCATTTATTTCCGTAGCTCCGGGAATGCTATGGTCATTAATCGTACTTTCCCCCAATTCAGTTAAACAATTAGGGTTACAAACCAGTTTTTAAGTCATCGCCGTCAATCAAGACGGTTACATCATCCCTCCACTTGCGGGGATGAACGTACACCTGTACCGAATTAATTGCCCCGCCGAGTCCAGCTAATTATAAATGGGAGTGATATATTATATGCTTAACAAATTCGGTAATTTCGTCTTTGAGGACCGTTTAGTTTGCAGTTGACTTGACGAGTTGAATTTGGAAAACGCCATTATGTCAAAAAAACAACAAAATATGGTTAATTCTCAATTTGAATTTGAAAACTTCCGTTTAGTATATTTTAAAGAAAGAAGGTCGTTATTTGAAACAGATTAAAAGAAAAGAAAGAACAGTAAAAATGAGGTTGTGTTCAAAGCTTGCGGTACAAAGTCTTGACTCAACAGATGCGGCTATAGAAGTGATATCAGCGCGCAACTGCGTGAGCGTGTGACTGCAGTGACATTATAGATATTATCATTGTTGTTTGTTTACGTTTGTATTATTTTTATTTTTATTCTTTTTTAAAAACATGTCTTTAACTAATGTAATTTGCCTTTGGCCGTGTTATGTTAAATTAAATAAATAAATAAATCAGTAAGCCAATCTTTGAGGTCAAAAATAAAACTAGCTTCTACAAAAAGATATGAAATGTTATGATAACAAAAAACATGATATCTTCTATCGGCAAAGCTCTGATTTCAAATAGATCTTTTATTAGATTAGGTTTAAGACAATTTCTCAGAAAAGTATCTTCAAAGAACGGAATAACTTTCTTTTTGTGGAAGTCGAATCTATCAAGAATTTAGTTGGATTATTGGAAGAAGTTATAAACAAGTGACTTGCCTGATATCAAACGATCCTTCGTTTTGTGCCAGTGTTATAGGAGTTGTGTACTTGTGTTGTTAAGGACTCAAGTTAATTTTGCGTAACCAGTCTGTTATTTTACGGTTTCCTTACATTTGAATTTGTATTTTGTGTTTTTTTGCGGGTGTTGTAGGTCTTCTATGTTGCGGACAATGGGTACAGAGATTCGGTTGCTTGTATCTTAAAATAGAACAACGAAATTGGGAATTGGATGCGAGGTTATGATACATTAGGAAATGAAACAATTTAATTATTGGTATCATATCAAGTTGGGCATTGAGCTTTGTTACTAGGGCTTGTGACAATGACAATGAAGAAAGTAACTTGCTAATTTAATTTTAATATTTGACTAACTGGTGCTGCAAAATGGCATATGGAATAATTAGGTAGGTATGTACCTAATTATATGTACAGTATGTACTGTTTCATTTTAATTAGGATTCCGGACCCAACGGATAAAAACGCCGGGTTTTTTTTGAAACTGTTGCTGCTAAATAGGATGTGAATGTCAGATAGGGGCACGCTCTAAAAAAAATACTGGTCTTCAGAAGCATCCAGCTAGACTGGAAATTGACCACAATATAGTAGGAAAAACCGGCCAAGTGCGAGTCGGACTCGCGCACGAAGGATTCCGTACCATTATCGTTTGTTGTATGGGAGCCCCACTTCAATATTTATTTTATTCTGTTTTCAGTATTTGTTGTTATAGCGGCGACAGAAATACTTCATCTGTGAAAATTTCAACTGTATAGCTATCACGGTTCATGAGATACAGCCTGGTGACAGACAGACAGACAGACGGACCGCGGAGTCTTAGTAATAGTGTTTACTCTTTGGCTACGGAAACCTAAAAAAGAAAAAAAACATAAGTATGACTGACACACGAGATACAGACACGAGAAAAAAAGCCTGATTATAAATCTAAAGATTCATTAGCTCTGATTGACATATGTGAGTGGTTTAACCATTTAAATTCCGTTCTTTTTCAACATGGCAAATACAACGATTTACTGACTACTTGGTACTACCCAAACAGTGTTGCCAACAAAATAAGAATATGTATTTAACATGAATGTTGCGGTTGGCGCTAAGCCAGGGTGCCTCAGGGAGATGAAGAAGACTTAATTTTAGACATAAGTACGTCGTAAACGTATTACTGACGTCCCAGTAGCTTTAAGAGGTAATTCATTAATAGTTGGCGCTTAAGTTTAGTCTTGGCTGAAAATAACTGAAGCTCTACAATGTGTTAAGGCTATTCTTATGTTGATTGGTTATCTTTCTACGTGCTGAATACTTTCAAAATGTTTTTTTAGGGTTCCATACCCAAAGGGTAAAAACGGGACCTATTACTAAGACTCCGTGGTCCGTCTGTCTGTCTGTCACCAGGTTGTATCTCATGAACCGTGATAGCTAGACAGTTGAAATTTTCACAGATGATGTATTTCTGTTGCCGCTATAACAACAAATACTAAAAACCGAATAATATAAATATTTATGTGGAGCTCCCATACAACAAACGTGATTTTTTTGCCATTTTTGCGATGGTACGGAACCAGTCGTGCGCGAGTCCGAATCGAATTTGGCCGGTTTTTCTAATAAGTTTTGCTGTAAGAGTGTTCAATAACAATGGGTGGTAAATGGTTAATGTGATAAAGAATTAGTGATGATAAGCAAGCATCACACTAATATTGAAAGGCGAAAGTTTGTGAGTGTTATTGTTACTTCTTCACGTCAGAACGGCTGAACCGATCTGGATGAAATTGAGCAGAGAGATAGATTGTATTCAGGCATAGTACATAGGATACTTTTTTATATATGTTCCCTAGGCTAATTTTAGATATTCACGCGGGCGAAACCGCTGGCAGATGCTAGTTTATATCTATAAATGAAACCAAATAAAACCTGAATTATCACCCTACCTCTAAATAAGTACGAAGTTAGTTCTCGTCTCCAAATCAACCAATAAATTCTCCATATTAAAATTCCTACCTAGACTTGAAAGTATTCACTTTCGCAAAGCATTTTCAACAGCTTACTACTTCTGTAGTCTTTGTTAATTTAATAAACATCCTTATAATAATGAGAGACAATGAAAACGTAACGAGGCTTTTAATATTCAGTCGGATTTTCCGAGAGAGAAAAAAATCCCGGTTCGCTGCCCACCCTATTTGTCTTTTTACCCCATATCTGTTTTTGTAAAGCTGCTTTCGGGAAGCTGTGACCGAAAAAATTCGGGAAATGTCTGGAAGGATCCGTCTCTTGTAAATCATTAATATAAACAATATTGTTTAAAACCGAACGGTTGGAAAATCGGTTTAGAGTTTGATGGATCGATGACTTATTTTCGTGGAATTAATTGGCTGCCATTTTGTATTTTAGTTTTATAATAGCGGCTTCGATCGCGTGTCAGTCGGATATTATACCTGGGAATATACCTTCGGGATAAAAACTATAATTTATCATAAAAGTCCATGGTCTATCCGTATGCCAAGTTTCATCTTGATATGTTCAGCCTTTTACACGTGCAAAGGTAACAAATGAACAGACAGAGCTACTTTCGCAATTATACAATTCAAGGTCATGGTTACCTATGTATTTTAATGATTATTTCTGTTATACGAAAAAAAATTATCGTGATACAAAAAAAACTGAAATCGCCAACGCTGTGTGGCAAACCAACCTTTTTTCTGCAGTAGAACAATTTCAAACTGGTATAATTAAAAATACGATACTTAAAAATAAAACCTTTTTAAAATACACCAAGACGTTCTAATGAGTTAAGATTTAACCTCCAAAAGTTTCGAGAGCTGTTACTTTTATAATTCTCTTTAAGTACTTCCACCGCCCGATTTAGGAAGTTCCTGCCACTGCCACTGAAATTAGTAGGTATATGAAATAATTTCTAATTTAGTCCTCTAAAATCTACCAACTTGAAAACTTGGTATCAAAGAAGTCCAAAGTTACCAAAACCTACGTAGTTTGGTCTACCTAGCCTATACACAAGTATATAGGGGTCGGCTTCCAGCCGTGGGACACACAATGTTACTTTTATATTGTTTTTTTTTATATCATTCTCGTTTAGTCTAAGTTTTATTTTTATTTTTTTTATTTCTATGTT
Source organism: Orthosia incerta (assembly GCA_948252205.1). Taxonomy (NCBI): domain Eukaryota; kingdom Metazoa; phylum Arthropoda; class Insecta; order Lepidoptera; family Noctuidae; genus Orthosia; species Orthosia incerta. Next base: position 7,830,732 of record OX411760.1, read on the forward strand.
GTGTGCTCTGGCTTGTGTCAAATAAATGTGTTTTCTTTCTTTTTATTTCTTCCAGTCTAACCGGCTTCAGCTAACCAGTTTTTTACATGGAGCGATTGCCTATCTGACCTCCACAACCCAGTAACTGGGTAACACAATACCTCTTGACAAGACTGGAGTCAGATCTCAAGCTTCTGACTACCCGTAACGACTGTCAAAGATCTTCAAATGACAGCCGGGACTAACGGCTTAACGTGCTCTCCGAGGCACGGAAGAAACTCGTCGCTATGTAAAGATCACCCATCCACGGACCGACCTCGGCAAGCATTGCTTAACCTTGAAGATCGAACCGTGCGGCTGTTATTATTTAGCCACGAGTTCCTCTTCTCTTTGCCAAAACCAACTACGTGGTATTGGAAATTAATATTTTCAAGCCTTTATTTAACTTGCAATGATGTTTGTAAGTGTGTTCGGTGTGTGCGTTGAAATCTTGCAACTGGATTTTTAAAACAGTTATCCTAGACCTATTAAGACACTAAAACTAAGTATAATGTATAACATTTATGGTGTACAATAAAGTATATTCTATTCTATTCTAAGATGTAATTTTGCATACACGATGACAATGCTTGTTTAATAGCTTAGTGACGTCATTCGAAATCCAATATGGCGAACGGTCCAAGATGGCGGACTAGTTATTTTTTGTGCACTGCCATGATATGGGTATCAAATGAAAGGGTTTGCTGAGAAGAATACGAAAAAAGGATAGGATAAGGAGAGGATATATATTTAAACTAAGTGAACGATATTGCAGGATGAAAAGTAATACATGTCTTTGGGTGATTTAGGCGTGAAACGCTACAAAAAAACTGACATAAAGAGTTACTTTAGCATTTCCAATATTTGTATGAATTTTAATAAATTGTTACTATGCTTCCGTCGGACCTACTCAGACGTCGATAAATGTTAATAAGCCAATAATTTATAAGCTAAAATTAGCCAGTTTTATTAGCCAATAAGCTAGCTCAAATAATTATTATGATCATGATAGTAAAATTCTCCGCCTACACCTGCTATGATATTCAGGTTATAAAAAGTAAGCCAACTTCAGGGAATTGTTTTTCAACGTTATTGAGGCGTGTTTTTTTACGAAATAACGGTTCTCGCATCCGGCCTAATAAAATAGTCTTTTTTATGTAATTGAGTGGGAAATAAGCAAGAAATTAGCAAATTCATACCTAGCAGAAGTATAGATGGATAAATTATTTATTCAGTGCACACAAAAGACGAAGCACAACACACAAAATAACAATTGAGAGATTGAGAGGTTTGCAATAAATCCATACCATAACTACAAGTTTGCATTTACACCTATGCACCTGTAGCCAAGTTGACAATCTACAATCGATAACGCTAGTAGAAAACGAATCAATTTATGGGAATGAAACATCTGAACGTTAAGTCACGTGGTCAGACCATATAAATAGAAGGCGTTAACGATTGAAGAAAGAGATTCGATACGAAACGTTTGTTACTTGGCTAGGGGGGATGTTCCTTCAAACGGCAACACTGCTTAGCGGCAGAACTAGAAATGTTGATTATAGTGGTAAACTAGTAAATATAGTGCCCTCATAAATTGATAAATAAAGCTCGCATAATCATCCAGCCTACAGCAGTCCACTGTTTGGCATGGACCTTTCCAATCGCTCGTCATTCAACACGATATTCGGCAACTCTTAACCATCCTGCAAAATTGATGTTCCACCCAGGCTAAGAGCATCCTTTCTCCGGCAAACATACGCCTTATAAGGTCTGTTTAATTGTCTTTCTATTGTGTCTGTAATTACGCTGGATGAAGGATTAATAGAGCTCGAGAAAAAAACTGGCCAAGTGCGAGTCGGACTCGTGCACGAAGGGTTCCGTATCATTATCACAAACAACGGGGAAAAACACGTTTGTTGTATGGGAGCCGCTTTTAAATATCTATTTTATTCTATTTATAGTATTTGTTGTTATTGCGGCAAAATACATCTGTGAAAATTTCAACTGTCTAGCTATCACGGTTCATGAGATACAGCCTGGTGACAGACGGACAGACTGACGGATCGTGGAGTCTTAGTAATAGGGTCCCAATTTTACCCTTTGGGGACCCCTAAAAACTATAGGATAAAAATATTTTTTTCATTCATTACTGAATATTCTCAAACAGTTTTCTACATGCAATCTGACCAATCACTCAACCGCAGCATCTCTCCCCTACTTCCCTGGTACTCTCAACTTGTCAACAAGAGATATTTCATTTCGGACACATTAAGCGCCCTTCTTTCGTTCCTTTCTTTCCTGAGCCGTGTTAACAATCTGTGATTGTTTCTTTTCTTCGCCGACAAAAGAAAATCTTTTGTTTGTCAACTGCGAGATACTTTGGAAGTGTTTATTTTTTTGTTTTCGGACTGCAAGTGACCTGAGTTTGACTTCCTAGTTTGGAGTGTTCCTGCTTTTGAGTGTTTTATAGACGGATGCCATTTTAATACAACATATTGCACTTTTTAAGTTTCCGTACCCAAAGGGTAAAAACGGGACCCTATTACTAAGACTCCGCGATCCGTCTGTCTATCTGTGTGTCCGTCTGCCACCAGGCTGTATCTCATGAACCGTGATAGCTAGGCAGTTGAAATTTTCACATATGATGTATTTATGTTGCCGCTATAACAACCAATACTAAAAACTTAATAAAATAAATATTTAAGTGGGTCTCCCATACAACAAACGTGGTTTTTTTTCGGATTTTTGCGATAATGGTACGGAACCCTACGTGCGCAAGTCCGACTCGTACTTGGCCGGTTTTTTATTTTGTTATGTGCACAAATTCCTAAAAAAAGGAAACTTAAACATATATCGTGCGGTTAGATTGATTCTTTTTTTTATAAACACAGTTTACAAGAACGTTATTGGCGTCATTTGATTAAACATCCGAAACATCAGGCATCTCGTTTAATCGCCTATCTGATTACAGATTAAGCGTAATGATGCCTTTCAGTCTGGAGCAAAACTACAAATCGATTTTTCCCATGTTTCGCGACGGATTTGGAAGTAACATTGAGTGCCAATAGTATAATGATACAGTCCTGTCTACAAAGACAAAGATATTTTATTTCAAGTAGGCCACCAAGCGACACTTTTGAACGTTACATTAAAATTTACAAGTAATAAAAATTGATTCTACCGTGCATTCGGAAAGTAGCTTGTTATGGAGAAGAATGCACAAGAAACTCCATGCTTACTCTTTTAAAAAAATTGGTTGTTACAATATTTTAGGTACACATGTACACACATTAATAAATTCATATATGTGAGGACAATGCACACAGAATAGCACTACACACTATACTACGTACAGGCATAAACTAATAAAAGTACACTTCAATATCTATAATTTAATTTCACTTCAATCTGGTGTAACTAAGGCCGGTATTCCAGATGTTCATGCTCAACTCAACTGGACTGTTTTAATTGGTTGGCTTGTTTTTTTGGTATTAACGTGCTCAAGTCTAAGATCCTGGACGCCCAAAACGTTACCGGACTCTTTTAACACAAACTCAGTGGAATTGAGTAGTGTTAGCATGTACTTGGAACGTACTCGTACTTGCTAACTTGGACTTCCATTTTCATACAATGCCTACCACACATTTTGTGTAAATAGAACTCAGTAACGTCTGGATCTTCTGGGCTCCTGCTGTGTTGAGTACAGATATGTCAAGATGAAAAATCATATGATAAACTCGAGAGTTGTGATTGGTTGGCAGTTGATTGGTAGGTGTGACTAATTTTGAGTGTGAGTCGAGTGTGACCATCTGGAATACGGGAGTTAGTCTTCACTCTAGAGCGATTCAACTTAAAGCTAATCTAAAGAAAGTGCAACAACGTAGTCGGCCTCTGCCTGTTTATAGAACTCCGCGTTCTTTCGGTCAGACTACAGTCGCAGACTGGTACAAAAACAAAGTATCGAAAATAGATTTACTGATTTTCCGCCATTGATAGAAGTTATGTCGGATTATTAATAACTAGCGGACGCTAATTATTAATCACGGTTTTACCCGCGTCGTTCCCGTTCCTGTGGGAATAAAGGGATAAAAAGTAGCCTATGTCACCCGGGGGTAGTGTAGCTTCCCAACGGTGAAAGAATTTTTGGAATCGGTCCAGTAATTTTTAAAAGTTTATTTTTTTATTTTTTATTCGTTACATACAAAAATACAAATCTTTCCTCTTTGTAATAATAAAGTTCATTTATCTATAGGTACTAATATATACTAAATATTAGTACCTATAGATAAATGAACTGAGAAAGGTATATATATGTAAATATATGAGAAAGATATATATATATAAGATGATATAGATATATACAGAATAAACAAAAAACAAGGCACAGAAAATTAGAGCTTAATGTTTCTCAAACAATTTCCCTGCATGGGATTTTCATATGCGTTCTAAAAAAAATATTAAAAAATCCATTGATACCTTCGACTTCAAATATTTCGCCATTACAATAACCAGCCGCATTGATCGATCTCCAAAGTTAAGCAACCCTTGCCGAGGTTGGTACGTAGATGAGTTAATATCCATTACATACCGACCTACTATGCCTAAGAAATTACGTTAGTCTATGGTCACAGTTTTCATTTGTAGATATTTATATTTGACAGTCGTTACGGGTAGTCAGAACCTCGAAAATGTAACATATTTTTTATCAAGGATTATCGTTTTACACATTAACTGGAATGGTAGGACAGTTTGGCAGTCGCTACTGTAAAATAACTTTATTCAGATGGATCTGTTTAAAATGGAAGCAGACCGCACAAAATTGGGAAAAAGCTAGGAAGATGGAATAACTTGCAATAAAAATCACACACACACACATCGTTCTAAAAAAAATAACATTCCAAATTAGAACATTCAAAATCGAGGTCTTTGTGACGCGAGGCAACAAAGCAGTTAATTGATACAGCGTAGCGTCGCGGACCGTCGCGGTATCGTGACCGCCGCCCCGGCAGTGCTACGACGCTCGTCGCGTAGACCGCTCGCGTAGCCGCGCTACGCCGTAGCCGCGAGCGTAGACCCACAGTGTAGTGAAACGTGTACAGTACATACATGTAATTTTCAATTATTTTTTCATGTGTTGTGTTTGTGTTTTCGAATTGGAATGCGCACAGTGGTAAAATTTTTTGTTTCAGTGGGATTCTGGAACGAAGGGATTTTGTGTAACAGTATGTCGAATTGTTGTATACAGTTTCAGTAGTTCACACTCGAATTAGATCGAATAGGTTTACACACAAAAATCTTTTTGCTATTAAATATTTATTACATTTTAACTCATCTTGTCGCTCAATAAATTACAATGAAGCCTTATACTACGTAACTGTCAGATATGATTCGCAATCAATTACTACGATTTGAAGCAAAAAAATATGATTGGATGGAGCGTGCCCGTCAATGTGAGATCTGAAATTGACAGATCTAGGCTTTCTCGTATTTATAAAATAAAATATAAATTGTTATTGAACGATGTTTTCGTATTGAGACTCCTTTTTAAAAAGCCTTTCGAGTTTATTCAGATTTCCACGTAAATGGATAAGAGGCTCATTCAGATGTAAATGTCTGTACTTTTACTGGATTATTTTTGTTGTTTTTTTTTCACTTGATTGGTATCTTTTAAGGTGAGTTTTTATCGTCATCTTTTATTATTGTATCCCTCTATCATTATTGAAAACATAAGTACAATTTTTTTATTACTTTCTGATCTTGATGAAATCTTTAAAAAGACGAAGACGACGTCTACTGTATTTATTTTTCTTTTTATTTAGCCATGCACTTTAGGTGAACATCAAATAATTTTTGTTCTGCCTAGAAATTTCTAAGCAGTTTTAGAAATATGTCGTTCTAACTATATTTTGTGGTCTAGTTCGTTTAGACAAACAATATAGGACCATGTTTGAAAGGATTTAGTCGAATACCCTGCTGTCCAAACTCCCACGCATCCCCTTTAGATACATTCAATTCATAGCAGCTTTGAACTGGTCTGTTGCTGGAAGCCTTATCAGACACGTTTGAATTCGTGGATTGCATATACGTAGTTTGAATCGATTCCGTACTGAAATCAATGAATGCAGAAATGATCGCTACTTAAGCGATTTCTTCGACTGGAAGGTTTCTTATTAAAATTAACGGTTATAAGTTAAAATATTGTCATATTATTTTTCGAAAACTGTTTTTGTAATCACATAATTGTCAATGTGATTAATTGAACTGAATCGAGGTTGCATTGTGTTGTAACATTACGACGAACTTGATGAATGGTGTAGCTTTCAAATATCACTGAGTAGGTACACTTTTGAGTACAAAAAATTTAATTCTTTTCTCGTTTTTATGTTTTAACTTTGACGTCGGATTTTTGTGATTGCGGACCAAGATTAAGTTTATCAAATTATCGCAAAGATGAGCAACATAAACGGCTTATAAACAAATTGTGGTTAAAAATACTTGAAGTAAAATATGTAGAACATGTGTCCTCAAGTTGAACAAACTTATCTGAACCCAGATTTTGGTACATTCGTCATATCGGAATCGTCCCTCCGTAACTAGGTTTCGAACAACAGAGAATCCAACGACTGTCAATTTGTTAGTCTGGATTAACTTTTTAGGCTGTGGTTGGCAAGATACGCTGCACTTCTGTAATGGTAGATTGGAAAAGGTTTTTTGATTGTTGTTTTTTAGGGTTCCGTTACTCAAAAGGAAAAAGGAACCCTTATAGGATCACTTCGTTGTCTGTCTGTCCGTGTGTCAAGTATTTTTCTCTGGTATCAAATTCAAATCAATATAGTGTACTGAGGTCAAACTTCTATATCAACGCAATCATAAAATACTGCCATTTATGTTGCAAAATTTGGTGAATTGCAAGGGAATTAAAACTTAAAGAGTTCTTCCCGTTGCTCTAGCATCATAAAATTTTAAAAGAAGCAATGTTAAGACATTGCTTCTTTTCTATAAGTAGCACAAGTTATGAAAAAAAAAACCGAAACCCGTAAATTTATATATTCTTATTCTTTATTGCACACAAAACATAACATGAAGATACAAATACAATGGACAGGTTATGTACATAGGCGAGCTTAACCCATAATTGGGTTTTCTAACAGCAAACCTCAGTTGTAATAGGAAATTTGTGTATGAGGACAGTGATCCAAGTGCACAACAAAATTCCAAGTTAAAAAACATTGAGTATTAAAAATTCTTACATACTAAATAAACTAAACAGATACCTACGTGTAAACATAATACATACTATATTACAATAAAATACATAACTAAAATCTTAGATTTATAAATACATATGCGTCATGTTGATAGGAAATGTTCCCTTATTCTTCTCTTGAAAACTTCCAACGAAACGCTGTCGCGTATAGAATGTGGAAGAGTATTCCAGAGGCGAACAGCACGAACAGTAAATGATCCACCGTAACGGCTTGAGGAATGGGGAGGAAAACGAAGGAGAAGAGATGATGAGGAACGGCAAGGTTTTCCTCTCGGAACAAGATACTCAAAGCGCTCTCGAAGATACGAAGGAGATTTAGGATTGTGAAGAACAGAAAAGAGTAAAGATAGAGTGTGTGTGTGTGTGTTTTTAAATTTGTAACTAAATTTAAAAAAATATCATTTACGTATTTGCAGTTGGTAAACTGACCGCGACTTACGTCTATTTATGGGGACTACAGTCTTTAAGCCAAAGTTAAATTTGTCTCTCATTCTATTTAACTTTTTCGTTAGAGCAATGTTCAGTGCTTTCATTGTTTATAAACTTCAGTAATCCTAATTATTTTGGTGAATGTAACTATTTGTAGGAAACCCTCGGTGCGCGAGTCCGACTCCATCTTGGCCGGTATTTTTTATAAATATTCGTAGCTACCGCCAGTGGTTTCGCCCGCATGAACATCGAAAATTATCCCAAGGGAACGTACCACCGCGATAAAAAGTTTGCTTTGTCCTTCGCTGAAGACCCATCTATCTCTGTACCATAATTCATCAAAATTAGTCCAACGGTTTAGGCGTGAAAACGGCACAAACAAACAGACAGAGCTATTGTCGCATTTATAAATAATATTAGTATAGATATTTTCTTCTCGTACCAAGCGAAGTGGTGAACAATGCGTCTATAAAACGTGAAGTTTTGGATTTGATTCCCAGGTGAAATTGTTATTGAAATTTTCCGTAGCAGAATGAATTTTATTATTTGCGCAACCAATGATCAGAATAAGATTATGATAAATACATGCGTTAATATAATGATACCGTAATTTAAAAAACAAACCAATTAGAAATTTAATATCATTTAAGCGTTTAATGAGATCGCTATTATTTTTAAGTGGAATAACATGATTTAATATCATTTTCACAATTAAAATCTGTAGAACAATTATTCGACTAATGATATCAGATTTTTAATTGTAGACCTTTCACGATTTGATAAGTCTACAGCAATTAGTAAGGGCCGAATACTTGCTCATGAAAATGTAATTAATTTTTTAAGTTTTCCCTCCATTATATTACGCTCGCACTCATTGACGTCGATTGACGTTGATAGATCATTATCTTTCTGTTTCTTTAAGTGAGGCTGTGTTAAGGCAGAGAAAAAAATTGCTAGATTTCTTCATGAATTTGTAATTATTTTGAATTAGTGTAATTTAGTTTGGCCAACAAGATAATTCGGCTACTCCTTAAGTAATTGACCTGGTTCATTAATTTGTATTGACTTTTGTGAAGCCCTATTTCTATTTTTGTAGACTTACATTGCATTTTCAAGTAGATCGAACTATAGAGGTTTCAGTAGGAAATACCCAATACCGGAGTTGGAACTGCGCCCGATATACGGTGACAATCTCGATTCTACTACATTGAATCCTAATATCGAATGATACTATTTACCAATGTGTACGAATAGTAAGAAAACATTTACGTGTATGTGTTATATAAAAAGTAGAATCTCACCTGCTAAAAGCTTCTTTTGGTCCATCATCATATCAGCCGAAAGACGTCCACTGCTGGACATCTTGGCCTGGCCTTCCAACGCAACGTCTTCTGGTTCACGGTCGCCACTCCAGAACTTTTTGCCCCATCCGTTCTGCGAGCAATGTGCCCTGCCCACTGCCACTTAAGTTTGACAATTCTTCGGGCTATGTCGGTAACCCTGGTTCTCTTGCGGACCATAGCATAGTTCTTTTGTAAGAGGTACGCATTTGCTAAAACAAAGACACTATCTAGGTGCGATGCGTAGGTATACAGTGACTCTCTCAATCCTATTGTAAGTAAGTAGATACTAATGTTATAAATGTGGAAGTAACCGTCCGTCTGTTCGTTATCTGTTCACGTCTTTATGGCTGAACTGATTTGGGTGAAACTTGGCACACGGGTAGACCATGACCTGAATTAGTATATAAGCTACTTTTTTATGCCAGGAGTATTTTCCCCATAGGATAATTTTCACACTGGCATAGGCTAGTTTGGCATACATGGACTGTTGTGAACCTTCATAAAACTTACTATGGAGGGAAAAGCATTCACTCCTTACCCAATTACGCTCACGATTGGCATATAATACGTAATACAATCACCCCTAACAGCTTACTCGAAGGAATATCCTGGAAATACATAAGGAATTTCCTTAAATCTTTCCTCAAACCGTTCTACCAATAGAGAAGTGCGATTTTTCGAAAGAAAATGAGCGAACGGCACTCGGTCGATACGCTACTGGCACGCGATGCTCAAGTAACTATAAATCCTAAGAAACACTGAACTATGATGTTTTTACATTGATTTATTTTTATTTTACAACGAAACTGAAATGTATAAGATAGTGTATGTGTGAGGTGTGGCGTGTGGGGGGCCATTTTTGTGGTTTTAACAGAAATTATATGTGAATGTCGACTCTTAATGCTTTGAAATGCAAGTGACAGGTTTCCCTTTAGTTTTTTTTTTTTGTAACGGTCAGTAGACAGTAGTCTATTTATTATTATTTATATTATTAGGAAACTGAAGCGAAACACATTATAAAAATAAACAATCGCACTGATATGATAAAAGCGAAAGTTGGTGAGTGTGTGTGTGTGTTTGTATGTTTGTTACTTCTTCACGGTCAAACGACTGGACGGATCTGGGTGAAATTTGGCACAGAGATAGATTATATTCTGGAATAGCACATAAGACTAACCCGGGAATATGTTCCCTAGGGATAAAATTTCGACATTCATGCAGGCGAACCCGCTGGCAGAAGCTAGTCTATCTATAAATTTAATCCTTGGAATTACAATTCGCAAAAATAGTAAAAGTAACATAAAATTCAATACGTCCAGCGCATCCTAGCTGTCAGGTAGCACGTTCTTCTTGGTCGACGTGCAAACAGCAAAAGAGCGAGGACACGCTATGCACCTCCTTCCGTGAACTTCTACCGTCCGCAATTCGCATGGCATTCGCATTTTCTACGACGCCAACTCGCTTACCAGCTAATAATATAATATATACTTTATTGTATACCAGATTAAAAGAAAGAAAAGGAAACTAAAATACATATAATCCAGTTTATTCATGTTAAAAAGATATTGGGCTGTAAAACATTTTACAAAAATGTTAGAATGTCTCTTGTGATCTGAATGTAATTAAAATTACTGTAGGTCTTTATCCGCGTTCTTGGTTTCTAAATTGTTAGAAATAAACAAATTTACATGTATTATACACCGTGAAATTTAAGTGGTTGTTTTCCCGCGGCAGAACAACTTGCCTTTAGGAGTACTTTCGAAGCATAGAGTTAAAGTATAAAAATAACGATGTTTTTATTTTAAAATAATTTAAAAAATATTCATCAACTCGAAAAAGTGAGTAACAATAGTAACTTGTAGATACTAGGTACTACTCGCGTCACCACCGTATTATTCACCATAGTACCTAGTACCTACAAGTTACTATTGTTACTCACTTTTTCGAGTTTATGTTTTTTTTTTTTTTTATTATTTTAAAATAAAAACATCGTTATTTTTATACTTTAACTCTATGCTTCGAAAGTACTCCTTAAGGCAAGTCGTTCTGCCGCGGGAAAACAACCACTTAAATTTCACGGTGTATAGTAGATATTATGTTATACATGTTGCCCGGACATACGACATATTTGACTACATATTGGTATCCATGATAACTTTTATTTGTCGTCCATTAACGAGGTTGAGAATTTATTTATTTGTTAAATATGTCTTGAATTATTTATCAAAAAATCCTTGTGTCCTACTTTTCGGGTAAATATATTAGGAATATATATTAGGATATTTTTTTATATGAAGGCAACCATCACTCAACCTTACTATAGTCAAATATTATACTGGTTTCTGCCTGCGACTTCGCCCGTGTGAAAAGTGTTTATTATCCCAACAAAAATATTATACCGACTTGAAAAGGTCCTTATGTAATCATCTAGGTTCTGGTCTAACCATATACCATGTGTCATCCAAATCCGTTCAGCCATTTTTGCGTGATTGAAACACAAACATATCGTCTTTTACATTTTTATGATATAAAGTAGATAGGATTTCTTTCAAGTAATCTGCGTATCAATGATACCTAACTATTTTATAAATAGAAGGGATGATTATTTATAATTTGTTCTTAATTGGCTAAGCCCTTGAATCTGACTCCTGTTATTTGCTTGGGTAAGATGTCAGAGAGATATTAATTTACTAATCTATCTAATAATAACAAACGTATACTCCATTTGAAATAACATTAGATTCCAAATCTTTTTACAGTCCGTTCAACCGATTTTGAGTTCTATCCCGTAAGTTTAAGGAGGACATAAAAAGCATAAACCTGTTACCAAAACCAACTGTTTACTATAGCTACCATATTTCGTATCACCAACGCAATAGAAGTCAAAATCGTTTGAACGGGCTGTAAAATGGTCTAATTTATACGTCTTATGTTATGGTAAATGGAATTTAGGTACATATAAGCATCCATAAGCGTGGGAAAAAATTCTGCCACATAAAGTCAAATTCTTAGACCTTTTTGATGGTACATTATCTTTATAAGTACTAGAACCCTTAAAAGATACTCAAAATTGCGCTGTCAATAGAGGCCTAGTGTACAAATTTGACAACTATAAATAAAAAAAGTAAAACATAGGGGCACAGTATATATCATTCTTTTTCAGTTTTATGGAATATTTTTTAAATTGGTCCAATACTGGAGGAGAAAATAGGTGAGAGCCAAACCTCGAATTATGACTTTTTGCTCTGGAAATTCAGTCAGATTTCTACGATCGCATTTCCTCTTAAATAAAACCTTGTAAAAAAGTACGTGGACAGAAAAACAGTTCGTCCGGCCATCTGTTTGTGTATGTCATGAAAAATATAAGGATATTTAAAGATATAGGCATAATAGACCTTTTAACCATTTATACACAGACAATTTCTACTTTCATTCAAAGAAAACGTCACAAGGCTTAATTACAATCACGCAAAAGATATTTATCATCAATTATTGTAAGTATAAAAGTTTGTCAAAGAGCGCACGTCTTTGACTAAGTTATATTTTTCTTGTATAGTTGTCCACAAAAGAAAATTAAAGTCAATTATTTAATTTACTCATCAAAATTAATTCGAAAAGTTCAAAAGTATCGTGTTGATAAAAGTAATTATATTTTTATTAACTTTTTTGTAGCGGTAGATAAAACCTTACGATTTTAGAACCTAGACAAATGGCCCTGAACAAGTAAAATTATATCATCGAAAGCCGATAGCAATTGAAAAATTACAAATATGTATGGGAATGTCAAACACCATCAAAAGGTGACGTAATCAATCCTTAATGCCGGTCACTCACATTCGCACGAATACGCAAACCCAAAGTGTAAGACGACATTTGCAAATGATTATGCAAAGTTTTCGCTGCATTCGCGGTTTGCCAAGCTGTGTCCGTTTTTTAACGGACATCAAAGCGCGTGAACCTCGATCCTTCGCGTAGTCTCCCACACATTCGTGCGACGACCAGTTGCGCACACGATTGCAAAGATAACGGACGTTTCGCCATTTTTATAGTTTGTGAATTCTATTGTGTAGCGTAGGTATTTAAACTAATTTCATCATGGATTGGAGCAAGGTGCTGGAGTTAATTGAAATCCTGCAGAATGAATAGACCTTAAGGGATCCTCAAAAGAAATCCCATAACAAGCAAGACTGCGACATTCGTAAACAAGTGTAGGAGGAATCGCAAATGGGTTCGTAAATTGTGTATGCGAACTCATTTGCATATCCGCTAAGTTTGCGAATGAATCTCTGACGGCCCTTTACATGCGTGCAAGCATTCGTACAGTGTACGAATGTTTGGGCCATCGCTGACATCGAATGACACTTGTCTAGAGCCTAAAGTGACATTCTTAAGTGATAACGATCCCAATCATTTTATAACCCCCGACGGAAAAAGAGGTATTTTATAATTTTGACGTGTGTATCTGTCTGTGGCATCATAGCTCCTAAATGGATGAACTGATTTTGTTTTAGTTTTTTTTGTTTGAAAGGTTACATGATCGGGAGTGTTCCTAGCTATGTTTGATGAAAATCGGTTCAGCCGTTCAAAAGTTATGGGCGCTTTACTGTTTGAATCAGGGTATTTTCGCAAGATATCGTGTCATAATTAAGTGTTCGATATACTGTTGATCGAAGCGTGTCTATTACTAGATATTGTATGTAGTTTAAAAAGCATGAAATAAAATGTCAGGGCTTTTGGCAATTTTTAATTGTTACTCGGCTCTCGACTTGTTATCGTTGATAGAAAGTAAAATTGAAGTAAGTCTGTGAAAGATTTATTTTTGATCAAAAAGAAAACTAAAACACATTTCTTTTCCACCTACGAAATGTGACGTCACAAAACCACGGTGTCACGTCACAGGATTTTGTTGGAAAGCAACACGCTCGCGTGTGCTCATTCCTCAACGACCTGAACAGTTGCGTGCGGCACCCAGTTATCACGCCGCGTGGCCCCATCCCCGATAACTTGAACTGTATTTTTTACGATGAAATTACGTGAATTATATAATCATCAGTATTTGATGTTTGGTTTGATCGTTTGGTGGTAAGAATGTGGTTATTTGGTCGTAATCATCGGGCAGTAGGAGTGTTGATTTAAGTAACTACGTTTTTTTGGTTTAGGAATATTTCCTTCTGCTTTGAATATTAGGGAAAGTTTGTCTCTGTGTTTGCTGTGTAGAATTAATAAACGGGTGCACACGGAAATTTGATGTTTTCAAAAAAAAATTGTTAGACCCCGCCTTATCAATTAATCATTGAACATGTTTTAGAAAAGCGACCTTTTCTAATACTACGTCTTACTATGTTGCAAGACATGAGTGAAAACGAACCGGTATCTAAAAAAGCAGGTAAAAATAAACGACATGTACATATCACATGTTGTCACACGCCATAATTGACGTAAGGCTCTTGTAACAAATACTTAGTGTCACGGTAGTGTTGTAACATTACAACATCCTATTTGTCAAACTACCCGCCCCGGAGCAGTCCTAAGTAAACATTTTGGACATGTTTGCTACCTCCTGTATAGTGCTAAAAATTTTAGTACAAGCTTCGGACTGTAATATATTTCCTTTGTAGGTTTTGTTTGTTTACTCTTTTGTTTTAATTAGTAGGATTTAGGGCTTAAGAAGATGGTATCCTTAACAAAAGACACAAAGGATAGTAAAGTGTTTATTGCTCCAATTATTGAAGTAACTTTTGTTTTTTTGTTTACGTTTTTTATTTAATTACTGACAAATTATACGTAAAAACCTTACCCGTATCTCACTCTTTCTATTGGTGAACCGCATTAAAATCTGTTCAGTTATTTTTGAGTTTATCGAGTACAAATGTAGTGATTAAAGCTTCATACAACACAAAGGCATATTCCAGTTAACCACGGGAGGTGGAGAGATAACACGCAGATGCATAGTCTTCCCAAAAGAAATCTTATATATAGATTTATTCTAATATGTTTTGAATTCATTACAGTTTTGCCATTAGACGAACTTACATGATAACTCACCATATCTCTGTATAAAAATTTCATCGCCACTTAACCAAAAATAAACTGTCTGAATCTATTATTCCTACCCGCTTCAAACCCAGATATTAGCGCCAAAAGCTTCATCGTTCATAAAACAAAAAGGGAAAACGATCGGCGGCGTTGTACTAGCAATATTTTCATTATTAACCATTCTCCTTGATCAATAACGGTTCAAAGAACGCCCTTTAAACATTATCAGCCTTCTTTCGCTCTCCGAATCAATGACATTATCATTTCTCATTTTAAAAATGGAGCTGAACTGGGAACTTGAGGGGAAATTACTCAATTCGCCAGGATCTTTTACAGTTCATTAATCCCCCAGATTGGGCCGTTGCCCGTCCAAACTCGGTGCCCTTCGGTAGGGGACGGACTTGGCGCGTTAAAGAACCCCGAAAGTCGAAGCCTGAAGTTGGCTGAAAGTTTTCTGGACTTGGTTTCTAGATTTCGAATGAGGCTGACTTGTTGAAGAGTTGGACTGTAAGCCGTGTACCTAATCTTAGGTTGGCATTCATCCTTAGATTTTATTTGTGCATGTGGTCGCAATATTTGTTTTTCCAGTATTTTTTGTGCTCGTAGACTGAATCTATACAAATCTTTTAGTTCGAATGGAAAGTAGAACACTACAGTGACCTTAACAATATTTGTTTTTTTTCTATTCATTGTACATAGGTAAACAAAACACTTTTATCTATTGTTAGAAATTCTAAGAATTTTGTAAAGGCTCTAGTCGGTAGGTAGTAGTTAGAGGTTTTTAGCTGTTTTTTTTCAGGTCCATTTCTGTACATTGTAGGTATTTTTATTTTAATTGATTTATAAAATTCTTTCACCAATAGAAAGCTACATTATTCCTGAGTAACATAGGCTATTTATTTATCCTGAAAACTTGTCCTGTGGGGTGGTCCACGGGAACGAAGCCGCGGGCAACAGCTATTCGTCAATAAAACTGCTTAACAGAATTTTAATTATATTATTAGTAAATTGTCTCCACAAATTGGGTGCCTGAAAATGGGCGCCGCGCGCCGCCGCCAAGGCTTCCTAGGAAAACGACCAAGACGCCTAATGCAAGGGCAGATAATGATTATTAATTGATTTTATTATTGAAGGTTGAGGTGGTCAGGAAAAGAATACCTGGAAGGATTTTGGGAGGCCTTAGCCCATCAGTGGGCAGTGCTAATTATAGAGAAAAATGTTTTCTCAATGCAGCCCTGTAAAATATAGATACAGTTTGCTTTCTTTCGCGAACCAATCCAAAATGCGATTATTATGAAGCAATAATTTAAAACCGCCATTTAATTTCGCGTATGGCTGCCTCCAGAATTGGTTTCCAAGATTTTGTAATAAATGTTTTTGATTACCTTTAGACGGTCCAAATTGCATTGATGATAGGCAGAAGATAAAAAATGAAAAATAAGGGGAGGTCAAAGATTTTCTTTTTGGCATCAATTTTTTTTTTATCAGGGACAGGACGGTATAGAAGAAGAAAACGTGTTGCGCCGACCCCAAGTAACATGGGATATGGGCAGGAAGATGATGATGATTTATTTTAAAGAGGATTCGATCAGACATGATCATGCCACCCTCATATGCTTAACAAAAAATAACTTATCTGCGCTTAATGGCTAATTTAAATAATTTATAAATTGATTTTTCCTCATCTGACAGAGGACGGGCCAGAATCAAGTTACACATGCCCATTTCCTGCAGAACCACATCATATTCGAGCTTTAAGCTGACCCTCTCAACTTCGTCCTGGGCACACTCGGCCAACACATGGTATACATCCTCAACCACGTCACACTTAGCACAATTTGGTGAGTTGGATTAGCCATCAGGAAAGCAAAGTTGTATACCGGTATGTGCCAGGACCGAAGTTTTAGGGCAGTCACAACATCTGTTCTAGACAAATCAGACTCTGCATCAGGGTCCGGTTGACAACGATGACTCACTATTTTCTTAACGCGAAAGGAAGAACTATAGGTTCATTGTCATGGCGTCTGAATCGAGTGGACGTCCTTCAAATTAACTTGGAATATGGACCTTATATACCTACAAACGATGGACAAAAATTCTTCCTATTTCAGGCACGTCTATATAAAACAATATCTTTTATATAAACCTAATATACACACACGTCATCTACGCACCTCTAACGCAAACCGAGTAAGATGATATAACACAGTATATTTCAGTATTTCAAGGGCTTATATTGCGAGTAGGTAGTCGGGAAGAGTATGTAAAAATTGTCTCGTTAGTTACATCTGTTATTCAGATCTCGGCCCACATTGAAACGTATCGTGAGCAGGGCTGCCACTTTGATGTTTATGAATAGACGGAACCATCTTGTTTTTGGGTATTGGTTTAGATCGGGTTGGGCTTGTTTCTTTAGGCTCTTTTTCCGCTATTAGTCTGTCTTTTTATTATTGAGAGGCTCGCGTCTGACCCCAATCTCACCTGATGAAAAACGATGATGTGGTCGACGGTGAAGCACGCTTAGTCCAATGATGGAACAGGCTAGGCGGAATCAAAATATGCAATTCCACCGCACACATCTCGAAATGTAACCGATAAAAATACCGACAGGACGGCAACTCGGCGTCGATGTTACAAGGCTTAGCTTTAACTGTACCAGTGTTTCGGATTTTATTTGTTAAGCGATATTAAAAAGTAACGGTACTCACGGTTATCAAATTGATTGATCAATGAAGCTTGCTGCGAAATTTTAATAAACAAAATTTAAACACGGGTAGTATACTGAAATTATGTTGGTAATTTGAATTCCTGAATTTAATCGGCATTTTGATGGTTCACTCGATGTAATTTTAATTAAATAATACCGCCACACATTGTACAGATCCATTTTCGCAAGAGTTTGTAATAAATTGGCAACCCTAACCCAAATAAAATTTACGAAGAAAAGCAAATCTTGAATTATTGATTGTTATGTGAGATTCAAGATGCGTAATGTTACTAGATGAGTGCGCCCTCTAGAGGCCCATCTGAGTGCTGTTTTAAAAGAAAACATCCCTCAGGTTTGTTTTCGTTTGCCCAATAAAATACGTAGCTACTTTATCGGTAAATAATATTAATGTTCGCAAACATTTTTTGTTATTACTTAAATTGTGTAACGATAATATTATAAAAAAACACGTACTATCATAATGTTTGGGGTTTGTTAAAAGCATTTTGTAGAAAATATTATAAAAACACAGCAGCTTGACAGAAACTTTATATAAAAAAAAAACAAAATATTGTAAAACAGTTATTTTTTTAAGATTATTTTTTTGCGCTCATCAATAGAACTTAACTATTGACAGTGACAACGATGCAAATATTAACACATCTGGCATTTATCTATCGCCATTTCCATTGTAAATTTTAAGCGCAAAAATATTACAAAACCCATTCCACCATCACCAGTTCAAAAGTTTCAAACGTCAAAGAAAAATGTCGCTCATAAACTTCTAGGACGTCCATTATAAAAATTGGGAACATACAACCGCTATACAGCATAAATCTTTAGACCCACGTGAGTCGTAACACAGAAATTTTTCTCAGAATTTGAAGTCTGAGCTCAAATTGAAAACAGTCGACTTTGGCTCGTTATAGAGCCGACTTCACCATTTATCTTCATTCGGTCTTTCAGTGGAATTGCTGGCAACGTTGCCCGCAACTCAAACGGTGGAACTACTTATTATTTTGAACAGTACAGCTTAACGATTTGCGGAGCGCTGCGCACCTGCCCGGCTGCCTTTGCCAGAACTTGGCCTGTCTTTAAGCTTTTTTTAATATATTCATAGTGAACCGAATAAGTTTGGGAATTATTGTAGTTGGAAACTATTTTTATTTTTTTGGGTGGGAAATCATCCGATGACTTCTCCCGCTCTGGGTGAAGCGGGAGGGCATGTCAGACTTTTACTGACTAAAACCCACCCGTGTTCCTTCAGTTGCTTATGCCAGGGCCGCGGTAACTCTATTTCAAATTTATCCGCGACCCAGACAGTTGGAAACTATGGAAGATTTGTCACTGATCATTTAACACAGGTGCTCGTAAGCGCAAGTTTAGGACTGCGTTATTGCAACCGTTATGCATCCTTCGTTTTTCAAATGTTCGATCGAATGCTCTAGGTATTCTATTCGTTCTTAATTTTACTACGGAACTGAGCCTTTATGCAAAGGGACTTTCTACCAGCGATAGCGATTTTTAAAAGTCTAGAATTGACGGGACACATGCACAATTTTTCAGCGCATATTAATTCCATACCCGCATTTTTACTGACTACAAAAAAGGTATGTCTATGTAATATTGTTGGAATTGCACAATATTCACATGTGTTACTCTATGTAAGTTTCTAATTAAATTATTATTATTACAAAGTAATATATGTGAATATTGTGCAATTCCAACAATGTTACATACATACGTGTTGAATTGATTACCTCCTTTTTTTGGAAGTCGGTAATAAATATAACTTTCGTTTCGGAAGTCGGTGTCGCAAAACGACAAAAAACAAGTAATTTTGACCTTTTAGTGTTTTGATTTTATTTTTTATACAATCGTTATCGTTGTCATTTTGCTTAGGCCCCATTGGACAGTTTTATCTATAATTATGTTGACATTATTTCTCGTTGGTATGGAAAACAACCCACACATATTATATGCAATCCACCTATTTAGTTGCCATTTCCCGCTCCACTACATCCAATCAGGTTAATACGGGACTTCTTAGAATTCTGACGAGGCTCGCTGCACCCAGGGGAACCCACTAACGATACACAATACGCTTAATCACAAAGACTTGTGTAATGGCCACAATTCAATATTATATGGGTTCCTTGACCGGATAAACAGGTCAATCAAAATTGTCTCTAACTATTCTCAATCTCATTTTTTTTCTCTTTTAATTAGACTTTTTACAATGTTTTTCAATCATCTTTTTAGCCCTTTGCTAAGAATAGTTACAGCACTGATAAGAACATTTGTGCCACATGTTAAATTTAGTGTTTTTAGACATTTTTTTTATTAATTTGTTTTTTTTTTACCTTTGTATAGATTCTTTTACCGATTGTTTTGTGAATGTGTGAACATTTTAGGCCTTCTAGATTTCTAGATGATGATGTTAACTTTTTGTTTAATTTACTTTTTTTTTTCTTTAGACTTATTGTCAGGCCTACGTTGTCCCCCCATATCCATGTACTAATGCTGTGACATGGAAATATTGTAAAACCAAATCATTTTTAAAAGAGTAACCATGGTGTTTCTTGCAGGTTCTTCTCCATAGGAAACGACTAACCCGAACCGTGCACCTTTTGTCGACATTTTATATGTGCCCATGTAGGCCCATATAAAATAAAAAAATGATTTTGATTTTGAATCAGGGCTTCAGAATGCTTGCTACTACTTACAGTTGAAGCAGGAGTATGCAAGGACCACATTTTCGCCAGCTATGTATATTTATTTATTAACTAGCTTCTGCCAGTGACTTCGCCCGCGTCAATGTCGAAAATTATCCCAAGGGAACATATTCCCGGGACAAAAAGTATCCTATGTGTTATTCCAAACTATAATCTATCTCTGTGCCAAATTTCATCCAGATCTGTCCTGCCGTTTGAGCGTGAACAAGTAACAAACATAAAAACACTCGCAAACTTTCGCCTTTTAATATTATTGTGATACAAACATTAATTTGCCTTTGGATTGTTGTAGGAATTAAAACCAACTGGGCAGAAATATTGACTCCTGGCTATACTACTGCGAAGTTCTCAATCTCAGTCTCAGTCTTCTGCAGTCGAGCCTAAACTTTCAATCACGTTTCACTATTGCAAAGAAGTCTTCTTGATACAATTCTTAAATTAATTCACTGGCCGTTAATGCACAGCCAAAACCACTTGATCTAGAAGACTAATTCGTCATTTTTGAATTTAAATATGGAAGGTTTGAGAAAAAAACATGAAAGCACTAAGACTTCTATTTATCTGCAAAAGTAATTTGTATCATCGTGTTCGGAAACTTATCTCCTAAGGTTCCTGAGAAGTTGCAAATCTCATAAACCACACGGCTTGTAACTTAATACAATAGTTTACAGTAATTGCTCTTGATTTAGTATGCCATTATCTAATGATCGTATCTTAAATTAGGTAACTATGCACTATACATACGTAATATATATATATATATATATGACGCACATTTCATGGCAGCATCAACAAAGCTTCGTCACAACTCAGTGCACATATAACCCGCTCGAATAGATAGCAGTTGACAAATATGTTTTAATTAACATATCTTTAGCATTCGCCAATTATACGGATATATTGCGGAATTTAATAGGTATGCAAATGCTTGTTTGATAAAGTTGTTGACTATGTCAGTGAGATGTTTGAACAATAGTATTGTAGCTTTATTAGTTAAATATTTGTTTTTATCAATAGTATTACTCAAGACAATGTGCCACCTAACTATGACAATGAAGTAGGAAGTTTTAGTAATAGCGGCAAAAATAAATTATCAGAATGGGACGGATAATATTTATAATATAGCTAATAAACAATTTATTTCGAGTGAGACAAACTCGATCAATAATAATATCATACAATAAAAAACGTTTTTAAATAAATATATAAATAAAAAACGTTTTTACAAAAAAATAACAACCGACTTCCAAATAAAAACACTACAAAGTGAAAAATAACTTCAATTTCGGAAGTCAGTGTTCCTGTCTTCGTTTTTTCGTTTTTTGATACCGACTTCCAAAATAGAAGTTATTTTTCACTTTGTAGTTATTTTATTTGGAAATCGGCTGTTTTTTTTGGTGTTATGTTATGTTGGTAGGTACATAATGGACCAGTTCTATAGGCTAGGTAGGTACCTATAATGCCCAAAGGTTTGCCAGAATAGAAAAACCCAATAACATGAAACTTAAACAAAATCGGTGGAATGAGAGTATACCAGGGTGAAATTTTCACACCTGCGTACTCCTTTATAGCGTACCAGTGTGATGTTATGTTATGTAATGGTGTAAACAATAAACATTCATGCAATTCTAGCTATCCCGAGTGATTTGCCATCAATGAAATTTAAATGGGACCACATGACAAACATCAGCTTTCAAATATAAAAAAAATCATCAAAATCGGTTCACCTAGTAAAAAGTTCTGAGGTAACACAAATAAAAAAATACAGTCGAATTGATAACCTCCTCCTATGTGGAAAGTCGGTTAAAAAGAAGGTTAATTTTTTAGTGCAATGTGACATCGTATCATCATCTGCCTAGCCTTTTCCCAACTATATTGGGGTCGGCTTCCAGTCTTACCGGATTCAGCTAAGTACCAGTGTTTTACATAGAGCGACTGCCTATCTGACCTCCACAACCCAGTAACTGGGTAACACGGTACCCCTTGGCAAGACTGGTGTCAGATCTCAAGCTTCTGACCACCCGTAACGACTGTCAAAGATCTTCAAATAACAGCCGGGACCAACGGCTTAACGTGCTTTCCGAGGCACGGAGGAAGCTCGGTATGTTGGAATGGTCACCCATCCACGGACCGACCTCGTCAAGCGTTGCTTAACCTTGATGATCGACCCGTGCGGCTGTTATTATTTAGCCACGAGCTCCTCAATGTGACATCGTATACATATACATTATACATATAATAAGGTTTTCCAATCCATTGACTCCATCACTGAAGTGATGCCTTAAAAAATAAAAGAAGTCAGATAAAACACTAAAATAATATCACAATACTACATAATTAAAATGGAAATAGAAATAATTAAATCATGTGATATATTATTTTATTATAGAAAAAAATAATCAGCCTATAATATTTCCACTGCCGGGATACAGGCCTCCTGTCTATGAGAACTACTGGGCTACAATCCACACATCCCAGCGCGGGTTGGTGGTTGTCACATAACTTCGGATTTTCGTTTCTAAGACAAGCTGTTTTAGTGAATAGCATAGGCAAATCTTGCAAAGATTAATAAGTATATTTTAGAAGCCACCAACGTCACATTCAATATTATAACAAAAAACAATCGACAATCAACTTTCAAAGATTAAACGACTATTCTGAGCATCAGTAAGTAAATAACCTGGTGTCGGTTTGGCAAGCGATGCCAGCGTATTTGAGATCGTCGCCAAATACCGTCGCATATAGGAGCAAAGTGTTTCAAAATCGTCAGGTGCTCTTATAGCTTGGCAGGCGAACTCTGAAGTTGAAACTCGTTTCTAGTATCTGCGTTTGACGCTTAAACGTGTGTTAAATTATGTAGGTTTGTGTTGCAAAATGTCGTTAGATCCGATCCAACGACATCGATTGATAGGGGATCGAAGATTAGTTCTAGGACTTTTTGACTTGCATGGGAAATATTGTCACTGGTCACGCACTGAAACTTAGCATCAATAGAAAAAATATCTTCTGAAATATCAACGTAAAGTATGGAAGCAGCTAGCATTCAGTTTGCAATGCATTCCTTGCTTCTAATATCAGAAAATGAGGTTGTAAAGTGGCTAAAAAGAGGAGCTCGTGGCTAAATAATAACAGCCGCACGGGTCGATCATCAAGGTTAAGCAACGCTTGACGAGGTCGGTCCGAGGATGGGTAACTATTTCAACATACCGAGTTTCCTCCGTGCCTCGGAAAGCACGTTAAGCCGTTGGTCCCTGCTGTCATTTGAAGATCTTTGACAGTCATTACGGGTAGTCAGAAGCTTCAGATCTGACACCAGTCTTGCCAAGGGGTACCGTGTTTATCCAGTTACTGGGTAGTGGAGGTCAGATAGGCAGTCGCTCCATGTAAAACACTGGTACTTAGCTGAATCCGGTAAGACTGGAAGCCGACCCAACATAGTTGGGAAAAGGCTAGGCAGATGATGTGGTTGTAAAGTCATCTGCCCCAGCTCTTGTTGCGTCAGGATCATCTTCCAATACCACCATTAACGTTGAGTAACTGCCGATCTGACCTTCAGAACCTAGAACCTAGTTACTGGATAACATGACAATAAAGACAATTGTCAATTTCAACTATTATTTTTAATGAATTGAAGACTATTGAAATTTAATCAATCATCAATTTTATTTTGAATTCTATCTGTTCATAATTTAATTTAATGAATGAGTGTAAAACTATGGACTATAGTTGTCTGAAATAAACAAATTTTATATTATTAAAGAGTAGGCACTACTAACAATAAATAACGGTTAGTATAATAGCGAGCTTCCTGATTCACGTTTCATGTTTTTGTGACCCGGTCCTAATTACTATTGAACAGCTGTCAATCAATATGACATACTAAACTCGATTGTGTAAACGATCTTCAACTCAATATTTGACATTGACATACGCTCACGTCTCTACATAATTCGATAATCGATTACGAATCAAGGCGAGACCCAATAATTAACTCTTGTATAGCTATTAATTACTAATAGCTCTGATAATCTGTGGAGTATCTTTAAACATGTTATTGTCTTAAATAACTGTTTATTGCTATATTGAGAGATATTATCGCATGTTGATCTCGAAGTTCTAAAGAAAAATGGCGAAATCTTAGCTGACTTAAATTTGAGCGTCTGAAAGTGAGTTATATACAAAAGAAATTCTATTAATTGTCTACGTTTTTTAAAGTATAATTGGGCTGGTTCAAAACGGATACAAAAAAATTATTTGATTAGTTATTAAAAGTTATTTGATTTTTTTGTTAATTTCTTTAGCTTAGTGTTGCCGTTATATATTTTATCTGCTAAGTGACTAGTAGTAACTATATTAAGTAATAATATCATTATTGTATTTATTGCAGTAAATGAGTTATCAATACAGTTTGTCTAAGTGTAGATGTCCCTTGCAGGTTGGTAAGAATTCTGTAGTGTAGAAATAAATGCATTACTTTCAATTAATGATTGGAAAAATTCTAGTATCAAAGTCTAATAAATATTTATTAGCTCGGTTATTGACGACGACCTTTTGATACATGTCAAAGTCGCTTAGTTTAAATAAATATACTCTTTCCAAAGAGTACATTGTACATTTCATGCTGGAATAAGTAGGTAAAAAGGAAATACTAATGCGATATTGCCCTTTTACTTCCACGAAATGGAATAATGCCTATAAAACAGATTATTAAAAGTTACCCAGACATAAGCTACAAAAGTTCATGACTGATTATCTATTATTCTCAGCATTCTCGAACAACACCCGGAGTTAAACCAGATATTTTTCATTTAATGACGTAGGCATTTAATCTCAGCTAAAACAATGTATGGACACCTGCTATTGTTATTTGACATCTGTCAAAACACCTGAGTTGTTTTTTTTTGGTGTGCTGGCTGGCAGTACCTCAACAAAAAGCTTTTTATTCTAATACATTTTAAATTTTGTTTTTATTCATTCCAATTTTAAAAAAGTTTACCACAATTAGGTCCATCACACTTAAGACTATGTGCTGCCAAAATTAAGTAAACATGACTATTCAAAAGGATGACAAGTGGCCGCTCTATAAAACTGGCCCTTTCTTCGATTGTACCAATGTTTTGGTTCATTTGTTGTCCCAAATACACGTTCTATTTAACTATCATTTGCAGTTAATCAGTCCTGTTACACACTGTGTGCGAATGTTTCCGGGTTGTCATCAGATAGTCCCATAGGATGCGGCCACAATTACGATAATGCAGGCCATACAATAGCCGTGACATTACCTAGCTTGGATGTGAAAAATGTTGGGCTACCGGAGTCGCTACCCTTTGTTGGACGGGAGATAAGCGATAGGGTGCAGGGATAGGGTATGAGGCAGGTAGGTCAGTTGAAAATGAGATTAGGTACAGTAAAGTATTATTTGGTATCTCGGTAGATTATGTACCATGATTGGCTGAGGTAACATATATTAGAGGATTTCACTAATGAAAACTTCCAACCAAAATTTTAGTTCTATACATCATACCTGTACTGTCGGTGAGTTACCTGTAATGTAGGTGTAGGAACTGTATAGCTACAGTACCTACACCTACATTTGTATGTTATTCAGTCCTATATAACTGGATAAATTGATTTCAACCGAGCTCAGATCCATCCACCGGGCTTCTACCGAGAAATTCAAGCTATCTTCAAAAGGGAAAAAACGCCGCGGTTTGTCTGTCTGTCTGTCACCAGGCTGTATCTCATAAACCGTGATAGCTAGAAAGTTGATACTTTCACATATGATGTATTTCTGTTGCCGCTATAACAGCAAATACTAAAAACAGAATAAAATAAATATTTAAGTGGGGCTCCCATACAACAAACGTTTTTGTGCCATTTTTTGCGATAATGGTACGGAACCTTACATGCGCGTGTCCGACTCGAACTTGGCCGGTTTTTTATTTTTAGTCTTATCATTCAAAAATGATTAATCACCGTCATTATTGTTAGTAGGTATTCAATTCTCCCCTAAATTACTGTACGATTTGACGCTCATTAGAAATTACTGTCTACCTACATAATGATAAAAGACGTTGGTTGCTAACGGGTCCTTGACGAAATTAGTAGGTATACTTAAAAACTGATGGTTATTATAATTACATTAGGCGTCGACCACATACATGCATGATTACAGCCATGATTGATGAACCAACGGATAATCATAAATGCTTATGAAGCATAGAGCCGATTTTCAAGAACAAAATCGTACTTCATATTAGAAACACGAAAGTTTGTAAGGATAGATGTTTGTTACCCTTTCAAGCAAGAACTACTTAACGGATTTTGATGAAACTTTACTGTAATATAGCATCAGGATATATATTTTTTTTTTTTTTTTTTAATCGTTGCCCCACTCTAGGAATTTCTCCTGTATTGTGGGTGCGTTTACAAACATATAAACTCTCATACACAAACACCCAGAGCCGGAACAACTATTTGTAGATCATACAAATATTTGTTCCGTGCGGGAATCGAACCCGCGACACGCAGCGCAGCAGTCAATCGCTCGACCACTGCGCCAACCGTGCGCCAATTTATGAACATACTAGCGACCCGCCCTGGCTTTGTGAAGCCAGGGCGGCCAGGTAGCACAAAGTATATATAGCTAGATGACTTTTGTATTAATTTGTAGGGAAAACATGAAACAAAATTACCAAAATGGTAAAAATACTGTTGATCCGATCGCTGCCAAACTTCATAGGATCAATCTGGTGCTTCCCTAAAAATGGCATCAAAATCGCTCCAGCCGCGCCCGTTCGGTGTCCATAGGGAAAATACGTACCGTGTCGGGGTGCCCTAAGTTCCCGAGCTCGCTTCGCTCGCTCTGCACAGCGATGTCACCTCGTGGGTTGTTCGGTACATACACACATCGATTTATATATATAAGATTGGGGCAGTACTAATTCCACGGGAAATCATTCGATATAATCACGAAACTTTGACTAAACCTGTATATAATCCCATTTAGTTGAGAAAAGCCACACACTAGGGAAATTTAAGACCGTGTTCTGTACTTTATTCAAATTAATTAGGAAACTTTAAGATTTGGTTGTCTGGATAAAATATCCAAAACAATATGTTCACTTCTACATATTAAAACGTGACCTAAAATGTTCCGAGTATAATATTTGGTCTACGGAATACGTAAACTTAATTAGAGATCCGGTTCTGAAGCTAAATGCTGAAATACTTTTCAAGCTCTATCTTAAATGTGTGAAGTTTGCTTTTATAAATCTTTTAGAGGATGTTTTTAATCATCTTGCATAAATAAGCAATGTTATAGTATAATTTCGAATATGAAACAGTAGTTACTGTTACTTTCTTGTTCATCTCTATTCCTTATTGAATCCGTTTGTGCTCGTTGAAAGTTACTTTCTGTCCCATCATCTTTAAACGTCTTTACTTCTTTATCTGTTGTAGTGTCATCAAAATCTCTATCCATACAATTTTGATCACCTAGTTTTTCCATCAAATCCCTACCTTTAAACAACATGACAGCAACAAATAGCACCGTTTCACGATTCAGTACAAAAGCTTTGCTCAAATCCACCACAATCGCTGTTACCTCATGCCTTAGAGGTTACCTATTGTCCCCATCCTTTGTTGGTTACGGATGATCGCGCGTGACTTCGGTACAAATGTGTCGGGTTTATCCCCCGTTTGTTGGGGTAAACGCGCTACCCTGCCTACCCTGCTTCCCCTTTTGATTGACACAGATATTTGATCGTGATCACGACTAAGGGGATCCGAATTAGCAGTTAGGTCTTCCTCGATTTCCTTGATTAAGCTGCTATTTGCTTGTTAGTCTGTTTGAGCGATCGCTGATAGTTGGGCGATAGTTCGGTGTTCAATTTTCGGGATAATGTTGAGCCTTTCCAATTATTCTGGCTTGTTAAACAACTAAACTGCTATATAGCTTTTATAGTTTATAGACCGTAGGCAAAATGAAATTTTTATGCAAAGCAGCGATAGTTTGATAAAATTTTCTACTCGTATTTTAACTTTTAAATTGTCCATATCTTGAAGTTGGTCTTGAGAGGATAGACTTCGAGACCTTCGATTGAATTTTACATAAAATACTGCAGAACTTTCATCATTATTCTCATACTTTATCTTCATATGTATACGGTAAGACTGCTGAGTAAATTAGCATAACTATCTGGCATATATAGCGTTTCAATCAACGCTTTTAAACGTCAATCTCCTCCAAAGTTTAATTTCAAAACTAGTGGACCGCCCTGGCTTTGCCTCGTAATAATTTACAGACTATGACCATTTGGCATAATGTACCTTTCAAAAAGTGAAAGTGGTGCCAGAGATTATCCTACACTGACATATGAGCTAACTCACAAAATTCGGGCTCTAACTTTATAATATTAGTTAAGATATTTTTCTTTCTACTTTCCAATATCATGCCAAAGCCATTTAAGAAGTCAAATTCGTTTTGTTCGTTATTCTGTTCTAAACACACCCATGACATTTGAACCTAACTAAATAAATCCTCGATTCCTCTTATTTTCCTCAATCGTTGTACACAAACCGATTAGTCAGTCGACTAACAAGAAAGAATACACCACGGGATCGCAATCGGAACAGGATCGGATCCGCTTCGGATCCGTATCGTTGTACTTATCGCCAATTAAGTGGGGAAAGTGGTTCTAACATCGCGAGCCGCGCCTTAACGGGCAGATTAGATAGACATGGCTGGAAGTATATGTCGTTGTCGGGTGCTGTATTTGTGTTTAGAAGCTTTTTTGTGGCGTTCCCTTAGTTGGAATTGTATGTTGGATTTACTGAGGCGGGTCTTTAATTTCAATTAAGCGTCATTGTCAAAAAATACCTAACTGTGTACCTAAAAAAACGTTTTATGATATTATTTATAAACATCTAACTAATGTCGCTGGAATCTTGACTACTATTACGTGTTTGCGTATTCCTTGTCCTATGTAGTTTTGTATTTTGGTCCAATAAAATCAGCAATAACATAAATATTTCTCTTCCACAAGAAAACTAAACTATAGGCACATTAAAGTAATATATTATTTGATAAATCCTTTTTGGGACACTGGTATCTGCACTAGCTTCCTAGTGCAGATACCAGTATTCCGAATTACCAGGCAATTTAGTATCTAGAATCAAAGCTGTGTTAAATACTAAAATAATGATTATTCCTTACTTGCGTGTTACATATGAGTATAGATCTCTTTGCAATATCAGTTGCCTTGCTGATACATTTACGTTTATAATCACAAATGGTATCGATACGAGTACTTAGGTCAAAGGAATACCAGAGTTGTATACATCAATGTACTCTTTGTACTCAAACTGGTGATCAAAGCTTTGTGGTATTTATTAGGTTCTTTCATCGGTTTAACTATGTTATCGTTTCAAGCTTGACGACTGACGTCATTATGGCATGTTGCACACATGAGGTGAGGGCCCAGAAAGAATTTTCCGCGAATTTTGATCCATGCCAAGAATGGTCAATGTTTTTTTGATCTCTGAGATCGATTGTAGGTTCAAAGTACCGGTAGGGTTGAAGTATGGAAACGATAATATTTATATACATCCCTGTTTCATGGGGGTAGGCAAAAATAAAAAAAAATCCTTTACTTTAAAAACGTAATCATGAAAAAAATTACATCAATCCTTATTCTATAAGTGCCAAATTCTATCTTCTATTTAAACTAAGCTTACAATCAATTTTATACCACCATACCGTCTGTTCCTCAAAAATGTCCAGAAGAGACTTACATACCGCTGTTGATGAGGGGCAGGATAATCTCCCCCAGCCCGGATGCCCCAATAAATCGGATTCAATAACCTTATTCTACGACGGCCGTAAAATTCGAACATTTCATAGTTTTTCGGACCCCCATCTCTATAAAGATTTGAGCCGTTAATCTGATGTTTGGACGATAGATTTTTATGACAAAATACTGGCCGAGTACCCGATGTTGGGACATCTCAATCTGGTTTCTGGAATGAAAATATTTGAAGAAAACTGAAGTCTAACTTTTTAAGGTGGCCGCTGTTCCATTGTTTTGAAGCCAGTTTGATTTAAAATGTTGAAAAAAGAACATTTAGACATTATTTAATACGTACGTCACTGAGTATAAAAGAAATCAACCAGCATTCTACGTTTAAAACTTTGTCATATATCCTGTTGATATATCGATTTAAACTATGAATGGATTCGAATGATCGAACGAACGATACACAAGTCCTTTCAATCATAGCTTCTTTTTTAAAGTCTCTGGTGCTAAATAAAAAGGTCTTTCATCAACTGAACTTGTTGTTTACTCACAAAACCTAGTTCTTTGAGGAGTTGCCAGTCGTTCTATTTACGAATTCTGTCTATCAAAGAAACTGAGCACAGCTGAACTTTTCGCAGCTGGTTCTACTCGCATTTGAAAATTAGATATGGAGGGTAGGAGTTTTGGTGCCAGATTCTTTTCCAATTTTTTCTTTTTAGACAGCAAATTTTTCATGTTTGCCAGTAATTAAAAAGTTCAGTCATTAGGTATATAGGCACCTTCTACTCATAGCAATAACACTTATTACAACACCTATAAATTCTTTTCGTAGGAAACTTCCTTCGCTCCACTCACGGAGTGTGGAGGAAGTCTAGACTCCATCGCCATGTTAACGGAAAAAAATCCTGCAATAATATCAATACCATTGTCAATTTGATGGCTGGCTGAATCGAGTGTAGGAAAATACTTAAAATAGAGGGTTTACAGTTCTTTTGTATTTAAAAGGCTTCCAGCTGGTTCCCGGAAAATAACTAACATATTGTTCAAAATAGTTTTCTCTAACAACCAACATAAATAAAAGCTCTTGTGATTGCCCATGTCCTCTTATTTTTGATAACCGCCAAACTTGGCAAAGTTTATCTAACTTCAGCTACAAGTTGAGCGCCTCATTTTCAAGTTCTCTCCTGAATCTAGCCGTGGATACTTTGAGTTGGCGCCTAAGGCTCGTTTTGGCTCGAGTGTGCGACCTAATCTACGCTAGTATTTTGAGCTCTTTAGCTATTATGCGATTCTATATGAGGATATAAATTTATATATCATTCATAATAGTTATGATGGGAATTGAGCTTAAAATATGTGGGGGTTGTGAACATAAAATGCAATCAATTCACCTCTTACAACTAAAACTGTGTGTCCGTTAGTATTATTTTGTGTGTTTATAAATAAACTAGCTGTCCCTTAGCTCCCGTCACCTACCTACCCTACCCTACCTACCCTACATACATGAATGTTGCGTAACTTTAACCGCTTACGCAGTGCACGCAACGGAAGTTCCCAAATAGGAATATTTTTTCCCGTTTTTGCAACATTTTTCATTTATGCTCCGCTCCTATGGTCATAACGTGATGTTAGATAGCCTATAACCTTCCTCGATAAATGGACTATCCAACACAAAAAGAATTTTTCAATTCCAACCAGTAGTTCCTGAGATTAGCGCGTTCAAACAAACAAACAAACTCTTCAGCTTTATAATATTAGTATAGATAAGGCTATCTTTTGATATTAGATTCGAGCAATTCTGAATCTGACGTAAAGATTCAGCGGCGTTATATCTTTAAAAAAAACTGTCTATGCTTGCCTTGGTATCGTTCAAAGATTGAACCTTAACTGACGATATGTGGGCGTACTTTCCTTTAACTTTTCTTCTAGAAAAACAGGCATGAAGTTATTAGGCTGTACCTTACCAAGCCTCTCTACCGTTTTAAAAGTCTTACCAACACTATTAAAATAAGTATAGGTACCTAAGTATACAACCATTATCATTGCTACTACTAAGTCAATATCATCTATTAGTCCTAATCGTTTGCCCTAAACACACAAGTTATATGGGCACACTGATATATCACTCGTGTTCGCATCAATACGCGTTTCTATCTAATCCCTTATCACACACTGCTCTC
This sequence comes from Orthosia incerta, assembly GCA_948252205.1. Taxonomy (NCBI): domain Eukaryota; kingdom Metazoa; phylum Arthropoda; class Insecta; order Lepidoptera; family Noctuidae; genus Orthosia; species Orthosia incerta. The sequence goes on from OX411760.1 coordinate 7,863,247, forward strand.
ACGATTTGTGCTAATTGTGTGTTTCTACGTTTTAGAGATACCTCGTTAGGAATAAGTATTTAGGATTTGTTTGATTTGGATATAAAAATAAAATACGTTCTTCTGTTCTAGGAACTTGTGTTTTGTATAACGAAAACCATTTTATAACATAAACCCTTTGGGTGAATAGACCTAATGTTAAACTCTTTCGTTCACTACTATCTTCTTCTTTTTTCTATATTAATAAACACTAAGGTTCTTAATAATAAATTACATTCTAGCCTTAATAGACTAATAAGCAATTTAACTCTAACTTATTATTATATTGTATAATGTTATGACTAAGAATAGTGTCAATTTGCACTTTTATACAGTTCAGTAGCACTTTCTTAGAGTCTGATACGTTAAAAACACTTAGTTTACGTGTTACATGTATAGCACAGTATTGTTTGCTATTATTTTTTCACTTTTTATACACTACACTAACTCAAATGGTTTAGTTCTCTTTAGCCTACGCACTATGTCCGTGTTATCTGGCAGCTGGATTGCTTCCACATTCACATGTCGATGAAGTCTGTGTTCGTGGGCTTCACTAATGTCTGCAACTATTTTATGGGTATACAGCGATAGTGCTGTATAGTTAACATGGCTAACGAAAATTACCTATGTTAATAGGAAAGCTTTATCAGTAACTTCTACATTTTCATTTATATTTATGCCAGCAAATGCAATCCAGAAATCCATCAAAGCCCCATCCCTCACAAAACGGTATATCTAAAACTAAACACATACACAATAACTCCTAACACCGACAAAAACGTTTCCACAGATCCGGCTATCGGAGTTTTTAAGCCTTATAAAGCTCACTGTAAAAGCGATCGTCAACATTGTTCACACAATCAGTTTTGCACACACATAATCAGCTGTACATACACATAAATTGTTCAGCGAGGCTTTGTGTGCAAAGGCTAATTGATTTCGGCAGGTCCCGCCTTGCCGCTGAAGAGTTTGGGTAGCTTTGGATTAGAAAGTTGGTGAAAGGGACCTTTTGTATCTCTCATTTAGACAATCAGAGGTGTATTTGGATCTGCTTCATCACACGTTTAATTTGCGGGGTTGGTGTAAGGTTTCTGCAATGGGCTTTGTTGTAAAGGATGTGCCTGTATATATTTGATACTAAATTTATCCGTTGCTTAGCTCCTATGGTTTATTCCTCACGAACAAGATATTGTAGCTTTCGTAACATAATTTCCAGAGCTTGCGTTTTACAAAAACAACAAAAAAAACATAATTACTCCTTTATAATATTAGTTTATATGTAAATAGTGGTATCAGCCGTGACTTACAAGTTGTAGGTCGTGGGTTCGAACCCAGGCAGGCGCTTTACTTTGTGTAAATTATTTCATCACAACTGCTCTCAAAACGGTGAAGGAAAACATCGTGAGGAAACCGGCATGTCCTAGAACCAATAATTCGAAGACATGTGACATCCACCAACCCGCGGGTGGATTACGGCCCATTCCTTCTCACAGAGAGGAGGGTTGTGTCCCAGCAGTGGGAACATTAATAGGCTGATGATGTAAATAGATACTATATATTTTACGGTTTGTGATGATCGCCAGTTTGAGCAGAATTTTTATTTACTCTGAAAAAAATTGGCCAATGATTTTATCGGAGATTTCATAACAAGGCTTAATTTTTTCAAGGAAAATATAACTAAAAAACCGCATTTAAAATTTTAACAAATGACGTTTTTCCAAGCAGCTAGACAAGCTGCTAAAATACAAAAACAAACATTGGAGCTTCTGAACGGGAGTCTAATGGTCCGATTGCTTTCGTTGAATAATTAACAGCGAATTAGGGCTGCCCCGCCCCATCCTGTTTGCTTGAATAATGTCTTTTAAAAATCGATTCCTTAATGGTGTCTCGATTTACATATCTTTACTTAGTATCGTGTCGGTAATTAATTTCGCGTTTTTTAAAGCAAAATTGAAAAGGTTGAATTAGAGGGTGTTGTTTCAGCGTCCTGTTTGCTTTTGAAATAAGGGAATTTTCGGAGTCAGTTTGCGGAAATCTCGGCGTTGTGTGGGTTGACTTATATTTATTTAATTTAAATTGCCTGACTGAATAACTGACTGCCTGGTTGTCTGGTAGATAATCATATACATTAGATATCACATACAAATTCAATCAATCTGCCTCGCCTTTTCCCAACTATATTGGGGTCGGCTTCCAATCTTACCGGATTCAGCTGAGTACCAGTGTTTTACATGGAGCGACTGCCTATCTGACCTCCACAACCTAGTAATTGGGTAACACGGTACCCCTTGGAAAGACTGGTGTCAGATCTCAAGCTTCTGACTACTTGTAACGACTGTCAAAGATCTTCAAATGACAGCCGGGACCAACGGCTTAGCGTGCTTTCCGAGGCACGGAGGAAACTCGGTATGTTGAAATGGTCAGCCATCCACGGACCGACCTCGTCAAGCGTTGCTTAACCTTGATGATCGACCCGTGCGGCTGTTATTATTTAGCCACGAGCTCCTACAAATAATTTAATATAAATTATTTAGAAGTAACTCTGTATCTCATGAGCAGTGGTGGCCCAGTGGCCCACTGCTCATGAGATACAGTAAATGCTGCTCTCAAAACGGTGAAGGAAAACATCGTGAGGAAACCGGCATGTCCTAGAAACAAAAATTCGAAGACATGTGACATCCACCAACCTTCATTGAGCCCGCGTGGTGGATTACAGCCCATTCCCTCTCACAAAGAGGAGGCTTATGTCCCAGCAGTGGGAACATTAATAGGCTGATGATGTGATGTGTGTATCTCATTGTAAGTGATGAACTGTATAAATAAGTTCTTAGGGGGAATAAATATCTTTAAACCTATATCGTTGCTAGCGAAAAGATCACCGTTTGATTGTACCCATATAATTAATTTATTTCATAAAATATATGTTTAACTATTTTGGCATATAGTAAAATTTATGCGGTTCTATTCTAAGTTCGCCTTGATTTTTCTTTTGGTCTAATTCACATTGAGTATCGATGTACTATACTTATAGTTCTTATGATACTTATAGAGAATTGCTCCTTATTTTTTAAAACGGTTAGTCACCCTATGCTCTAGTCCCGCTATGCTCGACTCGAAAAATACCTACAAAATAGTGCCGCTATGCACTCAATTCTTCGATTCTACGTAAACAATGGATGGTACAGTTGGAAAGAAAAGTGTTTGAATTCAAATAAATTAAGCAGTAAGCTGAAAGATATTGAAATTAAACTAAAAACATCGAAATCTAAGTTCGAAATATTTTTAGGCGATGTTTTACGGCAAGACGATTCGATTTCACAGTTCTATGGAATGGATGGATGCTATGTTTTTAAAATGAATGACGTGACGTGTTGAGTGGCGGCGAGGCGAGTGTACGTTAGTATGATGAAACGGAACGTTTATTAACTTTTTTTCGCTAAAGTAACTGCATTTACATACTCATAATTTACTTTTTAAATGGTTAAATAAAATATTACACTGTAACAGTTTTCTTCATCACTGCCCGCGAATGTGATTTCGTGCATAGCGGCACTTTTGAGTAGGTATTTTTCGAGTCGAGCATAGCGGGAGTAGAGCATAACTACCTGTTTTAAAAGTGTATCTATTTGTCTCTAAAATAACATAGAAACTTCCCTACTCGCTATAGTTTTGGTTTTTATCACAACTTTTCTCTCTGTAAAACGCCAAGGCAACATAATCGCTTCTACCCTCAGTACATAAAAGTTACTTGAGTGCTGTGGTTTTCTTGAGATATAGCTGTAAGTGACTTCCGCCGTACCTCTTAGCCGGCTCTAAAATGAATGGAAACCTTTAAAAAAAGTTCCACATCCGTATTTATTCATTTTAGTAATGGAATTTGTAGATCTTTTTAAAATATGGCGTCGTTATTTTTGTAGAAAGAATCTCGCTGATGCGGTAGGGTGGGGGAATTTGATGTTTGTACGAAAGTGAAATATTTGCTAGAGAGTTCTAGTAAATCAAGAAAGTTACGTGAAATTGTTATGCGGATGTTAAACTAGGTAATTACAAGGAGTTACTTCATGGAATTGTCTATGCTCTATGAACTCCGTGAGTTGAATATGTGCTATATCTTGTCTGTGTAAGGCAGAAAGAAAAAAATGGTTTATTTTCGTCAGTTATTTGTCAGATGAAACTCTTAACAGACGCTTACTGTATTCTGACTTTTAATTCACAACAAATCTTTCTGGGTTAGACAATACTGATAAATTTATACAAATCTTTTTAAGATATCATAAAATAACTTTATTTACATTTTGCTGAACTGGTCCTACGAGTATTTGGCGCAGCCGTGGGACACACAATGTCATACTTACATTGTTTTTCATTTTTTATATCGTGTGCTCTAATGGCTTGTGACAAATAAATGTATTTTCTTTCTTTCTTTTAAACATTCAAATACATGGATTCCCTGACTCCTGTGCTAGGAGATAGACCTGTGTTACAGGAGCCAGTGTCCTCTTCCGAGGAGGAATTACAGTTTATTCTTATGCAGACAGAACAGTGTAAAATTAAAACTGAGGTATATATTCAAACTAATAATAAAATTAAAATCAAAGTCCAGCGTGAATGTGTGTGAGTGTGTGAGCGAGTGTATTTGTGTGTGTGTGTGTGCACGTATGTGATAATGTGTCTACGTGTATAAATGAAGGATATAGAATATAGAAACATCTCTAGAATATGGAAAAATCAACATCAATTTCAAAGTTACCCTGTGTTATGGTTTTCACAAATAAACAGAGCTTCGAAACTAATAATGAAAATTTATTATGAACGTCACTAGCACGACCTAATACTTAAACATTCTAGAATCTCTGCCCGCTTGCCTACAAAAACTGTAAACCTAATAACATACTAACCACATAAATACACGGAATCTGTATAAAGCGCCCTACTCAACACTAAACTGCGTATGTAGCAAAATAATCCCGTATTGCCCGTTGAATTAGCCAGAAAATAAATCATTCATTCATTCATTCGCAATCTGTGGCCTAATTCCGTTTGGAGGCAAAAACGGTGGACGAAGCACAGCGTGTGTAATTAGGAGTTCGTAATGTATTGTGTCGTAACCATTGCGGGCTGTACTCGGAAAACGGTAATCTTTCGAGTGCTGAACCGTCGATGTATAGTCAAATAGCTTTTATGGGTATGATCGTGTTTATGTTTATGGCAACAGAAAGTTACTATTGGTTTCTTTTACCTGTTGTTTTTTTAATCTGTTGTAAAGATACGTAAAGTCCTCTCTGCCCGTTGGGTGCTCCATGTGCCAACACGTTTTCAGTAATAAAATTCTGTACCAGTGGTAAGTAAATGATTATTAAATCTAGCCATTTCCATCCAAGCAACCTATCAAGAAATACAGGCCACAGAAAACCAAAACGAAATCCTTCGTCCTTCGGCATATACTTGCGATAATTATCAAGTATCGATTGCTGCGAAAAACACGGAAAGCGATATTATTCTTGTTTTCTATGGTTTCCTACTTGGTTTTGGAGTTTTGGAGACCGTAGAACACACTCTACGGTCTACATGAATGCCAGGATGTGGGAAAAATCTTATCAAAAAAAAAAAAAAAAAATTGCAACAATATCTGTTTTTTTTTTCTTATTAAAAACGTTGCCCCACACTAGGAATTTCTTCCTGTATCGTGGGTGCGTTTACAAACACATAAACTCACATACACAAACACCCAGGGCTGGAACAACTATCTGTAGGTCATACAAATATTTGTTCCGTGCGGGAATCGAACCCGCGACACGTAGCGCAGCAGCCAATCGCTCAACCACTGCGCCAACCGTGCGCCCGTTAATAGGTAAATAATATAGTAAAAGTGCCTATTATATTCATTAAACTTCATGTTGACTTTTCACGAAGCTCTGTGGATGAAAGAGAACAAAGTAGAAATTAAAATGAATCTATTAAAAGCGCCCCTATTGTAGTAGAAGGAAAAAAGAATAACTCTCCGCTCGTATAATATTCGAGAGCTACATTGAAAATTCACGGTGCATGCAAAACACTTGTTTCCTATCCGGTATTACAACGTAAATAAGACCAAGATGCCGCATCCAACCCTTTGCTTCCACCAGGCATCTCGTTAGAGGCATTTTACCGAACAAAGCGCGCTCTGCTCACAGTGGTTGCATCCCACACACCTGTGAAGATGTTCCACAGAATTGCAAAGTAATAAAGCTGCTTTGCCTTTTTAATGAGGTTTTAACATTCCCTGAGAGCAATACCAAACGAGATTACAAACACAACACAACGTGTGAACCGTCGCAATGGTTTTTCCTCCCTATCAGCTGATTCAGCAAACCGATTCGAGAAAAAAAGCGTTTGTCTTTTTCCGATTCGCTGTCATCAGACCCCAATGCCTTACCTAAACAAATTGCAGAGAGCAATACAGTGAGATGAGCGAATAACGCGCCCGCAATCAGCTACGTACGAAACGAGGCCGTGCTTGAAAAGAAACAAATTAGATCCGTCTCAAGAACGACGCTTTGAAATGGGCGCTGGTAAAAAAGACCGCGTTACTAATGAAGGGTTCCAACGTAGGGCATTGAGTTAGTTCCAACAGTCCTGTTTCCACGATAGTCTCAAGTGTGGGACGTGTGGGATACGTAGACCCTTGTTCCGAATGAGGGTTAAGTAGAATAGAAAGCCGATTTTGATAAAACAATTTTTTATGTAGAAGTTCAACACTTCAATACAAGTACACTCAAATAAAAGGTTTGTTTATTCGATTTGGAGGGTTTTGTTACTCAAAGGTGGTGTGAAGATGGGTCGTTACTCGAACCTTAATTGAGTGAGGTCGCTTATTTGTTACTTCATTTGTAAAGGTAGCTACTCCAGATTTTATTGAGCGACTATTACGTGCAAAACGCTACAATTTTCTTGGTATTTCTCCCTAAAATCTTTACTTTAATCCTAAGTCATATTTGTCTATTGTTGCCCAATCCGTTTATTTCACAGCTCGATCCAATATTTCAATACATCCCAAGGCGAGCCTTTCCTTATTTTTCCACCTACGCTTACAAACCTGTACCTTATGATTCCGTATGCGTTCCCAGAGCGTAATTTGCCACAGTTTTCTGCGCCCCGTGTTTCCAGCGCGTTAATCTTGCTTGCCTGATCTCTCTGACACGTTGTGCCTTTCTACCCGTAATATTGGGATAAGCTCGGGCTACGTATGTTTTGTAACCTTGCTTGTGTTAGATTCTAGTACGATGTTATCCGTTAGAGCATTTTCTGTATATTCTTACTATTTTGTTCAGACTTCGATACAATCTATACTAGCAAATGTTGCTATGTTTCGGTTTTTGCCATGGTAGGTGTTTCCAGAAACTTCAACCCAGTGTGAACCGCTGTTCTATGAATTTAGTTAGGCATTTCTCATTAAAATAAATAATATAGAGTGCAAACCAGTATTTTCAATCCTTTCCCAGAACGCCAATGTTACACAGCCAGCGTTACAACGTTATACAGTCCCTAGAATTATTTACAAGCAATTTTCTCCTATTATTCCTTACTCCTAGTGTAAACACGAACGCAACAAGGAAATAAAAATAACGCTTTCTGCTTAGAATAATTTTATGTAGAAATGAGTTCCCAATACCTATAAAGCAGTGTGAAGTATTTATCGGAGAGCCGACGGTTGCGAGTAACAGATTTCACGATTCGATACATCGACTTCTCGAGTATTCGAGAATCGATACGGGTTTATACTGTTGATAGCTGTGTGGTTAGACGTAGATGTAAACGATAGTTGCTTCGGCACGGATAGCAAAGAGAATTTCAAATGTGTGTGGGTAAAACTTTAAAATGTTTGGATAAACAACATGAGGGAATTCACATTTTAGAAAAAATATTGGCTTGGATACCGCTTCTGTGAAAATGCAGGCGATGCATTTGCACTGAACTGGTTGGTTTAGTTTTTTTTTTATGAGTTTGCTCTTGACTCTAGTCTAGGTCAGAGGTGACAGATACAGAGTCGACGACGGAGTGAGCTTACCCAGAAGAAGCCTGTTCTCTCTAACTTTGAAGAGATTCGGGTTGAATGCGTTCGGAAACACAGACGCAGGTAGTGAGTTCCATTCATTCGCTGTGCGCATTATGAAGGATGTTTGGAACCGCTTGGTGCGAAGAGAGAAATGATCACCAACTTGATGAACCATGGTAGCAATCCACTACTGAATAAAAATAATTGGTCATGTATTATGTATGAATGTAAGCGAAGCAAAACTAAGTATGTATGACGTTCTGTAGTTTCTGTTTTGTATATAAATGATCATGGAAACACGAATTGATCAACCCCATTTTCAAATTGACAGGCCAGTCAGTTGTCTCGATTATTTAAACCGATATCAACTATTTACTCGCAATATATTTCGCCGTCTTAAACCAACGAATTAGAGTAATCCTGTAGCGAGGCGTCTTGTACAAATTGATACAGTAATGGCGTCAGCTATATAGTTTCAATTATGGGCGCTGTTTTTGGTTTACGCTTGTTTTACACTGTTTAGGCGTTTAATTGAAAGTTTTCGGAATAATGGCTCCGTTTAATGGTTATAGGGTTTAACGATATTTTGATTGGAAATGTTGATGATGCTTTTGGTAGAACAAAGGCATGATGCTGCTAGCATGTAGTGGATCAAATCATCACATCACATCATCAGCCTATGAATGCTGGGACACAGGCCTCTTCTCTGTGAGAGGGAATGGTCCGTAATCCACCACGCGGGCCCAGTGTGGGTTGGTGGATGTCACATGTCTTCGAATTTTTGGTTCTAGGACACGCCGGTTTCCTCACGATGTTTTCCTTCACCGTTTTGAGAGCAGTGGTGATGAAATTATTTACACAAAGTGAAGCGCCTGCTAGAGCTCGAACCCACTACCTGCAACTTGTAAGTCGCGGCCGATACCACTGGGCCACCACCGCTGCTTGTAGTGGATCGGTTCATTAAAGAAACATTTTATTACATTATAAGAAGAAACAAGAAAGAAAGATAATTAAAATTAATCTTTAAATTTTTCGTATTTGACTCAGTAAACCTTTTCATTTGATACCCATAGCAGTGCACAAAAATAACTAGTCCACCATCTTGGGCCGTCCGCCATATTGGATTTAGAATGACGTCACTTCGCTAACCATGCATTGTCATCCAAACTAAATGTGTATGCAAAATTTTATCTCAATCGGTGGGGGATAACTGCTTTAAAATTCAGTTGCAAGATTTCACCCGAACACACTTACATACATACATGGCATGTTAAATAATAGCTTGTAAAAAGATAGAAATGAGAAAAAAAAACAACATTTATTGTATCAATAACATTTGTTAATAAAAAATTAAAACGGATGCTTGCAAGCAGCGATGAATCGGAGAGTAAATTACTTCATTTTTTTTTACTTTTTTAGCGTAGCAACTCTTTTACAAACGCTACAAACTAATTTACTGACAAAGAGAGATCAACAAAAATCCTATCATACGGACCGTTTAAAAAACTAACCATACGGTCTTTCCAAACAGCCAATTAGATTTTCCTATTTTTTTTTTTTGTTTTTTTAACGTTGTATAAGTACGAAGATAACTAAAACTTCTGAAGCAAAGTGAGCTATCAACAACATGTCTGAACTGATCTTGTAATTGATGTGTGAGATTTGTAATTAATCTTAAATATTCTAGTACATAATTTATTAATCTTTTTGAAGGTTATGAAGTAATTACGAACTATATAGGTCAAAAACATCTTCTGCCAATTACAAATTTTTTCTTTCGTCTTCGTTCGATTGTTACACAAGTAAAATTTAAAAAAACCCGGACACATTCTTTTGCGTGCTTTTTAGACCTCATTTATCTAGTAATAGATAAGCTTCGATCGATAATCTAACGAACACGTAATTGACACGATATCTTGCGAACATAACCCAATTCAAACAGTAAAACGTCCATATCTTTTAAACGGCTGAACCGATTTTCATCAAATATAGCTAAGAACACTAAATCAAAATCGGTTCATGCGTTTAGGAGCTATGATGCCACATACAGATACACACGTCAAACTTAATATATATAAGCTTGCCCAAAAGCTTTGCTTGCTCTCGTTACCAATCTCACGGGAACTGTGCACTTATCAGAGGTACAGCACGGTCAAGTTAACTGGGCACCCGAAATGTCAAACGACTAAACTCCCGCCTACCCGCGCGACGCCCCGCGTTCGACTCGTGAGCCAATAGCGACAGTCGAACGTCACGATTCGATACATCGATTTCTCGAGTATTCGAAAATCGATACTGGTTTATACTGATGATAGCTGTGTGGTTAGACGTAGATGTAAACGGTAGTGGCTTCGGAACGGATAGCAAAGGGAATTTCAAATATGAGAAGAAAAAAAAAGAATGAAAAATGGAAATATGTAAGAATTTCAAGAGTGAATGGGTTTTTTCTAGGCAAGCGTGCTTCACCGTCGACCACATCATTGCTTACCATCAGATGAGATAGTGGTCAAGCGCAAGCCTATAGACAAAAATAATAAAAAAAATGTGTGGGTAAAACTCAGAATGAAATTGATAATTCGGGTGCTCAGTTATCTTGACCTTGTGATAGGTATGATTTGAAGTTTTCTATGATACGTAGCGATAGTTAAGCTTTGTATTAATGAAAGATTTTTTTAATCAGTATGCCTGAGATTACTTGTTGAAAAAAAAAATGTAGTTTACATTTCGATTTCGAAATTACCCGCAGGCTTATTACGTAAGAAACAGCGCGATCAAACGCTTTGTCATAAAAGTCGCAATTATCTACAGTGTAGGTATGATATCCGACACAATCGTTTACTAATCGCTCGCTGTTTGTCAAATGCAATTATTTCTAAAAAAAAACGCCAATAGCTACATCACACACATCTTTGTTAAAGAACATTTATTGCGCAACAATCGCTATCGTTTTGCTCTTGCAAGATACGTAATAAGCATGCCGATCAAATCTTATCTTTAACCTCTAAGTATACAAAGTAAAATGTTCTCTGACAATATTGGGTAGGCACATATATGAACATATGCCTGACTATTCACATCTATTGACTATCTCGTTTGAATCGTTTTTATGAATGAACATGAAACGAGACATCACGCGTATTTAATACATCTATTGACTATCTCGTTTGAATAGTTTTCATGAATGAACATGAAACGCGACATCACGCGTATTTAATACGAACTACATGCGGTGCCACATCACTCCCTTAGATTGAATGCGACCCATCAAAGTAATTAATAGTATCAATCAATACACTCTATTCATAATCTTAACTAAGTACTACAGACTGCCCTGTTGGTCTTGTGATCGTCTATTGGTCCTGGGTTCGATAACCAGGTCGGTCAAAGTGTTATTGGACATTTCTATGAAATTTGTTACAGTAACAGCTTGTTTTTTTTTCTGGGACAAATGCTCTGCGTACTGCACTACCACGGGGAGATAGTTCAGTTATGTGGGTCTCCACGGTGTCCTCCTGTGCCACTTATGGCGGGAACACGGGCACACGTTAACACTCACCGCGAATCCGCCACAATCACCGCGAACCCACCGCGAACAGCCTGGAGTTTGGAAGTTGGTTGTGTGTCTGAAAAAGCACGATAAGCTATAAGTCCTGTCAACTCCTGTCTGATCTCTATCTCTGGCCGTTTTGGATCGCCATGCCATCGAAACATGAGGGTGAGGAGAGATAGAGTACCCAGACCTGCGTTTGCACACTTGTGCATTACAATATCTCTCCGTTATAAGTCTCCGCTGACATTGGCGCTCGGTCTAGAAGATGACTATTAGTATCATAGCCATTGAAACTATTAGTATTATAGACATATTACAACATAAAGGTTCTATTGGACGAAGCATAAGTAATTACTGTGGACCTAAATGTAATAACACCTTTCAAGCTAATGAATGTGGAGCCTAATTATTATTTACAGCCAAAGTCTAGACTGACTTGTCACATAAATATTTTATTGAATATGTTGAAAAGCTAAACAACTAATCTTTCATGTACGTATCATCTGACAACGTTTGGAAATACTTGACAGAGAAAGAGAAAAGACGTCATACTGGCAAGTTAACTATAGTTGTCTTTGACAAAGTTCATAATCAGTGCAGAAATATAATTTTTCGGGTCGTAAAATATATTTCTACGAGAGAATTTTAAAGTAAAATTTAATTCTGTCGCGTAATTCTCATCTATTTGGTTTGTATGAAAATGAGTTGGCAAGGCCATTGCTATATCATGGCGGCTGCCAAGAGATGAGGACGATAGAAAGATTAAAGGCACCACAGTTTTACGGCACTGTAAATGAGGTTATCACATAAGCTATGTTAGATACGCTATAATGTGATGACCCAGTGGCTAAAGCGTCGATCCTCATTCTTGAGATCGTGGGTTCTAATCCGGGTAAATACCAATGTAACTTTTTTAATTCATATTTATTTTCTAAGTAGCTGTGCCCGCGGCTTCGCTCCCGTCAACTGTCTACCCTACCCTAAGTTTTTTTTTTATGCTCATGCATACTGCACTACCACGGGGACTCTAACCCACTAAAACTCCACGGTGTCCTCCTGTACCGCTTATGGCGGGAACACGGGCACGCGTTAGCACTAACCGCGAACCCGCCGCGGCTGTCCGTCACCGGACCCTCCTCGAGGGAGTACCCCCATCACCGGCGCACAAGAACACACTGTACGCTGTGATCAGCACATGGGTGCCAGACGACCCCGTGTATGGCACCCTTGGTCCCACTGTGACGAGTCAAGGTCAATGGCCCCGCCACCTACTATTTTGCGGCCGCAGGGGATAGGGAGAGCAGCTAAACCTGAAGTTACAGTGATTTAATCTCGTATCTGTTCTGTATGAGAAAGGGGGCCTTGCCCTGCAGTGGGACAGTTACATGCTAGTATTATCACTAAGCTAGACTGAAAATTGAGACAGGAACGTTTGTGCAACTGATGCTAACCAAAGCATCAAACGATACTTCAAATATGCTCATAGACATATCCCATTGGGATTCTCAGTAACCCAGCAGTTCTATGAATCAAACATAGACCAATGACAACCGAATTTCATACAAATATTCTGTCGTATGTCAAAATCGATACAACGTTTCGCCCGTGGCATTCAATTGGTGTATTCTTAATTCCCTTTACAAATTCGTCCCCACATTTCACACACACATGAATTCGATGACGTTTCTGCCCCGACTTGTTCAAATGCTCGCCATTTTATCATTTGACTCTCGAACTACCGTTGTACTACATTTGAAAGGTCGTCACGGGTCAATTTAAAGGTCAAAAATAATAATAATATCTGGGGTAGGTTTTTGCCTGTAGGAAATGGCCTTTGCCTACCTATATAATATATGAACGTACGTATATACGTTGAAAAGATTGTCATAGTTTTACTGTTCGTACGTTAAGGAGAGAAACTTGCCGGAGTCTGTTACTAGATGGATAAAACTGGAGTTAGAGACAAAGCGTCATTTGACACCGCATGCCAATCCTATACATTTGGGTTTTATGGCAATTAATGCTAGTAGGATATTACTATGTCAAGACGGTCTAGACTAGACCCTCTGGTATCAAATATCGAGTAAATAGGTAACCTCTAGGAAAATGTGCTATCGTCGACATAATCATCGCCCGCCGTCTTCACTACATACTATACAATAAAGTCCCCTGCCACGTTTGTACGCGATAGACTCAAAAATTACTGAACGGATTTTCATGCTGTTTTCACCAATAGACAGAATGAGAAACGAGGAAGGTTTCTCATTCTGTCTATTGGTTTGAATTTGTCACGGGTGAAACCGAGGCGGGTTGCTTGTAAAATATAAAGAATCTACAAACTCTCTTACTTCTCGTTACTAAATCAATATAGAACTTCAATACAGAGGAAAATACTCCACAAAGCAAAGCGAATAACGTTATATATTTTGATGAAGTTAAACAGCAGTGGTTCGTTCACAATCCAGGATCGCTGCAGAAATATTGAGTTATTGTTGGCAGTCGATACGGAGCTTTGGGTACCTAGTTATTTCTCATTTTACGGATCGGATAAGTGGTTTGAAGAAAGATTCGGGGTTCGTTTAGTTTTTGGGGTAAAATCGGAATCATATTTTTTAAGGTACATAGTTAGCTATCCTTACTAACCAGATTAGTTGCTTTTGGGATTGAGATGTCTCAGATCTTGTCGAAAATCTAATGAAATCTACCGTTTGGTTAATTTCGTGTTCGTATATACCAGGTGAAGGTTGCGTGGATCCGCTGGATGTGGGACTCACGGGACCGGTCAATGTGGTGACGCTTGGAGGCCTATGTCCAGCAGTGGACGTCTTTCGGTTGATGTGATGATGATGATGATAATACAGTTCACTCTTAATGAATAGTGTTAAATCGACTAGCTTTAGTCAGTGTAAGATTTGGTATATAATGTGTATGTAAAATAATTTTTTTCTCATAACCGGCGTGTGTGTATGACAAGATGTATGAATGTGAGTGAAGCAAAAGAAGTATGTAAGGATCGTAGCAGGTGGCGTTCTGTAGTTTCTGCCTACCCCCATGGGAAAAAGGCGCGAGTTTATGTATGTATGTAAAATATTTGGTATGTAAAATGTACAGGTTAAATGGAAAACCTCTTTCCTTTTTCGTCGGCAAAAATATAGATCGATAAACGTCGCAGTATTGAAAATGTCACTTACATCAAAAGACGAGGCCGGGAATCGGCTTAGTGTAAGCTTAAGTTCAGTTTTTTCCTACAAAAAGGACACAGAACATGCTCCGTAAACAAAACTGCCCTATATTTATCTACCCACAAAACCGAAAACTAAAAATCACGTCCGCAATTTTTATTCGAAAAAGGAACTTATAAAAATTGTCACGAACGTCCGTGAGTGCTGATCGTTTTCAACAATGTCGGTTATACTCGTGTGCTTGCTACGTAGTTAGGTACAGTGAAACAAGCTTGATGGTACCCTGGCAAAAATATTCATATTTCCTCTACTTCACTCTCAAAATACAGTCTATTGTGTGCAACAAACTCTCAATTGTGGTCCCGTAAGGCATTTTTCAGAGATTTATTGTGGTAAGCTGGTTGTTAAGGCACCCGCCTCCCATGCAGAAGGCTTGTCCAGGGCAAAGAGTAATGTTCCCATGCAAAGAGTTACTAACATATTTGCAAGAAAACTTCGCGAAGATATCGAGAAATACAAAATCCGTGTTGAGCCTGCTGATAAATGGTTTCTTTGTGTAAAAAGGCTTATGCAGTAGGACAACAAAATAAGCGGATATTATCAAATACTTACTACAGTGATGTTCAAGCATTAGGTACAAGGCACACACACAACATTGTTTAAGCAGTTGTATAAGTTAGCCCACTGTACACCAAATAGCTGGTTTGACTGTACCTCAGCACATCCGCGATCGACGGACCAAAGCTGAGTGCAGGAAGGTTCTAAAGTGAGTTGAGAACATCCCTGAGGATTTCTGAGAACCATGTAGGTGTTTTGAGATATACTGAGCTGACAGTTTAGCGATTGATAAATAACACATATTGGAACAATACTGCATTTTAAGACAAAGTGACATTGTCATATTGTCAACAAGTCCAAATGGTATGTGATTGACAAGCTCTACGGCAATATCTGGGTGGATCCTATTCATTTTTTATTTCTTTGCAATCGTTATCTCAAATAGAGTGTAACTTTTTCTAGGCCATCTTTTGTAGAACTTATTTCATTTTCGTGTATTCATACAAAAAATCAGCAGCAAGCAACTCAATTATAACCTTATTGTAATCATTATTAGGTTTGCAAACTAAACCCAAGAATCCAGCATTTCATTTATTCTGCCCCCTTTTGCAGGCAGATATCGATCAATGTAGGTACTAGGCTAACAGAACAGTGCAGGACAAAGTATTACGATCTCATTGTTTAGCCGGGACAGCGTATCGAGTACTCCCGTGGAGAGTGCTTGTTATGAGGAGTTGTCTCTATGCTGATTTATGAACCATACACACTGATAATGGGTATATGTACCTAAAATTGGTGAAAATAACGCAATGGATTTTTTTTATTGCGGTCCAAGTTAATTTTTCGAAAAGAAACATTTTTGTAACTAGAATAAATCAAGGTTCGTATTGTGTCGTATTTATATAAGAAATTAAATAGTGTCGTCTAGTGAAAATACTTTAGTTTCATCGCCGTAAACATCACGGCATACTTGACCCGTATATACCAGAAGAGAATAAAACTGTTACCACAATACTTCTAAAACAAAATAAAAACCAAAAAACTGTCCCTATCTACCAATACACCAAATATGATCCGTATGATCTGAACCATATTATCAGATCGCATCAAACGTCAAATGTTCTTTTCATGATCTTAGGATCTTTCCGTCTCACTGGGCATTAGCCCACGGCTTGCCCATGCCCAAGGCTTGCCCCCAAGTTTGCCCGGGCATTGTCTGCTGACGTATCAATAGTCCTTTTTGTTATCATGTTTACACAAACAAGGATGTTTATCGTGTATATTTCATACATTAGAAAGGGGTGAGAGGGTTCCTGCGTGGGTCTCAAGATTGGTCACTGGAGTGGTCGTATTTGTTGAAGTAGTTACTTTACGAACGGATTATTTGGACCGGAGATTAGCTTGATTCTAAAAAGGGTCGAGTGAATGTTCTTTATTTGAAAGTGCAAATATCAGTTTCTATTTTATTACTTGACCATTATAATTAAATCATTCAGTTTAAATCTAAGTTACAGGCATATCTTCTAAAACTAACTTATCGCAATATTGAAGCTCTTCTTTTGGGAAATTTTGGTTATATAGATAAATTATGGAGGTTTTTTATAGAAGTAAAATTGTGATAATTATTATACTAATACATAAGCTCGCACACTAACTCATACTTACACTCACAGTCACACACTCTTTCTCAAACATAATTATAACTCCAGACAAATAGATTAGAGATATACACTTTCATTTAATGTTTTTTTATTATTTTCTTTATTCAATTTAAGTACATATTTTTTACATTTTTAAATATTAGCTTATAAAACTAGATTAAAAAAAAACATTTAAAAATATAAAAAATAGAGGCCAAACGGTATCGGGAACAGGGTCCAAGCTACCGGTGGTTAGGGCTCCAGAGACAGGAACCTCCTCACAATGCGATCCGTATCGAGGAGTACTGCCTTCTGTATCAGACCCTTGATCAACCATCATTTTTATTTTTATTATTAGTATGTTTTTTAATTTTGTTTTTCTTGAACTTGCCCTAATGGATTATTGTGTATAATGTGTGTCCTATTTTCTTTAAGCACATCACTTTGAAGGTACACTGGTTTCTACGATACAGGTACATAAACCTAGTTTAGAAGTCAGGGTTTTCTCTCTGGATCACTAGCTTAAGCAATTATTAGATCAAAATAATGTAATGCATTTATGGAGAAATAAAGATTTATTATTATTATTTATTAATTCAATCTATGCTTAATCCTTCTCTAATTTCCCATTGTTTAGAGGGACCAAAGCGAATGTAAAGCATTTCATTAATCAGTATCGGACTGAAAACTAATCATCGAGAACAGCTGATCCTAACTAATCCTTTATGTGCAACCGCGCTCGTTAACGCGGTTTCAATGTTTCACACGAACACCGTTCTGTTTCACTCACATATGCACAAAACGGCTTCAAAGCGAACATTAAACATAAGCCCTAAAAGGCATTCATCAGCGAAACTTTTACTCTTTGCGTCCAAAAAGTATTGTTTACTACCCTAAAGCCTCTTACAGCCCACAAAAGAACACCGAAATGGACTATTTCAACCGTATTCACGCACACAAACGACTAATATAATTCACTCGGTCTCTGGTCTCGGAAAAAAATGACCCAATAACTAAGTAACTCCTAGAGTGAGCCGAAACAAAAACACGATGGATGGACAAATTTTCGCTTACTGACTTATTTATCTCTGAAGCGAACGTAATTAACGAAATTCCTTGAGAACAAACAACCGCAGATTTCTATCCGATATTTTTGCTTCGAACATCCTTGTGCTGCTCTAATATTCATTAGGTACGTGACAGGCAAAAAATACTCTCTAATTATTCATCGGGCCGTCGCTAAATCGTCAGCCGGTCCGCCTTTTAATGGGGAAGAAAATAAAAAAAGTTTTAAACATAACAAGAGAGGCATGTCCCACCCCATAAGATATTCATGAGCGTCTAAAAAAGTTAGACAAAGTCCCGCGAAAATTTTGATTACTGTTGGTGCATTCACAGGGAAGCTAAGAGAGGTAAGAGAAATTCTGAATAAAAATAAGTAACAGATTTCTAAGTGAATTTTCGTCTGAACTTAGTCGTTAGGTTGTAAAGCTTCGCCTCGTCTGAAACTTGGATATTGCTTAGATCATCGTTAACACTCGGTTTGAAGTTTTAGAAACTAATTAATTAGTTTCGAAGCAGGGATATTTTAAAATTAATATACTTTCGCTCGACTGTATCGGGTTTGAACTCGCTCTACTGTTAAGAAAGAGCGTGATTTACTGGGCTTGTCTAAATTAAAATCCGCTCAGTTGTAGCTCGGATTTTTACTCGGTTTCCTTGTAGAGTGGTTACGTTGTTTACGGGTTTTTCTTTTATTCGGTGGCTTTAAATCTTTTGTGAGTAATCCTTTGTCGTAAATAGTAACCAATGGAAATAAGTTCAATACGATCCGTTCTGTATTTCGGCCAATGTTACATTGTAAATCTTTTATGTTTTTCTGTTAAGTTCCTATTTTCATTTCCTTATTTGATATTTGTAACATAAAGAAGGTTTTAAAAAGAATGAGTTGGATGATTTTTGAAGCACAATACATGTACTCATATTCAGTAAAAAAAAATACCGTAACAAAAACCAAAGAAATATACACCATACATAATTAAGCACCAAAAAGTCCTCCGTACAGAGACGTCCTTTTAAACAACTCACTTTACTGCCAAAGTTGGTGTGCACTTTAATACTTTTTACAACATTCACCTTCACTTAACCATAGCCTGTATTTGTGTCGCTTTTTAAGCAGGAGTTGCGTTACTCCGTCTCCTTAATAAATTAATGCAAGATGCTCCGATTCTAAGTTGTCGACTCCAAGAGGACTTTGCGGCTAAACTTAGATTAAATGCTGTAGATCGACGCGTAGGAAACTGGTGTTTTAGTACGGTTGTGAGGTTTAACCGCATTGTATTGCAAATTAGTTACGACGAGAAATTTGCGTAAAAACGCTTTGTTGTAGTTGATGCAATGCTGCAAGAACTTACACTTTGAAGAGTAATTTTTTTTTTTTTTTTTTTTTTTTTTTTTTTTTATAGTCTATAGGCTCGCGTTTGACCACTATCTCGCCTGATGTTAAGCGATGACGTGGTCTACGGTGAAGCACGCTTGCCTAGAAGAAACCTATTCACTCTTGACTTAAAGACCCCAAGGTTGTAGCTATCAGGGAACAAAGACCCCGGAAGGGAATTCCACTCCTTAGCTGTACGCACAATGAAAGTATTAGCAAAACGCTTTGTGCGTATGGGAGGGATGTCCACCATGTACCGATGGCGCATGGCCGTACGTCTTGTAGTCCGATGATGGAAAGGGCTAGGTGGAATCAAATTGTGCAGTTCCGTCGCGCACTCCCCGAAATGTAACCGATAAAAAACCGACAGGCTGGCAACTCGGCGTCGATGTTCGAGGCTCTGGAGCTTTGAGGCGACCAGTGCATCGTTGCCAATAAGCCTTTTGGCCCGTCTGTCGATCGACTCAAGTGCATCAAGCTGGTATTTGGCAGATCCATCCCAGAGGTGAGAGCAGTACTCCATGCATGACCGAACTTGCGCTTTATACAAGTTGAGCAGCTGTTCAGGCGTGAAGTACCGTCTCACCTTAGCAAGAATCCCCAACTTTTTTGCAGCTACCTGAGCTTTCGCCTCAATAAATGGACCGAAGTTGAGGGTTGATGTCAACGTAACACCGAGAAGTTCGAGATGGTCCGTTATCGGCACGGTTACACCACGGAAAGAAGGAGCCGGGTGAAATTGGCTCTTTTTAGCGGAAAAAAGACACGCCTGGGTCTTCGCAGCATTGAAACTGACCAAATTGGCATCACCCCATTCGGAGACCGCCTTCAAGGACAGGTTCAAGCGTTCAACCATGGCCTCCCGGAGAGACCGAATCTGAGGCCCAGTAGCTCGTGCGCTGGACACGTATCTCTCAGCAACAGTGCTGTCGTCTGCGTACCCAAAGGTGCCGGGTTTTAGCAAATCATTAATGTGCAGCAAGAATAATGTTGCCGAGAGCACTGACCCCTGAGGGACTCCGGCGTTGATTTCTAACTGACCGGACGAGCAGCCGTCGATAACCACTCGGATGGAGCGATCCCTCAGGAAGTCCCCTATCCAATCACACAGACCACTAGGCAGACCGAAGGAAGGAAGCTTACCAATGAGGCTTTCGTGCCAGACCCTGTCGAAAGCCTTCGAGATGTCGAGGGAGACGGCTAGCGCTTCCCCGTGTCTCTCGATGGCCTCACTCCAGATGTGAATGGCATACGCTAGAAGATCCCCAGTGGACCGATTTCGGCGGAAGCCGTATTGGCGGTCACTGAGGATGTCGTTCGCTTCTAGGTATGCCAGGAGCTTACCGTTGAGTACACGTTCCATACTCTTACAGAGGATGGACGTTACAGATATGGGTCTGTAGTTGGCCGGGTCAGCGCGACTGCCCTTCTTGGGCACGGGCTGTACGTTGGCTTGCTTCCAAGCCTTCGGCACTTTTCCAGTCCCTATTGAAAGGCGATACAGGCGTGTCAAGATCGGAGACAATTCAGGCGCACAGGTTTTAAGTACAATTGCTGGTATCCCGTCGGGGCCACTCGCTTTGTTCACATCGAGGCTACGCAGAACCCTACGGACGTCCTTTTGATGGATGCGGATGTCTGACATACTCGTCACACATCCATCAGGAGAGGGAGGAGGCTGCGCGCCATCAGAATTCAGATGCGAAGATTCCGCAAAAAGGGAGGCAAACAAGTTTGCCTTCTCCTCAGCGGAGTGGGCCAGTGACCCGTCAGGTTTCAGCAGTGGTGGTAGTGAGGGGCGACAGAAATTTGATTCAACCGACTTAGCCAGGGACCAAAACGCTTTGCTACCCGCTGGATATGAAGCAAGTTTGTTCCCGATTCTGCTAATGTGGTCAAACCGTGCTCTTCGCATCACCTTTTTGCAGGATTTGGCAGCCGTGTTGAAGGCTCTCTTCTTCTGACTCACGTCATTTGCCTTGCGCGTTCGAGCGACGACCCATGCTTGGTAGGCCTTGTGTTTAACCGCGTTGGCGTGGTGACACTCGGCCCCAAACCATGGTCGGTTGTCGTTAGATATTGCTACGTCAGAGAATGGAATATAGTACTCCATCCCCCGACGCAACACATCAGTTACAGCGTCAGCGCATGACGATGGATCGTCCGAAGAGAAGCAAGTGGGCTGCCAAGGATAGCATGCGAAAAAAGATCGCATCCCATCCCAATCTGCTGACCTGTACCGCCATACCCGCCGGGTGCCTCTTAGGCTGGGATCGGGCGGGGAGTAGACGGACACAGACTTCACCAGACAGTGGTCGGAACTACCCAACGGTGAAGATATCGACACTGAGTATCGGTCTGGATCTGTTGTCAGCAGAAGGTCCAAGCAATTGGCTGTGTGCGAATCAACATCTGGCACCCTCGTTGCCCCCTGGACCAGCTGGGTGAGATTTAACGCTAGCGCAAGTTTGCGCGTCTCTCGTCCAGCATGATCAGTGCACTGGTATGGGAAGAGCCACTCCTGGTGGTGGGCATTAAAGTCCCCCAGTAGCACTAATTGGGCGGAAGGGTACCGTTGCTGTGCCGCATCAGCCGCCTCACTGAGGTACTCTGTGAGCCTGGTTGTCTCCTGATCTCCGCTGTGCGAGCGGTAGACACAGGCGTAGATAATCTTATCCAGCCCTGTGTCCACCAGAGCCCACAGCACTGAGAACCAGGAGTCTTCAAGATTACGGAGACGCCGATAGCAAGTGTCGTCTCGGGCATACATGCATACACCCGCGCGTGGTTTGAAATTGTGCTCCAGGGTAAACCCTGGGTAAGATAAGTACGACACGTCAGACGGACTTCCTATCTGCGTCTCCGTAAGGAAAAACAGTGCTGGCTTTTCAGTCTCCAGGTGATGGTGGACTGAGGTGAGATTGGAGTGCAGACCTCTAATATTGGTGAGGTGCACTTTGTGTGGGAGGGGGTGCAGCCGCTGTTTTACTCCAGTTTTCTTTTTATGACCTGCCATTCAGAGATTCAAAAGAGTGAAAGGAGAGGAGAAGGAAGTGAGATGAGGTTCCACGCTACTAACCTACAGACACGCACTGAAAGGACGACATCATTGGGGCACTAGTCCGGAGACTGCGGGGACGCCCGAGCCCCCCCGGAGATGTCCATCGGGCCCTCCCAACTGGTCGCCAACCAGCACGATGGCGCATTCCGGGATTTTTCGACAGTTGGCGGGGCAGCCTTTCGTGTGTGGCTGGCACACTACTTGGGCCCCCAACTACCTGCGGTCGGCCAGCGGCGCACCGTGCCTCGGATCCCGCTACCCTCCGCAACTAGTCTCCCGATACGCCCAAAACAGCGCGAATCAGACTGGTCAGCATGCAGTGGAACAACTATCTCGACCCAACTCCTCTAGTGGCTACACCGAGCATCGTACCGGAACACGGCTAGGCCGCTTGGCGGTACGTCTTTGCCCGGTGGGTGGTCACAAGCCTTCGGCCGAAGCCTACCACCAGTAAGTGTCACCTGATTAGCACCACCCGGGGACCACGTGTAGGGTAACAACAATATGGGTAACTCTCCTACGGACGCGGGTGACTCAGCCCCCATCAATTTGGTTCTGTTTGTTAGTTTTCAGCTAAGTAATTGTTAATTATGAGTATTGTGTATGTGAGTTTAAACGTTTGTAAACGCACCCACGATACAGAAAGAAGTTCCTAGTGTGAGACAAAGAAACAAAAAAAATTAGCAAAAAATAATCACAATTGTGTTGTCTTATTAGAACCAACCTACAGCTAGGTTTTGGTTCTAAGGCCGTAAGTATACATAACCCTGTTTTCTGTGAGTAACTGACTTTTATCAGTCTACAAAGTGCGCGGTGAGTAGTTGCAGGTGAGTCGAAGAGGTAGAATACCTTGACCCATGAGAAAAGCGGGTATTTATGTACATTTGTATGTATAGGCCGTCCGCTCTTGGCATTGGCCTATCTAACTTCATGGTAAGAGATAGATGAGGCGTATGATGGAACTAGCAAGTCCAAAAAATGCCTGTGTACTCTTGCTTGCTGCGTGCTTTCCTTGGCCAACTGTTGGGTTCGACTTTTAATGTTGCCAGTTGTTTTAGTAATGCCAGATACCAGTATTTTTTATATAGCATCTACCTATCAGACCTCCACAACCCAGGAACTGGGTAACACGATACCCTATGGCAAGTTAAAAACCATGTAACTGACTAATATAAACAAACTCAGTTTCAAAGTCAGCCCGCAATAAATCGCAGGCTATCGCACGATAACGTGACGTCGCTTGCCGTGACGTATGGTGATATTATGCGCCGCGATATGTATGCACGTCCGCGATTGACGCGGCTTCCGACGCATTAATTGATGGCTCTGCATTGATCAATGTGGGTTTAAAAAATTTGGCTTGTTTATTTTTTGGTTTTTCGATGTTGTTTTTGAAAGAAAAGTTGAATTAAGTTGTCTTCTGAAAGTCAAGTGATTGACTCAATTATAGGGTAACTGCTCGTTTTTTTTTTAAAGACTCTTAGAGCAGTTGACTCTTGAAAAACGTACTTGCAAAATAATTTGGATACCTTGGTTTACATACTCTGGGAAACTCAAAGTTTTTCAAAAATGTTTGTGACACCTTCATTCCCAATTTTGTGACAACAAAAACATCACATTATAATATTATTAAAGCGAAAGTGTGTGTTTGTATGTTTGTTACTCTTTCACGCATAAACTGTTGAACGGATCTGGATGAAATTTGGCACAGAGAGAGATTATAGTCTGAAATAGCACTTTTTATCCCGGGTATAATTCCCTCATGATAATTTTCGACATTCACGCGGGCGAAGTTGCTGGCTGAAGCTAGTGTCTCGTACACCTAAGGCCGACAAGTATGAATAAATTTTTCCCTTCGACAGTTCTTTATATCCCAGCTTAGCCTACCTACAGCGTAAAAGGGCAAAGGTATAATTTACCAACAGCCTACAAAAAGATTATCAATAGACTTGTACTAGTTATATATTCCGTTATACGGTCAGCCACACTTCCTGATCACGCACAAAGATAAGTCCGTCCAAAGGAAGTTATTCATATTAATAATTACCTTACTTAGTTCAAAGCTTATCTCATTGAAAGACTTTGGAGGACTAGTTACTTCAAAGCGTATGTTATTGGAGGACGCAGTTGCATAACATGAATAATTTCCTTATGAATATTAAATACGATTCTTTTGTAGTGGAAAACGAACAAAGTTAATTGTAAGTCCAGCAGGACGGAAAAGGGTTAAGTAAATATGCTAAACAGGTGATTTTACGACTGTTCCGAGTTTAACTTTTGAACGCCCCAGGTGAGGGTTATGTTCACGTTTAAAGCCACGTTGCGTATGTGAACTTTCATAATTTTTATTCATTTTGTTAACTGAATGTAAGCGTGCATTTGGGATGAATTGAAATCCCCATTTTATGGGTAAAGTTAACGAAATTCATTGTTTATCACACTTTGACGAATATTCCCTTTCATCATCATTTCAGCCGAAAGACTCAACTGCTGGACATAGGCCTCCCCCAGGCGTCGCCACATTGACCGATCCCGTGCGTCTCGCATCCAGCGCCTTCCCGCAACCTTAACCAGGTCATCGGCCCACCTAGTGGGAGGCCTTCCAACGTATCGTCTTCCGGTTCGCGGTCGCCATTCCAGAACTTTTCGGCCCCATCGGCCATCCGTTCTGCGAGTAATGTGCCCTGCCCGCTGCCACTTAAGTTTGGCAATTCTTCGGGCTATGTCGGTAAATTTGGTTCCCCTGCAGATATCCTCATTTCTGACATGATCACGCAAGGAAACGCCGAGCATAGCCCTCTCCATTGCTCTTTGGGTGACTTTAATATTCCCTTTACTAAACTGGAAACTTCGCTATAGTTGAATTAAAAATAGCTACCCAACAGACACATATTCCTGGGGTTACAGGGCCATAGTATATAGCCATTTATCATTGATAGAATGTCTCTTTGTCTAGTCTGTTGTCGTATCAACATGTGCAAGTCACAAGCTTAAGATGATAAACAATGAATATCCTGATACACACGATATTAGGTTGACGCCTAGTTAGATTGCTTTTAGTTTAATTTGGAAAGTTCAGCTGAAACTAACAATTATTTTTTCTGTAAGATTTAAAATACCTTTAAAAATACAACTTCAAACAATCCACGACCGTTAAAGCGTTTAAGGTTACACATTTTAATACATTTCCTGGATTTGTTTTTCGTCAGTAATAGTGGAAAACAGTTTGGTGTGTAGTTACCGTTTCGTATCAGTCAACGCCATCTTTGGCGTGGGAGGTACAAAAAGGTTTCATCTACTTTTTTTTTTCAATTAATCAACTTGAACATTGCCAGTCGTTTATATTTTCTTTTTTTAAATAATGTACATAATTTATCAGCGTTTTTCTGTTGTTGATATAAAATATACTTCCTTGTACCTACATGAAAGAGGTTACTTGTGAGTTATTTTGGTTAAAAGGTAAAAGGGAGGATTGAGTTATCTGAGTTATGTAGCTTTTTTCGTCTTCTCTGTACCTATGTTAAATGGTGGTATTTTATGTTACATAATATACTGATATTTGTATCTTTCTAGAAAGTTATTCCCGGATTCTGAAACGAAAATTAAATCTGACAAATTGTCAATCGCGTGTAAACAGCCGAATGAACTGTCAACCACATCAGTTTACCATTTCTAATTTTTAGATTTATTTTGTGTTAATTTTCATACCAGAAACTGGGGCTTAGACCTTTCAGTTTAGATTTATTTTTTTATCCCGCTCGTGTAATGTAAACAGTCCTCCATACACATACAAACAAAAAGATCTCCAACAATATACTACCCAAGAAAGACTTCCAACCCATTCTAACAAGTTATTGTAACATTAAAACCAACATTACTTCCTTCCAGTTTCTATTAGGTACCTACTTAAACTAGGAAACTAAAACTAACGCCCTGTTATTTGTAACCCGAGAGGCTCATCAGGGCTAGTCAAGACTTGCAAACAAACTTCTAGAACTAGCCTAAATAACTAACGAAACTTGGGCACAGAAAATATCTGAACTACCACTAAACCTTACAACTGAATTTCAATCTTGTACTACTTAACACAAGGTTGATTTTACATCTTTGTTGGTGACGATATGTATGCGTATACAGGGTGTATTGTTTGTAAGTCGTAAATACGAACAAATGGTTTCTATATCGCAGGGATTTGTATAATATTCGTGTTTATTCGGGAATTATTGGAAACAGATTGCCTTGAGTGGTTATAATTGAGTAACAGTCTGTTAAGATGAAATTGATTGGGTATTTTATTGTTGGATAACTATCTAAGCCGACGTATTCCTCATGTTTTTGTTGTTGGAAGAAGAAACTTCCGTGTTTCTACCCAAGTTATCTTAAGGCTGTACCCTGACCAAAAAATCAGCATGAGATATGAGCATTCCTATTGGCCTAGCGGCACTGGTGGCGCATGAATCACAGTAGTGAATACGCCCAGTTTTCAGAATAAAATCTTTATAAAATCGAATATTGGTCTTTTGAAAAAAAAATAACTTACAACGTATTCGTTATCAAATTGTCTATCCATTAGTGTTAGTAAAAAATATATTTAATGAACACTTTACGAGGAGATGCATGCTATCAATAATTATTTCTCATATTTATGGTTTTGTTGAAAAGAGATTAGTGAAACATATACCTCTTTAAAAAAAATAGTATACTACCATTTTAGAATCTATATTATGTAGAAATTTAATGTATTTTTATTAATTGATATTTCTTTTTAAATAAAGAGTAGATAGCTCTTAAAAACTGCACAAAAACGACTAGCGCGGCGTTTTGGTCGGGGAGGCGCCTTAAATCCATTGCTTATTATTTATTTAGTAAAACTTTGTGCACAAATACAAATCACTGTACAAAGGGGCACTTCTGTATTTCGTTAAATCACCAACACCAAAAACATATATCTATAGAAAATTTGATTTAATCATCTGCTATGAAATTGATAAATACCATAAAGACTTTTATAAATTAGGCTCTTAGTTTTACGCCTTTCGTATCCAGCCTTTCCCATCTAAACTCAGTTGAATTTGGATACACCTAAAAGAAAAAAAACAATTTAATAAAGACAACATCACGTGTGTTTCAAATTTTATTTCACTCTCCATAAAATATTAAACCTTCCACGTTTTTTTTTCCGTTTTCCACCTCAAATAGGCCATTAAAAAACCGCCTACTGTTAAAACAACACGATGACGTACAACAACAGCATTTATTTAATTAAAAAGCACCGAAATTATCGTTATTAAAATCGCTTATTCATCACTAAATGACTGATTGTATCAGAGTCGAGTGGCCAGCTTTGGTATAGTGACAATGTTTCATTTTGTTAGTGCTTTGTTGGCAAATGAAAATGGTTACGGTTATTATGTCAAAATGTGTGTATAGTTCTATAGTTTTTATCTTTTTTGTCGAAAATAAAAATAAACTGAAAGTGACTAAAATGAATTAACTCCCTCTTAACCTGGATGTCGGTCGTAAACAGCGGCCTGATGGCAGAAAACTTACATATCTTAAAGACTCAGAAACGACACCTTTGGCAAAGAATTACTCGCAAGCCGACCCCAATTTATGAGATAAGGCTAAACAAAAAGGAAGAACCAAATTAATTTAAACGAACATCAAAAGAATCCTACTAAACCCATTCCCAAGTCCCGTATCAACTTGCAATCAAGTTATACATCCCGCATCGAGACATTCATCACCAAGGATTTGGCTGCACTACACCAATCGCAAGCGAGTCCGGAGCCCGCACACTGAATTCCTTAGTTTCAATTAGGCCACCAACGCTCGCCCTTGTTCCAACCGAACCGAACCCGCCAAATAACGTATGTGTTTGGAATCGCATCGACGAAGCCCCCAGGCTATAAGGCCCACCACTATTTATGTGCTATGCGGACTGAATCGGCGAAAGGGTGGAGGATAGTGTAGGCCCGGATAGAGAAGATCTAGCGAATTATGAGCGAATCTTTCAGGAAGTTTCGCTGGCGAAATTGACTTCCTATGCTATTTATAGGATCTTGGGAATGAGGATAATGTGCGGTTCGTAGCTTGTGTTTGTCAATGTAGTATGATATATTTCTGTTTCCATTTTCCCGTGATATCAATGAATGGACGAAGGTTTATATAGCTTGTCACCAAGTCCATGGTCCACTTCATAAATACTAAGTATAAACAACCGTGAATAAGAATCCTGTTGGCTCCTGTTGGCTACGAAACACGACACAATCGCAAACATTTGCCCTCACGTCACGGCCATAAGATACACAGTCTGAGGTCGATTGAATCGCTCTTTGTGAACGGTCCTTAACGACCCGCCTCCCTAACCTCCCCGAAGCCTTTCTTACACAGCTTGAATTCAAATGGCAAATATCAATTATTGGGAAGAAACCTAGCCAAGTAGGCAGCAGCACTTTTAAATATTATGTTTTGTGTATTTATTTTATAGTTTTACGGAGATTCCCTATAGGCTTGCTACGTGACTCGAATCCGTGATGATTTTAATGTTGGCTTCCTGGTTTGTACATTCTCAATATCCGTATAATCTGCTGAAGTGGTTTGTGAGACATTATTTTTTTATGAAACTGCTGCAAGCTTCGATGATTTTTAGAAAGTTAGGCCTTGTTTGAAAGTGTATTATGTTGTAGATACCAATATTACGACAAAATTATCTTACACAAATTATATTCAAAAAACCGGCCAAGTGCGAGTGGGACTCGCGCACGAAGGGTTCCGTACCGTTGTCGCAAAAAACACGTTTTTTGTATGGGAGCCCCACTTAAAAATTTATTTTATTCAGTTTTTAGTATTTGTTGTTATAGCGGCAACAGAAATACATCATCCGTGAAAATTTCAACTGTCTAGCTATCACGGTTTATGAGATACAGCCTGGTGACAGACAAACAGACGGACCGCGGAGGCTTAGTAATAGGGTCCCGTTTTTACCCTTTGGGTACGGATCCCTTAAAAAGAACTAAAAACACACTTTAAAGAAACCACACTAAAATGTAGAAAATAATTTTCAATAAATTTAAATTAAGAATAGTGTGACAAAAAATTGAATTTTATTGTAAAAAAGCGCGGGGTGCTTGATGTCAATTGTTACGTAAAGGATAAGTCCGCGATTCTTATTAAATAACGTATATGTAAGTTGCCGAACCTTGTAATTTCTTGCAGTGTTAAACAAATTCTAAATTAGTCTAAATCAACGCCATGTACAAACAATGTACTAAGACAATTAAAGCTGCGTCCAGCTACCCACATCTACCCAAGATTAACACTAAAACAAAAGGGGCAAGGGTAATAAAAATGAGCGAGTGAAGATCCTCGAGTATCACACATCCTTGACATGGACCTAACCCAATTAAAACTTATGTAATCCAAAGTTTTAATCAAATTGACTCTCAATAAACCGAAACTATTTATCAGTACATGTTGTATTCATTTTAAATGTCCCCTGTGATTTATTTACGTCCGTATTGATGTTGTGTGCTGAAATTGATGTTTAAATTTTCTGTTTCGGCGGTAGAGTGGATTTTGACGTTTTTGAAAATTGTTTCTCAGTTTGTAATACACTGTAGTCTAATATTGCCAAATGAGAGCACTCAATTAACAGGAACAAGTTATCTATTATGAACCAAATTCTTCTTTACTTAAGGCGTATCAGGAAGCTAGCGTATGGGCCTTATCAGGAAGCTTACAGTCACTCAAAGGGCAATGGAGAGGGCTATGCTCGGAGTTTCCTTGCGTGATCGAATCAGAAATGTGGAGATCCACAAGTGAACTAGGGTTACCGACATAGCCCGAAGAATTGGCAAACTTAAGAGTGGCAGGGGGCAGGGCACATTGCTCGCAGAACGGATGGCCGATGGGGCCGAAAAGTTCTGGAATGGCGACCGCGAACCGGTTGACGATACGTTGGAAGGACTCCCACTAGGTGGACCGATGACCTGGTTAAGGTTGCGGCAAGGCGCTGGATGCGAACCGCACGGGATCGTTCAATGTGGCGACGCCTGGGGGAGGCCTATGTCCAGCAGTGGACATCTTTCGGCTGAAATGATGATGATGAAGGCGTGTCATGAAAAATTCGTGAAGCTTTGGTCTCTTAATCGGAACACACAACGCTGCGATATGCGGTGTCTGACACATAAACCTCACCGATGTCGCATACGCGGAAGAAAATATCATTCTAGGCTTGTTTCGTACGATTTTATGTCCGGCACCGCATACCGCAACTTTGTGTCCCGATCGAGATACCAAAGCTCCTTAACTAAATAGTTGTGTTTTTACTCCCAACATCAAAATCAGTTACAAAAACACTCACCCTAAATCGCTAAAAGACACAAAAGGTACACAGTGAATCGACCCTTTGACATAAATAAAAAAACAAACAAGAACAAATCCAAATCGAAAAACTTTGCTCACACATTTCTTGTTCACACGTCATGATTCTAATCTTCAGCTGGTTTCCGGAAAATGTCCTTGTTGAAAACTGAAATTGTTATATGTACATGGTGACTTGGGAAACGAGGATTTGAAATTCAATATTTAGTATTCTGTTATTGTTAAAAATATGGGCCCTTAATACAAACATAATTCAGTAATTTAAAAGAAATACGAATTGTGGACACAAGCAATTTCGCGGCCTGCATAGTTGTAAATTGCCAATCATCATAACATAAATAATAGTACTGAACCAATTATGAACATAAATTATTTCACTGATACAAAGCTACTAACCTAGAAATATCTATAAAAAAAAAAAACTATCCCGGCAAAACGCAAAATTCCTGTGGAGTAGGAAACGGAAGCGAAGACGCGGGCAAACTAAAGTATTACAATAATTTCAATTTTATTTTGCATTTTTATATTTTCGGCTTTTTCCCTTGTGCCTTTGTCTTTAAGTATATCCCTCGTTTTACCTCACCCTGTATAATTCGATTTCTGCAAGCTTATCGTAAAGTAGCATGGATCTACTTCATTACCCAATGAGTACGTTTCGGGTCCTGGTTAAACAGAGATCTTGGAAAGACTAGGGCTGCGCAAACAGTGCTGCGGCAGAGCTTAGAAGTGCCGATCAACTAGTTTTGAGTCACCAGACTGCTTGGTGATAGCAGCCGCGACGATTGTACGCAAGCCTTTGTCAATGGGACCTGCTGAAACAACTTCCTAAGCGCTGCATAGTGCCGATACCTTCCAAAATATCGACTACTTGATACCTACTAAAATATGTAGAATAAAATGTATATACCTAGAGTATTTTCGTCTGTGATGAAACTAAGACAGTTTTTTCACTTTTCTCTTTAACAATCAATGATACTCGATGTGAGAATATTCCAATAAATAAAACGAGGACGTCCTATTGACTGTTTTAATTAAAATAAAATTTTCTTAAACTTAGAATAAGACTAGAAACTTCTTTATAAACTTCTAGATATAATAACCTAAATTGAAATTTTCGAAACGCCATCCCAGACTGTCACAATGATTTGAAACTGGTTATTTTATCCAGAAGAGTATATTCCCGAAAGTTTTATTCAGTTACATAAAACTTTAGTTTAAGCGCTTCTTCCATTTACTCGAGTGAAATTTTATGTTTTGAAAACTGATATATTCAGGCGTTTTACTAAAGATGTTTAGAATTTGCTGAGATAGTAAAACTGTAAAACATCAGTAGAAGCATGTTATATGAAGTATAAAAATGTAAAAACCAAGAATACAGATCCTAAAATATTTTGGGCTAAGGCAATAATTTATATACTCGTATTAATAATTTCAAAAGATTTATTAAACTATGAAATTGATGTTCCGACCAACCAATCAATTATTCTATTCAGCAATGATATGGAAAATTTGACGCGAATCGGAACAATGCACAGGCTGTTGGCAACTGTGAATGTGGCAAGTCGTGTCTGCGTTTCTAAACAATGCCACGTATTTTGAAATGTGGTTTGATGCTTTCCTCATGCATTGTGTTTCGCTCCGACTTCACCTGCGAATGTTGCACTCGGCTCAAAATGTACGTGTATAAAACCGAGACCGGAATATATGAGATTGGGTGTACAAAAGCTAGGATGAAAACCTTTGTTTGTAAGGACGCTTGGGTTGTCAGAATTTCGTGATTGTCAGAGGATTTCAGGGTTTTTGAACACACGATCAAAATTTTTCGTTTTTTTGCTAATGTTGTTACAGTCACTGTGATGTCGAATTCAAATGATTAAAATGAGAAATGTTTTCGAAAAATGGAATGTATCGGAAAAGGAACAAAATAGCTCGCAAACAGCTATTTTGTTCCTTCACTGTAAATTTTCTTGTTCACCGTTACTCGCTCAATCTTTTACATCCTTTCTGTATTCAAAATTCTCTGTAAATGTTTTATCATCCATCATTATCTAAACACGTCCAACAAAATTGAACAGAACTCCACGTCCGGACCTCTGTTGGACCTTAATACATTAGTCGGTACATCCACCGTTTTCATTACCGGCCCCCATACAAAACTTTGCATAAACTCGCTTCTAAAAGCTTTCTCAATCGTGAATAATTAAACCTATTATTACGAAGTCCAAAATTGGATTAATAAAATCCTACCAGGACGGGTTCTAGTTAGTCGGTTCTTTAATTCATTCCCTTGGTACGAGCCGTATCTAAATGATTAGCATTAAAACAGAGATGTAAAAAAAAAAATTAATTTTATGTTGGATTTTCTCTATTGGATTTTTATGTTGGGACTATTTCATTCCTAAATTGATCTGCCACGTATTTCCACAGTTTTTGTTTCATCTCTACCACTCTTACCATCGTTTCCCACTTTACTGTTATCCTTTTTTCTCGGTAGTACCTAATTAAAAAGAACCTTAACAAACAGTTCTGTTTTCTTTACATAATTGAATCTATAACAAGCTTCCAGCGTATCATAATTATGCTCATAATTATCTCATTAAATATGTAAGCATCAACAATGTATTTTATATTCTCATATAGCTAGTTGTCTAGATATTCCTGGATGCACGTCCATTGTTAGTAGTTTGAAGCGGGTTTTAGATTGCTAATTTGTAGCTACAACAGCTCGGTATACTGTTTAATTTTCCACGGAGATTTGACCCGGGCTGAAATGTGTGGGTTATAATTACCGAAGATATAACACACATTTTCCTTGGCAAAACTGAAATAAACTTAGGTGTATTCATGACTTTTTAATTTTAATTTGAGAGCTTTTCATTTTTCATGATAAATATACTCGTTCTTGTATAATTTTCGAATTTGCTGGAAATTATTTTAAGGTCGCCGAGTCATATTCTAATTAAATCTTAAAGTTACTGTGACGTGATGTTAACTAAGCCGGAATCGCAATTCCTTTTTAAACTCCATAACTTAAATTTTAATTTAATTATGGGGACATTTATAATGTTCGCCCTAAGGTTGTGTTTCGACGTAAATTGGTAAAGTTTTGTATTTATTACAACGATTTGTTTAACATCTTCCGTTGACAATATCCGACGGTTGGTGGGATCTTTAATTTTGTTGTCGTTAAAGTTTGAGTTACCGTGTTGGAAATTGGAAAAGAGTTGATTGGAACCAGTTTTATAGTGTAAATATATTTTCCACAATTTTATGATTTTAGAGCAATCATAAATCGTTTTTATGAACCTAAACTTGTGGTATTTTATGTCTTAAAATAATAAAGGTATTTTATTAACAACTCTACCCCAGCACAAATATGAATTATAGACATTCGTTCAACTAGTTTTTCCCCAATCAACCTCTAGCTGGGAGGATCCTCACTAATACACGAAGATCAGATTAATCGTGTGTTCCTCATGTAATGTGAGCATTCGCAACCGGCACAAGATTGATGAATGGGACACGCCTTTGCCCCACGACCGAAGAAGACAGATCGATTATGTATAAAATATATCTCACAGCTTGCTGCTACCATTTCTCAAATGTTATCATATATAAAGAATGCGTAGGGATGGTTAATGTTAACACACTTGACAACCTGAACTCACTAACTCTAAGATTAGAGAAAATACAAGAAATGTTTAGGGCATTTTTATTAAAATAGATAATAAAGATTTATTATAGCTTTAAAAATCTTTAACATTTAACGATGAATAAATAAGCTTAGTTTTCCTGTCATCCTCATAACTAGAAACACTGCCATCCGAAAGCTCCTGAATACCGAGCGGATCCGTGTCAATTAAACTTGGATGCTAGTGCATCGAGCCGTAGCTTGTTTATCTCTCTAGATATGCCTGCTGTATTAGGTAATACTAGCTGTGCTAAGAGATGGTAGCCAAGGCTCTCGACTGTATCTTATTCCAATTATTTTGCTATTATACATTTTCGCTCCCAGAATCTGTTAGGTTGCACAATACGTTAATAAAGTATCAATAATAAAACTTATTTTATAAAAACTGTAGTTTAGTTAGTTATCTGATTAATTTTCGCTTTCGTCAGCCATCGAAATATTCAGGCCAAAAATATCACCTCCCTGCACAATCTCTCACCCAAACAAAGCAATTCGTGCTGAATATAAAAACATATCGTCTAGATAAATCTTCGTCAAAACTCCTTCATATGTCCACTCTTGACCATTTGCCAAGTCTCAAAGACATTGGACGAACATTAAACGCACTCAGCACATTCCATGCAGCAAGATGAGCACTTGTGGAGGGTTCCGCCTGTCCCTGATTACACATGTGTTTGTAATTACTAAGTGATAATAGTTCTCGGGCAATTCCTTCAGCATAATTTGTTCTATAGACATTTTTGGGGTTGAGTCTCAGAAAAGTAACAAAAGTTTCCACCACATTTCTATTTTTGCCATTAAGTTACCGTTTTCAAGTGCGATGTCCCTTGTGTACACTTCGGTATAAGTGTAGTTTATTTGTTACGATAGTCATACTTAATTATAATTTCAGCAAATGCGGTCCAGCATTCACGAGGGAACTCTGTATATGAGTATTGTGATTGTCAATTAATTAAGGTATTATTCACCGTTATTTATAATGTATTTAGGTTTGGGCAAAGGTGAATCCCATGTTCATTGTTTATTTCTTCACAAGAAATACTCGGTTTGTATAAAATACAATTGTATGGTATTCCCAAAAACTCCAACCCATAGTTTTCCACCGAATTCCCAGGTTCTCCCGTATTTTTTCCAAACATGCGTGAAACTTATCCAGTAATGGTTCCACCACGGATTTATAGGCACAACCGGCGAGGAGTTTTAAATCCTTTCCGTTCGGTTTGTACGCTCAATGGTTTTTGTTTCACATCATTTGAATTGTAAATGCGCAAGTTCGGTAATATGTTTGTCTTTTCCAAACGTTCGTGTCGCTGTATTTACATTGGGTTATCTTTACTGATTGTAAACGACTGTTTCTAACTGTTCATTGTTTTGAATTTTATTTTCGAGTTTGGTTGTATTGTTTCTATCATCGTGATAAAAGAGTTTCTTGGTATCTAAATGGTTTGTTGTGCTTGCCATAAACAGTTTATTCTATGTACTTTTGTGAAAGCGAAAGCGACATGATAATGCTTTTTATGAATCTATTGCAATAACATATTGCTATGTCTGTATCGCTTTCAATAATTACCTAGTAAGCACCTACTCCAATTGTAAATATGTGTATATCTTTAACTGGACAGTCACTATTTCACTAGTGACAGACTATAAGTTAACTCTTTATTTAACTGTCTTTATAAAACTGTCCAACTATTATATTGTAGCTAACTGCAATATTATCAGTGTTCATCTTTGGCGTTAACGTGGCAATACAAAATAATATCTTCCTATAATAAAAAAGCTCGTTATAAGCCAAACTCTCATTAAGACGAGCAACCATTTTGACAACGCAATAACTGCTCAAAGTTAGCGAACAGAATGCAGCAAAAGCATCCGCCCTAGGCACGGAACACACGAATGGATTTTCGCTTCCAAGTCCGCTTCTAAAGCCTCATTATGAAAATTTTCATACTAGTATGTGGTTGTATCATAATTAAGCTTCACTGCAGCGATATTATTATTAATATCAACAACGTCAGCAGTCACAAGCCTTGGTTAATGGCTACTATGAATATTGCGACGGATCACGGCTATGAAATCACCGCAATCGACAAGCGAATTGATAGTCTGGTAAAATTTTATTGATTACCTTGATGTTTTGATCAATCTGTCAGACTTAAACGAGTAAATGTTGGTTTTGGCGAAATTATTCAACCAGTGCGATCAATATATAAGTGTAAAACATTGGAAAAAATTTACATCACAATCGTCGCTCAAACTACAACAAAGGAGTTGTGAGTGTGTTCCGGTCTTTACACTGATCCTGCAGCGGCCACAGCGCTGAATAAAGTTTTTGTAACAACTTTTAATACTGTTTCTTATAGCGCTTATGCTGCTGAGTTATGATAGCTTTTGCCAGTGTTTTTCTACTAGTTAGAAAAGTTTTACTGTTGTTTATTTGAAGATACGATTACATTTCGTCTTTAAAGATGTACTGTAATAACTTGTTAATCAAGGTAGAAGTGACGTTTAAAAAAAAAACCATTGGTTATATATGTTTTTTTTCTTGATACAGACTTCTAGAACAATTCGAATTTAAAACATGCCCAGCGTCCATTATAACCATTTCAATTCCAAAAACTCAATCTTTTGCCAGTGTTTTTCTACGAGTTAGAAAAGTTTTACCGTTGTTTATTTGAAGATACGATTACATTTCGTCTTTAAAGATGTACTGTAATAACTTGTTAATCAAGGAAGAAATGACGTTTTACTAAATAAAAAACATTGGTTACATATGATTTTTTTTTCTTGATACATACTTGACTAGATAGAACAATTTGAATTTAAAACATGCCCAGCGTCCATTATCACCATTTGAATTCCAAAAACTCAAAACAGAAACCATGATTTTATTCAGCTGCCGATAAAAAGGAGATTAACTTATATTAACTACCGAAAATTGGCTTTTACGCCAAACAATATTTGAACTGTGGGTCTTAATACCTTTCTTCGTCGGAGGCACTGCCAAACGAGCTCGTCGATTAATTTAGGTGCCAGATCCCCCTGATTTTATGACGAAATTCTAAGGTGATAAAATTTTCGTCTCGCAAAATTGTAGCCGTTTTAAACCATCAATTACTTATGGATTTCATGAGCGATTACGTTGATTCCGCCTTGATATTGGTTTATAGCTTTGATTCTGATGGAAATTGATATTTCATAATACCTTCCAGTTATTTTGGATTTATTATTAGATTCTCTTTTCTCGATAAATATTTCACCTTTTAAACGACCACCATTTTTACTTTTAATAATTTTTTACCTAATGAAAAAGCACGCTTCTACGAGAAGAAGCATCTGCAAATGGAAATATAATTCGTATTTATAACATTCGTAATTGTAAACTACTATCAATTGCTAATAGTACTCCTTGCTATTAATCCCATTCATCTGAACAAAAACTGCAACACTACTACATTTTATTTTTTTGTTAATGACGTCACAGCATTGGCTAGTAAAACAAACACGAAACGCCGTGTTCAGTGTACCAGCTACTTTCAAAAGTTTTAAAACGACCTCCTTTCCCAGCAACAATTCTTGCAATAAAAGCTTTGCCTTAATATCTCACGGTTCGTATTTTAAAATTGTATATTCATGACGTTGAAAATAATCAAAACGCTTTTGTTTAAGCTGCATTATTATTTCTGGGACTGGCTGTTACAGTTTTTTTTTACTTTTGGAACATGTTTTAAGTGCCGATGGGTTTTATGATCACTGTTTTGACATTTGTTTCTTAATTGCATTATAAAGTTGTACACTTCGTCACAGACCTCATATGCATCAACGAGCTCTTCATTTAGTTATCCTGTGGCGTTAGCCGCATCTATTTCTAAATACATATACATAGTCTCACGCCTTTCTTCCATAGTGGTAGACAAACCAGTTACGATCCCTACATACTTATTTTGCTTCTTTTGTTTCTTTTGTGCTATACTAACCAAATGAGCTTCACCAAAATCTCAAACATCATCATCAGGATTGATCCCTTAAATCATTTTTTCATTAACTTTTCTCAAATAAAACTACATTACAGATTATAAAGGTGGCTGTGGTTAAATTTTGGCGCGGCACACAGCTGCCACGGCTGTTATACAATAATGAGCCACCTGCAAGGAGCGTGGTTGAAATTTAATTTCGTACAGTTTAAGTTATTGTGCGTTGTTTGTTGCAGATTTTATTTTTGGTGTTATTTTTTTTTTACTTTTTGTAATGAAGTTTATTATCCAAATTGCTTTGCAAAGGTTGATATCATAATTGCATCTGCTGGGGATCGTAACTATGGTTCTTTATCCCCCGCAAGTCCTACGCGTTATTGGATGAGCAAATTAATAGTCTTTTGAAATCGATGGTGTAGTAGTCCCTAGTAGTAATCTATACTTCTATACTAATATTATAAACAGGGAAAGATTTTTTTGTATATTTGTTTGTACCGAATAGGCTCCGAAACTACTGGACCGATTTGAAGAATTCTTTCACCAATAGAAAGCTACATTATGCCTGAGTGACATAGGCTATTTTTAATCCCAAAAATGGGTCCTGTGGGGTGGTCCAAGGGAGTGAAGTCGCGGGCAACAGCTAGTAGGATATAAAATCATATTTATTTTCGTAAACAACCAATGATACACATATAACAATAAAAAAACAATAAAATGACAGAAACGCGAAACAAATGAACAAAGGGTGCTTTGTTCTTAAATTAAATGCAACTAATGAAATAAAGTGCGCAACCCCGAATACGGGGACAAGAATGCCAAGCACTTATTACTTGAAATACTTCCTAGTGTACGGTTAGAGTTAATCAACTATTCCGAAGCAAGTAAATCGCGGTACTCTCGCAGAATTTAATCCAAAGAAATATGGCTAACACGACTGCGGAACCAACTAATTAGGTAATCGGGTCACATGTATTTTTAGTAATGTTTTTCCGGTTTATTCTCGTCTTTGTTTTGTTTTACGGACAGTCATTCTAGAATCAAGATACAAATATACTACCCATTGTTGAAGATCTTTATTTTGTACTGCTTCACGCACGTGAAAAGTATTTTCTTATCCCAAGGGTACATTATACAGGAATAAAAAGTTTCAAAACACACATCAAACTTTCACATTTATAATAGTATATAGTACGATAACAAGTAAAACGAACTGATTTCTATCAGACTTTTTAAACCCCGTTGAGAGGTTTTCTGCTTTGTTTGTTTGTAGACATTTTCTTTTTATTATTATTATCTATTGGCTTGCGTTATTACCTAATGCGCGCCCAGTGTGTATGTCGCTTCTCTTGGACGAAAAGTTAGATTCAGGTAGCTAGGTGTGATCAATACCTAGTATTCATTTAGGGCTTCATAATAGAACCCGCGCAACTTGCCGAACGCTGCCCAGCCGAGTCGGATTCGATGGTTGACCTCGCGGGTAGCGCGGTATCTTCTCGTCCAACTTACCACAGTGTCTCAAGACGAAAGTCTATGACCAGTGTGTGTTGCCAGTGATTACTTAAGGGTCAGAGACGTGGTCGCTCACAATGGGTCTCATCAGAAGGTTTAAAGTCACCCAAAGGGCAGTGGAGAAAGCTTTTCCATTGCGTGATCTAATCAGAAATAAAGAGATCCGCAAGAGAACCAAAGTTACCGACATAGCCCGAAGAATTGCCAAACTTAAGTGGCAGTGTCTACATTTTTCGCAATACGGATGGCCGTTGAAGCCGAAAAGTTCTTGAGTGGCGACCGATACTGGAAGACGCAGCGTTGGAAGGCCTCCCTCTGGGTGGAGCGACAACCTGGTCAAGGCTGTGGGAGTCGTAGTGGTGGTGGATGCGAAACGCACTAGACGGATCAGTGTGGCGAAGCTTTGGGTCGGCCTATGTCCAGCAATGGAAGTCTTTCGGCTGAAATGACGATGATGATGAATGGAACGCAGCCGTTTTGAATTCCAGATTGCTCTCCAAAGGGCGTTGAGCTCTAGATAAAAGCGATAACCTTTATGAAAAGCTCAATATTTTAGTATTAATGATTTGATCTTTCGGTAGCTCATATCAACCACAAGTATTTGTAGTTGTGACGATCATCATCGCTGATCAAATGCTACTTTATCAAGGCTCTCTAGCTAGTTCACATTTCGTACTGACCATCAAAACTTAACAACAGTTTTGTCAGTTACCAATTTATTTTAATGCAACTCCACAACCAATTAATTCTTCTACCACAAAAAGGTAATTCAATTATAGTTGACCTTAATTCAATTATAGTTTTGTTTTCTAATAGTGTTTTGTATCAGTTTTTGTTGAACCCATCGTGGTAATTACTTTTGAGCCTTTGTATAAAAGTTTGATAGTTTAATTAGTAACCTTTATTGGTTCTGGAGTGTATTTGAAAGCGGATCACGTGGGTGAAATGAATAAGATAAGGGTTGGGGTGATAAGGTGGATGTTGGTAGAATATATTTGAATGGGTTTATTTTTATTTCTGTTGCTACTCTCAGTTTAGAAACGGACTATGTTCATGATCATGGCCCTGTTTTTTTAAATACCAAACGTAAATCAACGAATTTATTGAGTCAAAAATATGATTAATGTTAAAAGTCGGACATAGTTGTAAGGTATGCATAAAGGCTTTTTACTGAGAGATAGATGAGTTAAGATCCCAAAGGTTAAAACCTAGCTTGCTTAAGCCTAAAGCTTTTGTGCTTACAAAATCTAGAGTCTCTAGATTATATCTAGAGTCTCGTTGATGAATTTTAAGCTCAATTTAGATTGCTTTACATCAAGTCTAGACTACATTTTAGTGTCTGTTTGCCAACACCGACAGCTCCTTATCTCAAAGCAGTACATACGTAATTTGTTTCAGCTCTTTTGTCGAGAGCGTTTAGCATAAGAACATAATGACTAGACGGATGTCGGTGCATTTGCTCTGTTTATGCCGTACTTAAGGCGCAGTTAGTTTCTTTGTACTAGTAGTGACGTTACTGGAGGGATGTCTTCCTTGAGAATAATGTTCGGGATCATGCAAAACGGAGATGTAAGTGTTGGAAAGTCTAATTTACGAGATACAAGTGTTACTTATCTATTCAATATCATCAACATTATTGACTGAAATCAGTCTAAAGACTGCTGGATTAGGGACTTCCTTAAGTGTCACCACATCCACCGGTTATGTGGTCATCGCATGTATTGGATTGTCCAGTCCTTAACCATGTCATTAGTCCACCCTGTGTGGCCTTCCACTGTTATGCCTGCCGATATGCAGTCGGAACTTTCCGGCCTTATGAACCGTTCGATTTATCCATTAATGAAAGAAAGAAATAGTAATTATTGTGCCAGAAAAGTCGCATTAATTCTAACATAATTAACGCCCTTATCTCTAACAAAACCTAGTAAATTTCAACACAATACAAGATTTACATCCAATACAATTCACAAGTTCTTACAGCGCGGTAATTTGGACAAAGTTAACATACGCCAGATACGTCCCAACTGGGGTTTGTACGAACCAACTTTGACAATTAATGGGCGTAACTACCAGGAGTTTTGACTGAGAATTTGTCGTTACGATTCCTGTTCTAAGGACGAAACGTATGTGAAGCTGGATGCTGGAGAAAAAGAGGAAGTTTGCAAGTCTTTATGATAACACAATCTTTTAATTAATTAGAGGGACTTGTAATAAGTTTTTAGTGATTTATATGTTAAACTTTCTTAGTTTATCTTGAAGATAAAATCTTGGATATCAATGACATTGAAAAAAGAAACATAGTGTGTAAGTCTGGAATCGCCAACCCGCGTTAAAAAACATGGTCGTCATAGTGGTCATGGTCATGGTGTATTTCGCCCTACAGTACAAAAGTTACAGGGTTAGTATAATTATTAAGTAATGCCCTTAACTGCAGATTACCATATACCTACGTAATGACTTTATTGCAGTTAAGATTGAAACATTTGCAACGAAATAGAGCTCTGAGCTGTTTTCTCAGAAGTGTATTGTAAAGATATCAAAAGTTCTAGCATATATGCAACTCTACACCGTTAAGATCCACCTAGAACAAAAATAACAGAAGTAATAACATCTGCCCAAACCAAGTAGCAACAGATAAGACGATCATAATATAGAATATAACTGCAATTTAAATAAAACCTATGATTCCCTCAGTAATATTGAACTTGCTAACTCTCGCTGCGTATGAATTGAATAATATTGAAGAGTCGCAATTTCATGTTCTGCAATATACCGTAATAAACTCGATACTAGAGGTTTAAATTATATGAAGTGACGTCAGCGGTATTTCAAACGAAAACCTGGTGTATGATAATGTAAAGAATGCCTTGTTTAATTATGCTTCAAGTATTGATGTTCTGTATGTAAAATTATATTAAAATAATATAATGTTGAAAGTTAACAATGAAAATACTTTGAATAATACATACTTTTACACAAAAGAAAATGGATTTGAAACCCTTAAGAACTTCCCGAACTTCAATGAAAAGTTAGATTTTAATTAGAAGTAAAATTTGTTAGTGGAAGATCATCTACTACTCTGAAATTTACACGTTTTTACCGATATGGGTACTTCCTTAAAACATAGTACTTTATTGTGCACCAAAATAGTTATACATCTCTCTGGGAGGTGTGCTTCTTGTGAAACGAGAAGCCGCTGAAGACTAGTTTTATTCTGAAATGGTAATCTGACCTCCACAAGGCAGGAAGCACTTCGTTTTCTGCTTCAAAATTAAGATTTCTGAGAACACATTTGACTGCGCACTCGGGCAATAAAACTCCATATTATGCAAATTAAAACAAATGACACCAGATTCCAAACTCAAATGTTGCATGTAGCAAGACTTAAGGGGTATTAATCAAAAACTGTGCAGATCGCATTCGCAGCTACGTGCACGCTTCCCTCTGATTTACTCACATACGTGCCTCCCCTTAATTTAGTATTAGTTTGTTTGCTGATAACTATGTACGATCTAAGTTTTGGCATAACGAGGTATGTTCGGTGTAACAAGAAATAGATAGAGATTTTGTTGCGGGTTATAAATGTTGTTTCGAAGTCATTTGTAATCAATTTTAGGGGGCTGTGTTGGTTAGATTTGAATTAGGTGGGAATGTGGCTAGATTAATAATGAAGTTAGGAGTATTTTGAGGATATATCACAAACAGTCTAGAACGTTCCCACTTCTAGAACATGAGTTCCTTTTTGTAAGAGGCAGTGAGTCGTAATCCATCCGGACTCTGTGCAGATAGGGTGGATGGAATAGCGCTAGCTAGAACATGATGGCTCACGATGTTGATTAGAAAGAAAGAAAAAGTATTTATTTGTGACCCGCACAGGAGACACGAGAAATCAGCATTATTTGGAGAGCAGTGGTGATGAAAATAATAAAACTTTTTAGGGATATGCAGCACTGTCATTCTTCAATTAAACAATCACTTGATTGTATGTCACATATTTTTTGGTCCCTATGTCATATTCTCCTTGATGTATGGATTGAGTGAAGTGAAATCAGAAAACTCACATATTTAACGTCTAACAAATGCGGTTATCTAATTATCTGTATAATTTTGTATATTTTACTTTTGTTTAGTGTTTAAGTACATATTTAAATCTTTGTTTTACAAATCAAAATAATTCTACGACATTATCTGGGGGGTGACCATAAGCTCTTAGAGCGGTATCAATTTGAGATCTAGTACACTTACTCGATCTCAA
This sequence comes from Orthosia incerta, assembly GCA_948252205.1. Classification (NCBI taxonomy): domain Eukaryota; kingdom Metazoa; phylum Arthropoda; class Insecta; order Lepidoptera; family Noctuidae; genus Orthosia; species Orthosia incerta. The sequence continues at coordinate 7,907,542 of OX411760.1, forward strand.
ATTGCACCCCCCTGTGATTAAAAGTCTATCTTAAAACTCATAATTACTCGCGCCACACAAAACAAAATGGCCTCCCTGTTAGCTACAAGTAATTTGTATCTTTCATTTTCCAGGAAGCTAATAAGCGCCTAATGTTTCTCGCAACTACTGCCTTTAAAACTAGAGTGTATAAGTGGACACAAGCATTACACTAAATGGGGGCAAAAGTTTCCGTACTGTATGAAAATAGATACGGTAAACGCTAAGGGAATATTACGGAGAACGAGTAGGTACTTTTGTTAGTGTTCTGTATCGCTATTGTTTCCTTGTAGGTACGTTAGTTTCGAATATGATGTTTTAATAGGTAAATTTCGTTGATGATGTAGTGAATGATTTTGAAGAATACTTGCTCCTGCCTGCCGTTTCACCAACGTGAAAAGCGTTTTATTTTGGTAATCTACTACAACAGATAATATAATACTAGCATACAGATGCCTCATTCCATACAAAGAAACCGTGCTGACGTAACTAGCGTTTTTCATCTGAATATACCGATATTTTTTTTATAAATCGATCGCGTTCGTTTCCGTTCCACGGCGATAGATAGATCACCATCTATATCCGTGGAACGGAACCAAACGCGATCGATGTACAAAAAATAATCAGTATAATCAGTACAGTACGTCGGCACGGTTGCTTGGTATGGGATGAGACACCACGGTACTACAGAGATTAAAAATAACCCGTGTCCTGTGTCGTAGTCTACCCGTGTGTCAAGTTTCATCGAAACCCGTTCGGCCGTTGGGACGTGATTGACATATAAGCATCCAGACTTATATTAGTTGGCTTTCTAGCATTTTATTAGTTTACAAAGAATTAAATTATTATGCACCTAAAACCTCATTGTATCATGATGGTATGTATACCCACATGCTTACCTACCTATCCGTTGCTTCAAAGATTTTCTGTAAATGTTCTGGAATAAACCAAACAAATGAAAACTACCCACATAAATAAAAATGTCGCCTTATTTAAATGACTAATGTGTAACATATGTTTTAGAACCGTTAGTACGAACGAAGGGAATACATTATATGTGTGTGTGAGTGTGTGCAAATAAACGCGACTGTGGGCAAACGGAATGGCTGCGTTAATGTTTCTATTTCATACGATCGTGGGCAAATATGAGAGTTTGTATGAAGGAGTGTGCTAGCTAGGATAATGTGTATTTACGTTGTCGTTCAATTTGATGATGTTTTTCTTTTGTGGATTTAAGAAGTTTAATTGCAATTTATAAACTAGCTGAGGAGCACGTGGCTAAATAATAACAGCCGCATAGGTCGATCTTCAAGGTTAAGCAACGCTTGACGAGGTTGATCCGTGGATGGGTGACCATTTCAACATACCGAGATTCCTCCGTACCTCAGTAAGCACTTTAAGCCGTTGGTCCCGGCTGTCATTTGTATCTTTGACAGTCGTTACGGGTAGTCAGAAGCCTGAGATGTGAGCAGGGCAGAGACTTCCCTTTCTCCTAATTTGCCTTTAAATACTGTTAAGCTAAAGTTATACTGGGTTGAGTAAACCAGACGCCTTATTAATTTTCATTCTAGATTGTATCCATTAATAAATAATTTCGTAATCACTTTCACCCTCATTTACTAGGTCATAATTTAACCAGCCTGAGTCTAAAAATAAATTGATTTTCTCACATAAAACACTTACAAAATCTGCAGTACACTATTCACCAATCCTTATACCGTTTCGTAAATGCAAATAACAACTCTATGTTCATTTAATTAAGGTTAAAAGCCATTTGAAATGGCACACGCGTGCTCTCTAGCATGCATGCAAGGTTCCACGCAAACTGAGTTAAGTTAAATTGGTTTACATTTAAAAGTCGATAAACACTGCTTGAGGCAACTAGAGGAAAAACTAAACGTAATTAGTTGAACACCTAACTATCTATCAAGATACGATGGTTTTAATTAAAATCAATTATCTGTGCGTGGTTCAGGCTAAGTAAAAACGAACTGAATGGTTACTGGACGATATTTTCATGAAGTTTTAGGATTTATGAACGAATACTGGTCTGATAGTTTTATTAATGAACAGTTCAACGACCCAATACAAGGCTACTCGTGACGTCATAAACTGCCCTGTACATCCACACGGAAATATTACTCAAAATCAAAATCTTTTTTTTTTACATAGGCCATTTTTTATTTTACATGGGCACTTATAAAACGTCGACAAAAGGTGCACGGTTCGGGTTAGTCGTTTCCTAAGGAGAAGAACCGGGAAGAAACTCCATGGTTACTCTTTTAAAAATGGTTTGGTGTTACAATATTTCCATGTTACAACATTAGTGGGGACGACGTAGGCCCGACAATAAGTCGTAAGAAATAAAATAAAAAATGTAAAACGAAATAAAAAGTTAACAAATGTTAACAATCATCTAGAAATCTAGAAGGCCTACAATGTTCACACATTCACAAAACAATCGGTAAAAGAAACTATGCAAAGGTAAAAAAAAAAACAATTTAATGAAAAAGTAATAAGTTAATACTAGTACCTAAAAATAATAAAGCTTGGAACAACACTAATGCAACATCAGCAAATACCCGAAACAAGGTTAATGATGTCGTCATAAACTGTCCCATCACATCACACATCACATCATCAGCCTATTAATGTTCCCACTGCTGGGACACAGGCCTCCTCTCTGTGAGAGGGAATGGGCCGTAATCCACCACGCAGGCCCAGTGCGGGTTGGTGGATGCCATGTCACATGTCTTCGAATTTTTGGTTCTAGGACATGCCGGTTTCCTCACGATGTTTTTCTTCACCGTTTTGAGAACAGTGGTGATGAAATAATTTACACAAAGTAAAGCGCCTGCCTGGGCTCGAACCCACGACCTACAACTTGTAAGTCGCGGCCGATACCACTGGGCCACCACTGCAACTGTCCCATACAAGCCCGGATATAATGCTTTGTTATCAAAAATAAGAAACAATTTTTCTTCTTTTTCTCAAGTCCATGAAAGACTTTTTATATATTTACAATATTATTGCGGTACCACAACACATCACAAGGCGAAGCGAGTCAGTGACGTAATAAACTTAAACAACACACCAAGTCATTTGAAAATAATGCTGTAGTATCAAAAATAACAAAGGTAGCACAAACTTACGGTAGCAACACGAACGCTAAATCACAACACGAAACATATGTCAGGCTCACACAACCTCACTCAGTCAACAAAATCACTCTCATTTAACATTACAAGACGTTTGCGTATGAAAAGGATACCAAGATACCAGATACCAGGGTGCCAAGGTACCAAGATACCACGATACGACTCATCATAATGACAAAGACGTCGTCTCAGCCAGACTTAATTAATCGTTGTGTTTACTGATTAAGATTCGCTATTCACAAGTTGCTTAGTTAACGAATTTACATCCAGATGGAATAGTTAATTTATTCTGGATCGGGTTCTTGGACAAGGGAGTTTGATAGCTTGAAAGCGCTTTTGTTTTTGGAGAAAAATCGTACTTCCTGCTACCGTTGTTATTATAAATGGGCAAGTTTGTGTGGATGGATGGAAGTACGTATGTTTGTTCCGCTTTCGCGCAAAAACCACTGATGGGATTTTGATAAAACTTTCCAGTAATATAGTGCTCGATTAGCCTTCATTTCGGTACCTTAAATTTGCATCGTGATGTTAAATAGTGTATAACCTCCCACGGGATTTGGGCTATCAAATTCTAAAACGAATCCGACTAGGTGTTCCAGAGAAGTTAGCGCGTTCATACAAACAAGCTCTTCAGTTTTATTATATTAGTATACATAGATGGTAAGTGATTCATCATCTACAAGAACAGTTAATTATTTTCCAACAGTGCTGTTTAAATGCCTTACTAACATCACCGCGAAAACATGACAGTTCAATTATTATTAATTTAGTTGTTGATGAAGTTGATTAAAGCATAAAGGTATTTTTAATAATGTTTTCAATTCTTGAGGCCTTTAAGTTAATAGTTGAGTAGGTTAATTCTATGCAAGCGTGCTCCTTAGTCGACCACATCATCGCTTATCATCAGGTCAAACACGAGCCTATAAAAATACCTTTTATTCTTGACCTATTATTAGTTCCTCTACTATAATTGATAGAAACTACCCACCTAGTCCCCGTAACACAGTCCGTATATTTCTATGAACATAACAATGAAAGCAACGTCTCCCTCGAGCCCAGTTATCGGTGAGCAGATGCGAAACAAAACTATATATACGTTCTACTTTATAACAATGTAGAATAAACTGCTTAAAAAGTATCATAGAAAGTCGAGTTTATATTCTCAAATGGTTCAATTGCTATGAATGTCTTTGGAGTGCTTTACGACGAGTGTTTTGCATTAGAAATTATATTCTGATACATTCTTATGATTGCTCTTTCATTCCCATTGTACTGGAATTGGATGCCTTATAGTTGAACAATAGCTAGGCATATGATGATTATATTACATTCTTCTATTAAAATTTGCTTCTGCATAGTGTCTTGAATTTGAATAACTATCTTTCTTTTTATGAGCTTTACCTCGAATTACTTTTATAACTTCATATCTCACATTTTCAAGTATACCATTTGGTTTTTACGTTCATAGCCATATTTTTGTTTCCATTCTCACACTGACCTTCGCACACGTATCCAGACTCATCATTATGCGGTCCGCGAGCGTGATGCCGCACATATTTCTCATTCTCAGCTTTTTTTCCAAGAATCCTTTCTTTTTCATTACCGATTTGTTACATATTTATTTATTGCTCATTGGCGTTATCCTTCGAGGTTACTGAGGTAGTTTTATCAATTGTAATAGCTTTTACTTCATCAATTAATTTACTTTTGTGGTTCTTTATTAGAGATTTTTTTGCAGTTATGTTATGTCTTATCATCATCACCATTATTTTAGCCGAAAGACGTCTACTCCTAAAAATGTGCCTCCAAACCTTGCCACATTGATCTGTTCTCAGCGTCTCATATCCAGCGGATTGCCGTAGCCATACCCAGGTCGTCGGTCCACCTTGAAGGAGGCCTTTGTATAACACATACTTCAAACTTATATTCAAATTGAAGTATGTTATAACGTTTGTATCATGAACTGCAGTGCTCAAAACAAATGCGATTCGTAAAATAAATCCCCAATCCATTGTTGTATTCGCTGCATTGCTCCGTTCCCTTGGAACGGATATTGAATTTTCATACCGTTCGTTTGTTGCTACAAGTCAGTTTTTATTTATCGCACATTTATACCAAGCACGTTTGTTGACAGGAAATTAATGCATCGGCCGAATCAATTTGTTTTAACTCGCTCCCGGTTATGGATTTGTTAACTTTTAAACCCGTAGGATTGTTCTAGAGGAATTTTTGTATGTAAAGGCTATTCTTTATTGGCTTGAGGATTTACCTTCACCTCTTTTAGTTACCGCAACGCAATTATTGGACCTTTGTTTCTTTTTAATACTTTGTTATTTTTATGACCCTATTGATATTGAGGACTCTATATCGAAAGGGTATAGAGGTAATCTGTATTCCAAGTCATGCTCTCATCTCGGGTCATCTAATTGACAGTAAATTATTGTTGTCGAGTTGAGCTCCTTCAAATTGACTTGAAATATTATAGGCCTTAATTCCAAATGTGTTTGTATATATGTTACGTTGAGTGATATGAATGTCTATCCATATTTCAGTTTTTAATTCTTCATACATATTATTTACTCTCAATTATTGAAAAACAACACAACTATCATTCTGCTTACCGGTATTCATAACCGTATTACAAATGTAACGTTAATACAGCCTATTCAAATGTCGGATACCATTGCTTATCGGGAAACACTAAAGTTTTATCCTCCGTTGTAAAATTTTATTACTTACATCTACTTTTAATATGAACTCAAATGCTTTGTTTATGTTATTGTCTTCGGTTGTACTTTTAAAAGAAGTTAACTGGGTGTGCTGCGATTACGTGTGGGTAACCTTGGAACTGGGGTTTTGGCTACTTATTTCTGGGTGAAGTGGGGTTTTTCCTCAATGCGGCTTGTGTTAGGAGTTCATTGCTTGGGCCTGCAGTCTCGACATAGATAGCGATGCCATCGCAAACTACCGATCGCTAAATATTAGCGAAAAAATTCGTTTGCCGTAACGACGATAACGATAAATTCAAGACTCCAAAAGTTAGCGAGCAAAATCGGTCACCATCTTGACTTTGTGATGGACGCTAACGAAAATCGTATTCATATTGCGGTATTTATTGTATAATATTGGCAATTAAAAATTGAGGATCTCGTGGCTAAATAATAACAGCCGCACGGGTCGATCATCAAGGTTAAGCAACGCTTGACGAGGTCGGTCCGTGGATGGGTGACCATTTCAACATACCGAGTTTCCTCCGTGCCTCGGAAAGCACGTTAAGCCGTTGGTCCCGGCTGTCATTTGAAGATCTTTGACAGTCGTTACGGGTAGTCAGAAGCTTGAGATCTGACACCAGTCTTGCCAAGGGGTACCGTGTTACCCAGTTACTGGGTTGTGGAGGTCAGATAGGCAGTCGCTCCATGTAAAACACTGGTACTTAGCTGAATCCGGTTAGACTGGAAGCCGACCCCAATATAGTTGGGAAAAGGCTAGGCAGATGATGATTGGCAATTAAAAATTCCTTATATTTTAGGGAAAATTGGTGGACAAGATATTCTCAAATAATTATTATTTATTGAAAAATTATATCGAGACTGCAGGCCCTGGCAGAAATCGTCACGTAACGAAAAAGGGGGCTTTTCGTTACGTGACGAGACCTTTGGTTCTGTCGAATGTTATCGTCAAGCCGTGGCCGCCATTGTTGTTTACACCATGTATTAATACAATCATAAGTGTGAATTTTGTCTGATGATTGAATAAAAGAGGTCCACTACTGCACAACTTGTTATTTACAGTTGGTTGAAGTAACTTCTGTTTTAGCTACATTCAAAGTCATTTGTTATTTTCTTTTGTTTTTATACATATCACATCAATTGATCATCGTCACTGAAACATTAAATTGCAAAAAATCAAAACGTGAAACTCGATTGGAATTCGCTGTGTTGTATTTTCATAACTACAACTGAATTGATATATTTGTAACGAAAAAAATATGTTGCCAACCTGTGTGTTTAATTGACGTTCACAAGTTTTTATCAACACCGTCCTTTGCAATCATGTCATTCGTGATTTTCGGAAACAAAATTTCCGATGCAGCATTCCATTATGTTCTGCATACATTGCTTTATCATCTGATGATAATCAACGCTTTTTGAATGCCGTGTCGTCGTAAATTACGAATATTGCTCGGTATGTCGAAAATTGAAATAACAGAAATAATGTCTCGTTGGTCTCGTGAGCACTACTGCTGTGAGGTCCATTTTTTGTTTTATGTCGTTGGATATCATTCAATGACTTCTCCCGCTCTGAGTGAAGCGGGAGGGCTTGTCAGATTTCATTGACTAAAACCCACCCGTGTTCCTTCAGTAGCTTGAGCCAGGGCCGCGGTAACTCTTTTTCAAACTTATCCGCGAGTCAGACAGGCATCGGCCCTAGCGGACCCCGTCAGTATTGCTGGCATCTCTTTGAGGCGTGCGAGGAACACTACGCGTCGTCGACTCGGGCCTTGTCCTTATCGAACGGCGAGGTACACATTACTCGCCTTCCGTAAGCCCGCGCCTACGGTGGCCGGGAATCGGCTTGCGCCTCCCAACGCCCAGGGCGTCTCCTGCGGCGGCTAGTGTCCTCCCGCCTAATCCTGAACAGGAACCGCCCGAAACGGCCGTGTCTGGTGAGGACCTGCGTCAGGCGGATGGTGTCGATGCCGTGGCGTCTCTCAAGCCACTCTCCTATCGCCGCACTGCTGTAAGGTCCTGGGTTCGATGCCCGGGTCGGGTAGTGTCATTAGGTTTTTCCATCAGGAATTTATCAGTAGCAGCCAGGAGTCTGCTTTTGTGCCTGGTTGATGACATTGTCTCGTCCCCTATTACATCGAATTTAAACAAAACTGTCGAAGTACGGAAGTACAATGCGTGCCACGAAAGATCAGACTTGAGCGCGCCTCCCGCGCTTTGTCAGCCGCTCTGATGACACCCGGTCCCTGCTCGCACTCAGGCCTCATACTGCTAAAGAAACCTATAACACAGATAACTGGTATACAGATGCCTCATTCCATACAAAGAAACCGTGCCGACGTAATTAGCGTTTTTCGTCTATTTAAGATGATTATTTTTATAAGTACATCGATCGCGTTCGGTTCCGTGTCACGGCTATTGGTGTTAGCAGCGACTTGCAAGTAAAAGAGTTTTCTCGGTTTGTGACAATTTTTTACTTTAAATACAGTGACGGTTTGTTTTATAGTATTTTTTTACACATTTTCACAGTTTCATTGTACCAAAATGTGTTTCAATACAAATTTAAAGAATCGAGTGCATGCCTCAGAAATTTAAAACCGCGCCATCTATTGGAATCAATATTAAATGATCCGTTCAAAATAATATTTGAAATGCGAGCCCAATATTCCAAAATGTTGTGCTTAGGAGAGTTGATTAAAAAAAGAACATACAATTTTTGTGATCAATTCTAGAATATGTTTTACACACAATTCAATAACGAATCGATGCATATCGCGGCATCTAGTGGCATTTATTAGAACCAAGTTTTCTTTGTTAGCGCTGGGACCCCGTGTCTATAATTCAGACGAATTATAGACTTATGCAGTAGACTACTGCATAAGTCAAACCACGTGGTGTGTAAAGTCTCATCTTTCGTGGCACGCACTGTACTATAGTTGCAGCTCCACCTAAACCTTCGAGGGAAAAGGAATGATGTTATTTTATCTAAAAACAATGGATCTGTTACATAGTCTGTTACATCTTTGCCGTTCAATATCCATACTATATCCATCTCAAAGGTTTGGAATGAGCTGAATAAATAATGGTGTTTATTTTTGTAAAATCGACTGCTTTCACAAGCTGAATAATGCCAACCAATTTGAATTATTTACCTAATGAATATTTAGTGATGGTTTATAATGGTGAGACCTGGGAATTCTATTTGGGAGTAAAGCGAGTCTATTAGAAATACAACGCCTACGATCCTTGTCATGCATAATTTATAATAATTGGTTTTCAATAAAATGAATGAAGGTGGAAGTGAATTAAATGATGGAAGACTGAATTCAGGACAGCAAGTTGAAAGGATTTGGGTGTTATTAGAATTGTGAAGCATTAAGTTAAGTAGTAGGTATTTTATAAAATGAAATTGTTTTTGGTAACCACTCAATTATATTAACTAAAGTGAGTAAACACCGGAAAACAGGGAACAAATCTACCTTTTTAAACCCAACATTTATATAGTTTACAAATGGAAAACAAAATGCTGAGTGTGTGACACGTAGCGTTTTGCTCAGGGCTACTTTTGTTTCCAACTACAAAACACAGTGCACACTGCTTTACAAAACAGTTGACGTAGAAAAAAACTTTTGGGAACGAAAAAAAAAAAGATTGCTTAAACTTTGTATCGTGCAGCTTTAGCGATGTTGCTGGATATTCCTTTTTTAATTTTGTCGTGTAATTATTTCGCTGGCGATTCCTCTTTTTACGTTTGTAAATCTAAATAAATGGAACTCGGGTTTTGTTCATTCATTTTCGGCTTTGGACGAGTGTTTTCCGACAATTATTCGGTGACTAGATAAATGCTATTACAGAATTTAGGAGCTGAAATTATTTTGGACGTACCTAGAAGTAAATCTTTTGTTTATAAATGTTGGAAAGGATTTTATTATTTTGGGGTTTTATGAGAAGCGTTCCAATGTTTAAATGGCGAAAATTTATTAGGATTTAAGCGAACCCTGACTTATTGACCAAGATAATTAAATTGAACATTAACTTCGAGTAGAACGGTAATGGTACGGTAAATTACCTCCACAACGTTCTTTGTTTTTCTTCAACCGGCTTCGGAAACATTAAACGTTTGGAGCATCATTATAGCTGGCTGAAGACTGAAATAATTCATTATGTCACAGATTTATACAAATACGAGTAATTTATATGGAGGACGAGAACACGCATAACACGTGTCTACATTTCACAAACCAAATAATTTGGATACCAGTCTTACTTTTCCTCCCGCGATCACATCTTGCTCCCACGTTATATTTCCATTAAATATATAAAGGAGAATTAAAGCCACGATTGTGGCTTTTAGCTAACCGTGAATTGTCATACAAACCAAACTGTATGAAAAAATAAAGTTCTGTTTTTTTTTCTTTCTTTTAAAATACGTTGCCCTATACTATGAATTACTTCCTGTATCGTTTGTGCGTTTACAAACATATAAACTCACATACACAACACCCAGAGCCGTAACAACTATCTGTAGATCATTCAAATATTTGTTCCTTGCGGGAATCAAAACTGCGACACGCAGCGCAGCAGTCAATCGCTCAACCACTGCGCCAACTGTGCGCCCAAATTAGTTGGAGTTTCTCTCTGTTTTATGACATTTAATTAGGATAAAGGCCAATCTACTGTGATTTTTGTATAATTATATCTGACATTGCTATATTTTATTAAGTTAATCAGTTTATTAAACACATTTGTACGCCTCAAATAGGCAAATCATGTTTGTAAGCACTAAATAAGAACTGAACATCTTGCATGCCTGTTGTATGTAAACACATGTTTTGACAAATAAATCATCTTTATCTTATCTTGAAAATATAGTTGCTAGATTTGACCCACACACATACTTACTGTTTCCTCCTCGCGTCGATTCCCCAAATTATGGGGGTCGTGACCACATCATGGTTTCAAAACTTTCTCTTTGATGATGTTTCTCCACCTGCTCCTATTCTCAGCATCATGCACGGCTCCTGAGGCTTTGATGTTCAGCGAGGTTCGGATTTGGTCTGACTAGCGTTAGTAAGTTGTCACCAGTTTTACGGGCAATATGGCCATAGAAGTCAACTATCTTGCGGAGGCACACATTCGACAATCTAGGTCTATTTTAAATTTTGAGGTCCTGCAATATCGAGATGTTCGTCCTGTGCGCCGTCCACGAGATACGCAGCATCTTCCTGTAACACCACATTTCAAAAGCCTCGATGCGTTTGCGATCAGCGGCTTCTAGAGTCCACGTCTCTGCTCCGTACAAAAATATGGAGAAAACAAAGGCGCTGACAAATGACAGTTTTGTCTTGTTCGAAATGTTACTTACTGTTTAAGAAGCTTGTAAAAAAACAATCTTTGAAAATCTCTAAAATTACTGGCCCCATACAAACCAGACACTGCACCACAATGCACTCGCTCGAACACACAGCCTAAATGTCAATACTCGTAAATCAATTGCTTATTCAGCAGTGGGAGCACGCTGCGTCATCGAATCATCGTACTCTGTCGGATTCGCGGTCGAAGCGATAACTGGTGCTCGTAAAATTAAACACGTTTAACACTTTGGAAATAAAGCTGAATTAATGTTATATTTTAGGTAAATATGACGACGTTAACGACTGAACGTGAAATAGGGAACGTTGTCGGGGATTTTGATGGCAGTGAAATTTTCTTTGGCAGTGGTTTTATGATATTTAAATGGGCTAATTGAAAATAGCTTTTTAAGTAAAACAATGGTGAACTTATGTGACGTAATATTTGATATGTCTCTTCATGATATTGTATTGTTATCAGAATTAAAGATTTATGAACAACTCAACGTTGGAACTGGCCTCCCTCTAGGTGGACCAATAACTTGGTTAGGGCTGCGTGTATCCGATGTATGTGAAATGCACAGGACTGATGAGTGTGGCGATGCTTGGGAGAGGTCTATGTCCAGCAGTGGACGTCTTGAACAACTCAAACGGAATGCAATAAAAACCGATTCCAAACTTAAGATTTTTTGGAATTACATGAAATAATACTTTTATTTTTTTGGCATTGTTTTATCCATTATCGTGAGAAAACTGTCACGAAATCACATTGTATTTTTCGACTCTGGATTAATTACTCTTTGTCCAACTAAATTATCTAACCATAAAGCCTATGTGCTCATTAGTTGACGTCCGTACACAGTTCTATGTAAATGTTCTGGCTTTACCTAACAACTGATTTCGGTGTCAGCTTAGAGCTTCACTGAACAAAAACTAAATATATCTGCTTGTTAGTTTAGCGTCTTACGAACGCTTCGTAGCTTAGAAAGGAGATTTAAATCGTTAGATTTGCCCTGGTTGTACTAACAATCTAAAAAAAATACTCATAAGAAAAGTGCTCACATAACGCGTTTCCTTGACAATCAAGTCTCACATCCATATTCATAGACATTTTCTCTACTCTACTCAACTTTGACAATCAAATTGACAGCGATAGGTTTTTATTTATTGACATTAACGTCCTCAGGTCGAGTTTTTTTTCGTTGTCCTGGCTACTGAGCCGATTATAGTTGAAGTTTCCCTGAAAAGAACTTAGAATTAGGGTGACAGCGACATTGTGTGTGTCAGAGGTTTTTAAGTGAAACAGAAATGCAACAATATTTTGAAGGTAAGGTCTACCGAATTAAAGCGTATATATTCCAAAATGTTAACGCAGTACTGGCCGTGCGCCCGCTCAGAGCCAGAATATCAAATTATGGACCTTTTTGGACAGTTTTCTTTGCAAAATATTTTTTTATTTACATAACCTCCTACAGGTTAGGTGTAAATAAATCAAACCATAATTTTTCTGTGTAAAAATATTTTTAATCGTCCAAGTCGTTTTGGAGGAGTAGGTAAAAGTAACGAAAATACTTTTCTAACCTTTTAACCTAGCCAGGACCTACCCAGCTAAGGAGCATGCTTTAGAAAGTAACCGTTTTACGGCACTAAAGCCGAGTAAGGGCCTTAATTAAACCTTTGAGTTGACAAATAAGCTACTACGATGCTACAAACTAAGTGCTACGACGTGCTACGAACGAGTTGCTACGGCGTAGCTCGTAGCACATATAAGTATTCGCTAAGAACTTTGTAAAGCTAATTTTACACCGAATGTGAAGTCGTATTAGTACTTGAAAAGTGTAATTTAGCTTATTTGACGGGGTTTCTGGAACCTTCTAGGTTGCATCACGCTGAATTCCCTGACAGGATAGTCAGAGGTTGAAGTTCTATATAATCGGGAGCTGACTAAGTGTGTTTTCCAACATAATTTTCTAAACACCGAGAGCCAAAAAAAAATACGGTTGCTATACAACGTTCGCCTCATGAACACAAAGGGTCATCGAGCGGCCATCAAAGCGAAGCCTGACTAAAATCATTAACGATATTACGTTCATCAACGCTTCACGTACTAAATATTACATGAGTATAATTAATTAGTGTCAACTATTAATATATTGACCTATATGTGACAGCAGTAAACACCTACAATAGCTGCATATCTATGCAGCAATAGCAGTTAATGCCTATATGCTTTCTTTTAATTTATGTTTTATAAGTTGATAAAATTACCAAGAGTTCCAGAAGAGAGCATAGGTGGCCCAGTGGTATCCCGCGACTTACAAGTTGTAGGTCGTGGGTTCGAGCCCAGGCAGGCGCTTTACATTGTGTAAATTATTTCGTCACCAATGCTTTCAAAACGGTGAATTTCATTCACCGTTTTGAAAGCATCGTGACGAAACCGGCATGTCTTAGGACCAAAAAATCGAAGATAACATTCCGTTTACTTTATCCATTTCGTTCTATCAACCGTCACGCTATAACAGCCTCAACAGTGACTGAGAAAAACAATCACTTAACCTTCCAATTTAAGAAACAACTTGATCTAACCGTGCGCATATCACGCAAAATAATTTAAAGTGATTCAGATTCAATGTTTTTTCTATGTACTCTTTGATACATATATTTTCTCCGTGCCCTTTATCGCAATTAAACTACTCATCAGTTCTTGATGTTACTCGTATCCCCCCTGACACTGCACCTGGCATACAAAACACTGAACATCAAAGCTCATAAATTTGCCCGTGTGAGTATCTGACATTGAGTCGGATTAACATCATCTGTGACAGCGCGATTTGTTGTTAAGACAACGACTAACGCCAACGACCTTAAGGTTACACTAGTCGAAAATCTTCCATACAAACGTAGTCTAGGGATTATTCCACTGTTTGACGATGTAGGTTTAAAATAAAAAGTGATATCAATTTGTCTCATCATTATCTAGCCCCGTGCGTCTCGTATCTAGCGGATCTCTGCAACCTTCACCATGTCCACCGGTCAACCCAGTGGGAGGCCTTCCAATGCAAGTCTTGTTTTACCTGACGAAAATGTGAAATTGAGTTGTTCAGTACTATTATATCCGAATCCCACGTTGGGCTGGGCTATGGCCTTTCTTCATTTTGGATGGCTTTTGAATCTTTTATGAAACTGTATAATTCGTCTTCCCATCTTCGCTTGGCCTTTCGAAGTCATTGAATTTTTTCCTTTGCCATCAATTCTGTTGTTAAGTTTGCTTAGTGTACTGTTGTTTATCATCCAGCCTGGCAATTGTAAAAAAACGTCATACAAAATATTCTTCCCCTAAAACACCAAACATTTTCTCAGCCCAACACCCGACAAGTCGAAACGGGCTTTTAGTCTGCTAATTAAGATTGAGAGTTGATTAAACGTTTCCGTATTCTGACATGATAGATGATTATTGCAAGGGAGACCGACTTTCGTTCAGCATATACACGTACCTATGAATGTGGTGACATGCCTCTTTAATTAAGATACCAGATTTGATAACGAAGATTGAGATTAGAAGTGTTTGCTGTTGACAGATTAAATGTCATGTTCATTGGAAGTTTGGGATGGAGTTTGGATTTAAGGAAGTTATGCTTGTATATCAATTTTAACCGTAAAAGAGCTTTAGAATTCGTTTTGGCTACAGATTTAACAGTTGCTGTTTGCAGGCAGTTTTTATGTCTTCTTGAATGTGAAAAAGCTTTACAATTACTTGCGATATTAAACCATAGATACCAAACTACTTTTATGATACTCTACGTATGCTAGCCATCAATTTTTTATATATATTTTTATTAGACTCAATGTTCACCTTAATCCTGTAAAATCCAATCACCAAATATGCCTTAAATACAGCCACACGCTACCTCTTTGTTACAACCGACCCTTATTAGTAAACGATCAAGAAATACACTTCTACACCCCCTCCGAAGATAACAAGCTTGCCATAATAACTTCAGAATGCGGTTAATCGCCCAAACGGCCACCATAATGCATTCCTCTAAGGTCCTAATCAATTTGACGTTCACTCTGTCCGCTTGACGAAAAGAATAAATAGGTATAGAAGACCAAAAGCTAAAGACAAAGTGACCTTTTATGTATATATACTAGCTGTCCCACGCGGCTTCGCTCCCGTCAACTGGCTACCTACATACCCATCTACCCTACCTGCTTTACCCTACCTGCACTACCCTACCTGCCCTACCCTACCTGCCTTACCCTACCTACCCTACATACATGATTGTTGCGTAGCCGGAAGCTCTCAAAAAGGAATATTTCTTTCCGTTTTTGCAACATTTATTCTCTGCTCCTTTTGGTCGTAGCGTGATGTTATATAGCCTATAACCTTCCTCGATAAATGGACTATCCAATACAAAAAGAATTTTTCAATTCCAACCGGTAGTTCCTGAGATTAGCGCGTTCAAACAGACAAACAAACTCATAATTTCACGTGTTTATCGGCATGAACATGTGACGAACGGTGTCACTGATATAATGCTATTTTGTCTTCTTCTCATAAGTAAGGTGTGAAAATAGTTGTCTACATAGACACGAATGCCCGGCGATCTCATACAAGTAACAGTCGCGGGAGCGTTTATAGGTACTCCCTGTACGTTACTAACCAAATTGTGAACAACCCACTAAGTGCACTGATAATGGTTTGTTAACAACGAAGGAACTAGATATCACGATACAGGGCATCATATCAGGGTTTAGGGTTACTTTATTGTACAGTTCTTTATTCTTCTTTTTCTTCCTGCCCTATTCTCAATTTATTTGGGAGGTTTTGGGGGTTTCTTTATTATTTTACCTAAATTTCTGTTATTTTTTGTGCATAATTGTCTTCATTCATACACACTAAGTAAAATTATATAACGAGGACGCGTTTCTATGTGTGCGTGCGTTTTCGTTTGTTATACGGAGTGAGCTCTCTGTATGTCCTATTCTATGATTGACGTCAGTGGTCGTCTAACTTCGGCGTAGTTAAATTTTAACAGTTCCTCGCTCGTTGTCCCAGATTTGCAAGTTCGTTGAGTTCAATTTATCTGTTGGGTGGAACTGTTGATCTCTTGTTAGTATGTTTTGATTAAAATATTGTTGCAATATTTGCAGCTGTTTTTAAGTCTGGCACGGTGTGATCGTATCTTAAAACTTTAATTTGTTTTATATCGTGAATTTTGACTATTATTTGCTACGAATTTGACTATTACATATTAAAGTATTTTGGTCACTAGTGAATCTAATTATTTATTCGTATTCAAGCCTTAGGTCTTGTGATCATCTTAAATGTAAACTCATGTTAACTCCGAGAAGATTATTTTCAAATTTTTATTTAAAAACCATATCAAATTTATTCCACATCTACTATTTTGTTTAGCTGTAGTATAACATATTATACTTCAGCCTATCGCCCCCGGCTCCACCAGTATACTCAGTCTGTATTTGTCACCACTTAGCAATACTAATTTGATGGCTGAATTCTCGAATAGAACAATGAATTAATCATTGTGTAGCGCTAAATAAACTGACTTTTAAATTACTTTACTGGAAATACAAACTTGCCAATTGAGAATTTATTTCTGCTTGAAACAAGACCCAGTTTCGTTCGTATAGACTTATGAGACTGTTTATGTAGCTCTAGAAACAATAGAAACAAGTTTAGTAAAGGTTTATTTACAATATACAAGTGTTGTTTAAAACCACAGCCTTCTGTAACAGTATTAACAGTGCCAATACCACAAACCTAGAATTCAGTTCGAATTGAATCCTTTCCTAGATGAGAAGATTGAACTAACGACGACTGGCGTCACAACAACTAGCGTCTATCGTATAATAACTGTGAATTACAATCACCAAACCAATTTTACTAGACTGTATGCAAATAGCTCTATCGTGGCATCAACCGTCGCACCTGGTCCAGTCTTATTGGAACTTATAAGTTGTACAAACTGTTCCACGTTGCGTCCCACTCTATATCATAGAATATTTAGTTCTAAGACATCTATATCTCTCTTCAATACTCCTTCATATATCTCTTCCTCTCACAAGAGCCGAGAATTTGTCTCGGTTATTGGAATTCGTGAGTTATGTCCACCTTATATGTATATTCGTCTTTGAAATACGTAGGAGTCAATCTTTTGATTCCGAGAATTTTGGATGCAGGAATTTTTATATTGAATTTGGGAAGAATTTTTCTTTAAAGAATTGTTCGGACTTTGACTTAGTATCTATTATTTTACCTCTTCTATACTAATATTATAAAGAGGAAAGATTTTTTTGTTTGTTTGTACCGAATAGGCTCCGAAACTACTGGACCGATTTGAAGAATTATTTCCCCGAAAGAATCCCGAAATTGGGTCCTGTGGAGTGGTCCACGGGAGCGAAGCCGCGGGCTACAGCTAGTCTTTTATAAATAAATAATCGAAAAGTAATGCGTATTTACAGGAAATAGTGGTTTATAACCACTAAATTTGGGCGCACGGTTGGCGCAGTGGTTGAGCGATTGACTGCTGCGCTGCGTGTCGCGAGTTCGATTCCCGCACGGAATAAATATTTGTATGATCTACAAATAGTTGTTCCGGCTCTGGGTGTTTGTGTATGTGTGTTTATATGTTTGTAAACGAAACCACGATACAGGAGAAATTCCTAGTGTGGGGCAACGTATAAAAAAAAAAAAAAACGTAACCCGTAAATAATAAGACACTATAAATGCAAAAAAATATGGCGGATGTTGAATGATCTGCAGGTGTATTATAGGTATACATATATATTAATATCTCTATATTATCACAATCTTCTAAAGAATTCCTTTTTAATACACCTACGTCAACATTATCTCCCACTCTCCATTATTACCAAAATTACGTTCGCTCTTTCCTCTTTGTTTAGACATAAATAAATAATACTATGAAATTGCCAATCAACGAAAATTTGTCAACATAGGCAAGGATAAATAAAGTTATTGATATTTTTCATTACTCTACTTTTATTATCCTTCTACAGGGCAAATTAAATAAAGATAATGTATATATATTCAAGTTTTTGGGAGCCTTTAATTGGGTCTACAGACTTGGGTTATTCTAAAACAGTTTAACCGTCATATTTTGTCCGAATATCCAAACAGCGGGATTTAATACACGTGACCGCGAATGAATTAGGATTTGACATTTATTTGCAGAATTATATGTTCCTTTTGTTAGCTTTAGCCGTGTTTTGTTTCGGGACAAAAATATATTATAAGGTAGGATGGGATTTAAGATCTTTGCCGCGTTGGCTTATTCTTACCTTTTTGGTTGGTTTTTGAAATAGTGCTTTGTTTTTATTCGTACAGGCTTACCATAATGCCCGAGTAAATAATTTTTCAGTTTAAAATAGTACTACATCAACTTCATTACAAATATGTGCCATGAGAATCTAACCCGCTTTACAAATACGTAGAAGAGGCTGAATTGGTTCAGCGTACTATAATAATAAAAGAATACCTATTTAGGTTTCCTATTTTATTCTATTGAAATACTCATTTAGCTTCACATAACAATACAATTCCTTCAGTCTTCAATTCTACGCTCTAAGCTTCATTTAGTTTTATTAGTATTACAATTCGATTTTCTGTCTATTTCCACAAACAGATGTGAAGGCTCAGATTTCAGGCGAGCGAAATTCGTAGATTTCGCTCAGCTAATAGAGAAGGGTGCGCATTCCAATTCGACTACAATGTTGTTTGTCAGCATGAGAATACTTTCAAGTCATGCTGACGACTCACATTGTACCCATCTCTTTACAGGTGGAATGTTAAGCGGGAGAGGCACATGACTCCAGAACAAAACAGCAAAAAATGTGTTTGATTGAGAAAAAATCTAGTGTCAATTGTGATCGGCGGACGCGCCAGTGTAGTGTACTCTCCGAATCCAGTTGAGAAGACAGAAACAGTGTATAACAATGGAATATGGTTGAACCGCAGAACCCTCTTGGTTCCAAACTGTGCTTCCTATAATGTTCGCGCGCAGTGAAGCCAACTAAACAAAAACGAACGTCTAACCCTGACATTATAGCAAACCTAAATTAGCATTGTAAATATAGTTCATTCAAAAAAAAAATCCTCGTCGTTGTCTACGTGTTTTTAAATCTTAAAAACTAGTCCTAAATATAAAAATTTTGAAAATTTTTCATCGAAGCGGTTGTCGTATTTTTGTGATAAAGTATCAATTATTGTAGGTTATGTTAATATTAAGTGGCAAAACTGGTTGTGATGTGTATATGTAAGGAGTAAGTAAGGTTTGGCGCGTGGATTGCGCATTTTCTGGGGTGTGTTGCGCGGGCGCCGCGCGGGTATGTTGGGTGCGGGGCGAAGTAGTGACGTGTCTCTTGGCGCAGGCGCGGCCCGGCGCCGGTAAGATGCGAGAGCGGCGTTGTGCGCTCCACCGCACCGTCGCTCTACTGTTTGCCTACCTCCTCTTCCTCAACTGTCAAGTCGATGCTGCTGGTGAGTTGCATTCCTTTTTTAAATTTGTCTAGACGCCCATTTGTTTGTTTTAAAAGTTTTAGAGCGGGGACTGATCATTTGGCGACTGTCTAATAAAAGATTCCATTTGCAAAACCTAAGCTAAGCAAAGTAGAAACAAAACTTTGATTATTATGAAATTCAGTTTCTAGACTACTCGGAGACTAAGAGTACCTAATAGTTTTACAAATGGCATACTAATGGTTGGCCTATTCGCCAATAAACGCAGGTTTTCCGGTAGTGCCTAACTATTGAAACTTGAGTAGATATCATTAGCGTTAATTGAAGGAGTTTAACGTCACTGTAGTTACCACGACGTTCCCTAAGTGAAAATCATATCGGATGTCGAGGCAATCAGATTCGTAATTAACTGTCAAAGTTCAGCTAACGGCATTACCCTATAAAACAGATAGTTTGCTGATAGTTAATAATATTCGCTTCAGGTCAGAAATATCGATAATATTTTCAACTTTTATCGATATCGATATTTTTTTTTAACGAATAGTCATTTTTAAATATTATTCGCTCCAGATCAGAAATATCGATAAAAACCATAACTTTGATCGATATTTTTTCGTTTATTGAGTCGCCATCTTGAAATGTCCTGAAGATAAAAAAGTTAACAAAAAAACAAATGAGGGTCTAGACGCTAGCATGGTAATTTTAAGGTATTTAAGTATGAAAATGTAAAAATGAACTGACGAAATAACGGCATAAAAATTCTATTATAACATTTACAGAGGTCATAATACGGTAATTACAGTTCAACTGAATATTTCGTGGAAACCAACGATTGTCGCGTGCCTATTACATTTTTGTTGTGATTTTTTTTACTTATAACCTGGTATAATTAAAAATGACGACGACAAATTAAGTTAGCCTACGATTAGTTTTTTAATAGAAACTTTTAATTATTGGGTTTGGTACCGATAATTTGACGTAACTATGATATGATGTTCGTTCATTTTTAAAATAGGAATTTTATCGATATAAAATTCACGTGTGCTTTCCCATCACTATAATTGGATTTTAGTACTTTTTTTTTTAAGACCTTGTTTTTATGATTATTAACTACGTAGGTATGTATATTTAATATAAATTTTAGCAATTCATAACTCCAAGCTACAATTTTCCGAACATCATTCCAAACTTAAATGAAAATTAAACACCAGGTACTAAAAGTAAGTACAACCAAATTTTAATCAACTCAAGAAAAGCGAAACACCAAAGTTGGCTTATTAAAACAGCATTAATTCAATCAAGATTTTGTTTGAATTCACAAAAGGGGAAATTTATACTGCGAATTTCTGCTTATATCCACAGAAGCATCTAGGGTTACATAGATATATGAGTTGTATGCCTCATATTCAGTTATTAGCATACAAGACGAAATCACATCAACATTAAAATGCCGACGAAAAATCGCATCTCGGGTCCTACGCATAATTAAGTCGCACTGCTTCATGAAAATGAGATATAAAACGTTTTTATGGTAGAAAATAAAACGGGTGTAGTAAACTGTTGTTCGCCACACGTTTCGTCGGGTTTCGTACTTAGTATGCGTGTTGTGTCCAAACCCGTGACGCGTCGCAAAGTCGCGGAAATATGGCCAATGTGTGCATACCATAAGGAGTGAAAAGTCTGCGTGTGTGTAAAATATGTAGGGCTGTTCGATTTTATTGGAATAGATGCAGGGGACGGACAAACATGTTGCGGTTTTTATTGTTTAGTTTTTATCCCTTTGCGTAGTTTATTGATAGATGGCTTTCACCATTCCATTGTCCAAGCGCGGTAATAAGGAATTTAATTTGATATTTAGCAGTAGAATTCTTCCGTAGACATCTTCTACTAATTTTTCTAATGGCATAATAAACTCTCTCTTTAATATTTTTGAAGCTGTCCATTTGTTCTTTTTAGGGTTCCGTACCCAAAGGTTAAAAACAGGACCCTATTACTAAGACTCCACTGTCCGTCTGTCTGACAGTCACCAGGCTGTATCTCATGAACCGTGATAGCTAGACAAATTGTAATTTCACAGATGATGTATTTTTGTTGCCGCTATAACAACAAATAATAAAAATAGAATAAAATAAATATTTCAGTGGGGCTCCCATACGACAAACTTCAAAAAAATAAATAATAACTTGCCGTTTTTTACGATAATGTTACGAAACCCTACGTGCGCGAGTCCGACTCGCACTTGGCTGGTTTTCTTTTGAGTAACAGATTGTTTTGATGATCCTTCTCAAAAAAAAACACGAGAACCCAAACCAGAATTTTAGCAATAATATCCAGAGAAAAATCCGAATCACAGTACCTAGAAACCCACAATTTGGGTCAAGCGGCCCTAATTTCCCGAACCACAGAAAATATAAAGATATTAGACACACTTATTGTTGTTTTACGTCTTAAATTGTTATAATGTTGGCATTACTGACACTCGGTGGGAATCATTTGCATAACCGGCGTCGGCTGGGTCCGCGATAAAATGGCTACTGCCGAACTTATGACGTAATTAATGAACCTAAATGATACAACACGGATAGCTGGGCAAATTACATTTTTTGCCGACCTCTTTCTAATGGAGTATTGTAATTGTTGGCATGTGGTCATGGTTGTATTCGGGCCTTTTTGGTTGATATGGCCTTTTTGGTTGAATTCGGCCACTATTATTTTTACTGACCAAAAAATAATAGTGGCCGAATGGAAAAATAAAATAAAATTGAAGTAAGAAATATCATAGAGTAAGTTGCTAAAGAGACTATTGAAAGACCAGAAAGATGCTCCATTGCTAAGTGTAGGAGCAAATTGTTGATTCAGAGACACATTTTGAAATACCTGTGAGACGAAGGATATTATCTAAAAGACCAATCAAAATATGAGCCTGTAAGCAAGATTGGTCGTATCGTTATCAAACAAAGGCATATGCAATGCTTTAATACACCACCCGAGAGTATCATTCATTAGTATAGGTAAAAGTACCTACCAGTAAAGAAAGAAAGAAAAGTGTTGTCACAAAACGACATAGGTACCTATATTTTTTTTTTTATTATCTATAGGCTTGCGCTTGACCACTATCTCACCTGATGGTAAGCGATGATGTAGTCGACGGTGAATCACGCTTGCCTAGAAGAAACCTATTCACTCTTGACTTAAAGACCCCTAGATTATAGCTATCGGGAAACAAAGACTCCCGCAGGGAATTCCACTCCTTAGCTGTATGCATAATAAAAGTGTCCCCAAAACGTTTTGTGCGTATGGGTGGGATGTCCACCATGTACCGATTATGCATCGCCGTACGTCTGGTAGTTCGATGATGGAACGGGCTGGGCGGAATTAAATCCTGCAATTCCATCGCACACACCCCGAAATGTAACCGATAAAAAACCGACAAGCTGCAACAACAGCAACTCGGCGACGATGTTCAAAGCTCTGGAGCTTTGACTTGACCAGTGCCTCATTGCCGATGAGTCTCTTGGCCCGCTTTTCAATCGACTCTAGTGCATCAAGCTGGTATTTGGCAGATCCGTCCCAGAGATGAGAACAGTACTCCATGCACGATCGAACTTGCGCTTGATACAAGTTGAACAACTGTTCCGGCATGAAGTACCTTCTCACCTTCGCAAGGATCCCCAACTTTTTGGCAGCCAGCTGAGCCTTTGCCTCAATGTATGGCCCAAAATTGAGAACGAAACGAACGATCAATTGAGAATTTGATTGTCAACGTAACGCCAAGAAGCTCAAGATAGTCCGCTGTTGGCACGGTTACATCACGGAAAGTTGGATCCGGGTGAAATTGGCTCTTTTTAGCGGATAAAAGACACGCCTGGGTTTGAGCAGCATTAAACTTGACTAGATTGGCATCATATAGGTTACAACATGCATATGCTAAACCCTTAACAATAGTATTAGTAGTACTTAAATTAAGTCAGTAAAAACGAGAAATAGATAATACAATATATACTAGCTACATTTTGTATAAAGCAGAAAAGAAATAGGATGAAAAAGAAGCCAGGCAGATGCATGTCGTAACTAAAAGCGTTTGGTGATACAGAAAATGGTGTACAACATTATCATTAAAAACCAACTTTCCGTTCCATAATGTGCTCATCTAACGCTAGTTACGCAGTTAGTATGATGATGGGCATTTTAATTATTCGTCAGTGAGTGATGCTGCGTTGTTCGTCAATTATGACATTATTTGAAATCAAATTGATGACACATTCATTAGAGCTTGCATCGCGGTTCTCCTGGAAGAGTAAATTTTGATTTAGGAATACATGTTTTTGACCAGAATGATGACTGTAATATTTTTAAAAGAGATCTTTAATTTTTAGTCTAGGGATTACTCCATTGTTTGACGATGTACGTTCAAAATAAAGACCTGTATGGAAACAAAAAAGTAAAAAATAAAGATATTTGAAAGTTATGAGCGTCGAAAGTTCCATATTTCAACATTAATTTTAACCCATCTTTGGGCAGCAATAAATACCATAAGAAAAAGGAAATTTGCAAAACGGCCACCATACAGGGATATATTAGTAGTTCAAAAATGCAAATAATTTTATTCTGAAAATATACATTTAGTCGTTTTTTCATGATATCTAGACTCGCAAAGGTCTGTTTATAAAATTTCGCGCGCTCGTTTTCGTCCAAAAACATCACCCATTTCGCTACAAACTTGCAAAAGTGCTAAATCGTACGCGAACTAGCTTCTTACTGCTCATCACAGCATGTATCTCTTTCGCACGAGTTGTCGGATGAGAAAGCAGGCATTTTAACCCCGCCCACAAAATAGTTCATGCCATCGACTAGTGTAACCTTAAGATTTCTTTGTGAAATCCTACTTTAGTGCTAAACTTTAAAATATAGTCTGAAAAACTCACAAAATTTCAAATACAGATTCTAAATAAAATACTGACTAATACAAATGCTCATAATAAAAGTATGAAAACAGTGAAAACTGCTCAGAAAAGTAATTCCTATTACACTATTCTGAAAATGCTTCAAAAAAGAGTAGCAAATGACGTCGCCAAATAGCGTCGGTCGTTACCGCGCGCTGCAGATCTTTAAGGTGCTCTAAAATTGACAAAAGGTGAGGGCTTTGTGACGTCAGATGGCACCTTGTCGTTATAACCCGCCTCAATGCCTCGCCTCTACCTCACTTAAAATAGGATGGCGCTAAACAAAAAGAAAACAACACTTCCTTCGCCGCACCTTCCACCAACATTAATTCTCGATTAAGAATTTTATTACAATCGTAAAGGAAAATGTTTTACTTTTGCACATATTGGAATAAGTAAAAAAGATTTCGTATTAGATGTCTTTACGACACCCCCAAAAATATATTACAGACGTGACTATTCGCGTCTATCTCGATTACGAATGTCGAATCGATATCGGAGGAAAAAAATCTCGAATATGCGACGACGCCAGCTACCCGGCTTTGATTTGCATTTTAATATGCACAAGGGAACGGGGAACGAAGCTGTCATATTGTGCAAAAGTGATCATGTAAAATGGATGTTTGTTCGAGATCGATTGGGAAACAATCGATACGGATGAGACGTATCGAGGTCACGTCATCACGGAGAAAAACGAGACCTCTTTTCACTACCTTTATTCGAGTTTTTATGTGAACCTAAAGGAAGACAAGATAACATTCTACAATACAAAAACCGATATGGAATTTCTTCGGAAATTCATTTTGTATGCGGATTCTTTATCTAACTTATGTAACGGCGGTGTGTGTAAAGGTGAGTTACACTAGAGTATTTTCGCGAGCATTACAATGTAATGTAACTTTCTTACGAATAGTACAATACAGAAAAATGCACAGTTTTCCTAAAGCATTTCTTTGTAATGTAACGTTCTTACGAATGGTACAATACAGGAAAATGTACAGTTGCCTAAAGTATTTCCATGTAATGTAACTTTCTTACGAATGGTACAATACAGAAAAATGCACAGTTTCCTAAAGCATTTCCATGTAAGGTAACGTTCTTACGAATGGTACAATACAGAAAAATGCACAGTTTTCTAAAGCATTTCCATGTAAGGTAACGTTCTGCCGAATGTTCAACTCTGTGCTCGACGTAATGCTCACGGCGATTTAGCATTTACCTGTAACATTTCTTGTACGTTCATTATTGAACTTACTCCACGTCACCCGCGCTCATGCTGTGTTGGTTCTTTAAATCCGTTTGTAACAAAACATCGAGCGTCATGTTCGAAGTGTGGTTCGAGTAAATTTAAAAACAGAGAATGTTCGATGATCTGTTATAAGTTAATGCTTTAGTTTATACTCACCTTAAGGAAATTATCTTCTTTAGTGAAATCTGGAGATATTTGTTAAAATAAGAAAATATTCTAGCTTCATTGGTAAGTCATCGAATTCCTCTATTTTCGACATGAAAACAAGGAAGCCTTTCACATTCTGTATTTCCATAAAATACCTACCTGTTACTGTCCCACTCCATGGCAAAGATACCTTCGAGCATTTATCATCTCGCCTGCTTATGACGGCGATTTCCATGTTAATACTATTGCTAAGGTTTAGTTCAAGTAAAGTCTATTAATGTGTGTGTCGTTTTGTGGCAAATAAATACTTGTAACAAAAAAAGGCAATTATGGAGACTGCAAAAACTTTGGCACTACCTTGTAAAACTGAAAAAAATCTCTGTCATTCCGTCACACGCCACATTAGCACGTCGATGACGCTATCAAGTTAGCAAGGTTGCTTCTAGTCAAGCGTACTTCATCGTAGACCACATCATCGCTTACCATCAGGCGAGATAGTGGTCAAACGCGAGCCTATCGATAATAAAAAAAAGACACTGACGCGAACCCATTGGTTTAGAAAATCACTCAACGCGGCTAAGGAAGATTTCACTTCAAAAAATAAACACAATAGAATCATTCACGAACAAAGATGTAGCACCCCTGGAAATATCAAACCAAAATGCCGCACCGAGTGTCAATTACCTCCAACATTTATAGCAGCTTTGCACCGGAATTTCTATTTTCATTAAACGCAAGGTACGTCCATTTGGCGAGGAGTGCCGAGGACAAATCAGAGGTAGGCACGAACGACAGCACGTGTCCTCTACTGCCGGAGGACATAATCTAAATGCTAATATATCTGCGTCACGGGTTCGACGATATGGCGGGGTTTTGACGCGCCGCTTTGCATCGGTTTGAACCGGTTCAGACCGGAATAGTGCAGTTTTGAAGGGATTGTAAAAGCCATTGTGCTGGAGTGGGTGCAGATGAGCGGGTGTATGGATTTTTGGTGGAGTTTTGTGGTAGCGTTTACCTTTTTGTTAATAACAGCCCCGTGTATGTGTAGTCGGTAAAAGTGCCCTATGTGTTGTGGTTGAGTATCAAATCGTGCATACGTTTTTCTGTACCGTTTGCGTAAAGTTCCAATAAAAAACATATTATGGTGGAGTATTATTAATATAAAACATCACAAACACATTTCGGGGAGTGTGCGTTGGAATTGCATGAACTAATTCCTCCTAGCCCTTTCCATCATCGGACTACAAGACGTACGGCGATGTGTCATCGGTACATGGTGGACATCCCACCCATACGCACCAAACGTTTTGGGAATACTTTCATTCTGCGTATAGCTAAGGAGTGGAATTCCCTGCCGGAGTCTGTATTTCCTAAGAGCTACAACCTGGGAGTCTTTAAGTCAAGAGTGAATAGGTTTCTTCTAGGTAAGCGCGCTACATCGTCGACCACATCATCACTTACCATCAGGTGAGACAGTGGTCAAGCGCGAGCCTATCAATAAAAATAAATAAAAAAAAACTGAATGCAAGGCTTATTTGGTAAAAGCATCACCTTCGCGTCACGATATAGATACTGACCAATGAGTAGATTCTAGACAAACGAAGATCTATAGTTTCACTCCCACTTAGCAACAGGCCTAAGAAATCGCGTAGGAAACCAGATAGCATCACATAATAGACAGGAGATATTTACCCCTTTGATTTAGAATGCCCATTAATTAAGGTCTCATGTTCTCTCCAACAATAAATTTTGGGCTATCTAACATTGAATATAAGTGGTTATTCAACCCGCAACAGTTACATGGGCTCACAATTCAGGGGTACCAAATGAACAAGGATTGTCGACATTTTAGTTTCAAAGTTGGTAGAATGTTTTAGCTTTGTAAAGTTAGAATTATTTTAGTTATTTAATAATACTAGAGCAGTGGTAGCACAGTGGTAGCGGCCGCGCCTTACAAGTTGTAGGTCGTGAGTTCGAACCCAGGCAGGCGCTTTACGTTGTGTAAATTATTTCATCACCAGTGCTCTCAAAACGGTGAAGGAAAACATCGTGACGAAACCGGCATGTCCTAGAACCAAAAAGTCGAAGACATGTGACATCACCAACCCGCACTGGGCCCGCGTGGTGGATTACAGCCCATTCCCTCTCACAGAGAGGAGGCCTGTGTCCCAGCAGTTGGAACATTAAAAGGCTGATGATGATTAAATAACACATATTTTTGTAACATAGAGAGATAGATAGATCTCTATAGATAGATATATATATATAGATAGATAGATATCTATTTATAGAGCTAAAAAGAACAGAGATAAATAATGTTTTAAGTCTAAATCTAAAAAAATACTTTTTTTGAAATAAAGTTGTTATCATAGAAATCTGAAATGTAGTAAGTAATTTTAAAAGGTCGAGTTCAAGTTTTTTAAGTGAATAGTAAAACTTGAAATAATTAAATTTAAAATCTGGTAACCCTTGTTCGATCAAAGAGCCTTCGGCATTCGACTTATGAATATGAATGAGCTATAAATACGCCTCCCCAAGATAACAATTATTATTTCCTGTAGAAATCAATATTTAGAGAATCGGAATCTAAAATTTGTGTTATTATTTCAATTTGCTCACAAATAAAATATAATGGATAAAATTAACTTAAAATTTTCTGGTACAAAAAGTAAAAGCAAATGACACAGAAATATAAAAAAACAAATAGAGAACAAAAGAAAAGCCTGTACTGAATTAGAAGAAGTTTTCAGTTAAGATTTAAAATCGGCCAAGTGCGAGTCGGACTCGCGCACGAAGGGTTCCGTACCATTATCGCATAAAACGGCCATAAAATCACGTTTGTTGTATGGGAGCCCTACTTAAATATTTATTTTATTCTGTTTTTAGTATTTGTTGTTATAGCGGCAACAGAAATACATCATCTGTGAAAATTTCAACTGTCTAGCTATCACGGTTCATGAGATACAGCCTGGTGACAGACGTACAGAAAGACAGACGGACAGACGAATCGTGGTGTCTCAGTAATAGGGTCCCGTTTTTATCCTTTCGGTACGGAACCCTAAAAATAATAGACAAACTAAAAAAAAATACAAAATTTTATTAGAATGTTATTTTCTTAACGATATTCAAAATCATTTGCCAATAACTTGCCAAAACAGCAACCATTCATATATTTTCCTTCATTAATTCTCTAACAGCCTCAATGAATATTGAACCTGACTAGAACCCAACTCCTCCACATCAGATAGGCTTCCGTGCGGTCCACCAATAATATTGTTTTCGCCGCGTGCAATGTTGAATGGTTTGAATCGAATTTCCATTGGAATGGAATTCTTTCCCCGGTATTGATTTTAGATTCGGTCGAAATGAAGTTTCATATGCCGAATGTTTAAAGATGATTTTACCGTAGACGGTGTGAAATTTGAATGACTTGATTTGTTTAGTCTCTTTTGTTTACTTGGCCTTTAGATAAAGTTACATTCATAAGCGATTACGATTATTCATCAGAGATAAATGTATTGACCCCAACTCGCGTCGTGTTAGTCATTACTGAGGGTCGTGATTCCCCCGACGAGAGATCAACCTTTATCTTATGATGTTTCTCCATCTGTATCTGTTCATGGCGTCGTGAAGTGCATCATGAAAGTCGGTGTTGAGCGTTGCACGAATTTGGTCAGATCACCTAATCGGGCTGCAGCCCTGCGGCCTCCTACCATCAATATCTGCCAGTTATCATCAACTGTTCGAGGTTATGACCTTCTTTTCGGGCAATGTGGCCGAATAATTGCAGGACTCTTGGTAGGCCGGTGGTGGAAAGTCTGGCTTTGATGATGAGCTGATGGAGGATAAACTCGTTTGTGCGGAATGCAGTCCACGGAATTTGCAGCATCCTCCGCCAACACCACTTCTCGAAAGCGTTAATGCGATCACGGTCTACCTTCCATAACGTCCATGTTTCCAAGCCGTGGCTAAAGATGGAGAACACTAAGGAGTTTACCAGATGCATCTTGGTCTGCCGAGATCAGTTGCGGTTCTTCCATATTCGCTGGAGTTGGGACGTGGCGCTTTTGGCCATACCGATGCGTCTCGTGATATCTTTATGCATGCGCAACACTGCCATATGCATTTTGGCAATTTAAAAGAATTTCACTTGGTCCAGAGCCCATTTTATCAGCATTAACCACGTGATTTTCTGGAAGTATAAGTCAATGCTCATCTCCATACACTTTAGACTTTTTTAACAATTGTTATCACTGACTGAATGTTTCTTTGCCTAGGCCCTCTTTGTAACACAATATCATTACTCGTATCTACAATATTGTATGCCTAAATCAGACATTGACAAAGCTGCTCGGAAATTTTGGAAGGCAGATTTAAGATTACGTTTTACAAATTAAGTAATCTAATACCAAATTGATTTATAACGAGCTATCAAGAGGCAACATGGACTAATGGACTTTAAACCTAATACATACTTCTAAAGTCGAATATTCCTTAAGAATTTGCCGCTGAGAATGTAATTTCATTTCATAACATACTGTGTGGCTAGTAATAAAAAACAAAAGCGGTCCGGCACCGCAGAGGTTTTTATCGCCCGATCGGAATTCCCAACTCTACTCCTATCGGCACACAGTAAGGTATTAATCCTGGCCCAATAATCGCTTCTGATAAGAGATTTTCTTTCGATCCCAAGTAATAGGAAGTTTCTGCATCGATGGTCCCTTCTATTTAAGTTTAATAACGTTTTGCAGCGAATCGTACCGCCATTGTTGGGCCCGCGTGACCACAGTTTGCAGCGCAACTATTGTTTAGAATTTGATAGTGGTTTCGGTAACAGTCTGCCACTGATAAATATAATGGGATTGTTATGAAGTTACATGGTTCGTTTTGTTATTACTGGTAATAATTTTCGGTATGTTTAAGTAGTTTTGTGTAGCTGTTATCATTGTTTTTGTTTGTGGCTTCAATTGTGTTGAACATCGGATGTTTGTTAATTTAAGTTTACACATGCAACACCGATGAAATACCAAACATGTTCGCTAATGTCATTTGCAAATGGCGTCGCTCTATAAGTACATATCTATGTATTTCGCCGAGTTCATGTCAAGTGGAAACACAGTAAATTCGTCTGTATGTCACCAATGTCCATTTCATTGTTCTCTTGCCCCATTTTCCCTATTCATGTTTTTTGATTATTTTGTCTGTTTTACATATTCACGGGATCGTCGAGTTTTTGTTTCTTCTTTTCGTCTATTGTTGGCTTAGTCTCCTACAGTTTTTACGAATTTGGGATTCTATTCGCAGATTCTTGTACAAACAAACGTAAAATTTTAACATCTCCGTAGCTATTCTCACCGATAGTAATGGTGCAGAATGTCTTTAGTTGAGCTCTAAAACGATCGTCTAAGTCTATTGTCTCCGGTTTATCGAAGAATTTCACTTCCGTGCCATTAATTTTCCATTCCGTCCCTAAATCGACTATTGAGAGGCTCAGCCAACGAATTTTGAGCGACAAAATTCTCGGTAACTTACTATTATGTTGGCTTCAATAAACGATTACCTACACATATTTCGTACTCAGTCACTTTCTGTTATAGAACTATCAGCTTCACGTTTCATTACTCACTTTCATGTTTTTTTGATATGGCATTCTTAGAAAGATTCGAAATCATTCACATTACGGGGATTAAATTCCTTCAAAGGAAGGCGGTTCGATCTTTGAACTTTCGCTCTTTTAAATAAAGCGCTATACAAAATCTTGCTTACAGAGATTCTGTCTCAGATTACAGATTTATATGCACTTTGTGAAGCTCTTTGAAGAGAATGCAAAAACAATATCCATGAAACAAGAGATAAATTCATCAAAGCACACAAAGACTATGTCGGCTTGCGTTCATAATTTCCAACTAACGCTACAAAAATTGGCGAGTGACGTAGTACGGTGGGTCTTTTACGGAGGGTGTAAGCAAACAAGCCTGGAGATAAGCTGCATTCAAGGCGAAATTGTGAAAGCGTCGAGTGGCGACAACAAAGAACCTTATTAACCTGCCACTAACTAATGGACGACGATAGGGTTACAGAATGACCCGCCTCGAAAGGTCCCTTTGTAATGTTAATAAGGCATGTACCTATTTTGTAATTTTAGGTCCATTCTCAAAGTTTGTTGTCGCTGCATCCGTGTTCCAATTAAAAATATACGTATTCAATTTTTGTATTGGAACTTTGTAGGGCAGCTATGAAAAGGTTGGAAGTTGAAAAGGTGAACATTAAAGAGATCGAATTCGCGCCCCTTCTAAAGATGGAATCTCGAGTGGTGTTGGTAAACCTGTTCTCTTTGAGTCGACTTTTTTCATCTCCTTATAGTCGGGTCGGCGGAATGTTAACTAGTGTGAACGGTGGCCAGCGAGCGATGAAAAGAGATGTACACACGATACATGCATAGTTTAGTCGCCGCCTTTGCTTGCCAAAGTTAATGGAACTTGGAAACGAGTGTGTATGAAAGCGGCTGTCTTATCTCGGGCGGTAAAGACTTGAGTCTTGATGTTTATCGTGGGAACTCGCGGGCTTGCAGCGAGCTTCTGTTTTCAAAGATAAGTGGGTTAGCTTTGCTTAGGATGTTATTAGATGGTGCTAATTAACTAAAGACACGCAAGGACTGTCTGTCTGTAGGACTACTAAAGTTTGAAATTTTAAATATGGATTGTTAGCGAATTTAGATAGTTTGTACCTACAGTTATAGTACACGTTTCCTGACGTGATAGTTGGAGAACAATTCAATGAACTCAGTTATCTACCATGTATGTTGACTTGTAAAATAATTTTGATTCCGAAGTCGGCTTTGTTCTTGTGGTGTTTTTATGTACTGCCACATTGGAAATTGACTTCCGAAAATATTGTCTGCCCTTAGTATAAAATTTAATTATCGGGACAGCCTCACCGTCGCCTTTTGATTAACCACTATCAATTGATCGACTAAAATATTAACTATTCCATTAACTACATGTGATCGGCTATTTAATATCAGCATGGAACACGATCGAGATCGCACATGCAATGCGAGCCCTTTTTACTACACAGAGCAACGAAAAGACTCGCCGGCCACCGCTAGAGATAGCATTGTCAAAACCTTTTCGTACAAATGAAGCTTCGTGACATTTCTCAAATCAAATCATATTTATTTGTAAATGTAGGTTTCAATACAATAGGATGTTATAATAGGGTGGTCAGAGTTTTAGTTATTCTTGGACTGAGTGAGACTATAATATTATTTGAGTTAATCGATACAAAATAAGGAGTAACTTAATTTCTTACCGGCGCGGCGATAGCAAGAGTCAAAATACCATTTTTTGCATTAATCAGAGGGGCTATACCAGTATTTTTAAAGTCAAAGTTAAAAATCTTTATTTCTATCAGGCCATTAAGCGGCATTTTTTAACGTCAAAAATTTTAATGTACAAGTAATAATAATTGATTCTACCGTCCATTGGGAAAAGAAGCTTGTTATGTAGAAGAACTGACAAGAAACTCAACAACTGTCCTACTCTTTTAAAAAAATAATACTATCGAAATTTACATACATACATTAATTCATATACGTGAGGACGATGCACCCAAAATAACACTACATACTATACTGCGCATAGGTATAAAGTTTTACAAGCATTAACAGGTAAATCCATTCATTTGATAAATAGGAACATGGTTCTCACATACTTACAAATATTGCAAACATAGGTAAAATGTCTAATTCAACAACAACGGAACAGTGTGTAAGGAACGTTCGCATTTTGAATCTGCTAAGAACACTTATCATATCTCTACATTTTGACAAGTTTTTGATATGGCTGAGATGTGACCGCGACTTGAATTTGATATATTAGATTCAAACTTTGATCTTTGGAAATGTGACATTTCGATATCGCATGACAATCCAAAAAAAAATGACTTTTCAAAAATCGTTCTTGCACTTTTCAGATACTTGTGTTCATCGCAATTGCGCGGTCGTGAATATTATTTGTAATTGCTTCTCTAGTCGCTGTCATTCCGTGCTCTGTGCCTTTTTGACGCGAGTCCTGGCATTATTGCCGTGCGAATAGCTTCGGCTTTATATTTTCATTTTAAATTAACTACGGTGTATGTCATGTTGCATTAAAGTTAAGTATGGGCTGTTTTATTTGATGATGGGGTTCTGCGAAGTAATAATTGTTTTTAATATTGTATTTTTTGCCTCGTGGTAGCAAAATTTGATGGAAGTCTCTGGTCGGTAATTTTGTTTCGGACCACAACAAATAAAAAAAGTGGTTGACGTTGTGTCCAGTTTTAATAAGGGGCTCTAGACAATCTAGGGTAGATCATCGTTATTTATTTATTTAATACTTTACGCAGTACAGCGCCATCTCTTAATGCTTTAGGCATTTTATTCCCGTCAACCTTTGGGACTTGGGTGATGCAGAGACAAATAGTGGTAGGTGCAAAATTAATAAAAAATCTTCCTGACGTTTCAAAATTCATTTTTTTATTATAAATCTCAATTATCCTTTGTACCGCACCCATATAAAATTACTTTTTTTTTTATTGTTACAAATACAGTCTTGAGTACAGTTTCACTTAAATATATTGTACCACTAAACCTGGATAGGTTTGTGTTGGTACTCACATTCGCCTTATTTATTCATGATATGCTTTACCTAACTATTCACTCATCCAAAATACCTACCAATCGCGCAATTGTTTAAGCCGTAAACATCTATTAGCAAAGGAAAAAAGTGTAATTGCGGGTGTGATTGTGGGTATGCGAATATTTTGTTTGTGACGTTTCGTCCGAGCTGTGTACCATTGGGTCACTCATTAGAAAACCGGTTCTAAGCAAAATATACAGATTTATCTATTTTTACTGGGTTTTTCTTTTTTATTTGATAGATAATTTTTTGTTACGCTAAGTTAATATGAAGTCGTAAAAGTATTTTTTATATTTTAGTTTATAATATTTACAATTTATGTCATTCTTTATATTTGTCGGTATTTCATTTATTAAAGTGGGAATTAAGAATTTTAACCTGTTTATAATTTTTTTGCCTATTTAACCTATTTATACACTTTTCAAAACTTTTTTTATTAATGGAAAAAACCCCATCAGTCATCGTCATATGACCCTCACTAAACTGTCAGGAAATTGAAGGGTATAATTACAGCATGTCAAGTGTTCACTCGTTACCCAGCCATTGCTGCTGTTACAGAAGATTTTATCTTGATAGGATGTCAAAAGTACATGGTATAAAATTAACAAGTTATTATTGACATATCTTTTGGTACGAAGGGTATATTTTAATTCTTAAGCAATCTTTCAGGGGGTGAAAATATTCATGAATATAATCAACCCTTATACGATCAGCTCTGATTTAAGTATCCTACTAATATTATAAAAGCGAAAGTTTGTTTCGATCACGCAAAAACCACTGACCGGATTTTGATGAAATTTTGCACACCGATAGTTTATAACCTGGCTTTTTAATTATTATAAATCTCCTAAAATCATATCCTATATTATGCCACAAACCTACATAGGTGCCGTTTTGAAAAACGAAGCCTGATTAATGGGAAACCCCCCATCAGATTGTTGTCCCCGATACGTCATATGAACCCCATTAAACTATCAGGAAGTCGATGGGTATAATTACAACATGTCAAGTGTCATCACTCGTTACCCAGCCATTACTGTTGTAACAGAAGATTTTTATCTTGATGGGATGTCAAGACTAATCGGTATAAAATTATCAAGTTATTAAAGATTCATTATTGTCAAGGCATATGGTATGAAGGGTGCATCTTTTAGGGGGTGAAAGTTGTCATGAATATAAACAATTCTTACTGTAAGATTAACTCTGACATGGTTGTATAATAGGACAAAATCAGAATTGTGCATATTTCAGAGTTGCATTATAGTCACCTACAATTAAGGGTACACTAGTTGACGGCACGAACTATTTTGTGCGCGGGGTTAAAATGCATTTTATATCAACCGACAACACGTGCAGAAGAGATAGATGCTTTGATGAGCAGTAGGAAGCTAGTTCGCGTACGAATACACACTTTTGCAAATTTTTAGCGAAATGGATAATGATTTAGAAGAAACCGAACGCGCGAAATTTTATAAACAGACCTTTGGCAGTCCAGATATCATGAAAAAACGACTAAATCTATCTGTTAAAAATAAAATTATTTGCATTGTTGAACTACTAATCTATCCCTATACGGAGTCCGTTTTGCAATTTTCCGTCTTCTTATGGTATTTATTTGCGCCTAAAAATGCGTGAAAATTCTTCCATACAAACGTAGTCTAGGGATTATTCCACTGTTTTACGATGTACGTACAAAATAAAAAGTGATATCAATTTGTCTCATCATTATCTAGCCCTGTATGGAAGCAAAAAAGAAAATGTTTGAAAGTTATGAGCGTCGAAAGTTTCTCATTTCGACACTATTTTGAACGCATTTTTGGGCGCAAATAAATACCATAAGAAGACGGAAAATTGCAAAACGGGGATAGATTAATAGTTCAACAATGCAAATAATTTTATTTTGTACAGATAGATGTAGTCGTTTTTTCATGATATCGAGACTGCCAAAGGCATGTTTATAAAATTTCGCGGGCTCGGTTTCGTCCTAAATCATTATCCATTTCGCTACAAATTTGCAAAAGTGTGTATTCGTACGCGAACTAGCTTCCTACTACTCATCAAAGCATCTATCTCTTCCGCACGTGTTGTCGGTTGATATGAAATGCATTTTAACCCCGCGCACAAAATAGTTCGTGCCGTTGACTAGTGTAACCTTAAGTACTTATAGTACTTATTTCTGTTTTCGGTTTCACTCACGTCTCGTTTCGATGTTGTCTGAAGAGTTTCGGACGCAAACCTTTGTTCTTCTTACTAGTAAAGAAAATTCAATGAAAAGATACTGTAAGCACACCATGAGGTTCCACACTATCTATTTCAATCTGAAAGAAATTCACTTATTCAACACTAAAAGCATATTGCTTCACATTCTTCACAATGAAGATAAATTTATAGCTGTACATAAACAAAGCAGATCCTTAGAACCTTAGAACTTTGTAACATTTGTCAATACAGTCGTCTAAATATAAATTAAATGTGTCAATGAAACTCGTTAATGTTTCTTGCCTGACATTAATTTGGTGTTAAGAGCCGTTACGTCACAGTTAATAAAATCTTGAACACAAGCACTATTTGTAAATTGACACAAATAAAGTGCTCACAAAATTCGTTAAAGTTACAGCTACAATGCTTTTAGCAAACTCTTTTTAGGGTTCCGTACCCAAAGGGTAAAAACGGGACCCTATTACTAAGACGCCGCGATCTGTCTGTCTGTCTGTCCGTCTGACACCAGGCTGTATCTCATGAACCGTGATAGCTAGACAGTTTAAATTTTCACAGATGATGTATTTCTGTTGCCGCTATAACAACAAATACTAAAACAGAATAGATGGGAAGGAGTGTATCGTGCATGATGGCACTTATTTATAAGGATGGGAAGAGAGGAATTAAAATAGGAATGAATATATTATACTATATATATATAATATACTATTTATATATAAAAACCCCAAAAAACAGAATAAAATAAATATTTAAGTGGGGCTCCCATACAACAAACGTGATTTTTTTGTCGTTTTTTGCGATACGGTACGGAACCCATCGTGCGCGAGTCTGTGCCAAGTGCGACTCGCACTTGGCCGATTTTTTTATTTCTATGCCAAATTAATTTAAAAGAATGCACAGAAAAAGTCACGCTAAAGCATTTAACATCAACTAAGCTAGTTGTTGTCGACCATGTACATCCAGAAAAAGAAAGGATTACTATATAGGTCGGGAACATACGATAAGAAGTATGCGATAAAAAATTTAAAGGTAGGAAAATCTTGACCTTGCTCTACATAATTAAAGCTCGAGCAATATGAGAGACCTGAACTTCTCACAACGCTAAATACCACCAACATGCTAACGCCACAACCTACACACTTACCTGTTCTGCCAACTGTACACCCTATTCATCACCTTCTTTTTAGGGTTCCGTACCCAAAGTGTATAAACGGGACCCTATTACTAAGACTTCACGATCCGTCTGTCTGTCTGTCTGTCTGTCTGTCCGTCTGTCACCAGGCTGTATCTCATGAACCGTGATAGCTAGACAGTTGAAATTTTCACAGATGATGTATTTCTATTGCCGCTATAACAACAAATACTAAAAACAGAATAAAATTAATATTTAAGGTGGCTCCCATACAACAAACGTGTTTTTTTACCGTTTTTTGCTCGATATTAAAAACGGCAACAGGTAGACGCTTGAAATATTCACAGAATATTTAGTTGTATATTCACTTCAAAAATAATAATTATCAAATTAAAATAAAATAAATTAAGGGGGGCTCCCATACAACAAACGTGATTTTTTTGTCGTTTTTTGCAATAATGGTGCGGAACCCTTCGTGCGCGAGTCCGACTCGCACTTGGCCAGTTTTTTAAAACAGTAAAACAACAGAAAATTAAGCCAATACAAACTGGTCAAAGTTGGCAACGACCGCAACATAGTTGCGGTTTGACGGTGGGCCTATAACTTGTCCCCTTTTGACCCCCTTTGTCCTCGTATGTCCCCGTGTGCAGTGCCCGTGTAATTATTTATGTCGCGACGTCTGTGCTTAACTGTTGGCAGACGGTGTTTTACGTCACCCAAATGCCCTGAAGTGTGAAATTTTCAGTGTAGGTAGCCTAAATAGGTACAATATTTTCCTAACTTTAGGTAGAATTTTCTAGAGTACAACTGCATAATACCAATTGGAATGAACCTTTAGAAGAAGTTCGTCTTTATACCTCCACTACCAAAGTGTACCGATAACTCAGGAATCAGTTATGGATGTTTTTCCCTTTGAAGTTTCTCTGAACGATACTTTTAACTCTACTTTCCTAAAATAAACAAAACAAAACCACAAACCGTTAATGTTTTTATTTCAGTCACATCAACAGTTTGGCGTGTCTAAAATCACGGTAAATTCATACTTTTACGATTATTTACAATCGTCCTACGACCTTCTAGAGTCGCCACACGAAACCGTAAACTAAAATATACACTCATAACATACATACCTTTTTGAACCCCACAAATGACAGGCAGACATAAACTGAGTTATCAGTTGAGCCCAGATAACGTGTCACTAATGGGTAGGTTAACGCAATTTAGCCTAAATTAGTCCATCATGAGTTTTTACGTTACGTGGGCAGATATTAGCCATTTTGTGAAAGCGTCTATGCTTCAAATAAAACCCGAATACAAGGTTATAGAGGAAGGCCGTTGACCAATCGGCGTAGTTTTAGGGTTATGTTAAAAAAAGGTCTTTCCCTAACAGCTGTCTGTAATTTTTGTGACATATAAACATTAAATCATCAATGGCATACGGGTATTTTAATTTTTAACAAAGAAATTATCAAGATTCAATAGAGCTAAAGACAAAGCCTTGGCCTAAATTTGAAAATTAAAGACGAATCCTTTGTATTTCTATTTCAATGGAACAAAACACAAAAGATAGAATTAGGTGTATTTCATGATTTCCAAACCGATTCGGGTTTACCATTGACAACTTTAAACTCCAACTATGCGGAACCACTACTAAACTATCAAAATGTAGATTCGTCCGGTTTTTTTTAATTAGCATCGCGTGAGTCGAGCCCCTGTCGTGACAAGGGGTAACTTTTATAGCCTACCTTCCTGTCCCGGCTTCTCTTACAATTCATTATACTTTGACAGTAGACGGTTTACAGTTCAAAATGCACCGCCGATGTAACAGCTAGATTATGAACGTACTTATGTTTGCTTGAATTGGCTCGTAAACTAACTTTGGTATGCGATTTTTAGCTTTTCGGGTACATTTTTAGGTTATGAATTTGAAAGTACGGTGATTAGTTCTGAATGGATGTATTTCAAGCATTTTACGTCCTAGGTTATAAGAGTATTTCTGACAACTCATAAAACTTGTTCCGGAGAAGAAAGGGAAGAATTCATAAAAATATTATTTGAAGAAAGAACCCAAAACACTAACACGGCCATTTGAACACAAACGAACGAAACTAAAATTCAAAGGTCGAACAATCGTGGCATCAAAAGGAGAAACTTTCCGAAAACTTGTCGGTAATCCGCAGAAAGGGATACCCGCATAAAATATACGGGGGAGGAACTTCGATTTGACCCAAAAATTGACCGACACAAGTGACCGACGGAACCCCGTGGTAATAACGGCCGCCCTATATTTGTGACTTAATAAAAACGCACTGCTGGGGATTGAACGGTATGTAGCCACGGAACGCGGTTTTTTTTTCGTCGATGAATATATGGCATCTGAAATACGGACCATGGCATGTGTTGGGGACAGGTTTTTTCATAGCATTTTTGTACTTTTAGTCGTGTCGATAAAACTATAACTTGACAACTCCGCAAATACCAGTATGTATTCTCTCTCGTGAATTACCGATCCGCGGTTTCGGAAAACCAGTAAGCAGATTAATTGGATTGGTGGTCGTAACTTCGGTTTACCAATTACAAGAGATGGCAAATGTAGACAAGGATCTAGAACGTCTGGGTTCTCGTGTCAGTGATCTGGGTTTTAGGGGCCAATGATCAGTTTGGTCAATCCACAGAGCATAACTAGGTAACAAGGCTTTATCGTCCCACTGCAGGGCAAAGAATTCCCTCTCCCTTTTCGTCCGTATTCTGTTTTCTGATAGTGTACGCTAGTAATATCGGTAGAAGTCATACTTGTCCCGATATCTTCCCTTAGTCAGCAAGAAGTAATGAGCATAATTTTACGGTTAATTTAGTATTTTTTTTCGTTTTCACCGAAACTCATAATCAACTACAAAAAAAAAAACGGCCAAGTGCAAGTACCACTATCGCAAAAACGGCAAAAATATCACGTTTGTTGTATGGGAGCCCCACTTAAATATTTATTTTATTCTGTTTTTTGGGGTTTATATATATATATAGTATATTATATATATATGTATAGTATAATATATTAATTCCTATTTTAACTCCTCTCTCCCCATCCTTATAAATAAGTGCCATCATGCACGATACACTCCCTCCCATCTATAAACGATCACACATTTGATAGGCGACACATTATTACCGCGCAAGTCACGTCGTCGACGGCGGCCTTAATCTTGCCGTTCTTCATAAAAATAATAAAGCACAGTAATAAAGGGCCGCGATAAAATTGTTCTTTATGTACACTTATTATATTTACATGTTTATGTCACGATTCACAATATCATCTGCGATGGTTTAATAAGTACGGGAAGGGGAGTTGCTAAGGTAGCAACAGGGTTATTCTTTTTAGGGTTCCGTATCCGTACCCAAAGGGTAAAAACGGGACCCTATTACTAAGAGTCCACTGTCCGTCTTTCTGTCTGTCACCAGGCTGTATCTCATGAACCGTGATAGCTGGACAGTTGAAATTTTCACAGGTGATGTATTTCTGTTGCCGCTATAACAAAAAATACTAAAAACAGAATAAAATAAATATTTAAGTGGGGCTCACATACAACACCCGTGATTTTTTTGCCGTTTTTTGCGATAATGGTACGGAACCCTTCGTGCGTGAGTTCGACTCGCACTTGGCCGGTTTTTCTTTATTTCAGCGTGTTTCTTTTGCACGGTAAGTTGCTAAAGTTCGCATAAAAACATTATATTCTTTACGGCTTCTACAGTTTTTAATAAAAGTTTCAAATTGTTGTCAGGTTACCTGCTTTCATTCGTATGATCCTCGAAGGAAAATAGGAGTATATAAGTTCTAAAAAATGTTTTTTTTTTTAATTTTTCTTCTATCCTTCAATTTGTTCTTTTTTTGTAACTTTGGCGTAACCAGATATTTTTCGGAACAATACATACCAAAGCATTATTTACTGTAGGTCACCTGTATGAAACACATAAATCCTATTTTTGTTTTGTAAAAATAAATCTTTTGGCTTACATGTATAAAGGTATGTCGGTATGTACATAAATGTATGTATGTCAGTGACAGTCGGGACCAGGTGTAAGCCCTGCCTTAATTATGAAATAATTTGAAGTGGGACACGGTTTTTTTGGGCCTCCTGTTAGGGACATTCTTTATTCACTAAACCTGTATGAAGATTGTATGATTAAATGGCTGTAAATGCATGATATATGTATTCATAGTGACCTAGTTTATTTTACTCTGGGCTGAAATAATAAAAAATATTAATTACTCGAAATATCGCCCCGTAAAGTCTCTGAAATTAATAAATCGACTGTTTATGTAAACGCCTTGACGTGAAAAAATCCAACCAGTATTACCCATTACGCTTCCTCACCACGTATTGACAATTCCCGACCAATTAAAGAATATAAAACAATTGGCGACTACGTTTAGAGCCAATGCAAACACGGCTGCATAATTTGAAACTATAGTATATTTGTTTGAATTGTCGTATGAAGTTGTTCGAATTTACAACAGCGTATACTGCGACAGACACGAATCAATAAACCTGTATTTATAGTTGTTGACAATACTGAAATTATTTTCAAACATCTTGTTTGCTTTCTATTGGTTGTGTAATAAAATG
Organism: Orthosia incerta; assembly: GCA_948252205.1. NCBI lineage: Eukaryota > Metazoa > Arthropoda > Insecta > Lepidoptera > Noctuidae > Orthosia > Orthosia incerta. The sequence continues at coordinate 7,950,292 of OX411760.1, forward strand.
TCGATGGATTTCTGAAGTTTAATCGTAGTCGGCTTTGTTTGATGTTTGGTTTTAATTTTCAACTGGATATTTTTCTTTCAGTGGTAAAACAATGAAACAAGGTTTCTTTCTAAAATAAACTAAAACGTTTTTCTTTACTTTTACATTTTAATAAAACCACAAAATGTCTTTGTAAATTATAAAAAGAAAAACTACAATAAATAATTCAGAAAACGAAACACCATTTTCGAGCGTAAAATAACAGCTCCTATAACATAATTACACCCTACTTATTATAAAAAAGCGGGTAAGTACTTCATAAATCTAAATCACAATTCTTTGCAGAAACAGAAAAATACCTTTGTAACGATTTCATAAAATGTGAAATGAGGTTTGTTGAGAAATGTAGGAAGAATTGCAGTGTACTTGAATTGTGGGCGGTAGGCAATTACTGCGGAGTGTGGAAAATAAAATATACTGCGACACAACGCTAGTTCCGTTAACTACTGTAATAGTAACTTAGACAGAATGTCCACTACCATTATATTTGGACTCTAGATCGGTCATTTACATCTTTGTCAGCAGCAGATTTAAGGTCTTCTTCTAGAGAAACGTTTAAGCTAAGCGAATTCAAAATTGTAGTAAAGAAATAGCGCCCCAAAAATAGCGCCCCAATCACATATTTATATAAATCTGTGAAAGAACAACGAAATAAAGCCGTAGGTCAAGGTTTCGTTAAAATACTGTCAAAAAATTAGTTTAAATACTTTGGGCAAGGTCTGGCATTACTTTTAATAGAAAATGCCAAACCTTTGAGATGAAAAATTAAAAGAATGAAATATGTAATGAATGTTGATTAAAAAAGGATGTTGGATGTTAGTTCAGCAATCTCGTCTCAACGGCTGAACGGAACCTGGATATAGAATACATTTAATGCAAGTAGTACAGGTTACTAATCGAAAGACGTGTCAAGCTAAAGCAAAAGCTGAGTAGTTTGCTTACCTACAGCTGAAGTCGAATCATTATCATCATCATTTCAGCAGAAAGACGACCACTGCTGAACATAGGCCTCTCCCAAGTATCGCTATTGACCGATCCCGTGGAAAGTTAAATATTGAAGTCTAATATTGCAAAGTTTTAGCAATATTTCCATTCCGTGCATGAGAGGTCCTTCTGTCCTCAGCTACATAGTGTATGTATTGTCATTAGGCCACAGTGTAACCCCATGTACAGCACTCAATATTAATGGTATATGCGTTGTGTACTTAGGCGTTTTCTAATATTTGTGTAGCTTGATTATAGTTCGTTTGATATTTTGTTCATAATGAACAATTTTTTTTTCTAGTTGCTAATTACGCCTCTGCTTTTCTGTTTTTGTATTTTAAGTTTTATTTAGTTATCTTAATACCGAAAATGCATTATGAAGTTATCCTGTAACATAGCTAAAAATATGCTGGAATCTTATCATATCCAAAGGGTTTTAAACATTTGGGGGTATCATAAATCCACGGTTCCTTATTTTTAACTTCAGCCTTAGGTTTACTCCTACCTCGAAAGTTATAATACAGAAGTAGCAGTCATCTCTAGCTATATATATACTCAAAAACCAACAGCACTGAAGAGTGTTGGTGTTTTTTGTGTTGTAGAAAATACAATAAAAAAGCGAAATCAACTCACATTTTCTGGGAAAACCTACCACAACTCAGCACGGTTCAGTGGCACGATTGTCATGGTTGTCCCCATTGTCAGTTACGCAGCAAACGGGAAACAATAGTACAGAACGGCGCATTGTAAATGTGTATTACGTACACAGTGTAGAGATAGTACCTTGTTTGTTAATTAATGGGAGTTTTATTGCGTAAACGTAATTTAGAAAATTACAGGAAAGTAATTCTGTCGCTGATATTGTTGATATGGTTGGTTACTGTGTCCTGGATTATGTTTGATTTTGTGTAGAAACAAGGTTAATTAAATACAATCTCTAGTATTCACTCTGTAGTGTTTCAGAAACTTAATAACATCTGTAGCTCACTAGGTGCAGAGCCGCTAACATTGAAAGACAGCAGACTTGTTTATTGCCATATATACGACATAAACGATTTAAGGTACAAAAAATAAAGAAAAGAAATGCACACTTATGCAAAAAGGTTGCATCCGACGCTGATTTACAGTTGCAGCTAACCGGCTTATCTGTACCGACTCTGTGATTTGAGCTATTCTCTGTACAGTTTGTTTAAAGACAAGCGACAAAGAATGCCTCACGACACAGGTGAGCTATTTTACCTCATAAACCCTCATAAACTGTTGCTAGGCGTATATATTATTAAACATTAAAAGCCCATTCCACACTTCATGCTGTTATCAAAATGCATCGTTTATCTCGACGCGTCAACCAGTTGCTGTATGCGCAAATATAAACGCACTTTATGGTATGGTTTAACAGGCCAGTCAACACTTAAAGTGTTGAGGGTTATCTTTGTTGTAGATCCTCGGTTTCTAAGATATTTTTGATCGGAATTAATCTATTCGATAATGCAGTCGGTTTGGTAGGTAAATTGCAAGTATTTCACCTGTGAAAATGCCAAAGATCACAATAAATGACGATTCAGAACGTCTTTATTTCCGTGTTCGAAATAGGAATGCTAGAAAATGCGGCTGGATCAATGAACGCCACTGCTATGCTAAAACTAAAATGGTACACTATAAAATGAGGTATTCGCCACTGAACCAGAGATGACTTACATTTTTCCAACTCTCGAAACCTTCTACCCGATTATTTCTAAAGACTACCCTCCATAATACCTTCACATACTTTACAGGCAGAACATAAACCGTCTCCGTAACACTAAAAGTTCACAACAGGTGTGAACGTTGGCTGGCAAATTGGCAAACACTGGCAGCCCTGAATTTGTAAATACGTTAGTACGAAAAATGGCGGCGGGACTTGATACTTTTGAATTTAGAACGTTCCGGTTGGCCGGTTTGGTATTTGTTCTGGAAGAGTGTTCGTAATTTAAATGTGTTTTGACAGTTTTCAGTTGTGTAGTTCTATTGAGGAAACAATTTTTCTAAACGCGTTCATCGATCAGCATTTAAACGTTTGACAGAAACAGAACGATGGTTTAAATACGTTTGTCAGGCCTTATTTTTTACATTTTTAAGGTGAATTTATAGAATTATCCTGATGATAAAATCATACATGGTCCCCTAACCTTACAAAATAATTAAAACAAAATATCTTTTTAGAATTATGTACTTCAGAAAAGGCAACTAGAGCCGCGCATGGCATGGCGGAATGTGTAGTCATTTTAAAATCATACTTCGAATAGCATAATTTCAATAATTACTGCCTACTAATCCCTAGTGCAAACTTTTTTATATCCACGCCACGGTCAAAACACAATATAATTATGTCATATCCATACATTATATTTAGCCATGAGCCATACAGAAGGGATGATAAGTCAAAACGTTAGTTAACCACCTGCGTAAAACAAAGTTTTGTACCCGGCGAGCATAAACTACCAACAAACTTCCACATACTTCAGAATGTAGGGTGTAATCTGAGTATTTTCGTACAGTCGGAAAATGAAAGGGTAAGCTCCGAGCGTATTGGGTTAAATTTTTTCTCACTCCATGCATGAAAATTTTTCCCTGACTTAGCAGTTTGCGGCTAGCTCTAGTGAAGGCAACTCAAAGCATTTTTTACTTCATTTTTGTTCTAGTTTAGTCCGTCTCTCTCCTGGTAAAAGGCCTCCCTTCAGTTCTTCTTATTTTTTCAATTGTGGTGGTATCCAAAACCAGTCCAGTTAGCTTTTTTATCAGCTTATAATTTGCATTTATTGCAATACTTTTTCCAAAAAAAATGTGCTATATATGAAAGAAATATACTTGAAAATTGCATAACCTTTGCGTTCCGCGATTGTAAGTGAAAAAGTTTCACATTTGTTTTTGTGTATGTAAGCGTATCTTGTAATGGCCGCCTTCTTTTCGCGCCTTTTTCCACGAAACTGGACCTTTGGCCTCCAATGAAAGTTCAAGTACGAGCCTTCTTAGAAATCGTGAACAATAGTGTTAAAGTGTTGGTTTACACGTTATATTTGTAGTGTTTTCTTGGCGTGAAAGGTTTTGCTAAGTATGGAAGTGGCTTTAGTTCTTAGTTAAATATTGACATTGAGTAATTTTGGAGTAATTATTTTACGGGAAATGAAACCAGCGGTTAATATTGCACTGGATTTGCCTGTTTTGGACACATTCAGCTAGCATTTAATACCTTTTAAGGGTTTAGTAAGAGAATAAAAAATAAGTTCTATAGCAGTTCTGATCTATTGCTTTAAATCAGGGAAGATGGTAGTCAAGAGTAGGCTTATTAAATAAGCTCACGCCTTCTTCCATGGGGGTGGGCAGAAACTTGGCTTCATTTATGTTCATACAACTACTCATAACGCACATCGGTTATGATTACTGTTGTATGTGTGTCCGTTTTGAAGATGTTTGACTTTGAAGTTTTTTTTAATTGCCGATTTTTGTCTATGGCCTATTTTATGGGCTTTTGAGTCAAATCTATTTGTGTTTGAGCTTTATTATTCTCAACAATAAAATTGCAGTTAACTGAATCAACTAGGTCGATATGATTTTCTTTCAGAAATATTTTAAAAAATGCCGCTGATGTGCTTCAAAATATCTACGTTTTATTATCTATGCAACAACGTATAACAAGCTACAAGTACATTAAATGCTGTTACCAAAATCATGACGTCAAAGCGTTTCAAGAATACATATAATAACACGTAATAAAAAAGTCGCTAAGATTTTTAGTGGCGAGTCACGTCGACTGACAAATTAATTACACTTAGACTTCGAAGTAATTAGTTAATTAATTAAGGAATGAGCATGGTCTCCATCGATCTTGCTAGCTGGGACTTGGACGTCTGTGTAATGTTGAATTATGTTTTTCTTGATGGACTCTTGAAGTGGAAAATATTTCTGAGAATTTGTGTATGTATCCTGCCTGGAGGCTTTATAATTCGGGTACTAAGTTCCGTTTAAGTTTTTATTTTTAGTTTTTATTTTCGCTTGAGTTTAGATTTCGATGTTTTTGTTGGTATATGGGCGTGTGCTAGCTGTCACTATGGCAAATATATTTTATTTTAATTTTTTGTGTTGAGTAATGTAAATTATTTGCATACTATTGTATAGAATCAAGTTTTTGTTTTTTTTCTAACTGAACAGACAGCTGTGCTGCTGGGGAGTTTGTTGCGCCACTTCTTCTTCCCAGCAAAAGCACTAGGAAGTGGTGAAGGGCGGGCGTTTTTGGGGGACTGTCTTATGTAATTTGACGTTCGGAAAGTGCTGATTCTCAGCCTAGTTTGAATAAATGACTTTTGAATTTTGAATTTTATCTTTTGTGTAATGGACTGCACCGTTGGTCTAGCTAGTGGGTTCAAAAGCAACTGGTGATCTGTCTTAGGTTCGATTCCCCGATTGGACGATTCCCAGAGTGGTTTTTAGATTTTCCTTTAGGCAATTAGTTAGATTCCACCATCATAGCATACGCTAGTACACTCGATCACAGTGAACGCTGTATTGTTTTTCGGTTTGTTTCTTATTGTTGAGCATACTTTGGTTGGAAAGTGGTCCATTTTTGAGTCATTCATAGTTGGCTGTGTCTTGTTGGGTTGCAATCAACCCCCACAGTTGTATTCCAGCCTTTTGAATGAAATGCACAGCTCACAACTTAAGATTTTTCACTCCGGGAATCAAGGTAAGTAATAGTTGTAATTTGTGTACTACCGTATCACTCTCCACCTGTCTGACAGGAATCAGTACCTCTAAAGAACAAATCCCTAGCTTACCGCTGCTGCGGATCGCAGTTTCACGGGTATACACCTGGTAGGATCCAAGAGTCGCAGCATTGCTATGAGCCCCAGTGCTTGCCTTTTGGCTTTTTGATCCGAATGCCTGTATTCAACAGAAATTTGAAGCCCGAGGGCCAAATTTTTGCCTAACATCACCTGCCTTTCTTAGTTTTTTTTAGCACATGATTAAAAAACTCCAGCATGTGTACGTTTGCTTAAGGCGGTCGGCGATTTCAGATTACATTAATAACGAGTATACATCATTCTCACGAGACCGACACCTTTTTATTCTTCTGTGTATCAAATATTTATTCCTCACGCAAAACAATTGCCTAATCCAACCGTAACTCATACTGGAACCCAGATTGTAGTAATATAATCGTAACAAGATTAGTATAGCCGATGACACGTACGTGTAATAAAGTCGGAAACACACAGCGGGGGCCTGATTTCGTCTAACACCAAAAAACACCCGGCTCCCTTCAAATGCCGAGTTTGTAGGGATAGTAGCTAAAGGTAGCAATATGTTGGAGTTATTTGAAATTATTAATTTTTGGAGCCTATTTTTGTATTCAGCACTAGCGGCCTTTTCAAATTCAAATTCATTTATATAACTTACACAGTTATGCCACAATTACATTAACGTAGTGGAAATTAAAACTAACAATGACCTTGATAAGTTATCATCGGGTCCCAAAATAGGCACAGCCTGTATCTTGGTGACCCAGAAATTTCAAGGAGTGTGATTGTACGAGGTCAGCGTTATGTAGTAATTTATTTAAAAAATAAACACAAAATTAACAGATGGAAAGAAGAGTATTAATAGGGATAATACGAAAAACAGTTAAGGTGATTAAGTATGAAGCGTGTTTGCAAGAGGATTGTGATTTGCAAACGTAGCCGCGATATCTGTGAAAAATTTTCAAGCTCTATCTATCTAGTTTATTTTGTCGCTCTGCTGAGCAAAGACCTCCTTCTCCTTTTTCTACACAATTCTGCATTTTGCTAGTGCTGGCCAGTTCTCTTGCCAAAATTCCCTTCTAAAAACAAACCTTGTTTAGTTTGTATGAATTTCTGGAAGTACGGATCCAATTTCGAGTGGAGTACGGAATAGACTCTATCCATCTGACCTCCTTTTCCAAAAAAAAAATACTCGATGCATATACATACTCACCTTATTGGTGATGTTCTTCAGAAAAGCCAGGTGCGCAGTACTCATAACCGGCGTGCGTGTATGACTAGATGTATGAACGTGAGTGAAGCAAAAGAAGTATGTAAGTATCTCAGCAGGTGGTGCTCCGTAGTTTCTGTCTCTGGAGAAAGGCGTGAGTTTATGTACGTTTGTATGTATGTATATTCGATGCCTGTTAGTTTGGGAGCAAGCGATTAAAAGCTAGATATCATTCTTTATTGAAAAAAATATTGGAATGAACTTTTTTCTTACTAACAACAAAACAATGTTTAGTAAACGGGATATTTACCATGTTTACTGTTTGTTACGAGTTTCCGATATTTCGGTGATGTTGCAAGCACCATGTTCACGGATAAATATCCCGTTTCTAATGTTAATGTTAGTGACCATGACAGTTTAAAAACTTATAATGTTTTGCTATTTGCTAGTTTTGTATTATTTATTAAAGTTAATTTTCAAATAACTAAAGTTTGCTTACATTTAAAGTTACAAAACCCGTTCGTTTTAAACAAAAAAAGAATATTGCTAAAGTCGTTAGATTTGACAACTGTAAAAATACGTTATATAAGTTAAGCTTGATGCTTACGAATGATAGTCGTTATTATAGTGTATGGGTAACATAGTAATTAGGATTATGAATTTGATTTTACGTAAACGTTCATACAAAGTTATCGTGGCATTTAAAATGAGAAACGTCATCGGAATTCTTAATTGTCACGATTATAGAAAGAAAAAAAACCGGATAAGAGCGAGTCGGACTCGCGCACGAAGGGTTCCGTACCATTATCGCAAAAAAACAACGAAAAGAAACACGTTTGTTGTATTAGAGCCCCACTTAAATATTTATTTTATTCTGTTTTTAGTGTTTGTTGTTATAGCGGCAACAGAAATACATCATCTGTGAAAATGTCAACTGTCTAGCTGTCACGGTTCTTTAGATACAGCCTGGTGACAGACAGACAGACAGACAGACGGACCGCGGAGTCCTAGTAATAGGGTCCCGTTTTTACCCTTTGGGTACAGAATCCTAAAAAACCAAGTCATAATTATTTTTTCAGTATATCTTCGTATAAAACAACAATCATAACCTAATTCACACAGTTAAACAACTCTCACCACTCCGATCGCTCCCTTTTATGCTGACTCTACAAAAGCCAACACGGTATACAAAACACAAATACCCTCAAATTATGACACACAGCGCTAAACGGAAGTACTTAAGGCGAAGGCAATATTTCTTCACGGGCAATAAGGCCGAGACACACTGATAACGGTATTTTTCCTAATCTTGCTCGTGATTTATGCCGAGTGGGGCAATAAGGAGTAATTTTGATAACAATATGCAGTTTGGAATGCTTTATTGGGAGAAATTATTGCTTGGTTTGTGTGATGTTTCACTTTTACTCGCACCTTTTTCCCCATGAAGGTATGTATTGGTATTGCTGCTGCGATGCTGTTTTCGAAGGTTTTTTTTTTACTTTTTATGGCAGTTTGGAACAGTTTTAACATGAGTATAAGCGTAAAAATTATCATTGGCGAAATATGGGTTTACCCACTTGTAGCGACCAACGCCGACACTAATTACCTAATGATATGACGTCAGATAAATACTGCATCGCGCAAGCAAAGTTTTCGCCGCGATTTGAACACATACAACAGTCCGACAATAACCGTTGGGCAGTTGCCCGGACCAGACAATACCCGTCTGGTCGGAGGATCCTCCCTTTTCTATGGAGGTTTGTGGGACTTTACACCCTGTTCCACATAGCCTCCAAACACTATAGGAAGAGGTGCACCTAACTCTTCGAATGATACTGGCGTGATGTTATGTTATAAGCGTAAAGAAGATGAAGGGACATTCACGAATAATTTAATGAATTCAATTATATGTCGCATCAAGGCTGGCCGATAGATGCAAACCATCGGGAAGTCAGGATGTATTCCCTTAGGTTAAGACATCGTGTGTGAGCAGGTAGTTGGGTAGAATCGTGAAAACGAAATCACACAAATTTTCCGATACACTGGGTATATTCAAATAGACACAAATTACATTCTTGCTTACCAATATTACGGATCGACACTGATTCTACGACGTCTTAGCTCTACGGCTGTCAACTGTAGTGTAGTGTACTCAACTGCCATCTTGTGCTGTTCTCACCTTGCAAGTGGTTAGAAAAAGCGCGACAAAGCGCAATTGTACTTGATTTGCCGACAGGTGGCGTGCTTGTAATTCGTTTTGACGTCCGTACTATTGACTAAACCCGAAATATATATTTATATGAAGTAATCTTTAAAATCTATTAGAGTTAATGTTCTGCATCAAGTACTTAAGTTAATAGTATTTTCTTTGTAATAAAAATAACCAGCATATTTACACAGAAAATATTTCTAAAATATGAAATACAAAGAGTCTCCAAACCAAATGGACTAGTTAAATGCCTTTCAAAACATATAACATTCATTTTCACCGCACAAAAAATACCTTGTCCCGTACCATACCTGAACCAAATAGATTCAGCCCACACGTTATTAAAGCCTAGGCTACACTCTACTTTATTAGATTACCTTAGACGTCGCCCAATAATTTGTAGTAGCTGTTAAAGTAAATAGATTAGGAGCAAGAAGTCTCCGGTCACTTAGTAGTTATGCTGTTAGTGAATAAGTTTTTGTCACGAGTTATGTTAGGCGTAGGAGAGTTTCGCACGTGTGTGTATAGCTTTAGGTTATTGTAGTGTTCTAAGTTTGCTACTGTAATGGTTTCATGTCTAATAGTCAATAGAAGTTTCAGATTCCACCTGTCATGTACGTGGTCGCAGGTTTAAACTTGGATAACACTATTTGATAAGTATTCATCTTACTTCGGACGGTATAATAAACGGGCAAAGGCCTCTACTCACTCAGAGAACGAGCACGAGTATGAATCGTCACGCTTGCTCAAGATGGGTTATCAATTTTAAACTTTTATTAACTAGAAGTCCAGGTTTCCTCACGATATTGTCCTTCACCGTTGTCAAAGATGTCCATGATAAACTTATAAAGTACTAGCTGTTCCACCCCACACCCCACAGGACTTGTTTACGGGATTGAAAAATAGCCTATGTCACTCAGGAATAATGTAGCTTTTTATTGGTGAAAGAATTTTTCAAATCGGTCCAGTAGTTTCGGAGCCTATTCGGTACAAACAAACAAAACAATCATTCCTCTTTATAATATTATTATATAGTACTAGCTGTTGTCCGCAGCATCGCTCCCGTGGACCACACCACAGGACCCGTTTTATGTCGCTCAGGAATAATGTAGCTTCCTATTGGTGAAAGAATTTTTTAAATCGGTCCAGTAGTTTCGGAGCCTATTCGGTACAAACAAACAAAAAAATCTTTCCTTTTTTATAATATTATATTATAGATAGTCATATGAATTGAAAAAGATACATTAGTAATAAGTACTTGCTCGAATAGGGAACTATCCGCAAAGCTGCGCTCAGATGGCGCCACAGGTTTCAGCGTAAACAAACTAGAGAAGGGCGTTTTCGGTTTTTTGCGCAAACGGTTATGTATGTGTTTTCATATCGATATAAAACGTTTTTCAGATATCGATATCAGTAGTACAGTTTGCAAAAGTTAAAATATTATTTAGATGAGCAAACTAACAACGAACGCGAAATAATACTTATAAAGATAGGTAGCGCATTTGGTTCCTAACGTTTGTGAAGTTTGCGTTTTGTTCGTAGTTCGTACGTTTTCGCATTGTTACGGTTTTAAGTTTTGAATTATTCGTTCTCGCACGCTAGTAAGGTTTTTATTAGATACAGCTTTTGTAATATCAGTTATTTTGATATCGATATGATATGATATCTAAGACATATCCGATATAAGTTACGTTTTGATTTATCGGACCCATCCCTAAAAAAAAACAAACTGTCAAAGTCGAGCGACAAAATTTCGCAGTCTAAGCATACAAAATATAAAAATATTAGTGAAAGTAAAATGAAGCTAACTACTTCCCCAATATTATTATTTGGTTTTTGAACACAAGTCATCTTAAAAACAGTAAAAAATAGTAAGGTAACCACAAACAGTAGTAGACGCCATGTTGTTATGTTTTTGTTTACTCTGAGCCGTCAAGCGCTATCTGGTGGGAGCAATTGGCAGTAATGTTCCCTATTGAAACCCACGATCTCAAGCACGGGAAGCGAGGAGAGGCATAAGACGGAATTTTCAATTAAATATCTCTCATGGAGGCTTTAGTAGATACTTATAAAACATTGCGTAAGTACTTATTAAGGATCTCAAGTAGCAACATGCAAAATATATTATGTTACCAATAGGTAGTCCAATCTGTGTCGTTAATTTTGTTTATTTATTGATCTAAATATATTTTATTATTCATACATTATGTAGATAGTAATTAGTCGTGTTTAGTACAAATAATATTATGTCATTGAACTAAATGTAATCGATGTATGTTTAATGCTCAGTTAATTATAATACAATCAATATTTCATATATATTGACATGCGGTCGCTTTAATAGTCGCTTATTTCATTTCGCTATTGCTTGGCAATGACGGCATTTATTGACACAATACATTAAATAGTAATATATTTAGTGCTTTAGTACATAGATTAACTAGTGAAGCTTTGTGTAAACAACGACTGCATATACTAAATAATTCAATAAATGAAACAATTTTGCAGTCCAATGAAGGACATGTAATTTGAAATATGAAAAATTTAAACCAATATTTTAAAGAGTTAAAGTTTAAGTTTTGTAAAGAGGAGCTCGTGGCTAAATAATAACAGCCGCACGGGTCGATCATCAAGGTTAAGCAACGCTTGACGAGGTCGGTCCGTGGATGGCTGACCATTTCAATATACCGAGTTTCCTCCGTGCCTCGGCAAGCACGTTAAGCCGTTGGTCCCGGCTGTTATTTGAAGATCTTTGACAGTCGTTACGGATAGGCATGAGATCTGACACCAGTCTTGCCAAGGGGTACCGTGTTACCCAGTAACTGGGTTGTGGAGGTCAGATAGGCAGTCGCTCCATGTAAAACACTGGTACTTAGCTGAATCCGGTAAGTCTGGAAGCCGACCCCAATATTTAATATTTAATATAGTTGGGAAAAGGCTAGGCAGATGATGATTTTAAAGAGTTAAAGTTTGTTCGTTAGTGAATGGTAATCACTAGAGTGCAGTGGTGGCCTGGTGATATCGGTCGCGACTTGTAGAAGTTGTAGGTCATGTGTTCAAAGCTAGTCAGGGTCTTTACTTTGTGTAAATTATTTCACAACCACTGCTCTCAAAACGATGAAGGAAAAGATCGTAAGGAAACCGGCATGTCCTAGAAACAAAAATTCGAATACATGTGACATCCACCAACCCGTATTGGGCCCGCGTGGTGGATTACGGCGCATTCCCTCTCACAGAAAGGAGGCCTGTGTCCCAGCAATGGGAACATTAAAAATGCTGATGATAATTAATCCCTAGAAGTACGCTCCCGATTACGAATGTTCTTTTTCTGTGAGTACCATAGGGTTTGATTAAAAATGCACAGCCTAATATGATAAGTATATTTGTATATTTTGTACACTGACAGCCCTAAATTCTTCTCTTATTGTACAGTCCCTCCAAAGGTTGTCTGTAAGAGATTGCCGTGTGCGATAAGACCGCCCATTGTACACTTGTTTTTCTGAATGTTTGTCCTGTAAATTTTTTGTGGTGTACAATAAAGTATATAATAAATAAATAAGCCACAGGTTCCAAGCCAAGCATTAAGCTAGTGCTCTGTTCGAATTCCGCATTAGATGCAATTTTTCAAACAATAAACATAAGTTTTTTGAAAGACTCATGCCATGAAAATCGAATCAAACGTAGAACAAGCTAATAAAGATGTTTTAAAAATATTGTCCAACTACTACAGTTACGCTGTGGTGATAAAGATCTGTTACTTCAATAAGGAGCACGATAAGCCGAAGCCGCCATTTTTATTTACCTCCATGTTGTACATAAGGTTATGTACAACATATATCGCGAACCTAATTCCAAGATAATTTAACTTTATGTTGACGCCGTGCGGATTAAGTTTGGGCAAGTATACCATATTGCTTCGTTTCTTATGAGATGACGTTATGCGTCCATGGGGTACGAAAGTGACGGTAGTTTACGTTTTACTGTTTCGGCTTGTGGTTAAATTTTCTTCGTTGAGGGTAGAAGGACTTAAGTCGTATGCGGTGAAATTTCATTAAGCAGGAAATTGTCGGTCTATTCTGGGACTAGCTAACGGCTTTTTCGGAAATTAATATAATCTTATTTGTCTACAAGTTATAATACGAATAAAGAACGCTGATCGACTAATGGCCTTGTTAGAAGATTTTTAAATCAGCTAATTACTTTTGAAATGTTTTGCTTATTGTTTACAGTAGCCAAAACAATAAAGTCAAGGATTCTCGTATCTTTATTTTAATTCGCAAAAAGTCAATAAGTTCGAGCTTGCTTAGTGTTTTTTTTTATTTATTTTAACTGAAGAATGACTATTCATTAATTTATTTTACCAGACTAAGGCGGAGGGGGGTTATGTTTTCATTCAATACCTCAAACTTTACTAAAAATTAGGTAATGTATGTTATTCCGCTTAAACCTATAGAGTCGATAAAAGGCCGAACGGTTTGGAAAATCGAGAGCTCGTAGCTCGAATAAAATCTGTGGAACTGACGATGAACTCATTAGTTGGATCGCGGAGCTAAACGAGAAATTCTGTGCGCAAACTCTGACTTTTGAATCATTGTAAACTAAAATAAGGTTTAGCTTGAAGCGAAATTTAAATTGCGGTGAGGTTCGCTAAAAATATTTTGAATTTCAAGTCTACTTTCACTATTTGTTTATGTTGAAAATAAATGCCTTTCCAAGAATCTTCTTGAGTCTCTTTACTTTTTACCACTTAACAGTACGACTTCATCTTAGACTACTAACTTCAAAGTGCCTTTAAATGATGATACAATCCATAAAAGGTTTCTTGAAAAATATGTACGGTGCTGACAACCATTACCTCCTACATTAAATGGTCCTTCGAGCCGGACCTACCTTTATCTAAACCCTGACTTTTTTCTGCAGCTTCGTTTCCGAGGCCTAGCTCACAGGAATCGTACATTTTTGCGGGATAAAACTAAGTACCCTATGATAACACTGCGCGATAGTATAGTGCTGTGACATTGACATGTTGTCTACAAGACAGTGACAGAATTTTTATTATCGAATCAGTGCTTCCAGAGATTAACTCCTACATTAAATTTTACCTCTTGATAATATGAGTTTTTATTGTTTCCGTACTCAAACTCGTTCAAAACAACAAGCTTTAAAAAGCATTCCCGGCTGACAAAAAATGGGGAACATACGTTTCGACAGACATTCACCCATTGGTTTGGTAATACAAAAATTTGAGGCATACCCTAGCTTCAGGCCGTGCATATTTAGATGAGTATACTACTAGTATACCAGTTTCAGAATGTTTTATTCCCTGGACAGGTACAAGTACAAAACGTTGTTAATTTTTATCTCGATAAGGTATGGACGAAATAATCGGGATTTAGTTTTATTGTATTGAGTGGGTTATGAAAATGTGGGATATTCCAATAAGTATAAACGGAATTTAGTTTTGCGGTTATTGTTTGATAGGATTTTAAAAATCTAAGGTTGGGTGTTGTACTTTGAGCTGCCTCCAGAAAAAAATCTTTTGTAGCAGCTCACCAAGCTTTTTGTCATACCAAACCACTTTCTTGACTTTGGGCATCGTCAATATTTAACCACAGTATTGACTAATACTGAACCTTGCTACAGCTTTTGTTGTTTTGATCAGACTTTAATCAACTTACGTAAGTAAAAGTTATGATCTTAAGGTCAAATCTAGCAACTGTATTTAGTCAACTTTCTCTTGACATATCAACTCAAAACTTTGTATACTCATTCCGTTTCGATGACAATATATTATGTTTCCAGCAAGGACAGAGTGTATTATCCTCTGTGTGTATATCTTCTGAAACTAATGTCTACCTACCTTCTTCTTTTATCTCCGCACAAACTGCCTCAAGTAACATTAATAATAATACAATATTGTAGAACTTGGATACCATTTCATACAGATGTTTGTCCACAATATATGTCTCGGGATAAGTTTATGTCGCGACAATTACATAACACTTGAAAATTATGTGACCCGCTCGGTATCTTGTTGGCAGTATGCCAGGGAGCTTCTCTTATTAAGTCAAATGAGGGAACCGCGGTAATCTTGTATTACTTACTTGTCATATTTATTGTTATGGCTTTTAATGTGGTTTTGCTAATTTCGGTAAACGTACAGGTAGATTAGAAGTGGCTAGTTCCTTATAAGTAACTATACTCATCTGGTTGTTATATGCTTAATTTTTATGCTTTTTTTTTAAGTCGTATATATTCCCCAATGTTAACGCGGTCCTGGCCGTGCGACCGCTCGGTGCTTGAATATCAATATTGGATCTCCTTTTGGACAGTTTTGTTTGCAAAATATTTTTTGATTTACATGTCCTATAAAAAAAAAGAACATGTCCTGTAAAGAAGAAATTCTAAACATATTTTTTCTGTGTAAAAATATTTTTATAATTGATGAAAAATTTACACAAAGTATGAAGTAAAGCGCTTGCCTGGGTTCGAATCTAAGACACGTAAGTCGGGGCCGTTACCACTGGGCCACCACTGCTCTTAATCTGCTCTCATTCAGCTCTCAATCAGTATCTTACTCAATCACCTCAAACACAACGTTTTCAGGCACCATTGCCTAATTATTGACTTGCAGGTGAAACGGGTTTGTTTGCTTCTGTGAATGACGTACGACTCTTTTGCGACCACATCTCGTTGGACTGTAAGTTTGACAAAGAGAATAAAGGCTAGGGGACAAACGCATCATGTGCTTTAGGTAACCATATCGCAAACGTAATGTCGTCACTTGAAGCATGAGAAAATTAGCATTGTATTGTGGAATTTCTTAGTATTCAATTGGATTTTGTTATTATTAGTGTCCCCAAAGGGAAATTTTCCGCCTCTAACATAAATTAAATTAGTTGCAAAAATACTTAAAAACATCTGGCAAAATGTGAGTGTATCGAGGGTACACCTACCCAAAATCCATTTACTTAAAAAAATCGATCTCAGAAATTGACTCCACAGTTATTTTTATTTCCAGGAGATAAAGTATTTATTCACCTTAACAAAATATACATCTAAGTATAATAATCCCCCTCGCAAAGTATAATAACTTATAAGTTATTAAGTTTTTTTTTGCATACCCTCCAAATCTTGGAGCTCTCTTATTAATCACTTCCTGTATTTCTCTCTCGAGGATTTTCCGTTTTTTCTGACCGCGGGATAATAATAAATTTGTATAATTTGCATTTCATTTAAGCGTTATTTCTCGGTTGGCCTATATCTAAACCAGTGGCTGCCAACCTTTTTTAACCTGGAAAAGTGGTCCCGTACATTCACCAAAGTAAATTTGAAATAAGAATCTGTTAATCAATTAGTATTTAATAGCATATTAGTTAAATACTAATTGATTAACAGACCATAAGAAAATATTGCTTAAAATAAAAAATATTTGGAAAAAAATGTATCTGTATGCACAGATTCTTTAAAATGGAAAGTAGCAAGCAGTGTCATTATTAACATTGTTGATTGAAAAGTTTGAAAACTTGAAATTTAGTCCACGCTTGCGGTCCGCCAGTGGTCCCGGACAGGTTGGGAACCAGTGTTCTACACCGCTGTCGAGTAATTCTCGACTCGTTTCGTTTTAAAATATAAATTAGGTCGAGACATTCGGATTTTGCTCTATAACACGGATTAAGTTTCCAATTTGTCGCAGATTATTAAGAGATTTATTATTCCTTTCGATTTTTTGGTAAGCTGTGGTGGTATTATGACGTCAATCTCCCTTTTGCTTTGTTACTTAACTTTAATATATTCTATCTGGTTTAATATTTGATTTAAGAATCGACCTTTTTTATGTGAGCTATAGATAACATTATAAGAAACTATTTTAAGATTGAGTTACTTTATCTCAGCTACAGAATAAAAATACTAATTTTCTCAAACATGCATGGAAATATTGTCATTATTTTAGAAAAAAGAACACGCGAAGTACCGAATTTATGGACAATGAAAATCAAATCCATTGCTGGAGCGTTTTTTTGAATTTGGAACATTTCAACGCTCCAGCAATGTTGTATGAAACGGCGTGCTGGGGTTATTAGATACTCTTTGATTGGATCTCTTTTATCATTCTTGGCATAAGTAAGTATCTTTGCTTAGTACAAATTGCGTTCACGTTGCTGTATATCCATAAATGCGTTTGCCTTTCGGCACAGATGATAAATAGAAAATCGGCGGCAAAGCTGAAAATTCGTCTTGATTTGTTATTTAAATATTTAATAAATTTAATAGTTAAAATGCGTTCCAACGGTTCACGGTCCACCAGATTTAAGATCAGAAGCCAAATTGGCAATGGAAAACCTGCTTCCAGCGAAGTCAAAAGAAAAATACATGAAAGTATATGAACATTTTATGATTTGGAAAAACGATAAAAAGATTAACATTTTCGCCGAAACAGTATTTTTGGCGTATTTAAATGAGATTTCTAAAACTAAAAAGCCATCTACATTATGGGCTCCATGCTGAAATGTACAGTTCATGTTGAAAATGGCATTAACTTTAAAAATTAAGGAAATTTAACTACTTTTTTATTTCCCTGCATTTTTTTGAGGAAAGCATTATATATGCCTCGGCGGAAATGGCAATTGCCTGTCTCGTATTAGTGAAGTCCTCGCCTACGGCTCGGCCTTCAAACTCATACTCGACCTGCAATTGTCTGTTTCCCGGCCTTTGCAATAATGTACTATTAATAAAACCATTCAATAGACTATTCATTCATTCAGATTCATTGAGCAGTTGACATTCCATTGCAGACCCGCTAATTGTGCAATGAAAAGTCAACTGCAATAGTTTAGAGAAAAAATATGTATTTCTAAAAACTATAGAATTTGTATTCTATAGCTTGTAGCCAGCCATATTTTACATGGCTTTGTAGCCAGAGGTATGAAGGTCGACTCTATGAAAAAAAGTATGAAAATATTCCTTGCTAAAGATAATGACCACGAAATTTTCGCTTATTCCTGTAACAAGGAAGCAGTTTGTTCTCTTTACAAAACTAAACAAGGCAGACTTCAACAAGTGTCCTATGATAAATGTTAGCTTGTTTAAAATCCTTCCTGTTACTTGCTTTTACTTTGTCATTTTAGCTGAGAATAGCTGATTATTTTTGGCTCAACTTGCAATAGACTCTTATTGCAAGTTGAGAGTTGCAAGCAGTGACCAAAGGTTTTCTGTAAAAGTGAAACAAATAATATACTAAATATCAAGCAATATGTTTTGTTAGTTTTCTTTGGGTACGGAACCCTATAAATCAAATCAGACTTATCTATGAAAGTTGATTAAAAAATGCTGATATGTTGTCACCTATAGAGCAGTTTTAATTAAAGAATAGTACACAGAAGAAGGAAACAAAAGACTTACGAATCACATTTAAAACAAAAGAATGCCTTGTATTCGAGAACGCTATATTTAGATAATTTACCCAAACAACCATGTCTTAATAAGCTAAAGGGTCAACCTCACACAGATTAAGGGCCACGCATTCTGCCCCGTCATATACATCAGAAGAGTAATCTCCCCGAAAATGATCCACAATTTTCACATACCCAGCAAAAATCACAAATCAGTTCCGAATATAAACGGGGTTCGACGGACCCGTAAGCGGTCAGTGAATCTCATCAATCATTAGCCCTTCGGCTTGATAGATGTTCCTGGGGGTCGATTGTGCCCCGAGCTTGACGTATCAATTTATAAGAAGGAATATACGTAGCTGTAGGTAGTGTCTGCGGCGCGACGGGTTACGGGTTAACATCGGCGCGTGGCGGTTTACTTCGGAATGTTGGAGGATTTTGCGGAGTGATTTTTGACACCAGTCTACTCGTATTAACGTCTCCTGCTAAATTTAGCTTTCTATCAGAGTAGAATGGCTGTGTGAACCTAACTCAATTCACATTCATATTTATCATCGTTATCCGCCTTGTTTCACCAAATACTATGTAATGGCCTCCTCCCTTATATGCCATGCTTCCCTGGTCGATGCGACTCTCAAGCAGGTCTTACCCATGATCTTTAAACGTCTGATATATCCATCTAGCTGCCGGCGTATGCATCCATTGCATGGTCCAGCCTTCTTATATTACTGCATTAAAGGACAACAACTATAGGCCCATCTCACTTCTTAGCCATGTCTACAAGCAGTTTTCAAGAGTCATCACGAATCGTCTCGCACGCAGGTTTGACGATTTCCAGCCTCCCAAACAAGCCAGATTCCGTAAAGGCTTCAGCACCGTAGACCACATACATACGCTGCGGCAGGTTATACAAAAGACCGAAAAGTACAACCTGCCTCTCTGTTTAGCGTTTTGTGGACTACGAGAAAACCTTCGATTCGATCGAGACTTGGGCTGTACTGCATTCTCTCCAACGGTGCCAAATTGAATACCGGTACATCGAAGTGTTGAAGTGTTTATACAAAAATGCCACCATATCAGAAGGACGGGTGCCGAGGTCTGATCTTGAAGTCGAACTTCAGGATCAGACCTCGGAACCCGTCCTTCTGCAGCGCGGTGTGAGACAGGGAGACGTCATATCTCCGAAGCTATTTACCGCTGCACTGGAGGATGTCTTCAAGGTTCTGGACTGGAGAGGGCTAGGCATCAACGTCAATGGCGAGTACATTACTCAGCTTCGGTTTTCCGACGATATAGTGGTTATGGCTGAGACCATGGAGGACCTCAGTACAACGCTCGATGATCTCAGTAGAGCTTCCGAAAGAGTGGGTCTTAGGGTGAACATCGACAATATTATACCATTTCTTTTCACGTTGAACGCCAATCAAGCTAAACTTTCACACTTGAATCGAAAACACGCAACACTGGGTACAATAATTGCTCAAAAAAAACCAGCCATGCTAAATGCCATACTAGCCACGGAAAAGGCGACCATTTTGTTTTTTTTTGTCAACTCACAACACTGGACAAATCACAGCGGTAGCGTACAAAGTTCGACGATCGTATGCCAGTTCATATGGACGTCGGAAAATGACAGCTATACGAGATTCTCGTATACAAAGCTAATGGGAAAATGCTGGTATTTATTCCGCTGTTATTAGTAAACTGTGTGTAGATTTAAATTTTTATGGAAGACTACCAGATCAAAACGGTGTAGGATATTATCCACAAAAGTTAGAAAACGTTGTGACTTTTTCTGTTTGATGCGTGATATACCGTAAACTTATCCGTAGACAATGCGAGACGATAAGGCCTACGCCACACTGAACGGAAATTCCGTCGCCGTCCATCCACGGCGGAACGCAAGTACATTTAATTGCATATTAAAAGTCTAAAAGACGGAAATCCGCTGACGTACCGACCGTTGCTTTTTTTTTTTTTTTTTGGCGTCAAACAATCATATACAATCAATATAATTCTGGAATTGGTTACTTACAAAAGACCTATAGTGCCGACAATATTTATATGCAATTAATGTCCGCCGCGGACGATTGGCGACGGAATTTCTGTTCAGTGTGGCGAACGCCTAAGTGTCGATAAAAAAAGAGCAAATATAAAAGAATCATAACCTAAATATAGTTGCTAATTTGGTTAAGTAAAGTACTTATTTCAACAAAAATTACACTCTTCCAACAACAATCCCTGGCAAGCACGATTTTTCTCTAAAGGAATACATTGTCTTGCCGGTATTTCATTTATTTATTGTTTCACGGTACGACGCCGATTCCCCAACTTAAGTTCTACTGAAACTAAAAGCAATCAAATAAAATAAAATGAACAAACATGTTTATTAGACTCTGAGCTAACATAATAAAGTTTATGACGGTAATATTTATTTTGTCTGTATTTGAGTGTTTTCACAGACACTTAACGATATTAATTTAATATTGAATTAATTTGTATAATGTATAGCAACTGGCTGTAATATTTGAAGGACAATTAGAAAACAACATTTGTATATGGACATTTTAAGTCTAATAAACATTTTTCGAATACTTTCATTGCGCGTTCAGCTAAGAAGTAGAATCTGGAGGAGGTAGGAGTCTGTGTTTTCTGTTATCTATAAATTTCTGTGCGTCTCTTAATTAAGAGTGAATAGGTTACTTCTAGGCAAACGTATTCCATCGCTTACCATCCGGTGAGATAGTAGTCAAACGCAAGCCTATCAATAATAATACGAATAAAAAAATAAAAAATTAAACCGACTTCCAAAACAAAACACTACAAAGCGAAAAACAACTCTCTTTTCGGCAGTCGTTGTCTTTGGTACCTATTTTTTTTTTTCGTTTTTGACACCGATATCCGAAAAGAAAATTATTGTGCGCTTTGTAGTCTTTTGTTTTGGAAGTCGGTTTATTTTATTTATATTTATTTTTTTCTTTTTAATTTGGTACCTTATAATAACATAAACATCATTTATAGCCATCTGTGGTCTTGTTCATCAGTTCCACTTCATCAAATGATACTTTGTGAATGTAAATACTTGCCATGTTGATTAAAATATCAAAATCGCTATAAGTATACCTATAAAATTTGAGAAGTACCCTCAATTTCCACGGGATCCCATCATCAGATCCTGACTTGGTGACAATGGAACTTTTTAAAACACTTTTGAACCACCTCGAGAGTGGTATACTCTGGGTCAAAAAAATATTTTCAAAAGCGGTCTACAATTGACGGAATAATCGGTAAAAATACACAAAAAATAAACAAAATATATAAACAATATCGAACATAGAATCGCCTCCTTTCGGTTAAAAAAGCTTTGTTTATGCAATAAATATTATTCTTAGTACTTACGCATACCTAAGTAAGTTCTTATAGTCGGATAAATGTTGCCAAAAATGCTTTAACATCGGATATTTACCAAATTTACCAAATCTATTTAGAGCCGGCATTTCCGGGTCGGAAGATGTTGCATCAATCATTACGACAGATCATCCGAGAACAGAAATAATAGATTTTAACCCTCCAGGAGGCATGAAGACATTGACAGATCAATTTGTTAGAAAAGAATCCTTCGGAATTTTCGAGTTCTTTTTTTGGCTTATTTAAAGTATTTAGCCCAAATTTTTCCTTCTGACTCATGTGTTTTATCAGAGAACTAGCTGTCCCACGCGGCTTCGCTTCCGTCATCTGGCTACCTACCTACCCTACCCTACCTACCCTACATACACGTTTATACCGTTTACGCAGCGCACGCAACTCTCTCGGATGCTCTCAAAAAGGAATAATTTTTTCCCGTTTTTGCAACATTTTTCATTTATGCTCCGCTCCTATTAGTCGTAACGTGACGTTATATAGCCTATAACCTTCCTCGATAATTGGACTATCCAACACAAAAATATTTTTTTAATTCCAACCAGTAGTTTCTGAGATTAGCGCGTTCAAACAAACTCTTCAGCTTTATAATATTAGTATAGATATCAGCTGAGTGCAAGTTGCACAGAACCGGTCGATGTGGGGACGCTTGGGATCTATGGCCACAAGTGGACGCCTTTCGAAAGATGATGATGATTTTGTATTCTTATTTTAATATCTCAGTAAGGGTCATCGCAGACAGAGAGTAATAATCCCCGCGCGGTCTCGGGCATTTTCTTTACGGATCGCGTATGCTCGCTTCCGCGCCCGCGTATCTTCGAGGACGCGCGAGAATTTTTTGTCATGTTCAAGCATTTGTGCACTTTATTGCAATAGTTTTAAGTTTGTTTTTAAGAGCGTTAATAAATAATCCTCTCCGCTGCGCTCCGTTCCGTCTGCGCTGAGCCTAACGGGTTATATTTTTACTGTACCAAGTGTGTATAGGTACCAACATTTTGTATGCAAGCAGTATGTATTATCACATCATCACCCTATTAATGTTCCCACTGCTGGGACACAGGCCAGCTCCTCTCTGTTAGAGGGGATGGGCCATAATCCACCACGCGGGCCCAGTGCGGGTTGGTGGATGTCACATGTCTTCGAATTTTTGGTTCTAGGACATGCCGGTTTCCTCACGATGTTTTCCTTCACAGTTTCTGAGAGCTAATGAAATAATTTACACAAAATAAAACGCCTGCCTGGGTTCGAACCCACGACCTACAACTTGTAAGTCGCGGCTGATACAACTGGGCCACCATGCTCTCTGTATGTATTATAATTTACTTTATTCAACATTGTCAGTTATTTGACCCAGTTCTAAATAAAAGCCTTTTCCCACTTCTGAAATAACTGTTCCATCCCATTAATTTGCATTAAAGACACTTATACAAACCACAGTTTTAACCAAAATACCATTTATAAACACTGTTCTTATCATACGGCCACAATTTACCAATAATTCGATACCACGTTGTTTATTCAGCAAATTTAAACGTTAGAGCGTAAGTTATTACGGTGAGCCGATTAAATAATATTACCCTATGGTAACGAACGTACTCCATACTATACAACCGAAGTTTTATGGAATGGAGTAGGTTCGTTCGCAAGGCTTCGTGTCTGCTAGGTGATAGGGTTGTGTGTTCTGATACTTGATCAACTGATTTTGCAGGTTTTCTTTCGAGAATGGTTTTACTGTTATTAGTTTTGAAAGGTGAACTGGGTCTTGGGTACCTTTTAGTGGTATGTAAGACTTCGGGGTGCTCCCAAAAGCTTCGGTTTCATATATTTTGAAATAACTGTAAACTGACCTGAATCAATTGATCGTGATTAAGCAAGGGTTAGATTCTGTTGCTAGGGAGTTCCTGCACAGAAACAATTCTTCATGGTGTCTAGATCTCGTGTGTTATTCAGAAAAAAAAAACCACCAACTACACCTGCTTATCTTGGACAAAGTAATCCCCACCAACGAAAAACTTAGCCTATAGCAAGATTTACACTTATCAAATCAAAAGATAATTTAGCATAATTATACATATATCAAGTAGGTCTTATCAGACCACAGGCTGTCTGTTTCAATAACTACGTATTCTTTTTTTAAATTTCCTGGTGGTTTCTTTTCTAATAGCTTTCTCGCCAGCCAGCCCTATCTGAGTTTCATATCATCAACATTTTCTACGGTATTACACGCCGGCGTGGGATAGTTTACAGCCGGCTATGTAATACTTTAGACCAGCTAGTTGGTCTGTCAGCGGTTATTGTGTTAAAAAGTTCGCCTTCCCATCTACATTTGTGATTTTAAAGTCTTCTGTTCAGTATTTCTGTTAATGTTAAATGGTTCTGAACAGTTCTGTTGGATTATACTATTATACCAAAAATAATTTCTGCAGAATGTACCTATGTACTATGTAGGTAATATAATACCTAAATTCTAATAATAGACTAGAGGGCTGCTTAAAGCATTAAATCGAAAAAAAAAATATTCATACACTTTAAACATTTTGGAACGACTATTGCGTTTTTTAGATGAAATTTTGCATACACGTTTAGTTTGGATGGCAATGCATGGTTAGCTTAGTAACGTCATTCTAAATCCAATATGGCGGACGGCTCAAGATGGCGGACTTGTTATTTTTTGTGCACTGCCATGATGTGGTTATCAAATGAAAGGGTTTGCTGAGAATAATACGAAAAAAGCTTGTTAAAAAAATTTTTTTTTCCTTAATAATTTTATTTTTCACTTGTTTTACAAATGAGCTCTTGGGATGTACCTAACCATTTATATTCCTTGGTAGCTGCTCCTTACAAAATTAACACCTTGATCTGCCCCGCAGGCTTATTACGTATCTTTTGCAAGAGCAAAACGATAGCGATCAAACGCTTTATGTCATAAAATTCGGAATTACCCGCAGTTTAGGCATGGTAGGTCCTACACAATCGTTTGCTAATCGCTCGCTCTTTTTCAAATGCACTTATTTAAAAAATATACCGCCAACAACTCTAAAACTTCTGTATGGAAGAGCAATTATTGCGCAAAAATCGCTATCGTTTTGCTCTTGCAAAAGATACGTAATAAGCCTGCCGGTTGAAAGTCTTTCATTTCCCGAAACATAATCCGAGAAAACAAATAAAAAAATTGGCCAAGTGCGAGTCGGACTCGCGCACGAAGGGTTCCGTACCATTATCGCGAAAAATAACGGCAAAAAAAACACGTTTGTTGTATGGGAGCCCCCTTAATTTACTTATTTTAATTTAATAATTATTATTTTTTTAAGTGAATATACAACTAGTTATTCTGTGAATATTTCAAGCGTCTACCTGTTGCCGTTATTAATATCGAGCAAAAATATCACTTTTGTTGTATGGGAGCCCCCCTTAAATATTGATTTTATTCTGTTTTTAGTATTTGTTGTTATAGCGGCAATAGAAATACATCATCTGTGAAAATTTCAACTGTCTAGCTATCACGGTTCATGAGATACAGTCTGGTGACAGACGGACAGACAGACGGATCGTGAAGTCTTAGTAATAGGGTCCCGTTTTTACCCTTTGGGTACGGCACCCTAAAAACAATCAACACTTCCTAACAGGACTCAACTCGTCCATAAAAATCAATTAACACCAACTGATTCGGAAATAAAATCTCGATTAAAATCTCGATTAAAATCTCGAGTGCCAAGAAAATCGATGTTGTCTTGAACGCTCCATCTGTTTATGCAAATATACTCGACTCTAGTTCGGCGTCATCGTTTTAACCCTGTTCCATTAACCCTGTATTAATTGATTCGTTTCAAGCCGAGGCCAAGAGCCGAGAGCCGAAGCCTTAGGCCGGGAATTCACCGAATTAAAAATCGGCCGACTGTTGTTCGGAATCGAATTGAATCGATTCAGTTCTATTGTAGAGAAGTTGTTTATAGGCTTTCATGTTTTGATGATCAGAATTTAATTTATTTTATTGAACGAATTTATTACGGGTGAGTATACAATATGAATAACAGTCCATTTGTTGATTGTGTGAAGATGAAGCAATATAGTAAATTAAGTAGGTAGGTAAAAGTTCTTTTTTGATTTACGAACGTGTTGTTACTAAGCACTATTTTAAAACAAGTACTCGTAGATCGGCTCTAGAGAGCAATAGAGCTTAGATATACGTAACATTTGCCTTTGACATTTGCATTTGCGTTTGGGTGTAGAACGTACCTCAGATCTTTATATCTACAGGGTTGATTCACCAGAACCAAAAGTTGGAAAATACCAGTCTTAAAATAATGTGGAATGAGAAGTATTATAGGTATCTTCTCTACTTGATTTGCGTCAGTATATCCACACTAATATTATAAATTCGATAGTAACTTTGTCTGTATGTCTGTCTGTTACCTTTTCACGCTTAAAACACTGAACGGAATTCAATGAAATAAGGCAAGGAGATCGGTGACATCCTGAGAAAGGACATAGGCTACATTATGAATAAAAAAAATGGTAGTGTAGGGTAGAAGGTAAGGTAGGGTAGGGTAGGTAGGTATGTAGGATCGGGTAGAGTACGTAGGTTGGTTATGGTTGGTGGATAGGTTAGAGAGGTAGGTAGGTTAGGGTAGGGAAGGGTAGGTAGGTAGCCAGTATACGGGAGCGAAGCCGCGGGGACATCTTGTATCTATATATAATCATCATAATCATGTCAGCGGCGTCTCACATCCAGCTTTTTTTTATGTGTGGCCTCTCACAGTTCAACCAACGATGTTGTCAACTGCTTAACGCATGTTTCTTAATAAAAACTAAAGCCTGCAGTCAGGGCATCGCATCCATCCATCTAATGGTCAGTTCTAATATTAGTTTGGCTGTTTCGCCACCGTTAGTCAAACACAGTTCACAAGTTTGTGGCTCTCGTCGATTACACACAGTTTGTGGCAAGTACAAAGCTGATCGTAACATTTCTTGAACGAGTAAACCATGTTCCAGCCAGTTCCTAACTTGTTCGATCTGAAAGCATATTAGAACACTAGTGATTTCTTGTGGCTTCGCCCCTGTGGCGTATCCCAATGGCATTGTGTAGATCGGTATGTTTCGTATGGCACACGGCAAAAGTGTAGTTTTCTTTCGGTGAGTGAATTTTTGATTTCCTATTAGTATTTGTATTGATTACCTCCAACAAACAGACAAACAATTTTACTTCGTTACAATATTACTTAAGGACATTCCTGGTTCTAAGAGGGAAAATATTGGTTTTCAACTATAATAATAACATAAAAAATATTAAATGAGTGTGCAAGTCATCCTCTGCCATTTTATAGCCTTATAGATCAACAGTGGTCAGGCAGGGGCCAATAGTCCTTCAATAGTTCTAGGTAATCGATCCACGAAACCTCCCAAACCAATAGCCCAATGTGGTAGGTCTCCATATTCTACAATAGTCCTGCACTAGCCGGGGATTGTCTTTGGTTACTCTTGCGTAGTGACTAGTGCATACAGGGATAATCGCCGGTTGGTGTCACAATTCATCCTACATGTCTAACAAGGCCTGTGCCCCTGGTACACCTTTCAAAGGTCCGCGACCCTAGCCTAGGGTCTCGAGAATCTCAAAGATATATCAAAAATATTTTAAAATGTAGACAATTAGAAAAGTAATTAAATAAAGGATACAATCATAATAATTTGTTTATTGATACAAAATACAGGTATAACAAACTTAATTGACGGCTGCTGTGCTAAGTAGCAACCGAGCTAGTGTCTTAACTATTTGAACTATTTTGTATAGATATTTTTTCCGCTTCTCTCGTTTTGAAGCTATGTGAGCTAAAGCTGCAGTTTACAGATAAGCCAGTTAGCAAGTTTGAAAGAAGACTGTGTACTCAGAGTATGGCGATTTTACTTAAAATCTATTGTCATTCATAAAGGCTATTTTAGAGTAAATTTTATATCTTTCTCTTGCAGATTTCACTTAAAAAAGGTGTGCTTTCATTAATTTTTCAAGAACCTTTTGTTAAATATTTTAACGAAGCGAATATTTAACCGTAATAACGATTTCAACTGAAATGTTAAAATTCCAAAATAATTTAAGAATTAAAATATTTTAAATTGAATGGAAATCATTTTAATAAGACACACGTCTCTCACTAAGTGGACAATGTGCACTTAGTGTGAGTCGTACGTCTTAATTTGAGGTTTCAGCTTCTCAAGAAATGTGTGGCCAGATATTCTTTTGCATATTACGTAAAGCCATCATCATCTGCCTAGCCTTATTCCCAACTATATTGGGGTCGGCTTCCAGTCTTACCGGATTCAGTTAAGTACCAGTGTTTTACATGGAGCGACTGCCTATCTGACCTCCACAGCCCAGTAACTCGGTAACACGGTACCCCTTGGCAAGACTGGTGTCAGATCTCAAGCTTCTGACTACCTGTAACGACTGTCAAAGATCTTCAAATGACAGCCGGGACCAACGGCTTAACGTTCTTTCCGAGGCACGGAGGAAACTCGGTATGTTGAAATGGTCACCCATCCACTGACCGACCTCGTCAAGTGACATCGTCATATTACGTAAAGCCATCTAAATAATTTTCCAAATATTTTCTTTTAATGAGAACCAAGGGTACCGACATAGCCCGAAGAATTGCCAAACTTAAGTAGCAGTGGGCAGCGCACATTGCTCGCAGAACGGATGGCCGGAATGTTCTGGAGTGGCGACCGCGAACCGAAAGACGTTGCGTTGTAAGGTCTTCTACTAGGTGGACCGATGACCTGGTGAAGGATGCGAGGATCCGCTGGATGCGTGACGCACGGGACCGGTCAGTGTGGCGACGCCTGGGGAAGGCCTATGTTCAGCAGTGGACTTCTTTCAGCTTTCGAAATGATGATGATGATATGACCTAAAGACCTTTATTAATAATCCCTGACACATTCAGCCTTACCTAATATATAAATTACGTGTCTAGACAAAAGTAATAAACTGAGTAAGTACGCAAAAATGAGCTCCATTTTATATATAATAGTTTTTATCCACATAAATGTCAGAAAACATATTAAAAAAGCCTTATTGCTACGCGTGCTCAATTATTATATAACGTTTTTCTTATTCGAGGCTTTTAAAGAATATTTTATGAAAGACTCCAAGACAAAATACCTTTCATACTTATGATATAATCTATACTAATATTATAAAGCTGAAGAGTTTGTTTGTTTGTTTGAACGCGCTAATCTCAGGAACTACTGGTTGGAATTGAAAAAATATTTTTGTATTGGATAGTCCTTTTATCGAGGAAGGTTATAGGCTATATATCATCACGGTACGAGTAATATGAGCGGAGCATAAGTGAAAAATGTTGCAGAAACCTTTAAAAGAGCTTCCTTTGCGTGCGCTGCGTAAGCGGTTCAAGTTACTCAACATTCATGTATGTAGGATAGGTAGGAAGGGGTAGGTAGGTAGCCAGTTGACGGGAGCCAGTTAAATTGTATACTTATGAATGCGAAAGTAACTCTGTCTACCTATCTATCTACTTAAATTGTAACTCCTAACCACACCTCAGATTCAATTTCAATGATTTTTGTTATAGATATGGATTGAACCTTGAAGAATGTTAATGGGATACCTTTTTACACGAGAGTACATTCCCTTGAAATAATTGCCGATTTTTACGCGAGCGGAGCCAAACGCAGTATATACTAAACCCACCATAACATTTCAAGATGTATTTTTAACGCGGTCTCTATTAAAAAGCAGAAATTAAACGCGAAGTGGAGCCCCCAAAGACAATAGAGTAACAAGGACAGTTAATTGTTTTCTTGATTAATTCTGAATGAGAAGTACGGCCTGTCTCTCTAGACGATGAAACAATGCCTCTGTTGATGTGAAATGTGTAATTAAGATTTGCTGGTTGAAATGTTTTGTCATACTGTTTAACCCATTTCTGTTCCTTCATGTTAAAAATCAAAGACATCCAACGACTCGCACTGGACCCGCGTTGTAGATTCCTCTGCACTAATCAGGATGTTGCCTATATCATAATCCTATTGGCTATTGGGGAATATATTGCTACTAGCTTCTAGAATTCGAGAATCCCGAGAGAACATATTCCCGGGGTAAAATGTATCCTATCTGCTATTCTATAATCTATCTCTGTGCCAAATTCCATCCAGATTCGTCCAGCCGTTTGAGCGTGAAGATTAACAGACATACAAAATTACACTCACAAACTTTCGTCTTTTTAATATTAGAGTGATACTTTACTGTTTTATTATAGTTTGTAATATTTCAGACTTTTGGCTCTGTAAATATTCTATCCGTCTCAATCAACTCTAAAACCAGGCATTGCCAGTCATTTGTTATTCTAAGATATTTGCAATATTATTCTAAATTCAAATAAGTTTAACCCGCTTCGAAGTACTATTTTCAAATGAACAACCTACATATTTTATGCCAGCACGAAAGCAGTTATTGTTTTTTTTTATTTATTATTCAGGCTATGATCATAAACCCAAAAGTTTTCAATTCAATAAGTACTTTCCACGAAGTGCATGCAATTTCTGAATACATCAGAATTTTTCGATTCCACTTCTACTCTAGTTTTAATACAGTTAAGTGCTGGCTCCATTTTTACATGTTTGTGCATATTTATTTGCACATGTTTGATTTAATATTTTTACGAACATATGGAATTTATTATATTCAGCTTATTGAAATTGATTAAAGTAATAGTCCGAGTGGCAAATTCCTACAGTTCTTTTTTAATTTACAATTGGTTTTAATATTATTTTATTTATTGTTATTTAAACTTCATATTATAATGTGGTACAAAATACCAACAATAATAAATAATTATATTTTCATTCATAACTTATAAGTAATCAGTGAAAGAATGAATAAACGTCTAATGAAAACAAACCAACTCATAACGAATGTCTTTCTCCATTACTAATACGAAAAGAAAACGGAAATGAGAAATAGGAAAGTTATATAACATAGGTACATACAAACATCCACCTTATATACCTATACATGTTATTATATACGGGAACGGTCTCTATTCAAATGTCGGGCAATCCAAATTTTGGTGCTCATTATATCTGGCCAGTACATTTTCTAAAGCCGGTAGGGTTGCCGCCTTTGTAACGAGAAATAAAAGACTATTGTGTTCGTCTTTACACAGCAATGGTATTGATTTGAAAGATCGTTTGAATTTCAGGATTTAAAAAAAAAATATGTCAGCTCTTCAAAAGTTCTTATGAGTGACTTTGTTTCTGTTTTTGAACGACTCTGAGTTCTGACAGATGTCAACTTGACATAACACCAGGTATTAGTTTTTGGCGCGAACAAGAAAAGATCTGCGCCCGTAGCATGACATCTCAAAAATATCATGGTTCGACTTTGAGAAAACGTTACCTTTACGCAAACTCAAAAGAACCTTACTCTAAGAGCTTATGGTTACCCCCCAAAGAGGAAGTAAAAGGCGAGATTGATCAGTAGCAAAGTATTCTGTGGTCAATGGATTGGTGATAAAATTTGAAGAGATATACAGTGATAATTACCGATTGTTCATGTAGATTTAACTACGTGCCTGGTGGAATGTCATTTCGTTATTCCCCATTACTTAATGTAATTAGTTACTATGTAACCGTACACATAAAAAAGACATTCATTTGTTTTCTCCTCGCCCGAAAAGGACCCATGCAATGTGGCTTTTAAGTACACAGTATTGCCTACAATATTTTATTCTGTGAATTTTATTCTTAGAATTTTCTATGTTGCCAATGGCAATCGTGTCACTCAGTTACAGAGTTTTTAGGTAGATAGGCAGTCACTACATTTAAGATACTGCAGGTATTCATTTGCATCTGGTTTTACTAAAAGCAGACCGCAAAATAGTTAGAAAAGTTTAGGCTAATTGATTAATATTATTGTCATCATCATTAGCCTTTTTAATTTTCCCACTGCTGGGACACGGGCCTCCTCTCCGTGAGCGAGAATGAGCCGTTATCCACGACGCGAGCCCAGTGCGGATTGATGGATGTCACACGGCTTCGAATTGTTGGTTCTAGGATTTTTATTTGCATCAGCTTTATAGGTCAGGGTTTGTTTAGCCTTTAGAAGTGGTTAAATAGAAGATTTATACGTTTAGCTTAGGCTGAGTTTCTCACCTCTAAATTATCGCAGAATTAATGTGACAAATTGTCAAGCACTCGTTAAAAGCTGTGATAGGCTGTTGAAAGAAATACTTATGCTAATGCCTCAACTGTATAGACACAGCCCTAACATTGGACGAGTAGGAACGAACATTTTAATACATCATGATGGTATATTGAACGAACCAATACAGACAATATTTGGAAATGTAGGTACATATAGCCTTCATTTATTTATTTTACTTAGCATACAACGGCAATCGGCCAAATACATCCCATTTTTATAATCATTTATTTATTTTCTTTTCAAACGCCTTAAAAAGTGAGGAGGTTGTCAATTCGAGTGTATGTTTTTATGTTTGTTAAGCGATTACTCAATTATTAACCGATTTTTTTTTAAGTGAAAATGCTTTTCATCCAGATACCATTTTTTCATCAAGATCTGACGAGTAGTTTTTAAGTTTCATGGTAACATAAAGTACCAAAACTAAAACGAATAAAATAAAAATAAACTTATTAACAAAAAAAATGTAACCGACTTCCAAAACAAAACACTATAAAGCGAAAAATAACTTTCTTTTCGGAAGTCGGAGTCAAATGTGAATAAAATACGTACCAAAGACACCGACTTCCGACTTCGCTTTGTAGGGTTTTGTTTTGTAAGTCGATTTTTTTTTTTTGTTAAAACGTTTATTTTATGTTGCAAGTTGGTAGTTTTTAATGTTTATGTCACTATTGAATTACTTTTATTTAGTGTCTTAAGGTTACACTAGTCGATAATTCTTCCATACAAACGTAGTCTAGGGATTACTCCACTGTTTGACGATGTACGTTCAAAAAAAAAATGGTATCAATTTGTCTCATCATTATCTAGCCCTGTATGGAAACAAAAAAGGAAAAAAAAAATTGAAAGTTATGATCGTCGAAAGTTCCATATTTCAACACTAATTCTAACGCATCTTTGTGCGGAAATGAATACAATAAGAAAAAGAAAAGTTGCAAAACGGCCACCATACAAGGATAGATTAGTAGTTCAAGAATGCAAATAATTTTATTTTGAAAATATGCATTTGGTCCTTTTTTTCATGATATCTAGACTCCCAAAGGTCTGTTTATAAAATTTCGCGTGCTTGTTTTCGTCCTAAATCATCATCCATTTCGCTACAAACTTGCAAAAGTGCTAATTCGTACACGAACTAGCTTTTTACTGCTCATTACAGCATCTATCTCTTTCACACGTGTTGTCGGATGAGATAGCATGAATTTTAACCCCGCGCACAAAATAGTTCGTGCCGTCGACTAGGGGAACCTTGAGAGATTAATCCTTAGCTGACACACGTACACCTCAAAGAACTTAATTATATAAATGGATGATGCGGCCATATTTCTTATCAACATAAAGAGCACATTAATTTATTTGTATGACTCTAGTTATTCAGAACACTTGCTTGAAATATTACTCTAATAAACTTACAGGCACCTCCATATTTTCACGTTGCTGGTCTCATCAAGAAAAAATATGATGACTCGTTAAATATAAGTGGCAATATAAAGTAAGAATATAAAGTTAAAACATTATAGTAGAGTGGTTCAGTATTCATCGTATCTAGAAGGTAAGTAGGTACCTAGTGAAGCACTCAGTGGAATTGTATGCAAGGAGATCGCTCATAGAGATGAAGGTGGGACTTGCGATTTGTCGCACGACTTGGTGTTGTAAACTTTGTTTGGTTAAGCTTTATTTTTAATCTGATCACTGGATTAAGATTAAGTACAATCAACAAAAGAAATAACCAAACTTAGTAAGCATCCGTGTCAAATATTTTTCGTTTTAATTTTGATGTGCCAATAATTGCATTTTTTTCTGCTTTTTTTGTGTTGAGTAAAGTGACTCACATTTGACTGGTTGGTATACGCACAAAATGGTTCCAAAACGAGTTGTAGTTAGCAGCCTGGTTACTAATCAATTTTGTCGTCTGTACTTCTATTTATTTTGTGTACTATCTTTCCGTTACGTACGTCCGTAATTACCTATTTCACTTACCTACCTTTTCACTATTCATCAACAAAAAGCGTACCCGAGCTATCATTCACAAAGAGCAGATCTGACCCTCTAGATAAGTCCCCGTGTGGTCTCATAACCCTCCATACATCACCACAGAGGTTCATCTCAATAGATGCCGGGAGTAGACAATTAGACCCCTAATTTGTAAGCGGTACACCCCTCCCCGATGTCACAGAGCGTGTGTTTATTTTGTAAACAAACAAGTACATTTGGGTAGCGAACTTGTGTGGAGATGTGTACTCGCCTGGTATTTATACGGAGGACGCGTGCTGTGGTTAAATATTTGTTGTGTAAAGGAGATGTTTTTAGTTGTTGGTTTTTTATTTATTACTAGCTGTACCGCGCGGCTTCGCTCCCGTGGACCACCAACAGGACCTGTTTTCGGGATATAAATAGCCTATGTCACTCAGGAATAGTTTAGCTTTCTATTGGTGAAAGAATTATTTAAATCGGTCCAGTAGTTTCGAAGCCTATTCGGTACAAACAAACAAAAAATCTTTCCTCTTTATAATATTAATTATTAGTATAGATTATTTACTTGTTAGTTTAAAATATCCTATTAGTTTGATCTATCTAGAAGGGGCTAGTGGCTCCTATCAGATCTGTGAGTAGAAATACTAAGGTTTATAATGCAAAGTAAGGGTCAGTGATTGTTTAGCAAATTGATTGTTCAATTTTCGGTTCAAATTACAGTTGTCACTATTTTACAATGCTATAAGACGCTAAATTGACTCAGTGTGTCAATCTGATCAGCAATTACTTTGTCTGACTGTACAGTTCTTAGAAGTGGATTCTTTTATTTTTCTTGTCTTTTACTTACCCAATAAGTGGGTACTTTTATTTTAACGATTTCTTATGTAAGTAGTTAATATTCTCCTACACACATACTCAAGTTTTTCATCCCCGAAAAGATCTAGGTTTCTAGTTTCTAGCCCAGAATCAAAGATATCTGAACAAAGGCGGCATGGCGTGGAAAAGATATTCATAAGTTTGTACGTGATACGAAATTAATATGAAGTAACAGCTGTACTTGCTTTAATATTATGTAGTAAAAAATATAAAGGCTATTTAAGTAGATGTATTGGTCTGTTTGTTTGAAAGGCTCTTTTATCCTAAAGCTTTGGTCTCTTGATTAGAACGCATACCGCTGCGGTAGACCAACGCTTTTACAGTGTTTCAGGTGAATACTGCCCAGAAAGAATTTATAATTCGAATTTCGAACCGTTTGTGTATAGACTAGACGTCATATCCCAGCTTATAAACCACAGGTAAACTTACTGTCTCAAGCTACGTACAACATGTTTGCTCAAAGACAACAATATAACACAAATACTGGCTGGACTGTCTGTATCACTACAACCATCAACCAGTAGAGATAAGCGAGCGGATCTTGCGTCAATAGAATAGAATAGAAATACTCTTTATTATGTACACCATATCAGTTACAGAAAGTATAGACGAAGAAAAACATTACACTGGGTGACACAATGGGCGGCCTTATCGCTAAAAGCGATCTTTTCAAGACAACCTTTGGATGG
This sequence comes from Orthosia incerta, assembly GCA_948252205.1. Taxonomy (NCBI): domain Eukaryota; kingdom Metazoa; phylum Arthropoda; class Insecta; order Lepidoptera; family Noctuidae; genus Orthosia; species Orthosia incerta. Next base: position 7,986,070 of record OX411760.1, read on the forward strand.
ATTTTAAAAATGGAAGGAAAGACAGTACTGTAGGTAGCCTTTGGTGTACTATTTATATATAAAATAAATACATACATATATATATATATATATTATATAGACAAATATATACAGTAAAAGCTAAGTCAATGCTAGGTTTAACAACTCGAAAATTTTAGATCGACTGGCCAGGTTTAAAAAACTGTTAGTGTTTTTGGTCAGTGGGTAGTCTTAGTTTTTATATCCTATTTCGTTCTTCCAGATCAGTGCATTTTTTTCGGAATAGAGAATAACCCATGGCAATAAGGGATGGCATAGTTCCCTATCGAGTATTTTTTGGCTTATGTTTAACTTACCACCAGATATAGTAACATATAACAGACAAAAATAGTAAATGATCACCAAAATTAAACCCGCATCTTATTGTAAAATTATAACCAAAGTTTTAACATCTCGCTATCCTGTTTAGGCAAAATGACTCCAAATAAATCATTGTTAACCCAAAAGTAGTAAATGATCACCAAAAGTAGTAAATGATCACCAAAATTAAACCAATGACCAAAAAGATTATAAAATTTCTGGGAGCAACTTGGAAGTAGCGCTCGCCGGCCGCTGCCGCGGCACCGCTCGCTTTGCTCGCTCGGCTCGCGCGCGGTTGGTCACAGTTCTAACCTAACCTAACCTATTTTACAACATTAAATAGCGCAATAATTTGCTATTAAAATTTGGTGATCAATTTACTAAATTTGGTGATCAATTTACTAAATTTGGGTTTCATAGTACAATTTTAGGTAATAGAGGTTATGGTCACAAAGAAATTTTAGGTGGTCATTATATTTATCCCCGTATTTTTTTAGTAATCAAATCGAAATTGACATAGATTATGTACCTCCATAAACAATGAATTGTATCTTTTTATGATGGTAGTTCATATGCACTTTCAAGTCAAGGTAATCACCACACCATCAAAGATAGAGCAATTTTAGTACCTGACTAATTTATTACGATATCCAAATAATCTAACAACTGTGGACATCAACAAGTGTGACTTTGGATCTAGGTCTCACAGAGGCGTACGTTTAATGTTTTTTTTTACGGCCACAGCATGGCATAGAGAATCTGAAAAACATAGAATTTAAATAAAGTAAAGTCCTCTTTATTTTTTAACCGACTTTCGAAAAAGGAGGAGGTTCTATGTTCGACTTCTTGTATGTTTTTTTATGTATGTTCACCGATATCTCCGTCAATTGTGGACCGATTTAAAAAAATATTTTCTTGTTTGAAAGAGTATGTTTCGAAATTGGTCCCATTTTAATTTGGTGAAGAACTTCGAAGATATACAACAAGACAATTTTTAAACGTAATATCACAAGATTTCTTTGCATTTCCTAAATTTCTGCAATTTTTGTAGGGATTAAGATTAAGACAGTTTTTTTTGTTATTCTTTGAGTTGGTCTATACACTTACATAAGAGTCACAGCTCTAAGCCATTAAGTTTTAATGTTATTATTACTTCAAAAAACCCCCGCGCCTTTTAACCTTATAGATTTTGCAGAAAAATGCAATAGAAACGTGTGAGTGTTTTAATAGATAAAATTAAGTTTATTTTACGACCGTATAGTTTTATTACTACGAGCCCAGACACATTTTATAGTCACGTATGTTTATTGTTGTCAGATATAATTCTGTGTAGGTTCGGATTAGAATTTCCAAGATTAGCTAAGGCGCCACATTTCTGACCGTTACTGTTATTAGGTACAATACTCTAGAAAGGTCCATTTTATCCCAGCCTTTTCCAGGTGCGGGCGAATATCAATAATTTACTCGAAACTATTTCCTTCTACCCTCATTCTGCAACGTTATACTGTTGCTCGACCACATCAACGACTTTGAGACATTTACAAAACATGACGTGAAAATTTTGCTCTACGCTTTATAAAATTGGCGTGCATCCAGATTGAATAAAACAATGATTTTACAACTTTTTTTTTTAACTACTGCTTGAGTCAATGAAAAAAAATATTAAGCAAGTCTTTACAGCTAAATGGTTAATCTAATCTTTTCAAACCGTAATTTTGGCAATATGTAGTCGGACAAAAGAAAATCCTAACAACTTCGTTCGTTGAGATCTTCAGGAGAAGAACTAGGGAACATTTATAATAAATAAATAATTTTGTTTTCTCAAAAAACTTAATAATATTTTACAAAAAATAGTTTGGCTATATTTATTTCTAGTAAATTGATATAGTCACTGCAACCGAACTAGGCAATGCCTGTATTTAGGTTTTCAGTGCCTTTTCCCTCGATATTTCAACAGTAAAATGCCAACAAAGCAAATATGTTTGATTGTTCTAATAATACATTTAGAGTGACTTAGAAATTCAATGTTAACATTGTATACGGTGATTTATGTGGAGTATGAGTGATGTGTGTGCGTGTGAGTTTTGGTATATGAGGGTGTGCGAGGGTGAATGTGTGTAGGTATAGGGGTGAGTGTGTGTGATTGTAAATTCATGGCCATGGTTTTGACTAAGATTATTTTATTTTAATTAATAATAACTAATTAATACCTAAACATACTACTTACTGTACAACATATAGTAATAACTCCGTTTCTTCATAATTTAGCTGTTGCAAATATTCACTTACTATTTGTTTACATTTAGATTTGGTAAGAGGGTAAATATTAAATTTATTATTTATTCTGCTATAAAGAAACGGACTAAGAAATTCAATAAATCTTTCGCTAAATTTAGTAGTGGTCCGTTCCATACGAACTCTTTTATTTCGACTTTTTTGCGCGAGTGGCTCATAAGGCAGTTTTATATGCTGTTTCAGAATAATGTTGAGGATGAGTTGTCTTACGGTCAGAACTCCACAAATCTGGTATAGAGAAACAGTAGGAAAGGGGATGGGTTTAAAAATACACACCTTTAGAATTGCGCGCTGAGCGATTTCAATGGACTTCATAGTGGTTTTACAAGTACCCCCCCAGGATGAAATGCAATAATTATAGGGCATAATAAATTTGTTTTAGGAGATAAGGCTCAGCAGCGTGCCGCAATTTTTTAAAGACATATATGAGTTTGCGCACTCGTGCACCAAGCAGCTTGATATGCTCTTTGAAATTGAGATTTCCTGTCAACATGTATGTTATAAATATGTATGTTTCTTAGTTATATATTATATAGTATGTATTATATTAATGCTTTGTGTGCTGTACACGTATTTGTGTAGTGTATTTATTTAGTAACAATTGAAATATTCATTTGTTTTTAAGTTTTTTTGTTGTGCGCTTTTGTTAACTGTCCTAATTGTGTAAATCTCTCTATAACGCTGAGGTTTGTTGTAAGAGAACCCAATTATGGGTTCAGCTCGCCTTTGTACATAAGTTGTCCTTCTGTATTTGTGTATGTTTATTTTGTGTACAATAAAGAATATGAATATGAACTTCTATTATAAATTTCTTGGTATCTAGACTGAGTGACATTGTATCAGTCCAAAAAATGCAATATGTTTGATTTTTCTACGTGACATTTCGGTGGCTCTAGATGATTCAAATTTCGAAACTTTTATTAATCATGATCGTGCTCGAATTTCACATTTTATAGATTCATTTGTCTATACAAAATAAGTTTCGACTACCCACCAAAGAACGTGATCTTTCTCTATTTCGAACTCTATAATTGTCTTCGGTTATTTCGAATTTCGAAACCCATTCTGGCACCCTCTTTAATTGGTCGTATATAGCCGCTCCCCCTTTCTCTGTAAGCAATGCTTTCGACGATGGTAGAAGTGTTGATAGCCCTTAAGCTGAGTAATGTTTCAGTGGTCCTTAAGTAGTTTCTAGTAGTTTAATCTTTGGGAAGTTTTACACACTTTACTCTGGGGAAAACTATTTCGTGTAACTTCGTTTTTTGCAGCCTGTATTTTTTACACTGAGGTCTCTCTTCACATGCAGAGAAAAATATTAATTTACCACCATACTTTGTATTAGTGATCTTAGGCTGTTGTGAAGTTTTCTCTGTTTCGACATTCACAAATTTGCCAATATTTCACCAATTTCTATCGATGGAGTCGGTAAATTCAAAAGTGCCTATTTTAATAATCCTGTACCGATCAAGTATCTGATAGTAACCCTAAACATAAAATAATACGAAAGCACCAATATCATCAATGACTGGCCGTTTCCACCTCGTTCGAATTTTAAATTACTCCAAAACTAAAAAGAACAATTCTGAAATTATTCGGTACCATTTCGTTTTCCAAAGCTGCGTTAGTACTGAACATACACTATCCCTAAAGCGTATTCTCACTCATTTAATGGTTTCCTATACACGTCGGGTTTTCAAGGAGCTTTGTTACTTTCCACCGTACCAAATGGGCAACGGTTGTTTAATAATCTGTAACAATCGCAGATTAGTGGAACGTGACTCGAATGCATAATGCCAGGCCTTTGTTGAAACTGTTCAGTTTCGTAGTTAAGGGTTGTGTTATCGTAATTTTATGTTATTTTTGTTATATACGTATGATTAGAGACCGGGGTAAGTCACGCGCACGTTGGTTATTGTTAACTTTGTTGGTTAGCCATGGAAGCAGCAATGCATTTTTCCCTCCGTTTTTTAGGTTCAGTATCCAAAAGATACCTTTTTTGTGGGTTATCTTCATAGGGAGAACTAAAACCGCATTGTTCCTATCGTTACCATGAGTAGAGGTCCTGTAGTTCAAAGAATTGTAGCGCACCCCCGATTGGTACCAAAAGAGTGCCTACAGGACCTTACTAACGCCTGAGGCAGACTGTCTAAGTCTCTGTTGTCGGTCACAGGGCTGAATCTTTTGAACATAGTGTTCTACAGTTAATATTCTTTGCAATGTTAATTTTCAATCTACGCGTTATCTTCTGCACCATCTATTTACTTACACCATAAATAAAACAAAAAATTAAAAATTCTATTCAATTTAATCGCGTGCTCACCTGATCGCATCGTTTGAGCGTGCTATCCTTAATAACCTCCGATGATTATATGGCGTATCCAGTGTTATTTAGTTCAGTAAATATACAGCCCAATTGTACAGCTCTGTACAATTGGGCTGTATATTTTTATGTTACACACCGATTACTATCAGTTTTATAGTAACGGTCTGTATAAATAGGCGATTCTGTTTATCTTTTATCAGTCCCTCTAAATGTTTTGTAAAGTTGTTGTGTAAATATTGTAATGGTTACAAATGGAATATTAAACTTTTGAATTAAATTAAACTGTTGTGTTTGTGTACGTTTGGATGGTTAATATTTCGTTGTATGTCATTGTTCGCCATTTTGTGTTAGCTTGATTCTTTATTGCATTTTTATCATTTTTAGTTTGTCTATCCAAATAGTTAACACTCTTAACGTAATCTAAAGATTGTGATTCTGAGTTTGTGCATACCTATTTATTAACTTTAACAAAACACGGTCGGTTAAAATGTATGTTAATATATACTAACTGTTTTACCTATAGATTCTATTCTCGAATACAACATTAAAAATAGTAAATCCAAAAGTTAGACCATCACATGGTAACAGTCAACAACTATGTACCTACTAATATTTATAGCCACTTTGTATTAAAACCAATAAAGGCTTTTAACTTAAAAGCTATCACCGTAACAATTAAATTGTACTTATAAACCACTATAGGTCGAATATGACCTTGGAAACTCCAAGCCAACACTCTAGTCTAGTTAATTTATTTGTTTTATATTCTAATCAAATTGTCATTTAATCATAGATAAGGTTATTAACAAATGTTACGGAAATGTCACTTGGTTATTAATAGTAAACATTTTGCACTTTTGGCAATTCGTTCTTTGTTTGATATTACACATTGTCTAGAGCCCAAGGTCATTTATCGTTCAAGGTCACTTATTTCCGAAGGTCAATAATGGTCTGCTTGAAATTGTTTAGGACAATCAGCAGTTGGGAAAACAATACGCTCTAAGTTTCAGTTTAATTCCTAAATCAACATAGAGATTGGTTTACTTAGCACAGAATTAAGTCTAAAACACTATCACTTAGGATTCAATCTGTTTTGAATGGGCTAACTGAGTTGATTAAAATTCTCTTCTTGACTATTACTTCGCTGAATACGTAAGAGGCTTTATTAGAATAAAACTTTAGTAGTTATTTTTTAAATATAATATTCAAACATTCATAAAATAATATTACGCTTTGGTTCCCTGAAAGGTTAGCAGAGGTGTAGCTCAAGTAGATTCCATTTTATCTGTAATGTATAAGACATGGGACTTATACATAACAGATAAAATGGAATTTACTTTCAAAGGCCAACCATAACGCACGATGTTAATTGTAAATAAAACAAAAAGTTTTCAGATCGTTATCTTTTTTTTAATTATGATAGAAGGATCTATGACAATTATGTGTGAAACAAAATATCGGCCAAATGCTCGCCACGGCTTCAGTGGCATACCTCTATCCGAAGGTCCATATTTTCAATGACGCTGAGTCATAATTGAGGTTCAATGTCGTTAATGTGCCCAATTATCTCATCCTTTAGCTCTTGAATTGTTCTTGGCTTATTGAGCTACACTTTTTCTTTTAAATATCCCCAAAAAAGTCCGACGGTGTCAAATCACATGATCGTAGCGGCCGATCGACATCGCCACGACGTGAGATAACACGGACATTAAATTTCTTGCGCAAAAGAGCCATTGTTTCATTGGCTGTGTGGCCGGTTTGCTGAAATTTGCGCACAATTCTCCCGATTTTGGACACATTTGGTCGATTGTGCTGACCAAAAAAATCACGAAGTACACGATATGCGTTTTGATTTGAACGTCAATTTTCATAAAAATCTTCACCAATCATAACGCGCTGCTCAATTGTGTACCTCCCCGTGGTTGAATTTGTCAAATACTGAAACAATTAAATGTCAAATAAAGTTGGGCAAAGAACTTGACGTTAAGGTGTGACTCACAATTAACATCGTGCATTATGGTTGGACCACCATTATAAGGGAGCGAGCTTATTGCCATCACCCGTACACAAATTCAAACCCCAGTCTGCTACGAAAAACCCAACAATACTTATCTTGACTTGGGCAGTGAACGCAGGCTTTTGAGGTTAGTACCTGGTAGCACATGCAAACACTACAATAAGGGGTTCCACCAGAGATGTGCTATGCTGCGAGACTGTAAAAGCTAAGCTACGAAACTATGTGACCGTTTCCACTGATGCTAAGCTATGTAGCGTTGCGAGTAAGATGTGCTATGAAGATGCGCTGCCGCAAAGTAGCTGCGCGAGGAAGATGCGCAGCTCGAACTATGCGATGTATCGATAGTAGGGAAGACACAACTCGCGACGACCCATAGCACGCATCCATAGCACGCATCCATAGCACGCATCCATAGCACACATCCATAGCACGCATCCATAGCACGCATCCATAGCACGCATCCATAGCACGCATCCATAGCACGCATCCATAGCACGCATCCATAGCACGCATCCATAGCACGCATCCATAGCACGCATCCATAGCACACATCCATAGCCCGCATCCTTCCATATAAAAAACATATCTTAGTTAAATCCGTTTCCACCAGTGCTTAGCTATGTGCACCAATGGATACGATTGGTGGATATCAAACGCATCCATAGTAACGTAGCATAGCACATCTATGGTGGAAAAGCAGCCTAACGAGGCATTCAAAATATATACCCAAATTCCTGTTTTCGAATCATTTAGAATGTAACTGTATTTTATTTTTATTTTCGCGCCAAAACATTCAAAGTGGAGTCAGCCCTAATTGCCGTCCCTTTCGATCATTGACACATTCAATGGTACAATTACACTAACGGCACGAGCTATGTTAATGCGGGTCTGGAAATATCTTAATAAATATTGATAACAGTCCTGTGATTTTCACTACGTTTTAATCGACCGTAAGTAAGTAGGTATCCTTAATTGCCTATGTATGAAATGTCGCAGTCTCTTTGGTGGTCGCGTCACCCCCATCAGGGGGGGGGGCGCGTTTTTGTCAGTCAGAGTCTCACCCACCTCGGGGTAGAAGACATCTATTAGAATTGCTATACACATTAAAAAGCATACTGGCAGAGTTCTTCTTTTCGAGCCTATATTTAAATTTTTAGATAATTTGGGTTCCATAGGTGACTGGGTTAATAGCAGCGCCAGTGGCGTTCATGTGGTCCACAAAAGTGCCGGTGTATGGACACTCCAGTTCGATAGAATTACCTGGAGCAAGTACATTTACATGTAATTTTTAATGCCGATTATATTTTCCGTATACTCGTACAATACCAATATGTTTATTGTTGGTATTGTCGCACCACTGACAACCCCATGTCATGTCCAGGTAATCTCTGTCCATGCCAGGTTGCCTGGCAGAGATCGCGGAATGCGATAAGGCCGCCCATTGTATGTTTTTAGTATTAAGTTTCTCTTTTTTCTTGTTTATTATGGTGTACAATAAAGTGTAAATAAAAAAAATAAAAAAAAAACCGAAGGCATATTGTGTTGTTACCTTTGCTTTATATCGACTGTCAAAAGATTTGACATGCGTAGACTGTGCATATCGCTTCAAGAGTTTTGCTTGACTAAAATGGTGAATTATTTAACAAAACAAGATAAACACAAATATGTAGAGGCAAAATAACAGTACCTTTTATCACAGATAATATAATACTAGCATAGAGATGCCTCATCCCATACAATGAAACCGTGCCGACGTAACTAGCGTTTTTCACCTGATTATACCGATTATTTTTTTGTAAATCGATCGCGTTCGGTTCCGTTCTACGGCGATAGATAGATCACCATCAATATCCGTGGAACGGAACGGAACGGTACCGAATGCGATCGATGTACAAAAAATAATCATAATAATCAGTATAGAACGTCGGCACGGTTTCTTTGTATGGGCTGAGACACCACTGCTTTTATTTTATTCAATGAAAACCCTTGGTGCTTCATTGCTTGATAATAATTTTAGGTTTCATCAAAGGTGCTCAGTTTTAATAAAAGCAATCATTTAGGTATCTGATCAGAATGCATTCATACAAATAACAAATTAATTCAATGTTTTTTTCCCAAGTAACTTCGCACCTTTCGGCAATCTTCGGCTATATTCGGCTTAATTTCTTATTACCATAACAGCTGTCGATGGTCCCTGATAAGCAGAAATGGTCTTATAGCAGATTCCCTTTTCGCCGAAATTGGCAAAAAACTGAAGTTCCACGAACCAAAAATTGCGTTTACATTGGGGTGTCATGTTAATTTTTTACTGGAATTCTCTCCTGTGCTCAATTAGATTAGCATATGTTTTAGTATCTCAGCTTTTATGCTTTTTATTTTTTCTTTCTTTCTTTCTTTCTTTTCTTTTTGGTACTTTGATTTTTTCTTTTCGGGTATCTGAGTCCTTTACGGCTGGTAATAAAATCGAACGGTGGTCAATACGCCAACTAGTGCGGTGCTGGGAAGCCATCTTGTTTTGTTTTGTTTCGGATTTGCTATTTCAAGTGCTGTGTAGGGACGGTTGAACGGACGTTTTGTTGCTAAGTGGGTCTTTGCCTTCGTTTAGTTTGAATGTTGGATGAATGTGGGAAAAAAATACCTTTGGTCTTGCCCTGACCTTTCACCTGTAAAGGGTAGTAATACTAAGAATTATTGTGATAGAAATAGATTTATTTTCCAGGTACCAATACAATTACATACGCAGATACTATCTCAGGTTACGCTTATTCTTACAGATACAAGGTTAATCAATTATATTTTAAACTTATGAACAAAACATAATAAAAGATTGCTACTAAACAGCAACATAAAAAGCACTTAACTAACACCAAAAACAACCCAAGACGAAAATAATAATCAAAGTACGCAGTTACATTCAATGTAGCTGTAGTAATAAAACTGACCCTATATTATTAAGCCATAACCACACATCTCAATAACTCCGCAGTCAGAAACATAATCACCAACAAAAGCGGTTAATAGGAAAAAAAAAACCAATTCGAAGTCCAATATCGTTTTTAATGAAACAATTCCGCCATTACGATACATTTCAAGTCTATACGTACTTTTTTTCCTCGCAGTGGCTATAGCCATTACGACTGGCCATAAACGGAATGTTGGTCCGAATGGCCGACGAAGTTACTCCGCGGACTTTTGGTGTAACAACACTGGTTTTCGCTTTTGTGAGATTTTGTGTGTAATTTAAATGTAAGTTGAGTATAAGTAGAATTTATTTGAGTCTACATAGTGTGCAATCAGTGTGTGCTTGTCTGTGTGATCATTTAGCACTTCTAAACTACTAGATGCGTTTGGTTGTATGCGGGTTTCAACATCAACAGTGTTTTTCCTAGGCCAAACAAAATTTCAAAAGAATTCGTATTGATTAAATAAAAGACATCGATATTTGGCGAAAAACAATTTTTAACACGAAATGCAGGTTCCTAGGAACCTATCAAAATAAGTTTGTGTATCTTCAACACCTCACACCACATCTTCTTCTTGTGATGGATTACGGCACATTCCCTCTCACAGAGAGGAGGCCTGTGTCCCAGCAGTGGGGACATTAAAAGTCTGATGATGATGATGATCTTCAACACTACCTCATCATCTTCCTGCCCTTGTTCCATGTCACTTGAGGTCAACGCAACACGTTAGCTCCTTCTATCCCGTCCTTTCAACCGTCACGCTATCACTGACTCCCTTTTATTTCTTATCATGGCCATCAATCTTTTCTTCGGCCTTCCTCTCCCTCTCCATTCATCCACATTTTTTTCTACTTTTCCTATAGGTGATAAAAGTTTCTGTATGCGGCATTTCCCGAGTGTAAAGCCTTTTACTATATCAAGAGTTGTTGATACTATACGAATCCGCTTAGCCGTTATGGCGTAAAAATGTAACAGACAGATAGACAATGTTACGTATGCGTTTGTAATATTAGTATATATTAGTTATCATCACAATTCCCTCACAAAATCAGCTACAATTTTAAACAGTGTGAATGCATCAAATTACCTTGGCCAGCTAATTTGAGTAGCGCCACTAACACTAATTAATTACCTATGTACGGCGCATTGAAGGGATTGTACAGCATCGCAAGACACATATTAACCTATGCTCTTGAACATGCCAATCATGGGAAGAGATTACCATATTATGTGGAGTAGAGTTCTTTACTTTCTAAGGTTAATCTTAGACATTTGCTGGGAACGGTGAAGGAAACTCCGTTAGGAAACCTGAACTTATCTATACTAATATTATAAAGATTTTTATTTTTGTATGAAACGAATAAACTTAAAAACTACTCCCCAAGTTCCAGTGGCAATAATTCTTGATATTTCATACGCATTAATTCACTCCAGTCAACGACTGTTGGGCGATGTTTTATTTCAATCAATTCGTTTTAATTCGTACCCTTGCCATCAAGTTTTATGCCTTTTGGGTTGGAATGGAAAGGTGAGGCTATTTCAAAAATTCTTTCACCATTGGGAAGCTACACTATCCCCGGGTGACATAGGCTACTTTATATCCCCGTATTCCTACGGGAACGGGTATACGCGGGTGAAACCGCGGGGCGTCCGCTAGTTGTTATAATAAGTTTAAAATCGCCAACCCGCCTTAAGCAAGTGTAGTGATCAATGCTCGTGCCTTCTCTGTATGAGAAGCAGCCTGCAGTTAAGTACTTTACTGTTTCTTTAAGTTACTATGGTATTAAACGAATAAATTGTTATTTCTGTCAGTCTCTATAAACGCAAGATTACTGTTGCCCGCTGTATTTACATTTCTAACTAATTTCTATGAAACCTAAGACCAATGCAGTTGCACACCGACAAGTTTCGACTGACATTCCAACATCAATCCTGTTTATTAATCGACAAATATTTTTTACCCAGCATAAAAGGAGTGTGTTCTTTTTTCAACAGTAAATCACAAAAGTGTCAACAGTAAATATGTTCAAAAATAAAAATGGATATTTATTAAGCACACACGGCGAAAGCCGAAACTGAAGTACCAAACTCACACATTTCATCGTTCATTCCAACAACTTGCACAATAAAAACTACATGAAAATCACACGTAGCTTACAAAATATATTCACGAACGATAATTTCCGATCGTTACCGAGTCTTGCCGAGTGCTTCCGAAACTCCCCAAGTTCCAGTGGCAATAATTCTTGATATTTCATACGCATTAATTCACTCCAGTCAACGACTGTTGGGCGGTGTTTTATTTCAATCAATTCGTTTTAATTCGTACCCTTGCCATCAAGTTTTATGCCTTTTGCGTTGGATTGAAACGGTGAGGCTATGTTTTAAGCGAAGCGAGGAATGAGCGAGCTACTTTAGATTTCTCTAATGTGTTCAGCATAAGGCTTAAACCAAGATTTTGTCATATTAACAGCTCGCTAATTGCGTAAATCTTATGACAGCACGAAACACGCGTGACCTTATCATATTTCTAACACAACAAATTCATTCATTAGGTGTTTGACGCTTTCGAATATACGGTTTTTTTTAACAAAGAACAAAGAATGCAAGCAAATCTCGCGTACGCCATTCTTTTAATTTATACGCATATACTGTGCAGAAAACTAGAATGGGGCTCATTTGGCTAAGTTAGACATTTATTGTCTTAAAACTTAACAAAACTATCACAACTCAAGATCTTTTGCAGTTACAATGATTTTCAATGCAATACAAAAAGCCCAGACATGCAATTCTACTAACCAACAGTCCATGTTATACCAATATTGTACACATGTCTCAAAGCAAACTGTAAAATAACACATGCGTGTCTCTGGATTCCGAAACACGTGCTCTACCCGCATAACGTACACTGTTTACACTACCCGCAAACTACGAGAAGATGTAAGATGTCAACGTACTTGGTAGTATAGGAAGTAGATAGATAGACAAACCATTTATTCAGTGCACACAAAAGTCACAGCACAACACACAAAATCACAATTAAATTACTTTAATTGACATATGGAAACAAGGTGCCAACATACAAAAAAAAAAACTGGCCAAGTGCGAATCGGACTCGCGCACGATGGGTTCCGTACCATTATCGCAAAAAAATCACGTTTGTTGTATGGGAGCCCCCCTTAAATATTAATTTTATTCTGTTTTTAGTATTTGTTGTTATAGCGGCAATAGAAATATATCATCTGTTAAATTTCAACTGTCTAGCTATCGCGGTTCATGAGATACAGCCTGGTGACAGACGGACAGACAGACAGACGGATCGTGAAGTCTTAGTAATAGGGTCCCGTTTTTACCCTTTGGGTACGGAACCCTAAAAAAGAAAATGAATAAATACATAATACAAATAAAAGTGACACAAGTATAGTTCTCGCCAAACTTCTTGGCCGCCCTGAAGTTAGCTACAATGGCTGCGCAATAGTAAATCTCATACAAAAATAACACCGTTTCGTGCCTTGCGCATCGGAAAGCCAACTTCAGGGCGGCCCAGCAGTAGTTTGGCAAGCACTATAAGTTATAACTACTAATTGAAGTAGGTATGTTATAGTCTATAATATACCTACTTTTTAATTTTGAATTTTTGAATTTCAATTAGTAGTTATAACGATTAAAAAACAGTGCGGTGTGCGTTTCAAGGTTGCACCAAATGGAAGTCCAGCTCAGCACGTATCAGGCAAATATACCTGACGCTGATATTCTGCTGGATCCCTGCAGTGACATACGGTCGTAATTAAAACTGATGGAAAAGAGTGTCCGTGGAGTCTCTTGCAAATTCTTCTCCATTGAGACCTACAGACGCTTGCGAATTTGCAAGTAAAGTCATATTATTTTTATTTTTTTTTGTCAATTCAAAAGTACCTCTAAGGTTTGTTTGAAATGAACTATTTGATTGATTGAGTCGCAATATGTTGTTGTTGTGACATTGTTATGCGAGGTATATAGAAACAATTGATTTTCTATTGTAACTTCTAATATCACTCAAAGGGTAAACATGTTTACAATAAATAAATAAGTACGTAGTATGAGTACTAGTTTATCCTAGTATGACATTCAGAGTGCACTATATGGTATAGAGGAAAGATAGCGTATATGAGGCTTGCACAAGAGCATGAGGTTTGCCTTAAGGTTACACTAGTCAAAAATTCTTCCATACAAACGTAGTCTAGGGATTATTCCACTGTTTGACGATGTATGTTCAAAATAAAAAGTGATATCAATTTGTCTCATCATTATCTAGCCCTGTATGGAAGCAAAAAAGTAAAAAAAGAAATTATTTGAAAGTTATGAGCGTCGAAAGTTCCACATTTCGACACTAATTTTAACGCATTTTTGGGCGCGAATAAATACCATAAGAAGATGGAAAATTGCATAACGGCCTCCATACAGGGATAGATTAGTAGTTCAACAATGCAAATAATTTTATTTTGAACATATAGATTTAGTCGTTTTTTCATGATATCTAGACTGCCAAAGGTCTGTTTACAAAATTTCGCGCGGTCGGTTTCGTCCTAAATCATTATCCATTTCGCTATAAATTTGCAAAAGTGTGTATTCGTACGCGAACTAGCTTCATATTGCTCATCACAGCATCTATCTCTTCCGCACGTGTTGTCGGTTGATATAAAATGCATTTTAACCCCGCGCACAAAATAGTTCGTGCCGTCGACTAGTATACCCTTAATAGTTCAGTAGTGGGTAAAGTCGGGCTTACGGATGACGATAATGAGGACAGTGAACTCACTAGAGTCAAAACAGTTTTGTCTGTTGTGGACAGAACAGGCTCCCATTTTGACAGCTTTGACTGTCAGACTTTTGTTGCGAGTCCGCGTTATCATTGATGTCAAATACTGTATCATATACTTTATTTGTAAGTTTGCTGTATGCAGTGCGTTTGTCTGGTTTCTATATGTGTAAATGTTATATAATAAGCTTCTTCATCTTTCAATCTTCGTCATTATATTTCCTTAGCAGGTCACGGCATCTCTTAAAACTAGCCCCCTCAATACAGAAATTGAATACAGCGCAAATCGAACCCATTCGTTTCCCTAGCAAGTTAACGAGACATATAAAAGAAACATATAACCGATCTCAATGGCTTCTTTCATGTCGCCACTGAGTTCGGTCTCACGATAAACGCTTCAAACGCTGACTAGGGTGAAATTATTCTTTTTAAACGCGCACAAGGGTAGGTTATACATAGAAGTGTGTGTTTAAGGTGTTTCATTTGGTTTAGCAATAATGTTTATTTTTTAAACATAATAGAGAAGTCAAATTTACTGCACAAACTACACTGCCGTAGGCGTTTTGTACCAGTTGACGTTAAGTTGATGCAGAAACAGAACTTGACAAGGGCATAAATGAAAACAAACTTATATTAATAAAAGAAAGAAAGACAAAATATTTATTTGTGACCCGCACAGGAGACACGAATGTGCAAAAAACAAACAATAATAAAAAATAAATTAAATAACCCCGTGCGACACCAAAAAGGCTCCTATCTCAGCATGTGCAACGATATTAAAAGAAAATAACGCTGCTCTGATATTCTATTATTTGATATTCTTTTATCTGATATTCTCCACTGTTGATGCCACGGGCATGTTCACGGAAACGGAACATATAATATTTTATGAATAAAATAGAATAAGTTAAATAATAAAAAAAATGCACAAACACAGAAGGTGAGTCACAGTATGTATGTGTATAACGTATAAGACAAATGTATAAATAAAACACAATAAATATACGACCAAAACCCGACGGCTTAATGATCATTTGTCGAAACTGTAGACAAACGACAGAGCGCGCCAATCTAAATGGTGTTTGGTCTAAATGTATCTAGGTATGTACCTAGTATGAATTTTTTACCACTTGTTCCTATTTTCAGTGTTACGCTTACTTATATAGATCAGCCTTTTAATGTTCCCACTGCTGGGACAATGGCTTCCTCTTTGAGAGGGAATGTGCCATTATCTACCACTCGGATTCCCAGTGCGGATTGGTGGATATCACACGTCTTCGATTTTTTTTATTCTAGGACATGCCGGTTTATATTTTGAACACTCGACGTATTAAGTGTACGATATATTGAATGTTCGATTTATTAACCATTCGAGATTAAGGCCGTACCCTGACCGAAAAATCAGCATGAGATATGAGCATTCCTATTGGCCTAGCGGCACTGGTGGCGCATGAATTACGGTAGTGAATACGCCCAGAAAAAAATAAAACTTACAAAATGTTCGTTATCAAATTGTCTATCCATTAGTGTTAGTACAAAAAATAATTAATTAACACTTTACAAAGAGATGCATGCTATCAATAATTATTACTCATTTTTATGTTGTTGTTGGAAGGAGATTAGTGATACATACACCCCTTTAAAAAAAAAGTGTACTACCATTTTAGAATCAACATTATGTAGAAATTTAATGTATTTTTATTAATTGATATTTCTTTTTAAATAAAGAGTAGATAGATCTTAAAAACTGCACAAAAACGACTAGCGCGGCGTTTTGCTCGGGGAGGCGCCTTAAGAACGTTCGAGTTTTTAGGCGATCGATTTATAGTAGTCGATTAATTGATATTCGATTATTTGGCATTCGATTTGGCATAGTACACGTTCCTCACGATGTTTTTTTTCAGCGTTTTTAGAGGAGTGGTGATGAAATAATTTACACAAAGTAATTTAAAACTTTAGCAGCTATGTTTTTTGTATCTTTGCCAATCCAACATTTATTTTATAGACAGTTCATTTCACAATGGGACCTCGTTCAACCCTTTACGAGTACAGCCACATACAAACGGTATACGATGTACCCCGTAATTGATATAGCGTGATGTTGATTTTTACCGCAACGTTACGTAAATATTACCCAGCCGGTAAAATTTGCGGTAAAATTAGAGATTACCTCCAATTTACTTTGTCGGTTACTTTGTTAATTTAAAGGTTAATGTAAATTTAATCATCGCAGCGCGTTTTCGTGAATTAATTTTCGGAAAGGTATGTATAATATCAATTGCTTTGGAAGGAAGTAAATTGATTTCGTAACTGCGTTGTTTGAATTAAACACACAGAGTTATTTTTAGAATGTGTTAGGAACATAAAATTATTGATTTCACAAGGTCACAGCCCCGGCAGGCGCTTTACTTTGTGTAAATTATTTCATCAACACTGCTCTCAAAACGGTGAAGGAAAACATCGTGAGGAAACCGGCATGTCCTAGAACCAAAAATTCGAAGACATGTGACATCGACCAACCCGCACTGGGCCCGGGTGGTGGATAATGGCCCATTCCCTCTCACAGAGAGGAGGCCTGTTTCCCAGCAGTGGGCACATTAATAGGCTGATGATGATGAACAAATTGTTGTAATTTTTAAGTTCCTACAAGAATTCCCCTTCAGTGCAGATTGCATTTTATATGTACAGTGGACATCATTTTAATGGTATAAAAAACAATGTAAAATGGCTCCGTATTCTATTGAAACTCCTTGCTACGTTAGACCAGCTCAAAATATATTTTTTTACCACGACAACGTTTGATCGACTCTACTCGAATGAACTAAAAATTCTTATCTTCATCATCTTTTATGTAATTACCAAAAACAACTAACTGTACTAGGTATCCCTTTATGCCCAGTATTAAAACATCAACAACGCATAACCTCTCAAATTAATTAATATACAGGTACGAAATAACATGGCCGTTTCATAGAATATACCCATTCGCGGTAAACTAAACAAAAATTTCCATGAACCCAGTGATTAAGTACAGTCAAGGAAAAAAGTCCTGCATGTATACACGAGTAAAAAAGTGTAAAAGTGTTTTTTCCACTCGACATTCGTCCGGGTGAGTAATGGTAGTGTAGTTGTATTCAAGGAGTTAGAACCACGTATAATGTGTGTATTGTTTTTTCTGACTACCCTCCGAATGTAGTTTTTTTTTTTTTTGTATTTTTTGTGGGTGTTTTTAATTAAAACGGGTTTGATGCGTTATGGTGGTAAAGGGTAGCGGTTTTCTGTTTAAAAGCGCTTTTTAAACAATGATGAATTGTTTAAACCATTTCTGTACGAACATTTTGCTGAAACTAGGAGAAAAATCCTCTAGGAGAAAATTTTGTAACCATGATGTGGTCATGGCCCCCACCATTGGAAAATTGACACCATTGAGGACGTGTATGAACACTTTGTCCATTAAAACCAGATCGAATAGAAGTGCTGTTCCATTAAACGTAAAATTAAAATTCTCTCGTCACAGTGATTTTAAATAACTTAAAAAAAACTCATGACTCTTTCAAATCTCTTGCTTGAAGATGTAAATTGTGCCACAATCCTTTTTCCGCCATCTTAAAAAAAAGAGGCCTTATTTTTCAATAAACTCGATGCACAAAAAGACCGATCGATTAAGTCCTCAATCCTGAAAATATCAACAATAGTCCTTGGGTCACCGTCCAATCAATTTGCGTTAGATGTAAGACATACCCAGGGGCGTTCTCTTTGGATCCATTAGATCGAGGTACCTATTGGGTATATCCATTTGACTTCCTTTTTTGTTTTTGAGAGATCATCCATTACGGAGTTAAAAGGTTTTGGGAGTTCCCAGAGGCACTGAATTTTGTTTGTATGTTTAATGAGTGATAGAGCATCAAAGAGTATGTATTGATGAATTCTTGAAAATAAGAATATTTGATAGGTTTCGCGAAATGTTGTAGAATATATTTTTATGCCGCGTAATATAGCTTCTTGATCTGAATGTTTTATTAGAGACATAGAAAACGGTAGTAATAAAAGGGATGAATTCTATTTCAATCTTTTATAAATTTCATTCCGTATTTCAACATTTTAGGGCTTCCTGCAAATGATTTGTGGACTTCAGAAAAATTATATTCTATTAAGTAATTCAAAAACGAAACAACAATCTATTTATACCGTGGCAAATACCAAGAAATTGAAAAGTTCCGTTACCTACCTATTATATATGTATGATCTTTGTAATTTTTCGCCCTTATTGAATTAGATTTTCTGCGTACTTGGCCCGAAGGGAAAGATATCTGTCAAAATTGTTACGAAAAAAAAATTGAAAAGTTTGAAAAGTCGACAACTTTTGCGGAGTTTAGAATGACTTGGGGCTATAGAAAAGCCGTGTGCTCCGGCTTTTGATATCAGAAGAAACGTTTGTTTATTATTTTGGGCTTTCAAAAGAATATTTTGGGCTCCCATTTATTAAAGTATTGGAAACATTTTTCGTTTTGGAAACCCATTGAGGTTTGTTTACAGTTTCATTTTGATGATGAGGATTTTTTTTAATTTATAACTTTTTTGGAAATGACAAGTTAAAATAACCTAAAAATTTAACCTTTAGTGTAACAAATATTTTACCTTTATTATATATTTTATCTTTTTGGAGAGCAGTGGTGGCCCAGTGGTATCGGCCGTGACTTACAAGTTGTAGGTCGTGGATTCAAACCCAGGCACTTTACTTTGTGTAAATTGTTTCATCACCACTGCTCTCAAAACGGTAAAGGAAAACATCGTGAGGAAACCGGCATGTCCTAGAATCAAAAATTCGAAGACATGTGACATCCGCCAACCCGCACTGGGCCCGCGTGGTGGATTACGGCCCATTCCCTCTCACAGAGAGGAGGCCTGTGTCCCAGCAGTGGGAACATTAATAGGCTGATGATGCGTGTGTGTGTGTAACAAATATTTTGAGCTATGGCTATTTCAGCTTTGTAGCCTCAATAGTATCGGAAATACCTTAACTACCGCATATAATCTTCATGTGTGTCAGTTAATGCATGCGTTTGACTGCCAATTATCCTAATGAATAGTGGTCGCGTATACTGCGGTTTACTTTGTTGAGCTCAAACATTGTATCTACCTACCCGCTATATGCACTTTGCAAACATTGTATGCCCATTGGTATATATAACAACATTACCAGTTCCCTCACTACAAATGAAGCTTTGTTTAATTTGTTTCATATAGTTTAAGTTTGTTTAAATAGGTATTTATGTCACTGTTTGTAGAATGAATGTTATATTGGCGCCCAACGTGGGACTTTGTCTTGTGTATTTATTAGCAAATTGAGATAATACTGCTTTACGAATTATATAAATTATGAATTCAAATTAAAAAAAAAGCAATATTTGATTAGATTTTCGTGCCTGGATCATATTTTTATATCACCAAAAAAATTATATGGTAGAGTAACCAGATACGAAATTAAAGATAGGACAGTTCAGTTTACGAGGTGTCGTTTGTGACAGCAGTATTTCATGCAGTAAAAAAGTAAAATGTAATAAACAATGGCTGCTATCGATAGCAATCTAAACTTGCGAATACCTAAGCGAACTAATACTCGTACACGTATCGAGCAAAATTTTAGCGTTTTACGGCCGATTGTAATATTTTATGTGAAATCATAAAAACCACTGTTGAAATATGTCAAACGGCTGTTTTTGTCGCATTCGTAAGTTGACTTCATTCCATTTTTATGTTATCACATTTTTATTTTACGATCTAACAGCATTAGTATGAAAAGCATTCGTTGCTCCCTTTGTGTTCGATATTTCGTTTATTTTTCGCATCTAATCCGTGACATCGTATCCCGTGCACAATAGAGAAATCTTTCTTTCTTTTTATGTTTCACGCGCAATAAGATCGCGCGTGGATCTCAGTCGAAATAATACGATATTCGATTATCAGATCTCCCATTCCCAATTTCTCGAAACAGTAAGTGCGCGTCAAACCGAGCGGCCTCCTCAAAAGACAATGGTAACCTCTCAGTCAAAGGTAAAGAAAGAAAGCGACGAATCTAATAAACGGGCCACGTATCAATTCCGTTTGTTGCTACACATCCAATAAATAAAGGTCTCCCGAACGTCTTACTTCGTACCGTCGTTAGCGTTCATCAATATGATTTGCGGGGGACCGCCAGAGATCACGTTGGATTGGCTTCGGTGTTCGTCCAATTCTACGAAATGGAAGGGTACACCCGTGGGACGGGCTTTCACAATAGACCTTTCCGAATGAGAGCCATTAATTCGCATCTTTGTTTTGTAAAGCCCAGAGTGACACGAATTGACGTTATGTGAGCTCATTTTAACAATAACTCAGTTCGAAAACGCTTTGTATAAAAACGTTTAAGCTTTGACGCTATTGTCCCTTTCGTAAATCTGGTCAACCTCAACGAAGGTTGGAGTTCGTAAATTGTTTTGACAACATTAACCTTAAATTTAGGATAAGTATCCATAAGTTTGAAGTAAAATCAAACACAATGGAGTGTTTCTATTTGGAAACGACAAATAAAGAGCTGAATAAAATTGAACGCAGCAATTAGCTTAGAACAAATAAACCTGCCAGATTCAAACTCATATAAAACACGTTTACATCACATAAGACCACTTCATTGAAATAAATTACGTCCACCGCAAACAATTCCGTATTACGTTTGTATTTTTTATGAAACAATAGTGAGCGGATCAGAGCAATGTTCGGGATTTACGACTGTTTGCGGAGCAACGAATCTGTTCATACCGGTTGGAAGCGGTTCGAACTGGCCCGCATGAGGCACATAAAATCTCTTCTACTATTGAGCCCATCATAAAATTTTTCCTTTTTATTTCTTCCCAGTATAGATGGGCACTCGCGGCCCTGGAAACACCGATTTATATGGCAGTTGTCAATTCTTGCCAACTTTATTCAAGGATGTTTATTCAAGAAAATGGTTCGAAGTATCCTTTTATAAATTCGGAAGGCCGACTTATTGTTTTTATGAACAGAAAGCATAATCTTTCTAAAGAATCTGAACTTTTCATTTGTGAACGGTCTTTCAATTGTAAATAGAAATTTAAATTTCGGGTCCCCTTTTAATCCTTTTGTTTCAGGACACTTAAAAAGATTATGATAAGCAGCCTAAATAAAGTAACAACTTAAACGTTTCGTATTATGCAGTAATTTAAAACTCATTGCTGTGGCCGTCATGGCTGGGTTAATGGTTCGAAAAGCGGTTCCACAAAATTAAACTAAGCTTTAAACGTAGGCTCGCTTCCTGAATAGTCCTTTATACGATTTACATCGATAGGGCGGACGGAGGATCAGAAAATTTAACATTTACGACTTGCCCGTTATATTTTTATAGGCAGTTCATAAAATAACTTTTCCGAATACATTAGAAGGAACGTTTAGCCTTCCAACGTTTGCTCTCGAGTAATATATTTAACGTTTATAGGTGTTTTGCATAAGCTCCGAGTGTATAAAATGTTTTCGGAATAAGTTTTGATGTTTGTGTGAAAGTAGCCTTTAATGGTAATGTACCTTTTGGGCGACAGTCTGGATTGCTTGTAATATTTCCAATGACTTTATTAGCTTTTGATGTTTTCTTTTCGTTGTCTATAAAAGTTATATTACTCACGAGACTTGGATATAAATCGAAGATATTGACTGAATCGGGTTTGAGATATATTTATTGGCTACAAAAAATAAGTATACTACAATAATTCTTCCATGTCTGCTCACATGAGAGTTCTTATTATAAAGATGTTTACTTCTAAACCCATTTTTTTGCAACAATAAAAGCGGCTTGTTTTTGCACAAACGATTTCAACATTCTCTCAGCTGCACCTCAACCATTGTCATACCAAAGGAAATGAATCAACTCCATCCTCATTCAAATAATTAACTACACCACATAATATCCCAAGAAGTTAGCATAAAACTCATAAGAGATTGAAGCGTGGAAGATCCCGCCATTTATCACGTCACTCCCGAATTCATAACTCCTTGGAACCTCGTTCACCGTCTCGCCACGTTCCCCATAGAACCGTGCTTATGAGTCGTCTTATGAGTTATATACCTTCACTTACTTCTAGTATGTGATGTTGTTATATTATTAGTTTTTGTCTGTGTAGTTGCATTTTGTTTTTCTTTGAGGTCATCAAGTGTATATACATCTTCGTCTGTCTTGTTAGTTTTTGTGCTTTCCTTTTTATACTCATCATCATCTTTCTCACTGTTTCATTCCCCGTAGAGCCTTGTATATTAGGTTACTTGTATACCATGGTATACAAGTCTATGATAACCTAATATACAAGGCTCTCAAAAACTAATAATGGAACTGCATCACATACTCCTGATCTAAGTCATGACTTAGATCAGGAGTATGTGATGCAGTTCCATTATTAGTTTTTTGCCTATGTTTAAAGACAAGCTGGGACGAGGAAAAATATCCAGGTACTGAGAAAAATATATAAATAATACTGAGTGTAAATAGGTTATAATCTCATTGTAAAATAAGTATAGTTTAATTTAAATACATTTAGTAACCAGCAATAAAGGCCTATTTTATTTTTACAAAATGTTAACTTGTTTATTCTTAGTACGTAGTATATATGCAGCTATTTAACTTATATGCTGGGGGCTGTATTTTTTGGGGAAGCAACAAATTTAAACCAGTGTCACAGTAGGAAATGTTTAAACAAAATCTTCCAATTCACAAACTAACAGCATCGTGTTTGTTCATCTCAAATTTCATCTTTAGCCTCACTTTTCTTCTTAAAAGTCTTACAGTTAGTACAAACAGTAGTCTTAGTTTCTACAGGTCTAACTGAATCATTCTTATTCTAATTTGAATGCAAGCGTGTACCGGCAGTCCTTCACATCTTTTAATTAACTACAGTGGGAACAGTCTCACTGATTCCCGCCGGGAATATTGTACAACCGCAAAAAATGGTTATAGCGAATTACAACACGGTTTAATTTTGTTTTATTGGACTTTTTATGGCGGGAACGTGTAAGTTGGATTATATGAATTTGTACTTTATTATTAACGCGTTTTGGGTTTACTTTCGTTTGTGCTGCAAAGTATATTAGTCTAATGACTGCCATTGTGGTAAATATGTGTGGAATTGAATATTACGTCAAGCACGGTAGTGTGTTGTTTATGTTTGGTTTTAATGATATATAGTTAGTTATATATATAGTTGATGAAATAGGTCACGATGAAGTACTGAATTCATGAATTCACGTATTGAATTTTGCAGCGTCTGTAGTTCCAAACTTAAACAGCTCTCATGTATTCGGAACTAATATATTTATAGCTAATAAAGAGGTCTATTTTCTCACAATCTATAAGATGAAGAGAGAACCGTGGCACGCTCAATATACGCCAAATAAAGCTTTATCATCGCTCCAATATTCAGCATTCGCGAACCGAATATGCCACTTGACACACTGCCAAGAATAAATCAAATTTTCTTCGAGACCCACCGAGGAAGTCCTGCTAACTTACTGTCCTATTCCATTTGCTTATCTGCAGCACTTTAGTATCAATGTGTTAAGGTTTGAAATCCTATGACTGGGTAGCGAGTTAATATTGTAGCAGTTGAGAAGTATTAATTGGAGAATGAAATGAAAGAAGGAAATTAAGTGTGAGTGTACGAGCAGATAGTGAATTGTTCATTGCATTGCGAGAGTGCTTCTACCGTAATTATTAAATATTGATAAAGGATTCACCTTTTTCAGCAGTTCGAAATATTGCTCACAGTATGAATAGGTATTTATCAGAATTCGTGATCGCAAGGATGAGCAATATAAACAATAGTAAAAATGTGTATTTGGTAAGTCAAATAGATATGAATTATATCACCGTTTTATTGTCAGAATTTTTCAAATGAAATAAAATAGCAGCATTTCATTTAATTTTTACAAAAAAAATAAACTGGGCAAATATCAAACGAACCTCGTAACTGTTCCATTCGAATGACACGGTATGGATATTCATTATTTTGCGAAAACCTCGCATTGTTGAACCAACGAAAACTATATCTGCACCCACCGTATCGTGGATAACATTTGCATACCGTTCTCAGTTTGTTTTCAAATTCCCCTCCGTTGAGTTTGAATATCCGACGAAGTATTGTTCAACTGTTCCAAGCACAGACAGTCATTACTCGATGCGATCGTGTTTAACGATGACAGCTACTCTGATGTCTGTTCTTTTGTAAAGTTCTTTAGCAATTGTTAAAGGCTTGTCTTCATTCCACTCGGATTGCTTGACGGGTACTTGATAGTTGAATATTGAAATCTTAACAAGAAGGTTTTCATTTTCGATAAAGCTTCCTATTGTTTCATTTGTGTTCATTTTGATTTAATTTGGTTTGAAGCTTTCTTGTTCAATAAATGTTTTGATTTCTACTCCTTGTTTGGAATCAGGGTTGTTAACAACTTTAACTTGTTTTAAAACAAAGTCCTCACAAACATTACAAGCTCAAAAGTTTCGCTCACGGACGATACATTGCCGTCTTCAGAAAGTATTAGTTTTAATCGTCGGGTCTCGGCCTCGATTATTCACTGCGGCACGTCCTGCGGCTCTGTCTGCTAATCCCCCATCCCTTACCAGTGCACCCCTGGATTCTAGTTCAGTATTTTTTTTATTTTCAACATCAACAAGAGATGAAAACTTTACCGCAGGCCCCCGCGAAACTTTTCATCGACTAATCCCGTGGTGGCCGCGTTAAATTCTCGATTTACTTTGTTGCCGAGCTCAGGCTTATGCGGTAGCATATTTTTCAACCAATTCCAGCGGTTTTATAGTGGATTTGTGAGGGTGTTTGTTATCGTTAGTTGGCGAAGTTCTCGTTCGCGATCCATCTCAGAGCTTCCGTATCACTGAGGCCACTTCTAAGGCGCTCTTGATGTAATAACAACAATTTATGTAATAAAAATTTCTGATGTCTCATCACGACATTTTTTACTTACAAATGTCAAAGTAATAAAACTCTTCTCTGGCTTCAGTTTATAAAAAGATACAAGATAGTCCCAAGGTGAAATTACTTTCAAACTTTTATTGACAAACTGCGCGAACCCCGGCCGTAACAAAGTTTCGACTGACCACCGTCCAACTTTTACATCGTTTGCTTCTGTTATTGATATTGAGAACCCCGCGGGGGTCGTGCCTATAAAGCTGCAGCTGCCGCACAAAAGGTCGCTGTACACGGCATCATTCCAATAAATAACCCGGAAAATTGTCTCTGCATACACACAGACAATATATCATGTGTAGTTTATTTTATACGCGGAAGTCATCTTTCTTAGCTTTCACGTAACTTTTCACCCGAGCGGCGTTATGTCTAGGCGTAAAAAGTAAGTTTTTGGGTTGTTTTTCCTCCGTCCCCCCTCTACTTGTTCCTCCGCCACCGGCTTTACGTCACTCTGTATTTGGCGCCCACGCCGAGTGCACGTGCCGATCTGATTTATGGCCACTGAATAAATAAGTTAAGATACTATTTTTCACAATACCCCGTTTCAGCTGTTTGTATACTACCGTATTGTTTGTATCGGCGTGAAATCGAGGGTTTCAGTAAATATTTGATCGTTTTCCACTATAGCTATTAACGTTAATTCGACGCGTAATCGTTAAAATTATTTGCAGATATTGTTAATTGATACCGAGGTAGACGCCTAATAATTACTGACGGGATGTAACATCGCACGCGTGGTCATTAACCAAATCCGAATAATTAATTAATTTTGGAACGATTCGGGCTGCGAATAACAGGTATTAATTAGTGTGCCAAACAGTTTTCTTTTGTGTAAACGATTAGGCTTTGGTGTTTTTTTTTACAATATGTATGAAGTTTAGTTTGGTTTTTTTCCACTTGATTTACAAGCGACCTATTAAATATATTCTTGAAAGTTCATACTTATTTTATTACTAGCTGTGCCTGCGGCTTCGCTACCGTCCCCTGCCTACCCTACTCTACTTACCTTTCTATTTACCTTCCTGCCTATCCTACCTACCTACCAATATTTTTCTAGGGTCTTCGCGGAGAATCTTAACACCGCCATTTAGACTTCAAATTCACAACGACATCTATCGAATATGGAGTTCAACTATCCGAGTATCTGAATTGCGTTTGTTGTGATAATTATACTTCTTGAACACTTTAAATTCATCTAACTTTTTATAGAATAAACCGATTGCGATGAAACAAAAACTAAGTAATACTTCAAGTTACGCACGATGTTTATGTATAAAATTATCTACATAGGTTTCCTAAATTTTACGTGATGCGTGCACAGATAAACAGACAAACCGGCAAATAAACAAAATTTCCAAAAATGGTAGAAATGGGTTCTGTGAGTTATCCTTTAACACCCTGGCTATTTTTTTAGAAATATTTGCGATGTACAAAAACGACTTTTCTATAGATTTATTATATGTATAGATTGATCTTATCTCATACATTATTAAATGGATAGATACATAGATAAGATATAGATACTTTAATAAACACCAAAATAGTTATTATAGAAGTTGAGTGTGTATTTGAGTTTAGTCATTATTACACAGATGACACAAACCGGAAAAACATAACCACCAGGAAAACATATTCGTGAAAATAAACACATCGTTCAGAGACTCCGTACTAGAGATGCACTACACAAACACGGTCTAAATAATTCATAACGTTCGTATATCGGATATAGAGTCGCGAACACTATCTCAATGTTTATTTACCCTCCCACTGAAGCTTTGCCATAGAATAGACGGATACAGAAGGTCGGCTCCAAAAAACGAGCGAACACCACAGACATAAATCTAACTAGGTAACGCAAGTCCCTCCTGTATGCAAACCAAGCGTGCCACTTTTACACAAGCAATTTAAAATAGTTATTTATGTTACAAGTGCGGAAGGTAGGTGATTTCCGATGAGTGGATAAATCGACACGAGTCGGAAATCATCTTACGTACGTGTATCATACAACATTTTACTATGCATTGTGCGAGGAAATAAAAAAATATTTCTGAACCAAGCAAGAAATTAAAAAAATGGCGGGATTATTCAAGCACGCTCAGCATATCCACAGATTAACTAATAGTTCCTCGGGCATATCTACTGCGCATGTGCAAATAGCTGTCACGTCGTAACGCAAAAAGGCACGAGCAAAATATTCATTCTGCCAAACATATTTAATGAATATTTAAAATTAATTTATTGATCAAAATCTAAATCTAGAGTAATTAAAAAGGCCTTTAATGAAGTATTAGTTTTATTTTACCATTTATATGAATGATAATCTGTACTTAACTAATTTTTAAAACTTTTCTCAAATAGTAAAAAATCTATGCGGCGGGCTGACGTTGGAGGAAAAAAAAATACAGGAAAGTAAAAAGCACTAGTAAAAAAGTGACACTTTCCGCACAGTTTGGCTGCTTGGAAAACGCTCTTTTCGAGGACGTGCATTGTAAACAAATTTACTTACCAATGAAAGAAAACATTTCCAATGCCTCGGCCAACTTTTTCTATACATTCTTTACAGCTCAATATGGCATAAAAATACATTATTCTAGATATCGGGGGATTTCCGGTGCCGGTAATGCTAAATGAAAAGCTCAGATTACGATCATAGATCTCTTTGAGACTTTACTCCGTTTTTTTTTTTTTTTTTTGTACATGCAATCGCGTCATCTAGTTAGATGTATGTCTGTGGCGAACATCCACTACACGTAGACACGGGTACAACATTATTTCATTCCGACTGAGATTTTGCCATAGTTTGATATAATTGTAACAAAGCTTGTTGAAGTCGGTCCGTGGATAGGCAACCTTTCATTTCATACAGACACGTGTCCGTATCCCGGAACACATGTTGAGCCTTTGGTCTTGGTTGCCCTTTGTAGAAGTTCTTAGAAGATTTTTGACAGCCGTTACTTGTAGACAGAAGTCTAAACGTCTCTACTAGCCTTGCCAAGGGGTGTAAGTATCTAATCTTTGTGTAAATAACATGGAAATGGCTTAATACCATTATGTTCAGAACTATCAGATGATGAATTTCACCCTCTCACCTTTTTAGTAGTAGTGTAGTAGGTTTCTTCTTGGCAAGCGTGTTTCATCCTAGATCACATCATACCTTCATACATCCTTTACCATCAGGTGAGATTGTGGTCAACCGCGAGCCTATTAATAATAAGAAAACCGGCCAAATGCGTGTCGGACTCGTGCAACGAGGATTCCGTACAAACAGCTACACTAAAATAATTCGGTAAAAATACTGAAGTTCATAAACAATTAAAACACCGAACATGACTCAGACGAAAATAAACATTTTTACGTTTCCGAGTACATTATATAAGTTGGTCGACTATTTACTCGTTGTAAAGCCTACTTGGATGAGATAGTATTCCTTTTAAATTTGTTACTGTTTTCACATATCTTCATATTTTTTTCACTTATCCAAAAGCAACCATTTAGCTGGCAGAAGGGGTGGGACACACACTTTACTCTATCAAAAATTAGCAATTTAAAGATTAATTTTACGTAAATGGATCCTTGAATCGAAAAAAAAAAATGGTTTTCACAGACCCGTAATACTTTTAAATGGACTATCACGCCATGGGACAGACGAGAAAAAAAAACATTCCCACTTTATGAGTAGGTACAGGAGAAAAATTGTTTTCTTTATTTTATTTTACCACTTTGTCGGCGTGATTAATATGTGCTAAATTATAGCTTTCTAGTACTAAGAGGTTCTGAGCTAAGCTGTGAACAGACGGGCATGGCGAAACTATAAGGGTTCCTTGTTGACTACGGAACCCTAAAAAAAGTTCAGGTCAGGAGTTGCAGTGCTAGAGAACATAGTTTGGCAGGGTTTTCCCAAAAAAAGATGATAAGTTTGCGATTTCCGTTCGATGCGATTCTGTGTGCGTACGCCTGTTGTATGAAACT
The DNA here is from genome assembly GCA_948252205.1 of Orthosia incerta. Lineage (NCBI taxonomy): Eukaryota > Metazoa > Arthropoda > Insecta > Lepidoptera > Noctuidae > Orthosia > Orthosia incerta. Next base: position 8,015,795 of record OX411760.1, read on the forward strand.
GGCCTTCTGCACCTATGTATTCCGTGTCTACGCCTCACCTGACTCCGTCGACTTTGAATTATTAAGTCGACTACGTTATTGCATTAATGTGACTCAAATACAGCGTGTAATTACGTTTATTTATAGAGAACCTAAGATGGAGGGTAGTTTTTTTTAAGGCTGGAAGCAAGATAGAAATTATTATATAATAATTTTTTGATGGATTTAGTAGATGTTATGTTTTGCTGTTTAGTTACTAAGACAAATCTAGTTTTAGTTTAGTACGATCCTTTTAGAACAGATGGTCCTTGGCAGCACAATACGTAGTATATAATTCTGGTCCCATTCAGCATTGCAGTGTTTTGGTTTGAAGGATGTCAGTGCGGTGAAAGTTTCAGACGTACTAATCCTTATTGATCCACCCACTGCTATGCATAAACCTCCTCAAGTCCTTCCAGTTACTACATTCCAGTTGTATATGTGGTAAGATAATGTTTTCTTGATAATAAGCATCCAAATCTATTCACCACTTCCTACACACATCGGAGTCAATTATTTCCACATTCCTTCTAATAATATCCCCAAGAAGCAATAAAACGTCCTCCTTTATAAATCAATCACGCCTACTCCACCAAAATAATCCTCTAGAGAAAAAAAGAAAAGGAATCTGAACAATAAATCCTTACATTAAAAACCTCTTTTACATAAGAGGCATTACAAGTGTCGACACAAACAGACAAATGCTTCGAGTCCCTTGCATAGCTCCACGCAATTTGTTTCAATTCGCACCATTCACCCGTTCTTTCGTTCACTCGTTCGGTCACGGTGGTTGCGCGTTCATCAGTCTTCGGTACACCTCTATTGAATGTAGATTAGGGTGTGAGTCAGAGAGATATGATTTTTTAAGGATTTTTCTCTGTTATGTTTGTCTTTTGTTACATTTTGATTTGATTTGATTGTTCTTTTTATTTTCAAATTCCGAACCGGCTTCCAGTGCATCCGAATTCAGCTGGACACGTGGATCGTACTGCTTATCTGACTTCAACCCAGTTGTTGGATAACACGAAACTTCTTAGTGAGAATTTGATGAATTGTTAATGCTGTGGCAAAAACATTAGCCAATTAGCAAGAGTACAAGAGTTATGACATGTAAGAGTACCTATGTACTTTTGAGTACTTACCTATTCCACATATGGAAACTCTTTCAACACACACCAATGCTCTAGTAAAGAAGCCAATAACCCAAGCTAATATTCAACAGATGATATAAATATCCTGAGATACCGTTACTCAGATTTCTCAGCAAATTTCTGCCAAAAATAGCTCGCAGAACTTCAAGAAAATATGTATAAAGGGTAGATAATTCTGTAGCTACAAGATATTGTTGATTTTGTACATTTAAGCCTACGAACTTTTAATAAGCTAGCATCTACATTATAAAGCTAACAGTGAGTCTTCGAGTATAGTACATCACGTAGATAAGTATTGCGGGTAGATATCTATTCACGAATTTTGTCGAATTTGGAAATTGGTAGATTGTTTGTAAGCCTGAAAAGTGAATGAACATGAATTGGGGTAAAGTATCGTCAATTCCTTCAGTAGGCAATTGAAAATGTTATGTTTTTTAATTATTTCTTGGGGTTACTCTTTTTACATAGTTTGCTATTCTTACAGCATGGTATTTTTTTAAACTAATCTCTGTACTTTTCTCACATCAAATTTATAAACTAGTAAGTGTAAAAGTATTTTACATGCTTTCATTTAAATCTCAGGTGATTCGTTAGTCATGTCAAGGAACTGTTTTCCCTGACACAAATTTTCTCAGAATGCCATAAATAACTCGTCATCACTGGCACGTGTAAATCTCCAGTTCCGCATACTTACCTCCAATTTCGAGCACGTGTTACTCCGAACACAAGTCAAGAACAAGCTCTTAAATCGCCCCGAATCAAACCTCAATGGACCACGAACTTACCAGAGACAGAATCCGAACTGTACATGTTTACTTCAACTATTTAGAAGACGACTCGGCAAGACGTACAACTTTCAACTCTGTAATTGAGTGTTAAGGTAGGTTTTTGGCTGTGCTGATGTGAGAGTTCTTTGTTACTTCGCATCGTGAATATTGAGAAGGAGCTCTTGGGAGTTTGGGAGTGACATGAACTGGGATACATTGTGTCATACCTAAAGAATATACGAAAACAAGCTTTGGTGCGAAACTTGACTTAGTAGAGAAAACATGTTGAACATTTTAACGAAATTATTCAGCGTACGTTAAGGTATTTTGTTAAAGTAGCTGCTCACATGTTGCCAGTATTTTTAGTTGAGTGTGTGTTAAAGTAACATATTTCTGTATAAGCGTCTTGAAGGTAAAATAGCGCAGTTTTGTATAAAGTTTCTTGTAAAATAGTGTCGCTGAATAGCCTACCTCCTTGTGATTAAACTGAATTAAGATTAAAGCCGACAACAGAAGTTGTGCAAACACTTTGGACAAGTGTTGAATTGTTTAAAGCTATTTCTGGATCCGACTCTGAAACTATGCTTTTTCGTTGTACTTTAAGAACTTTTAATGGTACTCACTAAAATGACTTCTTGAGGTATTGATGTGATATTTTATCATTGATAACGATTGTTAAACGCCCAAAATCCTATACATTGACACCAAAAAATACCACGTAGTCAATCCCTTAAATTTTGCCTTTTTGACAGAATGACTGATAGACTGCTCCAGCCCAGTGGTAACGGCCGCGACTTACAAATTGTAGGTCGTGGGTTCGAGCCCAGGCAGGCGCTTTACTTTGTGTAAATTATTTCATCACCACTGCTCTCAAAACGGTGAAGGAAAACATCGTGAGGAAACCGGCATGTCCTAGAACCAGCTGATTAAGCTGTCAATGCTTTATTAGTAAATATTGTAGCTTCATCTTGGCGAGAGTTTAGACCCTACTGAAACTTTAGCCAACATGTTAATTCATGTTGCTGTATCCTAACAGGAACAATGGTTCTTTTTTATCATTCTAAAAATAAAACAATTTCCAATAATAAAGTCAATAAAAAAACAACTGTCTTTATTAAACACTCTCGAGATGATTTTCTTCCAAACGTGGGCCGACATTATGTCCCAAAGAATCCCAAAAATAACTATAACAACAAACCAATAAATAAACAATGAATATGGAAAGAAACAAACGATTCAACCGACCCTTTCACGTTTCACGGTTGTATCACAGAATCCGTTCGGTCCATCGTTAAATTTATATTGGATTACCCCATTAATTCTGTGTAATCGCCGGCCAAACTAATTAATATCCCCACTCTGCATGAGGATTGAAATTTAATAGTTTATCGCGATTATTATTTCGTTGTTGTGTTTTTTGATTGAATGGTTTTCGTTTTTAAAGTGAAGTAGAGTGTGAATTTGGGTGTGAAAAAAGTTTTTTTTTACATCAGTGTTGTTTACTTTTGAGTTTTTAAACTATAATATGTTTGAAAAAAATGTATTTTAATTGTTTTGTTAACTAATAAAACAATTATAAACACATATATATAATAAGTTGATTCGATTGTTTATTAATAAAAACAAAAGATGTAGGTATCTACTCGTCAAATCAATACATATAATAAATCTGTAGAAAAGTAATTATTGTACATCGAAAATATTTCCAAAAAACATAGCCAGGGTGTGATAACCAACAGAACCTATAGCCGGCATTTTTGGATTTTTTGTCTGTTTGTCTGTTTATTTGTGCACGCATCACGTGAAATGCACGAAACCAATGTAAATAACTTTTATACATAAAAAATTGAGCGTAGCTTGAAGAATAACTTAGTTTTTGTTTCATCACAATCGGTTCACTCTATCAAAAGTTAGATGAATTTAAAGTGTTCAAGAAGTAAAATTATCACAACACACGAAATTCAGATACTCGGACAGTTGAACTCGATATTCGATAGATGGCGTTGTTCATTTAAAGTTATTTTCTGAATGGCGATGTTAAAATTCTTCGTGAAAAAATATTGGTAGGTAGGAAAGTAGGGTAGGGTTGGCAGATAGATTAATAAATTGGGCTCTACTCAAGGCGGGAGCGCTATGTATGCTAAGCCTTATGGCGAAAACGAGCTAACCTATTTGGATTTCTATTCAACCTTATTTTTCTATCACCTGTGGAACCGAGCACAGGCACAATCAATCAAAGCAGCCAAAAAAAACAACACATTCCATTTTCAAAACCCGAACCCGCTAAAACGATGCAGTGAAAAGCTGGCACAAATAAATACACCACTTTAAAAAAAAAACTGTTTCACGTTACAATACTGGTACATATTAAGTGACGTTTCTTCTCAGGTGGTTCACGATACCTTTATTAGGGCTATTAGCGTAATTACGGCCTCAAAATGCCCTCAGAGAGGCCTCGACACTCGTTAGGCCTGCAACGCCCACGGGCCCAACCCGGGCCTGCTTAGGGGACTTGCTAAGACTTTTCAATTGGCCCTCAAGCGTAAATATCGTTGAGTATCGTGATTCTTGTGTAGTTACTCTAGCAACCGATACTTTGAGTGTTCAGTGGAAACTCTAATATTGCTTTCCGAATATTTCCAGTTGATTTTGCAAATTCGCGTTTAGTTGAAAAGTTTTATTTATTTTTAGAGTTGTTTGGTTTGCTATCTGTATTGGAGCTATTTTCCTGTTCATTTGTATTTGATTTCTAAACATTATGAACGGATTATTTGGTATTGTTACAGATAATATAATACTAGCATACAGATGCCTCATCCCATACAAAGAAATCGTGCCGACGTAACTAGCGTTTTTCATCTGATTATACCAATATTTTTTTGTAAATCGATCGCGTTCGTTTCCGTTCCACGGCGATAGATAGATCACCATCTATATCCGTGGATCGGAACAGAACGGAACCGAACGCGATCGATGTACAAAAAATAATCAGTATAGTACGTCGGCACGGTTTCTTTGTATGGGATGAGACACCACTGGTATTGTTATGCTCTAAATGCCCACAAACTAAAATAAACTATAACAAGCATTATTTTATCTGATTTCGTTCCTTACTTGAATATTCAGCATTATGATTCCTATTCCCATTTTAACAGCCGTAAACTCAAACATGGTATCAGACAGCTGTGTGTTGTCCACACAGAATCCACAACCATCTGTAAAAAAGCCATTAAAAAATCTGTCCGTCGGCCAAAAATATAGCACAAAACCTACATGAACACGCACACTGGTTGATACTCGAGTGAAGCATACATTTGACGAATGTGCCTGAGGCAATGAAATACAGACATATATGTCGCAGCCATCTAGTTAAATTAGCCAGCTAATTGGATGCCTAGGCCTTTGATTAAATGCAATAAAATGGCTGAAGCAACTAGCCAAGTCATTGAGCACAACGTTTAACCAGATGGCTGAATGTCGTGTAGTCATTTAGTTAAATTGAATATTGATGAATTTGTAATGTTGTTGACTAGTTAGTTTAGACTCCAATATTTCGCGAAAACTTGCAGAAAACGTAGTATTATTTGGCACCTCCATGTTTTATGCTATTTTGACAATATACCACTTTTCTTTGACATTATATTTTTGGTGGGCAATCACCCAATGACTTCTCTCACTCTGGGTGAAGCGACAGGGCGTGTCAGAATTTTACTGACTAAAACCCACCCGTGTTCCTTCAGTTGCTTGAGCCAGGGCCGCGGTAACTTTTTTTCAAATTTATCCGCGAAACAGCCAGACCCAGAACAACTATCTGTAGGCCATACAACCCGCATACTAGGGTAGGATGACTAGAAGGTGCCGTACCTTACCATGTAAACAGCACAACAGCTCAAAAAGTTAACGAAGATGAACAACCCAAAAATAATCACTAAAACATCGGTCACGATTCAGAGGTCCACGTACAGGACGAGCCGTTCCGAAACCGTAACATATATTTATTATTTCCTCTACTTTGACGGGTACAGGTAAAAGCCTTTTAGATTAACCGTTGCACCGTAATGAAGATAAAGGGGCTTCGTTAAGGTACTAAATAGGTAGCAGAAGTACCACTCCTGTTAATGCACGATAATCGGCTAACACACACATGCACACATAATCTTAGAAGCTTTCTGCAGTTTCCAGTATACAAATATGGCAGCTAAATACCAATATTTTGCAGGGAACCTACGAAATCCAGTTAGGTACTATCCATTCAAAGACTATGTTTTGACTATTATTCAAAGTTCTACCTAACCGTAACGACTATCTCTGTTATTCGTATGAAAAGCGGTTCCGTTTAATGTGTTCTGGCAGAGATCTGGATTTGTATGGAGCAGTTGCTTTTTTACGAATAATTGGAAAATGGACTTTGCACCTAATGGGCAATGAACCCAATTATATCTTAATTTGGTGAAAATTAAATAATAAGGGGAGAGGATGACCAAAGGAACTATGTATGGATTGTGTGAAAAATTGTATGACTTGAAAGAAGGTGACTGTTAAGATGACAGAGAATAGAGTTGTATGAATGAAGAAGACATGCTGTCCCGATTATATACGCGGTAGCTGCGTATGAATTCGCCGCTAGAGGCGCTGGTGTTGCGTGAGGTCTCCGATATGTCAAACTCCACTGTTTGTGTTGTGAGCCGCCCTCTCGAGTTTTTCCTAATTATATGATTGTTGTGATTATTTTACGATACCTCTGATTAGTTATATAAAATATGAGTTACGGGTCAATGAATATATTTGCTTTTAGGTATTAAATATGATTTAAATGTAAATGTGGTTGTCACGCCCTTAGTAGGTACGTAACAAACTTTGACAGCTATACTTCTGGACCTTAGTCAACGTTCCAAGTTTGAACTGAACAAATTAGTTCATTCTCATTGGGATAACGGCAGGAGGATGACGATTTCACAATAACCTTTGATCTCAACAAATTAAAAGGGCAAACTAAAATGAACCTTCTGCATCTTTCTCCACAATGCAATGTTGTCTGCTAGTTAAAAGAAAAAGTGTAGAACGTAACGATGCGGCGTGCTAATTGGGCATGCGATTTTGTACTTAGGCAGATTTATTTCTTAATTATTCAACGTAATTGTAAAGGAACTTGGAGTAATGTGCCACGATTTGTTTGTGGTGAGGATGTTTTTTAACTTGTTTTGTGGGAAGTGTCTTGTTTACCTATAATGTGTCATGGGTTAAATGGTACGAGAATTCTGTGTTTGAGTTTAGATTTATCGATTTGTTAGCTACATGTATTTACACATACATGTACGAGAGGAAATGTACCAAAATGAAGGACAATTTAATTGAGTTGATTGATGAAAATCCTTTTCGAAATAAGTACGTATTGATAAAGTTGACTATTGTAAAAAATATCGATGAAAAATCTTTTTCAATGCTATTGAGATTTCATTGTAACAGGACTTAACTTAATCTAATAGTTTATTGTCGTTCTTTTAAATGTAAATAAATTCTGATGATCCTTACGATAACTAGAAGGTGCCATATCCATAGTCAAGATTATGAACTCGCATCTAAACAAATACGATTTACAAATCTAAATATTCGCCCCCTCCCTTCAAATTCTTCTTGCTCATCGCTTTCAAATCCAAGATTCCAATGAGCTGAAAATTCGTTAACCCTCCGTAACCCAGGACTTTTGAAGTCGTTTGAATTTAATTTGTTACCACTCAATATTTAACTTGGAAGTTTGGCCGGTACCAACTCCACGATTTGCCTACTTTACGTATAAATAATATTATTATTGTTTATTTTCTGTGGTATTTGGTTTGTTTGTTGGTTTTCCAGTTTAATTGATTACAAGGTTTCATGGTTTTGTATACAGTTCGATAAACCTTTCGGTACTGGATGTTATGATTACCTAGTTACCAACTTTTCAGTACCGATAGGCAAATGGTTCGGTGGCGGTCCTATCGCATAATGCGATCTCTCGTTAGCTTCTGTACCTTCACAGTTTGTAGTTCACTTGCGGACACAAATATCAGTAATTAATTTGGTTGTGTTAAGAATAACGGGGACAGATACGGAATGCTTATAAAAACTTCATCATCAGCTTTAAGTCCAAGAGGCATAAATATCAGTATTGTGGTAAATAATACTCTGAGTTGACTACCTCCATATCTGTAGTTTTAGTTTTCAGGAAGATGACGTCATACCCGGCCAAATTATCGGATATAATTCTATTTGCTGATGATACTTCGCTAATTTTTAAAATAGATAGGAAAGATACGGATGTCTTACATGTCAATGAAAGTCTAATTGTTCTCTCGGAATGGTTCGCAGCTAACAATCTTTTACTGAATGCGAAAAAAACAAAATGTCTAAAGTTCTCTTTACCAAATTGTTCGCGACGAAGCGTCATCAACCATACTAAATGGTTCATAAAAAGTTAAAGTTTGTATGTGTAGACATGTCTGCTCACCACGGCGCGCCATCTGATACTAAAATGAATTTTAGAGGCCCGTCTATATTTATACTAAAATTTTACCTACATTTTTTGAGATAGTAGTATAATGTTTTTAGTATTTGTCAGTATGTCATAGGGTTCAATAGTTCACCCTTAACAGAGTAAAATCATTAGAAAGCATACTGATAAGAGTTATCATAGTAAAAAACATAAATTTCTGTCATACGATACGTCTGTGCTCGGCGACGGATTAGTTCCGAATGGCCCGTCAGATGGAGCACCACGATATATATAGTTTTGGAGTTTTTTGAAAATATTATAGTAATTAAAATCATGTTTTTAAGGGCTTATCCTATGTACTGGACATGTAATCAGTACATAATGATGAAACTATGTGAAGACCACATAGTTTCTGCTATGTAAATAAGAATATTGACTTGATATCTCAAACACCAAATATATGGTTTCAGGTCATTTTAGGGTATATGGGGGACCTAGACCGAGACAGGAAGCCTATATACACCTCATAGTTAGCGAAGTCTTTTATATAAAGCCCATTTACTTGAGATATCAAGTCAGTATATAATAGAAAAACTGCTGTTTGTCTGGTTTTGGTAATCGCTTTCGGTTTTAGGTGCCCTAAGTACCTAGAAACATATAGGTGTACTGGTAAAAGTACTACCATTGGAAAGCTTGCTAAAAGGGCTTCCAGGCGGTTTCTAGATGGGAAGAATCGCTTGGATAGTCAACGAGATAGGCAGCCGTGAAAAATGTAAACAACGTAAAACGTTGAAATTTGTAGACCCTTCAGGTGGAATAACTCCATGAAGGGAATAGATGTACTCATGGTGTAAGTACTTTCGGATGGCTTGCTGGACTAGCTACCAAGCCATCACTTTGGAGCGAAAATCGCTCAAGTAGTTTAAGTACAATTCCAGAAAATAGGTTTCTGGAAATGTAATTTTTAGTCAGTTTTTGGCATTCCCTGGGACTATACACCCCTGGGAATTCCGAAAATAAGGAATTTTTGGGGACCTCCCGATGGCCCGTTAAATGCACCATCGTGTCGTCCCAATCTTATTAGTGTTATTATACCTAGTTTCTCTGGTAGCTGGGCGCAAAGAAAGTGACCAGCTGCCAAATTTGTACATAGCGAGGCACCTTATGTGCATATGACCTAGATAGACTTACATAAGCACTGGAAATGTAAAGTGTGGTCTATTGGCTACCAGAATCCCCATAATAGGCGGTGATTGTCTGGTAAGCCTAAGTAGGAGGTCCTAAAGTCGGTGAAATGACTTAGGAATTTATAGATTCATTACATAGGGGATGATATCCCATAGAAGATTCCCGAAAATAAGCTTTTTCTAGACGTCAACAGACAGCCTGCTATTGGCACCAGCAGGTCAACCCAACCTATAGATATCCTTAGGCTAGGTTAAAAGCTATTAAGGTTTTAACTGGGAAATAAAGGGAATTGTCCTTTAATTTCATGTAAATAGTCTAGGGAAGCTATCAATACCTGGAAATTAGGTATATTGATTAGATACATAGATAGGGGGCGTTACTGTGTTACAGTACGAAGAAATCCAGCTATTGATGGCACCATGGAAGGGGTGCGGTAACCCTATTTACCAAATATGTATAAGGGTTTTTTACATAATTAAAAATTATTTTCGGCGAGAATTTGCGGGGCTCTCAATAATGGCACGATGCGAGGGTATAAAGAACCCCCGGGCCCAAATAGAATTTGTAGTCATCCAAAGCTAGTCGCTTGTACTTGTCTTAGTAAATAAGAAGTAATTCTTATATAGAATCACGTCTCAGAAATTGTTGAGAGCCCTAGAATCGTGCCGTGTACTGAATAACTTAGTGTTTCATTTAATTCATCAACTTCAACCCTTATGAAGACATCCCTTTTCGATCCTGTCGAGCTGAACCTCGGAACCTGGACACCAGGAGTGCTGATCCAGAAGTAGGCAACCCAGAATCTGGAAATAACTCAAGTACAGCCAACACATCGTTGAATCGTTAGAGTCGATTTGCAACCCTTCGTCACTGCTGCAGCCAGGCATCCAAGAACCTTTATTTTCGTTGATGTGGATGGGGCGTTCAGCGGCAATGGCCAGAAGGTTTACACCCTTCTTTTCTCGGGGCCAATGAACACGCTACGTCCTGCACATTTAATGGTCCTTGCGAGCCGAATTTTGGAGCCTGGAGAGCCCCAGGACGTCGGGAACAGCAGATCCAGAAAAAACAACTGGGTGCCTGCATATTAAGTCGGCTACGTGCAACACAACGTTGACCCGTTTGAGCCGAAATTCGAAGTCTGGAGCGCCCCAGGACGTCAGGAAGAAATAGTGGTGGAATTAATTTTTCGAATTTTGGAGAAATTAATTTCACAAATAAACCAAAAATCGACGTGCACTGCAGGGAACAAGTCCTACGTGCCCTATTTGCCGCTGGATCCAAGAGGTAAAATTCTGGAGACAGTTATTGAAAATACCCTATTTTTTCAATAATTGTAAGAAGATAGAAAAAATTTTTTGTGAGCCGCAAAATGCTGTATGAAGACTGATGCGCATCCTTGAAGCCCCAAGAATAGTTCCTGAAGACTTATCGCTGAAAACTACCCTTATGTTTTTAGCGATTTGTTTAAAAAACGAGCGCCCGTCAGAAAAATACAAGACGTGCGTTTTAGAAGGCTGATGTGCATCCTTGATGATTGAAGAATAATTCCTGAAGCCTTATGACTGAAAACAACCCCTAGGTTTTCAGGAAAATTTTGAAGACTGAATTTTCGTCAGTGAATGGAAGAAACGTACTCTGAAGACTTAGATACGTTTCGGATGTACTGACTACGCGGTTCCTGAAGCACTATCACTGAAAATAACTTTGACGTTTCGGTGATTTATTTGAAGATTGAATTTTCTTCAATCGAGCAAGATACGTGCTCTGAAGATTGATGCACGGCTCTGATGCTTTGGACAAGCAGTTCATGAAGCATCACCACCGAAAAGTAACCTTGACTTTTCGGTGATTTAGAACTTGATTGAATCATAGTCAATCAAATAGAACATACACGTTTATGGGAAAAATAAACTTGTATAGCAAATGCCTGAAGTTTCCTGAAGACTTATCACTGACCGTAAGTTTTTAGTGATTTTTTATTTGAAGATTGAATTATAGTCAATCGAAGTGGAGGTTAACTTCTGGAGATCGTCGGTTTGAACGCTGAAGCCCGGAACTGGGACTTATCTTTGAAAACTAACTTCGAGTTTTCAAAAGAAAATATTTCAACAACAATGCCGATAACCAGAACCAAAGGCAAGAAGCCGGAGGCATGGACCGTGGAGTTGGATCAGCCAGCGGGCATCAGACATGAGCTGCCGCCGGGTTCACCTTCCACAACCGAAGGGACCGAGCCGGCGGACGAGCAGCGCCATCTAGCGCCTCAAACTGAAAGCACTCCGACGCATCAACCAATAGAAACTGATCAAGCGGTTTCTACCAGATTAACCAGATTAGAAGGAGCTTCAGACACAACATTGAAACCTTCTCAGAAAGAGAAGATTTCCGAAGAAGACAGACGTACAGCGATGCCGATGACTACCCGGGGTGACGCCCGTATCGAACATAGCCGTCCGCCGTCAACTAGAGTGACTCAGTCACGAAAAAATATAGATAAAGCTCGCGAAGACTTACTCAAAATTAAGTTGGAGCTTGCACAACTTGCACTTCAGAGAGCGGAGGAAGAGGGTTCCGAAGCTGAATACTTGGATGACAGAAACTCGAATGACGAGTACGTGCGTTCATGGCTAGAAGAGGCACCAGAACCTCAGCCTGAGAAGGAGGATAACGTCGTGGAAGGGGGAACCAGAAATTCTATGCATAGACCCCTGACTGCGACCGCCACCAAATCGCAAATAGAAGGTCAGCATCCTAAAGAAAAAGAAGTGCGAAAACCTCCAGTTGCAGCGTCAGCTGAGTGTACAGGAGGTCAGAGGGATAGTCTCCGTCCATTCCTGACGGAGTTGACGTCCGCTATAGCGTCGCTAGCCGACAGAAAAATAGAACAGCGGGACCAACCGAACCCCTCTGCGTCGAAATTCGTCATGACATTGCCGAATTTCAATGGTTCTCATACTGAATGGCTATCATTTCGGGCCATATATGAGACAACTCGAGCGTATTTTACGGACGTCGAGAATACAGCGAGGCTGAGGAGAAGCTTACATGGACGTGCAATGGAAACCGTCAGCTCAGAACTCATCGGACATGCCAGGCCCGATGACATCATGAAGGAACTCGAGCTGCAGTTCGGCCGTCCAGACTCCATAGCGCAAGCTGAAACAGATAGATTACGCGGACTGCCGCGCTGCAGTGAGTCACCAAGAGACATCTGCGCGTTTGCAAGTCGCGTAAGAGGTGCTGTAGTCACGCTCCGCGCGTTAAAAAAGGGTCATTACCTTATGAACGCGGAGCTTATGCGATTGTTAACAGAGAAGTTACCCAATTCGCTACGAGCACAATGGTACCGATCATATTCGGAGAAGTACCAATCGGTGCCAGATATTTCATTGTTCAGTGATTTTATATCTGAACAGGCACACTTCTGTAGTCCATTCGCCCCACCCGAAGGCATCGCTTCGGCCGAGGCGAACACCAACAGACGCGTCACACAAAGGACGCATATAGCTACGGACCAACCGGTAGGAAAATGCCGTGTTTGCGACGTGGGACATCACTACGCCACTGGATGTGCACAATTCAGGGGCGTAGCTGTCGAGAAACGATGGGAGCTAGCGAAAAAACACAATCTATGTTATCGCTGCCTTCAACTTCGACAAGGCAACCACACTTGTAAGAAAAAACAATGTGGCCAAGACGGGTGCAGAGATACGCACCATCGGCTTCTTCATAGGAAGAAGCAACAGCAGAGGGAAGCCAACAAGAAGCCCGATGTTCCTGAATCCCGGAAGGATCCTCAGGAAACGGTGGCCAGTTTCGGGTCACCATCGAGCCAGGCGTACCTCAAGATAGTGCCGGTCCGGGTAATCGGACCGGCGGGAGAGGTGGCAACATATGCTCTCCTAGACGATGGGTCCACCGTTTCGCTGATGGATGAAGACATCGCGAGGCAAGTCGGGGCAGAGGGCCCTGTGGACCCGCTCAAGATCGGTGCGATAGGCAACACCATGCTCACCACCCCATGCTCAAGAAGAGTCAAGGTGACGCTGGTTAGCCCGCAAGACAGAAGGGTACAGTTCAAAGCACGTACTATACCTAAACTCAGCTTGGCAAAACAAACAGTGAGCGATAGGGTTGTCGCACGCTGCAAGCATTTAACCGACTTGAGAAAAGAGTTGATGTACAACAATGGCGTGCCAAAAGTACTCGTCGGCCAAGACAACTGGCATTTGTTATTGGCCAGCGAGATTCGCAGAGGTCCAAGACACCAACCAATTGCGTCACTTACAGCGATGGGTTGGACACTACATGGCGCGCACAGTAGTTTACTACGACAACAAGTACATCATGTCAATAGAATAACAACTGATGATAATTTGGATCATCAGTTGCGCGAACATTTCGCGATAGAATCGTTGTGCATAAACCCACAGCGACCCGCCTCTGACCCAGCAAGAAGGGCAGAGGACATTTTGAATCGATCAACTGTCCAATTAGAGAATGGACACATCGAAACCGCCATGCTTTGGCGTAATGAGCATGCTGAGATGCCAGATAGCTTTGAGACAGCTCTGAAGAGGCTCGTCTCAACAGAAAAGAAGCTGGACAAGAACCAGGAACTTCGAAGAAGATACTCAGACCAGATGGACTCGCTAATTGCGAAAGGGTACGCTGAAAGGGCACCCGCAATTAGCACGCCGGGCAAAACTTGGTACCTCCCGCACTTCGATGTCTTCAACCCAATGAAGCCAGACAAACTTCGCATCGTACATGACGCTGCCGCCAAATCGAGAGGAATGTCACTGAATGACTTCCTGTTAACTGGGCCCGACCTATTACAGTCGCTGCCAGGCGTAATGATGCGGTTTCGCCGTCACTGCGTTGCAATAACCGGTGACATAGCGGAGATGTTCATGCAAGTGAAGGTGCGGAGCCAAGACCGAGACGCGCTTCGCTACCTGTGGAGGGGAAACCGCAGAGAAGGAGCGCCAGAAGAATATAGAATGACGTCCATCATTTTCGGCGCAGCCAGTTCGCCTTGCACAGCAATTTTTGCAAAGAACTGGAACGCAAACAAATATATAGAAAAGCACCCTGAAGCTGTGAATGCTATACTACGTAGTCATTATATGGATGACTACCTAGATAGTTATAGAACTATCGAGAAGGCGGCAGAAGTCGCTAGTATGGTGCGAAAAATACACCTACAGGCGAGGTTTGAACTCAAGAAATGGGTTTCAAATAGCTCGCAGCTCCTAGAAAAGATGGACCCATCGCATATACAAACTGAGATGGTATCCATTGGAGATATAGATACGTCGGAAAAGATACTCGGCCTCATATGGAGGCCAGGCGAAGACACGCTGGGTTTCAACCTCACACTCGCGCGTCTGCCTGAGGGTATCTTGGACCGAGAGGCGCCCACCAAGCGAGAGGCGCTCAGAATAGTAGCGTCGCTATACGACCCACTCGGACTCGCCTCACCAGTAACCATCAAGGCGAAGCAAATATTGCAAGAAGCATGGAGGCGAGGCGTCGACTGGGATCAGAGGCTAGATGTTGACCTAGCATTACAATGGAAAATTTGGGTACAACATTTACGCCAACTAAAAAACGTTAGCGTACCAAGATGCTATCCTGGATATAGCGACGCTATAGAAATGCAGGTGCATGTGTTCACTGATGCAAGCGAGATGGCATATGCTACCGCTGTATACTGGCGGGCCACGACCGTGGAAGGCAAGCACTTAATAAGCCTTGTTATGGCGAAAGCGCGGGTGGCCCCACTGAAACTGCTTTCGATACCGAGACTCGAACTTCAGGCCGCGGTATTGGGAACCCGCGTAGCCGCAGCAGTGATGAGTGAACACGACTGCAAGCCCACGTCAGTAACGTATTGGTCAGATAGCAAGACCGTACTGACCTGGATTAGAAGAGGAGCGAGAGTATACAAACCTTTCGTTGCTCACCGAATAGCTGCTATTGAAGACAATAGCAAAGTCGAAGATTGGCGGTGGATACCCACCAAGATGAACATCGCTGATGCAGCAACCCGTGACGTGCCACTGCGGTTCAACTCGGACCACGAGTGGTACTGCGGGCCGAGATTTTTGTCTCTTGGGCCCGAATTATGGCCCACAGAGAAACCTCCGACTATAGACGACACGGGAGAAGAAAAAACTTTCGTTGTCACAGAAGGGGACAAGAAGAGCTTCATAGAAGCCGTTCCAGAGCCAGGCAGATTCTCCAGATGGGAGCGACTGCTTCGTGCGACCGCCACAGTTCTGCGTTTTATATCTCTTTGCAAAAATAGAACAGAGATAACGTCCTATAAACGGACGAGAAAAAACGCTGAAAAGGACCCAGACTGGCGCCAGAAGCCTGCTGTACCTGCACAGAAGCAGAAGCAGGCATGCAGAGCACCAACCCAGGTCAACAGACAAATTATAGAAGCAGAATTTCTCCAAGAAGCTGAGAAAATACTTGTCCAGGTCGCACAACAACAATCGTTCGCTTCAGAGTTAGCGAACGTTGAAGAAATAAATAAAAATAGCTCGCTGCGACCTTTACAAATTCAGGTCGTTGACGGCGTGCTGCGACTAAGAAGTCGCATAGCAGCTACGCAAGAGGTAGCTGAAGAAGTGATGCGCCCGCCTATATTACATGGCGACCATCACATAACGCAGTTGTACATAGACTGGACACATCGCAGTCTACAACATAGTGGCACCGAACTCACAATTAATGAGGTACGGCAGCACTACTGGGTCGTGAAGATGCGACCAACAGCGAAGAAGGTGATAGCAAGATGCCTGCATTGCCGTATACGCAAGGCACAGCCACCAGTACCTGCGACCGGCGACCACCCGAAAACGCGCCTCGCTCACCATAAGAGGCCGTTTACATATACCGGGCTCGACTATTTCGGCCCGCTATCCGTCACCGTCGGTCGGCAGCATCAGAAGAGATACGTAGCACTATTTACGTGTCTCACATCAAGGGCGGTGCACCTTGAAATCGCCGCCAGCCTTAGCGCAGACTCCGCCATATTGGCGCTGCGCCGATTCGCCGCGCGCAGAGGATGCCCAGCTGAGATACACTCAGACAATGGCACCAACATGCACGGCGCCGACAGAGAGCTGCGAGACGCCTTCAAAACAGAGGCAAGTCGCAGAGGCATCGTATGGCGCTTCATAACGCCATCAGCGCCATTCATGGGAGGCGCCTGGGAGCGCCTAGTTCGTTGTGTTAAAAACACACTATGCAATGTACTTACAGAGAAACACCCCACCGAAGAGGTGTTGTCCACACTGATTTGTGAGGCAGAGTACATTGTAAATAGCCGACCATTGACACACGTGTCGGTGGATGGTGATGATGACGAATCCATCACACCGAATCACCTCTTGCTCGGTGGGTCAGCCAGACTACCTACACCTGGCACGTTCACTGAGCAAGATATAGACAGCAGGAAAATATGGCGACGATCACAGATCCTCGCTGATATGTTCTGGAGTCGCTGGGTCAGAGAGTACCTGCCGGAGCTCCAAAACCGGCGGGAGCCACATAGTAGTGGGCCCAGATTTAAAGTGGGTGACCCTGTCCTGATAGCCGACGGCCAGCTGCCCCGCAATACGTGGCCGCGAGGCCGCATTGTGGCCGTGTATCCAGGAATCGACGGAGAAATCCGGACTGCTGAGGTACGCACACTTGGCGGTACCTTGAAGCGTCCGGTGAAGAAACTCGTCCCACTGCCCCAGTAACCAGAGATGCCGGAGCGGCGACCGTCCTCTCGGTGGGCCTGGCCGGCAGCCGAGAAATGCCGTCCGTCGCTCACCGAAGGAATGCAGCGCCGCGCCGACAACACTTCGAGTCGACACAGCACTGCACGGCGGGAGATATGTTCGCGACGAAGCGTCATCAACCATACTAAATGGTTCATAAAAAGTTAAAGTTTGTATGTGTAGACATGTCTGCTCACCACGGCGCGCCATCTGATACTAAAATGAATTTTAGAGGCCCGTCTATATTTATACTAAAATTTTACCTACATTTTTTGAGATAGTAGTATAATGTTTTTAGTATTTGTCAGTATGTCATAGGGTTCAATAGTTCACCCTTAACAGAGTAAAATCATTAGAAAGCATACTGATAAGAGTTATCATAGTAAAAAACATAAATTTCTGTCATACGATACGTCTGTGCTCGGCGACGGATTAGTTCCGAATGGCCCGTCAGATGGAGCACCACGATATATATAGTTTTGGAGTTTTTTGAAAATATTATAGTAATTAAAATCATGTTTTTAAGGGCTTATCCTATGTACTGGACATGTAATCAGTACATAATGATGAAACTATGTGAAGACCACATAGTTTCTGCTATGTAAATAAGAATATTGACTTGATATCTCAAACACCAAATATATGGTTTCAGGTCATTTTAGGGTATATGGGGGACCTAGACCGAGACAGGAAGCCTATATACACCTCATAGTTAGCGAAGTCTTTTATATAAAGCCCATTTACTTGAGATATCAAGTCAGTATATAATAGAAAAACTGCTGTTTGTCTGGTTTTGGTAATCGCTTTCGGTTTTAGGTGCCCTAAGTACCTAGAAACATATAGGTGTACTGGTAAAAGTACTACCATTGGAAAGCTTGCTAAAAGGGCTTCCAGGCGGTTTCTAGATGGGAAGAATCGCTTGGATAGTCAACGAGATAGGCAGCCGTGAAAAATGTAAACAACGTAAAACGTTGAAATTTGTAGACCCTTCAGGTGGAATAACTCCATGAAGGGAATAGATGTACTCATGGTGTAAGTACTTTCGGATGGCTTGCTGGACTAGCTACCAAGCCATCACTTTGGAGCGAAAATCGCTCAAGTAGTTTAAGTACAATTCCAGAAAATAGGTTTCTGGAAATGTAATTTTTAGTCAGTTTTTGGCATTCCCTGGGACTATACACCCCTGGGAATTCCGAAAATAAGGAATTTTTGGGGACCTCCCGATGGCCCGTTAAATGCACCATCGTGTCGTCCCAATCTTATTAGTGTTATTATACCTAGTTTCTCTGGTAGCTGGGCGCAAAGAAAGTGACCAGCTGCCAAATTTGTACATAGCGAGGCACCTTATGTGCATATGACCTAGATAGACTTACATAAGCACTGGAAATGTAAAGTGTGGTCTATTGGCTACCAGAATCCCCATAATAGGCGGTGATTGTCTGGTAAGCCTAAGTAGGAGGTCCTAAAGTCGGTGAAATGACTTAGGAATTTATAGATTCATTACATAGGGGATGATATCCCATAGAAGATTCCCGAAAATAAGCTTTTTCTAGACGTCAACAGACAGCCTGCTATTGGCACCAGCAGGTCAACCCAACCTATAGATATCCTTAGGCTAGGTTAAAAGCTATTAAGGTTTTAACTGGGAAATAAAGGGAATTGTCCTTTAATTTCATGTAAATAGTCTAGGGAAGCTATCAATACCTGGAAATTAGGTATATTGATTAGATACATAGATAGGGGGCGTTACTGTGTTACAGTACGAAGAAATCCAGCTATTGATGGCACCATGGAAGGGGTGCGGTAACCCTATTTACCAAATATGTATAAGGGTTTTTTACATAATTAAAAATTATTTTCGGCGAGAATTTGCGGGGCTCTCAATAATGGCACGATGCGAGGGTATAAAGAACCCCCGGGCCCAAATAGAATTTGTAGTCATCCAAAGCTAGTCGCTTGTACTTGTCTTAGTAAATAAGAAGTAATTCTTATATAGAATCACGTCTCAGAAATTGTTGAGAGCCCTAGAATCGTGCCGTGTACTGAATAACTTAGTGTTTCATTTAATTCATCAACTTCAACCCTTATGAAGACATCCCTTTTCGATCCTGTCGAGCTGAACCTCGGAACCTGGACACCAGGAGTGCTGATCCAGAAGTAGGCAACCCAGAATCTGGAAATAACTCAAGTACAGCCAACACATCGTTGAATCGTTAGAGTCGATTTGCAACCCTTCGTCACTGCTGCAGCCAGGCATCCAAGAACCTTTATTTTCGTTGATGTGGATGGGGCGTTCAGCGGCAATGGCCAGAAGGTTTACACCCTTCTTTTCTCGGGGCCAATGAACACGCTACGTCCTGCACACAAATGTACCTCAACGTGACCTAAATCTAAATCTTGACGGCAAAAATCTTGAAATAATAACGGAAACTGTATTCTTGGGGATTACTATCGATTCAAAATTGCAGTGGGGCGCGCACATTAGAACTCTTTCGGGCAGGTTATGTTCGGCTGCCTATGCAGTAAGGAAGATAAGGCAGTTAACCGATGTAGCCACAGCTAGACTAGTATACTATGCTTATTTCCACAGTATTATGTCTTATGGCATTCTGCTGTGGGGGTCAGCAGCAGACGTTGACTCAATTTTTATCTTACAAAAGAGGGCAATCCGCGCGATCTATAAAATGGGTCCTCGCGAGTCCCTCAGAGAAAAATTTAAAGAGATCGATATACTGACTCTACCTTCACTTTATATTTTGGAATGTATTTTGTATGTCCGCAAAAATCGAGGGCTTTTCAAAACTAGAAGTGACTTCCATAATTTAAATACACGCAGTAAGCACGAAATTGTAATACCCAAATTCAGATTAACGAAAACTAGCAAGTCTTTTCTTATAAACAGTATACGCTTTTATAACAAGTTGCCTAAGTCAGTTATAGAACTGACCGATGGAAAGTTCAAAAACTACATCAAACGTGTCCTTATTAAAAAAGCATATTATAAAATCAAGGACTACGTTGAAGATAAAAAATGTGGCTTTGACACCCTCTGCGCATGCGGCTTCCCTGGTAACTCATAAACGGCACAAATATATGGATATCTCTAACTATTCTCAATCTCATTTTTTTTCTCTTTTAATTAGACTTTTTACAATATTTTTCAATCATCATTATAGCCCTTTGCTAAGAATAGTTACAGCACTGATTACAGTATTTGTGCCACATGTTAAATTTAGTGTTGTGTTTTTTTTTTACCTTTGTATAGATTCTTTTACCTATTGTGAATGTGTGAACATTGTAGGCTTTCTAGATTTCTAGATGATTGTTAACATTTGTTAACTTTTTATTTCGTGCATTATTTTTTTTGTTTGTTTTTTTGTTTCAATTTCGTACGACTTATTGTCGGGCCTACGTTGTCCCCCCATATCCAAGTACTAATGCTGTAACATGGAAATATTGTAAACAAAAATATTTAAAGCAGTTACCATGGAGTTTCTTGCCGGTTCTTCTCCATAGGAAACGACTAACCCGAACCGTGCACCTTTTGTCGACGTTTTATAAGTGCCCATGTAGGCCTATGTAAAATAAAAATATTTGATTTTGATTTTGACCTACACTTTTCCACTTTTAATTTATCTGTTAGATAGTTTCTATCCAGATACTGCAAAACAGGCCCCTAGCCTCCACAATGCTATCCATATCGTCGCAAACAAACGACCTAGTTCCTTTGAACACAGAATTAAGGCACTACGTAATTAAGGCATATTAAATTGTAATGGCCTCCACAGTCCTCAGTCACACTTACGTTACAAGACCTAAAAAGATTAACGTTTATATAAGTCCGCTAAGGGCGTGGAATTAGCACTAAATTCGCTAAGGCATTATAAGGCTTAAGATTAGATATATTCTGCTAGAATTTTCTGGCATTTTTGGTGTATTTATTTTGGTTTGATGTAAATGTTTCGGTTTACTTGTGTTTTTATCAGAATCCTGTCATATTAAAAAAAAAGTTTTCATGCGCTTTTTGAATCCTAAAATTCTTTTAAAGTTTTTTTTTGTAACATAAAAGTTTTAAAACTTAATGTAACCTGTTATGAAATCTGACCTAGTTGACATACCAACAACTACTGCAAATAAAACAAATTAAAGAGCAAAAATAAACAAAGTTGGTACTTTTCTGAGTTTTCTCATTCTTTGACTTTCAAACTTCGTTAAGTAATTAATGAAAACTAACCGTACTCAATTTCTACGTAAAACATTACAACGCCAATATAACATTTTACGTAACACTACAAAAAATACTGCTTTACATTTTTCACGATTTTCTGACCCACTTCGTTCGACCCAATTACAACATTATTGACATTGATAGATTGGATTCAAGTAAATATTGGTGTTGATATCAAAAACAACGAGCTGTAGTGATAGCCAGGTTTTTGTGGCCACGCTTTGGAAGTGTGGTTATTGCTGGGATATAACTTTTTGTTCGTTATTTTTGGAATGGATATAAAAATATTGTGAATTTATTGGGTTGTGTAATTCTTGACTATGAATAAGGCACCTTGCTTCTTACATTAAGGTTACACTAGTCGATTTTTTTTCCATACAAACGTAGTCTAGGGATTATTCCACTGTTTTACGATGAACGTTCAAAATAAAAAGTGATATCAATTTGTCTCATCATTATCTAGCCCTGTATGGAAGCAAAAAATTAAAAAAAGAATTTTTTTTAAAGTTATGAGCGTCGAAAGTTCCACATTTCGACACTAATTTTAACGCATTTTTGGGCGCAATTAAATACCATAAGAAGACGGAAAATTGAAAAACGGCCTCCATACAGGGATAGATTAGTAGTTCAACAATCCATTTAATTTTATTTTGAACAGATAGATTTAGAAGTTTTTTCATGATATCTAGACTGCCAAAGGTCTGTTTATAAAATTTCGCGCGCTCGGTTTCGTCCTAAATCATTATCCATTCCGCTACAAATTTGCAAATGTGTGTATTCGTACGCGAACTAGCTTCCTACTGCTCATCACAGCCTCTATATCTTCCGCACGTGTTGTCGGTTGATATAAAATGCATTTTAACCCCGCGCACAAAATAGTTCGTGACGTTGACTAGTGTACCCTTAATGTAGGAAGCAAGGTGCCTTATTGATTCTATATCATACCACACCTTAAGATGTAAGGATTATGAATTGAGTAAGACTATCAGTAGTATATACCTACAGTGCTTGCTCTAAGCATACAGTTTTATGAAATGTTAGGAATTACGTCGAGCAAATCTACGAGATAACGAATCCAAAGCAAATTCACGGCTAGCTCCGCAGTATTCACGATAATTCTGCTATCTGATCTGTCAAATGTAACTGGCAAATTAATTTAAAGGTATTAATTAACGCGATATCATTTAAATTCCTGGTAACAAAGTGTACCGAGTTTATGTCAATAATTACTGGTAAAACAGAACAGAAAATGACACTCACTTTCTGGCTATTTATTTTAAATTGATTGTTGGTAATTTTATTTCAATATAATGTGGAGCTCGTGGCTAAATAATAACAGTCGCACGGGTTGATCATCAAGGTTAAGCAACGCTTGACGAGGTCGGTCCGTGGATGGGTGACCATTCCAACATACCGAGTTGCCTCCGTGCCTCGGAAAGCACGTTAAGCCGTTGGTCCCGGCTGTCATTTGAAGATCTTTGACAGTCGTTACGGGTAGTCAGAAGCTTGAGATCTGACACCAGTCTTGCCAAGGGGTACCGTGTTACCCAGTTACTGGGTTGTGGAGGTCAGATAGGCAGTCGCTCCATGTAAAACACTGGCACTTAGCTGAATCCGGTAAGACTGGCAGCCGACCCCAATATAGTTGGGAAAAGGCTAGGCAGATGATGATGAATGTAAAACGATGCACGATGTCTGTAAATAGGACAACAGAAAATTTATAGACAGCCTTTTCAAACTTACTTTTGCGGTCGCAAAAAAAACAAGAGTTGAAAATGGAAAAATATTACTCCGTCAGACCTTTGACGATTTTATCTATTCGTTGTCTGCATTTATCTGCATACCTACGATTACCTGTTGGCGCATTAGACGAACAATATGTCTTTTTTAATTAATTTAATACTAGTAGTACTTAATATTTTAGTAAAACGATACTACCTATAGCTGGATTTTTGTTTCAGCATCGTCACGCATGTCCGTTTCTTTATTTTTTCATTTTTATCTGATACACGCGCACTGGCAGCCAATGTCCTCAGATCGTCACCAATTGAATTAAATAGAGAAAGAAAACGCGGATTACGTAAATGGCTACATCTCGGTGCGAGTTCGCCATTTGAATTTACCCTGTTAAGTCGACTTCTTGTAATTGAAACGAAAGTCCCGACTTGACTTGCTTCGTAGTGGTTAATGTGCGTTCCCCCTTTCGAAGAATGGACTGAGCGTTCCCTATCCGGCTGTGAATTGAATACTGTCAGAAAAGTGTGAGGCAAAGCGATCGTGCGGCTTGTACTTTTTCTTGAATTTTGACTTGCGGTGTCACCTTTATCACTACGACCAACAAAAAAGCGAGGCAATGTATTGCCTACACAGTCGCTTTGTCTCTTTGTTTAGAGTTGTTTTTTTGTGATGACATTACTCAGTCCATTCCTCTATGTCTAAGGCTCTTATAATGTTTTTTCTTCGTCGCCATGATTTCAATTCTTATTCCTCTTTTTATTTCACTTTCAC
This sequence comes from Orthosia incerta, assembly GCA_948252205.1. Taxonomy (NCBI): domain Eukaryota; kingdom Metazoa; phylum Arthropoda; class Insecta; order Lepidoptera; family Noctuidae; genus Orthosia; species Orthosia incerta. The sequence continues at coordinate 8,039,914 of OX411760.1, forward strand.
AAAGCGGCGTGTTGAGGTTTTGTGTTGCCTTTTATTCGTTTTTTAAAGAGCTCGTAGTTATGAGAGGTTAATATTGATGTTATTAGCTTTTCTTTTGTTTATTAGAGTTTGCTGTGCTGAAAATAATTTTATAGTAGTAATTTTAATTTGTGAACACAACGGTGAAGGAAAACAGGTGATGAAACCGGGACTTATAAATAATATAATTTTGGAATCACCAACCCGCATTGAGCCAGCATGGTGAATAATACGCGTGTATATCATACGCGATGGTCAGGCTGGTATTATATTTTTTTCAACACACTTGCTCATAAAGTGGCTCTAATTTCACCGCAATTAGGCACATAATGATACCTGTTATCAAACTGTGACTTTTTCATTGCTATTATTCACAAGTGAGTTATAGCTTTTTTTTTAATTTTATTGGTTGAGTTGCTTTGTTCTTAAAAAAGTTTCGATACAAAAAAGATCGTGCTCATTAGTACAAATAAATTAATGTACCTATTGCTTGCTCATTTCATGCAGCTTCGTATTTAAATAGATAGGTATTTCAACTTGTACGTGCTTAATAAATAAAACATTCACTCAAATATAAATTGTATTTGCTCTGTAATAAAGAAAAATTTAAATTCCCTATTTTGTACGTGGCTAAAACACTATCCAAAAAAAACAAAAAAAAAAGAAACCTCCAGGTACCTACCCTACTCCTGCCCTACACCTACCCTACACCTACGCTAGACCTACCAGAGTACCATAATGTACTATAACCTTTAAACGAGCAATTCTTGTATTTATTTATATATGTAATCTGAATCTCGGATACGGCTCCAACGATTTTCATGAAATTTTGTATGCAGGGGGACTCAGGGGCGATAAATCGATCTAGCTAGGTTTAATTTTAAGAAAACATCGTTTTCTCTATTTTCACCCGAGCAGAGCTCGGTCGCACAGGTACTATGTATCTAGTTGCACAAGGCTATGTAAAACACAGCATTTTAGTGTAAAATTGCGCCAAACCACAAACCAATTCTTAAAGATTTATTAATCCATACGCTCCCCCCATATTTTACCGTAATCCCCAAAAATGCCACAGAGTAACCATAATACGTGTTATCGCGTTAACCTACTGACAAATTGGCTTGCCATGAACTTCGGACTTCCCCCGCATAGGTACACCCCGAACATATATCACATAGATAAGACTATTACTCTGAGCACAGATAACTTTTATTGAGTTGAATAACTGGTGTAATATTTCGTTTGATCTAAAAAGTGCTATGTTATATAAGATAACCGTTTGTGCAGTGTGGACTTGTGGCTAATGGGCGCCCATTTTCTTTGTCGACGTCTTCTGCAATGAAAGCATTTTCTGCCTATTATGTAACATCGACTATATTTTTGCAAAGCGTGATTTTTTTGTTTGATTGATAGATTTCTTACTATGATTTCTTTGATCGTAATTCAGTTTGAAAAATGTTCTAAAAAATGGTATCTTTGAACCATTTTTCAACACTGACAATAAGATATAAAAACAATGTTTTGCTTCTTCTTCGTTTTTATAAATACGAAGGTTTGATGAATGTGTGTATGTTTGTTACTCAATCATGCTAAAAGGCTGAACGCATCTAGATGAAATTTGGCATAGAGGTATATTATAGTCTGGAATAGCACATAGGATACTAGTTCTCTGGGGACAATTCTCGCAGAAGCTAAAACGAATATATTCTCTATTCTACTATTTAAATCTCATCACAGCACAAAAATTAAACCATATTTAAATCCAGTTTTAAAAGACGCATTCTAAATTCAAAACAAACAAAAGACAAGCGGCAGCTTCGAACAAAAGGTTTCATACAAACTTTAAAGTCTATACGAATCAAGATCTACCCTCCATTTTGCGAATTAGTTTATCTTTCATTTGCGAAGCGCCCGCCGTGCAAATAAAAACAAGCCTGGTTGCTTTTGAAAATTAAATCTATAATCTTTATGGAGATTATTTAATATTTTAGGTTGGTACAGGGTTGAGAGGGATGAAAAGGGATATTATTAGGGTAATTGTGAATTGGCTGTTTGGGGTTGATTTTTAAATAATGATAGGGAAGATCATGATACAAGAATGGTGGCAGAGAATGGAATAAAACAAATCTTTTGATTTTCATTGCGTCTGGATGCACTTGATAAGTAATTTAGTTTGTTTCTTTTTTAACTAAACCGGTTTTTCCTTTCTAGAATTTCTAAATATCTAAGTACTTATTGTTTAACGTACTTATTTCATCCAGATTTGTTCAGCCGTTTGAGCGTGAAGAAGTAGCAAACATACAAACACACACACTCACAAACTTTCGCCTTTATAATATTAGTGTTATATATCACATTACATCACACATCATCAGCCTATTAATGTTTCCACTGCTGGGACACAGGCCTCCCCTCTGTGAGAGGGAATGGGCCACTATCCAGCACGCGGGCTCAGTGCGGGTTGGTGGATGTCACATGTCTTCGATTTTTTGGTTCTAGGACATGCCGGTTTCCTCACGATGTTTTACTTCACTGTTTTGAGAGCAGTGGTGATGAAATACAAATACACAAAGTAAAGCGCCTGCCTGGGCCCACGACCTACAACTTATTAGTCGCGGTCGATACCACTGGGCCACCACTGCTCTTTGCTGTGTTATATATAGTATATATTATTATATGAATATTATCAGAGTAGACGTAGATAATAAACTGTTACGTTGTGGAAAAATAGTCAAAGTTTTCCATATTTCGTAGCTATGTAAGTAATTAATAATAATAATAATAAGTTTATTGTTCTTCTCTCACATAGAATTTTACAGACAATATAAAAAAAAAACAAACAAAACATTAGCGAAAACTCTTGTGATCTATGTGAGAGACTGGTTTCTGTACTAGGAGACCTGTATGACAGATTACCAGCCTCTCCAGACTCCGGACAATAGATGACAGTTGTATACAACATCAGTAAGAATGAATTACACTGATGATAGAATTATTCCAGTCCATAAAAGTAATTACACGTAAGTATTCAATGTAGCAAGACCAAATGAATTACCTTTTATAAGGCCTCGCTTGCTTTTAAGGCTTTCCGGCGAAGATGACTGCGTCTCACTAATATGAAAAATATATTACCTTTTACCGTCGTGATTCGGGTGCCTACAAGGAGATATTAGTTTTAATATTGCCAATATGTAGGCAAGTGAAGAGCTACTTTGTAAGGTTTTATTAGAATAGAACTTATGCAGGTTTCAACTACAGTTCTTTTCAATAATGGATTATTAAGAAAGTACTGAACTACTTACTCGGCAATCCGACAAGTACGTCAGATTATCTGCCGTTTTTTTTCTTTTGTTGCGACTTAAGAATCGTCTTGATCAAGCTATATGAGCTCAATAAAATACAATACATAAGTTTTTAGATTATTTGTTATGTGGGTCGCCTTTTGATTAATCGTTTTGTATTACGACTGTCAATTATAACCTAATTTTCTAAGCATTAGCAGGCTTTTAATAGAATTCTAAACTGACACCAGAGCCATTCCTTTTAAATATATTCACGTGCAAATCTTGCAATTGTTGGGACATTCCTATTCCCCAAATTGCATATCCTCTCATCATAAGGCTTGAGCATTCTCCCGGCACCTGGCAGCCGGTTCCTTTTCTGTATTTTTATTTAATGTGTTCACCTTTTCAATCTAATTCTTCTATAAGGATTCTGATTCTTCTATAATTTTTAAAATGTTCTTTGCTTTCTTACCTCTTATTTTCTCCGTCTTTACAAACTTCTATCAGTAAAAATCTTCATGATTTCATCAACTACAAAAGTTGCCAAATTTTAATTGCTGGCTAAGGGTCGCCATGTATTCGTGTAATAATTTCTACAATTCGTGTGTGCAGTTACAAATATAAGGTTTAGCGAGCTGCACACTACACTCTGATGGATTTTAAAGCATTATAATTAATACAATGTAAGAATAGTAAACGTATAACCCTTCTATGTTTATAATAGGGTCTGAAAATGTAGCATAAAATAATGAACGTCTTTGAAGAAAATTCTCAGCATCTTAATTCTTACTGCTACACAACCATTTCACTTTCAAAGCTAACAGCGAAACAGTATATATCTCCGACTGCTAAAATTAACCAACGACAACAATGCCGTATTTGTCCACTAAAACAAACAACCATTGCTAAGATTTACAATAATTTTATTGAGATATATATACCAGGGGTCCGCACGCCGCGGTTGAAACACGACCAATTTTAAATGTACCCATAAATACAGGAGGAATTTCACGTTATTCAGAGAATCTGTCGCGTTCCGCTTTCGACCGGTTTGCGATCCCTGCTGCTCGTATAAATGTCTTAGCAGGGATTGTAAGTCGTGTTGAATTAGTATTGGTTTCTGATTTTTGGAGCAGTTTGTATTTGTAATCAAGGTTTGATTGGTTTTGTGCGCGCTTGTAGATGGGTAATTGAAACTAGAAAAATTGTTTGCAACAAAAGTCAGACTGTTGACAAATAAATAGACTGGCACGCGATATTTTTGGATAGATAACAACTTGTTGTTACGTCAGAGTATATATTCAAAGGGATTCTGGTATGTCATATTGTATCTGGTACTTTCATTTCGATAGTTTATCATTGGTTTTATTTAGAAGTAGAATACCTAGATTCTAGATGATAAAAAAATACTTATGGCACTTAATAATTTTATCTCTTCATACTATTTGTTTAACCACATTCAAATTGATTATTAACAGATGTAGAACAGAAACTGGCACTTTGTAAATGCTTACGTGTATTCCTTGTCTTATTGAAATAAGTAATCACGCAGGTCACATACAAAAACATACGAACACACACATACCAAAATTCTCACCGCCCTAAAATCGGTAGAAAGTGGAGCAAACTTCAAAATCTGCGCGTTGTTCGCGTCTAGTAGTTTAATTAAATTGGATAGTTCTGTGGAACCCTTTGTCTAAGTCACATTATGTGCAGGATTGTCGCCCGGCCCCGTCCCCGTGTGGGAAGTTGGAAACATGCTGTATTTTTGAGATGCATCGTGAATCCTTTATTAGTTTGGGTTGTGGCTTTTAATAGCTTATAGCTTATCAGGGAATCAGTCTTTCGCCACTGATTGAAAAAAAAAGATATAGTTTCATTCAAAATCAAAAGTTATTTATTCAAATAAGGCTGAGAGCAAGCACTTTTTGAACGTCAAAGTTCTACATAAAGACAGTCCTGCAAAATACCTGTGCCTCACATCAAGTTCTTCACCATTTCAAGTTTAGGTAGCTACAACAACATTCAACTCAGCCTATTATAGTTCACTGCTACAAACACAAAGGCTACACAAAGGCGTTATTTTCCTCACATACCCCAATTCTTCACCTTTTCTGTCCACTCTGACCCTAGCTGCGTTTCAGGTTGTTTGATGATCTACTTAAATCAAAAATCAAATCAACTTTATTTCAACTAAATCTTAAAGGTACTTTTGAATTGTCAAACAAAAAAACAGATGAATCTAGTTGCACATTCGCAAGGTCTCTATGGAGAAGAACGTACAAGAAAAACCACGCACACACTTTTCCATCAGTTTTAATTAGAAGTATTAGTCTTCGTGTCTGTATAAGTCAGAAATGCTGATGAATTAACAGATTTTTCCTTGAAGTGAATTCCCATAGAACCAATTGAATGTTCATACTCAAGGTAGTTTTATCAAGTTAACTTCTGAAGTCTTTAAAACAGAAAGCAAAGAAAAAGATGACCATCAATTAAAATAATTCCACCTTTCAAGAATAAAAATCAACCAACTGCCAATACCGACCCACTTCATAAACACTTTTAAATTAAAAGGTGTCTGAATAATCAGATTCCTCCGTAAAATCCGGCGAAAATGGAAATCCATTATAAAAGAATCATTTGACCCTGTTCCCGTCAATTACTAAGTTTCTTTCAGAATTTCTTTCAAGGCAGTACTTTCTTTGTTAAAATAAATACATGGGGCACTTAATTCTCAAGTTTGAGGGGTAATTGTAGGCAAGTACATACATGCATACTCAGTAATTATTTGACGGAGTAAGAACGGTTAAAGTTTTTGGCTACAATTACTCTTTGGAGTGACTCCTTAAGTGATGTTGTTCATTAGGAGAATTGGGGCTGTGTCGGTTTTAATTTGTGTGAGTTCTTATGTACAAAAGGCCTGAAGTGATTAGGGTGAAAACAAAAGCAGGTTGGTATCCTTCATTAGGCTTAGAAAGATGAAGATGGTATATAGCAGACACACATATCGAAACTTTAGGCGATACATTGACCGATTGTAATTATAAAGTCGAAGCAGGACTTACCTTCAGCTAGTTAGAACGATGCCAAGGCGAAACGTACAATGATATGCTTCTCGTTGAAAAACCGCGGTTAGGTATATTTTGGCCCTCACCTCTTTTCTTATCTGTAAAACACCGTATCTCAATATAAAATATTCAACTGAATCCTTTGAATCTGCTCTTTATCTTCATATCATTTCCTTTAAACACGTACACAAATATTCACTTCAAAGTTACCGTATTACACTCCATCCATTGCTGCTTTACACTCAGCTGAGTCGATCACTGCGATACAAAAATACAATGTACAGCAAAATTCTCTGAAGCGAAATTCTCGGTATTACCTACATATTGGGGCCCTGTTATCGGTTAGTTCGTATGCCTACTTTATTCAAGACTTTTTTCTTTATTCACAGTATAAAAGAGCCTCCAAGGAGTTGCCCCGGGAAGTTTTAATGTAAATAAAAGCTTCGTTCCTTCTTGTTCAATACTTCTTCGGATATGGTATCTGTGCAAGTACTTTTGCAATTTGAAGATTGTTTTTATTGAATACGCGTGATTTTATACTTTGGATGGGTATAAAAGGAATTGATTTAAAAGCCTCATAATATGTTATAAAACACTTTATAATATGTTAGTTTTTGTATTCTGTGTCTGTCAAAATACTCACCGTTACTCCAGTCCTATGAGTAGGCATAGTTTGAACAATAGAATGAAATATTCATAAAATATTTTAAGTTACAAGTAAAACAGTACTGTCTCAAAGAAATCACAAAATTCATAGAGGCACATGTTTACGTAGTACATCAAAAATTCCCAATTTATTTCTTTCTCAAAATACCTCCTATCAAGTTTCGGAAGAAAACAAAAACAAGACGCGCTAAAGTAGCGGCAACTCGTGTTTTTTCAATTCGGAACTCGTTTCGTATTACGATCAACAGTTTTCTTTAAAACAACCCTCAAGTTCTTTGGTTTAATTTCGTTTAACATGAAATAGATAAGTACAGAAGGTGAAATCGTTCATTCAAACACACACTAAATGTGATTCCCAAACGTAACGAACAATGAACAGCCGAACTTTTTAACGACACTATTAAGTTAAAGTTATGGCGAATAACAATATAACATCACGAATCTCTAAGCATCCCACAGTGAGACAAGGGTAGCAATTGGTCAATTTTCAAAAACATTGGCTTACTTGTTCGACATAAGATGCAATATATGGTGGAAGCACGCTGTTACAACTTTTTGATGTAATTATCCAATCTTTCCGCTTAAGAAATCGACGTAAAATCGCAAAAATTTCAATAATTAATGCCATCTACTGGCACTTACATCTTTCTATGTTCGGTCCTGTCCCACGTTGGCGGTAGTGGACTTTCTGCATTGCCCTGTTAAGCGGTCAAAGTGCGAGCAGAATAGTAAATTCTCGATCAAACGTTTATTCATTATGGGCTGTCGCTCATTAACATTTATTTAGGCGGAAGACACAGTGGCGCTGAGAGTGGCGAATAAATTTGCGTACATAATCTATGCGGTGGTTAGTTTGCGCGGGTTACAGTGCAAGTCAATCTTAACGGGTCTTTATTATTTACTGTGTGATCTTTGCCTTACAATATTTAGTTTCGTATCTTCTAATTAATGTGGTAAGAGGGATGACGGTAAACTAACTTTTGCCGGCGGCTTTGGTCGTTTCAAAGTCGGGAATTATCTTACAAGAAAGTATGTATGTGTTCATCTACCCGTGTGCCAAATTTCGTAATCCGTTTAGCCGTTGAGGCGCGACTGACGAATAACAAATCACAGAGCATAACATATCATAGAGTCTTTCGCATACATAGAAAAGAAAGAAAAAGTATTTAATTGCTACAAAACGACATACAAACATTACATTACCAAAACAAGAACAGTGGTCTTTGAAAACTAAACCCATAACGATAGTGTTAGTAGTTCTTAAATTAAGTTAGAAACGTAAAAACAAAGACAAAAAACAAATGCTAGATATCTGCTTTAATATGGATTAAAGCAGATGCATGTCGTGATTGTGGCAAGAAGGCTTAGGAATAAGATCTAGGAAATAGGGGTGGATAGGATTGCATGAAGAAAGATAGAATTAAAAAAAAACTTTTTAGCAAAAAAATACGTATAAAAATAATGGCTTTCGTAGGTACCAATTTTTTGCGATATAGACACCGACTTCCAAAAATAAAGTTATTTTTCATTTTGTAGTTTTTTATTTGGAAGTCGGTAGTTTTTTTTGCAAAAATGTTTATTTTTCCCTTTTTAGTTGTACCTACCTAATAGGCAAGTTGTTTAGTAAGTACCTATAACGCCAGAATAGATTACCCGAATAACATGAAACTTGAACATAATCGGTGAAATGAGAGATCTGCGTACTGGCGTGATGTTATGTTATGAAATGGTATAAACAATAAACAGACATGCGATTGCAGCAATCCCGAGAGATTTGCCGTTATTTATTGAGGAGTTCTGTTGTATATCTCCGAAGGTTCTTCATCAGATCTTCACCATATTAAAATGGGACCAATTTCGGAATATGCTCTTTCAAACAAAAACAAGAAGTTTTAAAATCGGTCCACAATTAACGGAGATATCGGTGAACAAACAAAAACAAAAATACATATACATACATAAAGTCGAACATAGAACCTCCTACTTTTTGGTAAGTCGGTTAAAAGGAGAATTGTGTGATTAATGTGATTATAATTGTATAATATCACAGTCATATCACGTTACTACACACGTTCCAATTTAAAACTCTATTTAACAAACAAAATTCATCCTTATTGGTTGTCATTTCTATCTTTCGTAAGTCCCAATGAAAACGGTAAGTTGGGAGTAAAATCAACGTAAACTTTAAGCGTTGACTTGTAAAGTATTTTAACTAAAGTTAGGAGCGTCTAATTAATTCCGGGCTTCATCAATCGTTAAACTTTAATCAGTCGGTGAATCCATCAAGGCTGGAGGGTAATTTTATGATTTTTTAAGAGTTGGTATTTAATTCCATGATTGGGTTTTGTGAATTTTAATGTAGGGATGGCTTGGGATATGAAAGACGTATTTTGTTACCTAATTTTTTGTTAAAAGTTTTCGAGGTATATATTGTTCATACTTTTGAGCTTGAACTCCTAGAAAACGTCGCAAAAGATACAAAATGAGTAGGATTTACATGCAGTACCGTAATCGAACGTGGTCAATTTATATTTTAGAATTTTGATAACCTTTATCGCTTATAGAATGTCTTGGTTTTAGGTTTTTCGGTGGTAATAATATCTCGGTATAAACATTTAGATTCACATCATTTTATGTTTTCACTGCTGGGACACAGTTGTCCTCTCTGTGAGAGGGAATGGGCCGTAATCCACCACGCGGGCCCAGTGCGAGTTGGTGGATGTCACATGTCTTCGAATTTTTGGTTTTAGTACATGCCGGTTTCTTCACGATGTTTTCCTTCACCGTTTTGAGAGCAGTGGTGATAAAATAATTTACACAAAGTAAAGCGCCTGCCTGGGCTCGAACCCACGACCTACAACTTGTAAGTCGCGGCCGATACCACTGGGCCACCACTGCTCTATCTTTTAGGTTGACAAACTAAAATTTAATGATTGAAACGTCCGAGAGGTCCGAGAGGGCTTTATCTTATTCGCCCAGTAATAAGAAAGGTTTTTTTTCTGGTTGTTAATCATCCAATGACTTCGCCCACTTGTGAAGCGGCAGGGCGTGTCAGACTTTATCTTATTCGCCCAGTAATAAGAAAGGTTTACTTTTGGTTGTTGATCATCCAATGACTTCGCCCACTTGTTAAGCGGCATGGCGTGTCAGACTTTATCTTATTCGCCCAGTAATAAGAAAGGTTTATTTTTGGTTGTTGATCATCCAATGACTTCGCCCACTTGTTAAGCGGCAGGGCGTGTCAGACTTTATCTTATTCGCCCAGTAATAAGAAAGGTTTTTTTTTTGGTTGTTAATCATCCAATGACTTCGCCCACTTGTGAAGCGGCAGGGCGTGTCCGACTTTTACTGACTAAAACCCACCCGTGTTCCTTCAGTTGCTTGAGCCAGGGCCGTGGTAACTCTTTTTCAAATTTATCCGCGACCCAGACGAAATACTTACCAGCTACATTAACATAACGCAGGAATCTAGCACAAAGGCAATATCTTATTAGTTTCGTCAAAGGACATAATGCCCACAGCCCCCACACCGGTTTCCATTGAAAGTCTAACCAACGCTGTCGCATAATTTATGTATTCAAGTTAAATTACCCTTCCCACAATTATGAGACAGAAAAGAGAAAAAAATCGCGATTCCACCGATTCTTTTCATACCAAAATCCTACCCAACTTTCCTTTTATATTCCAAAATGCCGACTTAAAATGTCTTAAATGAATTGTTCCAGGCTCTGTTCACTCCATTCTTCGTTGACAATCCCTTGACGTGTTTTATGTCCTAATTTAAATTGCTTTTTATCGCGAACACGACCGTTACGTTGGCCTAAAATGGTCGCGGTGGAATCCCGTTTTTCACTCTCGAAATACCAAGTGCTTCTTGGCTTCTCTAATTGTTTCTACGGTCTATAAAAAAGGTTTTAAATGAGTCGTTTTCCCTCTTAACTGCGGTGAGATTTAAAAAATTAACCCTCCTAAGTCTATGCTACTGGCGTAGACGTTTCGTTTTCGTAGTGGGTCTACGGCGTAGCACATAAATCTACGGCGTAGCAAGCGCTACGCTGCGATGTCTGACTTCAACAATATATTTAAATGTATGTGAATAATGTGTTAGGAAATGTATCCGGATTTTCCAAATTCTTTAAAATCGCTGAAGTTTTGACACCGCTTAGAATTTCGATAAGTTTGGTAGAAAATTCTTATTTTGCTTAGCAAAAATACTGCATTAGAAGTCCTTAAATACTAAGAATATAATGGTAAAAATACAATATTTATGCATTTTCGATCGCCGTAACTGCCATATACTGAATAGCTAACGGACTAGAGCCCACCAGCGCATACTCAACGTGATTTGATCGAGGAGGCGGCCCTCAATCCGGATAAAAGAAATCAAATCCACGTCAATATTTATTTTCAATTCGTATTTTACCTTGCAGTCGCTGTGGTTCAGTCGCAGAACAAAAAGTTTAAACACCTAATACAAGCATTTTAAGTTTTGTTTGCATCGTAAAAGAAACGTAAACGACTATTCATTAACCACTTCTACAAATAAAAAACATTTTCCAATAAAAAGTTTGAAGCAACTTAACTGAACTGAACGGTTTTTTTCGGCGAGTAGAAATTATAGTCTCATACTTGTTGGAAATAATTAATTTGTTGAAAGGAACGTTCACAAGTAATATTTTCTAAGATCATTTCACTAAACATTCAACGGTCCAGTATAAAAGGTATCTCACAAACATAAATACACTGAAAAACATAAAAACAGCTTATATCTTAGCTCTTCAATCTTGTGTGTACCCCGCCTAATAACGATAATAAGTATTTTTCCTCGCCGGCCGGTCGACGTGAAAGATTGATGCTCAGGAAATACTTCGTTCAAGACGGCTATGAACACTTTCTTTACATTATGTATACTTACATGCGAGGAAAAAATATTAAAAAGTTTCTTTCTAGATACGATTTGTAAAGAAATAATGTTGAAAAAGATACAAGAAATACGCCTTGATATGAGAGCTGAAAACAAATGTTACGATTTTTCATATATACTGTTTTCTTGTCGTTGGTCAATTTTGTAATTAGTTTACAGATTCGGTTCATAGGAACGTTTTGGGAATATGTACTTTTATTATGCGTACAGCTAAGGAGTGAAATTCCCTGCCGGAGTCTTTATTTCCTGATATTTTCAAGGGAGTCTTCAAGTCAAGAGTGAATAGTTTTCTTCTAGGCAAGCGTGCTTCACCGTCGACTACATCATCGCTGGTGAGATAGTGGTCAAGCGCAAGCCTATCAACAATAAAAAACAACTGGCCAAGTGCGAGTCGTACTCGCGCACGAAGGGTTACGTACCATTATCGCAAAAAACGGCCAAAATAACACGTTTGTTGTATGGTAGCTCCACTTAAATATTTATTTTATTCTGTTTTTAGTATTTATTGTTATAGCGGTATCAGAAATACATCATCTGTGAAAATTTCAACTGTCTAGCTATCACATTTCATGAGATACAGCCTGGTGACAGACGGACAGACAGATAGACGGACCGACGGACCGTGGAGTCTTAGTAATAGGGTCCCGTTTTTACGCTTTGGATACGGAACCCCAAAAAATAAAAAAATACGGTTATAATTTATTCTCAGAAATAAAAACAGAAAACAAATCTATGAATTAAAAAAAACATAAAAGAGCCTAAACGAAACGAAATTCTATGTAAAAAAGTATGGTGTTGACAGGCACTACCGAAATGTCAAGAAGTCAATCCCAAACATTTGGGCATTTTGACAAACGCATCGCTTACACCATTTAAAACGTATTTAAGGGATTTTTCTCTATAAGTCCTTTGCAAAGACAGACTAAGAGTGATGCTCTATTGGCGATAGAGGCCAAAGATTTATAGACAACGAAGCACTGTATTTTAAACTATGTAAGGATAAGCACATACATCTAGACAGAGCAATATTTAAAAACCTACGCATGCATCTCACAAATAAAGCTGTGAATCACTGCATCGTAACGGATGTTATATTACTAGTTCTTATTTAACTTGCAATGTATGTATGTATTTATGTAATTGTGTTCGGGTCAAATCTTGCAACTGAATTTTAAAGCAGTTATCCTCCACCGATTGAGAAGAAAATTTGCGTACACGGTTTGTTTGGATGTCAATGCATGGTTAGCTAAGAGACGTAAATCTAAATCCAATATGGCGGATGGCCCAAGATGGCGGACAAAGGTTTTTTGTGCACTGCCATGATATGGGTATCAAATGAGAGGGTTTGCTGAGAATAATAAAAAAATAAAAAAGCATGTTTTAATGTTTTTTTTTATTAAATAATTTTATTTCATCCCCATGATAACCGTTCGCACACTAAGGACTCTAACGAACAGCTAAAGAAAACTGGTGAAGCGTGAATCGTAACTTATCTCATTATCGAGAAGGTTTGCTGATACCTTTTTCTCCCTTTTAGATCGAGAATGGATTCTCGATTTAAAAGTAACAAATTTTATTCTAGAACATCGCATTTCTAGACAAAGTGTCTGATAGATGGTTCCTTCACCGATCACAATTATTAAAAAACGTACAAAATGTATGAGATTGACAAGCAGATGCGACACAGAAAGTCACATTAATAGAGCCTTAGGTACGCAGTTTCGTTGTACTTTCAATCGTCATGCGTGTATCAGCGTGTAACTAAACGAAGCAAAAGTATTATGTTAGAATCGTAGGTGGTAGCGTTCGATAGTTCCGGCCAACTGCCATATTGAAAAGTCTCGAGTTTGTATATGCCATAGACCAAGTGATTAATCAGTGCACTATGTATAATGCCCGGGCATTATGAATCAAGTCATTTATTCATTTGTTTAACATAGGTACAATAATAGTGGTATATACAGATAATAAATAGTGCGCTATGTTATGCCAGAGGGCGTACAAATGTTTGCAAATAATTAAAAAAAAAATCAAGCCAGCTAAATCTCAAAACAAGTCAAGTCAAATCGGGCAATGTGATGAATACTGATTTAAACTTCTATATTTATCATTTATTATTAGTCATCGGTACATGGTGGACATCCCACCCATACGCACCAAACGTTTTGGGAATACTTTTATTATGCGTACAGCAAAGGAGTGGAATTCCCTGCCGGAGTCTGTATTTCCTGTTGGCTACAACCTGGGAGTCTTTCAAGTCAAGAGTGAATAGGTTTCTTCTAGGCAAGCGTGCTTCATCGTCGACCACATCGTCGCTTACCTTCAGGTGAGATAGTGGTCAAACGCAAGCCGACCAACAAAAAAAAAAAAAAAGCTTGGCAATTCGATAATTATGGTCAATGAAATAGTCCAAGAGCGAGCGAAGTGAGGTCGAGAGTTTTTAGGGCACCCCGTTACTTTAGACACTGCAGACAGAAATATGGGGCTCCTTTAACTTTGTTGCTTAGATAGTAATCGTACTTACCTATTCTATATTATAATCAATATCAACATTAAAATAACAAAAAAAACACATATTTTTATTACCCGGCCTTATGTGATTGGCATTATTCAGAAAGCCCGGTCAATTTAATTACTGCACCAGTTTTTAGCATATTACCTATTCATGTTGGACATTTTTCGAATTGTATGGGCATTATGACAGTAACAATGATCAATAACAATGATTTTGTACTGATTCCAACTCTAGTTTTGAATTACTTTGTAGAAGTAAAAACTAACTTGTTACACACATTTTTTTTACTACGAACAAGCCTTAGAAATTGTGAATGTATCCACAAGTATGCTACAGATTTCTGCATTATATTTCCAAGGAATGGACCATTGACGGTCGTAAGGAGTCTGCGATTCACATTATGTGCATTTTGTAAGCGTTCTTAGCATCGATTTCAGTACGAGGCCGATACCGCCCTGCTCGATACGTTCCCGCTATAATATTCAACCGTATTCTTGATTTTGAAGTAGGAACTGTGTTTTTGTAGGAAATTGTTAGGTTAAATGTTTGTTTTAGTTGTTATTCTAAGGAATGTTTACAAGTTTTTTTAGCGTTTTTCTGTTACATAGAAGAGGCAAATATTGCAATTGCAAAAGCAACTTGATATGCGATTCTCATGTAGTCTCTTGTAGTTATGTTTCCGAAGATGACTATAAAATATCTAAGTATTTAGGTACGGCAAATAGGCAAACAAAAACATTAAGGGTACACTAGTCGACGGCACGAACTATTTTGTGCGCGGGGTTAAAATGCATTTTATATCAACCGACAACACGTGCGGAAGAGATAGATGCTGTGATGAGCAGTAGGAAGCTAGTTCGCGTACGAAAACACACTTTTGCAAATTTGTAGCAAAATGGATAATGATTTAGGACGAAACCGAGCGCCTGCAATTTTATAAACAGCACCTTTGGCAGTCTAGATTTCATGAAAAAATGACTAAATCTATCTGTTCAAAATAAAATTATTTGCATTGTTGAACTGCTAATCTATCCCTGTATGGAGGCCGTTTTTCAATTTTCCGTCTTCTTATGGTATTTATTTGCGCCCAAAAATGCGTTAAAATTAGTGCGTCGAAATGTGGAAATTACGACGCTCATAACTTTCAAATATTTTCTTTTTTTACCTTTTTGCTTCCATACAGGGCTAGATAATGATGAGACAAATTTATATCACTTTTTGTTTTGAACGTACATCGTCAAACAGTGGAATAATCCCTAGACTACGTTTGTAAGGAAGAATTTTCGACTAGTGTAACCTTAAAGACACATTTCCATAAGGGTAAGTATAAATTGCAGAACGCCACCAACCACAATCCTTATATACTCCTTTTGTATCGTTTTATAATAAAAGGTAATTATACAAAAGCCTTGTTTAATAATGATTTCTTTCCAATTCCTTTAACAATAAGTTTGTCATTTATAATTAAGTGCCACTACAAATTGACATACACTCATCCCTAATCTATATTATTATCATACTATTGACCTACACCTCCACAAAGTAATTTATAGCAATTTTAATTCCCAAAACCATTACTGGCCAGTAATGGTTAGAGCCTTAAACAACAGTATCACGTGACATTGAGTCATTACTACCTTCCATATTGTAGGTGAGAAAATACCCCCTAGTTTGTTTTATTCACAATAAATAACCCCAGTGTTGCTGCTATTAATAATCGGGTCGGGCTATGAAATTCTTGGTTACCCCTGCATAACATTGGTTATGGATAGTGCTGCCAACTTGTGAAACACGGGATCCAGAAACGCGGGAATCGATTTTATTTATAAACAACAAGACAACGGTACATCATCATAATCAGCCTTTTTAATGTTCACACTGCTGGGACACAGGGCTCATCTCTGTGAGAGGGAATGGGCCTTAAGGGTACACTAGTCGACGGCACGAACTATTTTGTGCGCGGGGTTAAAATGCATTTTATATCAACCGATAACACGTGTGGAAGATATAGATGCTGGGATGAGCAGTAGGAACCTAATTCGCGTACGAATACACACTTTTGCAAATTTTTTGCCAAATTGATAATGATTTAGGACGAAATTGGGCGCGCGAAATTTTATAAACAGACCTTTGGCTGTCTAGATATCATAAAAAAACTACTAAATCTATATGTTCAAAATAAAATTATTTGCATTGTTGAACTACTAATCTATCCCTGTATGGAGGCCGTTTTGCAATTTTCCGTCTTCTTATGGTATTTATTTGTGCCCAAAAATGCGTTAAAATTAGTGCCGAAATGTGGAACTTTCGACGCTCATAACTTTCAAATATTTTCTACTTTTACTTTTTTGCTTCCATACAGGCCTAGATAATGATGAGACAAATTGATATCACTTTTTATTTTGAACGTACATCGTCAAACAGTGGAATAATCCCCAAACTACGTTTGTATGGAAGAATTTTTGACTAGTGTAACCTTAATCCACTACGCGGGCCGGGGTGGATAGATACGGACGAACGAACGGTACAGAGATGAACTTAATGCCTTAGGCATTCTCTCCAGTCAACTGAAGGTGGTGGGAAGATAACACCGCAGATGCATAGTTCAACATGCAAAAGTTTTTTTTTGTGTACAAATTTTGTCTATAATTTTGTTTTGGTCTAGCCATTGCTGCTTGAGCAATGGCTTCCCCTAAGTCCTTCAATACATCCTTTTACCGCACCGTCTCGAACTAGCCATATATATCTATAAACAAATAAAAACTTAACGATTTAATTGTTATTGTTACCGAATTGAACTGAAATTCTTTTTAGCAGTAAAATATTTATCTTTCCTGTCCACGTTAAATATTTATCCACTATAGGGTAGGTAGTATTTAGTAGTATTTTATCAGGTGGTATTTGGGATAATTTTGCACAAACAACTTCCACGCGGTTGGAGTCGCGGGCGTTAGCTAGTATATTACATAAAGTTTAATTCTCCATACCTACATGAAATTGAACCAGAAATAATGACATTTACTTTTCAATCATCCCCGACAAAAGCTGACATAATGACATGTCAGTAACAAATGACGACACGGCATCGAACTCGACACAAAAGGTAATGAGCACAACCGCTGCTCTGTTGTCAAACGCTAAATTAACTGTGCATTTGGTTTCATTAGTGACTTTTATACTGATTGATGTTCTTTTAACTTTGGTTTAACGGGTTGTCAAACAACTGAGTGTTGAATAGATGTAGAAAGAAGATCAAAATATAATGAGATAGCAACTAGAAGACTGTCTTTTTACCCGGCTGCAAGGAAAGGGTTATGTTTTTCGCGCGTATCTTGTATGTATGTAATATTCTTTATTACCTCGTATCTTTCAAACCACTTGACGGATTTTCATAATTAAGACATCGTTAGATAGGTCTTGGCCGCCCAATTGTTCTTAGATAAATGCCGTTACGAAAAAGGTAAACATGGCGGATTTTGGGCGCCATATTGTAGGGGTTGCAATTAATTTTTTCTTCAAAAACCATCGAGTGGGGTATCAAAATAAAGGGTTTTGAGAGGTGATTACAAAAATATATACCACTTATATGTTTAAAGTAATTCGAAAAAACATAATTTGGTACAACTAAAAAGTTGTAAATAAAAAAAGTTAATAAAATCAAAAAACCCGACTGCTTAAAAAGCGAACTAAAATGATGTAAACAAGAAGAAAATCTTGCTGTGCAGTCGGAGGATACATCTGGTTTTGGTCAGCCAGCTCGCGATAAGTATCCTCCGACTGCACATCAAGATTTTCTTCTTGTTTATTGGTAAAATATTTTGGTAAAATGTATTAATTAATGGGCTATGGACAAAGCTATGCTCGGAGTTTCCTTGCGTTATCGAATCAGAAATGAAGAGATCCGCAAGAGAACCTAAGTAGCAGTGAGCACATTGCTCGCATTACGGATGGCCGTTGGGGCCGAAAAGTTCTAGAGTGGCGACCGCGTATTGGAAGACGGAGCGCTGGAAGGCCTCCCTTTAGGTCGAGCTCCCTGGTCAAGGCTGCGGGAGTCCGGTGGCTGCTAAACGCACAGGATCGATCAGTGTGGCGACGCTTGAGGGAGGCCTATGTCCAGCAGTGGACGTCTTTCGGCTGAAATGATGATAAAGATGATGATGATATTTATTTAAACACAAATACCTAAAAGAAATAAAGTCTATTTTGAATCAGCAGATACAATCTATAACTAGCAACGTGCCCCAGCTTTTCTCGGGTTTATATTATTATAGATTTAAAAGCATATTTTTAAACAGCATCAGTGGCCTATCCTGCGAGTCCTGCGAGGGCCTGAACAGTTACCTAGGTCCAAAAATCTTTACAAAAGGTTCAAAGTTCTTTATACATGTGAAATTATCGTTCACAAATTGTTTGCGGCAGGCAGCTTAAGCCCCCTGTAGTCATACCTCAAGATATTTCGTCTCTAAATTGCTTATTAAGTTAATAGGCTTATGTAAAGGTAGCTTCCCCCAATGTGAAGCGATCTCTGAAATCTCTGTAAATATTTAATGCTTTATCAATAACACGGCTTGGAACTTTACGTTCGTCATTATACGTTTGTGGACCTCCACAAACGCTAACGCTAACGCTAATTTCAGTGCTACACACCTGTGTAGCACTGAAATTACTGATGGTCGAACAATAAGGAATGAAAAACGAAGAAACTGCTTAGGTCGTTACATTTTATTGATGACTAGCTGTTCCCCGCGGCTTCGCTCCCGTGGACCATCCCACAAGACCCGTTTTCGGAATTAAAAAATAGCCTATGTCACTCAGTAATAATGTAGCTTCCTATTGGTGAAAGAATTTGTACAAACAAACAAAATATCTTTCCGCTTATAATATTAGTATAGAAGTATAGACTAATTACGTAAGACCATCTTCATTAACCCAGTACACTTGACGGGTCATTATGATCTAAAGCAGGATGTAAATGTTCATAAGGTTCAATATTCAAATAAAAATATATGAGATAACGACCTTCAAGAGAGTCTCCGGCTTACTGGTCACAGTGGC
Organism: Orthosia incerta; assembly: GCA_948252205.1. Lineage (NCBI taxonomy): Eukaryota > Metazoa > Arthropoda > Insecta > Lepidoptera > Noctuidae > Orthosia > Orthosia incerta. Next base: position 8,059,444 of record OX411760.1, read on the forward strand.
CACTTTGTTTGAGCCGTCCCATAAAGGGCAGCAGAGTAATTTGCTAAGATCTGATCTATTCACCCTAACGACACATAAAGACTCGTTAAAAAGGGGCACGCAAATAAAAGGTTCACACATTTAATAAAAAAGAGTATTTGCCTTTTAACAACAATGTCACACTCAAACGGACCAAATCCACTCCAGTTTATATCTAACAATAAAAATTCACCACCCATTCGCTACAATTACTCTACTAAATATCAGAAAAAAATAGGAAAAATAAACGTCTCTAAATCACAATAAAAAGGTCCACGATTTATATCGTCGAAGACAATTTAATATCGCGTCGGACGTTTGGGTTCTCGCAATAATCGAATCAAACGACACCCCTTTAGGCTCGACGATAAATAAAAAAAACTCCCCATAAATAACTCTGGAGCTTCCAGACCAATTCTAATGAGTTAGAGGGGAGACCCGGTCTGAATCGAAAGTGCCCACCCCATACCATTTGTATTCAAACGAACCCGGCGACCGGCCGCATTTTAATTTACTTACTCGAATTAAAAGTGCGCGTGATTCGAATCCGATTCGATTTTTACTACGATACTTTATTTTTATCGTTGATTGAAGACGTTCTGTTATTATTAGTCGGGTTTTCTTGAGAACCGTTTGGAATTCAATCGGGACAAAGAATCGGTTACGTTTCCTGAATCGGCTCGACTCGGTTCGGTAGCATATTTTTTAAATTGACGGTAACTTCTTCGTGATCGAATTGGTTCACTGCGATCGTTTGTCCTCCCAATTTGCGTATTCAATGTCTTTGTTGTACGGGACAGCCCTTTTTGTACAATCGCATGGAAAATTATTTTTAATGAAATTGTTAATGCGGGAATGGGTGGTGAAATAACAGTCTGCTATGTTAATGACTATCTCCTATTTTATTGTTCCAGGCATTTATTAATGTCTGTTGTTTTTACACGCTTGTTAATGTGACTTGTAAAACATATTATTTGTTTTAATTACTCAATAACATAAATATCTTTCACAAAATGTAAAAAAATATTACTTCGGCATTTAAAATATCAGCATCGAGATTGAGTACTACTACATACAAAATGTAAATAACTGTACACACCACACACTCCACAATCCCTCTCAATAACCGAGCCAGTTAATTTAAATCGCTGCCAGTGCTGCCACCTACAGATTAGAATGTTTATTGTCTGTCGTGTACTCGTTATCATCAAATTCGATGTTTATATTTGCACAACAATCCGTTCGGCGACGTTCGTCTCGCTTTGTTGTGGTAATTCCATTAGACGCGGTCACCAGCCGTTGAATATTAATAAGAGTTCGTTCCAGCACTTTTGTTCTTGATTGTACTGGAGAAAGAATGTAATGCTGGGATATGAAGTTAATTGAAATTTGAGGGACTAAGTTGACATTTTTGGGACTTGTTTGATAAAAATAGCTAAAAACATGGGAAGGTTTTACTCTGAACATATTTTACTAAGTGGAACATAAAAATTCTTGGGACATTTAAAAAAAGAATGAACGTTTCTTTGCTATCAGAAATCCGGCTGCCAGTTTTATAGATGCACTGAATATAAAAAGTAAACACCGCCAAGCTTAAGTTTAATGATTACAAATATAGAATTTTTTCTCTATTATTCTAGGAGCATAGGTACCCTTCTTTTTATTAGCGTGACGGTGACAAACACAGCCTCTCCGTAGTTCTGTTAAATCCCTTGCCTGGCCCAGTATTCGGCCATGGCAACTCCGTGGTAATAGATACCGTAAATCGGGGTGAATAGGAATGCAGGGGTGAATGGGAACAAAACTTTAATTATAGTTAAAAAAAATATATTTTATACCCACTGTTCATCATCATCTGCCTAGCCTTTTCCCAACTATATTGGGGTCGGCTTCCAGTCTTACCGGATTCAGCTAAGTACCAGTGTTTTACATGGAGCGACTGCCTATCTGACCTCCACAACCCAGTAACTGGGTAAGGTACCTCTTGGCAAGACTGGTGTCAGATCTCAAGCTTCTGACTACCCGTAACGACTGCCAAAGATATTCAAATGACAGCCGGGACCAACGGCTTAACGTGCTTTCCGAGGCACGGAGGAAACTCGGTATGTTGAAATGGTCACCCATCCACGGACCGACCTCGTCAAGCGTTGCTTAACCTTGATGATCGACCCGTGCGGCTGTTATTATTTAGCCACGAGCTCCTCATTTTATACCCACTGTTATGTTCTTTTTAACCCAAAAGTTGACGGGTAGAGAATGCCTTGCTGCATTAAGTCCGCCTATGTATCACCATTGTACATGAAGTTTAAATAAATAAATAAAACTTTGAAGGGATTTTTCAGATTATTTAAAAACTGTTTTCAGCATTTTAGTAGGTACGCCAATATATTGGACAGTCTATATATATAAAAATAGTTGTAATTTTTTAACTCAAGAACGGGCTCACCTATCCAAACCAAATGTTTAGGCTTTGTTCGGACTATTTAGTAGATGATTTATGTGAAGTCTTTTTTTTTTTGTTATGGTACGGTAGATAGGGTAGGGTAGGGTAGGGTAGGTAGGGTAGGGTAGCTAGGGTAGGTAGAGTAGGGAATGTTTGGTGTTTTTATGGCAAAACAAAGTTTGTCGGGTCAGCTAGTTATTTATAGAACTATGTTTTATTTGAAACCAATAAAGTGGTATCAAAGTAAAAAGCCTAATCAAAGTTTTGTGCCTATTCGCCCCTGCATGCCTATTTACTCCGTTTCATTCGGTACCCTTAGATCACGTTAAGTTGTACTATTACCTAATACATAAGTACCTACTTATGTATTAAGTAAAACTTAATCGTAGTATCCGTAATATATATTTAGAAAGAAATTTGATTCCATTCTACGAACTATGTATATTTAACTTTAATCTTTGATGACAAACGATCGATATTTCTTGGCCCTAATGCCACATCTGACTCTATAATTAAGTAAGTATTACATGAAAAATAACTGGTCAACAACTTTATAGCAATTACAGTACAATTAGTATTGGTAACATGTAATTAAATCATTATGACAACGTAATTTGTAGAATTAGGGACACGATCGTTTGTTTATGTTAAAATATGAAATAATAATGTGAACCACCCCACAGAACCCGTTTTCGGGATTAATAAATAGCTTATGTCACTCAGGAATAATGTAGCTTTCTATTGGTGAAATATTTTTTTAAATCGGTCCAGTAGTTTCGGAGCCTATTCGGTACAAACAAACAGACAAACAAACAAACAAAAAATCTTTCCTCTTTATAATATTGGTATAGAGGTACAGATTATAGTATAGATTAGTAGAGATGAGGCAGTCAAGTCGGTACAGCCAATCGGTACTTTCTCATTATTTAAATCATTATTTTCTTAGATTTACTTGCTAAGTTTTTCGCCACATATTTGATTGTAAGTACAGATTGATCGTGAGGAAATCGGCATGTACTAGACCCAAAAATTCGAAGACAAGTTTTTTTTTTTTTTTTTTTTATTATAGATAGGCTCGCGCTTGACCACTATCTCACCTGATGGTAAGCGATGATGTGGTCGACGGTGTTACACGCTTGCCTAGAAGTAACCTATTCACTCTTGACTTAAAGACCCCGAGGTTGTAGCTATCTGGAAACACAGACTCCGGCAGGGAATTCCACTCCTTAGCTGTACTCATAATGAAAGTATTTCCAAAACGTTTAGTGCGTATGGGTGGGATGTCCACCATGTACCGATGGCGCATTGCCGTATGTCTGGTAGTCCGATGATGAAACGGGCTGGGCGGAATTAGATTATGCAATTCCATCGCACACTCCCCGAAATGCAACCGATAAAAAACCGACAAGCCGTCACATCTACCAAGACGCACTGGACCCGAGTGGTGGATTGCGGTCCATTCCCTCTCACAGAGAGGAGGCCTGAGTCTCAGCAGAGCAGTGGGCACATTAAATGGCTGATGATGATGATGACAGATCAAGAAATCGCTTATCAAGTAAATTTTGAATGACAATTGAAAGTCACAAAACGAAATGGGTAGGTATTTGTCTATGTGACAGATACACAGTTTGTGTCTATTTACTTTGTGATCGAAACAGATACACAATTAATGTTCCTCACCTTACATAAGTACTAGGGTTAATTAAATAGGTATAATGTGATGCTTATCATTTTTCTCTATTTAAAAAAACAGGGCTTATACTCCGCTATAAAGATTTTTATGTTTTAATAAGGCTTTTTTGTGTATTTATGTACATAATGAAAAGTTCACGAAAAGCGATTCTACTTCCCATTGTAGAATTCCATGTAGCCATAATTATATTGCAATTATTCTGAGCAATAAAGGGAAAATAAAACAAACTCCGCAGCTTAAGTCGAGTCCTTATTTGCGTAATTTTTGCATAAAAACAATTAATTTATATTAGTCACTCAGGGATACAACAAGAGTATCCCAGAGTGACTATCACGGATACTTTCTAAAAAATATTTCGGAATCGAATACTGCGGGTACTTTTACCATTTTACAAATGAACAATTTTAGCTTTTATAATATTAGTCAAGACGTGGCAGTCTGGAAGTTTGTATGAAAGTTAATCAATCACTTCTTAACAACAAAACTGATTTGGATATGTATCACGCGAGTAAACTTCATTTTAAAATTCATTTTATTATTTACGCGGGCAAAAACGAAGGTTAAAGCTAGTTTCATCATAAAAATATCATTGAAAATCTTCATCTTGTAAGTGATGAAAGATGATTTATGGTTCTCACATTTTTCCCGAGATATAATTAGATTCTACCTGCAGGGTTGCCACTTCCGAAGCGAAAACAATTGAATTGTGTCCTTGATGTTGATCGATGGGTTTTACAAAGTGAAAAATAACTTGGACAAGAATTTTTCCTGGGTGAGCTAAGATGGAAACTCCTACGCAAGACTCTTTGGTGTAAATTCATTACGTGATGCAGTAGAAAGCAGCTGATGTGATTTTCTGTTTTAAATTGAATGATGCCAATCTTGAATAAAACCATCTACTTAGATGATGGAATTTACAGAAGTAGGTACGGAATAAGAAAAGTTGTTACGCCCAAATAAATTGCAATAAAATCAAGTTAATGATGTTGAGTATAAATGGGTACTATCATAGCTATACTAATTAGTTTTGTATTATTTTACAAAACTGATACTTACTTTCAAAAATATATAAAACTGTTCGGTTATCCCTGTTCTTCAGTCTAGGATCGATTACACAGTCCATAGTTATTCCAAACCACTATTCTACTATCTCATTTTGACAGCCCTATGTCGTCACCACAGTAAACACCTCATGGCATCAGGTGGGGTGTAATGTTGGCAACATAAAATTGTGCTACCAACATACATAACATAATTATGTAAATGTGCGTAACGCGAGAACACGATGCTTTATGAACGCTTCTCTGTGTGTGTGGGGTATGGAGTGAATTTTACGCCCAAATATATTACTTAGTTTAATGAAAAATATTTTTGTTTGATGAAATCTTGAGGTGGAAATGCGTGTTTGACGTGTTTGCATCGTAAAAAGGTCTAGGGAGTGTTAAAATGTGTTTTTTTACAAATCAAACATGATGTAACATATTGACGCAAATAAATGGCTTTGATTGTGACTTAGACGACACGGTTGGCGCAGTGGTTGAACACGATACTAACAAGTAAATCTCATTCTACCGCTAAAAAACCACAAAAAAGTAATCCACAATAAGAATTTATGTATTGGCAATCTATTAAAATTGGTAAATAAAAGACTTCAGTAACTACCCTATATTTTTCCAGTAACGCCCATCTTTGACACGATATTGGCCCTCATGCAATATGCATAGCAATATTTGAAGACAGTGGGTTCACCCCCATACCTCCCTGTAATTGGCGACTATCAGCCAACTTTGTCTGCTTGAAAAAAACCAGAGAAAAACGGAACTTGTTCACTTTGAGGCAGTGAGTGAAAAGGAAGGTGCCTGGAGATGAGACAGTGTCAAAAGATTTTTGATGCCTTGATTTGAGAAGGAGGAATTGCGTATGGTAATATTAAATGAATAATTGCGTCCTCAGTTGTTTTGTCAAACATATCAGTCTACATCCACCTTTCTCTCAAAGTCGAAATCGGGTAAAATAGAATACGATTTTTTTAACAAAAATGTATAGATTCCGTCGGCAAATTAAAGAATTGTGTGTATGATAATAAACAAAACGCTCGAAAATAAAATTGAATGGTCAATAATTGTATAGATTAAGCATGATCCACCTACGTAGTTCCAACTGCTGACACTGGCCTCTAATAAGCAGATTTTAATTAAATATTGTTGTTGTCTTCAATAGTTATTCAAGAAAACACCGCCTAGCCTTTGCCTCTATACGAGGTATTTCATATAAAGCCTGCTCATCCCGTGGCATCCTCTCATTTAGCCATGGTTTTATAATCCACTCCGCTACCTTTATAAAGATTTTACAAGCGAATCCACCTTAATTTTAAAGCTTATAATAATAAAACAAAATGTTAATTTCTATGATAAAACCGTATTAACTTGGACATTTCGTTTTACGTTTCATTATGATGCTTAATCTATACTATTTTATTTTAATTAATATTATAAAGCTGAAGAGTTTGTTTGTTTGAACGCGCTAATCTAAGAACCTACTGGTTGGAATTGAAAAATTATTTTTTGTTGGATAGTCCATTTATCGAGAAAGGTTATAGGCTATATAACATCAAGCTACGACCAATAGGAGCGGAGCATAAATGAAAAATGCTGCAAAAACGGTATTTTTTCCTTTTCGAGAGCTTTCTTTGCGTGCGCTGCGTAAGCGGTTAAAGTTACGCAACATTCATGCATGTAGGGTAGGTAGGTAGCCAGCAGATGGAAGTGAAGCCGCGTGGGACAGCTAGTTCTTTATACAATGAAATAATGCATTAGAATTAAATAAAATAAGTATTCAGTTTTAGCGACTGCCCTGTTGGTCCAGTGAAGGGATGGCGAACCTATGGCACGCGCGCCTGTGGTGGCACACGACAAAATATTTCGGGACCGCCAAAATGAGGTTATTTGGCACCTAGGTAATTTACTACAGCAGAAATGACACCAACTTCTACTTTTATTTAAATACAACATAAAACTGTATATAAATATAAGAATTGCTGTAAGAATTTGTGGTTGCAAATAAAGAATTGATTAATTAATAGCATATAGATTATTATTTTTCAATTAAGGTTACTCTAGTAGCTCATTCTTCCATACAAACGTAGTCTGGCGATTAATCCACTGTTTGACGATGTACGTTCAAAAAAAAAAAAAAAATATAAATTTGTCTCATCATTATCTAGCCCTGTATGGACAACAAATAAAAAAGTGTTAGTGTGAAAAGTGAAAGTTATGAGCGTCGAAAGTTTCATATTTCAACACTAATTTTACCGCATCTTTGGGCGGAAACGAAAATCTTTGCCTAGAAGAAACTTATTCAATCGTGACTTAAAGATACCCAGGTTTTAGATATCAGGAAACACAGACTCCGGCAGGGAATTCCACTCCTTAGCTGTACGCATAATAAAAGTATTCCCAAAACGTTTGGTGCGTATGGGTGGGATGTCCACCATGTAACGATGACGCATCGCCGTACGTCTTGTAGTCCGATGATGGAATGGACTAGGAGGAATTAGTTCATGCAATTCCATTGCATACTCACCGAAGCACTGCACTTCTTTCTAATTCTTGATGAATAGAAGCATGATAATATATATTATATTTTACATAATTTAAATAAAATTAAACGATGTTTTAATCTGAACGAAAGAACGTCGGAAAACGAATAAAATGTAATTTCATTTACAATAGTCATTGTTATGTGTTACACCTGAAACTACAGAAAAGATAATTTGAATGGTCTTCAAACCATTTGTTTAATTTTATCAAACTAATGGCAGGCTTATCTAGAAATTCCCAATACAGCTTTCTAAACCTAATCGTTGAAATAAAATGGAAATATCTAATCTCACACACAAACCCAAAACGTAATAGAATTTAAATTACATAAATACAGAGCACTACATTTTTACCGCGGCTTCACTCGCATGGCCTATTATAATATAGAAACCGTGCTATTTATTGGGATAAAAAAACACTACAATGCGAAAAATTCCTTTTTTTTCGGAATCGGTGTCTTTGATCGCAATTTTTTTTCGTTTTTGACACCGACTTCCGAAATGAAAGTTATTTGTCGCTTTGTAGTGTTTTGTTTTGGAAGACTGTTTATTTTTTTTTAGTTTTTAGTTTTGGTACCTAATATTACCATGAAAATACGCATTATTAAGGATAACGTAAATACTACTCGTCAGATCTTGATCAATTTAAATGGGACCACAAAGAAGCATCAGCTTTCAAATAAAAAAATAATCATTAAAATCGGTAATTGGCAGAGCAATCGCGTAACAAGCATAAAAAACATACAGTCGAATTAAGAACCACCTCTTTTTTAAATTTGGTTGAAAAATAGCCCATGACACTCAGCGATAGTGTACCTTCCTATTCGAGAAAAGTTAATCTAATCTTAACCATCCAGAAATTTTTACCCTTCTATAACATTAGTTTCAATATTTTTTTCGTCTAGTATAGTAGGTAATTGCATCAATTCAATCAGAACATAAATGTGGGAAATAAGCACCATTGTTACCAACACTCAATTACCTAGGCCATTCCGAGTACAAAATACTTCAACCCATATTCTGTGTACTATACGAGTACATTTACACAATTTTCACGAGCCACGCTGGCGTCGAGTGAGCCATACAATAACAGTATATGGGTACATAGTTACCTATATAGGGTAGATAACATAGGCACTCTTTATGCAAACTCGGTCCCACATATAAGGGTTAGTTCACACCGAGATGCTAGGCAATACGCGACGCAACACCGCACTTAAGAAAACATGCTACCTGCGCGAGTGAACACGCGGCCTTCAGCTCGGTGTGCCGATACGTATCTATATCGACACTTAGGTTTGGTTTTTGGAATCAACACAAACATAAGCCAACAAATTGTCAAATACGCGTAAACTACTTATACCAATCTTTTCACTGGAATTGCATTTAGTTTTGTCGCGTCGATAATTTGCCTTCCAGAAAACTGGTGTTAACTTATTCCCTTTGGAATTCTCATTAACAAGCATTGTTTTCTCTGTGTGCATAGGTTCTATTTTGTATCGCTTCATTGGAAAGTTCGCACAGCATCGCGTCGCGTCGCTTCTCAGTGTGCATTGTCCCTTAGTTATACGAGCCAGTAGTAGGTACCTTACTACGAGTACAATAGGCAAGAATATCTGATATTGCTGACGATATCTTATTACTTATACAATTATCGCAGATCCTATTGTGATGTTCTCGAGAGAACTTCCACTGTTTACCTTAATTTTCTGGTAAAACTTCCTCGAAATTGAAAAGATCTTTGCCTTGAAACGAGTACTAAACGAGAATTGCTTTGCATTGAATTGAATTGCTCTCAAAACGGTGAAGGAAAACATCGTGAGGAAACCGGCATGTCCTAGAACCAAATATTCGAAGAAATGTGAAATCCACCTACCCGCACTGGGCCCGCGTGGTGGATTACGGCACATTCCCTCTCACAGAGAGGAGGCCTGTGTCCCAGCAGTTGGAACATTAATAGGCTGATGATGTGATGTGTGATGTGATACGAGAATTAAGAATTTGAAGTTGAGTATTTGTCAATCTTGAGGCTCCTTCCTGACCGGGTCGGTGCGTTTTGTTTCTGTACAGATTCTGTACCGAGTGCATGTAATTAAATGTGATTCCTGACTGATTCGTTTCGGTACAGATTCTTTACCAAACGCATACATGTAGTTTTCGGTCCATTCGGTACAGAGAGGAAAACGCATCTACCCTGTCAGGAAGGCGTCTAATTGTAGCCTAAAAGATCTGTCATGGCATTAAAGAAGGGAATTCTCAATTCAGAAACCAGTCCTTAGGTTTTAGACAAGTGGCATTCTAACAGCGATAGCAAGTAGCGAAAAGTCAGAAATGTATGGTATAGATAAGCTTGTAAGTTGGCAAGGTTTTGGCGGAGTGGGGGCCCACCGCCACATAGAACGAACGGAATGTGGACGCGACGCGATTGGTCAATCGATCCTTGTGTCAACTCACCAACCAATTGCGCGCTCAGAACGTTCGACGCGCCCCGCTATTACTACCAAAGAGACCTAAAAAACCAGCCAAGTGCAAGTCGGACTCATGCATGAAGGGTTCCGTACCATTATCGCAAAAAACGCCAAAAAATCACGTTTGTTGTATGGGAGCCCCACTTAAATATTTATTTCATTCTGTTTTTAGTATTTGTTGTTACAGCGGCCACAGAAATACATCATCTGTGAAAATATCAACTGTCTAGCTCTCACGGTTCATGAGATACAGCCTTGTGACAGACAGACAGACAGACAGACGGGCCGCGAAGTCTTAGTAATAGGGTCCTATTTTTACCCTTTGGGTACGGAACCCTTCGAACCTAACCTATCCGTGTCGGGGTGCCCTAAGTTTCCGAGCTCGCTTCTCTCGCTCTGCACAGCGATGTTACCTCGTCGGTTGTTCTGCTATTTTATGCTGATGTAACCCTATTACGTACTATTAGGTTGCAGTGTAAATGAATGGGAAAAAAGTTGCATTGAGTTACAGTGTTGTTACAGTGTTAGTAATCGGTAATTTTTATTCCAATGGGTAACAGTGTAACACAAAATGGTGTAACTCAACGGGAACAGATCACATTCATTGACTCATTACTCATATTTGCTACAAGTAATCTGAGGTATAGCAAAATATACTAAACAAAAATATAATTACGAAAAAACCCACTCCACAGCCCACTCACAACACAAACAATGGACTTTGACATATCGGAGACCTTACGCTACACCAGCGCCTCTAGCGGCGAATTCGTACGTAGTATCCCACTGCTATCGCCGATAGAATGACGCTTTGTTTAAAGCCTTATCTACTTTTTTTGCTCATCACAGCATCTTCATAAAACGAATCAAAACGCACACACTTTAATCCTCTTAATGTTAAATACAAAATTACATGTCATAACGTGACAAAAAATAAAAAAGGATATGATATGGTAATTCCGCTAATGCACGCCACACACCGAACCTGTGCACACAATATTTTGAAGTAATATTGTTTATGGTAAGCAGAAAATCTTGTCACGGCTTTATTTTGCTCATATACGAGTATTCATGGACGGTAGAATACGGCTGTGGACACACAGGTTGAATGTTTGATGAGCTAGAATATTAGAAATATACTTTTTTAAATACCAATTTATTGTTGTGAACCTGCCTTTCTTAAATGGTTCCTTACGTAATCATTAACATCATCCATAGACTGACTTCGAAGGTCAATATAGTCTAAAACATTACCCTCTTTATGGACTCCGCCACAGTAGGGCAATAAGGAAACTCAATATAAACATAACTCGTAGCAGGTCGTAGGCATCATCTTAGCGATGACGTCATCTGCTACGCCGTAGCAATTACACTATTTGCTGCGCCGTAGCAATCTATAGCTAACAGACTAATATGTAACGGTCAATATTGCATATCGGAACATGGTTACAATGACGTCACTGCTGTCGCTGAACGTAATATTCAAACAATAGCTACTGTAAATTATTAGGTAATTAATATACTAGATGTTGCCCGCGGCTCAGCCTGCGTGTAACAGCTACAAATACGTGCTCTGTGTTTGGATTTCATCAAACATAATCAGGATGAAAAGTAGCCTATGTTTTTATCCAGATCCCAGGCTACCTTGTTGTCGGATTTCGGCCCGATCTGTTCAGTGGTTTAGTCGTGATGAGTGAACATACATACAAAAATAATAGTCAAATGTATGTTTCTAAAACCCAGTATGTCTCAAAATATGAAGTCAAAACATCAACTGTGACTTCCGCCACAAGACTCACAAGTAACTTTATGTTTTTATAGTAGCTCTAAGTTCTTATAGTTGCCGTGTCACCGGAATACTTGAATAACTCACTCCGCTCGAGGGTTTATTGCCAAAATACGCGCGTTTCATGAAGCTAAGAATTTTGTATTACCTCTGCGTCGTGTATTGGTAATCGTCTGTTGTGTGTGGTTTATTTCTGGAACGGTGTTTACCTTTGCAACGTGTGATAATAGTGAGTGGTTTTCTAAGTTGTCGTGAATAGAGTTGATATAATCTTATCTACGTACGTTTCGAATTAGCTGATATGGTTCGGTTTTACTGCTTGCATAAGTTAGTAGTCATCAGACATGTAATTGACACAGTAACCTTTTTCGACTTACATTTTAAATTTTACGGGAAAATACGGGTCATATAAGTTTGATGTGTATTTGTGTAGGTATATGTGTATCTGTCTGTGGCAACAGATGAAACGATTGTGATTTAGTTTTTTTTTAGTTTTAAAGGTGACTTATTGAGAGTGTTTTTAGCTATTTTTGATGAAAATCGGTTCAACCGTTCAAAAGTTCTGGGCGTTTTATTGTTTGAATTGGGTTCTTTCCGCAAGATATCGTGTCATTATTACGTGTTCAATATAGATTGTCGATCGAAGCGTGTCTACTACTAGATACATTTATGTAGTTTAAAAAGAATGAAGTAAAAAAATAAAAAATAAAATTTTACTTGTTTTGTACTATTTAGTTATGGGTTTATGGGTTTAGAGTGTGATAAGGAAATTGAAACCCTCCTGCTATATATACATATCCTCAGATGGCAAGTACCTATGCTCACAATTTAACCCCAAAAGTATTATACTAAAGTACTAACATTAAGTAAATGTTTACGTACCAAATCATTCCCACGACTTACGTGGTTTTCTAGTACTACTAAAATGTAAAGTGTAGATTTATTCAGTTGCTTCACATTCCGCTGTACACTTCCCGTGTCATAATACTACTAGAATGTACTCGTAAAAGTCGTCGACAACAATAGAAGTCTTCTCGCCATCTAATATATTTTTCAAACTCCTTTTAAAGATGAACACCTGGTACCTAGTGTACTTAATACTACTGGAAAATGAGACTTTTAAAGTAGTTAGCTACAATTTTATGACAATATTTTGTCTAGGAACTTTTTAGGTACCAATTTTACTAAATACTACTGGAAAATGAGACCAGTTGTGCCTTTTAATTTTATGCCAATATTTTTGTCAGTTCATGGTTTGATACTTTGTAAGTAGTTTTTAAGTTTATTATAAGCGTTATGTTTGTTATTTAGACTAAGCACTGTGTTGTAATATTGATGGCATATTCATTATCATGAACTAATAATAATTTAGCTGCATGTAAAATTCTGCTAACTGAGACCAGTGGTGGCCCAGTGGTAACGGCTCCGACTTACGTTTCGTAGGTCGTGGATTCGAACCCAGCCAGGTGCTTTACTTTGTGTAATTTACATCGTGAAGAAACCGACATGTCTTAGAACCAAAAATTCGAAGACATATGACATCCACCAATCCGCACTGAGCCCGCGTGGTGGATTAAGGCCCATTCCCTATCTCCCAGAGAGGAGGCATGTGTCCCAGCAGTGGGAACAATAAAGTAAAATTCTGCTAAGTATTTAGCTTGCAACCAGTTAAACTGGAAGCCCAGTCCAAAATAATTAGGCAAAGACTAGTCAACTAACAAACAATCATGAAGTTTGACTGCTATATGGTTGCCTTTAGGTACTTTTATTATTTAAGATATAAATCTCGCTACAGTTCATACAGGAAATATAAAAAGATTCTAATATGTAATTCAATCTTAAACAAACACTACACTGAACAAGCAAAAGCGTTTCAGTAAAGTATTTTCAGGTAATGTTGCCTAAAAATACCTTCCCAGCTTCTTGCTTCTTCAGTGCAACGTGTTTTAACATTTAGAATACCGCTATTGTGATTTTCCATGTATTCGGAACTATACGAAGTTTCAAGCCATTTCTGCAAAACGTCTTACACTACATATCATTTTTACATACTCAGTCAGTATACGCCATACTCCGAAACGATGCAACAAAAACACCACAAGAAAATGTAATCAAAATTCTAGATACGGCATCGTGTTTACAGTGCATTAAAGTGAGACTGTATGCTGCGCTTGCGACTCCATCAACCTCAATGACGTTTTATGCTCCATAAAACTAGAAGTGCACTCTGAGAGCGCACCTCCGCTAATGAACCGCGTTTTAACGGAGAAGCAGCTTATCTAGCGTAGGTATATACATATATCTGTGTAGGTAGATGTGTGTGGGGAGAGTTGCATAAGGTTTCAAAGTGCTTTTAAATGTTACGTCGAAATTGGCGAGCAGAAACTACTGATGAGTTATTTATGTCACTGTGGAGTTATTAGGAGTTAAAATCTTTGAACTGGTCAAATATGGGTGTCCTACAGATTCATCTCTGCTTAAATCTTTGGGGAAAACAGGCGTGATATATACGAACTAGCTGTTGCCCGCGGCTTCGCTCCCGTGGACCACCCCACAGGTCCCATTTTCGGGATTAAAAAATAGCCTATGTCACGTAGCAATAATGTAGCTTTCTATTGGTGAAAGAATTTTTCAAATCGGTCCAGTAGTTTCGGAGCCTATTCGGTACAAACAAACAAACAAAAAAATAGATTAATGATTTCTGTACTTACCTTACTTTGCAGGTCCAAAGTTAGGTTATTACCACTTCCAAAATTGATTTTAATACTAAGCATTGACTTGTAAACTGAACCTTAAAATGCTGTTTGACGCACTGCAAGTTACCATCCTTACCTGGTTGCACCAATCGCACCAAGTGCTTCCAAACATCCTTCATAATGCGCACAGCAAAAGAGTGGAACTCACTGCCTGCGCCTGTGTTTCCGAACGCATTCAACGCTCTTCAAAGCTAGAGTAAACAATCTTCTTCTGGGCAAGCTCACTCTATCGTCGACTTTGTCTCTGTCACCTCTGCCCTAGACTAGAGTCAAGAGCAAACCCAACACAAAAAAATACCGCCTACAAAAAAAGCCACTAAAACGCAACACTTCCCGCTTAAAGCGCGCTGAACTAAAAACTCATAAAAAAAAACTTTCATACATATATCTTGGAAATTTAAGGGAAAGCCGAATGGAACCATAGTTGGTGTTTAATGGCCCTTAAGGAAGCCTCTATTAGTAGTAAGGATGGATCGGATTTATGGGCCGATCTCTCATCTTATGTATGAAACATTGAGGGTATCTTCAAGATAGGAAATGCTTTGGTACAATGTAAATAGCGCTTTATATCGACCGACGGTTTCTCTGTAAAAGATTGCGGTAAAATGTTGTAGGGTACTATGTTATTTTTATGTTTAGATGAACGTTGAACCTACTTATCTATATAAGATTTATATAGGACATAGGAAGCAGGATGTTTTTGAGTTTTTAAAATATAAGTTTAGTTATAAAAAACTACGTATTTTTGTATTTAGTATATTTGATGAGTTTTCACATTTTCTATGTTGTCAATCTACTCGTATCAAAAATACTTTCACAATAAGTTTCGCTATTAATAGCCTTTCTATCACAAATAATGTTTTTAATAAAAAAAAACTATTGTTAAACGAGTTGTTTAGCTTACTTCTTAATTGGTTGATGATAACTGCTTTAAAATTCAGTTGGAAGATTTGACCCGAACACACATACCTACATTTCAAATTAATAAAAGCTTGTAAAAAATCCTTTTTTAAAAACAAGCTTTTTTCGTATTCTTCTCAGAAAACCCTTAGTGCATAAAAAATAACCAGTCCGCCATCTTGGGCCGTCCGCCATATTGCATTTAGAATGACATCACTTAGATAACCATGCATTGTAATCCAAACTAAACGTGTATGCAAAATAACATCTAAGAGAGGATAACTGCTATAAAATTTAGTTGCAACATTTTACCCACACATACATAAAAACTTGTAAAAAATATTGTCACTGTCATTCGCTAACAAAAGCGTCGCGATAGCAATATGTAAATTGACAAAAAAATTACAGTAAATTGAAATTTCTTTATGTCAATCCCTTAGATTCTTCGATCGTAGCCATCGCAAATAACTGACACTGTCTTGATCCTCACGACAACCAATAGAAAAACAGAAGATTGCATAATACATTATTATTTTTATTAAATCAAAATCAAAATATTTTACTTCAACTAAACCATTAAGGTACTTTTGAATTGACAGAAAAAAAACAAAAATGGAGCTAGTTGCACATTCGCAAGCGTCAGTAGGTCTCTATAGACTAAACGTAAATAAATAAATACTTAAATTTCAGTTTTGTATGTGCAAAAAACTACTTGTACTCAACAAAACTCAAGCAAGTTCTAAAACAATACGAAAATATTTGTAACAAATATTGCTCGGTCTGAAGAGGAATTTAATATGGTAGCATTTCGTTGAGAGAGTGACGCGTTGTCGTTGCAGTTTCGGTTATTTTGTAGTGAACTACCCGCTATTATTCGGTTATGCATGTTAAGGCGCCTTCCCGAGCAAAACGCCGCACTAGTCGTTTTTGTGCAGTTTTTAAGAGCTATCTACTCTTTATTTAAAAAGAAATATCAATTAATAAAAATACATTAAATTTCTACATAATATTGATTCTAAAATTGTAGTATACTTTTTTTTTTAAATATGTATACGTTTCACTAATGTCCTTCCAACAAAACCATAAAAATTTAAAATAATTATTGATACCATGCATCTCCTCGTAAAGTGTTCATTAATTATTTTTTATACTAACACTAATGGATAGACAATTTGATAACGAACATTTTGTAAGTTTTTTTTTTTCAAATGACCAATATTCGTTTTTATAAGGATTTTATTCTAAATTCTAGGCGTATTCACTACCGTAATTCATACGCCAACAGTGCCGCTAGGCCAATAGGAATGCTCATATCTCATGCTGATTTTTTGTTCAGGGTACGGCCTTAACAGTAGTCCTCTCTTTATAATTTTATCTGACTCCAGCAGAGACGAATAAAATTGAGACAGAGGGTCTCGAGGATTTCTTTACTACCATCAACATCATCATCTCCATTTCTCTCTCAAGCATCGCCACAAGGCTGGGCCTTGTGGCGATGCTGTGTGTATGCGATGCTATGCTGTGTGATGCTGTGTGATGATGTGTTACTTGTGAATAATTGTCCATCGCTTCTACATCCAGCGGATATTCACGCACTTCACCAGTTTTCTTTGGACCATCTTGTATATCTTGTCTTTCTGGGAACTAGAGCTCGTTGTTCTTAGTTTGTCAAAGATCGATCGCTAGATATCATATGTCCCTACATGATCTGCGTCAAAAATATGACTAAAGACGCTCAATATACTTCTTATATACACAAGATAAGATATATTTATTTTGTAAAACATGAGTACAGTATGATGGTCATATAGTAATATGACGTGGCTACATTTTTTGCCATTTATGGCGAACAAAATTAGTTGCACTAGACAAACAATACAAAAAAGTACAATATCAAAATTTAAGTTAAATTGAAATTACAATGTCAAAATTTAAATTTTATAAAAATCTCTATCTCAAAATTTAAATTAAATTGGTATTACAATGTCAAAACTTAAATTCAATAAAAAATCAATATGTCACAATTTAAATTCAATTCAAAATCACACATTCACACTCATTACTTATAACTTAGTAAAATAACAACAAAAAATACTTTAAAGAAGCCCCACTCCTACTGCTCGCACTCACAGTATTCACACACCCCATAAAACTTTCAAACCCAATCGCACCCACTTACCCCACAGAAACAACCCTTTGCCCCAATTTTTCACAATTTCACAATACATTTTTTTTTATAATCGCCAAAATTTCTAAAGCCTTGTCTACATAAACAAGCAACGGAGCGTAGCACATTAGCCTCGCGGGAGCGGGCGCGTTTCATATTAATGCTAGCTATTAACGGAATGCACGATAAATTCCCCGGGGCGATAGAATACCGATTTATTCGAGTTTCGCCCGCGTTCCATGATATATCGCGCCCGCGTGTTCCTCTGACGATGTACCGGTGTTGTGATCATGGCCTTATATGCCCCGATTAGTCACGGGTTAAAATTTGGTTGTGTTCGAAAATTGTGGCTTTGGGACAAATTTAAATAATCTCACCTGATGGTAACCGATAAAAATATGGTCGTCTTCTGCTTCATTAACTTTCTTCACAGAAAGTTTTTGTCTGGAATATTGGCACTAGTCCTGTGTATTGTCTTCGTCAATTAATCCGCAATATCAATACTGCTGGGTGAAGCACAATGATAAGCATAATCATCCATCATCTCACTGCTGGGGCAAAGGTCTCCTCTTTGTGTGAGGGACAGGCATGACCTAATTCATCACGCGCGCGGGTCCAATGCGGGTTGGTCCTGCTAGCAATACTCCTTCCACAAACAACTATGTAGCCAATCATACCCGGTGCATTACGCCAATCCAAATTATTCCTTTGAAACCTTATGTTTCCTGCTAAACGGTAACAGTAAATAACTCTACAAATTCACGGTAAGAATTGTTTACCGACCCGCTACTTAGCACCACTATTTTCCTGAACATCTTTATGCAATCGAAGCCAATTCAATCCCACGTAATCCGATTCGATCCCATTTATTTCCGCTAACGACTTTAAGCTACCACACCTTATATTGCCTTGATTATTTCTTAAACTATTAGCTAGCGAATTTAAGTTTCACCATCTTATTTACTTTTAAGTGGTGTCTAACGGTAAGAAACAGGGATGACAACTACTATTCGATCAATGCATTTAGAAAGAAGATAGAAAAAGAGTTGACCTGTTGTATCTTATTCTAAGATAACAACGATAAGTGTAGTTTGTCTGAAATAGCTGAAGCAATAAAACCCAGCAATGTTTTACTAATAGTATTCCTGAATAATAGATACATTTCTTTTCTTAGGCACGAATTTTTTGATGCACAATGAGCTTTTTTGCCGTCTCCCTTTTGTATTTGCATATAGGTTTGTTTTTTTTTTAGAATATTCAATTGTATATATGTTAATAAATCCAATTCCTCTCCTTTCTTGGATTGAATTCGTAACAAACGAAACCCCGATTTGAGCAGTCTTCAGATCAGAATAAGTAGGCAGACTGGTCATTTGACATAGATCGTCAATCGACTTGATGTCTGAGGACTTGTATGGATGCTAATCCAACCACGAATGTCCGAATAGGAAACCTTATTACACTAACCTGCTGACGAGTGT
The DNA here is from genome assembly GCA_948252205.1 of Orthosia incerta. NCBI lineage: Eukaryota > Metazoa > Arthropoda > Insecta > Lepidoptera > Noctuidae > Orthosia > Orthosia incerta. The sequence continues at coordinate 8,078,754 of OX411760.1, forward strand.
TACTTATCCCAAAGCCTCTCAATTTCAATGAGACTCCGTCAATTCCATATATAAAACTATGGATCCTTCAGTTATTGCAACAGCAATCACTTCTGAGTTAGTCTTTTTAACGTTTCCTTGTATTTTTCTCTCACTTCGCCTTTGAGAGCCAAGTCGCTTTGTTTTTGTGTCCATTGTTCTTGAAGTTTTTATTTCTTTAACCTTTATATGGCTGTCGAGTGCCATTCATTAGTGGCATTTGTTGATACGAGACGGGGTTCTGAGTGACGTTTAGTTCAGTTCTGGTATTATGGGAACTAATTTGTATACGGAAAGGGTGTAAATGGCTTGTTAGTGATCATTCATAGATTTTGGTTGTTAAATGCTTTTTGTTTTTTTTTCATATACTCTGTTTTTGGTTAGCTAATAAAATGTAATTAATTCACACAACATCGCGGCGCTTTTTTTCCGAAGGGTTATGCGAAGGTGCACCTAAAGTATACTCACACTAGCAGACGCCTCGCGGTTTCACCCGTATAGTTCCCGTTCCCGTGAGAATACAGGGATAAAAAGTAGTCTATGTCAACCGAGGATAGTGAAGCTTCCCAACGGTGAAAGAATTTTTGAAATCGGTCCAGTAGTTTTTAAGTTTATTCGTTACATACAAAAATACAAATCTTTCCTCTTTATAATATTAGTATAGATTTTACTAGTTTTCTTAAGACCCAATTAATAGGTGGGGAGTCCATTGCCATTAACAGGTCACGAATTTAGATTCCAGCCGGCTACTGAGAAATTCCAAATAGGGAAAGGAAGAAAAAAACTCGCGCAAGATGTGTTTCGTACCATTATTGAAAAAAAACGACAAAATTATCACGATTGTTGTATGGGAGCCCCACTTAAATATGTATTGTATTCTGATTTTAGTATTTGTTGTTATAGCGGCAACAGAAATACATCATCTGTGAAAATTTCAACTGTCTAGCTATCACGGTTTATGAGATACAGCCTGGTGACAGACGGACCGCGGAGTCTTACTAATAGGGTCACGTTTTTACCCTTTGGGTACGGTACCCTAAAAAGTTAGCCCTTTCGAAACCCACACTACAAACCCAGCCACTCATAGTGCCAATACCATCCACTACAGGAGGAAGGAGGAACATTCAAAACTATAGACAAGACAAATAAGAATTTAAACAAATATATGCCATAGAGTGAAGGCCGCCCGTTTGATGGTATGTGGTCACCACCGGTTATTGATCTGCAATACCAGGAGTAGTATCTGGAATACAGTTAGTACCCTTTCCAAAGAGGACTCTCTTCTATTTCAAATTGCATACTCCAAACCAGACACTCATAGTACCTTCCACACGACAATACAGTATTGACTGTTCAGTTTGCAGTACACTGAAGTACTGTGAACTACCAGTATACCTAGGTCCAGTACCGTCGGGTTACCCATTGTCTACAAACACTGTAGTAATCAATTTGCCTCGATTGGCTGCCGCAAGTCGTGTTGTATGGGATAGCTCAAAACTGAACTAGATATTTTTGTTTGCTCTTCTATTTGATGGTAAAATGTGTTTGTATGGCGATTAGTGTTACTGTATCAAAATATCGAGCCTTTAAATGCGAATTACGATATGATTTTGGCGGTGTCAAGAGTGAGTTTAATTTAAAAAAATTATAAAACCTTTTTTTTTTCGTGATGGGTTTGCTCTTGACTCTAGTCTAGGTCAGAGGTGACAGAGACAAAGTCGACGATGGAGTGAGCTTACCCAGAAGAAGCCTGATCACTCTAACTTTGAAGAGATTCGGGTTGTATGCGTTCGGAAACAAAGACGCAGGCAGTGAGTTCCACTCTTTTGCTGTGCGCATTATGAAGGATGTTTGGAAGCGCTTGGTGGGAATTGGTGGAATAGCAACTAGGTGAGGATGGTAACTTGCAGTGCGTCTAGATGTCCGATGGTAGAAGGTGGCTTGTGGGATGAGGTCGTGGAGTTCATGAGCACACTCGCCAAAATACAGTCTGTAGAATACCGACAAGTAGGCAACCTTACTGCGATGAGCTAAGCTGTGAAGCTTGGCATCCACCAGTTTGACGTCGCCAATTAGTCTCTTGGCTCTGCTTTAAACCTTAAAAATATTCTAAGTATAAACTTGCCTTTTGCCCGTGAAGGTGAGCCGAAACTACAGAACGCCCCCAGCTACAGTCCTTGCATACTCGTTTTGCTTTGTTTACGTTTTATATTTATGCATAAATATGTATAAATACAATTTACAAACAATATTTTTTTTACAAGTATAGTATTCTTCGTGGAGCTCGTAGCTCAATAATAACAGCCGCACGGGTCCATCATTAAGGTTAAGCAACGCTTGACGAGGTCGGTCCGTGGATGGGTGACCATTTCAACATACCGAGTTTCCTCCGTGCCTCGGAAAGCACGTTAAGCCGTTGGTCCCGGCTGTCATTTGAAGATCTTTGACAGGCGTTACGGGTATTCAGAAGCTTGAGATCTGACACCAGTCTTGCCAAGGGGTACCGTGTTACCCAGTTACTGGGTTGTGGAGGTCAGATAGGCGGTCGCTCCATGTAAAACACTGGTACTTAGCTGAATCCGGTAAGACTGGAAGCCGATCCCAATATAGTTGGGAAAAGGCTAGGCAGATCATGATGATTTATAGTATTCTTCTTCAATAATTCTGAATACTTTTATCCTACGTCTCATGATTCTTGCTAAATATGTGGCGTTCCATTCTATGTCAAAATGCCTCCAGCCAAAAAATATCACAAGTTCCCTTATTGCCTTTAACAATACGCACTCAATTTACCAATTTAAAAAACTTAAATCTGCTTGTGCATTCTTCACTAAACAATTCTACAGTGAAATCCTCACAATCCGAAAACTCCACACCAATACAAAGATTTAAAACACAACAGAAGCGTCATTAATATTTCCATCCAACAAGTATTCTGCCCCGATATATTAGTCCTTGCACTACAAAATTGAAATTAAAAAAAACGCACTATCGAAATGTCAATTTATCAATCGCTTACGTTAGGGCTTTTCAACCATTGCTATCGTTGACATCGAAGGACACTTGTCTAGAATATCTCTTGATTCTTAGCTTTTCTACTGGCCTACCACTCTACGTTTATATTCGTCTGCCCAAAAAACTTTGCTATTTGCATTTATCAATTTGGTGCTCAGTTTAGCAATCAATGCATCTGCTTGTGCATTCTGCATTAAGCAATTCCATACCAATACAAAGATTAAACACAACAGAATCGTCATTCATATTTCCAACCAGTATTCTGCCACCGATACATTACTCCGTGCACTACAAAATTCAAAAGAGTATCTTTCCATTCGTGTTCGCGACGAAGCGTCATCAACCATACTAAATGGTTCATAGAAATTGAAGTTTGTATGTGTAGACATGTCTGCTTACCACGGCGCGCCACCTGATACTAAAATGAATTTTAGAGGCACGTTTATATTTATACTAAAATTTTACCTACATTTTTTGAGATAGTAGTATAATGTTTTTAGTGTTTGTCAGTATGTTATAGGGTTCAATAGTTCACCCTTAACAGAGTAAAATCATTAGAAAGCATACTGATAAGAGTTATCATAGTAAAAAACATAAATTTCTGTCATACGATACGTCTGTGCCCGACGACGGATTAGTTCCGAATGACCCGTGAGAGGGAACCACACGTTATTTATAGTTTTGGTGGTTTTTTGAAAATATTATAGTAATTAAAATCATGTTTTTAAGGGCTTATCCTATGTACTGGACATGAAATCAGTACATAATGATGAAACTATGTGAAGACCACATAGTTTCTGCTATGTAAATAGGAATATTGACTTGATATCTCAAACACCAAATATATGGTTTTAGGTCATTTTAGGGTATATGGGGGACCTAGACCGGGACAGGAAGCCTATATACACCTCATAGTTAGCGTAGTCTTTTATATAAAGCCCATTTACTTGAGATATCAAGTCAGTATATAATAGAAAAACTGCTGTTTATCTGGTTTTGGGCAATCGCTTACGGTTTTAGGTGCCCTAAGTACCTAGAAACATATAGGTGTACTGGTAAAAGTACTACCATTGGAAAGCTTGCTAAAAGGGCTTCCAGGCGGTTTCTAGATGGGAAGAATCGCTTGGATAGTCAACGAGATAAGCAGTCGTGAAAAATGTAAACAACGTAAAACGTTGAAATTTGTAGACCCTTCAGGTGGAATAACTCCATGAAGGGAATAGATGTACTCATGGTGTAAGTACTTTCGGATGGCTTGCTGGACTAGCTACCAAGCCATCACTTTGGAGCGAAAATCGCTCAAGTAGTTTAAGTACAATTCCAGAAAATAGGTTTCTGGAAATGTAATTTTTAGTCAGTTTTTGGCACTCCCCGGGACTATACACCCCTGGGAATTCCGAAAATAAGGAATTTTTGGGGACCTCCCGATGGCCCGTTAAACGCACCATCGTGTTGTCCCAATCTTATTAGTGTTTTTATATCTAATTTCTCTGATAGCTGGGCGCAAAGAAAGTGACCAGCTATCAAATTTGTACATATCAAGGCACCTTATGTGCATATGACCTAGATAGACTTACATAAACACTAGAAATGTAAAGTGTGGTCTATTGGCTACCAGAATCCGTATTAAGGTTTTAACTGGGAAATAAAGGGAATTGTCCTTTTATTTCATGGAAATAGTCTAGGGAAGCTATCAATACCTGGAAATTAGGTATATTGATTAGATACATAGATAGGGGGCGTTACTGTGTTACAGTACGAAGGAATCCAGCTATTGATAGCACCATGGAAGGGGTGCGGTAACCCTATTTACCAAATATGTATAAGGGTTTTTTACATAAATAAAAATTATTTTCGGCGAGAATTTGCGGGGCTCTCAATAATGGCACGATGCGAGGGTATAAAGAACCCCCGGGCCCAAAATAGAATTTGTAGTCATCCAAAGCTAGTCGCTTGTACTTGTCTTAGTAAATAAGAAGTAATTCTTATATAGAATCAAGTCTCAGAAATTGTTGAGAGCCCTAGAATCGTGCCGTGTACTGAATAACTTAGTGTTTCATTTAATTCATCGACTTCAACCCTTATGAAGACATCCCTTTTCGATCCTGTCGAGCTGAACCTCGGAACCTGGACACCAGGAGTGCTGATCCAGAAGTAGGCAACCCGGAATCTGGAAATAACTCAAGTACAGCCAACACATCGTTGAATCGTTAGAGTCGATTTGCAACCCTACGTCACTGCTGCAGCTAGGCATCCAAGAACCTTTGTTTTCGTTGATGTGGATGGGGCGTTCAGCGGCAATGGCCAGAAGGTTTACGCCCTTCTTTTCTCGGGGCCAATGAACACGCTACGTCCTGCACATTTAATGGTCCTTGCGAGCCAGATTTTGGAGCCTGGCGTCCCGGCAAAATTCGACGACCATCACATTTAATGGTCCGTTCGAGCCGAATTTTGGAGCCTGGAGAGCCCCAGGACGTCGGGAACAGCAGATCCAGAAAAAAACAACTGGGTGCCTGCATATTAAGTCGGCTACGTGCAACACAACGTTGACCCGTTCGAGCCGAAATTCGAAGTCTGGAGCGCCCCAGGACGTCAGGAAGAAACAGTGGTGGAATTAATTTTTCGAATTTTGGAGAAATTAATTTCACAAATAAACCAAAAATCGACGTGCACTGCAGGGAACAAGTCCTACGTGCCCTATTTGCCGCTGGATCCAAGAGGTAAAATTCTGGAGACAGTTATTGAAAATACCCTATTTTTTCAATAATTGTAAGAAAATAGAAGAAATTTTCTGTGAGCCGCAAAATGCTGTATGAAGACAGATGCGCATCCTTGAAGCCCCAAGAATAGTTCCTGAAGACTTATCGCTGAAAACTACCCTATGTTATCAGTGATTTGTTCTAGAACTGAACGCTTGTTTATTCAACCAAGAATACTCGTTCAGAAGATTGGATTACGTCTTTGACGCGGAAGAATAGTTCCTGAAGACTTATCGCTGAAAACTACCCTTATGTTTTTAGCGATTTGTTTAAAAAACGAGCGCCCGTCAGAAAAATACAAGACGTGCGTTTAGAAGGCTGATGTGCATCCTTGATGATTGAAGAATAATTCCTGAAGCCTTATGACTGAAAACAACCCCTATGTTTTCAGGAAAATTTTGAAGACTGAATTTTCGTCAGTGAATGGAAGAAACGTACTCTGAAGACTTAGATACGGTTCGGATGTACTGACTATGCGGTTCCTGAAGCACTATCACTGAAAATAAATTTGAAGATTGAATTTTCTTCAATCAAGCAAGATACGTGCTCTGAAGATTGATGCACGGCTCTGATGCTTTGGACAAGCAGTTCATGAAGCATCACCACCGAAAAGTAACCTTGACTTTTCGGTGATTTAGAATTTGATTGAATTATAGTCAATCAAATAGAACATACACGTTTATGGGAAAAATAAACTTGTATAGCAAATGCCTGAAGTTTCCTGAAGACTTATCACTGACCGTAAGTTTTTAGTGATTTTTTATTTGAAGATTGAATTATAGTCAATCGAAGTGGAGGTTAACTTCTGGAGATCGTCGGTTTGAACGCTGAAGCCCGGAACTGGGACTTATCTTTGAAAACTAACTTCGAGTTTTCAAAAGAAAATATTTCAACAACAATGCCGATAACCAGATCCAAAGGCAAGACGCCGGAGGCATGGACCGTGGAGTTGGATCAGCCAGCTGGCATCAGACATGAGCTGCCGCCGTGTTCACCTTCCACAACCGAAGGGACCGAGCCGTCGGACGAGCAGCGCCATCTAGCGCCTCAAACTGAAAGCACTCCGACGCATCAACCAATAGAAACTGATCAAGCGGTTTCTACCAGAGTAACCAGATTAGAAGGAGCTTCAGACACAACATTGAAACCTTCTCAGAAAGAGAAGATTTCCGAAGAAGACAGACGTACAGCGATGCCGATGACTACCCGGGGTGACGCCCGTATCGAACATAGCCGTCCGCCGTCAACTAGAGTGACTCGGTCACGAAAAAACATAGACAAAGCTCGCGAAGACTTACTCAAAATTAAGTTGGAGCTTGCACAATTGGCACTTCAGAGAGCGGAGGAAGAGGGTTCCGAAGCTGAATACTTGGATGACAGAAACTCGAATGACGAGTACGTGCGTTCATGGCTAGAAGAGGCACCAGAACCTCAGCCTGAGAAGGAGGATAACGTCGTTGAAGGGGGAACCAGAAATTCTATGCATAGACCCCTGACTGCGGCCGCCACCAAATCGCAAATAGAAGGTCAGCATCCTAAGGAGAAAGAAGTGCGAAAGCCTCCAGTTGCAGCGTCAGCTGAGTGTACAGGAGGTCAGAGGGATAGTCTCCGTCCATTCTTGACGGAGTTGACGTCCGCTATAGCGTCGCTAGCCGACAGGAAAATAGAACAGCGGGACCAAACGAACCCCTCTGCGTCGAAATTCGTCATGACATTGCCGAATTTCAATGGTTCTCATACTGAATGGCTATCATTTCGGGCCATATATGAGACAACTCGAGCGTATTTTACGGACATCGAGAATACAGCGAGGCTGAGGAGAAGCTTACATGGACGTGCAATGGAAACCGTCAGCTCAGAACTCATCGGACATGCCAGGCCCGATGACATCATGAAGGAACTCGAGCTGCAGTTCGGCCGTCCAGACTCCATAGCGCAAACTGAAACAGATAGATTACGCGGACTGCCGCGCTGCAGTGAGTCACCAAGAGACATCTGCGCGTTTGCAAGTCGCGTAAGAGGTGCTGTAGTCACGCTCCGCGCGTTAAAAAAGGGTCATTACCTTATGAACGCGGAGCTTATACGATTGTTAACAGAGAAGTTACCCAATTCGCTACGAGCACAATGGTACCGATCATATTCGGAGAAGTACCAATCGGTGCCAGATATTTCATTGTTCAGTAATTTTATATCTGAACAGGCACACTTCTGTAGTCCATTCGCCCCACCCGAAGGCATCGCTTCGGCCGAGGCGAACACCAACAGACGCGTCACACAAAGGACGCATATAGCTACGGACCAACCGGTAGGAAAATGCCGTGTTTGCGACGTGGGACATCACTACGCCACTGGATGTGCACAATTCAGGGGCGTAGCTGTCGAGAAAAGATGGGAGCTAGCGAAAAAACACAATCTATGTTATCGCTGCCTTCAACATCGACGAGGCAACCACACTTGTAAGAGAAAACAGTGTGGCCAAGACGGGTGCAGAGATACGCACCATCGGCTTCTTCATAGGAAGAAGCAACAGCAGAGGGAAGCCAACAAGAAGCCCGATGTTCCTGAATCCCGCAAGGATCCTCAGGAAACGGTGGCCAGTTTCGGGTCACCATCGAGCCAGGCGTACCTCAAGATAGTGCCGGTCCGGGTAATCGGACCGGCGGGAGAGGTAGCAACATACGCTCTCCTAGACGATGGGTCCACCGTTTCGCTGATGGATGAAGACATCGCGAGGCAAGTCGGGGCAGAGGGCCCTGTGGACCCGCTCAAGATCGGTGCGATAGGCAACACCATGCTCACCACCCCATGCTCAAGAAGAGTCAAGGTGACGCTGGTTAGCCCGCAAGAGAGAAGGGTACAATTTAAAGCACGTACTATACCTAAACTCAGCTTGGCAAAACAAACAGTGAGCGATAGGGTTGTCGCACGCTGCAAGCATTTAACCGACTTGAGAAAAGAGTTGATGTACAACAATGGCGTGCCAAAAATACTCGTCGGCCAAGACAACTGGCATTTGTTATTGGCCAGCGAGATTCGCAGAGGTCCAAGACACCAACCAATTGCGTCACTTACAGCGATGGGTTGGACACTACATGGCGCGCACAGTAGTTTACTACGACAACAAGTACATCATGTCAATAGAATAACAACTGATGACAATTTGGATCATCAGTTGCGCGAACATTTCGCCATAGAATCGTTGTGCATAAACCCACAGCGACCCGCCTCTGACCCAGCAAGAAGGGCAGAGGACATTTTGAATCGATCAACTGTCCAATTAGAGAATGGACACATCGAAACCGCCATGCTTTGGCGTAATGAGCATGCTGAGATGCCAGATAGCTTTGAGACAGCTCTGAAGAGGCTCGTCTCAACAGAAAAGAAGCTGGACAAGAACCAGGAACTTCTAAGAAGATACTCAGACCAGATGGACTCGCTAATTGCGAAAGGGTACGCTGAAAGGGCACCCGCAATTAGCACGCCGGGCAAAACTTGGTACCTCCCACACTTCGATGTCTTCAACCCAATGAAGCCAGACAAACTTCGCATCGTACATGACGCTGCCGCCAAATCGAGAGGAATGTCACTGAATGACTTCCTGTTAACTGGGCCCGACCTATTACAGTCGCTGCCAGGCGTAATGATGCGGTTTCGCCGCCACTGCGTCGCAATAACCGGTGACATAGCGGAGATGTTCATGCAAGTGAAGGTGCGGAGCCAAGACCGAGACGCGCTTCGCTACCTGTGGAGGGGAAACCGCAGAGAAGGAGCGCCAGAAGAATATAGAATGACGTCCATCATTTTCGGCGCAGCCAGTTCGCCTTGCACAGCAATTTTTGCAAAGAACTGGAACGCAAACAAATATATAGAGAAGCACCCTGAAGCTGTGGATGCTATACTACGTAGTCATTATATGGATGACTACCTAGATAGTTATAGAACTATCGAGAAGGCGGCAGAAGTCGCTAGTATGGTGCGAAAAATACACCTACAGGCGAGGTTTGAACTCAAGAAATGGGTTTCAAATAGCTCGCAGCTCCTAGAAAAAATGGACCCATCGCATATACAAACTGAGATGGTATCCATTGGAGATATAGATACGTCGGAAAAGATACTCGGCCTCATATGGAGGCCAGGCGAAGACACGCTGGGTTTCAACCTCACACTCGCGCGTCTGCCTGAGGGTATCTTGGACCGAGAGGCGCCCACCAAGCGAGAGGCGCTCAGAATAGTAGCGTCGCTATACGACCCACTCGGACTCGCCTCGCCAGTAACCATCAAGGCGAAGCAAATATTGCAAGAAGCATGGAGGCGAGGCGTCGACTGGGATCAGAGGCTAGATGTTGACCTAGCATTACAATGGAAAATTTGGGTACAACATTTACGCCAACTAAAAAACGTTAGCGTACCAAGATGCTATCCTGGATATAGCGACGCTATAGAAATGCAGGTGCATGTGTTCACTGATGCAAGCGAGATGGCATATGCTACCGCTATATACTGGCGGGCCACGACCGTGGAAGGCAAGCACTTAATAAGCCTTGTTATGGCGAAAGCGCGGGTGGCCCCACTGAAACTGCTTTCGATACCGAGACTCGAACTTCAGGCCGCGGTATTGGGAACCCGCGTAGCCGCAGCAGTGATGAGTGAACACGACTGCAAGCCCACGTCAGTAACGTATTGGTCAGATAGCAAGACCGTACTGACCTGGATTAGAAGAGGAGCGAGAGTATACAAACCTTTCGTTGCTCACCGAATAGCTGCTATTGAAGACAATAGCAAAGTCGAAGATTGGCGATGGATACCCACCAAGATGAACATCGCTGATGCAGCAACCCGTGACGTGCCACTGCGGTTCAACTCGGACCACGAGTGGTACTGCGGGCCGAGTTTTTTGTCTCTTGGGCCCGAATTATGGCCCACAGAGAAACCTCCGACTACAAACGACACGGGAGAAGAAAAAACTTTCGTTGTCACAGAAGGGGACAAGAAGAGCTTCATAGAAGCCGTTCCAGAGCCAAGCAGATTCTCCAGATGGGAGCGACTGCTTCGTGCGACCGCCACAGTTCTGCGTTTTATATCTCTTTGCAAAAATAGAACAGAGATAACGTCCTATAAACGGACGAGAAAAAACGCTGAAAAGGACCCAGACTGGCGCAAGAAGCCCGCTGTACCTGCACAGAAGCAGAAGCAGGCATGCAGAGCACCAACCCAGGTCAACAGACAAATCATAGAAGCAGAATTTCTCCAAGAAGCTGAGAAAATACTTGTCCAGGTCGCACAACAACAATCGTTCGCTTCAGAGTTAGCGAATGTTGAAGAAATAAATAAAAATAGCTCGCTGCGACCTTTACAAATTCAGGTCGTCGACGGCGTGCTGCGACTAAGAAGTCGCATAGCAGCTACGCAAGAGGTAGCTGAAGAAGTGATGCGCCCGCCTATATTACATGGCGACCATCACATAACGCAGTTGTACATAGACTGGACACATCGCAGTCTACAACATAGTGGCACCGAACTCACAATTAATGAGGTACGGCAGCACTACTGGGTCGTGAAGATGCGACCAACAGCGAAGAAGGTGATAGCAAGATGCCTGCATTGCCGTATACGCATCGTTGTGTAAAAAACACACTATACAATGTACTTACAGAAAAACACCCCACCGAAGAGGTGTTGTCCACACTGATTTGTGAGGCAGAGTACATTGTAAATAGCCGACCATTGACACACGTGTCGGTAGATGGTGATGATGATGAATCCATCACACCGAATCACCTCTTGCTCGGTGGGTCAGCCAGACTACCTACACCTGGCACGTTCACCGAGCAAGATATAGACAGCAGGAAAATATGGCGACGATCACAGATCCTCGCTGATATGTTCTGGAGTCGCTGGGTCAGAGAGTACCTGCCGGAGCTCCAAAACCGGCGGGAGCCACATAGTAGTGGGCCCAGATTTAAAGTGGGTGACCCTGTCCTGATAGCCGACGGCCAGCTGCCCCGCAATACGTGGCCGCGAGGCCGCATTGTGGCCGTGTATCCAGGAATCGACGGAGAAATCCGGACCGCTGAGGTACGCACGCTTGGCGGTACCTTGAAGCGTCCGGTGAAGAAACTCGTCCCACTGCCCCAGTAACCAGAGATGCCGGAGCGGCGACCGTCCTCTCGGTGGGCCTGGCCGGCAGCCGAGAAATGCCGTCCGTCGCTCACCGAAGGAATGCAGCGCCGCGCCGACAACACTTCGAGTCGACACAGCGAGTCGACACAGCACTGCACGGCGGGAGATATGTTCGCGACGAAGCGTCATCAACCATACTAAATGGTTCATAGAAATTGAAGTTTGTATGTGTAGACATGTCTGCTTACCACGGCGCGCCACCTGATACTAAAATGAATTTTAGAGGCACGTTTATATTTATACTAAAATTTTACCTACATTTTTTGAGATAGTAGTATAATGTTTTTAGTGTTTGTCAGTATGTTATAGGGTTCAATAGTTCACCCTTAACAGAGTAAAATCATTAGAAAGCATACTGATAAGAGTTATCATAGTAAAAAACATAAATTTCTGTCATACGATACGTCTGTGCCCGACGACGGATTAGTTCCGAATGACCCGTGAGAGGGAACCACACGTTATTTATAGTTTTGGTGGTTTTTTGAAAATATTATAGTAATTAAAATCATGTTTTTAAGGGCTTATCCTATGTACTGGACATGAAATCAGTACATAATGATGAAACTATGTGAAGACCACATAGTTTCTGCTATGTAAATAGGAATATTGACTTGATATCTCAAACACCAAATATATGGTTTTAGGTCATTTTAGGGTATATGGGGGACCTAGACCGGGACAGGAAGCCTATATACACCTCATAGTTAGCGTAGTCTTTTATATAAAGCCCATTTACTTGAGATATCAAGTCAGTATATAATAGAAAAACTGCTGTTTATCTGGTTTTGGGCAATCGCTTACGGTTTTAGGTGCCCTAAGTACCTAGAAACATATAGGTGTACTGGTAAAAGTACTACCATTGGAAAGCTTGCTAAAAGGGCTTCCAGGCGGTTTCTAGATGGGAAGAATCGCTTGGATAGTCAACGAGATAAGCAGTCGTGAAAAATGTAAACAACGTAAAACGTTGAAATTTGTAGACCCTTCAGGTGGAATAACTCCATGAAGGGAATAGATGTACTCATGGTGTAAGTACTTTCGGATGGCTTGCTGGACTAGCTACCAAGCCATCACTTTGGAGCGAAAATCGCTCAAGTAGTTTAAGTACAATTCCAGAAAATAGGTTTCTGGAAATGTAATTTTTAGTCAGTTTTTGGCACTCCCCGGGACTATACACCCCTGGGAATTCCGAAAATAAGGAATTTTTGGGGACCTCCCGATGGCCCGTTAAACGCACCATCGTGTTGTCCCAATCTTATTAGTGTTTTTATATCTAATTTCTCTGATAGCTGGGCGCAAAGAAAGTGACCAGCTATCAAATTTGTACATATCAAGGCACCTTATGTGCATATGACCTAGATAGACTTACATAAACACTAGAAATGTAAAGTGTGGTCTATTGGCTACCAGAATCCCCATAATAGGCGGTGATTGCCTGGTTAGCCTAAGTAGGAAGTCCTAAAGTCGGTGAAATGACTTAGGAATTTATAGATTCATTACATAAGGGATGATATCCCATAGAAGATTCCCGAAAATAAGCTTTTTCTAGACGTCAACAGACAGCCTGCTATTGGCACCAGCAGGTCAACCCAACCTATAGATATCCTTAGGCTAGGTTGAAAACTATTAAGGTTTTAACTGGGAAATAAAGGGAATTGTCCTTTTATTTCATGGAAATAGTCTAGGGAAGCTATCAATACCTGGAAATTAGGTATATTGATTAGATACATAGATAGGGGGCGTTACTGTGTTACAGTACGAAGGAATCCAGCTATTGATAGCACCATGGAAGGGGTGCGGTAACCCTATTTACCAAATATGTATAAGGGTTTTTTACATAAATAAAAATTATTTTCGGCGAGAATTTGCGGGGCTCTCAATAATGGCACGATGCGAGGGTATAAAGAACCCCCGGGCCCAAAATAGAATTTGTAGTCATCCAAAGCTAGTCGCTTGTACTTGTCTTAGTAAATAAGAAGTAATTCTTATATAGAATCAAGTCTCAGAAATTGTTGAGAGCCCTAGAATCGTGCCGTGTACTGAATAACTTAGTGTTTCATTTAATTCATCGACTTCAACCCTTATGAAGACATCCCTTTTCGATCCTGTCGAGCTGAACCTCGGAACCTGGACACCAGGAGTGCTGATCCAGAAGTAGGCAACCCGGAATCTGGAAATAACTCAAGTACAGCCAACACATCGTTGAATCGTTAGAGTCGATTTGCAACCCTACGTCACTGCTGCAGCTAGGCATCCAAGAACCTTTGTTTTCGTTGATGTGGATGGGGCGTTCAGCGGCAATGGCCAGAAGGTTTACGCCCTTCTTTTCTCGGGGCCAATGAACACGCTACGTCCTGCACAATTCGAGATCAAAATATAAAGGGGTAGTCTCCTATTATCCATTTTTATCGTTTCTTCATACAATGAAACTCTGTATGAATAATGGCAGAACTATATACGTCAGTGAGCTGATATATAAATCTTTCAGTAATCGATGTTGTTCCTGTGTTTATTTATGGCGTGGATGCTGGAGTATCGAGATCTGGCGAGTATTTTTTCTCTCAGTAATAACAATGGTTTGATTTATTGTTTCGTTGCCAGGTTAGGCTTTTGTTGTTGTTGTTGTTGTTTTGATCTCTGGAATGCTTGCTGTATTCAGGTGGAAAGGGCGCAATGTTGTGGCTATACCTTCATTCAAGTGACTGTAGCCTTATTAAATCTATCTATCTATATATATAAAAGAGAATGTATGTTCCTTATAGACTCCGAAACGGCTAGACCGATTTTAATCAAATTTTCAGACAATCTTTAGATTGACCCAGCGAATAATCCTGTAAAGTTTGGTGGCGATCGGAACTTTTACTTTTAATTTTGAACGCGGGAAACTATGCATAAAAACGTGATTCAAGTCGAATAATTACAAAAAAATAACAATTGACTGTCTTGTAGAATAAAGATAAATATACTTAGGTTATTTTAGTTAGAGTAGATATTCGATATTAATTACAATTTGTAGTTTATTTCGAAACTTTCATATAATAATAGTGAACTTGGAACAAGGTACCGTTACCGTTAGAACAATTTTTCTGCCAAACTATACTTTTCCAATAGATACTGGTTACTGGCATGTCCCATTGCAGGGCAAGGGAACCCATACTAACTGCTAGTTGTTTCGTTTCAAGGCTACTTTCCACTGTGATGGCCAATGTGCGCGTTTCAATTGGCCATGGATACCAGTAATACCCAAAATCAAAGAGTACTTGTCCAACCTTGGGTACACGCAAGCAGTACGCTGTAATTTTTTTCTTACATAATGGAAAGTATTTAAAATAATTTACATAGCCAGCCCGTAAGCGTCTTGAGTAAGCGTCCTGATTCATATATATGAGAAGAGGCCTTACCCAGCAGTAACCCAGTAACATGCTGGTAATATTATATTACTTCCCCAATAAAACTATAAAAACATACCACACAAAAACATAACAAAACTACCATATTACTGACCCACTCAAACACCAAGAATCGTGAACCAAGTAAGATTATTATTGTTACGCCTGACCGCGTCCATGTTTGCTTAGGTCAATTTTTATTGATCATATTTACGTGTTGCTCACTTCTTTACGGAGTGTTTACGTACGTGGTCATATGGACGTAAAGGGTGTATTGTCACGGAGTAATAAAGAGTAGGAATTGTTGGTGTTTGCTGGTCGGATTTGTAGGAAGAGAGGTTTTGTTCCTACGTTTGTGACTGTTTTGAGAGTTCCGTACCCAAGGGGTAAAAACGGGATCCTGTCTGTCTGTCACCAGGCTGTATCTCAGGAACCGTGATAGCTAGACAGTTGAAATTTTCACAAATGACGTATTCCTGTTGCCGCTATAACAAGAATAAAAACAGAATAAAATAAATATTTAAGTGGGACTCCCATACAAGAAACGTTATTTTTGTGCCGTTTTTTGCGATAATGGTACGGAACCCTTCATGCGTGAGTCCGACTCACTTGGCCGGTTTTTTGCTTATGAACAATTTAATATGACAGTAAGTCTAGATAACCAAAGTTTTTTTTTATTTAACACAATTAATGCCGTTACTTATGTTTTATTATTTATCAGAAGCCTTAGTGCGAGTATTTACTCACGCTTAGTTGCGTTAACGTAACCGTTAATTTGAGATAAGCGTTGTTTGGTGATAGTAAGGAGAAATCTCTTTTTTTGTATACATTTTGACATAAGACATCGTTTACGTTATCACGAGTGAGGAAACTCGGAAAAGTTTGTAGCGAAATGGATGATAATTTAGGACGAAAACGAGCACGCAAAATTTTATAAACAGACCTTTGGGAGTCTAGATATCATGAAAAAACTACTAAATGTATATTTTCAAAATAAAACTATTTGCATTGTTGAACTACTAATCTATCCCTGTATGGAGGCCGTTTTGCAATTTTCCTTCTTCTTATGGTATTTATTGCCGCCCAAAGATGTGTTAAAATTAGTGTTGAAATATAGAACTTTCAAAGCTTATAACTTTCAAATATTTTTCTTTTTTACTTTTTTGTTTCCATACAGGGCTAGATAATGATGAGACAAATTGATATCACTTTTTATTTTGAACGTCAAACAGTGGAGTAGACCCTAGACTACGTTTGTATGGAAGAATTATCGACTAGTGTAACCTTAAGTTTATAAACTCATGAAATTTATTATAAACTGACGAGTTTTGCAATTACTCAATGACAAATACAATAGATATTGTTTAGGTATCCCAAATTATTTGAAATACCTTCTCAAAAGCCATCAATTTCTAAAATTATAGTTTTAGAAATTGATGGCTTGTGAGAAGGTGTAATCAACAATTAACTGTTAATCAATAGGGACACAAATAACATTTTGGCTGCAAACAATCATTAGTTTATGCGAATTATTCGGATAATTGGTTACCTTTATTCCACAATTGTTTAAACTTTGACGATTACATGTAACACTAGTTTGTTTTCATTGTAGTTGATAAATAAATGACAACATCAAATTGGAACTATCTAAATTATGAACTGTTTGATAATGAATATGCTTATCAACTCGTTATAGGTAAAACCGTTTAATTGTAAATTCACAGCCGTAATAATCAATTTGCGGAATATCAATCGTTGAAAATGTGTAATTTTGTAAGATATTTCGGCAAAGGATTTTTTTTATTATGACTGGTAATAAACTGAGGACGAATATACACATGTCTACAACTGGGCTAAAAGTGTGCAAGAATCTTAGCCATGTACCATAATAAATTCTGATTGGTGAATGTCGCAATGACATGCAAGCTTTTCGCACTTTTATGAAAGTAACAGGCATGTCTATCGTTGCCTTAATTTGTAAGCTATTGTCAAAAATTGTACCTCTATATTCCACCCAGCCTTTAATTTCACTTTTGACATAAGGCCTAAGAAGTTCCATAATTATTTACAGGCAACTATCGACAATAAAATGAAATACTTCATGAACGCTTACAATAGTGAATCGACATGCTCTTTAGCCCCGATATTCTGATGAATTAAAATCACATTATGAATCGAATTATAAATATTTTCATTTTATTACATTAAAATATGTTATAAAACACATCTAGTTATCAATAAGATGTGAAAGGCAGGTTAAATATTTGAAAAAACTAATATTGGATATAGAATATACATTGTAATAAATTAAAGTACAAAATGTAACAGTTCATTTTGATACATAAAACATAGTCATTTAAACGCCTGCGTAACAATACAAAATATTGAGTAAAATGTAATACTAATGTGTTAAATCGTTTTTTTTTTATATAAATAATGTCGATTATTCTAATAAATCGAATAGGTAACGCATTAGGACATCACTAAATGATAAGTTTTTAAGCTGTCAAATGTAAAATTAAAGGCTGGACGGAATATAGCTAATATAAGATTCCATTTTCAATTCAAAACCAAATTACGTAATAAAAAAACGCATCACAATCTCCAAATTCAAATAAAAATAAAACAAAATCGCAAAAATACGACAATCGCTCGCGAATCCAACACCAAATCTTCTTAACAGACGAAGAAGAAGAAACGGAGCCCCCAGAAGTGTTAGTGACAGAAGAGATAGAAGAAGCACCGCTGCCCCCGATCCTGGCGCCACAGATGCCAACTGTCAACGATACTGGCAATATTTATATACGATATTTGACACGTAAGTTTTGTGATAAAAGATTCTTCTGTTACAGAACTGTGATTCTTCTGTGGTGATACAGACAGCGTGATGTTTTTTTGGAGAGTTTGAAGAAAATGTATACCTAAGTTTGCCTTTTTTCTGGGTTTTCATTAATGTTTCGTTATTTTGTTTCACTTTTGATGCTGTGTGGTATTTTTAATAATTAACTTAACTCCGTATAAAGTATCAAAGAACTACAAAATATAATAAAATCCCGCAATTTTTCCACACAAAGTAGCAGTTATTCACAATTTTCAGCGTCCAAATAGAATTAAGCAAATGAGCAGTCCACCGTACAGTTCAATATAATAAATTTCATACAGTTTAAATCGCAATACACTTCTATTCGACCCGCAAAACCGGTTATATCCGGAAACGTCCAGATTATTGTCATAAATTGCCTATGCGGATATATGCGACCGAGTGCCGTATGCACATTTCGATTAACTCTATTGGGAAACGTAATGAAATGCCCCTGTACAATAAAATTAAATCTGATGATGTCATAAATTCATTACACAGACGTAATAATTTGAAATAAAAAATGTTGTAACACGCTTTGTTTTAAATAGCTTTTGTTATTGGATTTGTATTGTTATGTTCGATGTAAATTTATCGGCATTATATTTTGAGAACTCCGATTAACTGATTGGAGTTAACGTTAAAACAAAAGCTTAATGGTCGAAATAAATCAATCACTGAATAGTCTTCCAAATAATAACTGGCAATTTACAAGAATCTAACAAAAAAAAATCGAATTCTAAATTCAAACGTCCCTCCAACCATTTATTTTTAATCTTTCTAAATAGTGTTGGGCACACCTCGTCGATTTTTAATGTCATCGCAAAAAATCGAGTCGCCAACTCCGCATTATCGAATCGAAGTGCGATCATAAAGCAATCGAGATGGCAACGAAACGATTTCATTCAGCTGAATAATGAATACTCGATAATAATTGATCGCGATATTTCTCTTTGTTGTTCGAGTTTCACGTTTGCGCAAAACGCGAACTTTATGACGTCATTGCGCGGTAATTGGTATCAACCGTCGATCGTGCAATGATTGATGAGCGTTTATGATGGTTTTTTATGCATTAGACGCGTTCATTATGATGCATAAAGGGATTAGTGAAGCATTAATTTGATAAGGTTTAATATTTATTTTTAAGAAACGACAAATATTAGTAATATAAATTATAGTGTTCACAACTTAGGACATATTTAGGCATAATGTTAGCGCGTGAATCGGCAATCATGAAATCCATTAGGTAGAGCCTGTCGTTTCAACTATAAGCACGTCACAGCGTTAAAAATAAATGCTTTAACACTCCAGATTTTTACTAAGCTTACCGCCCATTTTGCAACCGCCACATCAACTGTAATCCAGGTCCCCGTCCACGCTACGCACCTACCCCATTCAAATATTTGCTTTAGAATCACGTCGCCCCGGGCGTCGTCGGGGAAACTATGACGGATATGTTTATGCCTCGACGGTAGAGGTGAATGATCACGTTTCATATGTGAGCAGGATTGAAACGGCCACGGTACGTGCCGACGCACGCATTCAGAAAAAAAGTCGGCCATTTTTTTAGTCGCGTCATTCGCGCCTGCCCTAACCGGATTAAATTACGGAGAGTCTAGACGCCACTGAACGGAGTTAAATTGCTAAATTGATACGCTGAGAGCACGGTTGGTGAGATTTGAAAGTAATTGGCGTGAATTGATATGAGTCGTCGTAAGAAGAATTATAGCAGATAAAAAAACAAAAATAAAATATTCAACACGCCTAAGAACTGAAACTTTTTCTACTGCAAAAAACATCAAATATTTTTTTTTATTGTAATTACTAAATTAAAGTTGCGGGTATACTTACGTGAATTACTCTACGCATAACACTGTTACAACACCAACATATCACGACTGCCTGGCGACCATTTGTCACTGCAGGGATCCAGCAGAATATCAGCGTCAGGTATATTTGCCGGACACGTGCTGAGCTGGACTCCCATTTGGTGCAACCTTGAGACGCACACCGCACTGTGTTATGATTGTTTTGATTGTCAAAATTAATGTTACTGGTGTCATTTTTACTTTTGTTTCGGTTTCCTTTTTCTTTTTATGTTGGCACTTTGTTTTTAAACATACCTACATGTCAATTGTAATAATTTTATTAAGATTTTGTGTGTTATGTTGTGTCTTTTGTGTGCACTAAATAAATGATTTATCTATCTATCTATCTATCTATCAGATCTAGCAGAAACAATTTTTTTGGCCAACCATTGTCTTACTAAGAGGGACTATTTCTTACTACTGTAATAAACCGCCATCATCAATGTCATAGATGATATAAGTAAGAACTTGCAAAGCTTTTTCGAGATCTGTGCATAGCTTTTTATTACCAACGTCACGGGCACCCAACGCGAAGAAAGAGAATTTGTTTCAAATAAATTGCACTAGATGGCGTGATAAGCTTCGATTCGTTATTGAGTTTTGTGAAATATTAAGATTTTCTATAGACCATCGTAAAAAAATATGTTCTTGTTTAATTAACTATCAGAACAAAATTAAGCAATATTGGGCTCATAGTTTACGTATCAAAAAATATTTGAATGGATTAATTAAAATTGATTCCAATAGATGGTGTGGGTGGTGTTAAGACACTGAGGCATCCAAACGATTTTTTTAATTTAATGGGCTAATTAGTACGAAATACAAAATGAATACAGATCCAATGAGCCCAAACACGATGGTGCTTTCTTTTCTGGTTGAGAAGTTGCTATGGCCACCTTCCGACTACATCATGAGACCAGCTCCAAAGTTATATAAGTATGCCAAGTTTCAGCTTAATCGGATGCCAGGAAGTGTATGAAAAATCATTTACTAGTTGCTGGACACATACAGAAGCAAGTTAATATAAATCTTGTAATAAGAAAAGTATTATTTATCATGCATTAATACCACCACCACCACTAACCTTTAAAAGGCACTGTCTGCTAAAAATCATTCACTAGTTGCTGGACACATACAGTAGCAAGTTAATATAAATCTTGTAAAAAGAAAAGATTTATTTATCATGCATTAATGCCACCACCACCACTAACCTTCAAAAGGCACTGTCTGCTAAAAATCATTTAATAGTTGCTGGACACATACAAAAGCAAGTTAATATAAATCTTGTAAAAAGAAAAGATTTATTTATTATGCATTAATGCCACCACCACCACTAACCTTCAAAAGGCACTGTCTGCTAAAAATCATTTAATAGTTGCTGGACACATACAAAAGCAAGTTAATATAAATCTTGTAAAAAGAAAAGATTTATTTATTATGCATTAATGCCACCACCTACACTAACCTTGAAAAGACACTGTCTGCTAAAAATGAAGTATCCTATTAATTCACAGAATAGTGATGAGCCATAAAATTCTTTTTCATTATCTTTCGTAATTGAACACCGAGTGTGCGACCATTAAGTGTGTCAGCCGGTCGTAAGTGTGAATTTAGATGACGCTTTTATTTGCGCCAAGAACGCAAAAGGATTGTCCACTATTTAAAGAAATAAAGAGGAATTTATTTATTTTGAGACTAGTTGGTACGAGGAATAAATCGTTATTTTTCTGAGCGTTGCTATAAATGCCTTAATATAAATCCTGTCAGCTATATCGGCAAAATCATTATGCATTAAATAAGCATTGAAGCTTAATAAGTAATGAATATATGCTATTTAAAAGCAGTAGCTTTAATCATCCGTTTGATAATACAGACTCAATAACCAATATGTTTATCTGTCAATGGCATCAAAAGATTTCATCCAATCATATTGCAAAATCAAAGCTCTTCAAAATGATATTTATGCATCAGCATCCGACTCATAAGTGCAGAGCATGTTTGTGACTGTACATCCAACCCTATTTCGCGATACGTTAGTAGTTTATTGGCCACAAATTCTCCCATACCTCGCCCTGGGAGCAGACTCCGTTATTCAGTATGAATTGTTTTATATCCCCATATATCGGAGGATATCCTCCAATATCGCTCGCAGATACGATCTACCTTTTTTGATTTCTCTAATCTGTACCCCTCCGCGGTGTCCGTTCTATGAATAAATTAAACTCCTGTATGACAGTTCTCGAAAAAAATACGTTACGATTAATTTCGCATCGATCGCATCGCCCCCGGGACGATACGTGGAACTAAATGGGATTTCATTTTCTAGTTGAGGAATCAAACACTCCCGCGGCGTTTGGCCAATGTTCTTTTCAAGATGGCCCCTTTAGATAGGTATTTTTGTTCCGGATCGTTGCGCGGGACGGCGAAGAAATCGCTCTACGTGTACATAATTGTTTCGTAGCTGAACTCGCATTTTTCGACAAGATAATGCCATTAATCTCGTCGTGAATAATGAAAATGTGCCGCGGGACTCTCTTCCTGTGTAATTTTGTGGAAAACAATTCGGTGGGATTGTCTCCGTGTGTCGCGAGAGCTGAAACTTTCCGACAACTTTCAGCGAAGAGCTCAAGAAATTAAATTTATTTGTCGCAACTGTTTTGAGTGGGTTACGTTCAGAGTCGTGCTCGCAAGTCGGATCTAAATAGTTGGAGTGCACCTTAATACAGTTTCGGAATGCTGTGATTTGTATTTACTTGAGTATCTTTCACTTGGTATCCCTATTCAAATCTTATAATTTTGTATATAGCGACCGTTGTACAACCTTCAGGTACAAATGTTGTGAATAGGCAAAACCGTACACTGGCGCGCAAGTATTTTGTCCTTTCTAAATACCTTCTATACTAGATATTATTACGTGACAGAAATATTTTTATAAATAATACTGCCGTAGATATGAAATCATTAAATTATGCTAGCTGTAACCACACAGCAAAATATTTTTTGTTATTTGTAATCTTTTAGCATTTTTGTTATTCAAAATATCTGATGTATTGTTTTTTTTTGTTATTGTAATCAGTTGTACTGCGTATATTTAGTTTTATTATACTTGTATTCTAAACTTACAAAATTGTATTTCAGCACTTTCGACAAGTAATTCAACCCAAAACCAACTATACACATACCTACATAAAGTCCTTTTCTCCTCCACAGATCCGCCCGAGATCACGATCCGGCCCCGCAACCTGCAGGTCAAAGCGAACGGCATCGCAGCGTTCTACTGCGCCGCCCGAGGAGACCCCATACCCAACATACAGTGGAGAAAGAACGGCAAACGAGTATCTAGTGAGTATACATACGTATTTTTATTTATCATTGTCATTTTATCTGAAAGAAGTCTAATACTGGCTGATAACTTTAAAAAAAATCTAATATAGGCTCGCGCTTGACCACCATCTCACCTGATGGTAAGCGATGATGTGGTCGACGATGGAGCACGCTTGCCTAGAAGTAACCTATGCACTCATGACTTAAAAACCCCTAGATTGTAGCTATCGGGAAACACAGACTACGGCAGGGAATTCCACTCCTTAGCTGTATGCATAATAAAATTATTCTCAAAACGTTTAGTGCGTTATGTGGGATGTCCACCATGTACCGATGGCGCATCGCCGCACGTCTGATAGTCCGATGATGAAACGGCTGGGCGGAATTAGATCATGCAATTCCATCGCACACTCTCCGAAATGTAATCGATATAAAACCGACACTTCCCCAAGTGTCGCCACATCGACAGCTCTTGTACTTCTCGCGGCTTTCACCGGTCTATTTTCCGCTAGCAAAGTTCACTGCCCACTGCCGCTTAATTTTGGCAATTCTTGGGGCTATCGCCTATCTGGTTACTGTTGAGTCAACCCGATTTCTAGCTTATACCATTTTAAATTACTGCAAATTGCAAAGTCTTTCTGAAAATGTTTTTACCTTGTTTGTGTGACCTGAGTTAGCCATATTTTCGTCAAGTGGCACCTAAGTGCCCTAATGCCAGATTTTTGCGCTGTAGCCACATTGTTGTATTGTATGTCGGGCTGGTGTCCGCAGCTCTACAACTAAACGCGTATCACCCTAGCTCGTAAGTTAGCCAAGTGGAAGTGGCTGAAATAAGTGTGGCATTTTATGTCGTCATGAGATGTTTAAAAAAAACTTTTTTGCAAAAGGTGAAATGCCAGTGTGCCAAGGTGAACTGTACACATCTGCGTACCCCTTTAGAGCGTACTGGCGTGATGTTATTTATTTATTTATTTATGTACACACAAAACACTTTACAGAGAAAAGAAAGAATACAGATAGAAGAGCACAAAGGTACTGCTTATTTCAATAGAAATTTCTTCCAGCAGACCTGCGACAGGACAGTTGGATGAAAGACGAAGACACAGTGTGTAGAAAGGAATAAGGAAACTTAAAATAGACTATAATAACTTAACTAATTATATATAAATTACACATATACCTTAACTAAATATACATACATATAATATACAAAGTTATGTTATGAAATGGTATAAACAATATACAGACATGCGATTGCAGCAATCCTGAGAGATTTACCGTTATTTATTGAAGATTTCTGTTGTATATCTCCAAAGTTCTTCATCAGATCTGCACCAAATTAAAATGGGACCAATTTCGGAACACACTCTTTCAAACAAATAAAGAATTTTCAAAATCGGACCACAATTGACGGAGTTATCGGTGAAAATACAAAAAAAAAAACATACATGAAGTAGAACATAGAACCTGCTACTTTTTGGTAAGTCGGTTAAAAATAAAACAAAGTTGCAAACGAATCCATTCGCAAAAAACTATTTACGAATAAAATATCACCATAAGCAAGCTTCACTAAATCCGTAAACAATTTACACAAACTCGCCGAAACCCGAACAAAGCCGAAGAAAAATTCCGCTCACAAGTCCAAGGTACAGTACATTACTTCCACTATTTTTATCCTTGATTGAAATGTAAAGCCACGTTTTTATCCCATAAATATCTTGGCCGGTAATGACGTCTATAAGCCGTGGGCAATGAGCCGAAAAAATGTATCGTTGGCTACACACGCGAATACCCTCCCTCCTTTCCTTCACTTCACCCCCTTTCTGGCCAGACCCTCTAAATAGTTTCATCGGTTCCTATGAAAAATGTAATCGTAGATCATTGGTGGAAGGCAGCGACCATAAAGGAGTGATGGCTGCGTTTACACCCACCGGTCTCATTCCATATTCAACGTTATCAGAGTAACTTACGATTTGTCCAACTGTCGACGCGTGCGATCCATCAAAGCTTGTCAGGGTTTCTGCGGATTCCTTTGAGCATGGAATTGTTTTTTGTTTCCTTATTTTTTTTTTCCTGAAGTGTGTTTGTGATATTGTTTTTTTTTATTCTTTCGTGACGAACGTGGACGAAATCGTTCCAAGGTGAACGCTGAATTAATATTAGATCGATAAAGTAAGTTATTTGTAAAACAAGAGCCGAAGGACATTTGTAAGCATTTCGTGTGTTTTTTTTTTGTTAATTTTTAATATTTGGCAAAGTTTTAACTATCAGTCGAGGCCGTCTGTCCAATATTAAAATACTTTTATTAGGAATCAAGTAATGGTTAAAGTATTGGCGTATTCAAGAGCTGTTAATGATAAAAAAACACGGGAAAATTCCATTTGTCTCAAAAAAATGCCAAACCTTCCATGAAAATAACAGGAAAACGATACCAAACGCAATAACAAAATTTTGTTTATCTGTTTCCTTGAGTTATTGTCTATTAGATAGTTTGACACTTCCGCGCGTGACCTTTTATACTCTGTGGCAGTTACTGTTCTGCGACGTGCTTCGTCTCTTTATTTTTTTATCAAATTTATTTTGTTGATACACTTATAGGGATGTCCCGGTAAAATACAGAGTATTTTTAGAACTTTGTTTTAAACGGTATTAGTTTTTTTAATTCACTAACGTACTGAGATTACAGGTCATTGGAACTAATACTGACGTTTCAATATTCATTTTATTATCTTTGAGGCAATTACTTGAAGGTTTTATTCTCTAATATAATTAATTGGTTCACGTCACCAAAGAAAATAAATTTAATCGTGCAGAGCTCATTATTAAAACGTTTGACTGAGCATAACAAATTCTTGTTTGATTATATCCACGAAGTTCTTAAGACGACGTTAAATCGCGGTAAACTTTGACAGGTTTCAATCCGCAAGTAATGACTTTAAACGGGCGTACAAAATATTTTACTTCGAAAATCGAATCTGCATTGCATAAAATTCTAATTTTACTGAATTTTACCGACAGCAGTGTATACTCACGGATAGCTGTGCCAGGTTCGAATAGTAGCCCCTGGCGAAAGCACTGTTTTTTTTGTGAACCGTTAAAATGTGACAAAAATAATCCCATTTAGTTTATTAGAGCGATTGCCGATATTTTTGCCTATAAACTGTTCTGTTTCGTAAATAAAATTTACTGTAAACAAACGCTTATGGAATAGTTACAATTTGATACTCGACTTAAAATATTTTGTTACTACTAGCGACAGTCATTATTGCATCTGACAAAGTGTCATTCTATCATCGACGGCCAAAATGCCAAATTTAAGGGATTGATCATGTGACATTTCGATAGAGTTTGACATTCCTATTTTTTTTTTAATTTTAATCGCTATCGCATATCTATCGTTGATAGATATGCGATAGCGATTGAAATCCTCTGATCGAGACATCGGCTTCCCATAATTGAAAGCCCAACTACAAACCCCAAACTGAAAGCGGTGCAGCTGAATGCACCGCTTTTTCATTTTCACCAACTTCGTCCAGCTCCTAAAAACAATTTCAAAAGAAAACCGCCTCTACATGGTAAGCCTCCATTTTTCGGTCAAACAATTTGAACGTTACGTTTCCGACAAACTGAGCAATAAAACCGACGACGCGGCGACGGCGACGGTGCAAAGTCACAGCGTGCGTCACACGCTAGATTGACAATCACGAGTCGCGTCGACGTGTCGTCCGCCATGATGGATGGCGCCTGTCCCCCGCCGCAGATAGGGATGGGCTGTGATACTAAGCCGTACAGCCTTATGATATTTGCTTCACGATTTATCTTCGAATTTTAAAATCATTTTGTATTTTTTTTCTCAAGTTTCACAACAAAGATTATTTATATCGCTTAAGCACGTTTAAGCATCGTTATAAAAACAACCGCAACTTTGTATGATTAAGAGACCTACTAGACAGCATGCTTGCATGTAGCATACCTACATAGTAAATGTTATATTATGACGTTCAGCATACAACTCGTCAGTGGAACCCGTTTTACGAGTATTTTAGTCTCGACAACACTAGTATTAGGTAGATATTATGAAGCCCGTGTGGAATTAGTAGTTCTATCTTTGTAAATTATAGCCTCTGTGTTATCATGATGCTATATGTATACAAAAAATGGTTGGTTGATAGATGCATTGAACGAATTTTTTAATGATGAGTTTCGTACATGACTAACAGAGACGTTCACATTTTAATTTGACATGCTAATTATTTAATTCTGTTTTGACATATTGTATTTTATTTTCTTTTATTTTTTGACTTTACCATTTATTTAGATTTTTTTATTTTGATTGACTTTTGACCATTTTATTTGACTTATATCTAAACCTTGACATCTATTTTATTTTACAATTTATTCTGTGGCATCATAATTATAATTACAGTTTAAGTAAAATTATTCAAAATTATATTTCCTGAACTTTACGCTATGTATTTATTAGATAATATTCTAAATTGCTGTGCCCAACGTATTGACATATTGTATTTTGTTTTATTTTATTTTGTTGACATTGCCATTTTTATTGTTTTATTTCACTTTTATCCAAACTTTAATTGAAATTCATCGTTTTCTAATTGTCATTCTGTAGCATAATTTAATTACATTTAAAGCTTGCATTGTAATTTTTCAGCTAGGTATAATAATTAATTTATAATAAACTAGGTATTTATTCTTATATAAATTGCTGTGCCCGACAGGGTCCATGTGAGCTATACTACTGTTATTAAGATCTTTGTTATACACATGTGATATGCAATAAAGAATTGAATTGAATTGAATATATGTATTACTGTAAAATTTCATCAAAATCCGTTCAGTACTTTTTGCGGGCAAAAGTTACAAATAGCCGCTTATAAAACCATCCTCACAAACTTTCGAATTTAAAATAGTAGTAGGATTATCCACTAGAGATAATTTAGTACTTGAAAGTCGGTACGTGAATGTCCGTCTTTCTGTCAGCTGAAAAAGGGTACTAAAACACGTGATTTTTTTGTGCAAAAGTAAATTCGCCGTGCACCCAGCACCACTGTTCCTGAAAATGCGATAGTCCCGAGCTAGCATCTCTTCAGAAGACACATTTTACACTTTAGCTGAGCGCTAACGTATAAAACTTCAGCTTCGTTGGAAAATTCATCCGATACCGTGTTTATTTGAAGAGTTATCGTGTTGCCTCTGCACTGAGTCTTCACTAAAAAAACAAACTGGAATTTTGTATGAAGGAAACACGAAAAACCGGCGATGTAATCTACATAGGGATGAAACATTTTTTTCGTCAAAAATATGCCGCCGTGAGAAAACGAAATTGGTCCTAGAAAATATTGTTATATCCACTACCTGCACTAGGTCAAAGGAGGATGAACCAATTAACGTCAGTTTAAACATGGAACGTTGACTAAGCTCCAAAGATATAGCTGTCAAAGTTTGTTACAGTACCTACTACAGGCGTGAAAACCAAGTTTACATTTAAATCTTAATTAATACCTTAAAGCAATGACTGTCATTGAACCGTAACTCATATTTGCCATAATTAATCTGAGGTATCGCCGAAATATTCACAACAATAATAAAATTAGGACAAAACCCCACTCACTACACAAACTGTGGAGTTTGACATATCGGAGACCTTTCGCTACACCCGCGCCTCTAGCGGCGAATTCATACGCGGTAGCCCCACTGACCTCTATCATACAAGTACGCTGGACTACATATATTAGATGAAATGACAGTTGATTTTTGTGCCGAATCAAAGCGCCCCACTCGAGGTTCTCAGGAACTAAAATTGACACATTTAGAGATAGGCTAATACCGATATTTCTCAAGATTATGTAATACTAATATATTCGCCTGGAAATATTATATTATTTTAACTAATACGAGTATATGAATATTAGCAATATTTTTAAATCACACTGATATCAAAATAGTAGACTTGGCAAGGCGTATCACTCATCTACTGTATTGACGTCTCATAATATGTTGCAACTAAATATCTCATATAGGTATTAGTGATGAATGTTAAATGAATGGCTAATAATCAGTAATAATATGTTAAAAAGCAATGTTTAATACTAAATTCTGGAATCATCATCATGATCATCCACAGTCCGACTTCGCCCACTGCTGAGCACAGACCTCTCTCTTCTTTTATTTATTTATTTATTTGTTTATTGGCCTATCTACAATTGTTACACTAAAAATAACCTTTTAACTAATTATACAAGCAATAATATATAATACTAAGTGTACAATATGATGCGATAGACACAGCATGCATTCTTGTATCAATCACCTCGTTCCTGTCTGGAATTAATTCTGGAATAATATCATGATAATTATAATTGTATTAACAAATGTTTTTAAGTCAAACAATTTATATCTGCATCTGAAACAGAGTTGAAAACTGATATAAGTCTTCAAATCGCTGGAATGCGATGTCACTCTTTTTTGCACCTTAACACTACAGAGACAGGATCTCAGCGATGAGAGCGAGAAATATGTCCGATGTAAATTATTATCTATCTCATTCGTACGCAAATATTTGTATGAATGATGTTCCAACCGAGTGAATCCAAACTATTGTAAATGTAAATATTAACTAACTAGTATACTTGAGCGAGCAGATATTTGCTCAAATATACTAGTTTTAAGGATAAGTTGTTAGCCTATCCCTATATTTAAATCTCACTGATCTGACAGTAATGCGCTATAACTTTAGTAGCACGCTATCCACTAGTTTATAGCTTGCAATCTGATTGAAAGTATTTTTTCAGTTAACCTTTACAGCAAGTTTTCTATTACTTAGAAATGAATCTCAATTAAAATAATTGGGATTTTCTTTTTCTCCTAAGTATTAAATTATTCTCACGTATTTTTATACCGAAGGCTATGTCCCATCTCTAATATTAGTTCCATGGAATCTCACGTTAAGTCACGTTGCTATCAGCGCCAAAATGGCGAAAATCAAATGTCTTAATTTTGTCATCGATAATATGAAGTCCAGCGTACTTGTATATTAGAGGTCAGTGGGTAGCCCCCATTGCGTAATCGTCGCATTTACTACCCAATCACTTCCATTTTGTCTAATCTGAGCTTCCAGTGACCAAAAATAAATGACAGTCAACATTATCATCTGTCTACCTTTTTTCCTACTGTGGTATAATTGGCGTCCAGTCTAACCGTAGACCGCTGAGTGCCTGTATTTAACGTGGAGCGAAACCCAGTTACTAGGTAACGTGATACTTCTAGGTAAAAGTGGTTGCCAAACTGTCTGGTTTCTTCTCTTCTTTTCGAGTCGATGGAAAACTCTAAATATTTTGGGAACAGTAGGCAGCCACACCAATATTAAAAATCTTTAGGTCCTCCAGCATATGTTTCATATTCATATTCTGCACAGGGGCACCGCACTCGCATTGAGTGTCAGACGAGTCTATCAAACCCCACTTCGCCAAATTGCCTTTGCAGCGGCCTACCTGGGTATGCAATCGATTGAGTGCTTTCCATACAGGCCACTGCAGTTCACGGCCAGGTGGCAGGTGTTCCTGGGGTTTCAAGAAGTTAGGTGGTGGTAAAATAAAATGTTTTCCACAGCTTGCATCTTAGTGTGGGTGGTTGGTCTTGAATGAACTGTGTGCAGCGGAGAAGACTCTTCCGGATCTTAAGTCCACCCGAGGCTGTAGTGTGATCATAGAGGGGGCGAGCCTCCCCGAGTGGCGTTAACATAAATCGCACTGCGATTCCAAACGCCCAGCGCACCCTGGACAGCTAGCACTCGGTAACGCAAAGTCTAGCTGACCAATCCTTTCACCACGATTGTAAACTCAAACTCTGGTTTCTAATACCCGTAAAAAAAGTCGAACATCTGCAAATCACAGTCAACTTCCTTTTATGAAGTATTCATTTGACAACCCATTTTTATCCTTTCATCCAAAATGATAATATCGTGAATCCCCACGTTCCATATTCCATCACACACCAAGTCTATTAAAACAGATTTTCAGTTACTACCATACCGCACCCCTCATGAGATATCTCATTCTGACCACGTGTACCTGATATTGCTTTACGACTGTTATATTTTTTATTACCAGCCCTAGATCCCGTGCAGGGGAATATGTCTAGGGTTGTACACAGTATACGTGTGCTTGAGTATCGACAAACATCTTGACAGTCGAGTAAGGAGTTTATTTTTGAGCTGGCATGCTCTCACTTTGCTCGAGTATGTGGAAGGGAAAGCTAAAAGTATCAGGGTTTGTCCAAATAACTTAAAGTTAAACTAAACACTGAGCATTGAATTTTGGTTAGCCTAGTGTATTTTTATTAAAAGCCTGTTGAGTTCCACTGTTGGGCCCTTCCGTCTTTCTATTATACTTGCTTTGCAGTATCTCTTTAGTCTTTTAGGTAGGAGTCAAACTCATTACGCTCATTATCTCCTTCAGGGCAGTTCAAGAAATGAAAATAGGACATACAGTGGTTGTAAATAATCATAAAACTAGTCAATGAACAGACCTATGGTCGAAAACAATCCTCAATCCTCTACCTCACGAGTAGATTTTTACTACGATGGCGATTGTCGAAATGTTAAATGTGGGGAATTGGTCACGTGTTATTTCGATGGCAATAAAAAATCATACAATTTTTTTAATTTTCTTTTCGCTATCGTGGCACTTTCGTGGGCAGAATGGCACTTGTCTATAGCCTCAAAGCACATCTCTACCTCCACCTATACACAAGTATATCGTGTTTGAAGCGGTCGCACGAATTTTACTGTGTATTTTTATTGCGTTTCATTTATATGTTGTCTCGGGAAAACAGTAGGTGTCGTGCAGAATTCCAAGTACTCCTGTCGTGTCAAGTATGTGCTTATGAGTCGGTTGATTGGTTGAGTAATACATCGATTTATATTTTAGTGCGAAGGCAGCGTAGTAACAGCCTCATGGGTCGATCTTCTCGGTTAAGAAACGCTTCCCGAGGTCGGTTCGTAGATGGGTGACAATCCACTGCATACCGAGACTCCTCCATGCCTCGGAAAGCACGTCAAGTTGTTGGTCCAGCTAGTCATTTGTATTTTTTGACAGTAGTTTCGGGTGGACAAAACCTTAAAATCTGATCCGTCTTATGCCTTCCACTACGAGCGGAACGGGCTCCGTACGGAATCCGTTTAACTAGCAACGGTGAACTGCATTGAAGTGCTTCCACTTAAAAGAGTGAGCGGAGCGGACTAAACGAGTTCCAAGAGTCACGAAAGTGTTCGCAGTGTCGAGCGGATTCCTTGCGGTCTCCGCTCGACTACTCACTCTCGACTAACACTGATTTTCATACAAGCACTTCCACCGGGAGCGAGTAAGCGGAGCGGATTGAGTGAGTTAAAATGGGTCCGCTGTGTCATGGCGTCGCACGCTAGTTTTGAACGAACTCGCACGCTGAAGGCTCCGCAAAGTCCGCACGCAGTGGAAGGCAAACGCTTTGCAGATCGGTGTGTCAATATATTGGTAGGCATGGCTAGGAAGTTTGTTGTATCGACATATCGCTAGGGATGTAGCGAACGTCAAACATTTGTTGCCGTAACTGACAGGTGCCTTTGAACGAGATATCAGCGTGATTGATAACGTTGTTCAGAATGTATGAGCATGCTTTTGGATTGATGTAGTGGCTTTTAAAGGGATACGGAACACGTGAAGGGAAAATGGTTGAATTTATTATTATCATTTTGACAGGTGGATAAAAACGGGCATTTTCTGTTTGCTCCTGGGTTTTATTCACTTAAGTCAGTCAGTCAGACTTAGTTTGTGATGAGATACACATACGTACTCTCTTCCAAATCAATGTTACTCGATTTTAGTCCTTCATTTCGTTTTTTACGGGAGCGAAGTTTAAAAGCTCAACAGCCCATAAATGGAACTATATCAGCATAAATACTAAAATATCAAAACATTTTATATGTTTCTTCAATTATCTATCTAGGTCTGAAGTATCTTCAAGGTCATATAATATATTTTCAAACTGTTTTATTTTATGTACCATTGATGTAAATTGAAGAGATTTTATTCTCTCTCACATAATTCCACGTCTTACTCTTTCAGAAATCCCTACTTCGCTAGCTTGATATTAAAAGAAGATTCTTTGCAGGATAATAAAAATAAATTGCTTTTTATCTAGCGTATCTGTTTGCAGTTATTCATCGCAAGTTAATCGAGTAAATGTAATTCCATACTAATAAAATAGCGATTTTATCTTCAGTCTATATAGGGGGCATGAGTACATTTTGATAATCATTGCTACGTTAAGAGGCTTTCGTCAAAGTGACATTATATCATAGACTAGCTTCTGCCTGCGGCTTCGCTTGCTTAAAGCGTGTTTTATCATCCCAAGGGAAAACAAACTATAATATGTCCTTACCAGGGTCTCAAACTATATTCATGCCAAATTTCATCTAAATCGATTTAGTAGATCCATAGATACAACCTCACAAACTTTACCTCTTTATAATATTAGTATAGATAAACTATCTTGACCTTACTCAAGAACAACTCGATAAACTTGAGCGACTTCAAAATGTTTGTATAAGGTTCATATTTGGTTTGCGCAAATATGACCATGTTTCCGAATTCCGTGTAAAGCTCAAGTGGTTACCAATTCGCCTTCGCTGGAATGCTCATATTCTTTCTGTTTTGTACAATGTGCTCTTTACTCCTTCCACGCCTCTTTACCTCAAGAATCGTTTTCAGTTTATCTGCGATTCCCACACGAAGTCTCTTAGGTCATCAGAAAACTTGCGACTTAAAATGCCTATGCATTCCACAGTTTTTTTTGATAAATCATTCACTGTCCAGGCTGCTCGTTTGTGGAATGCATTGCCTGACCCAATAAAACGTGCTCAGTCGTTGCCTGTCTTTAAAAAACTTATAAATGAACATTACTTGTCTCTGTGATCCTGTCCTTGTTTAAGCTGTATTTGTTTCCTGTTTGTGTAGTTAGATGTATGTATGTATTTATGTATATATTTTTGTAGTTTGTTTTTAGTACCTAATTGTACTTAGTAATAATAATAATTTGAAATTTGCACCAAGTGCAACCCCATATCGTGTCCAGGCTATCTCTATCCATTCAAGGTTGCCTGGAAGAGATCGCAGAACGCAATAAGGCCGCCTGTTGTATGTTTGTTTAATTTTAATGTCTCCTTTTGTATTTTTTATCTTGGTGTACAATAAAGCATATATAAATAAATAAATAAAGTAATGATTGTGAAAACTCCAAAATTTTTGGGATTGACTTCGTGACATTTAGGTAGCGCAGGTTCCCCTAGTCGACGGCACGAACTATTTTGTGCGCGGGGTTAAAATGCATGCTATCTCATCCGAACACACGTGCGAAAGAGATAGATGCTGTGATGAGCAGTAAGAAGCTAGTTCGCGTACGAATTAGCAGTTTTGCAAGTATGTAGCGAAATGGATGATGATTTAGGACGAAAACGAGCGCGCGAAATTTTATAAACAGACCTTTGGGAGTCGTTTTTTCATATCATGAAAAAACGACTGAATATATAATTTCAATATAAAATTATTGTTGAACTACTAATCTATCCCTGTATGGAGGCCGTTTTTCAATTTTCCTTCTTCTTATGGTATTAATTTTCGCCCAAATATGCGTCAAAATTTGTGTTGAAATATGGAACTTTCGACGCTCATAAATTTCAATTTTGTTTTTTTTTACTTTTTTGTTTCCATACAGGGCTAGATAATGGTGAGATAAATTGATTTCATTTTTTATTTAGGACGTACATCGTCAAACAGTGGAGTAATCGCCAGACTACGTTTGTATGAAAGAATGATCGACCAGTGTAACCTTAATCTCTATCTCTCAAAATCAAAACAAATCAAATCGTTTTTTTATAGAACTTAATTTTGAGTAGGTCCTAATATCATCATCATCATCATCAATTTTAACTGATGACGTACTTCTGCTGACGAAGTCTGCGTACAGGTAAATCGAAGTAATTTATCATGGTTCTTGTGTGTTTCTTTTTAATATCTAATTACAACTTTCCGATGTCTAACTATCCAACGACCTTGAGGGAACAAAACACGCACTCCTTTCACACTCGCGCGATCCAAGTTCAGTAGTTTTTTGTAATTGCCTTTTTATTCTATGACTTAAAAAAAAATCCTCAGATCAATATGTAGATAGTTAAATTGTCTTTGAGATGGTGTCGATTTCATTAAAATACGCCCCGTGGTTTTTGTGCGATTTATTTATTTATTTTTTTAAAAACGTCGTCGTCGTCGTTTGTCGTTTTTTTTTTGTCCGTGTTAGACATAACTTTACAAATTAATTATGTTATACGAATAAAACTCAAAATTTTCGTAGATCAAATTATTAAGAAAATGAACAAATGTATTTTTTTGACGTGACAACGTCTAATAAATCGATGAACGCCGGCTGTACGTACGAAAAAGGATGACTCAATGTAACGTTACGCTCACTGTAACGTTACGCTCAATGTAACGTTACGCTCATTGTAACGTTACGCTCAATGTAACGTTACGCTCATTGTAACGTTACGCTCAATGTAACGTTACGCTCAATGTAACGTTACGCTCAATGTAACGTTACGTTCAATGTAACGTTACGCTCAATGTAACGTTACGCTCATTGTAACGTTACGCTCAATGTAACGTTACGCTCATTGTAACGTTACGCTCAATGTAACGTTACGCTCAATGTAACGTTACGCTCAATGTAACGTTACGCTCAATGTAACGTTACGCTCATTGTAACGTTATAATCGTAACGTTACAATGATGTTAATTGTATCTTTATGTATGTGACGTTGTCACGTTAAACTATCGTCCGTAAACCGACTTTACAGACAACCAATTTGTTTCCTCATAGAATTACGACTAGCCGTTTAGATGTCATTCTTATTTAAAAATCAGCTACTGAGAGTCATTCAGTGATAAGAATAAGATTATGATAAGTACATGCGTTAATATAATTTTACCGAAAAGAAACCAATTAAGAATTTAATATCATTTGAACGTTTAATGAGATCGCTATTATTTTTAAGTGGCATTACATCATTTTATATCATTTTCACAATTAAAATCCGTAGAACAATTATTCGTGTGCCTTAATTGTACGAGTATACGATTGCATAATATATTAAATCATTTAATAAATCATCAATCATCATCAGCCATTTTGACAACCAACTCTTGATTGTTTTAACTTTTAAACTCATCAACAAATAAATTCTCTACAAAAATATTGATTACCAAACCGGCGAGTAGTGTAGTTTCAATTCAAATAGTACTCGCTGTAAAAACATTAATCTACCATACAGCATGAAACTATAAATCAGTCCTTAGTCACCATATGTAACGTACTAAAAACAATACGTCAACGCTTTTACAAATTAGAGCTGCGCCGTTGAAATCCCTGAAATCCCGGAATCCCGCAAATATTTACTATAAACGACATGAATATTTTAAACATAATAAATTATTGCATGATATATCTTGAATAGGTATGCTTGTACTCGTAAATAATTCCGGGAATGAGATAGCTCTCTGCTTAAAAGTTAATTGTTTGTTTGCGTTCCGTTCTACGCATTTAAATCCTAGACTTGGCATCGGCATCCCGCAAATATAACTATAAACGTCATGAATATTTTCACCATAATAAATT
This sequence comes from Orthosia incerta, assembly GCA_948252205.1. Lineage (NCBI taxonomy): Eukaryota > Metazoa > Arthropoda > Insecta > Lepidoptera > Noctuidae > Orthosia > Orthosia incerta. The sequence goes on from OX411760.1 coordinate 8,115,889, forward strand.
ATTGCATAATATATCTTTATCGGGTATGCTTCTACTCGTAAATAATTTCGGGAATGAGATAGCTCTCTGCTTAAAAGTTGATTGTTTGCTTGCGTTCCGTTTAACGCGTTTTCTGATGCAGTATTATTTGCGTCAGAATTTCGACGCTTGTTTGTTGTCAGTTTACAGTTGCCCAGTATTTATGAGGTTTTACTTTACAAAAGCTGACTGTCACTGCATTTATTTAAAATACACCTTAATGAAATTGTAAAAAAGTATGTATTTCAAATTGTAGCTTCGTTTTTCTATAGGAAGAGGCAATTAAAATTGTCAGTCGGGTCGATCATTAACTTTTAGGATCCATTATGTGTTTTACTGAATCTCAATTCTCAAGAATATAATGTAACTTGCCGCCCGCGGTTTCGCTCGCGTGATATTAGTACTTCTAACTTTATAAATTACTACCTGTTGCCCGCGTCTTCGCTCCCGTGGACCACCCCACAGGACCCAATTTCGGGATAAAAAAAAGCCTATGTCACCAAGAATAATGTAGCTTTCTATTAATGAAAATAAATTTAAAATCGGTCCAGTAGTTTCGGAGCCTATTCGGTACAAACAAACAAACAAAAAAATCTTTCCTCTTTATAATATTATAATAGTAAAGATAGCGTATGTGTTACTCTGATGTATATGCTACATTACTAAACAGTTTCATCTAAAACCGTACAATTGTTTTTGTGTGAACTTGAACCAAACATTCATCCATCTTATCCATCCATCCTGACAACTTTCGCGTTTATAATAGTATAGTAGTATCTCACTTCAGCTGTAATTTTTACTTAGTACATTGATTTTTCCGGACTTATTTAACCACAAAATACCGAGTTCACTACACAAATTCTCATAACTTCACACTATGCCCACCTCTAACTGACGTACAAAAATGTGTTAAAAATCGCACGTCCGCCAGACAACTATTATTCTCACTTGTTGTGAAATACATTTTCTTGGCGCTTACCATCGCTGGCGATTTAGCTCTGTCGTCCCACACCGCCCTACATACCGCTAGGGATGTGCTCGTTTAGTGGGAAATGTGTGGACATTCATTTTGAATGTGAAATTTATTTATTAAAATATCATGCAACATACAGGTACATAGGCGGACTTTATGCCTAAAGCATTCTCTACCAGTCAACCAAGAGGATTATTAAAACATAAACTTAGGTGGAACTGTGTTTTCTTATGGCCGGTTTTTGCATTGAGTGTTATGAATTAAGAACGTGTCGTTATTAAAGTTTGGCAGGCTTTCAGGCACAGGTAGAGTTTGAAAAATACGCAACTTCAAATTCTTAATTCAGAAAGCAAGGGTTAGTCATTTGAGTACAATAAGTTTGAATAAAAGATAAAAACAGCCGCACGGGTCGATCATCAAGGTTAAGCAACGCTTGACGAGGTCGGTCCGTGGATGGGTGACCATTTCAACATACCGAGTTTCCTCCGTGCCTCGGAAAGCACGTTAAGCCGTTGGTCCCGGCTGTTATTTGAAGATCTTTGACAGTCGTTACGGGTAGTCAGAAGCTCGAGATCTGACACCAGTCTTGCCAAGGGGTACGTGTTACCCAGTTACTGGGTTGTGGAGGTCTGAAAGGCAGTCGCTCCATGTAAAACACTGGTACTTAGCTGAATCCGGTAAGACTGGAAGCCGACCCCAATATAGTTGGGAAAAAGGCTAGGCAGATGATGAAGTTTGAATAAAAGATATCGAGAAATTTAATTCGCATACGAAATAAAGTTAGGTACCGTTTACGCTATATATAGTAATATGCACTGTATACGCCTACTAACGTACAGTTTTTTGCATACCAATATTATCAGCTGGACAATGCAGCTGTAACAACTGTGCCGACACGTAAACTAAATAGCCACTAAACTAAATAATTCAGTCCATAACTCAAAATCTCAAAGTCAACAATTCCAGACCTATTCTCAACAAAATACCAAACGGAATATTGCGACTAACTTCCATGAACAGTTGAACACGGTCAAACCAAATGTCTGAAATTAGTTGAATATGGCCAAAACGAATCAGTCCGCTCTATAACGAACATCCCTACGTCCAGCCAACTTCCCTCTAACTCTCGACATCTAGTGCGATGCAATTTAAACTTTATTCCCTAAAGATTACGATTCACAACGACTGCAAAGTATGCAAGCTGTTGTTGGTACAGCAATCTCGGAAAATGCAAAGTGCAAGGATGCGCAGAAGAAGTAGGACATTAATCTGAGACGTTTTCAAAGTTCTTCATTGAAAGTAAATGTATTTTTTTTTCTAAAGTTTGCTTTTCGTCGGCAAAGGAAATATTTTTCAAGTCCCGGTGTTATTATGCTGCTGTTGAATAACAGTCATTAAAGTTCATTTTTATACTGCTTTTAAGTTAAAAGCAAAATTAAAACAGTGCTGTAAAATGTTATAAAATAATAACGGGATTGCTTCGTTCGAGGCTATTGTTATCAAAGTATAAATACCATGCGTATATAATCCAGCCATTTTGAAGATAGAATGTTTAATATACATGCATGTCCTAATTTAATTCCCTCTCACAGAGAGGAGGCCTGTGTCCCAGCAGTGGTAATATTAATAGGCTGATGATGTGATGTGATGTGAATATTTACTAACAAAGTATATCAGCATTTTTTAAAGCTACCCTCTATTCAACAACAAATGTATTAAAGGTAATAAAACGAATTTGATATAGAATGTATGATATGTAATGTATATATGTTGTATCTTGTGTATTGTACATCGATTTAACTGAGTTAGTACAGATAAAAGATAGTTCGTGATCATAAACTATTCAAGGTCATAGGACTAGAAGATCAGAGTAGAGCGAACCTAAAATCTTCACCCCTGCTGTCAGCTGATAGAGCTAAGCACTGACAGTTCTGGCAGTAAATATTGTACCTTCATGTTGGCCAGAGTATACATAGCATTTAATATAGGTTTCCAGTGTAAGCTGCCACTAGGGAGAATATTGTGTGGCTCATGCCTCAACTATGGTAGTCAGATGGGATTTACTACATAGCTTTGTTGATATATATGTAGTATATATAAATTCATTTATAAATGGTTTGAAGGTATACCATAGCCTTGATATTTAGTTCTGAGTATTAAAAAATGGAAAGAAAATGACAAGCATATTTTTACAATATAATTAATATATATAATTTTTAGCTCCTGCCCTCAGCTTAGCTTGCGTGTAAAGTGTTTTCTGGGATAAAAAGTATCCTATGTGGTAATCCAGTTCATGGTCCACTCGTGTGCCAAGTATTGTACAATTCCGTTCAGCCGTTGAGGAGTGAAAGCGTAACAAACAAACTCACATTCGAAATTTAGAATATTAGTTTGGATTTGAACCTAAGTACCTAACATCATCATTTCAGCCAAAAGACGTCCACTGCTGGACATAGGCCTCCCCCAAACGTCGCCACACTGATCGGTCCTGTGCGTTTCGCATCCACCGGACTCCCGCAGCCTTGACCAGGTCGTCGCTCCACCTGGTGGCAGGCCTTCCAACGGAACGTCTTTCGGTTCGCGGTCGCCACTCCAGAACTTTTCGGCCCAACAGCCATCCGTTCTGCGAGCTATGTGCGCTGCTCACTGCCACTTAAGTTTGGCAATTCTTCGGGCTATGTCGGTAACCTTGGTTAACTGGCGGGTGTCTTCATTTCTAATACGATCACGCACGGAAACTCCAAGCATAGCTCTCTCCATTGCCGTTTGGGTGACTTTAAGCCTTTATTATTAACAAAATCTTTAAAAAAAATATCAATTAAATTCGACCCTGTTCAAAATGAAATAACAATATATTATTCTTGTACAAAACAGACCCTCTGCCCACTTTAACTCCTAATCCTAACCCAAATAGAATTAGAAACAAATCAAAGATACCCGACACACGTACATATGTAATACCTGAAGCCCTATATACTTATCCCATTTAATAAGCTTAGTACCTAACATTTGTTCTCAGATAAAACGTTTCAAATAAAATACACATTTATTTTGCTAAAGCTCGATATTCTTAGACAATCTGTATCGTCTCGGCCATTTTGGATTTAATAATCTATGCCTACAAGTCTTCTTATTTGAATTACTAACGGGGTTCTGTTTAGCGTACAATGCTTATTTTTCTGTCTTTTTATCCGTCTGTTACGAAGATCTATTTCGGTATTAAGGTTCCCCTAGTCGACGGCACGAATTATTTTGTGCGCGGAGTTAAAATGCCTGCTATCTCATCCGACAACACGTGCGAAAGAAATAGATGTTGTGATGAGCAGTAAGGAGCTAGTTCGCGTATGAGCATTTTTGCAAGTTTGTAGCGAAATGGATGATGATTTAGGACGAAAACGTGCACGCGTAATTTTATAAACAGACCTTTGGGAGTCTAGATATCATGAAAAAACGACTAAATGTATATTTCCAAAATAAAATTATTTGCATTGTTGAACTACTAATCGATCTTTGTATGGTGGCCGTTTTGCAATTTTCCTTTTTCTTATAGTATTTATTTCCACCCAAAGATGCGTTAAAATTAGTGTGAAATAAGGAACTTTCGACGCTCATAACTTTCAAATTATTTTTTTTTTACTTTTTTGGTTCCATACAGGTCTAGATAATGATGAGACAAATTGATATCATTTTTTATTTTAAACGTAAATCGTCAAACAGTGGAGTAATCGCCAGACTACGTTTGAATGGAAAATTGATCGACTAGTGTAACCTTAATCGCCCGCTCTGGTACCTTCATAGCTAGAGTTCTTGTGACTCATACTTGGCAGGTTTTTTAGATATTATAACCACTTTAGGCAAAATTTAACAATCCAACTAAACCGAATCTTTAACTTGTCTTACATCTCATACTGTCTCTTTCATTTTAACATGTACTCCAGAGACAGAACGTCCCTTAACAACGTATATTTTAAAGACGACCCCTAATCCACACCTATCTTCCACAGGCATGCAGTCCCGTTACCAAGTGTCACCAATGGACGCGGCGGCCGGCCCAGCGGCCAATGGCGCGGTGTTGCGCATAGAACCGGTGCGTGCGCAGCGAGATGACGCCACTTACGAGTGTGTGGCGGAGAATGGAGTGGGTGATGCTGTGACAGCTGTGGCTACGTTGACTGTTTTTGAAGGTAAGTTTCAGATATAAGATTTTGTAGAAAGAAGATTTTTGAAGAGCTGCCCTGGCTCGAGCTTTTAAATTTTATTTAGGCCACCACAGGAAAGTCTGGTTAAGCAGTTGACAACCTCCTAAAAAAATATAAGACTATAATTGCCACAGAGTAAAGATCGGTGCTACAGCAGAATAACTTTTAACAAGTGAAAAAATACGACGTGAAAAATCTTTGTTCTGTTTCTTTTCTTACGTCCGTCGGTGCTAGCAATACAAGATCAACTCACGGTGCTGTAAAAAACAGCAGAAAAAAAAGAGCTTGTGGACTATCGCACTTTATTTTTTTTTAATTTTTTTTTGTCATAGGCTCGCGTTATGAACAACATTTTATTTCAAGAATTTAATACTGTGTACACAAGTGTTTGAAATCTCAATTGAATTGGGTTCCATTATTTGCCACAAAAACACACCATAATATTTTCAACGCTCACGGAACCCGCCATTCTTCCCAATACGTCGAGAGCACTAAAACGGTCGACTATATTATAGTCGTAACTACTCACATACGGCTGTAGACGAAAATCCAGTAGAATGTTTACGACCTAGGACGTCCTAGGACGTTCAGGCTTATCCTATCTATCCTTCATATACTAGCCACTATCCTGTACTGGCTTGGGGAAAATATATAAGTATAAACTGTGCTATAAATGTAGTTTCATGGTTCTTTATAACTGATGTGGAAGGATTTAATTTTTATTAATTGATTTTTAATTTGTATTCACATTTTTATTCTAATTTTGATTATATCTTCTGTCTCTATTAATGTAATTTTCCTGTTGGAACACTGTGGTTTCCTTTCTGGAAGTGGGCGTTTATGGTCGCGACACACTTTATAAATAAGGCAGCTATTTCCGTACATAATTCAAATTGTAACAAATATGTTTTGGTTCCAAATAAAGATACATTTGGAAATAAATATCTGTTGTGATATTGCGGAGTACGCAGGAACGTTTGATCAGAAAAAGTTCAGAGAAGTTCTCTCTATTCTAAATTCTTGAGTAAGTTGGTTTTCACTAGTTACACTAGTTCTTCTTCTTCATCGTGTCGATTTTACACGAGTTACACTAGTTAGGGTTTGGCGTTTATAAACAACTTACTTGCTTATTGATCAGTATCAGTAAGTACACACAGCACTGAATAGGAATGTCCAGTCACCGCTGTGTGTGACAACTTAATACTTCGTAGACGAAGAAGAAGTTCTCTCTATTATAACTTCTCCTGATTGGTTGTATGTATCTTTTGATAGCTACAACTTGGGGATCTTTAAATCAAGAGTCATAGATTAGATACTCGAAGGCAAGCATGTTGCATCTTCGACCACATCATCGTTTACTATCAGGTGCAATAGTGGCCAAACGCGAGCCTATCTATCTATACAAAGAGGAAAGATTTGTATTTAACAAATAAACTTAAACACTACTAACCGATTTCAAAAATTATTTCACCGTTGCGAAGCTACACTATCCCCGGGTGACATAGGCTACTTTTTATCCCTGTAATCCCACGGGAACGGGAAATACGCGGGCCAAACCGCGAGGCGTCCGCTAGTCAATAATAAAAGTAACCAAAATGCACAATCTGTACCTTATCTTTCATTTATGACATGACAACTTCTATTATCTCAATTCAATTCCCCAAAATCGACCAACACAGTCCATAAAAACTGCCACATTACTTCATTACCATACAAACACTGGGCTCTAACAACCCTCTCCATAAAGAGACCTTGCATTCTTCACCACCTCAGTGATTCCTTTTCTATTGTGGCTCACAGTAACTGCCGACTGGAACATAAAACACGGCCGGCGAGGACACAATGATCCTTCCGGAATATAACTCCGGCCCAAGTCGCTGGGCTTTCAATAAATAAGCATTAAAAAGCGGAGGCCCACGTTCAGGCGATAACGAGCCACAGACTGAGATATACGGTAGACCAATGCTGCTAATTGGTTCGTATGGCGAGATTGTGCGTCTTGTTGTACTGATTTGTTGGTGGCACTTTTTTGGGCTGTGGCTTTTCAAATCTATTCCTTATATATACAAAAATCAATGCCACTTTTCGTTGTAATTTTATAACTCAAGAATTGGCTCACCTATCCAAACCAAATGTTTAGGCTTTGTTCGGACTATTCAGTAGATGGTTTATGTGAAGTTTTTTTTTTTTTTTTTTTAGGTAGGGTAGGTAGGGTAGGGTAGGTAGGATAGGGTAGGGTATTTAGGGTAAGGTAGGTAGGGTAGGGTAGGTAGGGTAGGTAGGATAGGGTAGGGTAGGTAGGGTAGGGTAGGGTAGGTAGGGCAAGTTAGGTAGGGTAGAGTAGGGTAGATGAATGTTGGTGTTTTTATGGCAAAACCAAGTTTGCCGGGTCAGCTAGTATGATATAATGGACACTGAATCAGGGCTCATTCTTTGTACAGGCAACTTACGTAAACTTCCGCTTGATATTTATTTCAAGAGATTTCTAGGTAATATCACCATCTTAATATGTTCTGCTTAGGGATTGCAATCCAGCGGCATTTTCAATCCAGCTTGATCTATGATGGATCAAAGCAAATCCAGCTGGATCCAGCACGGATCCAGGATAGGTCGATTTTTCAAAGAAATGAAACTTGAGAATGAAAACAAAAGTTTTGTTTTAAACTCAGTAAACTTTAATAACTAACAACCTCTAGTTACATCACAATATTCGTTTTTAGTTATCTGTAACAAATTTTTGGTGTTAGTTAAGTATTCTAATAGTAAGTAAGGCTCTCTCTGCCTCTACGCTGGTTGGTTTGAGACTCATCAATCATAAATTAAAGTTAAGTTTTTAGCTGTTAAGTCGTCTTTGAAATAGCCAAGTCAGAGACCTGTTGGGTTCCCAGAGGCGGCTTATTTAACTCTAACACTGACACACTCTGAGGTGGCCACATCCTCACACGAAAAAAAAAGAAGCTCTTGCTCCCTCACTTTCATAAAGTGCCATTTCTATCTTCAATATCTTATCATAATCCTTCTTAGATCCAGTTAATTTACATTTCATGAAATTTTCTTTCTCACTGTTTAGTTCAGGGAATTCACTTCGCATTCTACTTCCATAAGATTATCTTCTGCTTCTTCTGGTTCTATTATACGTGTATTTATTTTATTTAGCTAAGCGTTAAGGCGAATACGAATATTTTTCATCACCTGCCGCATTCAATTTTGGCATTGGAAATGAGCCATCAGGGATTTTCATTTAATTTTTATACTTCTTCGGGTTCTGCAGGTATACTAACATCCCCGTGACCTCAAGATGACGCCGTTCTCCAATTCTCTGGCGTAGTGTCTCGGAAAGCTCAATACGCATAAAAAACATAACAGCCAAGATACAAATTGTATCTTGGCTGTTATGTTTATCTAAGGCAAACTTTAAAGTTCTGTCCGCGGTTATTAAACTGGAATCTCGTTTGCATAGAGCTTCTACGGCCAGTTTAAACGGCTGAAGACTGGTGATCAACTCATTGATTAGAGCCCACTCGTCAGCTGAGCATTGTGTATCTGAGTCTGACTCAATGTCGACGAAAACGTTGTTGATGAAAACTTTCAAACTATAAAAGCGTTATATTATGCTTAGCAAACTGTTCCACATAGTGCGGCAGTCAAGAATTATAACTAAATTCCTTTCCTTTATGTTCTATCACATATTTTTATAGATAGATGTCACCTTTGGTAGGTGATTTCCTAAAGCGGCAACGTAAAGTTTTGAGGCGTTTTCGCGCGAAATAAAAGTAAGTTACTTATTTTTACGTGATTGCGGATCCGCACCGCTGGATCCAGCGCCAGATGTTGGATCCAGCAAGACCAAAAATGTGCTGGATTTAGCTGGATTGCTGAATTGCTGGATTCAGCTTTGCAATCCCTAGTTCTGCTACGTTTGCTTTATAAATTTACAGTAGGTCTCTCTCAGTGAGATCACAATTTGTGTAAACGCACATAATTCAAACAGACAAACATTAAACAAATCTACCTTGCTTAACCAACTGCAAATCACCACTCTGTGTCTCTAAAATTGCCGACCGACAAAATACAATGACAATTCCCGTTGTAAATGAGACTTGCGGAATTATTATCATGATAAGTAAACTTCCCGATTTACTGCGGTTCGACGTCGTGGTGTAATTGACGACTAAATCGCGATAATGACGTCACAACTCAGATCTGTCGGGAGGCACATTTAGCCCCTTTGCATACATTTAAGGGGAATTAGTCGGAGTTGTTTTCCGAAGTGACGTCATGTGTTAAAGATGTTAATTGATACTTTGATGTTGGGTGGATGTACTGGTAATTGTGTTGGAATTTTGTTAGGCTGTGGCGTATTGGGAGAAGTTGATTTTGCAGTTCAACTGTTGTCAAGAACTTCTTGCATGCTCATGAATTAAACATTTATTTTTATTCCTATTACTCCCTACACTAACAGTGTGACCCAACACGTGCAGAGAGTCAATGATTACTACATTTACAACAGACAAACAACACACAAATATCTCTAACATCAAACTGTTCGCTAGAGGTGAAGTATTAGCCAGTTACGAAGGCACTTACGTATTACCACTCCTGGAAGCCTTTACGAGATTTTGATCCGCAGTAGCTTATTTTTTACTAGCCTATGAAGGCTCAGAGCATCTTTCCAGACACATCTACGCCGCCTCGAGCCAACCTTCGATATGCTTAGACTATCCTACCGCACTATTCCCAAACCTGCAACTCCTGAAAAGCGCCGAGGCAATGAAGCTCGACGAAGTCCCGGAGAATGAATTTAACTGTCTTGGATCCCGCAACGAAATTGATCAGAATAACAGAGGAGGAGAAAAAAATCCTCTTCCATATCAAGCAAGAGACAGGACGAAGACACAAAGGGTCGTTTACAACTAGGATAAGCCCGGTGGGCTACCATCACGGTTAAAAATTATCATTAAAATTAATGGGTAACATTGTGAGCTGTTATATTTGATTCCAATAATAGGTATAGCAAAAACGCTTGAACGCACGGTAATTTGTTATAGTTTCCACAAGGTCCGTATAGTAAATAACTCTTCGCTATGCTTGGCTAGGGTACGCCTTTGCTTGGAGATTATTGTTCAGCGGTCGTGGCTGAAGTGACTCGCCCAATCTCATTCGAGCCCGTCCGACTGACATTAGCTTGATATGATATCTTATTTCTTTTCAGCCTTATAATAAAATCCTCTTCTCAAAGATTCAGTTTGCTCAGCAACACACATCATCATCACATCATCAGCCTATTAATGTTTCCACTGCTGGGACACAGGCCTCCTCTCTGAGGGGGAATGGGCCGTAATCCACCACGCGGGTCCAGTGCGGGTTGGTGGATGTCACATGTCTTCGAATTTTTGGTTCTTCGACATGCCGGTTTCGTCACGATGTTTTCCTTCACCGTTTTGAGAGCAGTGGTGATGAAATAATTTACACAAAGTAAAGCGCCTGCCTGGGCTCGAACCCACGACCTACAACTTGTATGTCGCGGCCGATACCACTGGGCCACCACTGCTCACAACAAGTTACAACACAGCAACAAGTAAATATAATAACATCATAATTATACAATATTTAAATTACCTTCGTGAGAAGTTTCTACAAAGGTTCCGTAGTCTAGTTTTGAGTTACCGCCGACTTGTGAAAAAGTCAAAGTTGTTGTATGGAAAGCAGGTTTCAACTGTGTTTTTCTTGGTTGGATTTTAATAGAGACTGCTTTTTAAAACAGAATGGCGTTGTGTCTTGTTTACTTTTAATAATTAGATCTAGCCAGTATGATCTCAATTTTGCCTCAGAACTTTTTACAACTTTTTAAATAAACCGATTTTGATGATACTTTTTAGGGTTCCGTACCCAAAGGGTAAAAACGGGATCCTATTACTGAGACTCCGCGATCCGTCTGTCTGTCTGTCTGTCCGTCTGTCACTCATGAACCGTGATAGCTAGACAGTTTAAATTTTCACAGATGATGTATTTCTGTTGCCGCTATAACAACAAATACTTACTAAAAACAGAATAAAATAAATATTAAAGTGGGGCTCCCATATAACAAACGTGATTTTTTGGTCGTTTTTTGCGATTATGGTACGGAACCCTTCGTGCGCGAATCCGGCTCGCACTTGACCGGGTTTTTTTTTATTTGAAAGCTGGGTGCTTGTCATGTGGTCCCTTTTAAATATCATCAAGATTGATGAAGAACTTCGGCGATATACATCAGAACTCTTCAATAAATGGATTGGATTATCACCAGACGGAAGATCTAGTACGACAGAAGTACTCATAAAATTTTTAACACACCAACACCCACCTACACACACACACACACACCATCCACACACGCGCACACATACACCTATTCACGCACACACACACACCTACTCACGCACACACACACACACAAATATGCAAAGTTATTGCAGACCAAAAGAGCATGCGCATCTTTTATTTCTTTTGTTTTACTATGTTTATTTTTTTAATTAATTTATTGCAAAGCTTGTGTGTTATGAAATGTACCACAAATGGGCGAAGACACTGGCTCCTGTAACACAGGTTGCTACCTAGCACAGGAGCCAGGGCTTCAAATAAGTATGTTATACCTGTATTTTGTGTCAATAAACAATTTTATTTTATTATTATTTTATTAATAAATGATGGCAAATCACTCGGGATAGCTGCAATTGCATGTCTGTTTATTGCTTACACCATTTCATAACATAACATCACTCTGGTACGCTCGGTACGCAGGTGTGAACAGTTCACCCTGGTATACTCTCATTCCACCGGTTTTGTTTAAGTTTCATGTTATTGGGTTAATAGGTTCTGGCTAGGTACCTACCTAGCCTATAGAACTGGTCCATTATGCACGACAACTAAAAAGTGAAAAATAAAAACTTTTTACAAAAAAATACAACCGCCTTCCAAATCAAAACACTACCAAGTGAAAACAAACTTCAATTTCGGAAGTCGGTGTCAAAAAACGAGGAAATGAAAATAGGAACACCAAATTGAAGTTATTTTCCACTTTGTAGTGTTTTCATTAGTTTGGCAGTTGTATTTTTTTCATTCTCTGTTTATGATTTCCTTATAATAATAGCCGTGGTCGGTTCTTTTACTTTGGGTCCAGCTTGTACCACCGAATTCAACTTCATCCTGCTATCTCAGTCTTGGCCTACCACGACGTCGCCTTTTGTTAGTAGGAATCAGTTCGTATTTTTTTTCTCCTGTAAAGACTCTGCCACACTGGATGCGTTCTATGGCCTGCGTTCCGGTCAACTCGAACATAGGGTGCGGGAAGTGTTAGAGAGATCGGACCGCTGGACGCAAAACGCATCCAGTGTGTCAAAGCCTTAATATTGACAATTTTTTCTTGGCTACGTACATCTGTACACACTTTATTTTCATATGCATATTAATTAATTCATTTTTATTCTTGGTAGGTACTTCAATAACTCACAACTTTTTTTTTTACACAGTTTTCCTTTTTTCATTTATATTTGTCAAATTTGTACACTAAGCCTCTGTTAACAGCGCAATTTTGAGCATTTTTTGAGGGCTCTAGTGCTTCTAATGATAATGTATCATCAAAAAGGAAAACATAGGGACATAGTATACATCTTTCATTTTCAGTTTACGGAATATCTTTTAAATTGGTCCAATATTGGAGGAGGAAACAGACGAGAGCGAAACCTCGAATTATGACTTTTTACTATGGAAATTCAGTCGGCGCTCTCTGCCCCAATCTTCTTATTTTTTTTCTATTGTCTGTTTAATAATATGGTATGTCCCTTTCCCTTGTGATTGTGTCCCAAAATAAATTCGTTGAAAGGATTTTGATTGTAATGCTAACGTATACATGAACCCCTTTTTTCATGTTTCGAGGAATCGCCCGGCCTAGTGAGCCCACGAAAAATTAAAAACGCTTGTTTTTTTTTGTTTATATGTCGATAAAAAAATTTTTTTACAAAAGAAAACTACAAAGTGAAAAATAACTTTATTTTTGGAAGTCGGTGTCTTTCGTAAGTAGCATTTTTTTGCGTTATAGACACCGACTTCCAAAAATAAAGTTATTTTTCACTTTGTAGTTTTTTTATTTGGAAGTCGGTAGTATCTTTTTGTAAAAAAGTTTTTTTATTTTTTCTTTTTAGTTGTGCCTACCTAATAGGCAAGTTGTTTAGTAAGTTTCCTATAACGCCAGAATAGATTACCCGAATATCATGAAACTTGAAGAAAACCGATCAAATGAGAGATCTGCTTACCCCTTAAGAGCATACTGGCGTGATGTTATGTTATGAAATGGTATAAACAATAAACAGACATGCGATTGCAGCAGTTCCGAGAGATTTGCCGTTACTTATTGAAGAGTTCTGTTGTATATCTTCGAAGTTCTTCATCAGATCTTCACCAAATTAAAATGGGACCAATTTCGGAACATACTCTTTCAAGCAAAAAAATATTTTTTTAAATCGGTCCAGAATTGACGGAGATATCGGTGAACATACATAAAAAAAAAAACATACAAGAAGTCGAACATAGAACCTCCTCCTTTTTCGAAAGTCGGTTAATAAAATAGCCGGCTTGTTCCCATGTAATATCTTTTTTATTTAGTATGCACCAGCTGTTACAGACGGCAGCTCTCGTTACCTGATAAAAGTATTCCATGGTATATATAATACATGGTACTGTCCATTTGATGGTTTATCTTAAGGTTACACTAGTCGAAATTTTTTCCATACAAACGTAGTCTAGAGATTATTCCACTGTTTGACGATGTACGTTCAAAATAAAAAATGATATCAATTTGTCTCTTCATTATCTAGCCTTGCATGGAAGCGAAAAAGTAAAAAATGAAATATTTGAAAGTTATGAGCGTCGAAAGTTCCACATTTCGAAACTAATTTTAACGCATTTTTGGGCGCAATTAAATACCATAAGAAGACAGAAAATTGCAAAACGGCCTCCATACAGGGATAGATTAGTAGTTCAACAATGCATATAATTTTATTTTGAACAGATAGATTTATTCGTTTTTTCATTATATCTAGAATGCCAAAGTTCTGTTTATGAAATTTCGCGCTCGGTTTCGTCCTAAATCATTGTCCATTTCGCTACAAATTTGCAAAAGTGTGTATTCGTACGCGAACTAGCTTCCTACTGCTTATCACAGCATCTATCTCTTCCGCACGTGTTGTCGGTTGATATAAAATGCATTTTAACCCCGCGCGCAAAATAGTTCGTGCCGTTTAGTTTAATTGTTTATTTTTAAACGATTTACTCACCAATCTATCTATATTAATGTATTATCAAAAGAAAAAAAAATCTATCAACCTATTTGTGCAACAATCATTTTTGAATATAATCTCTAACATATAAAATCTCTTATATAGTTATAAAGTAGGTAATTAATTTAGTGTACTCATTAATATAACATATAAAAAAATGGATCGTCGAAAAAACAAATACCAGTTTAAAAAACCGGCCAAGTGCGAGTTGGACTCGCGCACGAAGGGTTCCGTACCATTATCGCAAAAAACTGCAAAAAATCACGTTTGTTGTATGGGAGCCCCACTCAAATATTTATTTTATTTCGTTTTTAGTATTTGTTGTTATAGCGGCAACAGAAAAAAATCATCTGTGAAAGGCTTCATTCCTGCAAAGGCAAAGAAGACGTATGTAACTATGTACATTGAGTTATATGCAGTTTTAAAGAAATGCAGCTGACAGAGAAGAATGGCCTGCAGCGAAGTTCTAGTGACAGAAATCGATACGTATTGCTCTGCTGGGTAGAGGGTACGGGTACTGCAATATGTAAAGAGCACTACCTTGTGAAGTGGTTTAAAAGTAGGTATTTTCTTTCGACGAGACGGTGTGACAACGAAGCCACAGTTTATTTTATTTAGACAACTTTAAAAAAAAAGGAGGAGGTTCTATTTTCGACTTTGTTTGTTTGTTTTTTTATGTATGTTCACCGATTTCTCCGTCAATTGTGGACCGAAAAAACTTTAGTCGGTGTCCATAACGTAAAAATTGGTACCTATCAAAGACACCGACTTCCAAAAAGAAAGTTATTTTCACTTTGTAGATTTTTTTATTTGAAGGTCGGTATTTTTTTTTTGTATTTTTTTTAAATTTCATTTGATTGTTGTTGCATTTTCGCATCACACCTTTTTAGGGTTCCGTACCCAAAGGGTAAAAACGGAACCCTATTACTAAGACTCCGCGGTCCGTCTGTCTGTCTGTCTATCTGTCACTAGGCTGTATCTCATGAACCGTGATAGCTAGACAGTTGAATTTTTTTCAGATAATGTATTTCTGTTGCCGTTATAACAACACATACCTACTAAAAACAGAATAAAATAAATATTAAAGTGGGGCTCTCATACAACAAACATGATTGTCGTGCCGTTTTTTGCGATAGTGGTACAAAACCTTCGTGCGCGAGTCCGACTCGCACTTGCGCCGGTTTTTATTGTTGATAGGCTCGCGTTTGATTACTGGCGTAGCACGCTTGCCTAGAAGTTACCTATTCACTCTTGAGCCATGTCTGTGAGAGCCCCGATTTAAGCACTGTATGTCTCTAAAGTTTGAATACCCAAACAGCTCGTAATCATCATTTTCTGATTTACAGACATTTATTGCGACTATGGTTTTAGTGAGGTTATTTTCTTTTTTTTTTTAAACTTTGCCCCACACTAGGAATTTCTTCCTGTATAGTGGGTGCGTTCACAAACATATAAACTCACATACACAACACCCAGAGCCGGAACAACTATCTGTAGGTCATACAAATATTTGTTCCGTGACGGAATCGAACCCGCGACATGCAGCGCAGCAGTCAATCGCTCAACCACTGCGCCAACCGTGCGCGTATATTATATAAGGTGCCTGTGTGTGATTTATTTCTCTAAGCGTATCCAGAAATGCCTTATTCTCTGTTAGACACATATGTGTGTCTCTATATGTCTCTATATGTACCCTTTGCAATAATCGCTAGCTGATAACGAAGCTGTATTTTGTTTTTTGGGACAATTCCACCGCACTATTCCCAAACCACTGCAACTCCTGAAAACCAGTCCAACGAAGCTGTCAGTCTGTGATTCATTAAAACCAGTCCGATACCTAATCGATTTCTGATCTGACCTTTGAAGGGTCACATCTGGTTATCTATCTACATACGAGTACATTATATATAAAGCAATGCCTATATACATATATATACAAGCTTATATCGTGGCCTCACGTAGATCGCGCGATCACAGGGCTTGTCCCAAAGGGCCGAACGTAAAATTGCGCTGGGACATTAAGCCTGACCCTGTTCGAAACACATGCTAAAAAAAATCAGTGCTACTGTCGGCTTTTAAAATGTATAGGTTTACTAATAAATTGTGATGAAGTCATTTGTTTTTGAATTGTATTGAGTGTCTGGAAAGTTTGATATTGTCATGATAATTGATTGTATCAGGTTGTTAAGTGTTATGACTGGGTTGTTGTCATTTTGTTTCCAAATAACCTTGCATAAAGTAAACTATTCTAATTAAAGTTATAATAAAGAGAAAATAGAATGTACAAGTGCCGCAAGAATTCTTAAATCTCTCTCATGCACGCTTTCAAAATCAAAATCACAACTAATTAATTAAAAAAAGGCCGAGTATCTGCAATTTTTGAACGACAAAAATTACAAATGACAGTACACTAATACTTTAACTTACTTAAATTGTAAATAACTGCGTTATAGCAATTACTTTGGATGCTAATTAAACAGACTTCTTTTTAATAGCATTATTAATATAAATTACTAAGTCAGCCACAATTAACGAGCGTTTGAATTATACTAACTTAGACACTAGTTATCTTAAATTTAAGCCACTCTAAATACAACTCAGCATGGTGGTTATTTTTTAGGAACTAAATTTGTAACGTGCATGCAAGCAGTAAACGACTAAAATATTTAAAAAATTACATCAAAAAAGATATTCTATTAGCTCCCATCATAGCATCCCACATTAATTGATCGTCAAAATTTAGGTAAAATTGTCATCAAATAGTAAATTATGGCCACTAACTCTATGTCAGTGAATGCTTAACCAACAGAATGTTTTGACCAATTACTTTTCACCCAACGAACAATTGGCCAACTGACACCGGGACAGGTGAAAGTAAATTAAAGGTTGTAAAAATTACCTAAATTATCTGATACTCGTAGTTTTTAAGCAACTAAGTCGACGTAAAAACGACGAATTAGTTTATTAGAGGCTATCTCATTTTCCCGTTGCTTAGTTATAAAATAAGATGTTTGATCATGTGGTCAATAAAGGAATGTGTGGCTTGACTTATAATTCCTCAATTACTTTTAGTTACAAATGACGTAGCAACATCTACGAAAAACATTAAACACCCAATTTGACAGCCAAACAAAACATTAAAAACACATACTAAAAACATTCATTAACAATTCAATTTATAATTCAGTTTGTTTCTCTTCCACTAATAGCTTAACCCTCCAGTGCCCGAACAATAAAAAGCCCCTTAATTTTAATGAAATACCGTTTAAATATTAAACTGAAATAATATTAATAACTTGCATTGCACAATGAATTGGTGGCCTCTGCATAATTTAAAGTAATCCGGCTTTCGAGTGATTTCGAGTAATTTTAAATTTAACAATGAGAACTGATGACCGAGCCAAGATGGATGCAAACAGAATTAAATTAAAATCGTAATGCTGTTGGTAATAATTTTATTTTTTTAAGTTCTTCACTCTACGTCAGTCTATTTCCAGAATTAGAAAACATTTTTCATTTCATTAGACATAATTCCCAAGCACAAATTTAAATATTCGAATATTACAGGAAAAACTATTTTACCATCTGAGAACCCGTGTTACGTGTTACCCGTGTCCGTACCGATAACGGTAACGGGTACACGGAGCGGGTTCCATCCAAGCATTTCAGGGTTCCTGAATGTCAGTCGCGTGACAACCGAAGCTAATGCACCGGCCATTTTAAAGCTTTGCTATATACGGTGGTATTTCGATGTTCATTTGTTAAAAAAGGGGCTATCGGAATAATGGATTTCTGCGGTAAATACTTAGCTAGAAGACCCTCTCCAATATTATTTAAACCATATCTTAGTATTAACTAATATGAGAAAGAGGTAAAAAATTATTTTGCTTTATATATTCATAAAGGAACGCCTGTATTCGATTTATTTAACTGATGGAAAAATACGCGTTTCTGCAGGCCGGTTAAGCCACAGGATAAAGTTGGTATAAGAACTAAATTTCCTAATAAATGTTATAATGATATATTGCCTCTTAAAGTTTTCCTCCTACTTTTACTTCGGTCGTGTTGTAAAAGTCAACTAATCGTAATGTATTACCGTAGTGTACGTGTCTTTAAGTGCATGGTACAATGAACAAGACAAAAATCTATCGTGTGAGTGATAGTGGGTTAATAAGACCTTTTTGAGTCGGAGGAACGGTGGTTTTAGGTCGTAGTTTCGAACCTAGGCAGACACTTAATTAAGTAAGTAAATTTTCTCAAACATGCTTGGAAATTTAAGCATTGTTTTGACAACCTTCTTCGAGATAAATCAAAATTGCTGTACTGGCCAAATACATGCAAGCAGCGGCCGGCAAAAGTTGTATAAAAATCCATATCTGTCGTGTTTAGCGGCCAAATAAATTACATAGTAAACTCATATCTGTCGTGTTATTTAAAAATGGAACGATCTTTTACTCAGAAACATGGCAACCAAGGAGGTAACTTATCAAAGGTTTCATTTAAATTTCGAACTGGCTTGCAAATAGAACGCTGTTTATTGAAAAAAAAACAAAAGAACACTAACACGGGAACAATTATTGTTGTTCGTCATTGATTTTGACAAAATGAGTTCTAGATACTACTTAGTTTTAATTTCCGCGCATTATTTGAGAAAAGTACTATACAAGCCTTGGCCACAACTAGGAATTGATGGACTTACGTATGTGTGCCTCGGCTTCGCCTCGGCCCACATTTACACGTCCGTCCATCAATGCCTCTTTTGCTGGCCGCTGCAGTAATGTACTATTTTTATCACCAATGAGCGCATTGGTGAACATGTATGTGGATAACAGCAAAGGAAAACATCTTGATGAAACCGCCATATCCAAGGAGCAAAATATTAAAGACCATTTTTGTCATGCATCGTTCCTTACTGGGCTCGTGTAGTATATTACGGCCCAGCAGAGCGAACATTATAAGCTGTTTTTACTATGCGAAGTGCAATACTGCTGACATACTACTAACGCTACTTAGTATACGCATAAATCTTTTAAAATGCAGATTGGTGTTGCTGGCATACTTAACCTTTAACGTACCCTGCGTTCACTTCAGTAGCTCTAAACAGACATTGGTCGTGCGTTAAGGAGCGAGAAACAAAGCATCTAAGCAGTGGAAATCCTTATCTGAGTTTTTATATCCCGATAACTATAACCTAGGGGTTTTTTAAGACAAGAGTGCTCCATCGTCAACCACATCATCGCTTACCATCAGGTAAGAGAATAATCAAACACAAGCTTATAAATAATGTAAATATAATCTCCATTTAACCCTTAAATTATTCATTACTGTTTACAAAGTCATGATTCACCCCAATGATCGTCAAATAAAAGGTATTATTTCAATTTCTGTCAAACGTAATTCAAGCCGACATCTTGCAATTCAGAGTAACCCTCAGCATTTCTTATAAAGGTCATACAATCAAATCCATTTGCCACAAGTAGACGTATGACGCCTTCACGTCACACAAGTAACAAGGGAATGATTGACGTCTTACAGAGTGGGGTACAACAGGCCCCCCAGTAACATATTTACTCAAATTCTGGGCATCGTGCAGTGGTAGGTTTGAATAGTTGCTATATATGCTACAATTTAATTCGAAACAGAATTCATGTTAAATTGTTTGGAAGATTTTGAAATACATGTGTCCAAATTGAATTATTGTAGTCGCTTTTATTGAATGAATTACATATTTTATAAGTAAATATAGTATTTATAGTTCCAATTGAGTGAGTGGGTTATTTAATAGATTTTTTTTTGTGTAGGTATTTCAAGTTATTTTATTGTAAGTAACTTTTATTGAATGATTTTTACATTATTTGTAAAAGGAATATCTGGAAGCTCTAACTCTTTTTTACATATATCCGATTACGAACATTCATATACCTACTTATAGCAAGGTGTATTATCGCTCAGTATTGTAGACTACTTTTATCCCAAAAAATGCACGATTACAACGGGACAGGCAATAGGAGCAAACCCACGGAAAGATCTATGTTATTTATGAAACAAAGGTATCTATAGAATATTAATGTCAAGAACATGTTATATATTACTTAAGGCGTATAATATTCCCCAATGTTAACGCAGTACTGGCCGTGCGCCCGCTCGGTGCCAGAATATCAATATTGTACCTCCTTTTGGACAGTTTTGTTTGCAAAATATTCTTATATTGATATAAGCTATTTCAGTTATGAAGAAATTCTAGCCATCAAATTTACTGTGTAAAAATATTTTTAAACATTCAAGGAGTATGAAAGTAGCGAAAACATATAGCGTTATTTTTTTTTTATGTTTTGTCATACGTAAAAGCCTTATTTCACAAACAATGTAAAATTTTCTTTTTTTTTTATTAATGGTTCACAAATCGGGCAATACAATTGCAATTACAATTGATACGATATAACTTAAAGAATATCCTAAACTGCATGCCTTAAAATAGTGAACACAGCATGCATTATTAATGAATTTAAACATTTACTTTGAATTTACAAACAAAATAAAATAAACCAAACCTAATGATAATTGGGTTTGGTTTATCATGATAATGAAACTATTTGACTACTTATTTATTAATATTTGAGTTGCTATCAAAGCTCTTCTTTATTCTAATTTTGGCTGACGCCAAGTCAACAGAAAATATGTCAAATCGCTGCCTCACACCATTGTAACTGGAAAACATTATGTAAAAAGGAGCATGTTGTTTTAAGTTGGTTCTACAATGAGGCATCACAAATGTACGCCTATTGCATAAACGACTATTCTGGCGTGGAACAGCGAGTTGAACTATATATTTACATGAATCAATAATAAATATTTATTTTTCAATTATTTTAACCTAGCCGTTACTAAGGAGTCTGCTTTACAATAACCGTTTTACGCACTAAAGCGGAGTAAGGGCCTTAATTTCTAAAATGCTTGTCACTTCTAAATTACGACTATAAAAGCCTTGACCCGCCAACTATCAAAACAATCCTATTTTCGTTCTTTTAATACCTCAACACAAACGAGTCATATTTTCACTAACAAAGCACCACTTATAGCAGTACAATTGTAGTCAATTTTCATAGGAAATATTGTATTTTTCCATTCATTAATTTCCTTGTTTACTGTGAGTTTCGTTTTGTAGTTTATTTGTCGATGAGTGAATTCGAAAAACAGTTTTTATGCTAACTGAATATTTGAATGAGATTATTTTTGTGGCTTATTCGCTTGTAGTGAAGACCTTTTTAACACGCTTTTATTAGCTTGGTATATATGTATTTATGAATCTATGTATCAATGTAACGGAATCTTTGAACGTGATTTTCACCCCCTTCAAAACGTGGGATTGATTTGAAACTTTGCACACTTATCAAGGACCGATGACAATGCAATAATTTAGTCAAAGTCAAATATATTTATTCAACTAGGCCAATAAGCGGCACTTTTGAACGTCAAACAAAAATTTAAATTTACAAGTAATAAAAGTTGATTCGACCGTGCGCGTTTAAACTGTTTGTCCCATTATACTTGATAATATGTTGTAGTTACCTATTAATAATTGTAATTAGACTGTAAGCCTTCTTAAAAGTAATAAAATAAAATAAATAAATAAATTATTAGCCTTACCAAGATCTTCAGGATTAGCGACTTTTTAGTTCAATTTAGTATTAAAGCGTGTTTTTTAGTTTTTAGAACTACAATTTATTAAATTAAAAAGTTTAACTAGTACATTTTTGACATAGATTGTAAAATGAATAAACTTTATCTTAGAGGAAACAATTTAGAATTTATCAATTACACTCATAAACACTAACCATTTCTTTTTTTTTTTGTGTTGGAAATCATCCAATGATCTCTAATGAATGGAATCATCCCCGCTCTGGGTGAAGCGGGAGGGTATGTCAGACTTTTACTAAAACTCACCCGTGTTCCTTCAGTTGCTTGTGCCAGGGCCGCGGTAACTATTTTCAAATTTATCCGCGACCAAAGCCAACGTTACGCGGTGTTCCCAGGCGGTCACCCATCCAAGTACTGACCGCGCCCGATGTTGCTTAACTTCGGTGATCGGACGAGAACCGGTGTATTCAACGTAGTATGGGCGTTGGCATAAACACTAACCTACTCTGAATATATTCTACTTTCAGAACAAAATCGACCTCTATCGACAGGCTTCCTAGTACCTTTTACAGTCTCGAATTCGAGATAATAATAGCCAAGTAATCGCTTCTCGCTTGCTCGAATGAGGCCGTTATTATAGCTTGGAAACTTGGTGTGTGTATTAGTTGATACTTCTATTTAGGTACACGTAATTAGGTAATTAATATTAGGTGGAGCTTGAGCGGCTTCGAGCCTTTGACCGATATAAGGTGCTAGTAAACTACACCGTAAATATGTTTTATCGTACCTACCAACAGTGTACCTACTTACGTACTAATTCTAAACACTAGTCGACGGCACGAACTATTTTGTGCGCGGGGTTGAAATGCATTTTATATCCACCGACAAGACGTGCGGAAGAGATAGATGCTGTGATGAGCAGTAGGAAGCTAGTTCGCGTACGAATACACGCTTTTGCGAATTTGTAGCGAAATGGATAATGATTTAGGACGAAACCGAGCGCGCGAAATTTTATAAACAGACCTTTGGCAGTCTAGATATCGTGAAAAAACGACTACATCTATCTGTTCAAAATAAAATTATTTGAATTGTTGAACTAGTCCTATCGTACTAATCTATCCGAGGCCGAGGCCGTTTTGCAATTTTCCGTCTTCTTATGGTATTTATTCGCGCACAAAAATGCGTTAAAAATAGTTTTGAAATGTGGAACTTTCGACGCTTTTAACTTTCAAACATTTTCTGTTTTTACTTTTTTGCTTCCATACAGGGCTAGATAAGGATGAGACAAATTGATATCACTTTCTAACCGACTTTCGAAAAAGGAGGAGGTTCTATGTTCGACTTCTTGTATGTTTTTTTATGTATGTTCACCGATATCTCCGTCAATTGTGGACCGATTATAAAAATTCTTTTTTTGTTTGAAAGAGTATGTTTCGAAATTGGTCCCATTTTAATTTGGTGAAGATCTGATGAAGAACTTCGAAGATATACAACGGAACTCTTCAATAAATAACCGCAAATCTCTCGGGACTGCTGTAATCGCATACCTGTTTATTGTTTATACCATTTCATAACATAACATCACGCTAGTACGCTCTTGAGGGGTAAGCAGATCTCTCATTTGATAGTTTTTGTTCAAGTGTCATGATATTTGGGTAATCTATTCTGGCGTTATAGGAAACTTACTTAACAACTTGCCTATTAGGTAGATACAACTATTAGGTAGATGGAAGTCGGTGCAAAAATGGTACCTACGAAAGACACCGACTTCCAAAAATAATGTTATTTTTCACTTTGTAGTTTTCTTATTTGAAAGTCGGTAGTATTTTTTTGTAAAAAAGTTTTTTTTATTTTGAACGTACATCGTCAAACAGTGGAATAATCCCTAGACTACGTTTGTATGGAATAATTTTCGACTAGTGTAACCTTAAGCGCATTGGTTTAAATGCGTGCCTTAGGTTCGTTCACTTGTGTAGTAAGGACAAGGTGGATCTCGCCTTTTTCTGACGCTACATATTGGTCATACATCGGCCACTGTAGTCTAATATGTAGTTAGCTTTCGTCGGAAGCGGTCGTGTGTGGCGTTAAAAATAAGGTGTTTTTTTATAGTTAACGTACATTTCTCGTCTGCCGGGTAACTATGTGCAGCCTGATTCTGAAGCAGTGTCCGCGATGTCAGGTTTAAGAAGAGCAGACATTAAGGCGCCTCCCCGAGCAAAACGCGCGCGCTAGTCGTTTTTGTGCAGTTTTTAAGAGCTATCTACTCTTTATTTAAAAAGAAATGTCAGTAAAAATACATTAAATTTCTACGTAATATTGATTCTAAAATGATAGTACACTTTTTTTTTAAAGAGGTATATGTATCACTAATCTCCTTCCAACAAAAGCATAAAAATGAGAAATAATTATTGATAGCATGCATCTCCTCGTAAAGTGTTCATATTTTTTTTGTATTAACTCTAATGGATAGACAATTTGATAACGAACATTTTGTAAGTTTTTTTTTCAAAAGACCAATATTCGATTTTATAAAAGACTAGTATTTGCTTGGTGCGCGAGCTGCAAGCAGCTCGCGGTTTTGTCGTGTTTTTGAGAAGTATTCCTTAACCTACCCTACACCTACCCTACACCTACCCTACACCTACCCTACACCTACCCTACACCTACCCTACACCTACCCTACACCTACCCTACACCTACCCTACACCTACCCTACACCTACCCTACACCTACCCTACACCTACCCTACACCTACCCTACACCTACCCTACACCTACCCTACACCTACCCTACACCTACCCTACACCTACCCTACACCTACCCTACACCTACCCTACACCTACCCTACACCTACCCTACACCTACCCTACACCTACCCTACACCTACCCTACACCTACCCTACACCTACCCTACACCTACCCTACACCTACCCTACACCTACCCTACACCTACCCTACACCTACCCTACACCTACCCTACACCTACCCTACACCTACCCTACACCTACCCTACACCTACCCTACACCTACCCTACACCTACCCTACACCTACCCTACACCTACCCTACACCTACCCTACACCTACCCTACACCTACCCTACACCTACCCTACACCTACCCTACACCTACCCTACACCTACCCTACACCTACCCTACACCTACCCTACACCTACCCTACACCTACCCTACACCTACCCTACACCTACCCTACACCTACCCTACACCTACCCTACACCTACCCTACACCTACCCTACACCTACCCTACACCTACCCTACACCTACCCTACACCTACCCTACACCTACCCTACACCTACCCTACACCTACCCTACACCTACCCTACACCTACCCTACACCTACCCTACACCTACCCTACACCTACCCTACACCTACCCTACACCTACCCTACACCTACCCTACACCTACCCTACACCTACCCTACACCTACCCTACACCTACCCTACACCTACCCTACACCTACCCTACACCTACCCTACACCTACCCTACACCTACCCTACACCTACCCTACACCTACCCTACACCTACCCTACACCTACCCTACACCTACCCTACACCTACCCTACACCTACCCTACACCTACCCTACACCTACCCTACACCTACCCTACACCTACCCTACACCTACCCTACACCTACCCTACACCTACCCTACACCTACCCTACACCTACCCTACACCTACCCTACACCTACCCTACACCTACCCTACACCTACCCTACACCTACCCTACACCTACCCTACACCTACCCTACACCTACCCTACACCTACCCTACACCTACCCTACACCTACCCTACACCTACCCTACACCTACCCTACACCCACCCTACACCTACCCTAAACTTTGTTCCAAAAAACATAACCCTAATGTTTTCATTCGTTGCCAGGCACTGAGTTTCGCTTCACCCACTCAACCTTCGTTACGCTACGGAGGTCGCCGGCTCGCATCGCTCGCCACCTCCCCCCTGCGCTGCACTCGGTCTCGTAGGTTTGCTCCACTCGGGATCCCTACGCTGAATCCGTAAAAAAAAACAAAAAAAAGATTCGCCAAAACGGGGGTGGGAGGGGGGAGATGAGGGGCGAGGGGGTCAACTTTGAAAAATGGTTTTTACTTTTCCGAGCCTCCTCTAAACGAATCCGCAAAAAAAACAAAAAAAAAAGATTCGCCAAAACGGGGGGGGGGGGGGGGGAGAAGGGGGGCAAGGGGGTCAACTTTGAAATATGGTTTGTGTGTGACTATAGCATTGCCCCTTTTTATGAATCTGAAAAAAGAAATGTTCCAAGTCTCTCAACTTCCGAGATCCACTTAAAGGGGGGGAGAAGGGGGGCGAGGGGGTCAACTTTGAAAAATGGTTTTTACTTTTCCGAGCCTCCTCTAAACGAATCCGTAAAAAAAACTGAAAAAAAAAGATTCGCCAAAACGGGGGGGGAGGGGGGAGAAGGGGGGCAAGGGGTCAACTATGAAAAATGGTTTGTTTGTGACTATAGCATTGCCTCTTTATATGAACCTGAAAAAAGAAATGTTCCAAATGTTCCAACTTTCGAGATCCGCTTAAAGGGGGGGAGAAGGGGGGCGAGGGGGTCAACTTTGAAAAATGGTCTTTACTTTTCCGACCCTCCTCTAAACGAATCCGTAAAAAACAAAAAATACGGGTACCTTAGTTTCCGAGATACGATAGAGGGGGGGAGGAGGGGGGGGGAAAAGGGGAGGTTTGGCACTTTTCCCATACTCGCGGGAGTTACTTGTTTACGAATCTGTCAAAATATACCCACCTTCCCCTCCACCATCTGGGAGAACAATTATGTCAATGAGTCAGTCAGTGAGTCAGTGGTAATGCAGTTTTATATAGTATAAAACTAGTATTTGCTTGGTGCGCGAGCTGCAAGCAGCTCGCGTGTTGTTGTCCCTACACCTACCCTACACCTACCCTACACCTACCCTACACCTAAACATTAGGGTTATGTTTTTTGGAACAAAGTGTAGGGTAGGTGTAGGGTAGGTGTAGGGTAGGTGTAGGCACCTACCCTACACCTACCCTACACCTACCCTACACCTACCCTACACTTTGTTCCAAAAAACATAACCCTAATGTTTGCTTGTCGTCGCCAGGCACTGAGTTTCGCTTCACCCACTCAACCTTCGTTACGCTACGGAGGTCGCCGGCTCGCTTCGCTCGCCACCTCCCCCCTGCGCTACACTCGGTCTCTTAGGTTCGCTCCACTCGGGATCCCTACGCTGCCTGGTCCACTCCCACCGGACTGGTTTCGACGACCGATATTAGGTAGGGGAGGTTGGGGAGAGGAGGGGTGAAGAGAGGGGTGAAGGGGGGGAGAGTGGGGAGTTTTGAAAAATGATTCCAACTAAAGCATTGCCCCTTTATATGAATCTGAAAAAAGAAATGTTCCAAATCTCTCAACTTCCGAGATCCGCTTAAAGGGGGGGAGAAGGGGGGCGAGAGGGTCAACTTTAAAAAATGGTTTTTACTTTTCCGAGCCTCCTCTAAACGAATCCGTAAAAAAAACAAAAAAGACAGATTCGCCAAAACGGGGGGGGAGGGGGGAGAAGGGGGGCAAGGGGGTCAACTTTAAAAACTGGTTCGTTTGTGACTATAGCATTGCCCCTTTATATGAATCTGAAAAAAGAAATGTTCCAAGTCTCTCAACTTTCGAGATCCGCTTAAAGGGGGGGAAAAGGGGGGCGAGGGGGTCAACTTTGAAAAATGCTTTTTACTTTTCCGAGCCTCCTCTAAACGAATCCGTAAAAAAAACATTCTACGGGTACCTTAGTTTCCGAGATACGATAGAGGGGGGGAGGAGGGGGGAGGAAAAGGGGAGGTTTGGGACTTTTCCCATACTCACGGGAGTTACTTGTTTACGAATCTGTCAAAATATACCCACCTCCCCATCCACCATCTGGGAGAACAATTATGTCAATGAGTGAGTCAGTCAGTCAGTGAGTGGTAATGCAGTTTTATATAGTATAACTAGTATTTGCTTGGTGCGCGAGCTGCAAGCAGCTCGCGTGTTGTTGTCCCTACACCTACCCTACACCTACCCTACACCTACCCTACACCTACCCTACACCTACCCTACACCTACCCTACACCTACCCTACACCTACCCTACACCTACCCTACACCTACCCTACACCTACCCTACACCTACCCTACACCTACCCTACGCCTACCCTACACCTACCCTACACCTACCCTACACCTACCCTACACCTACCCTACACCTACCCTGCACCTACCCTACACCTACCCTACACCTACCCTACACCTACCCTACACCTACCCTACACCTACCCTACACCTACCCTACACCTACCCTACACCTACCCTACACCTACCCTACACCTACCCTACACCTACCCTACACCTACCCTACACCTACCCTACACCTACCCTACACCTACCCTACACCTACCCTACACCTACCCTACACCTACCCTACACCTACCCTACACCTACCCTACACCTACCCTACACCTACCCTACACCTACCCTACACCTACCCTACACCTACCCTACACCTACCCTACACCTACCCTACACCTACCCTACACCTACCCTACACCTACCCTACACCTACCCTACACCTACCCTACACCTACCCTACACCTACCCTACACCTACCCTACACCTACCCTACACCTACCCTACACCTACCCTACACCTACCCTACACCTACCCTACACCTACCCTACACCTACCCTACACCTACCCTACACCTACCCTACACCTACCCTACACCTACCCTACACCTACCCTACACCTACCCTACACCTACCCTACACCTACCCTACACCTACCCTACACCTACCCTACACCTACCCTACACCTACCCTACACCTACCCTACACCTACCCTACACCTACCCTACACCTACCCTACACCTACCCTACACCTACCCTACACCTACCCTACACCTACCTTACACCTACCCTACACCTACCCTACACCTACCCTACACCTACCCTACACCTACCCTACACCTACCCTACACCTACCCTACACCTACCCTACACCTACCCTACACCTACCCTACACCTACCCTACACCTACCCTACACCTACCCTACACCTACCCTACACCTACCCTACACCTACCCTACACCTACCCTACACCTACCCTACACCTACCCTACACCTACCCTACACCTACCCTACACCTACCCTGCACCTACCCTGCACCTACCCTACACCTACCCTACACCTACCCTACACCTTCCCTACACCTACCCTACACCTACCCTACACCTACCCTACACCTACCCTACACCTACCCTACACCTACCCTACACCTACCCTACACCTACCCTACACCTACCCTACACCTACCCTACACCTACCCTACACCTACCCTACACCTACCCTACACCTACCCTACACCTACCCTACACCTACCCTACACCTACCCTACACCTACCCTACACCTACCCTACACCTACCCTACACCTACCCTACACCTACCCTACACCTACCCTACACCTACCCTACACTTACCCTACACCTACCCTACACCTACCCTACACCTACCCTACACCTACCCTACACTTTGTTCCAAAAAACATAACCCTAATGTTTGCTTGTCGTCGCCAGGCACTGAGTTTCGCTTCACCCACTCGACCTTCGTTACGCTACGGAGGTCGCCGGCTCGCTTCGCTCGCCACCTCTCCCCTGCGCTGCACTCGGTCTCGTAGGTTCGCTCCACTCGGGATCCCTAAGCTGCCTGGTCCACTCCCACCGGACAGGTTTAGGAGGGGTGAAGGGGGAGAGAGTGGGGAGTTTTGAAAAATGATTCCAACTAAAGCATTGCCCCTTTATATGAATCTGAAAAAAGAAATGTTCCAAGTCTCTCAACTTCCGAGAACCGCTTAAAGGGGGGTGAAGGGGGGCGACGGGGTCAACTTTGAAAAATGGGTTTTTACTTTTCCGAGCCTCCTCTAAACGAATCCGTAAAAAAAACAAAAAAAAAAGATACGCCAAAACGGGGGGGGGGGGGGGGGGCGAAGGGGGGCAAGGGTGTCAACTTTGAAAACTGGTTCGTTTGTGACTATAGCATTGCCCCTTTATATGAATCTGAAAAAAGAAATGTTCCAAGTCTCTCAACTTCCGAGATCCTCTTGAAGTGGGGGCGAAGAGGGGCGAGGGGGTCAACTTTGAAAAATGGTTTTTACTTTTCCGAGCCTCCTCTAAACGAATCCGTAAAAAAAACATACTACGGGTACCTTAGTTTCCGAGATACGATAGAGGGGGGGAGGAGGGGGGAAGAAAAGGGGAGGTTTGGGACTTTTCCCATACTCACGGGAGTTACTTGTTTACGAATCTGTCAAAATATACCCACCTCCCCCTCCACCATCTGGGAGAACAATTATGTCAATGAGTCAGTGAGTGAGTCAGTCAGTGGTAATGCAGTTTTATATAGTATAACTAGTATTTGCTTGGTGCGCGAGCTGCAAGCAGCTCGCGTGTTGTTGTCCCTACACCTACCCTACACCTACCCTACACTTTGTTCCAAAAAACATAACCCTAATGTTTGCATTCGTCGCCAGGCACTGAGTTTCGCTTCACCCATTCAACCTTCGTTACGCTACGGAGGTCGCCGGCTCGCTTCGCTCGCCACCTCCCCCCTGCGCTGCACTCGGTCTCGTAGGTTCGCTCCACTCGGGATCCCTACGCTGCCTGGTCCACTCACACCGGACAGGTTTCGACGACCGATATTAGGTAGGGGAGGTTGGGGAGAGGAGGTGTGAAGAGAGGGGTGAAGGGGGCGAGAGTGGGGAGTTTTGAAAAATGATTCCGACTCAACCATTGCCCCTTTATATGAATCTGAAAAAAGAAATGTTCCAAGTCTCTCAACTTCCGAGATCCGCTTATAGGGGGGGAGAAGGGGGGCGAGGGTGTCAACTTTGAAAATTGGTTTTTACTTTTCCGAGCCTCCTCTAAACGAATCCGTAAAAAAAACACGAAAAAAAGATTCGCCAAAACGGGGGGGGGCGGGGGGAGAAGGGGGGCAAGGGGGTCAACTTTGAAAAATGGTTTGTTTGTGACTAAAGCATTGCCCCTTTATATGAAGCTGAAAAAAGAAATGTTCCAAGTCTCTCAACTTTCGAGATCCGCTTAAAGGGGGGCAGAAGGGGGGCGAGGGGGTCAACTTTGAAAAATGGTTTTTACTTTTCCGAGCCTCCTCTAAACGAATCCGTAAAAAACAAAAAATACGGGTACCTTAGTTTCCGAGATACGATAGAGGGGGGGAGGAGGGGGGGGGAAAAGGGGAGGTTTGGGACTTTTCCCATACTCACGGGAGTTACTTGTTTACGAATCTGTCAAAATATACCCACCTCCCCATCCACCATCTGGGAGAACAATTATGTCAATGAGTCAGTCAGTCAGTGAGTCAGTCAGTGGTAATGCAGTTTTATATAGTATAATAATAATTTTATTCTAAAATCTGGGCGTATTCACTATTGTAATTCATGCGCCGCCAGTGCCGCTAGGCCAATAGGAATGCTCATATCTCATGCTGATTTTTTGGTCAGGGTACGGCCTTAATTCTGTGTGACTAGTAGCCTTCTTTCTTTCATCTTATTCTATTTTTAAATGTGTAATTGGAGGTTCTTACGTACAAGTCTGTCAACATTTAAAACATCTTCATCTTCTAGGAGAGTTTTTGCGATACCTCTTTTAAATGAACCTTAATTATCCCATGGCTTAATTTTACCTTATTTAAGTAGGACTCTCTATTTTTGAAGCCTAATTAAAACCCAAAGACTCCAAATAGCCCGTATAATAATAAAAAGGTCTCTAAGCAACCCCTTCGCTTACCAAATTTAGACTTTAATCATATATCATTTAGTTAGATTTTTGCTCATCAATTTGCTCAGCCTTTTCCCTATTATAATAACTATATTGTGGTCGACTTCTTATCTTACTGGATACAGCTGGATGCTGGCAGACTTGCGTAGAGCGTGGGTTCAAACCCAGGCAGGCGTTTTACTTGTATAAATTATTTCATCACCACTGCTCTCAAAACGGTGAAGGAAAACATCGTTAGGCAACCGGCATGACCAAGAACTAAACATTCGAAGATGTGTGACATCCACCAACTCGCACTGGGCCCGTCTTGTGGATTACGGTCCATTCCCTCTCACGGAGAGGTCTGTGTCCCAGCAATAGGAACATTAAGAGCCTGATGATGATCATGACAGCTGGATAACAGTATTTTACGTGTAGCGATCTGCCTATCTGACCTCCATAGCCCAGTAACCGAGTAACAAGATACCCCATGGCAAGTCTGGTGTCTGATTTTCAGGGTACCGACTTCCCGTAACGTCTATCAAAGATTTACGAATGTCTGCTGGAACCAACGATTTAACACGCTTGCCAGTGGATGGAGGAGTCTCATTATGGAATGATCACTTCTCTATACTATCCTACACAATCCTAACGGTCCTCAATACCTTCGTGAACGCTTTGAGTGCTTTGTCCTGGAGCAAACCCTGTCGCACTTCCACTTCTCTTCTCCTTCGTACCCCACGACACACTTCCAGCCGCTATGATGGCTCCTTCTCTGTTACTGCAGTGCGTCTCTGGAACTCTCTACCACATTTCCTACGCGACAGCCCTTTTCTGAATGTCTTCAAGAAGAACATCAAAGATCATTTTGTTTCGGAATGACATAATGTTAGTGTATGTATATAGGTATATATATACATGTATTTTGTGCTCGTGGCTAAATAATAACAGCCGCATGGGTCGATCATCAAGGTTAAGCAACGCTTGACGAGGTCGGTCAGTGGATGGGTGACCATTTCAACATACCGAGTTTCCTCCGTGCCTCGGAAAGCACGTTAAGCCGTTGGTCCCGGCTGTCATTTGAAGATCTTTGACAGTCGTTACGGGTAGTCAGAAGCTTGCCAAGTCTTGCCAAGGGGTACCGTGTTACCCAGTTACTGGGTTGTGGAGGTTAGAGGTAGTCGCTCCATGTAAATCACTGGTACTTAGCTGAATCCGGAAAGACTGGAAGCCGACCCCAATATAGTTGGGAAAAAGGCTAGGCAGATAAAATATACATGTATTTTGTACTTATGAATGAATTTACATTTATGATTTATTTTACATTATTCTATAATTCTACACCGGACTACTTTACTTCTTCCTTTTGTAAATTCCCTCTATCAGTCTAAGGTTTTCTGGTAGAAAACTCTACTTTGAGTTAAGCTCGCCTTTGTACATCAACTTTATAATCACTCTATGTAGTATATCATTTTTGGTCACCCATCCACAGACTGACCTCGGCAAGCGTTGCTTAACCTTGAAGACCGACTCGTTCGTTTTTTATTATTTAGCCACGAACATCTCAATACTTACAACACATATTATTCAGTAGTTTTTTATCCATAATCAACATCTTCCTGTCTGTTGCTTGCCCATATTAAAAGCTGAAATAAAACCTTTCACATCAAGATATTTCCCATGAATTATTATAACACGTAGGCGAGTGCAATATCCACAAGTTTTGATTAGTCGATCGCTGTTCCTGATCCGATTATCGACGAAGTTATAATGACAATGGGGCTTCCAACCAATGGTGGGCGACAGTTTGGTTTACGATCTCCAAATAACTTTGGTGCAGTTGCCAAGGGGAGTTTTCTGTCTTCGAGAAGTTTTTTTGGCTTTTAAGAATATTCTTTATCGATATTTTTTTCTGAGTTTACAAGATTCTCCTTTACTATACAAGGAGAGTTTTCTTCTGCCTCATCTTTATCATAAATATATTTTGAGATTAAATTGCAGCTCCTGTTATCGCCTGTATTCTTTAAAATTCACGACTAAATAACGTCACTCAAATAACCATACTGATGTTGAAAGCAATTTAATTTGTTTTTAAATTACGTACTTAAACCATCTCGAATAGTAAATAGCAATATATATTTACTATTCTAATTTCGAAATGATGTTCAGAGACTACAATACAAAGCTACTCGAATTAAAATAAACCAAAACTTACAAATACATCATCTATACTAATATTATAAAGCTGAAGAGTTTGTTTGAACGCGGTAATCTCAGGAACTACTGGTTGGAATTGAAAAATTATTTTTGTGTTAGAAAGACCATTTATCGAGGAAGGTTATCTATACTAATATTATAAAGAGGAATCATTTTTTTGTTTGTTTGTACCGAATAGGCTCCGGAACTACTGGACCGATTTTGAAAATTATCTCACCAGTAGAAAGCTACATTATTCCTGAGTGACATAGGCTATTTTTTCATCCCGAAAACGGGTCCTGTAGGGTGGTCCACGGGAGCGAAGCCGCGGGGAACAGTTAGTAGGCTATATAACATCACGCTAGACTAATAGGAGCGAAGCATAAATGTTGCAAAAACGGTAAAAAATATTCCTTCTTGAGAGCTTCCGTTGCGTGCGCTGCGTAAGCGGTTAAAGTTACGCAACATTCATGTATGTAGGGTAGGTAGGGTAGGGTAGGTAGGGTAGGGTAGGGAGGTAGCCAGTTGATGGGAGCGAAGCCGCATGGGACAGCTAGTTTATAAATAAAGACATAGTTAAACATTCGTTATATGTCAACAAATCGTCAAGAGTTACGATAGCTAAGCATCTTACGAACTAAGTATTAGTCGATAAGACTGTAAGCCCTTAAACGTCAATAATCTGACGTTTTATTACTGAAATCGTATCATTCGTGGTATGCACGAACTAAGTCGTATGAGGCTAGGTTCGACTGACAGCGGTGACTGAAGCGAAAATAATATAGAATAGGCATTGATTTGCTTTTGATTTGACGTCGTAGGAACATAAAGACCTCCTCAGCTGTTTCCATTGAATTTTGTCAATGCGTAGTAGCAATACAAATAGTATATTATGCAACTAGTGAATAAAGGACGGTTTTAAAGCGAGGGCCATAGATGAATCACTCGCTATGCTCGTGATTCATCTATGGCCCTCGCTTTAAAACCGTCCTTAGAATCCTGAGCGACGCGAATGATTCATGGCCCTCGATATAAATCCGTTTTATTCAAGAGTTGCATACTATATTTTATACCATGACTACGAGAAATACAAAGATTTAAGCGAAAAGCATAAGGTATAATAATAAATAAATGTTTTATTACCATCAAAATTTACAAAAAATGTGAAAACTCAGGGTTTCACATTTTTTATAAATTGAAGCTCAGCTAGGTAACAGCGTCTGTGTTTCAGGGCCCAGTGACCACCTTCGTTACATTACATAATTACAAATAAGTATTCACTAAACATCCCAGACTAAAATCAAAATCATGAAAATCATTATTGAAATCCTAAATATTAACAAACGGAAAATTAAATCGATGAAGAAGTTTAAAAGTCGAATATTCTTTGCACAAGGAGTTTGTATCGAGTATTTTATGCGCAAGGAGGTTGTATAGCATTGAGGTGGACGTCGAATATATATTAGTGTGTTCTAAATTCAAACACCAAAACAGTGAGTAAAAGAGCTTTTTATTCACTGTTTTCAGTGAATAAAATAAGCTTTTTAGAGGGGGAATGGTATAAACATATAACATTTCGCCATAACCTATTAAATATTCACCCGTTCTCCAGCTGTTCGCTATTGTCTTACACACACTGCTGCACAAAAATGGAAGATTACCTAATATTGATATATTAAAAAAAACCGTGAAAATACCTTTATATCTGCTGATACAAATCAGCATGATATTGTCTAATACTAGCTTCATCATCCCAAGGGATATTAATTATAGCGGGATAAAAAGCCTATGTGCTATAAACATTCGTATTAATAAGGAGGATTTATTTTGTTTTTTTTCTCTCTAGGAATTTCTCATGTATCGTTGGTGCGTTTGCAAACATATAAACTCACATATATAAAAACCCAGAGCCGGAACAACAAGATAGTTGACAGATGTAGGTCATACAAATATTTGTTCCGTGCGGGAATCGAACTGGCCACACGCAGCGCAGCAGTCAACCGCTCAACCACTGCGCCAACCGTGCGCACGCATTATATATTAAGTAGGATAGTAATAGTAAGATGTTTACTAGAATCCTTGAAAGAAAATTTGTCCCGCTTCGTCCCTGCATTATTTTTCTAAGCGTATTCAAAATCGCTCGAGAGGAGCTCGTGGCTAAATAATAACAGCCGCACGGGTCGATCATCAAGGTTAAGCAACGCTTGACGAGGTCGGTCCGTGGATGGGTGACCATTTCAACATACCGAGTTCCCTCCGTGCCTCGGAAAGCACATTAAGCCGTTGGTCCCGGCTGTCATTTGAAGATCTTTGGCAGTCGTTACGGGTAGTCAGAAGCTTGAGATCTGACACCAGTCTTGCCAAGAGGTACCCTGTTACCCAGTTACTGGGTTGTGGAGGTCAGATAGGCAGTCGCTCCATGTAAAACACTGGTACTTAGCTGAATCCGGTAAGACTGGAAGCCGACCCCAATATAGTGGGGAAAAGGCTAGGCAGATGATGATGATGATTCAAAATCGCTCCACTACCTCGCTGTACCCGCCCCGCTTTAAATATGACGTGTTCCCTATTCAAACTATGACAGTCTATCAGGATTATATCGAACCCAAGCCGATGTTAACGCCTATTATTGTAAATCACGACCGACATCGTTGTAAGTCAGACAGTACGCTGATTGCCGTCTGGTTTATGTCGCCAGAATTAGGTATATAGGTTTTAAATTTATGGCCTAAGAAATTAGAGAGGTGTTGCTAAGATTTGTGTCTTCGGTCTGTAATTTAGAATGATTTAAAAAGTTGAATTTCTATTTGGCAGATTTTGTTCTCGTATCTCGAATGTAGTTTTTAATCAAGATTATTTTGATCGTGATCGAGAATGGATTGAGTCGTTCGAAAATTCTAATGATGTCAAAGTTTTTTATGAAGAGTGTTTTCTCTTCTAGTCTTTTAATTAATTAAATAATAATTAGGTATCAGGTGTAATAACACTGAGTACTCCATCTTCTAAGAACTGAATTTACTTATAATTTCTTATTAAAACTGTCTCGCTTAGAAATTCATGGAGAAGTTTCAAGGAAACACAGTAATTAGTTTAAGAAATGTAAATTTTCAGGTCTTATTAAAGTTCATAATATTTTAATGTTCATATTTTTCTCTTTTGTTGAATGTGCTCTTTACTCCTTCCGGGGTCTTTACCTGGAGTATCGTTTTTAGTTTATCTGCGCTTCCCACACGAAATATCTAAGGTGGCCTTAATTACTACATAACCGGACGCATTGTAGTAATAAAACTTATGTAAAAAAAAAACTTGAGAGGTGTCAAGGGACACCCGGATGGAACGATATATATATACATATACATATGTTTATATACTCTCTCGACTTCGTAAACACAACAGCGTATAGGTTAGAACACGTACGAAACACGCGCACGCCGCACGGCTTACAACTATAGCAAAAAGTGTCGTTACAACTTTTCGTCTTAATTTTTTCCGTCTAGCCCCCTTTCGCAACGCGCGGTAAGGAACTTCGTTCCAACTAGGGCTCGCGAAAGGTTCACTTCACCAGCCTTATAATGTTCCCACTGCTGGGACACAGGCATCCTCTCTGTGAGAGAGGTAATAGGCCTTAATCCACCACGCGGGCTCAGTGTGGGTTGGTGAATGTCACAAGTCTTCGATTTTTTGCGCGAAAGGTTAGAAGCAGAGAATAGCTTAGCAAAAACTACCATCGTCTAATAAATAGAAAACAAACAATTAGACCTCAAACCAATTTTCAAAGCAGTTCCCAATTTTATTTCACTTACAACTGATATTAAAATTCCACCATTTAAATCACGTATGCGGCATAAAAAAGAACCTTAAGACCACGACAGCACCTGCTGTCTGCGTTAATCTGAATATAAACTGTAATGCAAGGAAATACAATGTTTATTTCTGTCCTTCCGTCATCTAAAATATTGTGATTGGTCATAGTGTTGCTACTAAGTTCTCTCTTATGCATAAAAAAACTCGGACTCACGATAGGTTGAAAGGAATTGAGGGATAGGTTAGCAGACAAAAAGGATTAAAATTCATCATATTAAACTATCATCCGTCCAGCAAATAGCAAACTTTTAGAGCTCTTATCGATTTTCAATACGATTCCCAATTTCATTTCATCTCCAATTTTAACTGACATTTCAAAATTCGATATTCCACCATTAAAATCACGTATGGTGCATAATAGAGACCATAAGACCACGACAGCACCTGCCGTCTGCGTTAATCTGAATATAAATTGTTCGTAATTAAAGTGGACTCGGACATGGGGGGAATAAATGCGACCACTTGAAACAAAGCCTTGGGGTGTGGTACACGTCAGGAAAGAATGGCGGCTGGGAAATATATAAGTTATAAGGTTGGTTTAAAGCTGTGACGAATTAAATCTAAACTTAAGAGGCAAACTGTTTATAAATTTGTGATAGAAAATGACCTGAAAATAGAAAAGTCCTGTGTGATAAGCCACCTAAGCGAAGACGCAGGAAAATAGGTAGTGAGATATAAAAAAAACTACGATATTTTAAAGAAAAGTGCGTGCAGTTCTTTTGCAGTTTCGTTTTAGATAGCTGAAGGTTGAACATCCCTTTTTCGTTAGTTTTCATGTTTTTATAAAAGTTGGATGTTACTGTAAGTGCTTTTTCACACAGAGGTCCGTTTTACAGGTCCGCTTTATCGTATATGTTTTTTATTCGGCGCTGACGTATGTAGTTGTATGAGCGAGTTCACACACATGACAGTATTTCAGATCCAGTAAAATACTGATCCGACAAAATAAACAGCAGTCGTTTTACAGGTCCGCTCTAACGTATACGTTTTTTATTTGGCAATGGCGTAGGAAGTTGTATGAGCGAGTTCACACACACAACAATATTAAAATGCTGATCCGTTTTGTTAGAAAGTTGGTGGTAAACTAAATAAATGTGGTGTGAATATTACCTCCAGTAGCAACGGATCCGTTAAAAACGATCCTGTAAATACGGATCTTACGTATCCGTTATCTCAAGACTTACTTTATACACAAAAGTAGCTGATTATTTCATAAAATCATTACCAAAACTTCGTGATCTTGTATGTATGCTATTCAAAATTATCGTTACGTAATCAGCAAACTCTTCCGCTTCTAACTTGCACCAATCATATCTCGCTGAGCCCTTGTAATTCGAGCTCAAACGGCGCCATATTTTTTCCAGGAGCTTTTGTGGGTAATGGTACTAAATTCAACGGTATATGTCGCATTAGAACGACTTTTAGATAGTGTGCTTATACGGGAATGGAAGTGCATGAGTCACTTAATAAAAATCAGACATAGAAATAAAGGAAGCCCTCCCTCTAGGTGAACCAATGACCTGATCAAGGCTGCGGGAAACCGCTACTTGCGAGACGCATCGGACCGATCGAAGTTGCGACAATATGGAAGGCCTATTTCGGCTGAAATAAAGATGATGATAGAAATTAAATTTAATCGTGAAAGAAAATTTTCGTAACATAGATGTAAGCAAATCATCCCACACAATCTAAAAATGAACAAAAAACAACATCTCTAAAGAACTCCCAACAAAATCTTTCGAAGAATGTTATGAAAACATTTCCAACAATATATATCGAGATAAAATTCCTTGAGAATTAACAATCTCAAGAACAAGTGAACTATGAAAGTAAAAGATCAACACTGCAGAATATACTTTGGCCCTTTGTCGAACGTTCACAATGCTAGTAAACTATGCATCGAACAGTTTGGACAGAGTAAACGTATCGATCGAACGCCGCGCTCCGGTCTAACTTTGTTTAGAACTTGGACCTCTTAACATATTTTGTGACACGTAACCCTTTCAGAGTTCTTATTCAAACAGAATATTGATAGTAAAAATTGTAATGGCTCCATCGGGGTTTGTTTTGAAAAATGTCTATTGTTAGTTTAGTGTCGGATATATGTTAGGGTGGAGATTTTTATTTATTTATTACATTTTAGGAAAGTTTACAGACTAATAACATTATAATAACAATAACATATAGCTAAATTGCTAATAACAAGCTTCCACAGATAAATAACAAGAAATGAAAAATGATTACTTCCCTATAATCTAAGCTACGAGTACTTCATCAAAGTTAGCTCATTTTATTTTTATTAATTTTAATTTAACAATTTGGACAATAAAGGGTCGACCAAAAAAAATTATGGCGCGGGTAGGTACTAGCTGGCTAGTGGTTGTATCTCCATAGGTTTTATTTAATTAAGAAAGGGGGAAGAAAACAAGATTGAGAAAGGCTGCTGATTTCGCAACTAAGGAAAGAAAGTTGACCAACCTTAGCACCACGGTGGGCAGTCCAGCTCAGGGACTCGCTCCACGTGCCGACGCTGCTGCGACATTGATGTTGCCTTGGTAATTTATAGGCTGGCACCACAAATACAGCTATAACTGTCAGTAATTGAAATGTTTTATTTCTATCATACGAATTAGATGGCGAGTCTCTTACATATTATAATCAAGAACGGATTTAGTGTACAAATAAATTTGTAAAGGAAAATCCCAAAAAAATCAAACTCACCTTTTTGTAAACGTTTGTCTTTGACTTCATAAAATAGATGGCGAATTTCTTACCATTAATCAGAAATAGATCCAGTCTCAGAGATTCTAATAAATACGTAATGGAAAAACCTCAAAAAAAGATATCGTTATTTGGTATATAAACACCACGTAGTGTTTCGCTCTATTAAATCAAAATAACTTTATTCAACTTAGACCGTTTAGTAGTCTTGTTTACTTTAGTTTGTAGGTATATAATGTAACGTGCCAAATGATGCTGACACACGTAATATTATGTACTTATTATATATATACCTATATATATACCACGTAATATTGTGCTTCATACATTATTAATTTAATTATACTTTATTGTACACCAAGGCAACAACAATATACAATGGAAACATTAAAATGAAAAACAGCGAGTTGCAACTGGCAAATATTCCCGAAATTGTGAGAGCAGAATCAATATAAAAAACAATTGATTAATATTTGATCATCATCAGCCATAAATGAGTAATTACAGTTCTCATTAATGTATAATCAGCCGAAACATTGAAAACTAAAAGAGAAATTACATGAGGCGAACTTGAGCGTACCAGTCACAATGAGTCAATTAATATGAAAAACAGCATCCTGATGAAATATTAAAATATATGATTGAGTGCTCTATCCCCCTTTATTAAGCCCGTAACGGTATTATACCAATAATAAATCAACAACGAGTCATAATTTCTCATTACACAGTGAACAATAAATCATTTAACTAGAAAATAGGCTAAAATAAGCTTTACTACGATTGGTTGCCGAACGGCCTTTGGCTAAATAATGTCCACTGCAGATATTGGTATTGTTAACATTAACATTAAAAGCGGGATATTTACCATGTTTACCATGTTTTTTAAATGTTAATGTTAGTGTTAGTGACCATGACAGTTTAAAACTTATATTGGTATTGTTATTTTGTATTAGAATTTGTGATTGGAGATTATGAACGTGAGGAACTTATGGATTTGAAATACATCCCTTTATAACACTTCTTATAACACAATCTATGTTTTTATAGGAGTTCTTGCAAATTAAGACACTCACTGAAAATACAGGCAATAGACTCGAAGCAGTTGTTATTATAATAGTGAGAAATGGATTCCCCTCTTTGAAACGCCACACCAAATAGATAAGCTTAATCAATAGCAAATAGCTTACCATCAGGTGAGATAGTGGCAAAGCGCTCGCGCCTATCTATAATAAAAAAGATAATCACATATAGGTAACCCTAATAACAATTATACAATTTTAGAATACAAAATAACAAACCTAATATATCTAAATTCTCTAACTTATTTGCCTATCAAACTCAACCGAACATTTTCCACCGCACCACCAGGAAATACTCTGAAAACTGTCATCCGACATTCAAATATTTTACTCAGAATCCAACAAAATATAGTCATAATAAATATAATGTACTACGTACTCCATTCGATGCAACAAATCGAATTTGCGTCACAACGAATATATAAATTTGAATGCAATGGCGTTTCACGAGTACTTCGCATATTACACGAACATATTCAATAGAAGAATTTAGATTGAGTGTAATGCCACTTGAAAGTCAATTTTCTGTGAACGTGTTCTTTATTTTTCTTGTTTTTGAAGGAAATAATTATATGAGTGGTTTTTATGTTATGTGAGTTGAAGCAGTTATAAGTTATCGTGTTGATAATGTGTAGTATATTGGTAAAAAAGCATGCTAATTTTAGAAAGTGAGTAGTCCTAAAACCTTATCCGTGGATACAATGATGATGATTTTTTTAAATTTATGCTCGTATAAACTATATATGAGTCGATATGAAATATGACGTAACGTATTTTCAAAGTTCTTGAACAAATACTCAATTCACTAATAAGGCCTACACGTGAAACAAATTAAAATCACAACAGCGTACGCTAAACTGCACATTTTTACGAGTTCAAAGTTAGCGCCGTGTTTCGCCTGGCCTAATTAACAAAGTTCCTGATTAACCCTTATTACAATAAAATTTGGCGGGAACCGAGTGGCCCGGGGGCGTACCATCAACGCGCTAAGTTTATTTCACGAGAAAATAACTACGTACTCACATTTTGTAAAGTCGCAATCTGTATTTTCACTTTAAGAGATCTCTCTCCTTTTGCTTATAAGCCATTGAGTGGGGGAACGTTCAAGCAGCTGACTGTAGCGGTTCACTGAGTCAATCAGAAAACATTTTATACTTTCTAAATGTATATTGTTGATATACATTTAGAAAGTATATACATTTAGAATGTATATATATACACTATTGATTAACAATACTAATAACACTTAATAAATGGCAAATTCTAATGTGCATATTCCACTAATATAAGTGAACCATGATTGCGAATGCCAGTTTAAAATTAAAAAGACTTTTTATATCAAAAATCGTATTTTCATCATAATTTAAAAAAGGCTTAATCCAAACCTCAGTACATAATTTATGGGTGGTGTAACTCATCCTAAATTTGATGGTACAGACTAACATATCTAATAGAAGGCCTCTTTAAAATGGAAGTCCCTAAATCCGCTGACGCTTAATCCTTGTATCATCTCCCTTACAATATTGCGAATCGCAGCAATCTTCTTCGCTTTGAAATTGTTTGTGATTACAGCAGTTTGTGTTGAGACGAGGTGTAATTTCGCTTCCTATCAGTATCGTCGGCTTGTTACGTTTGTTTTATATTAAAAACGCCTCTGGTGTTGCTAACATCGCTTCACACAATTTCTCTCGAACTTGGTGCAATCATTCATGCCTGATTTCCTCTTCGAGTTTTCTGCCAATTGATTTCTTGGTTTTCTTATGTGAACCCAGTCAAGTGTAGTTCTGAGGGATTTGAAGTTTGCTATATTTTCGTCTATGTAGATTTGAGTACGGCTTTTCATCAGCTGCTTATTATATCACGTTGGTTAGCTTTAATCTTAATAACATATTTTGAAGTTTTATTCCTAAGAAATTCTATCAATTACATGTCACCTATTAATTTCCAATATTTTGGCTTAGTTTGAAACAAAAATTAGCTGCAAAAAAAACATATTTAGTTTCGTATACATAGATGATGTCCTTTGTCACCCGTAAAGCAAAATCTACCACTGTTTTGCTCTAGCTAACACTACAAATGACAGTACTCCAGTTTCAAAGCTGCGCCATATATCCTGTACAAAAAGTTCAGTTGGTACCGCAGTCTCCCAGTGGCGCCATCTGTCCGGTGCAGCGACGTGCATCGCCGCGGGAGATGTTTGTCAATCCACGTCTACCCTGACACGCATCACGGTTATATATGGATTAATAATGAAGCTCTTATTG
Organism: Orthosia incerta; assembly: GCA_948252205.1. Classification (NCBI taxonomy): domain Eukaryota; kingdom Metazoa; phylum Arthropoda; class Insecta; order Lepidoptera; family Noctuidae; genus Orthosia; species Orthosia incerta. Next base: position 8,159,973 of record OX411760.1, read on the forward strand.
TGCCTACTATGTTTGTATGTATGTGTGGCTGTTGAATTATGGGTTTGTTGGCAGATAAATGGGTGGCTAGAAAGGTTGAGAATGTTCTGTAATTTGATGCTGCTGTGGCTAATTATTTATTAGTATCTATGGAATGATATATAAGTACAATGATATTCAAACTATTAAAGTTAAGTTTGAAGCTTCCCCAAGAGCGATAGATTTGGTTCAGTATGTTTTCAATAGAAAATTCTCCCACAATGTCAAATTAATTTAACTAAAAACGTAATTTTAATATTTATCAACTAAATACATCAAAATCCTTTCGCTGCAATACAACGAACACAATTTGCGAACTTCACAAATTTTGACTTATAGAAATTGTTATTCGTCAAAATTTCGCCGCTAAAACTGAAAGTTTACAGGGCTTACTTAATTGTATCATCCGACAGGCGTAGAACCTTGAAAAACGGAATGAAGTCCATCCGAATTGGTCGAGACTTTGTGAATTATTAAATTTCGTCGTCGCTGCGGAACAAAAAATATTGTTTTGGAAGTTGAGAACAAGTTTCAAATCCGATAAAGGGCTTGACGTCCTTGTGACAACCGTGCCGAGTTCTATAAATAAGGATTCGAAAACAGGGGAATACAATATTATTTAAATTCGCATCTCATTATATCCTTATTCTGTGTTAATAAAAGCATATTCACATGAGAGCAGTGGTGGCCCAGTGGTATTGGCCACGACTTACAAGTTGTAGCTTGTGAGTTCGATTTCAGGCAGGTGCTTTACTTTGTGTAAATTATTTCATCACTATTTCTCTCAAAAACGGTGAAGGTAAACATTGTGAGGAAACCGGCATGTCCTAGAACCAAAAATTCGAAGACGTGTGAATTTCACCAACCCGCACTGCGCTCGCGTGGTGGATTACAGCGTGGTCTTACAGAGAGGAGGCCTGTGTCCCAGCAGTGGGAACATTAATAGGCTGATGATGATGGTGATGATGCCGCATTATATCGTAGGTAAGTTTACAACTTTGTTTTATAGAGTACTTTGTTATATACTCTAGTTTTGTTTTTAAATTCATATACTAGTTCAGTTTAGTATTCACGTAATTACTAATTAGCGTTTACTATCCATGTTAATAGATATCCCCCTAAGGGTTATATAGTAGCAAAGTTTCTCTTGTATAATTTTATTTACGCACGAATGTTCTAAAATATCTTTAAAATCTGTAAAGATTGGAAAAAAGGAAATATTTCATCAATTCCTTCGAGAAGCCTTAATAAGACTCTTATGTCTCCAATCTCATTATTAATCTTCGGGGCACATGTAAAATTTTCTTTTTTATTGACTCAAAGAAACGGTGGAACGCGTCACTGAATAAATTCAATTTAGAAGAAGAAAAAAAGCAAAAAAGCGAATCTCTAGGGAGGTATTCATTAAAAAATCAAGCATATTTGATCCAAATTAAAGCGCTCTCCGCGGCTCGGCTATGCTCGTTTGGTGTCGTAGAGTGCTCTCGAGACACCCGCCTGCAAGGAGACACTAGTGGTAGTGTCATGACACTCGGGATTATGAGATGCGATGTTCTTATGTTTTAATTAGTACCGCATTTCGGCGCTGCTACCTAAAATATTTTTAACGAATTCTTTGCTGTATATTTAGTACACTGAGATATAAATATACTTAATATAATATTATTTTATAATATATAATATAATAATAATATTATAATATATAAATATAATAATATAATATATATAATAAATATTATAAAGCTGAAGAGTTTGTTTGTTTGAACGCACTAATCTCAGGAACTACTGGTTGGAATTGAAAAATTCTCTCTTGTGTTGGATAGGCCATTTATTTATCGAGGAAGGTTATATGCTATATAACATCACGCTACTACCAATAGGAGTGGAGCATAAATTAAAAATATTGCAAATGCGGGCAAAATTATTCCTTTTTGAGAGCTGCGTAAACGGTTTAAGTTACGCAACAACCATGTATGTAGGGTAGGTAGAGTAGATCTAGATGGGTAGGTAGGTAGCCAGTTGACGGGAGCGAAGCCGCGTGGGACAACTATTGCGAAATTAAAACTTCATCCTACTAACATTATAATTACGTAAGTAACTCTGTTTTTCTGTTTGTTACCATTTCACGCTTTAACAGCTGAACTAATTTCTATGAAACTTGGCTTAAGTGTAGACATGATGACCTTTTACACCGGGAGTATGTTCTTTGGGGCAATATCATGCGGGTGAAGCCGCTTAAAGTAGCTACTAGATATTTAATAGAAAACGAAAAGTTTACCTCCATTTTTACTCTCCTTAGTCGGGTAAAAAATTTTATCAAATATGTAGTAAAATCAAGTATACTTATAAAAAGATGATAAGCACCCGATTGTCCATTCTTTGACTTACTTTACTTAATGTCCTACGTCCCCTGGATGGGGCAAAGGGCGTCCACAGTAGTCCTCCATCGCGATCGGTCTTGAGCTTCACGCTTCACCTCGCGTCACGTTATACCGATGCTCGTCGCTTCCGCCAACACGGTCCGACGCCAGGTTTGACGGGGACGGCCACGCTTTCTTTTGCCTTGGGGATTTCAATCCAGCGCTTGCTTCGGTATATGATCAGAATCCCTTCGCAGCGTGTGGCCAATCCAACTCCATTTGCGACGCTTGGTCGATCGGGCTCTCGTGGAATTGCTCCAACAGCATTGTCCATTCTTTGCTTATAAATAATTGTATATAACTTATCTGACTTTCATCTCGCTTCAAATCCAATTCACTTAGAGTTTCAACCGAAATACTTGTCTGCTACTTGTCGTTTCCTATGTTACACGTCAGTGCACAGAAAGATAACTCACCTTTACGAGAAATATTTTATAATTTCTTGACACCGTCTTGAATTTCTAGTATATTAAATTACACAAAATGTCGTCTTAAGCATAGTAATAACAAGGTTACTTCTATTGGAGATTTTTTAAAGTTGTTATTTAGTCAAAATGAGTTTTGTTGAAGTAAAAATTTTATACTAACTCAGAAGTAGTTTGTAAAGTCGTTATTATTTTTTGTAGCAGTCAAACAAAGACACAATTTCGGTTGACGTAATGAATTTTAGCAGAGAATATGTATTTTGGTATTAAAGTGATTCTTCTTGAAGTTTATGTCAACTTGACAATATAAATTAACTTTGTGGTTATAGTGAGTGAATTACTTTAGTGCCTCTAATTCTTATCTAAATAATAACGTACAAGAAATCTTTCTTTGATATTAAACAGTTACTTTTGACGTGACTTAGCTTGTTTCAGTAATATTTAGTATCAAAAAACGTAGTATTTTGTAAAACCAACTCCATCCAGGTAAAGTGCGCGGCACGTAAGTTGAACCAAAATGTACTAATGTATTATTGAAATTAAACGATTTGACAATTGATTTTGCAATTGTCATTTGTAGTAGGTGTATATATTTATTTAGTTATAGTTAGATGGTAGTATATAGTGTAGGTCGTATAAAAAGGATTATTTTAGGTTTTAATCGATTAATTTCTATAATGCTTTAGTGCATTTTGATTACTTTTAAGCCACTGCCATAATATGATACCGCAAAAGCAATATTATACAAAGTTTTACCTTACATCACAACCACCTCACGTAATATCGATGAAGCTGCTTTTGCACAAAATAAAAAAAGAGCAGTCGTTTTTTCTGTCCCGATGTGTACCCAATGTTTTCCTTTAGACCCGTACTTGAAGTTACTTGTTTGAGATGTTGAAAACTTTGTTCCAAGTATGTATGTATTTGGGTCAAGCAAGTAACAAGATGAGGGGTTTCTTTAATATTATGTTCTGTGTCAGTTACGTGTACCGTGAGTGTACCGGTATACGAGTATGGGTATATAGGAACATGTTAGCCCGAGTTAGTACTTGTTTTCGAGTTGAGAAGTTTGCGATGTTCCGTATTATCAGCTAGTTAAGTACTTTTTACTTGTTGAAGTTTTTATGATAACTTTTCATCGTAATATGTTTCTTGTGTTGTTGTGAATATGAGGAGTTCGTTACTAAGAATAACAGCCGCACGAGGCGATATTTAAAAGTAAAGCAACTTTTGCCGAGGTCACTCCAAAGGAGGGACGTAAAGTCGTTGGTCCCAGTTGTTATTTTTACACTGGAGCCTTTTCATGGGGTTATCGTATTACCCAGTTATTGAGATGTCAGATAGATAGTCGCTCCGTGTAAAAATACTGGTATTCAGCTGCATCCGAGTAAACTGGTAGCCAATAACAGTGGTGTCTCATCCCATACAAAGAAACCGTTCCGACGTTCTATACTGATTATTTTTTGTACATCGATCGCGTTCCGTTCCACGGATATAGATGGTGATCTATCTATCGCCGTGGAACGGAACCGATTGCGATCGATTTACAAAAAATAATCGGATGAAAAACGACGTAACTAGACGTCGGCACGGTTTCTTTGTATGGGATGAGGCAACAGTATGCTAGTATTATATTATCTGTGCCAATAGGGTAGTTTCCTGAAAATTAGTTTTTTGTCCGTCAGGTAGATTAACAAAAAATATTGGACACGTATTTTTTCTTTTGACACGTAAACATAAAGTGATAACGATATAATGCGTTGAAATATCGTGAAACGTCACGCCGCTAGTACACTTTATACTGCCTTAGTGACGTCACAAGCCCCCACTCATGAGCTTTGATGCGCTTTAAGTTTGTAAATTTTTATTGATTTGGTAAAGCAAAAAATACGTGTCCAATATTATTTCATAATCTCACTGACGGACTTATCATTTTTCTACCCAAAAAACATCCCTATTGTTGCTGTGAATATAATATAGGTAAGTTTCCTTTTTAACCGACTTTCGGAAAAGGAGGAGATTCTATGTTCGTCTTCTTGAATGTTTTTTTTTTTTTATGTATGTTCACCGATATCTCCATCAATTGTGGACCGATTCTGAAAATATTTTTTTGTTTGAAAGAGTATGTTCCGAAATTGGTCCCATTTTAATTTGGTCGAGATCTGATGAAGAACTTCGAAGATATACAACAGAACTCTTCAATAAATAACGGCAAATCTCTCGGGACTGCTGCAATCGCATGTCTGTTTATTGTTTATACCATTCATAACATAACATCACGCTAGTACAGTCTTAAGGAGTAAGCAGATATCTCATTTGATCGGTTTTGTTCAAGTTTTATGATATTCGGGTAATCTATTCTGGCTTTATAGGAAACTTACTAATCAACTTGCCTACAACTAAAAAGTGAAAAATAAAAAAACTTTTAAAAAAAAAATAGTCGGTGTCTTTCGTAGGTACCATTTTTTTGGCGTTATGGACACCGACTTCCAAAAATAAAGTTATTTTTCACTTTGTTGTTTTCTTATTTGGAAGTCTGTGGTATATTTTTGTAAAAAAGTTTTTTTTGGCTTTCAATGTTCATAAGGTTGTATCATGGCACAGTTGGGTTTAGGTTGTCGATCCAATGTTGCATTTTGTGCCGACACAAGCATCTGCCATGTCATGAATAAAATAACTTAAAATCTTTAGCTTTATGTTCAGAAAATTCTAGAATAAAGTAAACGGTTTTTATATTCAGCATTTTACTTATCCCTCCCTGAAAAAAGCATTGTGTCACTTTTAAAAAGCTAACCACAGAAAAAATCTATCTGAAGAACACTAATGAGACAGACTTAAGCAAAAACTGTAAATCCAGCTAGAAAGTCTTGAATAACCTAAAACTTAAAACCAAGATGAAACGAACAAATATATTCAAGAGAAAAACTAAGAGATTACAAGTCGCGCAATAATTCTAGAACAGTAAAAGAAAATCGTCAAACAACAAAAGCGGGGGAGAGTAAAATAAAACGCTATTGCGGACCGTACCTTCGTTCCGCTAAAGTTAAAATGGATATTCCTGTTTAAACTTTAAATTAAACAACAACAGCTAAAAATTAACACAACGTTTTAAATGAATTCGACGTCCGTCTCAAAGGTACAGTCGAGTGCAATCGCCTTTTTGTTATAAAGCTGTCTTCCGACGGGCTAGTTAACACTATCTCAGAGACCAGACGTGGTACAGTCGCGTACAATTGCGATTTCTTCTCGAGTTTGTAGTGCACACGTCCGTTCTGTCAGACACATACGGACTTCGAAAAATCGTATTGAGATTTTATAAATATGTTTACTGTTCCAGTGTGCGAATTATTTTCAGAGTTCCCGGAATCGCTACAGCTCTATTTCGGAATGGGGAATATTTTTTAATTAAACTGTAAAGTAATTGGATTATGTGTACGGGGAGTATGTTCATACGTATTTATGTAGGCTATATGTTTCCCCCTTCGAATATGGCGTCATTTGCTTACCGTTCAATATTGCAAATTGGTGTTCGTTTTGTTGTCTTTTACTTAAAAGAATAAAATATCCTTGTGTGGGTATTTCAGCGGGGATGGCGATGTAAATAAAAATGCTTAAAAGGGTTTATACACCCAGGTGTATTCTCATATCAAATACACAGTTACACAAAACACAGTTCAAAGATAATAGCTTATAGAATACAGTTTATTGAGCAGCACTTACCCTTATAGTTATTTATCACGCCTTGATCAAAGATGGACTGACTTTGATGGCATGTGTATAACCTAAAAAAAAAAAAACGAAACCTTGGAATGGGCGGGCAACGAGAAGTGTTAACTTGCACATGTTGCAGTTCATCTTTGTTGCAAGCGTAAAAATATGAAATTAATTATTGCCAACGCAGAAACATCACTTGGTGTAGTGTGTTAAATACAAAGGTCGCTAATGCTTGTAATTCCATTTGCAAGTCTTCTCCTGTGCTAGTTGTGAACAACATTGTTTATCTTTCTTCCTCTTCTCTCTTTCTTCGATTCATCATCATCATCTGCCTAGCCTTTTCCCAACTATATTGGGGTCGGCTTCCAGTCTTACCGGATTCAGCTTAGTACCAGTGTTTTACATGGAGCGACTGCCTGTCTGACCTCCACAACCCAGTAACTGGGTAACACGGTACCCCTTGGCAAGACTGGTGTCAGATCTCAAGCTTCTGACTACCCGTAACGACTGTCAAAGATCTTCAAATGACAGCCGGGACCAACCGCTTAACGTGCTTTCCGAGGCACGGAGGAAACTCGGTATGTTGAAATGGTCACCCATCCACGGACCAACCTCGTCAAGCGTTGCTTAACCTTGATGATCGACCCGTGCGGCTGTTATTATTCAGCCACGAGCTCCTCTCTCTTTCTTCGATTACTTTCGGCAAAGGCTGACTTTAGCTACATCTGGCCAATCCTTCAGAAAATAGTCTAACTCATCACCCCACCTATTGAAAAATAGGTCATAATTTTTTCGTTATTAGATAATTCTACACTCAAAGTAAATAAACAAACACCTTATTGCTCAAATTACCGACAACACAACGATAACCTACACTGTTTGTTGAACTATGCCCACACCCAACAAAGTTTTATTAGATTTACGAGTCCTTATCATTTAAATTTTACATAATGGGTACGTGAGCTAGGATAATAATTAGTATTCCGAACGTATTCTGTGCCTGAAACAACAATATAGTTGTAACTTTTCGACCGAAACTTCTATTGCTGGTTCAAACTATAACTACGCAAAACAAATTAGTTTATGATAGGTTAGCAATACATAGATAAATAAAACTTATTTCCGTGAATAGGCAGGTATGTTAATTAGGTTACATGATGGACATCTTCAAGCTCATGGTGTTTGGGGTCGGACGACGCAGTGTTGGAAGGCCTTTTTTATGTTGTCAGGGTGAAACTATCAAAAGGCGCCTGATCTTTTGAAGAAAAGACCAGGAAGTGTGGGCAATTTACCTCACGAAAACCATCCCTGTGATCGCCATCAGCACGTGAAAGGGCCGTAACCTCTTATAAGCCCAGCCACCCCCTCTGTGCAACGCATGTTATGGCACATCCCTGGGGAGACTAAGAAGCGTCTTCCCTGAGCCTCGCTTTTTACGGTATTACGTGACCACTGTGCCACCGTCTCACCTGGAGTCACATGCTGAGCGGACAGAGTCCCCAATCTGAACACCAGTGACCCCGGAGTCCCGCCTGTCTACGAGACGGGATTTCGGCGTTTTGGGCATCGAGCCAGGTGCCTTCACGACGCCTTCATCTCTGAGCGGGATCGGCCCTCTAACAATCCCGCTTGGCGGCCTCCTTCTGGACCATCACCGTCTCACAGAAGGAGGCCATTTCACTCCAGTTTTCTATCTCTGCCAGCATATGCCTAGGCTACCATAAGGTGGGCCAATACCATGGTTTAAAGCTGCGGAAATTGGATTGATGCGAGTCGTTCAGGACCGATCGTTGTCGTTGACCGTTGACTCTTGGGGGAGGCTTATGTCCAGAGGGGTCGTCTTTCGGCTGAAATGATAATGATGATGGACATTTCACTGATACGCACAAAACTTATGGTAATAAGTTCATTGTTAATTTTTATCCGTGGTGCTAGGTAACTGGGCATATCCTTGTTGTAAACGACCCTTTGTGCCTATTGGCCTTGTTTGTTCTGTCTCCTGCTTGATATGGAGGTAAGTGGACATTATGTTTTTGTTTTCCTACTCCTCCTTTATCCTTTCTGATTAATTCGAAATATCGTTGCCGGATCCAAGACAGTTAAATTTATTCTCCGGGACTTCGTCGAGCTTCATTGCCTCGGCGCTTTACTGGTGGTCGCCACTGTTGATTCTGGCTTTCAAGAGTTGCAGTGGTTTGGGAATAGTGCGGAGGGATTGTCCCAATAATAAGTTCATTGTTCAATAATTTTCTAGGAAATTGCTAGGAATAGGAATCTAAGCCAAAATCGTTGGTTTCCTGACAGCTATTACCTGGAGGTATTGAATTAAAAAGTGAATAGGTTACTTCTAGTCAAGACTGCTCCATCGTCGACCACATCATTGCTTACCATCTGGTGAGATAGTTGTCAAATGCAATTAAAAACATATTACGTAGAGAAAGTGTCATTCTTGAACGTGTTAACTCACGAACCTTAATGACCGATAAGTACATAATACATAGTTAATATGGGCTATTTCATCATGATATAAGTTTTTAAACTGTCATGGTTACTAACATTAACATTAAAAGCGGGCTATTTACCATGTTTACTGTTTGTTGTTCATAAACACCCACCCGCAATGACTTCAGTTTATCGGTGATCATGGTGCTTGCAACAGCACCGAAATATCGGGAACTCGCAACAAACAGTAAACATGGTAAATATCCCGCTTTTAATGTTAATGTTAGTATTTCATCATGATTAACTGGAGCGCTAGATCATGAATATATTATGTACCTGCTCTTTCACTTGTCCCTAAAACTGAAACAATTACTCAATTATCTTACACGTGTAGGGACATGAGTTAGAAGATATTAAATACTAATACGCATTCCGAAGTCGATTTGTGCGTCTTATCAGACGAAATAAATACTGCTTCCTTCTTTTCGTTCTATTTATTTTTAGACCTTTACATTATTCTTCAAGTCACACCTTCACACACAGAATAGTTATTAAACTTGCTTACAAACGGTGTTTAAAAAAAAAGAAATAGAGTATGTGTTTGTAGATACTGCGTCATGTTATTTTATTGTATTGATTTTTGTAATTTTACATTCTGCATTTTTGTAAAAATAATAAAACTACCCATGATTTGTCATGTATCGTATATCGAGGTATAAAATAACGTAGGTTTGAGGATTATGCTCCTGTACCTAACGTTCTACAAAAAGGTTAAACGATATCAATCATTATAACACAGCAATAATGCGAAAATAATGATAGGCTAAATATCTTTCAGTACAAAACAAGCACAATGAATAAATAAAACACCAACAAATTTTCCTGATGGCAGACAAGTCCCTTAAAAGCATGAAACGTCCATAAAAACAGTATTTAACACAATGCAAGCGTAATCGCCCGTGAACTCGATTTAATTTCAACACATTATGTTCGCAAAATATCGTAAAACATCATTCACTTATCATAAATTAAACAATACAATACAACACATTATTTCATCGATTTATATCGGCGAACCGACAATTGACTAATGGTAATTACTCTACCGTATTTAATAATAATAATAATAAAGCCTTTTATTCCGAAACTAGACAAAGCAAATTTACAATAATAGTTAAAAAAACAAAGATCACAAAATGTCTCGAATTTCGGTGTGCCTCATGGCATAGGCCTCCTCTAACAGTTTCCATTGTCGTCTGTCTTGGGGTACCCTCTTCCAGTTTGGACCTGCTGTCAGCTTTATTTCCTCCTCCCATCGGGTAAGCTGTCTTCCCCGATTTCTTTTGCCGTCCCTTGGATACCACTCTGTCACTACCTTACTCCACTTGCCTTTAGTGTCTCGCATCATGTGGCCTGTCCACCTCCACTTTTGATGGTCTATTCTTGTTAGAATGTCGGTCAGCTTTGTTTTGGCCCAAAGATCTGTGTTTCTTATTCTATCCTGTCTCTTTGAGCCTATCATACTTCTCTCCATTGCTCTTTGACACTTGGAAAGCTTTTCTCTGAGCAATTTGGTGAGTGCCCATGTCTCGCACCCATATGTTAAACATGGGAGTATACATGAGTTGAACGTCTTTCTTTTCAAAGTCATGCCTAGGTCTTTAGACTTCATTATCTCCTTGAGGGACCAGTATTTTCTCCAACCAATTGCAATCCTCATATTTATTTCCTGGCTAATTTGGTCTTTGGTAGAGATGACTTGACCAAGGTATATGTAGTCCTCTACATAAGCCAAAGCTTCCTCCTTTATTTTTATGTCTACTCTTAACGAGTTAGTCATTAGTTTAGTCTTGCTGTAATTCATTTTTAGCCCAATTTTCTCGCTTTCTTCGCTCAGACTTTTTATCATCATTTGCAAGTTTTCTGGGCTTTCTTCGAATAACACTAAGTCGTCGGCAAATCTGAGGTGGTTCATTTTCAAACCATTTATGTTCAGACCAAAATTTTCCCAGTTCAAGTGGCGAAAGATGTTTTCCAGAACGGCTGAAAACAATTTTGGAGATAGTGGGTCACCTTGCCTCACACCTCTTTCTATGTGGAATTCGTTTCCCAGAGATTCCAATTGAATTCTAGCCTTGCTGTTGGCGTAAATGGTTTGAATGATTTTTATGTATGCTGCTGGAATTCCTTGTTGCTTTAGAGTTTCCCATATGTACTCGTGACTTAAACTATCGAAAGCCTTAGCGTAGTCAATGAAGGCAATATATATCTTTTTATTATATTCTTTATATTTTTCAATGACCTGTTTGACTGTATGGATATGGTCAATAGTCGAATAACCTTTTCTGAAACCTGCCTGTTCAACCGGCTGTTGTTCATCCAACATTGGGCTCATTCTATCCAGTATGATCTTTGCAAATATCTTGTACACATTTGAGATTAAGCAAATTGGTCTATAATTTTCAATATCCTCTTTATCGCCTTTTTTGTGTATTAAGATGATGTGAGATTTAGCCCATCTTTCAGGAATATCACCGCTCCTCAGAATCTCGTTAAATATTTGAGTTAGAATGGGTATCATTTCTTCCATTGATCCCTGCAGCAGCTCATTTGTGATTCTGTCTGGTCCAGGAGATTTTCCCACCTTTTGACTCCTAATTGCTTTCTCTACCTCTTCAGGTAAAATTGAAGGTACGGTTTCTAGAGTGGCTTCAAATATTGATTCAGTATGTCTTTTTCTTGCTATATTTGGAGTATGTTTTGCGTATAGTTGACGGTAGAAGTCTGTTGCTAAATCACTGATGCTCTGCCTCTGTGTAGTGATCTTTGACCTCCTTTTAAGTTTTGGTATCCATTCTTTTCCAGCCTCCCGCAGTTCCTTTAGTGCTTTTTTGACACCACCTGTTTTTTGTATATGGTATTCTAGGGTTTGTAGTCTTTTGATTTTACGGTCCCTTCTGATGCTAACTTTTATTTTTTTACTTGTCTCTGTTATTAATTTCAAGTTTCCTTTTTTTATTTGGTCCTTTATCAGTTCTTTCCTTTCGCTTATAAGTCGTAAAGTTTGGTCACTAAGTTGATATTTTTTACTACTTTCTTTCCTGTTTGAAATCAGATGGTTTTGTATTTTTTTCTCTAGTATGTCATATTTCTGTGTCACTGTTAAATCCTTCGTTGTAATATTTTTTTTTGTTTCTTCTGTGTACTTAGTGTTTTGTAGATCTCTTGGTTGGACTTCAAATCGGTTGGTATTTATATATTTTCTAGAGGTTTTTATGGGGCACTTTCTTAAGGAGCAGCGTATCATGCGGTGGTTTGTGTTAAAGTTTAGCTTGCTTATAACGGCAGTGTCTGTAAACGCTCTGGGGTTATTGCTTATTATATAGTCGATTTCGTTTTTGTATGATCCATCGGGGGAAATCCAAGTCCATTTGTTTTTGTTATTTTTCTTGAAAATTGAATTCAGTAGTATTAAATTATGTTCCATAAGAAATTCAACAAGTTTCTGGCCATTGCAACTTCTCTTACCATGACCGAATTTTCCAAGGACATATTCTTCGTTATTTTTTCTATACCCCACTTGTGCATTAAAATCCCCCATTAGGATAATGAATTTATCTGAGTTGTTTTTTATTGCTAATGACATCTCTTCATAGAACGACTCTAACACTGACAGTTCAGCTTGCTCAGTTGGGGCATATACTTGTATAATTGACCAAAGATTTTTATAGCCTGGCAGTTTAATGTTAACTACTGCTAACCTGTCAGAAATTCCAATAAATTCTTGTATATGTTGTTTTAGGTACATTTTTATCAAAAACCCTACTCCTCTCTGGCCGGCTGTTTCACCTTTTTGATATAGGATATAATCTGTATATTCTTCAATTTTTTCGCCTAGTCTTCTCATTTCACATAAACCCAGTATGTCGAATTTTATATCTTCTAGAGCTTTGTTTAATTCCATCAAGCTTTCAGGCGTCCTAAGAGTTCTCGTGTTTAGTGTTGCAATGTTAAATACTTCACATCTTTTAGTTAGAGGGTGGTGGTCTAGTTCTCCCGCGGGGACCAGCCGTGCTGGGAGACATTTTGTTGCTAACTGTTTCTTATGTTGCTGTGATTGTCCGGTTAGTGGTGCTTGATCTCTAATTTCTGTTGGATGTGATGAATTGAGAAACTAAATAGAAAAATTGAAATCCTTGAGATGAATGGAAGGAGGAACAACGTAATAATCCATGGGGTCCCAGAATTGAAGGACGAAAAGCAGGAGGATTTAATAACTTTGGTAACATCGACACTAACGGATATAGAGGTGCAGCTTAACCAAGGAGAAATCGATAGAGTCCAGAGACTGGGCAAAAAAGGAAATAAAGACGGTAAGATAAGACCAATTCTTCTTGCTACCACGACCCTTGGCAAAAAGATCCAGATTCTGAAAAATAAAAAGAAAATGAAACTAAATACCTATATTACACATGATTTACCCAAGGAAACCTATTTAAAGAATAAAGAAATCAGAAACAAGGGGAGAAACGAAAATGAAAACGAAAAAAGGAAAAGATCTGAAACTCCAAGTCCCAAGAACGAGAATGGTACCACTAAAAACGACCCAAAAATGAAGAAGCTGGATGCATTTCAGTACTTACGAGGGCGATCAATCTCGTTCTCGGACAACTCTACCGTATTTAAAACGTAATAAATAATTATTTTCAGTACAAAATATAATATAATAATGAAACCAGGGGGGTGATCATAAGCTCTTAGAGCGGTATCGATTTTATATCGAGTAAGTGACAGATGTATACAAGTCAGATACATCTGTCCCTTATTCGATCTCAAATTGATACCGCTCTAAGAGCTTATGGTCACCCCCCTGATACTTGAAATTAAAAGTGATGGAAAAGAGTGTCCGTGGAGTTTCTTGCAAATTCTTCTCCATTGAGACCTACAGACGCTTGCGAATTTGCAACTAAAGTCATCTTTTTTTTTTGGTTGTCAATTCAAAAGTACCTTTACTACTTCTCCTTTCCTCTACTTTGAGTTTGAATTTTGAGTTATAGAATAAATAACTGCCTGTAACTATCCCACTGGAGGACAGGGCCTCTTCTCATACAGAGAAGGCACGAGCATTGATGTGTGATCACTACACTTGCTCAAGACGCTTGCTTATATCCATACCTCCATACTAAATATTATAAATGCGAAAATAACCCTGTTTGTTACCTTTTCATGGCGAAACAACGAAACTGTAGGCTTATTACGTAAGAAACAGCATTCAGCAATCATCGCGCGATCAAACGCTTTATGTCATAAAAGTCGTAATTACCTACAGTGTAGGTATGATAGTTCCTGCAAAATCGTTTGCTAATCGCTCGCTGTTTGTCAAATTTCACCGCCAATATCTCTAAAACTTACTGAAAGTACGTATTGAAGAGCAATTATTGAGCAACAATCTGATAGAAATTTTGTATGGAGATAGTTTGAGACAGGACATAGGAGTTTTTATCCTGGGAATATGTTTCTTTGGGATGATTTACGACAAGCGGGCGAACCCGCGAACTATATATAAGTTCAGGTTTCCTCACGATTTTCTCCTTCACCGTTGATAGCAATATCCAAGATATCGTACTTATTGAAAAAGTCACATTGTTACTTGCCCGGATTTGAACCCACAACCTCAAACAACAAGAGGTGAGGTCTTAGCCATAGGGCACAACGTATCAAAAATATATTTTAAATGAAATATGCGTACTTAAATGTTTAATATTATTATTCTACAATAATATTATACGAAGGCAAGATTTGTTTGTAACGGATGAACTCAAAAACTACTTAACCGATTGAATAAATTCTTTCATTCATTTTTCCGGCGTAACATATGCTATTTTTAACCGATTTCAAAAATAGGAGGAGGTTCTCAATTCGTCGGCATCTTTTTTTTAATGTATGTTCCCCGATTACTCAAACACGCCTTGACGGAATTCAAAAATTCTTCTTTTGTTTCCTAGTTGGTCCCATAGTTATCAGGTCAGGATTTGATGATGGGATCCTAGAGAAATAGACGGAACTCCTCAAATATTATATGCATACATATATATGTATGCCTATAATATTTGAAATCATTCGCACTCAGAACACAACATTTGGTGAAGTGGAACTGATGAAGAAGACCACAGATGGGCACTGGAACTCCTAAATGCTAAGTATGTCACGGGCATAAGATATCTCCAATAGTTAACCGAGTATAATGAAGCAAATACTTACAAATAAATGGTACTGATGAAAATGGCACCATCGAACTGATCTGATGATGAAGCCGGCAGGTATGCACTGGAACGCTGAAATAAAACAATGTATCCTAGTCGTGTTTGGGCTTATTGGAATTTTAATGAGATGTACCTTGGCTATAAATGATTATCATGTTAATTGGAGGTACCTACCAAAACTAAAAAAAGAAAAATAAAAAGCTTTTTAACAAAAAATCAAACAGACTTCCAGAACAAAAAACTACAAAGTAAACTTTTTTTTTTTCTCTGTAGTATTTTTTGTTAAAAAGTTTTTTTTATCCTAAAACCGGGTCCTTTAGGTTAGGCCACGAAGCCGCGGGGAAAAGCTAGTTCAAAATAAAACAAAATACGTAAAGTCCTCATTGACAGCTAAACAACAGTATTGCTCCTAAATTTCATCAAATGAATCTCGACGAACCAATATCAATTTCATTTCTTGTTTAAGCAACCATCAATTATTATTCCAAGATAAAATCTCTTGCTAGTTATAAAGGCATTCAAGTTGAATTCCCACTACAGTACTCGGCATACAAAACACCATTTCACAAAGGAAATAAAAGATCTTTTCATATAACACTTGTGAGCGTGATTGTACGTATCTACGGCGCAGGCAACGCGTCTCCAGGGTAATGAAAAGAAGTGTCCCTTTTAACAGAAGCGTATAGTACTGCTTTAGTTTGCTTAAAAAAAGTAAAAAGAAAATTAAACACGTCCGGGAAATCTTGGACCTAGCTGTGGGGATCTGTGGGAGCCTTGGCTAAGCTTTTTCGGACCTGTGTATGATTTTCGTTTGTTTTAGTTTTGTGGTTTAGGTTTTCTACTAATTTTGCGTAGTTTCCAACTTATGTTTGAATTTTCATATAGGTACTGTTTTTTAACGAAAATTGATTTAATATTTTATTTTTGGTAAGCTGACCCGACACACTTTGTCTCTTATTAATATATTATTTCATGCGAAAATTCCAAAGAAAAATGCATAGTTTTTAGAGTTCCGTAACCAAAGGGTCAAAACTGGACCCTATTACTATGACTCCGCGGTCCGTCTGTCTGTCTGTATGTCCGTCTGTCACCAGGCTGTATCTCATGAACCGTGATAGCTAGGCAGTTGACATTTTCACAGATGATGTATATCTGTTGCCGCTATAACAACAAATACTAAAAACAGAATTAAATAAATATTTAAGTGGGGCTCCCATAAAACAAACGTTATTTTTTTGCCGTTTTTTTGCGATAATGGTACGGAATCCTTCGTGCGCGAGTTCGACTCGCACTTGGCCGGTTTTTTTAAATTCTCATTTGCCGACCATTTTTTCTTTCCCTTAAAACTTACTCGCATTATTAAAAATACCAAAAAGTTCTCAAGTGATGCGGAATTCCTTTTAAATTTAGGCAGAAGTACCTAATTCCTCAAAAAAGTACACAAAGAATGCTAAAACAAAAAGCCAATTGATAGTTTTTCCTATACAAAAAACTATCATCCTTTCCTAACATTACAAGATTGCCTGTTATTCTGGGCGCACTGTACCAATGCGGTGAGCTAAGCCTGTTTGCCTACACACGTCTGCTCTCAGCCGAGTGTACCTTCGAAGTAATCTAATAACAACAATGAGGGTATTACGAAGTCCCGGTTTCTTTCCCGTTTCATGTTTGGGTCGGTAAAGACGGAAATGTCGCGGGAAACTGTCACTGTCACTTATTGCGTGATGTAAATGTAATGATACAGTACGGATGATTGTGCGTTTTTGGGCTACGTAAGGATAGTAGCTAAAATAATATAAAAAAGTTGCACCGGGCATGTTTTATTGTAGTTTCTTCTTGTATGTAAAGGATCACCTATCGCTAGTAATTGCTCCTTTATCATCGACTAACTGTACCCCGCGGCTTCGCTCCCGTGGACCAGCCCACAGGACCCGTTATCGGTATTAAAAAATAGCCTATGTCACTCAGAAATAATGTAGCTTTCTATTGGTGAAAGAATTTTTTAAATCGGTCTAGGAGTTTCGGAGCCTATTCGGTACAAAAAAAAAATATTTCCTCTTTATAATATAAGTATAGATATACGTTTACAGACATATCTCTATACCTAGACTCTTTAAGTACTTTATCTGTAGGCCAGAAAAACATTTGAGCGAGGTGGGAATCGAAACCTTGTCTCTTAACACTGGTTCAGCCACTTCGTTAACCATAAGTGTCTGAAAAGACGACTACAGTCACAAATCAAACAAACAAACAGACAAATTTTAGATAACTTAGAGTACTAGCCACTAGGTACATGCCCGCGTTTTCTTGGATAGTATTACTATCTGCCCACCGCAAAAACCTACTTGCTACTCTTGTGTATGTGTTACAAATGGTATGTTTACATATTGACCATACAATATCTAACTTGTCAGCCAAAATAATCTAATACCCCACAAAAAACAGTCCTCCACAACCTTTTCTTCCCATCAATATCCCCGAAACCTAATTCAAGAAAGACAGAAAACCACAAACCTTTCCACCTTTGACACACGTTACTCTAATAAAATAACACTGTCACATACATGACAAAGAGCTACATTATCCAATTTGTTCCATCAGGCTGCTACAAAAGCAATGAGCCAGTATATCGGTAAGCCAACAATCGAGTTATATTCGTCTCGTAACAAAACATTCGGGTCCTACGCATAAATGTATTTCCTCCACATGAAAACGAAAATAAGTTTCGTCGACAATCTTTTGACTTGACTTACAATTTCGTTACCTTCTGTTGTTTTGGTATTATCGAGTTTTTGGTATACGAAAATGACATACTAATATTAAAAGTATTTTTTTTTCATTCTCGGGACCCTAGTTTCCCGGACCTTTGAAAGGCGTACCAGGCCGAAACCAACTCGCTGAGGCCTTATTAGACAAGTACCATGAAATGTGGCACCAACCGACAATTATCCCTGTATGCACTACTACTAATCCCCGGCTAGTGCAGTACTATTGCAAAATATGGAGATGGCTATGGGTTAGGGAGGTTTAGAAAGGCTTTTAAAACACGGCTATAAAATGGCAGTGATGACTTGCACACTCAATTAATGCCCCCCAGATAAACGGTCGCTAGCATTTTAGTGACGTAGCGCCAAGGGAGCTACATACACGGTGGTGCTTGATGAGTGAAGAGGTATACCACGGCTACCAGGACAATCCCGGTACGTTCAAGGTCCCTACCAGCATCGTACTAGATTATACTTCCTTCCACCGAGCACGTTTGCTCTTGCGAATCTCCACTCAGGCCAGCCTATTAAGGCAAGAGGGAGATGGGAGCTCTCCCCGTCAGTGTTCACTGCGACCGGCCAATTAAAGCAAATCTCCTGTCTAGTTGGTAAAAGCCGATGGTAGATACCGTCATAGGCTAAATTTAACACCTCTTTGCCGATATGAAAGCTGTAATTTGTAGCTAGGATTAAGGTGTCCCAATATCAAAGCGTTATTTTCCATAGATAATCAGAACTTTCTGATACTGAACCTTGGTACTGAGTATTACTATTTTAGTACAAAAGGTCATCAACATCATCATCATATCAGCCGAAAGACGTCGAATGCTGGAGACCCCCGAAACGTCAACACATTGACCGGTCCCGTGCTTCTCGCCGTCTTTAAGATAGATAGTTTAAATTGCAAGAAATCGGTCGATAGCTTTTATTAGCACATACAAAGGAGAATAAGCAACTCTAATTACCTTTTCACTATCAAACATTTTGTCAAGCAACAATTAAGACACAATTTATGCGAAAAATAACTCTGCTTAGAACATTTTCTCTCGCGTAACTCAGCAAAATGTAGGAAACAGCTAAATCATTTTTAGGGTTCCGTACCCAAAGGGTAAAAACTGGACACTATTATTAAGACTCCGCGGTATGTCTGTCTGTTTGTCTATCACCAGGCTGTATCTAATGAACCGTGATAGCTAGACAGTTGAAATGTTCACAGATGATGTATTTATGTAGCCGCTATAACAACAAATACTAAAAACGGAATAAAATAAATATTTAAATGGGACTCCCATACAACAAACGTAACTTTTTTTGCTGTTATTTGCGATAATGGTACGGAACCCTTCGTGCGCGAGTCCGACTCGCACTTGGCTGGTTTTTTTTATTTTTAGGGATGCTTTTAGTCGATCTATTTTGTTCCAGTGTTGGGTAACGATCTCCCCATAGCCTCCCACTCTGCCCGGTGTTTGGCCTTCTCCGGCCAATCCCTGGAAAAGTTGTAGAGGGTGTAAAAAAAACCCGTTCTATGTAGGTAGGTAATCGAAATGTATTTCAATACAGCCAAAAAAGTTATTTATATTCAAATAACCCAACCAAAGCAGCTGAGCAAGTCCTGCATGTTGGCTGTCCGACCCGGTTCTTGTCAGGTCTGCCCAAAAACCCGGATCTTGTCAGACATCCCGGGATTATTTGACCCGGTCAGACCTCCCAGAGACCAGAAGATATTAAGCTCCTCACCAAAGCTCTTAACTTGAAATATTCGGGTAGTAAACAGATTTCAGATAATTAATTTACTGTTTAAAACTTAGTTTCGAAAGGTTAAGTACCTATTTTAATTATTTAGCCGTTTTAAGTTTTGTAAATGTTAAAATATTTTTCTGTTAATTACCTACCATGTTTAAGTTTTGTATTTTCGTAGCGTAATTGTTATGACTAACTATTTTAGTGTACAATAAAGTATATTTTATATTATTATTGAGATTTATGTTTAAGTTATATCAAATAATATGATGTAGATGATTATTAGCTTATGTCGAATTAATTCATTCAAACCAATTAATTTAATCCTGATGTATAGCTTTGATATTCATTTCACAAAACAAGCATTGATATGTAACTAACAGCAATATTTTAACAAAGACAAATTAAACATAGAACCTTTTTTTTCTGAAAATCAGCGCTGCTGACGATAGGTTCGTCTGAAGTCACGGCACTAAGCTGAGCAATGACCTTTTCTTGCACAGATACGACGCACAGCCTATTTGTTCTTGTTGTTTCAAAGATGGATACTTTTCCACTCAGTAATCAGCATTTCGTTTAATTTGTGATTGTTTTCATTTGGTAATGTCGAAAAATATTACGCAAGTAAATTGTCTTTGGCCTCTCACCCACAGATAACTAGCTGTATTGCTCTCATAAAGTAATAGACAAAAATTGACAAACTTTTATAATTTTTCGTTTTAAATACGAGGCTTTTGGCTAATTTGTACCTTTAGTGAATGCCACTCTTTATTTTGTATTGTGCGTTTAGTTTGTGCAGAATAAACAATTTTCTTTTTTTTCTCAGTGTTTAATTAAAACATACTGTGTTCAAATCTGCAGTTACAATTTCAATCCTATTTCTATATTTTTGTTAACCTGTGAATCATCATCATCTGCCTAGCCTTTTCCCAACTATATTGGGGTCGGCTTCCAGTCTTTCCGGATTCAGCTAAGTACCAGTGTTTTACATGGAGCGACTACCTCTGACCTCCACAACCCAGTAACTGGGTAACACGGTACACCTTGGCAAGACTTGGCAAGCTTCTGACTACCCGTAACGACTGTCAAAGATCTTCAAATGACAGCCGGGACCAACGGCTTAACGTGCTTTCCGAGGCGCAGAGGAAACTCGGTATGTTGAAATGGTCACCCATCCACGGACCGACCTCGTCAAGCGTTGCTTAACCTTGATGATCGACCCGTGCGGCTGTTATTATTTAGCCACGAGCTCCTCCGTAAATATTTCGTGAATGTAGGGTGTTTATTATTTAAAGTGACCCCTCGGGACTCAACCCCGTGGATAAAATGTACCTCATAATGACGTAGCAATTAATAACTCTGAAGAGACTAAGCGAAAATTAACCTTTCAATTTTTTTTTATTTCAATTAGAGTCTGTTTTTGACCTCGATAACTTCATATGAAGTGAAGAATGAATGGATGAGGTGCAAGCTGAAGCTGAAACTGTATACAAGCGATCTTTCCTATGGTAAAAAAATATTCTCATAAAAAAATGTGTGGGTCCTGTGGGGTGGCCCACGGGAGCGAAGCCGCGGGGAACAGCTAGTACTAATTAAAGTCAAATTATTTGGACTCTATTTTAGACATTTACATGATAATTATAATCTACAAGAAATGTGTCAAGAACTTGACAGCCCTGACTCTGGAAGAAAGTAAAATATTTACTACCAAATCACTGACAGCTCATTTGACTGACAGCAGGGGTGACAATTTTAGGTACGCTCTGGTCTAATTTTTTAGTCCTATGACCTTGGATATTTTACATTCTCAAACTATCTTTCATCTGTACTAACTCAGTTAAATCGATGTACAACAGATACAACATTATATATCGAATGTGTTTAATTTTTATTGTTGAGTAGAGGGTAGCCCTAAAAAAGTGCTATTTTACTATATAAATAAACATTAAATATTCTACTATTTTCACCGCGACAGAAATATCTGTTAACATGACAGAAGATCGCCGGACTCTGATCTCTGATCTCTTGGCTTCCCACATAATTGTGCTGATAAGAAAACAAATATCTCACAGAATCTCTGCACATATAAACCTTTATTAATCTTTAAGGTGTTTAAAATAATCATAGAGTAAGAAATTCACGAAGAAGCGACACTCCTCTACTTTATGCTTGCCCCGATTCCGCCAAAATAATCAGCTACAGCTCCCCACCAACAAACTTCAAACCGCGATTGCCTAAGCATAAATAGGGTTCTTCTTTATTGATCCCAACGTATGTATTATGGGTCTTCAAACTATGTCATCTATTGCAATGTGGACTGCTCGGTACATGCGAACTCCTACAGCCTTTTTAATTGCGTCTGCCCATTTCGTTTATATAATCTTTAATTTAAACTTGTCTAAAATTTAATCTTTAGCTTATGTTCCCTTTTAGCTGTACCTACGTTGTGTGTATCTGTGCGTGCCAAATAAACTAGTTTTCTTCTTTCTTTCTTTCCTTTTGTTTTCACTCTCGAGTAGGCCAAGTTGACAGTAATACATATAGTTGAAATTGCTTGAAACTTCATATTTCTTCTTAGTTGACATTGTGCTTTCTGTTTTATATTGTTTATAACATTTTAAACATTTTACGCTTGACGAGGTCGGTCAGTGGATGGTGACCATTTCAACATACCGAGTTTCCTCCGTGCCTCGGAAAGCACGTTAAGCCGTTGGTCCCGGCTGTCATTTGAAGATCTTTGACAGTCGTTACGGGTAGTCAGAAGCTTGAGATCTAACACCAGTCTTGCCAAGGGGTACCGTTTTACCCAGTTACTGGGTTGTGGAGGTCAGATAGGCAGTCGCTCCACTTAAAACACTGGTACTTAGCTGAATCCGGTAAGACTGGAAGCCGACCCCAATATAGTTGGGAAAAAAGGCTAGGCAAGATTTTAACATTTTAAAACTATTTGCATTTACTATGCGTCCGAAGCGAAGTTTCGCATCTATAAATTCTTGCTCTATGTAACAATATACGTACAGTACTTTCTTATAATGCCGTACTTAACCTTCAAGTCTCGGAATTAATGCATACCATACGAGCTTCGTTTGTGGAACCGCGTTTTCAAATTACGCAACAAGGACAATCTTGTGTAATAACTTGAATCGCTTACGTTCATATTGGAGGCTAGTGTTGGCTTCGTTTACGCAAACGTTCGCGTTCAAGTTAAGTGTGTACTTGAGTTTACTTGAAAGAATATTGTTCTACAAGTCACTGTGTTTTGGTTAACGTTAACGCTCTTAAACTTTTGAAAAAATGCAAAGTTCTTGGAGCTTTTTTTTGCTTTCCGTTAGCATTTTTCTCAAATTTTAATATCCACCATTTTAAAAACTCCGCCAAACAATATCTCCAAAGAACATCACAATACAGAGTTAGATAATCACCAAAAACAAATGCACCTCTCGCTCTTCAAACCAACACTATCTGTCATTGTGGTCCATTGGCTAGACCTCGCCTCTCTTGCTTAAAATGGTGGGTTCAAATCCGGGCAAGTACCAATACGCCTTTTTAAATTCATATGTTCTTTCTAAGTTTATCTTGGACATCGCTAACAACGGTAAATAAAACATCGCGAGGAAACCTGGGGGGTGACCATAAGCTCTTAGAGCGGTATCAATTTGAGATCGAATAAGGGACAGATGTATACAAGTCAGATACATCTGTCCCTTATTCGATCTCAAATTGATACCGCTCTAAGAGCTTATGGTCACCCCCCTGGACTTATAGTGAGTTTATTATAAGATTGTGCTCCATTGGTGTAATTGCTGCAAGGTGTTCCAGTGCGAGGGTAACGAATAAATAAATAAATATAAAACACTAATCAATAAAACCAGAGAGCACGGAGATGCTCGGCTGCCGCGCGTTGCAAGATATCGCATCGGTATTGTCAACAGTTTGATTGACTGATTGGCTACATACAAGACAAGCATATAACTGGTGCTGAAACTTGTTCTAATAGCGCTGACAAAAATATTTTCTGCCAGCGGTTTCGCCAGGGTGTAATTGGGAATCATCAGAAGGAAACGTACTACAGGGAAACGTACTAAAGTATCATAAGCCCTTGTGAAGTATCAAGATTGGTATAGCGGTTTAGACGTGAAAACCTAACCAACAGACAGAGTTACTTTGGCATTTAATATAATTCCAGTGCGGCGTTACCTGTAAATAAAACCGAACCAAAATCCCACAAACATTGGCACACAAACATTTCGCCCGAACATTGGCTACCAACAAAATTAAATCCAAGTCTGCCATATTTAGGAATACGTAACACAAAAACCATCGCAGAATCCCATCTAATCTCGCGAAGGAATCTCTGGTTAAAGCCTTCTCCATACGGTCTATGTTAATAAAGGTAATTATGCAGTTCGTGTGCGTGAAATAAGCTCTGGTATCTACAATGTTATATCCCGGAGATTGCGTTATTTTGAATGGAATTTATAAATTTAAAGTGAGATGGTTCTCGTTAAGGTGTGTGTTCGTTTTCTTGCGTTTAATTAATGTTGTGGAATGATTTTGCAAAATAATATGCGAAAATCGTTACTTTAAATTCTTATTCTGCAATTCTATTGCAGTCATGAGCCTCCACACAATTCTATACTATCCTACTAATGATGTAATTTAATCTGAAAGTATATGTTTGATTTTTTATAATTAAATCACGCCTCAAAGGCCATACAATTTAGAATTCATGTAGATCATTATCTGGACAAAAATATGGGATCCTTTTTTACCGCTGGTACTATCCCATCAGATAATTTTCGTCTTTAAATGATCAAAAACTGTTTTTACAAAACCGACTTCCAAATAAAAACACTACAAAGTGAATAGTAAATTCGATTTCGGCAGTCGGTGTTCCTGTTTTTGATTCTTCGTTTTTTGAGCTGTGTACATAATGACCAAGTTCTATAGTAAGGTACCTACAATGCCCAAAGTTTTGCCAAAATAGATAACCCGAATAAAATAAAACTTGAACATAACCGGTAATTAGAGTGTACCAGAGATTACTGTACACATCTGCGTACCCCTTTAGAGCGTACCAGCGCGACGTTATGTTATGAATTGGTGTAAACAATAAACAGACATGCGAATGCAGCAATACCGAGACTTATGCCGTAATTTTTTGAGGAGTTCTCCGAAATTGTTCATCAGATCTTCACCAAACTTAAATGGGACCAATTCGGGAACTCTTAGTAACAATTTTTTTGGTCCACATATGACTGAGAAATCGGTGAACATACACAATAAAAACATACACACATCACACATCATCAGCCTATTAATGTTCCCACTGCTGGGACACAGGCCTCCTCTCTGTGAGAGGGAATGGACCGTTACCAACCACGCGGGCCCAGTGCGGGTTGGTGAATGTCACATGTCTTCGAATTTTTAGTTCTACGACATCCCGGTTTCCTCACGATGTTTTCCTTCACCGTTTTTATAGCAGTGGTGATGATATAATTTACACAAAGTAAAGCGCCTGCCTGGGCTCGAACCCACGACCTACAACTTGTAAGTCGCTTCCGATACCACTGGGCCACCACTGCTCTCCAAAAACATACAGCCGAACATATAATAGAACCTCCTTCTTTTTGGAAAAACGGTTAAAATCTTAAATTCAAAGCCAGAGAAATATTGATAATACCTGTGAATGAACACACCCTCTATAAGGCGATTTACTTACATGGTGTGTTATTCCTTTAATTAAATTTGGGTTTTAATCTGCTTACTTGTGATTGGTCTAAGTTTGTTGGTGCACACTAAGTGATTATAAATTATTTGCTTTGTTGCCAATATTGTGGTTCGCATGGTGCAAAGTCTAATAGGATTGGCATATTTGATGGGTAGGGAGTTATGGGAATTATTTAAGGTAATTAAGTGGTTCTTGGAAAGTGTTTGGAAATTGGCGCAATTGTGATGTTGGGGTAATGTAACGGTTTTTGGTTATACCTTTATACTTCATAAAAGATAACTTGATCTCTGCGACAGCTGTCAGTAGCAATACAGTAACAATAGCGCTTGACAGGCTTACAATAACGTATACGTCAGTTTGACATATGTCGCAGAGATCAAGATATCTTATAGAAGTATAATTTATTTATTTTATAATCTTTTGTAATGTCTTTGGGTTTCAATTGATTTTAAAGCGAACAAAATAAGAACCTGTGTGTTCAATTGAACATAATTAAATTAAAAATACTTTTATTACAAACAAAAATTACTTATTTTAGAAATCAAAACTCATACCTAAAATTTTACTTAACACTAGCTGTTGCTCGCGGCTTCGCTCCCGTGGACCACCCCACAGGACAGGACCCATTTACGGGATTAAAATAAAGCCTATGTCACTCAGGAATAAAGTAGCTTTCTATTGGTGAATGAATTTTTCAAATCGGTCCAGTATTTTCAGAGCCTATTCGGTACAAACAAACAAACAAAAAAATCTTTCCTCTTTATAATATTAAGTATACATTAGTATAGATTTACTTAACATAGAGAATAATGAAAATTAAAATGAAAATGAAAAATCTTTATTGCACATAAGGTGTTGTAGTAAATACAATAAAAACAGCTACACTATAGAAATGAACACTGATAAGCTACACAAATGGTTGGGGTACTGTTTTCTTAGATAGGCTACACAATAGCCTGTAGTAAAGAGAATCAGTGCCTTGTCCCTCTAGACTGGAGAAATCAATTGCTTAGTGTTTTTGAATAATTGAAACTTTTAGTTTTACTAACATAAAACAAAATATAAAAAGGAAAATAAAAAATAAAAATTATTAATATTAAATACTGAAAGTATTAGTTTATATCTTATTGAGTAAGTGTGGTGTGTGGGTGATGGTGTGTGGGAATATGTGTAAGGGTGAGTGTGTGTATGTGTGTGTGTGGGGGTGTGTGTATGTGTATTTTGAGAATATTTGTGTTGCCATATAATTAAGATAGTGTAGTAAGAAAAGATTCGGTTTCGTTATACGTTTTGTCTAGTAGGTAAGAGCGGACTGCTGATTTACATTCTTGTTTAGATAAACCATAAATTGTAATATTAGCATTAATTTTGTTATACAGGTAAGGGCCAAGATAAAAGATTTTTTCGTAAAAGAGTAGTGGAAGGGAACAAATTAAATCTTTACGACGTTTTTTAAGTTTAACAAAGGGAGTTACGTGATGTTGTAATAAGATTGCATGAAAAATAAACATACGTATAATAATAATAAAAAAAATTGAACGTCTCAAATAGCCCCAACACATTTTACCCTTCATCGCTTTCTACTAGGTATAAAATAGCGAAGAAAAACCTTCACAACAAGTTCCCTAGCAACACAACCCTAAAAATAACCTAAAAAAATAACAAACTAACATATTCGTGAAAGCGAAAAGATATCTTGGAGACGAGACGCGCTGATAAAAAGCTTCCAACTTTAACATTACTTTACAAAAGAAATTCAAGTCCTTTGACATACAGACAAAGAAGACATTTCTTTTCGAGTTCATTGTACAGTCAGCGGCAAAAGTATTGGGACGAAAAACTGTGTCAAAATATCTGAAGAAACTGTGCAATGTTCACTTCGTCAGTCGGACTGATGCAGTTTTAAAGAGAAATTAACTAATTGGTTGAAGTTGTTAAGTTATGATGAATCTGAAAGACTTATTGTAGTGGTAAAATAAAGTAATAATAATTTAGCACAAAACACACATTATTTTATAAAGTTGCTAGTTGAGTAAAATTGTTATGTGTAATATTTTAGCACTAAATAAAACGGTGATATGTATAAGACATGTAAAACGGCCGACCGCCGACTACCCAAGATACGAGCATGTCTCAGTTTGGGAGTCGTTGTCTTAGATTAAAATGACTCTGTACATGTACCTCACTAACATAGATGAAAAAATTTGTAAAGCTTTTGTACTTTTTTAAGAATAAAAAAAAATAAAAAATAAATATAGTTACAGCGGGCACAACAAACAATAAAATAGCCATAAAAATAAACTTTATATTCTACTAGTATAACATAACACTACGCTTACATTAGACGTTGCGTTGAAAGGCCTCCCACTAGGTGGAGCGACGACCTGATCAAGGCTGCGAGAGTCCGGTGGATACGAAACGCACAAGTCCGATCAGTTTGGTGACGTTTGGGGGAGGCCTATGTCCAGCGGTGGACTTCTTTTGGCTAAAATGGTGACCATTAGGCTTGTATTCCCCGAAAGGTTAGGCAGAAGTACAACTATAGTATTATACTAGCTGTGCCCGCGGATTCGCTCCCGTCATCTGTCTGCCAAAACTACCCTACTTACCTTCCTGCCTACCCTACTTACCTACCTACCATTTTTTTTCTAGGGTGATCATTATTTCGCAGAGAATCTTAACACCGCCATTCAGAAAATTACTTCAAATGCACAACGCCATCTATCGAATATCGAGTTCAACTGTCCGAGTATCTGGATTGCGTGTGTTGTGATAATTTTACTTCTTGAACACTTCAAATTCATCTAACTTTTGATAGAGTGAACCGATTGCGATGAAACAATAACTAAGTAATTTTTCAAGTTACGCACAATTTTTATGTATAAAAGTTATCTACATTGGTTTCGTACATTTCACGTGATGCGTGCACAAATAAACAGATAAACAGACAAAAATTCCAAAAATGCTGGAAATGGGTTCTGTTGATTATCCTTTAACACAATACATAACAAACAACATATATAATATATATGATGATAAATATAATAAATGTGAAATTCTGTATGTAGTGTTGGATATCCGTTAATCTATCACGTCTTATCGGCTGAATGGATTTGTGTGACATTTGAAGGCCTCAATTCGAATCGAGGCCTTAGGAGACTTTAGCTTTAACGTTCCCTTGTGATAATTTTATCCTTTCACGTTGGTGAAGTCGGTGGTTAAAGCTAGTGTTAGATATCCTCATGATACAATGGGTGATTGCTGTAAATCGGCCCAAAAAAAACCGGCCAAGTGCGAGTCGCACTCGCGCAGAAAGGGTTCCGTACTATTAACGCAATAAACGGCAATTTTTTTTTCTTCTATTTTTAGTATTTGTTGTTATAGCGGCAACAGAAATACATCCTCTGTGAAAATTTCAACAGTCTATCTATCACGGTTCCCGAGATGCAGCCTGGTGACAGACGGACAGACAGACAGACAGACAGACGGACCGCGGAGTCTTAGTAATAGGGTCCCGTTTTTACCCTATGGGTACGGAACCCTAATGATAATGTTTAATTTTTTATTCAGTTCGCTCCAATATTTTTGCCGCTATCTGTACAATAATCTACAAGGTTATGTTAGATGTATTTAAAGTTACGGTTGTATATGACAAAAGAACTACTCTCCTTACTTAGGGTGAAGTGGTAGATTTTTATTATTACAATGAGTGTTTAACTCAGAGCATTTTTAGAGGGAATTGCGGGCATTTTAATAAAATTATAAGTCGTTTTTACTTTAATCGTTGGTTTGACAATGGCTTATATAGCAGCTACCCAGCATGAATGGTAACAGAAAACCATAGATAATATTTTGAATAAAATATTTTTCCAAGTGTGAATTAGTTATAGAAATGTGAAACTAATAAAATTGTGGTCATAAATAACTTTAAGTATCACATTAATTAAAACTTAACACAGAACATAATCCAAGAAAATAAACAAACCTCCCGACAGAAAATAGCTATAGACAAAATCAGAACATTTCTCTACAAAAATAATTTCTAAACTCAACGTACCATTTCTACCGAAGAACCTCTTGAAAATCCACTCGACTAACATTGTCACCTTATCCCAAACAAAACCCACTGACACAAAAATGAAAAATATGACGTCATTAAATAAGGCCGGGTCCACACGGAGCGAGTCACCCTAAGCACGTGTATTCGTCACTTGTACGCGTAATCCCAGTTGTCAAAAGCCCGAAAATTGCTCGACACGTCGCCGTGTTATTGTCAAGATTTTGAACTACCATTGTGCAAAATGACCCTTCCGACTTACTATTGTGCTGCGTTTGACTTGAGACGTGTTGGTGAGTCAAGTTTTTTATGATTGGTATAAATAAATAGGGAAATATACTGTATTCTGCTTATGATTGAAAATAAAATATATTCCTATTTATGCATTGAAAATAAATAAGAATATTTCCTCAATAATTACTGGCACAAACATGTTATGACTATTCAAGTGCTGAATTTTGATTGTTATTTAGGAGTTTCTCTTACACAGCGCCTCTTACACACATAATTGCCCAGAAAACAAGCTTCTTTCGCCTCCGAACACTATCTTAGTACAGGTAAATAGCCTAAACTTTGGTTCTCCGTCTACTTTCCAGGTGATATTTTTAAGATCAAGTAAACTCTCTCATCTAAACGCTCCACAAGGTATTTCAACCCTCAAATGAAAGGATTTGGAGCGCGTAACACGTGTCGAGTCACTTTTTAGCGGCTTCCCTCTAATGACGTCACATTTTGTTAACATATCCCCTTTGATGATAGACTATGTTCCTCACATATGTTATTTTTGTTATTTAATTTGAAGGGACTTTAGGGGGTTTTAGGTTGTTTATAATTTGACTTGAATGATACAATGATGTATTGACAAAATGCTAACTAAGTCTAAACTCAACTTTAATTTTTGTCAGAGTTTAAACGTCATCTGAATGTCACTTTGACAACTTGTGATGAAAGTCTATTGAAAGAAATTGGCAGAATAGTCGACATCGGCTTTGCTGTCCATATAAAATGTAAAATAGAAATATATTATATATAAAGCCCTCAATCAAAAATAACTGAATTATATACAGGGTTTTTATAATAGAGTGGCTTCTACATACCTTCGTTTTTCATCATCACAATGTAAAGTTTATCTGCCTGAGTTAGATTCTTGCAACAACACAACATTGCCATATAAATATGACAGTCAATTGTTTTTACGATGTCGTGTCAAAACTCAATGAAATTCTTGTGTCACTTTCGATGGCAATGAAACTAGCAGTCAAGTAGATACATAGCCACTCCTAGGTGCTGCCTACCCGGACCACGGATCTGTGGGCGGGGTTAGTCCGGCCGGATCATATGCGAGCGTGTGTAGAGTGGTCCCCCGGACATTATTATTATTAATTGAGTCCGTCTCGGTCCACACAAGCATGTGTAAGCGAGAAAGGATTTGTGCCAAATCCGAACGTGTGTAAGCACTATTATAGGTACATGGGACTTTTCAGTTATCTGTTAGATCGGCAAAAGCTTTGCTGCTGTAGATGTTTTTAAAAGAAGAAGAAGAAGGCAAAGTCAAAAAATAGTTTAATAAACAAAATTTGCATTAGATTAGTAAAGAGTTTAGCGCTAAACGTATTTATATCATCTTTTTGTATTTGTCACGATATTTCAAATACGGCTTACCGTACTGATTTGTACATTAAGGGTGACTTGCACCACAAATCTCTTCAATTTATTGCAATTTTTTCACAAAAAGTAAATCAACTTTTCGCTAACAAAACTTATCAAACAGACATTATATTAATTAAACATTCAAAACTAAACACTTCACCGTCTGCAAGGGGAGCTAATGACTTTCTTACTTCATCTTTACAGAAGAATCAACATTGCCAGCAGTTAGTTGTTCTTGACTATTCAAAACAATTTATGCTAGTATTTGAACTTTGAGTTTATAAGTATGATGAAGACTGTGTACTTTGTGAAGGTCGTTGTTGAAATAGCTGCTTCTTATTCTATAGTTTAAACTGAGAAAAACGTGAGAGGGGTGTTCTAGACAGGTGTCGTGCGATTTTATCGATGGTGATGGTCGTAATGTAAGTGATTGATCACAATATGACATTTCCGTAGCGCTTGTTTTTTTTTTTTTTTTTTTTACCTTTGTATAGATTCTTTTACCGATTGTGAATGTGTGAACATTGTAGGCTTTCTAGATTTCTAAATGATTGTTAACATTTGTTAACTTTTTATTTCGTACATTATTTTTTTTGTTTGTTTTTTTTTCAATTTCGTACGACTTATTGTCGGGCCTACGTTGTCCCCCCATATCCAAGTACTAATGCTGTAACATGGAAATATTGTAAAAACAAAAAAAAAATTAAAGAGTAACCATGGTGTTTCTTGCCGGTTCTTCTCCATAGGAAACGACTAACCCGAACCGTGCACCTTTTGTCGACGTTTTATAAGTGCCCATGTAGGCCTATGTAAAATAAAAATATTTGATTTTGATTTTGATCTTGACAATCCCATATTTTTTGGGTTCCGTAGCCAAAGGGTAAAAACGGGACCCTATTACTAAGACTCCACTGTCCGTCTGCCTGTCTGTCACCCCTCTGTATCTCATGAACCGTGATAGCTAGACAGTTGAAATTTTCACAGATGTATTTCTGTTGCCGCTATAACAAAACACTAAAAACAGAATAAAATAAATATTCATGTGGGGCTCCCATAAAACAAACGTGTTTTTTTGCCGTTTTTGCGATAAAGGTACGGAACCCTTCGTGCGCGATTCCGACTCGCACTTGGCCGGTTTTTAACACGCTTTTATTAGCTTCGTATGTATGTATCTATGTAACCGAATCTTTTAAAGTGATTTTCACCCCCTTCAAAACGTCGGATTAATTTGAAACTTTGCACACTTATCAAGGACCGATGATAATGCAATAATTAAAATAGTTTGACCATTTATTCTTTTTTTTTTTTGTTAATCACACTATTCTTAATTTATTTAATTTATTGAAAATTATTTTCTTCTTTTTAGTTTGGTTTTCCATTAAAGCGTGTTTTTTTTTAAATATATATTTTTTTACTTTTCAACCGACTTCATCATAATCTTTCGCGACGCTTTCGTTGCTATAGAATGTCTCTTGTGTAGACCATCAGAGCAGAAAATATTAAAATGTTTCTTTGGGATTGAGAAAGGAGGCCTGTCGAGCTTAACCCGTATTTTAAAACGCTTTTATTAGCTTGGTATGTATGTATGTATCAATGTAATGGAATCTTTGAACGTGATTTTTACCCCCTTCAAAACGTCGAATTGATTTGAAACTTCGCACACTTATCAAGGACCGATGACAATGCAATATTTTTAGTTTGTCCCATTATCCTTACCAGGATCTTCAGGATTAGCGACTTTTTAGTTTAATTTACCATTAAAGCGTGTTTTTTTGTTTCTAGAACTACACTTTATTATATTATTTGTAAAACGAAATCACATTCTTAAACCTGCCAAAAACACTTCTAATTTCTTTACATTTTGTCAGCGATGTGGAGGAGTACTTCGACGTCTAAGTGTACCTTTCTTTTGTATATAGTGTAAGTAGTTAGTATAAGTATAATTTTGTAAAGTTTACTTTTGTTGAGTGTTTAAGTATGTACATATTTAAACCTTTGTTTTACAAAGATTAAAACGGATTTATTTTGTTAAGTATTTTTACATAGATTGTTGTTAAGATGGGATTTGACTTGAATTTGAACGTTTTCTTAAGTCGAAATATTGCTGTCATTGCTGGTAATTTCATCACAAAACTATATCAAAAATTTGTAAGTATCGAAATAAATTTTTCCAATTTATAAGTAGATACAAAAGTAATGTTGATATCTGGATTAAAATTAGTAATAGTAACATCCTACAACATAAATTCACTGGCAACTGGAAATCGAATTATAATTTCACATTCCATGAATTCAAATATTATTAAATCAACAAACTTAACATTACAAACATTTACATTTACATATTTTTCTCCTAACAAATCAGTTCCACTTTTCACCTCACAGAATCCCGAAACGTTTCACACCTACCCAAAAATCTAATCAAATAACTCCAAATCTCACAGACTCATATTAAACCTGAAGAAATATTTAATCAAGTCACGATAAGCCCTTAAGCCTTGTCAAGTTTCGTCGAGCATATAACATGGTGTCAAATGTACCGGGAAAGACGAGACCCAGACTGGCAAATCCTTGAGAAGAATTACCAACGTTGATCAAGTAACACGACGCCTTTTGTGACCCGTAAACTCCAATGTTACAGGAGAAAGGCCTTGTTTCGATAGAGGCTGCTTTGTGGTCGGTTAAACCACTTTGGAATTAAACCTGTGGTGAAAGGATAAGTGTTCGAGTGTCAGAGGTTAATTTACACGTGGTTCTGTCAAATCTTTTTTTTTTTGGTTGGGAGAATCTGGCACAGATAATATTGTATTTATGGTACAGTGTCTACACGTGCTGGTGGTTGTCCGGTGGTGTGTGTTTTGTTTTTTTTGGATAGAACAGGATTTTATTTAGGTCAATTTGCCCAAGTGACTTGTGTTTGAGGAGCATTAGATATGCGAAGGCTATCCGTTATCTTAGGCTCTAAACAAAGCATAATTCTATCCTCTTGTCTTTTTTTCGTAGACTCGATCAGAACCAATGAGCTCTCAACGCTTTGATCATGCCCTAAACTTCGACGAAGTAGTTCTTAATTTAAAATAAAGAAATTCCGTTATTTGCTTTTTTTATTGATGACAGTTACAACCAGCCTATCAGAATGACAGCGGCGTATGTAGTATGAACCCATCTTTATTATCGAATGTACTTCAATATTTGAGTGTCATCGTATTTTATTAACTCCGAATTTAATATGCTCGCGTGATCAAATTTAAGCCTTCATCGATATTAAAAAAGGGATCCTTCGTTTTTTGCTGAACGAGTTTCGTATACAGCGATCAGGGTTAAAAATACTTATTTTATTGCTTTCTTTAAATACATCATGATGTATGTGCTGCTCATACGAGTATGTGGTACCCAAGCATTACTGCAATTACATTCACTGCAGTATTTTGTCACTAAAACTGAGGGCCAATTTCACCAATGATCACCACAACTAAACCGCATTCAAGAGCTGTCAATGTAACCTATTTTATTACTTTCTTTACATACATCATGATGTATGTGCTGCTCATACGAGTATGTGGTACCCAAGCATTACTGCAA
This sequence comes from Orthosia incerta, assembly GCA_948252205.1. Classification (NCBI taxonomy): domain Eukaryota; kingdom Metazoa; phylum Arthropoda; class Insecta; order Lepidoptera; family Noctuidae; genus Orthosia; species Orthosia incerta. The sequence goes on from OX411760.1 coordinate 8,194,780, forward strand.
TTACATTCACTGCAGTATTTTGTCACTAAAACTGAGGGCCAATTTCACCAATGATCAGCACAACTAAACCGCGTTCAAGAGCTGTCAATGTAACCATTACTTGGGCATGTTAACTCTAAGAGCTCTTAAACACCGTTAATATTATGCAGATCGCGTTCAGTTTCATTCGTGAAATTCCCTCTGAAAAATAGAAATCAAATTCAAACATCTTATTACAAAGTAAAGGTTTGCTTTTCCCTTTACTTTTAAATCCAATTTTGTGCTAAATAAGTATTTATGTGTATTACGTAAGCGATTTGATTGCCCTGTATTTGTCTTTATCAAATCTATAGCAACTCGTCCCGCCATCGCTCTGACAGTCCGCCTCGACGCTGAAAACAATATAATATTTAATCAAAACAAATTCGAATAATAAACTCCATATCGACCCCAATTCAATCGAAACAAAACCATTCAATTACAAAAGCTATAAAAGATCGTATCGCCGAATCGATTGTCGACAGCAAATCAACGGTTGTTTTATACTAAAATAACCGGAATATCTTTCTGTTGTTTTCAATTAATTGGATTAATTAACTGTGTGGAGTAAAAGCAATTTTTATACATAAATAATAAAGGCATTGTTATGGGAAGTCGGAAACTCGTTCGATGGAAAGAGCTTTGAACATTTTAATTAAAGATGTACATCCTTTATATGCTGCTATTAAATCTTTGCCGTATAAATATCAAAAGCATCGTTTAATTTGAAAAGGGAATATTCATGTTTTAGCGGTTGGGGGTAGAATACTTATAGGCGCCGTTGAGGATTTTGGATTGAAATAGGTAACCAAGGTATTAGATCAGATTAATACTCAGCGGTACTTGTAGGTTTTATTTATTTATTTAATACTTCAAGCACACAAACGTACAGAGGCGAACTTAATGCCTTAGGCATTTTATACCAGTCAATCTTTGGGTGATGCAGAGAAAAATAGTGGTAGGTGCAATAACGATGATGATTTGGATTTAATTATAAGACACAAATATAAGCTATAAATAAATACAATGTAATAAAAAATATAGGTATAATAAAATATAATAACTTATTGTTTTTTTTAAATTATTCTTTTGAGGTTGATTTTTTTTTTCAATCTATTATTTTATGGATCCTGTTCAACCAAAGGCCCTATATTCCAAGACAAGTCCTCCATCTTGAATCATTAAATTGACAGTTATAGCTTGGTATTTATTGATATTTATCAATGGGTTTTTCCGAATCGAATGGAAGTTCTTCAAACTGACGTCCATACTATGAGCCTAAATATAAATAACAATACTTTGTCATTTTAACACTGCAGTACACGCGCCCCTTTTTTACACGAGTTAGTACACGAGTGATTTTTTTTTTTTTTTTGTTTGTTTGTGTTTTTCTTATCTCGTGTCTCCTGTGCGGGTCACAAATAAATATTTTTCTTTCTTTTTTTCTTTCTTTCTAATATGGTAGGCCCGCGGGTTTGGCGTCAAATTACCCACAAATGCATACACTTAGGGTTTGGTTGGGGTACTGAGGTTTTAACAAATATATCAGACGAGGCTTTATCTGGAATCTCAAGTTTCTAGCACGCTTACCTAAAAAGTTATAGCCAAAAGTGTTACCTAAAATGTTAAATAAAGAACATTTGTTTGAAGACATTTTTTTCCAAAAAAATATTATCCTTGCCTAATTCTTATTCAATAAAAATTTCACTTGTCCACATGTAACACTCGACTTAACTAAAGAAATTGACTTATCGAAAGAGAATGTGTAAGAAAACGTACAAACGTAAAACGTCCGTGTTTTTTCCTTATTAGATAAATGGCAGTTTAAACGGTATTGGTCCCATGTGCACGCGCCACTTAGAATATCGTGCGGCAATAGCCTCTCCGTTTTATGGCATCTACTCTGTGCATCCCTTTACTATGTCTACTCTGTTGCTTTTAAATTCTTTCTTATTTTCTACATTTTTGTTACAAACATTTTATCACTTGGTAGTTTGGAGTATTTTAGTAGAGTCATAGACAGTGATTTTGTCGTTGTGAATACCATAGATAAAAATATATTATAACAGGGTGAACTCATTTTCATGATTTAAAAAGATTCACCGTACCTTGGTGTCTTTAACCTATTTATATTTACAGTACCTTTTTCAACCTGGTTCGCTGCCGTAGCATCACAGTAAAAAAGTAACCTGGGCGCCTTCAAATTAGAGGCGTGATTGAGTTAAGTAGAGCGCTGCAGTGGTGCCACTGTGGTGCGCTAGCCGCGCCTCTACAAATTTTCATACAATTTCTAGAAGCGCAGTCGCAGCGCCGCGTGCGTCACGGTAGTGGGCGCCCCCACACTCAGCGTAGTGTAGCTTAAATTCCATTCGCGAATAAAAAAATGTTATCGTAGATATCAGTACTTTCAGAAATTATCTTTTACAAAAAATAACAAAGCAGTCTTACCACTTTATAAACATTCTTATTATGTTCTATGTATGAACCTTATATTAGATATCATTATTATGTTCCCTAAGCAACTATCATTCAGACTCATAATTCCACGAATCAATTGGTATTTATCGAACCCTTAACAATACTTCAATACACTCTCATGTAACGCCATATTTATAGCACCGATACAAATAATCTATGTCACGGGTACACCACTGAAAACGATACAAGGCGATCCCAAAAGTAAATAAAGAAAAGAAGGAAAAAAAGATATTCGTCTAAAAAAATCAAAACGCACGAATAGGGAGATAGAAGAAAAGTTACGTTCAAAATTCGAGATAGGTTAGATGGGCATCTGTATCAAAGGAGGGAATGAGGGTAAGTAGATTCCGAGTTTATTGAGGTACGACTACACCGGGGATGCGAGGCTGACAGATAGACGAGGCTACTTTTATTTTCCTAATGTAACATAGTAACGTAGCTGGTATTTAGTCCAGGAACCAGGAAAATGAAGAGAAAGAACCAACACCGAAATTAAAACTAGAAAATGAAAACACTTACCAACTTGATTGTTAAAATTATACTAAAAGATAAAACACAAAAGTCAGAAATAAATAAATTTAAATTTTGTTAATAAAGAACAGTGGTGGAAAAAGAGTGCAGTGGTGGCCCAGTGGTATCGGCCGCGACTTACAAGTTGTAGGTCGCGGGTTCGAGCCCAGGCAGGCGCTTTACTTTGTGTAAATTATTCCATCACCACTGCTCTCAAAACGGTGAAGGAAATCATCGTGAGGAAACCGGCATGTCCTAGAACCAATAATTCGAAGCCATGTGACATCCACCAACCCACACTGGGCCCGCGTGGTGGATAACGGCCCATTCCCTCTCACAGAGAGGAGGCCTGTGTCCCAGCAGTGGGAACATTAATAGGCTGATGATGTGATGATGATGATGTAATAAAGAACAAAAAAAAAATCGGAGAAGACTATGTCTGCACGATTAAAAAAAGGAAAATATTATATCTCCATTTCCCATATAAAGCCCATCCTCAAAAGATACAGTCCGCCAACCACCATTGAAACCGCACCACCATTTATCATAAACAATCTCCCGCTATATTTATCAACCTCATCGCTTTATATGTCGGCGAGCCTTCGAGCCCCACACATATCCGATAAGCGACCATCGCCATGAAGGATTATTGAATTCATTCCTCTTAATGTCAAAGAGGCCTTTTATTTGACGTCAGGGGATTGAAAGCCCTCCCTCCTCTATATACGATGTGTAATCAAAGTCAATCGAGTTCTTCGAAATGGATCATGGTTCAACTGAGTTATTTTTCATACGTGTTACGTATTCAAACGTATTCCTTTTTTCTTCTAACTTCTTTATTAAAATAATAATTCTAATAATTTGAAACGATAAAGGCAGCCTATCTACATTCTGTATTAAGTTCATCTAATATTAATAGAAAAAGTTGCCACGTAAACAAAGTTGCAAAAATATCAAACTCAAGTTTTACACTCCACCAAAAACTAACAGGCCCCTTTCTAAAACTGGAATGTTATGAATTTTTTATAGAATATTCATTGGAAGAGTTTCAAAGAAGTTAAAATAAATAGGAATAGTCTTTGGTATGGCTTCTAACAGTAAGGCAATGTAATATAACTATCTTTGTAATATATTACAATTTGTGGGTAGTCTGGAAGTGAATGGCGTAATTAATATCAAGTTTGCGATAAATTTATGACGGGCGCAGAGCCGCATACTTTTATACAGCGATTTTAAACCTAATTTTGATTGCACCAAAGCGCATTTCCAATAGGATGTAAAAGAGACAGATGCAAAGGTGAGAGAATTTGTTATGCTGGAAACAGTGACTTTTATGGCCATTTTATGTTTTTGATGTGTTTATTCAGTATTATATTGCTCTTAGTTATCCTTTATCAATAAATATTGATAAAAAACGGGTGAAAATTAAATTTAAGCCATCACATGAAGTTACGATTTGATTTGTTAAAAAAATGTATAGGCTGTTCTAGAACTGTTCACATTGCAATGTTTTCCTGTTTAAAAATTTTAACTGCGAATTATATATAAACAAAATTGTTTCAGAATGCCACCTTTTACCACTACAACATATGCTACCTTTGAAATTGCTTTTTAAATAACAATTAAAATTGTAAGCAATAATAAAAACACAACTAAAATGAAAAGGTCATCTAGGTAAACGTGCCAACAATATTACAGAGATATTAATGCCAATTATTCTTTAATCTGGTTACTCTAATTAGGAACTAAAGTGATAATGCTTACTAAATTACTCGTTTGTGCTAAACGTCTAATAGCTAGCTATTAAACAATTTCCCAATTCCAACGCAGTAATTTACATGTGATGAAACGCCTCGGCCATATCCAAAGAGAAAATAAATGGATATAAATGCATATCCTTATGAGTAAAAATGTAGATTATTTCTAAATGGTACGGTTTCCAATCTTTATATTTTACTAGTTGTTGCCCGCGGCTTTGCTCCCGTGGACCACCCCACAGGACCCGTTTTCTGTATAAAAAAATAGCCTATGTTACTCAAGAATAATGTAGCTTTCTATTGGCGAAAGAATTTTTCAAATCGGTCCAGTCGTTTCGGAGCCTATTCGGTACTAACAAACAAACAAAAAAAATCTCCTCTTTATAGTAATAGTATAGATAAGAATTACAATGGCTTATTCACTTACATGAGAAACTAAATTTAAACAATATAAAGAAGAAGAGCGTAATTTAGAACAAAGATTAACATAACCTTACAGTTTTGCAGTTTTGAATGTTGAATCTGTTTTAATCGTACGTGTATGTATGAAAGCAATGTTCACTCCTTATCAGAAAAAGCTTCAGCATAATGCTAACAATGCATCATCACCTGAACCACATGCTGTCAGACGATATCAACGGAACATTGTCTTTAAACTTTCGTAATCGAGTTATGGTGTGGCGCAAGATACTGCGAACTTGCAAACAAAGGAACTAAGTTGGAACCTGAAGCTTTTAGTGTGAGCATACATGCAAGTGATGCAACTCACGTCGCCTAACTGTTCGTTATGTTGATTAAGATCTAGGCGGCGAAGAAAAGCGGGCAATGAATTTAAAGTTTTAAATTGCATTTTGATAAGTTTCAGCTACAAAGAGACACCTTTACTTTAGTAGTTATCTTTTAAATTGTATTTTAAATGTTATTAAAGATTAAATAAGTAAAAACGTAGTCTACGTGGATTAGGTGTAAAACAACACTACATAAGCCCAGTCACTTGACAACAAAAACATGCGGATCTCGTGTCAAACAGTTATGTAACCCCGATAAACCAAGCGGCATGACATTGGCACTTAAGGCCGTACCCTGACCAAAAAATCAGCATGAGATATGAGCATTCCTATTGGCCTAGCGGCACTGGTAGCGCATGAATTACGGTAGTGAATACGCCCAGATTTTAGAATAAAATCTTTATAAAATCGAATATTGGTCTTTTGAAAAAAATAAAACTTACAAAATGTTCGTTATCAAATTGTTTATCCACTAGTGTTAGTATAAAAAATAATTAATGAACACTTTACGAGGAGATGCATGCTATCAATAATTATTTCACATTTTTATGGTTTTGTTGGAAGGAGATTAGTGACACATATACCAATTTAAAAAAAAAGTGTACTACAATTTTAGAATCAACATTATGTAGAAATTTAATGTATTTTTATTAATTGATATTTCTTTTTAAATATGGAGTAGATAGCTCTTAAAAACTGCACAAAATTCGACTAGCGCGGCGTTTTGCTCGGGGACGCGCCTTAACATATTACTCCCGCTCGATTCCCAGAAGTTGGGTCGCAGATATCCTTAGAATCTCGCGCCAGCCTTCTAGCAAAAACAATCTACGGTAATCGGATTGTACTGCCATACAATCGCGTGCATGGTTACTCCGCGTATATTCTGCGTTACCATAGCAACTGCTTAGCACTTCCCCCATTGCAAATATACGAGAGGCATACTCGTAACCTTTACTTGACTTTTCGTTTCCAGGAAAAGTGGCGGATACAATTTGTAAACAAAAATATTGCGGGCGATTCTTTCTCTTAAATAGAACATGCGGATTTGTTTATATTGGCTACGTTAAGTGCGTAGTGCGATTTGAAGGTACACTGTTTCCGTTTACTTGGGTTCATTGAGGTAATTTTATGCGCTTTTGCATTTCGGTGAAATGAAAGGCTCAAAGACCATTCATGTCGAATTTTATTCGCTGTATATGAACGTGTTTACAACTTCCTAACTTCAGCCATCAAAAATAATGTCATACGAACGTCTGCAACATAAAAAGGGGAAACATAAAACTTGTATGAAGATATAAAAACACCAGACACTCGGCCCCAATAAAACGCAAAAACAACTTATTAAAATTTTACACCAACCGTAGCTAAATAATTAAATAGTGAAGAACATGAAATGATTGCAAGTCCAAGCAACCTTATGTAAATTATATACCCTCAAACGTATAACTAGGGCCATACTTAAATAATAATTACCGTGGGTTATGTCGGGGTACAAATCATGTAGTCGAGACTAAGGTCTGCCGATTTAACATAGGTTTATTATTATTAATGCCGAAGGAAACCGACAATCGCTGGGGATTGGTCCAGCCAGCGGATGGTTCGTATTAGACCCCGTAAGATATCATATGAGCACACTTTGGTATCTCACCAAAGATATTATACTAAATTAATGTTGTAAAGAGGGATCGGACTTGGTTCCGTTTTGGAGGGTAAGTCGTGAAGTGATTCCTGATCTGTATTTACGGCTTAAGTTCACAACTTGGGAATAGGAAAGTTTTTGCTTTAGAATATCATAACTGTTGGATTACGCTAAATGAGATTAAAATTAACTCTCCTGGAGATTGTAGCTGGAATAATTAAAATTATTAACACATAGACAAGATTAGATACGTTTGAAGGAGAAAATAATAACAATATTCTCACTGAAAAGAAAAGAAAGAAATAAAATACATTTATTTACACTGCTTATACGTACACTGTCTAATTAGATACTTAATGTCTACCGTCGGTATAGAAAACAAAGAAAATAAAATCGGATGCCGATAAGATGAAAAAGAACACTCAATAACAAGTAATGCGAGATTACAATTTAACTACAATACACGGAATTGGATAACTTGAGATCCGACCAAACCCTTCTGTTTATCCAATTAATCGCAAGAGTTTTACCAGACAATGAATTTCATTCGGATCTTAAAGTTCTTAAAGTAATCTTCCGACTTTAACCTACAGAGAATATCACCCTCTCTTTCACGCTTTCTGCATCTGATGAAGTTGAATCTTAGAGAAATAATGTCAGCCTTGTAACTTAATCAAATTTCGTTCAGTTTGGCCGTGAGACGAGACGGAATTTCATTTAGCGAATTAACATTTCACTATTTGGGAATTTTACGGTACTGTCTTAAGATTTTCGGTCTAATTCCGTTTCAATTTGTGAGTCTCGAATTAGTCAGCAGTGTTAAGTTTGGTGAGAATTTTACCTGGGGTGGCAAATTAGTTTCTATTATTAGGGATTTGAACGTTATTAGGATTGAAACAAAGACAAAGTAGAAGCATACACAGTAAATACAAAGAAATGATGTACGGTACATGAAGAAAGATAAAGGTTTTGTAACATTTACTACCTAACTTATTTGTTACAACAAATGACAGACCTTAAGGCCGTACCCTGACCAAAAAATCTGCATGAGATATGTGCATTCCTATTGGCCTAGCGGCACTGGTGGCGCATGAATTACAGTAGTGAATACGCCCAGATTTTAGAATAAATTCTTTATAAAATCGAATATTGGTCTTTTGAAAAAAATAAAACTTACAAATGTTCGTTATCAAATTGTCTATCCATTAGTGTTAGTACAAAAAATAATTAATGAACACTTTACGAGGAGATGCATGTTATCAATAATTATTTCTCATTTTTATGGTTTTGTTGGAAGGAGATTAGTGATACATATACCTCTTTAAAAAAAAGTGTACTACCATTTTAGAATCAACATTATGTAGAAAAATTATGTATTTTTATTAATTGATATTTCTTTTTAAATAAAGAGTAGATAGCTCTTAAAAACTGCACAAAAACGACTAGCGCGGCGTTTTGCTCGGGGAGGCGCCTTAATGATTTATTACTTACTAGCGACCCGCCCCGACTTCGCTCGTGACAATTTATACACAAAAACCTTCCTCGTTTCTCACTCTTTCTATTGGTGAAAACCGCATTAAAATCCGTTCAGGAGTTTTTGAGTTTAGCGTATACAAACGCAGCGGGGGACTTTATTATATAATATGTTGTGATATATAGCATTACAAAATTCCAATGCTAAAATTACCATGTATCAGCAAAATCAATGAAATCTGAAATTTACCCAGAATCATACCTACAGCTTCCCAGAAAAAAAACTACAGTTCACAGCAAACTTTTTCCAAGCGGTTGATGTCACAAACTTGTGTATCGCCAACTCGTTGTGCAAACTGCCTGATCAATTCTGACTCGGCTGATGGAGTCGCTTTGTTTAAAATTTTAACTTCTTCTCTAGTTTAAGTTTCATTCATTGACAAATTATTTAATTGAATAATTTATTGAGGTATAAAAAAGCTTCCAGTTTGATTAACGGAATGGTTACTTCATCTGTTATAAGGGTTTAGTGTGTCTTTGGGTGCAGTTTCGGATTATGGATATATATTATAATGTGGATATAACGTTCATGTTGTTTTTAAAACTGTATACTCCTTTATGATGTCATCACGAACAATTCAGTAATATCTTCATACCACAGATAAAATATTTGTTAGACAGTAGGAATGGAAAACTACCCAGGGTCTGACATATTTTTTTGTTTTCGTTCAACTGTTTACTCAGTGATAAACATCTGAATGATACATAAGTATACATACGTTATTTCATTAGTTACTGCTTTCCGGGTCAATGGTTAAATTCTACATAGTGTGTGCCCATTACGTGGCCACGTTAATTAATTTGACTTAAATTAAAATACAAATAAAAAGCGCCAAATATCAAAGCATTTTTATCTAAACCAGCTCGACCGTGGTCAAGTCACAAACGATATTTGAAAGATACATACACGATATTTGTATTCATATCGCCGTCCACTTCGTACAATAATGGTTGTTTGTACCACAAATTAAATGCAAATTGCTAATCAACTATTACGTCTAATTATGTTGATTTGGTTTAATTAGTTCATTTAGAAGAGAGAAAAGAATCATCCTAAGGGATTTGGTCTACAGTTTATTTACTATCGAGTTAAAGAAATCGTTCGCCTTTTAGATCTTTTTTTTTGTGTTCTATTGTTGTCTTACAAAAGATCTTTATTTTCTGAATTGGAAGATTAGACCTAGAAAGTAATTTGGCAATATGAAAGAAGAAGTAAGTAATCGAATAAATTGCGATAGAATTGCCAAATAGAAAACCTATGTGTGCTCAATCAAATAGAATGGCTTACTAGGTCTTCTTTTATAGGTACATGGATAAAACTTCATTATTCTATTATAACACAGTTCTTGTGCGTACAATTGTGTACGAAGTAGTCTCATTGGTGATAGCGAAATATACCAGACAATCTTTTTAACAATCGCTCTCAGTATTGAGGATCGTGAATTCGTGACCACGTGACCTATTTAGTTATTGTGTTGTCTTGGTCTACTTAACCGGTTCATCACCTGTCTGCCTTAAGCCAACTATGTTGGGTTCTGTTTCCTATAACGTAGTACGGCTGATCAGCGTTTTACATGGAGCGACTATCTATCAGACCTCCATAACTAGGTAAAACGATACATAGTTTTTGAACTGTTCTGCTTCGAAATTATTAACCAGTTGTCTCTCTTTCTTTACAGCCGACAAAGCCCCTCCCGGCTTTCCCAACATCGCACCACCCCCAACCACCATGGTGGTAGAAGTTGGCCACACCGCCACTCTTCCGTGTCAGGCTACTGGTAACCCCTCCCCGAAGGTCCGGTGGCTCTGGAACTCGCTGCCCCTGGACGTCGCCTCCAACCCCAGATATGCGCTGTTGAATGACAAGATGCATGGTAAGTGCTATATTATTATTATAAGTTATTTGTTTATTTAAACTTCACATATAGAGTGGTTCAGACGAAGCGTTGGAAGACCTCCCACAACGTAGACCACCATGAAGACTGCGAAAACACGGTCGATTTGGGGACACTTGGGGAAGGCCTATGTTCAGCAGTAAACATCTTTCAGATGAAATGATTATGATGAACGCCACAAATGAGCACACGGTGCGGTTGTGGAACTCGTTACCGCCTGATATTAGGGACTGCCAAACTCTTGCAGTTTTTAAAAAGAGAGTGAAAGAGCGTTATCTTTTCATGCCGTCTTAGTTGCATATAATTTATGTATTATTATTTATGATATTCGTTAGTATTTATTATTCTAATATTTATTTGATTGATATGCATGTATAAAAGAGTACTATATATTAATTATCTATACAGTATTAATCTTCTTTATTGAGAATTGTTTAATATATTTTTCTTTTTATTCCCCTTTACACACGGTGTCTTCATATCTTTTTTTGCAACTCTCTTCTCGCAGGTATGCTGGAAGAGATTTCGTTAGAAATAAGCATACCTTTGTACCTACTTTCTGTTCCTTATTTTTGTCTATGTATTATGTGTGTGTACATTAATGGTTAAATGAATAAATGAGCAGTCAAGTTTAGATGGACAAAATTGTGATAGGAGGATAAATAATTGTATAACATTTTTATATTCTTAAAGTACTTCCAACAATTTAAAAACAAAAGTTTTTCTGGGAAAGGCAGTACTACCACAGTGCTTATTTCTGCAACGCGAGTGAGTACCGTGTTCCGGTTTGAATGATCATAAGACGTTTCAGCTTTGTCTCTGGAATAACAAATATCCAATATATGGATAAGCAATCCATACATCATTAGTTGAACGGATTATCACGGCTTATTCGATTTGGAATGATACATGAAACAGTAAGGCAAACTTTGAAAAATGGTCCATCTTCTAGCCTGGATGAAACTCGCTACTAAAGACATCATGTTCACTCGGATAAAGTTTAGAAAACTAAGTCCTGGGGGCTTAGAAATCCAGTTCTACACAGAACATTAACTAAGTTGTAGGTAAGCTCAAAGGTAAACCCTGATGGCTCGAAAGAAATGCTCGAAGTCATAATAAAAACAAACCTAAGGTGTTTGTTTGTAATGGTAATCTCTGGAAATACTGATCTGGTTACAAAACATCCTAGAATGCAACTTTTTTCTATCCCTCTAAACTGCACGATGCCCGTAGGATAACCCTCGGGCAAGTTGGTACCTACAAAAAAAAACCCACAAAATTAAAACCCTTTTTACCAACCCTAGGCTTAGAGCACACTAGCATATGCATTATATCTTCAAAGAATCTGCACTAAACCTGCGCTGTCTCGCTATCCCGTACTATGAAACACAATGAAAGTGGGGTATTTGCATGTCCAATCGCGCTATCTCGGAACTGCTTCCTATTCTCGCGATAGTCTGCACTATTCCTAACGTCCTTTGATACAGATTTAGGTTTCTTTTCATTTTCAATAATGTGTTGTGTTAACGCTTCTGACGATTCACTCGAGGGATCGAAGGAAATGAAAATGTTGGATGCTGAAATGGATGTATAAAAAGTCTGTTTAGAATTTTAGATGATGCAATTGGAACTGCGTTTTGAATTAAATACGCTGTGTTTAGGACCTGGCAGATAATACTCGTATAATAAAGTAAGAATAACACATATGCGATATAAGATATACATATAATTTATAAGGATTTACACACGCCAACACGGTGGGTGTACACACACACACACACCATCCACACACGCTCACACATACACACCCCCACACACACACACATACACACATACAAAATTATTGCAGACCAAAAGAGCATGCGCATCTTTTATTTCTTTGGTTTTACTATGTTTATTTTCTAAATTAATTTATTGCACAGCATATGTTATGAAATGTAACACAAATGGGCGAAGACACTGGCTCCTGTAACACAGGTTGCTACCTAGCACAGGAGCCAGGGCTTCAAATAAGTATGTTACATCTGTATTTTGTGTCAATAAATCATTTATTATTATGGGAGAAGTACTAATACAACGCGGCCGGAGCCGCGGGCGGCATCTAGTATCTACATTTTTTAGGGTTCCGTACCCAAAGGGTAAAAAACGGGACCCTATTACTAAGACTCCGCGATCTGTCTGTCTGTCTGTCCGTCTGTCACCAGGCTGTATCTCATGAACCGTGATAGCTAGACAGCTGAAATTTTCACAGATGATGTATTTCTGTTGCCGCTATAACAACAAATACTAAAAATAGAATAAAATAATATTTAAGTGGGGCTCCCATACAACAAATGTGATTTTTTGCCGTTTTTTGCGATAATGGTACGGAACCCTTCGTGCGCGAGTCCGACTCGCACTTGGCCGGTGTTTTTTTAAATGAAATGGGCTTCTACGAAGACACTTCGCATTCGATATTCGAATATACTTTTACTATAAGCCAAAAATCACTTTAAATAACCAATACGCGTAATTAATAATCCTTTAGTTATTTTAACAACAGGAACATGTATATGAACACATATTTATAAAATTATAAAAAAGCAAAAGGATTTTTTTAATTTTAGTAAATTATTTCACAAATGAAAAATATTGTGAGAATTTATTTCAATAATTTTTTGCATAGTTCAAACAAAATATGGCAATTTTACAAAATATTTAATGGAAATACCTACATGAAGTAAATTCGAAAAGTCGAACATTTTCACAAGGTGGATATATGGAAGCTTTTTGAATTTAAACTTTCTGTATATTATTTTATATGATATTTTTTTATGTCAATATAAATATTAATAAAGGAAAAAAAAACATTAAAACTCTCGCGGTAAAAATCTAGTATCGGTGGGCAAGAGTCGTTGCTTCTGCATCGTCTCCGGCGCTGCGGGAGGTACAACCCCTTCACCCTTACGTAACAAAGGATAGGCACCCGTGCCAGGGGTAGCAGCCAAAAGGCTACGTGAAGTCGGGGTGCCCCGATTCGGTTTTGGAACAGATTCGACCTATTTTAACCATGAAGTGGGGGGATACTAATTTTTTTAACAGAATTTCTAGGTTGTTATAAAACAAATAAAATAACAAAAACACCAAGAAACACAAATAGCACATGCACGTAACTCGGGGAAAGCAAACTTACGCCATTTGCGTCATGTGTGACATGTGTCAATGTCACACATGACGCAAATGGCGTAAGTTTATGTTTTTTACGTTCCGTTTCAACAATTCGGCTCGAAATATTACACCACAGTCAATATACCGGTACTGATTTGGTTGTCAATTGTTATTTTCTCGAAAAATATGCATTACCTTGTAATAAGAGTGGTAGTGTTTTATTCAGGAACCCAACCCCTAGCAGGACCAGTACCTATCAGACCCAACCCTTACCAGAACTTTTAACCCCCTCCTCCTGCCAACCGTTACTAGACCCAAGCCTACCAGCCTCTCGCTACCCATCAAAATGAATGCATAGCATTTAAAATTAAAATAAAAAATGTTAACGTATAAAAATACAACGAAATATAAGAAAACGATTCATGAATTCAAAATTAAGCCAATTAAGTTTAATTAGGAAAACGTGATAGGTTCAAAAAGAATATTACCCATTTAAAATAAAATACTAAATAAAAACTAATATCGTAAAAATACACCACAATAATATAAGAAAACAGTTCAAGAATTCGAAAGAAACCCATGCCCACACGTCACTATAAATCATTGCGAATTTGCGACCGCTCTCATCATGAAATTGTTTTAGCGACCTCTGCATCACTTAGTGTCACCTATAATTAAGTTTAATTAAGAAAAGATGGGCGCGATTAAAACACTCCGTGGAGACGAATTTAATTTGCAAATCTTAATGAAAGTTCATCGCATGCTCGAGGTTGGGCGCCACAATATGATAAGAAGCGCCCGACGAAATGTTAATTATATCAAGTTTTAAGTACCGCGAAAAACGCCTTGATGTGCGGATACAGACGGGAGTCTGGAGAGGAATTTATATTTGTTTATTTTAAAACTTTAGAATTTTTGGATTTTGTGCAAGGATCAAGATTCGAGATGAAGTACCTTGTATCCTATCATCTCTCTCCGATCGTGTCGTGTCAGATCGTGCGGAACAGAGAGCAGATTATAGAGAAAAAAAAATATATATGTTGTATACTGCAGCAAAGCGTACCTATATAGCATTATATTACTAAGATTATTTCGTGGCCGATACAATTAAATGCAACAAGTAGTCTACGTTTGTATCATTGCTAATTTCCAAAATGCATGTGGTAAGTATTTAAATCTGCAAATTAACTGCAATGAAGGGTTAAATTTTCATTTCGCCACTCTATTAAACTCCCTTAACAAAACAATTATTACTAGATACTTAAATACACTTCAAAATCTCTAAAGTAAATTCCCATTTAAATTCACCAACAATTAAATCGTCCATCTGTATTCTGAAAATGTTAAATAATTTTCAATTTTAATGCCATTATGCACTCCACAAGAGGTGAGAAAGTAATTTTAAATTCAGTTAGAGCAAGCTTCGGGCAACTCACTGTGGGCTCTTTTAATCTCATTAATTTTAATTTATTCGAGTAGATTATTTCTCCTCCGTAGACTCGAATATTTCGTAGCGTAGTACCGGCCGTCAATATTGGAAGCTGTGAAAAGATATCGGGCCTGCAGCAGGATTTTTCAGCGCTCGCTGCAATCGCTTTTTGCGGATAATTTTCAGCGGTAGCCTGAACGAAAACTAATATTACGCAATCCCTTTGAATTGTGTTTGAATTACGTTTATGATGATCAATTAAATGATCAATCTAGATGTGGCACAGAGATAGATTATAGAGATACTTTTTATCCTAGTAATATGTTCCTTTTGATAACAAAACTATTTTCACGCGGGCGATGTCGCTGGCAGAAGATAGCGTAGAAATATATTTGGGAATCCCAGAAGGTAAAAAACTTTAGAAATAACTTGAATGTGATGTACAAAATTTAAATACACTGTCTAAAATTAAGTAAAACCTGTGTCGACACCCTTGCGCCATCCCATCTTCTTAGCACGGTGGACTGTGCTGGGGCAGCTGCTGCCGGTGTAGAAAACCTTAAACGGCGAAAATATAACAAGAAGTTATAAGTTTTGAGCTGTTTGGGGTTGAAACATTAGGTCCATGGGGTCCGAGTGCGCATCGAGTTTTTCGAGACATTAGCACAAAGCTCGTCGACTCTTCACGTGACCAGAGGGTTGGCCTCGTCTTCGGCCAGAGAATCAGCATTGCCATCCAACGTGGCAATGTTGCCAGCAATCTGGGCACGTTTCCCATTGATATCGATGTGGACAATTTTTTTGATGCACAATGAGCCCTTTTCCCTCTACCTTTTGTATTTGTATATAGGCTTGTTTTTTTTAGAATATTCAAGTGTATATATGTTCATATTTAATTGAAACATTAAATAAAAAAAATACCTAGAGTCTGCAAATGAAAGTAGACACTCGAATTATTTGCAAACCTTTTTATATGACAATGCTATACTAATGTCAACCCCAATTTTCCGTATGACGCTACTAAGTTGATACTTTGTTTTAGTTCGTAATCACTATTTATCTTTTTGTAAAAACATTTTCTCTATTTAATAATTAAAAAAGTTTAATTATTAATGTAGAAAACAATGATTCCTGTGACTCTTATGAATCTTTTCACACGGAAGTCTTAGATTCAGATTTTGATTGATAGTGAATAAACCGCTTTTTTTTATTCAGTTTGATATATCTAAAGTATTACTTACCTAAATGTACCTATAGTATTTTTATTCAGACGAAGTAATATAATTAATTCTAAAGTATCAAATTAGGTTATTCCAGGTATTGCATACTAGTTTTAGGGGTTGCTATGCTGATATTTTTTTTTAATTTGCCGCTCTTTTTCAGTCTCTACTTTCGTTTGCCAGACTCTAATAACAACTTAAAAAATTCTTGTTACAGCATTTTGAAATTTTCTTTAACACTTTGCCCTCCTGATAACTAGCTTACTTAATCATAATATTAGTATCTAGCTATACATCCTACGTCTTGCAGTTCCGAGATCCGATCCAATGAGTGCCTAGCGGGTTAATGTCGCCGTCGCCAGATAACTTAGTAACAATATTAAACACAGGTGGCGCTGTACTGTATTACCTACATGTTAGGATGTAGGTCCCTTTGTACATTTAGTGCAGGCTCTTGATCGATCCAGTTTAGTGGAATCGCTAAAGGCATGGGGATATGACATAGGATGTGTAGTGTTTATTAGTAAAAATATACTCATGTATGTAGGGTTTTAACATAGAGATGTTGTTTCTGCCCAAGGGGAATCGTGTTATTCAGTTACTCAAACTCAAGTGATATATATCAAGGAGTGAGTCTAAAAGATGAAGTTATTTGCACATTCCAAAGCGTAGATAGATCTCTATGGAGATGGATGTGCAAGAAACTCCATGAGCACTCTTTTAAATCAGGGTTATGGATTAACCAAAATTAAGAGCCACCAGTACCACCAGGTGGACCAATGAACTGGTGAAGGTTGCGGGGATCCGCTGGTTGCGAGACGCACGGGACCGGTTAAAGTGGCGACGCTTGGGGGAGGCCTATGTCCAGCTGTGGACGTATTTCGGCTGATATGATGATGAACATTAAGTGGGTTGTGCAAGTCAGATGCATCTTGTTTCGACCCCAACATAAAGTTGGGAAATGTTTGGCAGTTTGAACTTCCATATCAGTCATGGTCTGCTTTTTAGCTGGTCTTGGCAAGTTGATATTTTTTAAATACAGTTTTCGATAAAGTGTGCTATTTGTGAAAATATATCAAAACGTTACTACACATGGTACTGTATTTTTACTGCTATATATTTGACCAGTATGTGTGTATGTAAGTATGTATATATGTATGTACCGTTTTCAGTCTGACAACAACCATTGGGCAGTTGATCAAACACACAACACAGACTGGTCTTGGAGGACCCTCCCTTTTCAATGGAGTTTGCAGGGCTTTCCATCATGTTACCTCCATATGTGTACTAACAA
The DNA here is from genome assembly GCA_948252205.1 of Orthosia incerta. Classification (NCBI taxonomy): domain Eukaryota; kingdom Metazoa; phylum Arthropoda; class Insecta; order Lepidoptera; family Noctuidae; genus Orthosia; species Orthosia incerta. The sequence goes on from OX411760.1 coordinate 8,212,488, forward strand.
AAATTGTGTGCAATCAAGTCAAGGGCTATATCGTTTACAAAACTATATCTTCGTCAATTTCATTTCTGCATTATTAATCGGATGAATGAAATGAAGTAATAACCGAAACAATAGAAAACCATTGTGTCTCGCGTGGATACACGTTTCGGCCACTCAAGGATTTAATCTGTGCGGAGACTTGACGTGGAATGTGCAGGGCATAGTGTGAGCGTTATATTCGTTTCTAAGCTCAGCCTGCAATGCCGGACGTTTTAGAACGGCGGTGCAAAGGCTTCGGCAGATCGGGGCTTAAAGGAGCAATTTAGCTGGCATTTCTAGTTTTTGTTGGTTGTGTTCTGTTTTTATGTTTGTGTAGGGTTTAGAGGTAGTTTGATAATATAGAGAGGAAATACTTAGTATTCAGGATACTGAATTTAAGGTTTTTAAGGAGGAGAGGGGGACTAGGGAGTACCTCCTTTCCCCCCTAAACCTAGCCAATTAATAGTTTTCATCATACTTTAGTTTTGAGTCATGTTCTTACAAAAAAACAACGCAATAAACAATTTAAAGTTGCTTTTGCATCGTGTCCGGCGCTGTGGGAAGTGCAACCCCTTCGACCTTATGTAAAAAAGGGTAGCAGCCAAAAGACTACGTGAGGTTGGGGTGCCCCGATTCAGTTTTGGAACAGATTTGACCTATTTTAACCATGAAGTGTAATAAAAAATGTAAATGTAACTACAAGAGGAACGGAATGAATGATACATCATATCAGGTCACTGACTCATAAAATGACGGAAAACGTTCCGTTTCATGATCGTACAAATAATGTATTTTGTTTTTTTTTCTGAAATAATAATGAATTATTATAAAACAAACAATAAACAATTATAAAACAACTAAATACAACTTAAAACGACGAACATGTTAACGCATAATATCGTTCTATTGCACATAACTATAAAAATAAATTAAAAAAAAAACTACGCACTTGCTATGGTTATGGGTGGTGTCATTTCAAAGGAGAAACCAACCCCTATTAAAAACAAATCCTAACAACCCCAAAATTTGTATCCTTGTTAGTAAGGCCAACACTACCATTATAATGTTCCGTATTACTGAACAGAAACTAAGTAGGCTAACTAGGCCACTGCAGGAGTGGAACAGGTTACAGGCTGGTCAGTTCGTACCATACCTACAACTTGTAAGTCGCGGTCGATACCACTGGGCCACCACTGCTCCAGTAAAACCTAACATAAAAACTTTTTTTTTTTAAGGTTGGGTGGGGGAGAGGGAGACTAGGGTGTACCTCCTTTCCCCCCTAAAACTAGCCAATAAACAATTTTCATCATATTTTAATATTGAGGTCATGTACTTACAAAAAAACAACGCAATAAACAATTTAAAGTTGCTTTTGCATCGTCGCCGGCGCTGTGGGAAGTGCAACCCCTTCACTCTTACGTAACAAAGGTTAGCAGCCAAAAGACTACGTGAGGTCGGGTGCCCCGATTCGGTTTTGGAACAGATTCGACCTATTTTATTTTTTTAACCATGAAATGTAATAAATAATGTAAATGTAACTGCAAGGGGAACGGAATGAATGATACATCATATCAGGTCACTGACTCATAAAATGACGGAAAACGTTCCGTTTCATGACCGTACAAATAATATATTATAACTGTTCTACATTTCCTATTCCTTCGTTTAATGCATGCCGTGGCAGCTTTTAATTAAGGCTACACTATAAAATGTAAAAATATGAGTACTTTAACATGTATTTTTTGGTGTATGCTTTGTTGGTTGTCCTTAATTAAATAAATAAATGTTTTGTTTTTTTTTTCTGAAATAATAATGATTTATTATAAAACAAACAATAAATAATTATAAAACAACTAAATACAACTTAAAAAACGAACATGTTAACGCATAATATCGTTCTATTGCACATAACTATAAATACAAATTAAAAAAAAACTACGCGTTTGCTAGGGTTATGGGTGGTGTCATTTGAAAGGAGAAACCAACCTCTATAAAAAAAACAAATCCTAATAACCCCAAAAGTAGTATCCTTGTTAGTAAGGCCAACACTACCATTATAATGTTCCGTATGCTAACTAGGCCACTGCAGGAGTGGAACAGGTTACAGGCTGGTCAGTTCGTACCATACCTAAATATCAAACGTATTAACAATAACAAAAGAAAGCCTTGAACCAAATAGTACTACTAAATATCAAAAACTGCTAAACTCATTTCACAAAAATATTTTGAAGTTAGTGTTTCACGTAAAAATCCAGGTTGTCGTGTGAGCAGCCTGTAGTACAGCAAGAGCAACAATATACGAGGTCACTAGCCTATCGCTTACAAAGAACACGCCAATTTACCTGAATACTGCTTCACAAACTACACTACAATGTCAGACAGTAAACTAAGGAAATGCCTGAGCTTTTGACATTTTTATCGATGATGCACAAACGAGCACACATCGTATATCTACGTTGGAATAGCAAAGTATCTTCTTTGCTAATTTTGGCAAAAAATTGCTCATGCTGTAGAAAAATATTTTGTTAGTCGATCAGCAAGTTAGTGCATTTAATATAGCTACTTATCATCAACATCAACCAGGTGCCTTAGGTTTGCTAATAGACAAACGTTTCAGTGATATCTCGTGGCTTCAATGGGGTTTTTGACAGGTTTTGCTAGACACATCTGTGAAAACACACAATAATTAACAAACCACTGACACGGTTGTACTGAAGTTAGGGTTCTGTACACTGGTGGCCTTCCCAATTAACGTCATTTGGCTTGATCATCAGTCAATCTCACCCAACTACTAATAATAATAATAAAGCCTTTTATTCGGACAAAAGATATACAAATATGTTCCTTAAACTACTGCACTGTTATAAATTAATAACTGTTATAAATTGTTACAAATACGTGAATAATTTTACATAATTAAAATTATTCACGTATTTGGTGCTTTTTTACTTTCTGTAAGTCCGTTTGCCAGTAGGCAAAGGCCTCCTTCAACCTACTCCATTCTGATCTCTCTCTGGCCACTATACTCCATGTTATGCCTGCAACCTGCCTGATATCATCGTCCCATCTTTTTTGTTGTCTGCCTCTTTTCCTTTTCCCTTCTCTTGGGTACCATTGTGTAACTATTTTGCTCCACTTGTCCTTTCCTCTGATCATGTGTCCCGACCACTTCCATTTTAGCCTTCTTATTTTTAAGGTTACGTCCTGTATTTTGGTCTTTTTTCTAATGTTGATGTTTCTTATTCTATCGCACCTCTTTACTCCTAGCATGCTTCTCTCCATCGCTCGTTGGCAAATGGCAATTCTATTAGTTGTTTTTTTTGTTATGGCCCATGTTTGGCTTCCATACATTAAGATTGGTAGAATGCAGACATTGAATAATTAGCTCTTTGTTGTTATATGTAGGTTTTTGTCTTTCATTACTTCCTTCAGGCCCCAATACCTTTTCCAACTGTTTGCTATCCTTCTTTCGATTTCTTTGTGTATGTTATCTTTAGGTGATATCAGCTGTCCGAGGTATATACAGGGTGTTTGGAAGGGAGCTGTACATACGCCTAGGGTAGAAACTAGGGATAGTCTGCTACCTACCCCCGCCCATTATATTGACCTTGGCCTCAAGGTTTTTTTTTAATTTATTTTTATTTTTTATTTGACTTTTTTGTGATTTTTTGACTAAAACTACCTGTAGCTCAAAATCTATCCATGGGACCGGTCGGCTAATGGTCTTGTTTTAATCGTTAGAGTCTTAGGGTCCTGCAAAAAATTATTTTACACCAGAAAATTGTGGAGAAGAAAAGTTATGGGGCCTGAAGTACCGTAGTAAGGTAAAGAAATAATTTTAAGGGCAACTTTCTATGGGGTTTAAAAAAAAACTAACAGGGTTGGAGTTCTTCTGATTTTTTTAAAACATCCTCAGTCCATGCCCTTTCTAACGATATGCTAAAAGTGTAATTATCACTTTTAGTTTTAAAGAAAAAAATTATTTCTTTACCTTACTATGGTACTTCAGGCCCCATAACTTTTCTTCTCCACAATTTTCTGGTGTAAAATAATTTTTTGCAGGACCCTAAGACTCTAACGATTAAAACAAGACCATTAGCCGACCGGTCCCATGGATAGATTTTGAGCTACAGGTAGTTTTAGTCAAAAAATCACAAAAAAGTCAAATAAAAAATAAAAATAAATTAAAAAAAAACCTTGAGGCCAAGGTCAATATAATGGGCGGGGGTAGGTAGCAGACTATCCCTAGTTTCTACCCTAGGCGTATGTACAGCTCCCTTCCAAACACCCTGTATATTCATCAACATAGCTAATTTGTGAATCGCCTACATTTATGCTACTTTTGTTTCCATTGGTCATTACTTTTGTTTTTTCGGGATTTAATTTAAGTCCTACTTTTTCACTCTCAGATGCTAATTCGTTTAACATTATATTTAGATCTCCTGGCGTTTTTGCGAATAGCACAATATCATCGGCAAATCTTAAGTGTGTTAGTGTGCGGCCGTCGATATTTAAGCCCAGATTTTCCCATTTAAAGCTTCTGAAGCACCCAACTACTACCAACCTGCAAAGATCACCGTTCAAGGAGATTATTTTTACGTACCTCAATGACAAACCAAATTCAACCAATAACATCACAATCAGTTACCAGCAATTCCTTTAAAACTCGTATAGTTAATCCATATAACATACACAGATATCCGTCTATCGATATTAGGGATGTACCTATGTTCAGCGTATTTTAGCCGATTGCAATGTCGTTAACGGATTATCGATAACGCTGAGCACTGCCACTTATGAATGATTCATATTTGGCTGGTTTTGCGGTTGTTAGTTGTGCGTGATTAGGCAACAAGGAAATCTAATATTAAAATACGTATGTTATGTTATGATTTTGGTACAGTTTAGACTGGTATCTGCAAAATAACCAATTATTATTATCCGACTTCAAAAAAAAGAGGAGTTCCTTAATTCGTCGGAATCTTTTTCTTTTTTTTTATATATTATGTTCCCTGATTACTCAAAGACGCCTGGACAAAATCAAACCGACTTCCAAAGCAAAACACTACAAAGCGAAAAATAACTTTATTTTTCGAAGTCGGTGTCAATAGGTACCAAAGACACCGTTCGGAAAAGAAAGTAAATTTTCATTTTGTAGTGTTTTGTTTTTGTATTTAAAAAAAACTTTGCCCCACACTAGCAATTCCTCCTATATCATGGGTGCGCTTCCGAATATTTAAACTCATATACGCAAACAGCAAGACGCTATTATAATTTTTATTGGTGTGGGAAATCGTCCAATAACTTCTCCCACTCTTGGTGAAGCGGGAGGGCGTGTCAAACTTTTACTGACTAAATCCCACCCGTTTTCCTTCAGTTGATTGTGCCAGGGCCACGGTAACTCTCTTTCAAATTTATCCGCGAAAGAGCCAGACCCAGAACAACTATCTGTAGGCCATACAACCCGCATAGTTCCCGCTACACGCAGGGCAGCAGGCATTCGTTCAATGCTAAAATTTTATTGAAAATCCGCATGCCCTTTTCCTTTACTTAGGAGTAGGCACAAAATAAATCTTCTTCTTCCATACTTATTTATTATTCTTCATCCGAGTAGTTACCTCTGCCACACAGTCCATCCAGCAGCTTTCATTTACTACTGCGGCTAAAATCATTATCCTGCCGATATAAAAGTAGATACCTAATCAAGTTTTTAAGACCTTACTCATTTAGGATTCCGGCTGTTATTTGAAGATCTTTGGCAGTCGTTACGGGTAGTCAGAAGCTTGAGATCTGACACTAGTCTTGCCAAGGGGTACCGTGATACCCAGTTACCGGGTTGTGGAGGTCAGATAGGCAGTCGCTCCATGTAAAACACTGGTACTTAGCTGATTCCGGTAAGACTGGAAGCCGACCCCAATATAGTTGTGAAAAGGCTAGGAAGATGATGATGACTCATTTAGGATTCAGAACTAATCGAGCCGAATACGATACCATCAGTCTAGAATATAAAAATTGTATCTAAACCATATTTAAGTTGACTAAGGCATAATAAATAAGCTTTGCAAAGCATAGGTCGTGGTACGAAAATTCATATTTCTAGAAGTTTGCGGAGTAAGTATCTTGTCGCATAACAAAAACCGGGCTTGCTAGAGGAAACAGGTATTGTTTATTTTAGACGATGTGGCTTTCACAACACGTCGGCACCTAGGATAAAGCCTTAGAGCGTTGTCACACTGACGGAATGCAAGCGAGTTTCCACGAAGGAGTTTTTAAACGAGCCTGCGTTTTTTTCTTCTTTTCGAATAGATTTATGAGACATCCTGTTTATCATTCTGTTTAACTAGTAAGTAGCGATCTTGACTCCGCGATCCGTCTGTCTGTCTGTCTGTCCGTCTGTCACCAGGCTGTATCTTATAAACAGTGATAACTAGACAGCTGAAATTTTCACAGAGTATGTATTTCTGTTGCAACAAATACTAAACCGAATAAAATAAATATTTAAGTGGGGCTCCCATACAACAAACGTGTTTTTTTTTTGCAGTTTTTTGCGATAATGGTACGGAACCCTTCGTGAGCGAGTCTGACTCGCACTTGGCCGGTTTTTTCGTATAGCTGGCTTTTAGTTTAGCTACATCTCCAAATAGTTCACCGCTACTCGTTTCACTCGATCTGTGAACACGTTTCCGTTACCCGTGTTGGCTCGTGAACCGATTTTCGCACACGTTGCGAGCGCTACAATATCCATTATAAAAAGAACCCTTGTAAATCGCCTGTGTGACAACACCCTTACAAACAATAGCTCTAATAATAAAAGCGAACCGCAGATTGTTTCGCTTTACGACCAAACCCTACCTTTATTGGAAATAATATTTTTTTTAATATTACGGCCGTAATTATAAACGTCACAAAGACAATGGTTTACGGCTTTTCCCATTGGTTAATGAACCAGTAAAACTTAGCGGTCGACAATAATGGGGGACCCGGAGTTATAAATACTGGATGGGGTTTGTTTTGATGATCCATGTTAAATGTTTAGGGCTATATTCTTACTACATGGGGTCGTAAAAAATACAGAGAGTTAAAGTATAAGGTTGATGGTTAGTTTTTGTAAATGATGACCTTTGTTTTGTGTCATGAAAATTGGAACTTGTTATTCGGTATAAAAATAACTTTTTAATTGGCATGGCCTTGCTTAGATCGAAAGGAATGCCGATATTATTTCAAATTAAGCATTTCTTTTGATCTAAATCTGAATGAATATCAATAACCAACTACAAATAGAACCAATACTTCAAAAGACTGATAAACAATATTTTGGAGTTTATTACCAAAGAACTTATGAATAATTCCGTTTTTTGTTACTTTCTCAATTTGGCAAAGCGTAGAACGATTTCACCAAAAGCTATCTGTATTACTAGCCAGACTTCTTCAAAAAGATACAGTACCTAAATGCGAAAATTATTATAATTTACAAAATATGGAAATGTTTTGTGATACCGAGAAAATGAGCGATAACAAATGAAAAGCTGCGCGATATGACTAAAATTTCAATTCTGTATATAAGTTAGGCTAACTTTAACAAACTTTAGTCATTTTTGGTTATTATGTTCGAAAATAGCGTCGGGTAGACACTTTAAAGTTGCTTAAATCTGGACACTTTCTTGTTTAAAAAACAGCCTTTTCAACTCTTGGACAAAAAACGTGTCCAGACTAGAAAACATCTGCTTTTAAAACAATTTTTCTGACGTCACCTTTTACCGCACTACAGACCAAAAACACAGGAAGAGTCCCACAACATCGCATATCACATCTTCCAGTACAATTATTTCCGTCGTCCACCCAAGGGTCGCAGAACCACCATGATTGCGACGCACAGAGATTACGAATCATTTACATACAAATGCCGGAACCCTCAACTTTGAATGGCACGGTATGGCCCAGTGTTGTTCTAGCAAAAAGCTGGGCCTTATTTGAACAACAATAACAGCGGTGGGGCGTACCCCAGCTTGATTAAGGTCACTTGTCCTTTCTAGGTGCGCCCGCCCCTTGTCACATCCAGTTGGGATCATTTTTCTACGTCTTTGGTGACAGTACGGATTATAATATATAGTAGTAATATGGTGGTATCGTCGTGTATGTCTTACATGAACTCGTAAATGTTATGCTTTAAGTTTCATTAAAGTTTACTCGTATATAACTGCTGGGTCGCTTGCGAATTACAATGGGTAGATTCTTACAACACTTGTGCCACTATCGAAACTTTTATAATATGTATTTTCAACAACATTTCTTTCTCCCACGAATATTTTATTTTTTTACGAATACTTATTGACACTGTTTAATTATTTCACTTTTCGTCTTTACGACATAATGTTTGAACGGTGAAATGCTAATTTTTTTCGGAACCATATTAAACGTGAACCGAGCTATAAAATCAAAGCTCACAGCTCGATACCAAAAATGTTCCAGTGTTTATCTTTTTGGAAAAAGGTAAAAATATTCTCTGGTTTATTGAAGCAATATTTCGCCCAACTTGGTACGGTAGGAACACGCTGAAATCGAGTTTATCGTAACAACTTTCACGGAACATGTATCGCTCACTTTGCAGCCGAAGCCGGGGTGAGCACAGTTCGTGGTTGTCGTGAAATAAAAGAAGATGATAAAATGTTACCACTTAGATACATTGCTCGCAGAACGGATGGCCGATATGGCCGAAAAGTTCTGGGGTTCTCCTCCCTAAGCACAAAATCCGTAGTTTCGGCCTTCGTTACGGGAGTTTCTTACTCCGTATCACCTACGGATGGATGATTAATTCGGGGCCCGAACTAAGAATGAATGACAACACAATTTGACAATTGTACCTACGAGTAGTTCCGATGTGTTTTTACCCGTCCGAAAAATTTAACTTAACACGCTACGAAATTTTGGAGTACTTTCGGACGGGGTCCGTAACTTCGTTGACGGAGATAGGGAGTAGACTCCTGGAGCGGCGACTGCGAACCGGAAGACGTTGTGTTTGAAGACCTCCCACTAGGTGGACAGATCACCTGGTGAAGGTTCCGGGGATCCGAAGGATGCCAGACGCACGGGACCGGTCAATGTGGTGATACTTGGGCGAGGCCTTTCTCCAACAGTGGACGTCTTTCGGCTAAAATGATGATGAATATTTGCCTGTGGCTTGGCTCCCTTGGCATATATTATAACAATTACCCGTGTATTTATCTATAATTATATTAAAAAGAGGAAAGATTTGTTTGTTTGTACCGAAAAGGCTCCGAAACTACTGAACCGATTTAATTAAATACCGATAAATTTCACCAATAGAAAGCTACATTTTTCCTGAGTGACATAGGCAATTTTTTAATACCGAAAACGGGACCTGTGGGGTGGTCCACGGGAGCAAAGCCGCGGGGTACAGCTAGTCCAGGATAAATATGACATTCAACGATACTGTAGTCTACTATCAGTGAATTTAGTTCCAGGTATTACTTTTTCCAAACATTTAAACTAATTATTTTGTCTCTTTAGTATGGTGGTATCGGTTAATATTACGAACAATTTGTGATTTATAACGTTAAAGTTAAATCCTTTATTTCAATTAGGCCACTAAGCGCCACTTTTGAACGTCAAAGATTTAAATTGAAAAAAATAACAATTGATTCAACCATCCATTCGCAAACGTTCTTACTTCACGGACTCCACACTTACTCTTTTAAACAAAGAAGTTTGCACCCAGTATAACACTACTATACTACGTACAGGTATAAAGTATTACAGGCACTAACAGATTTATTCATTCATTTTACAAATAGGAACATGGTTCTCACATACTTACAAATATGGCAAACATAGGTAAATTATATAATTCAACAATAATATAAATTCGATTCGATACAAAATAAATAATATATACAGGTAGCTACCAACTCAACTATAAGCTAAACTGCATACACAAACAGATAATACAAACCAGCAGAATTTAATCACAGTCCATATTCCCAAACGTGATAATGCAGGTAATTTATCGAATAAAAAGCTCTGTAGTTTATCCTATCCTATGTAAACGCTAAATCATTTCCAAACATTTAACCAAAACAAACCATAATAATTATTCTCACACGATTCTAATAACTTTGGCTATAGATTCCAAAGCCGCTTATTCATTATCGCTCGGGGCCTTTCTACCGACAGTTGAGGAACTAACAAACTTAAAGGCCCCCACATACACACACCAATAATATACGAAAATTAATCTCTCAACACAATTATACTTTGTGTGACATTCATTAAGACAACGAAAGATGGTCTCATAAGTGTCTCCAGGAAATAAGATCACCTTATATCGCTTAATCAAAGTCTGTGGGGCGTAAAGTAAACCTTTCTGCTGTCCTCCCGTTCTAAGAGCTAGATTAAACGGGCCTGTGTGATAAACTCTGATGGCTATCTTAACTTGGACCGTCAGATAAAGTGACCACAATCTGCTATCTTCGTCTTTTTGTAACAGTGCAAAGGGTGAGGGAGGTCAACGCAAGCTGGTGGCAATATAAAGCCACAACGACCCCGCTATTGCGTTGGACGTTTATGAATAGCGCTTATTTTTCTTTTAATTACGCCCCCTGCTGTCTGTTGACTTATTTTGTCGTCACTTTGTGAGCCAACTGTAGAAGTTTGCCATTAGATTCGTTTGCGACGGAAATACAATCACCACACGTCACCCCGCCTGTGACGTGATCTTTGTATATCTACCCGCATTTGTCATATGTTTTGTTGATGTTGCAATTTAGAGGTATGTGTGTTTTTTATTCTGATATACAATAGACTGGCAATAGGGTATTGAGAAATTAACTCAAGGCCATTCATTATTAGGGGTTTTAAGGTTATTGTAAAAGAGTCATAAAAAGTTTCTTAAAATCCTTAAGTATAAAAACTCTTCCTAAAGTTCATAAAACGTTTGATGTGGTCGCTTTCTTGTTCAACCGACCAAATTGGATTGAAAGTAGCGTTACATACTTCTTTCTTTATTTGAAATCGTAAATCGTGATTATAATATAAAATGCATGACTCGAAGTCTTATTTAATACATTTATCGCCAAAAACAATATAGAATCCAGTTTAAGCCCTAAAACGACCAAAATAACCTGCACAAAGGCCTGTATCCTTATAAATAACAAAACACTTTTATTAGGGACCCTGTTAAGGTAACATCTTTACACAATTTGGTCACGTCAACAGACTATAGCCCACCTACGCTCGTCTAGACGGGTATTATTACAGATACTGTAATGATAAGGGTAAAAGGCGTCGTTGTCAAACCGACGCCGCCTATAGAATTCCAAGTGATCTAAATCCTGGTGAGTTATTCGCAAATTTACTCTATTTATTCATGGCTTCACTGACTTTTAGGGTACTTTTCGACCAGAGATATGCGGGGTAGCGAGGCCATTTGTGAGGAAAATATCCACCAATGCGATCACTTCATTTTTTGCGCAGCTTCGGTTGAGGGCTAGCAGAGCTATGTATTTATACAAACAAAAAGCAAGAGGTGCGTGCGAGGGATGTGTGCGAGGAATGCGGGTGAGGAATATGTGTTTTACAGCTTCGCATCACATGCTCGCGCCGCGCGCCGTCTGGCTACCTCGCACGGCTGTGGTGAAAAATACCCTAAGGGTAGAATAAATAGAGTCGGAGCTAAAAGAGGTATGAATGATCCTAATAAGAGAGAGTGTAGTGAATATGAATGGCTAATTGACGTGGCGAAGTGTATGTGTGTATGTATAGATGTCTGCAACTGTATTGAGAGTGGTTCACCGCGCGCTAAAGGGGAAACTGCTGCAATGCTTTGCAAGGAAATAGAAAATCTTTTTAAATGTATCTGAGTGAAAATCTTATACCTGTTATTTTGTTGGCAATGCTTATATTTTGTTGAAATAAGTATAAAGATTTTTAAGTTTTATTAAAATTTTATGTTTCTCCACCAAAAATAAAATTCAAATGAAACAAAGAAAGAATTTATATGACAACAGCTAAATGCAAAAATAAACTTTTAAATGAGTACTTACTGACTAAAAAGTAGCTATAACGGCAATAACAATTCCTCGCCCAACAAAATAATCATAGGCAAATACACTTCCTACGATACCTTAATCCACCTATTCATCGAACTGAATGTATTTATTACCACCCCAACCCATATGCGCCCCAATCAAACAATCAAAACTGACCCATATCATCTGCCGTCCATTAAATATCAAAATCCAATTAACAAATAACAAGATGGACGAATGTTATGTTAATCCGGTAAATCGGATGAGATCCGGCATTATCCGGCCGGCCGTGGCTGCCGTATCAAAAGAGCTAGAAAACAAGGGGCAGAAGGACTTCGCGGCTCTACTGAGTGCCTTTGAGCTTCCGACACCTGGATGGACCCAAATCGGGACAAAACTCGTCGAGATTGTCGTCCTATCATTTTTTATTTATAATATCTTGTGTCCGATGCTAGCAATACTGAAAATTTAAGAACAATTTTATGATCCAGCCATTGCTTAATTGAGAATAAGAACCATGAATCTTTTCAAAACTTAAAAAGAAAAGAAAAAAAAGAAAGAAAAAGTATTTATTTGTGACCCGCACAGGAGACACGAGAAATCAGCTTAAAATCACACACCATCCCATACGTAATGAAAACATCAACATAATATACAAACCCGTACACTCACATTTAATTTACAAACTTTCCTAGCGACAAAACTCACTCTGCTATTTTGTAACCTTGGTAACTTTTGTTAATGTCCCAAATGGAAACTACTCAACCGAAAAGAAAAACTCGCCAACTCCTTAATTAATGCCTACACCTCTACCTGTTGAAACCCGACAGCCATGTCCAAAACAAAGAAAAGCTCACTCAACATTCCATGAATTCGGGGTGACGGGAAATAAAGATAGATAACATACGGTCACCACTCGGATTCCATTTGGCCACACTAGGACTCCCTTTGTTGTGGGTGTTATTACACTAACAAACTACAAGCAGGAACTGTAGAAATAAATATTTGACCGCAGAGATTTTTGTTTTGTTTTAGAGAATTGTCCACCACTGTTCTGATTGGTTCGTTGAATTATGTATGTGTTGATGAATTTTGTTATTTATATAGTAGGGCGCTTAGGTTTCTTCATAAACGTGTCATTTGTCGAATACTTTGGCCGCAAATCTGTATAAACAGAACCATTTTTTTTTCTTTAAAATTTGTTACTACTGCATTGATTTATCAAGAATCATAGTGATTTTTTTAGGTCTTCCTATTTTTCTAAGTTAAAATACTAAAACAAAAAGGAACTTTATTTGTTTTAATTTTACACTACACGCTAAGATATAAACCAGAGAGCTTCGGGCTCGATGTTCGAGCGCATGTTTTTTTTATTTCGTTGCGTTTCATTCAACACACTCAAAATGATTTACTTTCGCTTTATCAACAAAAAAATAGATTACATACCCTTTTACTAACATTTATAAAATATTAGTTATCCTTTGAAAGTATTTGTTTGTTTTTAGCAATTTTTCAAGTAAATTATTAATCTTATGGATTTTTACATCTGCAATTTCTTGGTCCTGGTTTCTGGATTTGTGGACAGTAGACTCTTCCTTATGGGAATACAGGCATGATGTTAAGTAATGTTTATTTTGTAAGTAGCGTATATAATTCTAGCCAGTATAGATGTGTCAGGAAAGTTATAAAATAAATTCTCCAAATGCCAGGTGATAGCTGATCAGCCACCTCAAAAGCCAAGCCAAGCCTTTCCCATAACTGTCGCCATAAAACGAATGAACGTGTGAACGAAACTATGTTTTCTTTTGCCTTTCGTTGTATTATTTATTCTTTGATTTTTTGTAAACAATATTGATTTGATTTTAGCACTTATTAGTCGGGTATCCAAATAAAAAAATCGAAAAAGAAGAACATCCGTAAACAACACTATCGATATATTTTTATGATTCCTTGATCATATCCGTATGATTGTTCTAGATAACATTGTCTTATCTCACATAGCAACATCCTCCTACTAATAACAACGGCTCATAACAAATGACACCAAAATGGCCGCTGCAAATAGCAACCAATAAGCACAATTGTCTCAAATTCAAGAAACGAACGACCTTCGTCAGTTACTGGCGAGCAATCGTCGGCTGTCACGAAATCCCCAAATCCCGCCACGTAGGAAACCGGCGGCTAGTTTTATTTCATTACGGGCAAAACGCCCAGGGATTCCCCAGGATTTTGGCGCCCGACACGGGACTGACAGGTTTGGTTATGATTTTCATTTTCCTGTCTAAAAATGTCGTTGTTTCTTGTGATTCAAATGTGCATATGATATTTAAGAGGCGTAAGTTATTTATAATATTGTTGAGATCAGAGTTTTATGTTTCCCCACCTTGTCGATTACCTTTCCAAAGAAAAGCGGAAAACGAGAAAATCTGTTAAATGTTATTGCAAAATGACATAAATTTTCATAAACGCATTTTCAAATCGGTCAAACTTTACTTTGATGATTAGTTTAAAGAAGTGAAACTACTCATTCTGCACTTATTCACCCAAAAGTAACCAAAAGCACGTACCACAAAACTTCAAAGAGCACAACCCTTCATATAATTTGGAGGGTATCACACGTTCTTTCATACAGCATTTATCGAAACTATGGCGTCCGCAACACGTACGGCCTTGTTACAACATGTTTCATCGTAATTACATTTTCTTTGTAAGGAGGAGAGACCGTTCGTTTACATTTCTTTTTTCCATGCCCTAACAGTTTTTCGGAAATACTGTGTTGCCATGTTTTAGTCCAGTGCATGCACGAAAAAAAGAGCTTGCATTTTGTGACGCAAAAAAGTACGTCTGTTAGGGGATGTCGGGATATGAATTTTAGTTTTGGGGCTTGATTATGAATGGGAAGGAAATGAATGCTGAATACCGGCTCTAGAGACATTTGATACCATCCATCATACAAGGCTATCATATTAGGATTTTCAACAATGAGTATACTGTTACTTTATAAATTTGTACATTGCAAACTTAAGTCAAAGCGCCTCATCAGTTACAGAAAAGCACAGCATGCACTAAATTATGCGCAAAAAATAACAGAATTAATTAATTAAAAAGTAAAATCAAAAAAAGATGTTTTTTTTTAAATTAATTGCAGTTAATTAAATTAAGTAACATATACACACACACGTTCACATTTCACATGTTCCCTTTATAAACAGTGCGAACAATGTACGCCCATGTAGCTCAATTTGTTTTGTTTTAGTAGTGTTCTAGATTTAGATCTACTGGACACACTTTTTATTTTACTTTGTCTCTAATATTCATTGTGTCAATGTCATGCATACCTGTTATTTGCATGGTTACTGAAATGCCGATTTAAGTTGTTATTTTATTTGAATTGTAAGTGACAGTGCTGTTGGTGTGCTTATTATAAATAAATAAATATATTAAAGTAAATTAGAATAGATTAAATTAAATTAGAATAGATTAAATTAAATTAGAATGGATTAAATGATACAATTGGAATGAGAATCTTTAATCGGATAATTAAATTAATACCCAGTGCGAGTGCTGTACTCCATATCAGACTATGTTTCATTTGCTGGAGTGTCCTAAATGTCCATTCATCTGCAACTTCGACGATATCGTCGTACGTCCTCAGACGCAACAATACCTACTGAGCCTTAATGATGTACCGTCGGTAGGAAAAGAAGAATTAGTAATAGCAATAATAAACAAGGTATATATAGGACGAAAGGTTAAGTGATTAAAAGTGAAGACTCTTACTGACATTCATCACAAAATACTTTGATAATCAAAAATGCGTTTTGTAGTTTGTAAAACTAAGCTAGCCTTTGTAAACACTAAAGCAAAATACTATAATTGCATACAACTCCATCCTTTGCTACCGTATAGTCAGATAAAAATACGTCAGACTAACTTCATGCCTGGCTTCACTCGTCCGGGTCCAAAGTTTTGACATACTAACATCAAAGAGAGTTCGTTTCGTATTCCATTGGAACCACGTCTGTTGTTGACTCAAATAGAACCTTAAATCTTGTTGTTTAAGGCTGGTGATTCCTTGCTGTAGTACAAAGACCAGCCAGGCAGATATATTGCCACATTATTTTTCTATTGTGTTAGTAGAAAGGTTACCTTATACGTGTACGAGTATCAAAGCCTAACCTCGGTAGGTAGGCTATCTTTTGACTAAACAAAAGAGATTTAAAAAAAAACTGACGGATACAATATTCATACTCATCATCAACAATTTTTCTCTTAAGCGTTCAAGAGCGTTATATTCAGTAAAATCTATGCCATGCAAAAAATTTACATAATGTTTGGACTATGCCTAAGTTGCTTTCTGTTGGCATGCCTGTATTTAATTAAAGGCACTTATATCTCAAATTGCGCTGTCAAAGAGCGATGGAGAGAAGCATCAAGAAACAAGACAGGAAACGAAACACCTATATAAGAGCCAAGACAAGAGTTATGGATATACTTACGAAGATAGACCACCTAAAATGGAGATGGATGGGCCACATGTTAAGGAGTACTCAGGAAAAGTAGAGTAAAATAGTGACAGAATGGTATCCCAGGGATGGAAAAAGGAAGCGGGGAAGACAACTCAAGAGATGGGATGATGAGTTGAAACTTACAGCGGGCTCTTACTGGAGAAGGGTTGCCAGAGATAGAACACAATGGAAAATGTTAGAGGAGGGCTTTGCCAAACGGCTCACTGAACTTAGAGATATCCTCTAAATGAGATAAACAAACACTTCAAAACAGACGGAAGTTCAGGATAGAGGGCTTATTGATTGATATCTCAAATGAATTACTATGTACACTATCTGCCTCTTTATAGAACCTAAGTGATCTTAAACAATTCCACGATATAACCATTATCACCATCATCAACCAATACAATAACACTTTAACCCCCACTAAATGACTTAAACCAGCCCACTCCAATATAATTTACTCTCAAAATTTTAATGAAGCATAGTTAGCACCACAAACAGGTGTTTCACTTCGAAATTCGACTTAATAACCTCTATGAAACACTATAAAGGCCCCCTAGAGTGCCGGGACCTCTGGCCAGTCCCTAATGGCTTCCCTCTCCGCTGTTGTTATTAGGCTATAAATCACTGTATATGTTTAGCCTGGCGTGAATAAAATACCTTTTAAGACGCCCTCCGTGTCTGCCGAGTAATTTGGTTGTAAGCGTTTTTGTAATAATTTTGAGCGGGTGAGGGTAGTTGGATGTTTTTTTCGTGTTTTGTTTTTTTTTGGGTGGTTTGGAAATATTTAAGGGTTTTGTGTCTTGAAGGCAAGGGACTGAACTTATGAGGTAAAGAGTAGATTTTGTCCAGCTTTAAAAATGTTTGGGTAGTTTTCAATTGACAATTATTATTATTATCATTATTTTATCCGAAAGACATCCACTGCCGGACACAGACCTTCCCAGACTTTGTCACAATGCCTAGTCTCGCACTGTCCTTATCTGAGACTTGTTCATTCCGAAAACTGATAAAAAATCTAAGATGAAAAAGTCTTCGACACACTAACAATCGTCGATAGAGTAAAACACTAAAGATCAATGAGATTTTACCAATAGATTAGCCATACTCATTGTAAATAAATAAAAACATGGGATATTTTGCTTAATAAAAACATAGGACTTATGGAACTTGGAACCTTATTTCTATTATTGAGGAGGTGGTAAAAAGATCACAGAGATATAAATAGGACCCCGTTGTCAGCAACAGATAAATACACTATTGAAACGTATGTTGGTGTCACTTGAGTTCACTCAAGCTGGTCAGCCTGTGTTTGTATTGCCGCACAGACGTCGGTAAAACATATATATCTCAGTATAAATAAAACATTTGCGTTAGATACATCTCAGAACCTACCTCCAACAAAAATCACTTATTACAAAAACTTTTTCTCCTAACAAACTAACAGGCGACATTACTCTAAAAAGGCCACATTAGGTAGTCTATATTTTGTAGCTGGCACAACCTCTAAGCCTCCAGAGAAAAGCTTAAACCACTCATGCTAGAACGACCATCTGGGATCTCGAGGGACTGTCGGGGTTACAGTTAGAATATTTACAATGTTAATGTTTAGCCTACGTGTGGAATATATATTCTAGTGGTTCTAGAAATTTTGTATTAAGTTAAAAGCTCGTTTTTGGTTCTAACTATGCATTCATCAGAATACCACTCCTACACCATACCATTCCTAGCTAAGTACTCCCATTTTGGTATAACTAAGCAATTATCTTTGTAGTTTGTGAACGCATACGGAGTTTTTTTTTTATTATTGATAGGCTCGCTCTTGACCACTATCTCACCTGATGGTAAGTGATGATGTGGTCGACGATGTATGAATGAATGAAAGAATGCTTTATTTGTAAACATAGGACAAATTACAACAGTGTGCGAGATGTTACAGATAGGTAGATCCTCTATGTTTTGCACGGAGGCGTACAAATATATAACATTAACATTGTCGATTTTAGAATACAATCAATTTCAAATAGTTAAAATTATATAAAAATGTCAAATAGATTAAGTTACATGTCTTAATAATGCTAATGTCAAACAGATTAAAATCAAATTCAAATAGTTAAAATTATATAAAAATGTCAATTAAGTTACATGTCCTATTAATGCTAATGTCAAACAGATTAAAATCAAATTCAAATAGTTAAAATTATATAAAAATGTCAATTAAGTTACATGTCCTATTAATGCTAATGTCAAACAGATTAAAATCAGTTTCAAATAAAATTATATAAAATGTCAAATAGATTACGTTACAAGTCATATTAAAGCAAATATCATACAAAATTCAAAATCGTCAAAATAGGTGAGGTGATTTACAATTTTCTTAAGCAGTAATTATAGAATTGTCGTCAAAATATTCCTGTAGTGAGTAATAGCATTTATTTATCAAAATTCTTGATAGTTCTGTTTTGAAAGTGTCCCGATTTAATGTTTTTATTTTTTCAGGTAGTTTGTTGAATATTTTTATGGCCATACAGAAGGTACTTTTATTCATTAGTGCAGTTTTTCCATAAGTCACGTGTCTTCGAGTTCTGACTTATTTTTATCGCGTAATTTTCTGTAGTTACTTTTAGCAGCTATTTTGTATAGTGAAATGTTAGATTTGACAAACATATTTGTTTCGTATATGTAAAGCGATGGCAAAGTAAGAATTTTGAGACTTATAAAAAAAGGTTGACAACCTTAAGGCCATTAAGGCCACACAGAGCTCTGACACATCTTTTTTGGGCCCTGAATACGAGTTGTCTATCTACTGAATTGTAGCGTGCTTACTTAGAAGAAACCTATTCACTCTTGACTTAAAGACTCCCAGGTTGAAGCTCTCAGGAAATACAGACTCCGGCAGGGAATTCCACTCCTTAGCTGTACGCATAATGAAAGTATTCCCAAAAAGTTTGGTGCGTATGGGTGGGAGTCCACCATGTACCGATGACACATCGCCGTACGTCTTGTAGTCCGATGATGGAAAGGGCTAGGAGGAATTAGTTGATGCAATTCCAATGCACACACCCCGAAATGTAACCGATAAAAAACCGACAGACTGGCAACTTGGCGCCGATGTTCAAGGCTCTGGATACTAGACTCGACCAATATCTCATTGCCGATGAGCCTCTTGGCCCGCTTTTCGATCGAATCTAGTGCATCCAGCTGGTACTTGGCAGATCCGTCCCAGAGGTGAAAGCAGTACTCCATGAATGACCGAACTTGCGCTTGATAGAAGTATTTCTTAATTTAATTTCTAAATTCACAAATGTGACAATTTAAGAAAACAATGGCAGCATAATGACAGTAACTATCTTCACGACAGTGCTGTTATCGCTCGGATGATCTCGCACTTTTTAACTCCAATCATTTTAACATCTAAGTAAATCAATGGGAGCCCCAATGCAATTTTGGCTTTTTAAGCTGAAAAAAAACAGGTGAAGATTAAAACTAGTTGTAAATTAGTACTCAAATGTTAATATACATTTTCTTTCTCTTTCAGGTACATTACAAATAGTAAAGAGTGAAGAGGAGGACCATGGCAAGTTCGAGTGCGTCGCAGAGAATTCCATCGGGACCGAGTTTTCCAAACCTACTGTGCTGTATGTCAAAGGTAAGTGAAATTTCTTAGTGAAAAGAAAAGTTAATCGCGTAAATACCTAAGGTATTTAAGTTTCCCAGATGATTCAAGAAACGACAATTTTAAGTAACTATTCAGAGTTAATAGGTTTATTCTAGACAAGGGAACGAACTTCTGATAAAACGAAAGCCCATCAAAAAATAATCGAATATCAATAAATCGAAGGAGACTATTGATCTATTCTTAAAGGCCTTCCACCGCTTTAGTGCCGTAAAACGGTTACTTTCTAAAGCATACTCCTTAGTAACGGCTAGGTTAAAACGTTTGAAAAATATATATATTCATTATTGATTCATGTACATTATTTGTAAAACATGTTTCTTTCGTGTGACTAATAGATTTGCTTAAAAAAAATAACAAAACGATATTTTTCACAACTTTTGGATACTCCTCCAAAACGACTTGGATGTTTTAAAATAAGTGGAAAAAAAAAAAACAAAAAAAACAAAAACAGAAAAATTGATGGCTAGAATTTCTTCATAACTGAAATAGTATATGTAAATCAAAGAATATTTTGCAAACAAAACTGCCTAAATGGAGGTTTAATATTCATATTCTGACATTGGCGAATAGACGCGGGCTTTACGTAGGGTACTACGCATGCGGGGCCAAATGCAGGCCAATCCCGCGTGCGTGAGCAAACCCGCGTGGTACTTAAAACACCCTTACATGACATCATGATTATACCTACGCCATTACAATATGTAGTAGGTAAAACCACTATTCTATCCTATAGATATCTATAAAGCCGATTTACTACATCAGACAGTTCTATGGCGCCTGTTGATCATTAACCTCTAAGAGTTCCTAAACATAAGTTAGAATTTTAACTCTTACTGCGTTCTGGCTACCTGAGTCAACAAAGAAAATAATATCATTGATATTCCCCATCACGTCCCCTCAAGATCTTTAAAGTTCCATTTACACCCGTAAATAATTCTCCCTGTAATTTACACAACCGCAAAACCGCTTTCAAAGACATCAGGATACCTTAGATATAATTGTAAACGCGGGGTCGGGCCGCGTCAAACCGCGTCAAAGACCCTATGAGTCTTGTCCCTTCAAAGTCGGACCCGTGCGGTCAAATTATCTAATGATCACCCATTAATGTACTCACGCTACCATCATTACGATAGAAAGAAACAAAAGATAGAAGGTTTCGTTAAGTAAGAGCAGGAGGTCAGAAGTCATTTGTCTATGGAACCATGTGGTTGGGCGTAACTTAAGGGGGAATTCGACCGGAAATATTTTAAACAAAATGAGGCCAAATTTTGTTGTGAATAATAAATTGTAGCTACCCTTAAATTGGAAGCTCGAATTAATGTTCTAGTTATCGCTCGGTTTGGAAGTTTTGTAAGTATAGCTATGCAGCTATATAGTGCTTAGATAACATTAAGTTTAAGTTTTAATTGAAAATTCTTAAGTACTAATGAAGGCTTAAATTATTAATGAAGTGAAACCATTTCTTGACTATTAATGAACTAGATAATACGTTAATTATAAGAGGCATTAGGTTAGACTTTTTTCAACACACTTGCTCATAAGGTGGCTCTAATTTCACCGCAATTAGGCACATAATGATACCTGTTATCAAACTGTGACTTTTTCATTGCTATTATTCACAAGTGAGTTACAGAGATTTTTTTTTTAATTTATTGGTAAAGTTGCTTTTTTCTTAAAAAAGTTTCGATACAAAAAAGATCGTGCTCAACAGTACAGGAAAACTAATTAATTTTGCCCGCCATTGCGAAAAAAATTTCACAACTCGTTTTTACTGTTGAAAATGTTTTTTTTGTATAATTTTCTTCACAAGTGTGTTCAAAAACGTCGTATGATACACGTGTGTATTGATGATTACCGTCCTCGGCTATCTTAAGACCCTCACCTACGGCTCGGGTCTCAATGGCGCCTCAGCGGTAATCACCATTATTGCACACTTGTACCATAATGTACTATTAACGTTGGCTTTAACTTTAAGCCTTTGGTATTGTATGTATCCACCCGGAGGACTCCTAATGCCGAAACAGGGAAATATTAATATGTGTGATTTTTCGGGACTTCACGGTTAGTCACCTAGTGAAAGTTCAAGTCCATATTTATTAGTATTTTCACCCCCAGACATATTAGCAATGAATAAAAAGACCCGTTGCTTCATTCAATAACCACCGATTAAAATACAATTTTAAAATATCACACCCAAACTGCATGAATAATGCCAAAACTACCCACATTACCACTTACGATCCACCATTTCCCCCTAACATTACACAACACCTACTTTAAAATAGGTCCAACACTTAGAAGGTAGACCACATATTACGGACACAGACGTAATAATATTCACAATATATTAGCGAGATAACGTCGCGTAGCCGTCGCGTCCTCGCTGCGGCCCCGCCGCGTCTCCGCGACGTGTCGGCGCTACGCTAACTTTCATACACATTTAGATGGAACGGGACTGATTGCATTGTTAAATAGTTGTAAAGGTACTTCAGACTGCGTAGTTCTAGACTTTGAGAGCGTAATTTTGTGGCTGGCTAATATGTCTGGTAGAACTTTTACGTTGCCTAAGGTTGCCAGATTTTAAGGTACAGTGATGTCGGTACTAAGTTAACATGTAATTTATGCAATGGATTATAAAAAAAACACGATATTATTCTGAGAGGTTGCATTAAACATAATCGTGGTTAGTTACTACTAGCCAGATAACTAAGTAGCATCTCTACAGTACATCACATCATCTGCCTATTAATGTTCCCACTGCTGGGAACACAGGCCTCCTCTATGAAAGGGGATGGACCGTAATCCACCACGCGGGCCCAGTGCGGTTTGGTGGATGTCACATGTCTTCGAATTTTTAGTTCTAGGACATGCCGGTTTCCTCACGATGATTTCCTTCACCGTTTTTGAGAGCAGTGGTGATGAAATAATTTACACAAAGTAAAGCGCCTGCCTGGGTTCTAACCCACGACCTACAACTTGTAAGTCGCGGCCGATACCACTGGGCCACCACTGCTCTCAGTACATAAGATTGCTAAAAATACAGAATGAGAATAATTTGTCTAGTCTTGAATTCGATACTCAGAACGGACAAAATTTTATTATTGCATATCGTCGTTGATATTGCAATACGTTCTATATCAAAATTTCAAAATTTTATGATTTTTTGTTTTGCTGCAAAATTACTTAATAATTTAATTGTGAACGCATCCGTAAAACGTTCTACGTCATCATCCAATTAGATCACTGGATTCGAAACTGGTGCAATAGGTCACGTGACAAAAACACTCATTTTGATATTGCTATATGTTCTATGTTGGATTTTTCTTCGCCTACAACCTTTTCAAATATTGCGGAGATGTTTGCAAAATATACACTTTTAAACGTTTTGATTCTAGTAGAAATGTTTTAATTTTTACTGAAAATATTTCGGATATTTATTACAAAAATGTCCTATGTCGTTACTGAAATATTATTATTAGACTAAAACTGAAATGCAATAGGTCAATGAATCTCTGAATTGAAATATTAATATTACTATTTTTTTGTCAAATATGATGAAACACATATTTATTGAGAATGTAGTCTATACTATATATAATATCTATACTAATATTATAAAGAGGAAAGATTTTTTTGTTTGTTTGTTTGTACCGAATAGGCTCGAAACTACTGGACCGATTTTAAAAATTCTTTCACCAATAGAAAGCTACGTTATTCCTGAGTGACATTTTTTAATCCCGAACATGGATCCTGAGGGGTGGTCCATGGGAGCGAAACCGCGGGCAACAGCTTGTAATATTATAAAGAGAAAAGATTTGTTTGTTTGTTACAAATAGGATCCGAAACTACTGAACCGATTTAAAAAAAAAAACACTAATAGAAAACTACATTATTCCTGAGTGACATAGCCTATTTTTTAATCCCGAAAACAGGTCCTGTGGGGTGGTCCGCGGGAGCGAAGCCGGGGAACAGCTAGTTTAAAAATATAATCACTATAAGTAATCGAGGACAGTAAAATGTTTCATGTTTCGCCTGAAAAATCTTCTTGATCTGACATAAAACGTATAGCAATTTGCAATATAAACGACGATGTTCCCTCAGGCTTTTCTCAGTAACAGCCCAGTCTCGATTTGTGCCCGGCTCGTGGCAATAGACTCACCACCTGTTATAGGGTACTTAAAACTTTTAGGGTTCCGTACCCAAAGGGTAAAAACGGGACACTATTACTAAGACTCCGCGGTCCGTCTGTCTGCGTGTCTGTCTGTCTGTCTGTATGTCTGACCGTCTGTCACCAGGCTGTATCTCATGAACCGTGATAGCTAGACAGTTGAAATTTTCACAGATGATGTATTTCTGTTGCCGCTATAACAACAAATACTAAAAACAGAATGAAATAAATATTTAAGTGGGGCTCCCATACAACAAACGTGACATTTTTGCCGTTTTTTGCGATAACGGTACGGAACCCTTCGTGCGCGAGTCCGACTCGCACTTGTCCGGTTTTATATCAATACTAGCTGTCCCCCTACCTACCCTACTTACCAACCAACAACCTACCTACCCTACACTACCTACAATTTTTTTTGATACTTAAAGTAGCCTATGATTTCCTTTCTCAGGATCCCATCTATCTCCTTGCCAAATTTCATTGAATTCCGTTCAGTGGTTTAAGCGTGAAAAGGTAACGGACAGACAGATATAGTTACTTTAGAATTTATAATATTACTAGCTTCAGCCAGCGGCTTCGATCGCGTATATGATACATATAAACCTTCCTCTTGAATCACTCTATCTATTAAAAAAACTGTATCAAAAAGCGTTGCGTAGTTTTAAAGATCTAAGCATACATAGGGAAAGACAGACAGCGGGCAGCGACTTTGTTTTATAGTATCTAATGATAGTATGGATTTCATATCTACCTTTTCAAGGAGTGTAAAAGTGATGTTCTGTTATGTTTTGATTACGGGGTGACCCTTATTTACAAAATTTTGTTTGTCATTCGCGTGACTCTTACCAATTCAGAGGGCACACCAGTGCAAGTTAGCCACTTAAGTTAGTTAAGTTTTGGTGATAAAACGAAGTGCCCAATTCATATGGACTTGCATATGTGAGCACTCTTATCAGGGCCATTTATCGAAGAACTATTGAAACTTTTCTAATTGACATTAGTCTTGTTCCAATTTATATAAAGCGAGTGTCTGTCTTTACAATTTCATATTGTTTAATGATAGTAATTTAGTTACGAGATCTTAAGGGCCTACATCCGCTCTAGTGCCGTAAAACTGTAACTTTCTAAAGCATATTCCTAAGTAACGGCTAGGTTGAAAGGTTTGAAAAAAATATATATTTATGTTTGATTCATATACATTATTTTTGAAACAGGGTTTTTTCGTGTAACTAATAGTTTTGCTTTAAAAAAATAATTAGCAACACGATATTTTTTCGCAACTTTTGGATACTCCTCCAAAACGAGTTGGATCTTTAAAAATATTTTTACACAGTAAAATTGATGGCTGGATTTTTTTCAGAACTGAAACAGCATATGTAAATCAAATAACATTTTGTAAACAAAACTGTTCAAAAGGAGGTTCAATATTGATATTTTCGCTCAGAGCGGGCGCACGGCCAGTACTGCGTTAATATTTGGGCGTGTATAAATCGCCTTAATACTCGTAGAAGTATGTAATGTATTAATTGTAGTAAAACAAAAGGAGTAAGTACTGCTGGAGCTAGTATGTAGTTGGTGATCTGGTGTTCTGCCAATGGAAAAAAAAGGTCTCGAATGTTGTACATACGGTCGTTGCTCTAATTGATTATTAGAACCAAATCGATGTAGTAGAAAAGAACCTTTTTTGTATACCAAGTAAAGACAGTCTAATCCTACTCCTACTATATATATATATATATAATAATATAATAAAGGCAAAAGTTTGTGAGTGTGTTTGTATGTTTGTTACTCATTCACGCAAAAACTACTGAACGGACCTGGCTGAAATTTGGCAAAGAAAGAGATTATAGTATGAAATAGCACATACTTTTTATCCCTTGAGATTATTTTTGACATTCACGCGGGCGTAGCCGCTGGCAGAAGGAGTCTTTACCAATTTTAATCAATTTTCTTCATTTGACATCAATCCAATATTTTCAGAAAACTTATATCGAAACCCAAACAACAAAGTAATCTTATTACGATTCTTTAAAACTACAAATCTGAAACGCTAGTCAATTGGATATCCGACAAATGCATTGTGAGTTTAAAACAAAGCGTACACTTGTCGAAACCTCTATGTAATCATTCCGCTTGAATAACTGGTGCATGTCATAAGCAGAAGCGACAAACAGTCTTTAAGAGTTTAGTCTCACGTCTAAAAACCCAGTAACAATCTGCTCCGATTAATTTTCTTTTGTGTCTTTTGAGGTGCAAGTCGATGGAAAAATATCTTCCAACAATAAGGCTCAACAAAAGACTTTATACATCGGCTCACTTTATGCAAGCTCATCGGCAATGATGCACTGGTCTAATCAAAGCTCCAGAGCCTCGACGCCGAGTTGCCAGTCCGTCGGTTTTATTTTCGTTACATTTCGAGGAGTGTGCATTGTTACTGCACAATTGGATTCCGCCTAGCCCTTTCCATCATCGGACAACAAGACTTACGGCAATGCAACATCGGTACATGGTGGATAGCCCAACCGTACGCACAAGACTGATAGCTACAACCTAGGGGTATTTAAGCCAAGAGAGAATAGGTTACTTCTAGGCAAGCGCGCTTCACCGTCGACCACATCATCGCACCATAAGGTGAGATTGTGGTCAAACGGGATGAAATTATCATTATTTCGTTCGAAGATGAAGAGACTGGACAATGTTTTGAATGCTGTTTAGCTTTAAATGCATTTAGTGATTTGCTGTGCTTGGTTTTTCAATAAATTATCCAAAATCCAAAGTTAATAATGAGAAAAAGTCCAACAAAACATGCAATTTCATTCTCCATGTAACTAACAGTAACATACATCCTATAGATAAATGGGGTAAAAAAAGAACCGTTAGAATTTCTTCATTACTTTTAAATGAAACCAAAGAATTTCGGCGACTTAACCCACACGTCAATATAAGAGAACTCGCAGTAGTAACTGAGTCTTATTGAATTAGTTTCCAACTTGACGAAAGGGACTGTGGATTATTTTCATCTTGGAACGATTCCTTTCTTTCAGCTTTTTATTTTATATAAAAACTTTCTCTGTGGTATTCACGTTTTGTTGTATATATTTTAGTAGTTTAGTTAGTCAGAACATATTATTTATTTTAATAAGAACATCGCTTCAGTTTTTGTTGGTTTCGTAATTGAATAAATAACCACCCAATACTGGAGTCAACATCAAGCAGTTTGTTTTTTTTTTCATCTCATACTATTTTCTAATAGCAGAAGAGCAGTGGTGGCCCAGTGGTAGTCGACTTACAAATTGTAGGTCGTCAGTTCGATCCCAGGCAGGTGCATTACTTTGTGTAAATTACTTCATCACCACTGCTCTCAAAACGGTGAAGAAAATCATCGTGAGGAAACCGACAAGTCTTAGAACCAAAAATTCGAAAACATGTGACATTCACCAACCCGCACTGGGCCCGCGTGGTGGATTACGGCCCATTCCCTCTCACAGAGAGGAGGCCTGTGTCCCAGCAGTGGGAACATTAAAATGCTGATGATGACTATTTTCTAAAATTTTGCTCATTGAGAACTTTGTGGTGATCTTTTATTTAATCCTGCTTACTTCTTAGTTTTTTTTCGTTTAAATACACCAAGCGTGTCAATATTTATTCACACGTGGAAAATTGAAGGAGTACTTATATTCCAAGCCATGCCTACCAACTCGACTCCACCTCGAATATTTAATCGAAGGTTTTTCTGTTATCATAGTGACGGAGTCGAGTTGAGGTTCTTCAATCAAACTGACTTGTTATATGAGACTAAACCAGTAAACCATTAACCTAACTAAATAACAATACTCAACTAATATTTAACCCGGAATCGACAGAAATACTTGTTATTTATACAAATAATCGGTGACCTTTAACAACAGATTATTCAAAGGGAGAACACACAGTCCAAACTAAAGTTACTTGTAACTACCCTCAATCTATCACTGTACACAGTCAAGGGGTGTTTACCTGTGGTTAGTCAACCGGACTGATAGTTAAACACTCAAACTATAGCTGACTGAATGCGGTTAGCGATAACCGCTTATTTCGTTTGAGTTTACTGTCGGTATTGTTATTTGTTGAGGTAGAGATATTTTGGGATGATTAGGGGGGTGCGTTTATGACTTTACAAGATCCAAGCGATTTTCTAACATGTGTAGTCTCTTGACTACAATCCACTAAAACCTTGTGTGGGTATTT
The DNA here is from genome assembly GCA_948252205.1 of Orthosia incerta. Classification (NCBI taxonomy): domain Eukaryota; kingdom Metazoa; phylum Arthropoda; class Insecta; order Lepidoptera; family Noctuidae; genus Orthosia; species Orthosia incerta. Next base: position 8,241,138 of record OX411760.1, read on the forward strand.
CGACGGGCATAGCGATGTGAATAAAATTCTTATAAAGGGGGTACTCGCCCGTTTTTATTTTCATATCAAATACACAGTTACAAAAGAAACAGTTATCAGGGGGGTGACCATAAGCTCTTAGAGCGGTATCAATTTGATATCGAGTAAGTGACAGATGTATACAAGTCAGATACATCTGTCCCTTATTCGATCTCAAATTGATACCGCTCTAATAGCTTATGGTCACCCCCCAGATATACCATAAATCACGTGAAGATTAATAAGTGTGTCGTGTGACAGATGAGTTTCATAGCTGCCGTGACTCTGAAACTTAGCTAATATCAGACAAATAAGGTGATGTTGGACGAGTTAAAAAATCACAAAGGAGCCGAGTTAGCAGGATGAAATCATCATCATCATATCATATCAGCCGAAAGACGTCCACTGCTGGACATAGGCCTCCCCCAAGCGTCGCCACATTGACCGGTCTCGTGCGTCCCGCAACCAGCGGATCCCCGCAACCTTCACCAGGTCATCGATCCACCTGGTGGGAGGCCTTCCAACGCAACGTCTTCCGGTTCGCGGTCGCCACTCCAGAACCTTTCTGTCCCATCGGCCATCCGTTCTGCGAGCAATGTGCCCTGCCCACTGCCACTTAAGTTTGTAGTTATCTTCTCTAAGCGATGTTTGTCGAACAACAATCGAAAATAGACTCTCCTTATAGCGTGAAGCGTGTAATTTTAAAAGAAGCGGTTAACGATAGTGACGCCGCTTGACAGGTCGCAGTTCATTTTTGTTGCCAGTGTATAAATATATCTTAAAAAAAATTGTTAATCCAGGCAAATATCACTTAGTGCTTCTAATTAAATGTGAAAACCTGTAACAAACAAAATACACGAATTAATTAATACATAAGCAATGTAAAAGCAATATTTAAAGAGAATTGTATCAAAAGTAACGCCATCTATTGTTATAAGACGCACAAGTCGCGGCGTTGCCAAGAGTGGCAACGTTGGCGACAGAGCAACAAGGATTATAGGGCACGCCCGCATAAGGGCGACAAGGACAGCAACATACGGCGCATGCGAGGCTGCCAGCTCGCATGCCACAGATAACAATGAACTACAACTAACAAAACATAATAAAAGACACAGACTAAAATAGCACAGATAATGCAGAATGAGTTGCCTAGAAATAGCAACTCAAATAAATGCCACCACATGTGTATTAAGTGCATAAGCCGTCAATGTTACATTAATCGTCAAGGGAAACACTCCTCTTTAGAAAATCGAGGCACTGGAAACACATGATAGGCTCGAGTTCGAGCAATATCACACCCGATGGTAAGCGATGATATGGTTGATGATTGAGCATGCTTGCATAGAAGTGAAATTTGAAAAAACCGCCCCCAAGCCCTACAGACATCAATCAACTCAGCCTATCAAAGTCCTCTACTAGACATAGGCCTTACCCAAGCTGTCGCACAACACCCGATCAATGTTGAAGGTAAAGATAGCATTGTATAACTGCATCTTTCACTCGCTTACGTTTGTCGCATCCTCCTATCTCGCTTACTCTATGCAGTATTCTCTATGACTACTGAACTGTTTCTTGCGCAATGGTTCGCAGAGACAAGTTCAGAGACACCAAGATACGCTGTGATTACTATACGTTTTTAAGTCTAAATACAATCTTTAAATCTTTATTTTCTTGTATAAAAATACTAGCTTTCGTCAGTGGCTTCGCCCGCGTCAAAGGCGGAAGATGTCCCACGGGAACCGTATTTTTTTGCGGAATGAAAAGTAATCTATGTGCTATTCCAGACTATAATATATCTTTGTGCCAAATTTCATCTAATTCCTTTCAGCCGTTTTGGCGTTTTGTAGTGAATTGACATGTCTGTATGTAATATCAAAATAACAACGTTTTATTGAATGCATATGAAAGTATATTCGGTACTAATAACATATGCGCAATTTTTAAGCTTTTTGTCTGTCTGTTTGTTCCGGGTAATCTCCGAAACGGCTGGACCGATTTTGACGGGACTTTCACTAGTAGATAGCTGAAGTTATTAGGAGTAACATAGGCTTTTTATCCCGAAAAAAATCATAGATCATGTGGGAAAAAAAACTAGTTTGACGCGGACGAAGTCGCAGTCAACAGCTAGTTTATAATATTAGTAAGATAATAGGTAGTAGGACAGATTTTTATACAATACAGCCATACAATCAGTTATACTCAACATTTTGAAACGTTAACTTTCTATCCGCTACCGCGTATCAAATAAATCGCAGTCTTAAACGCCGATCAATCTTTCGACTATCGATTCAGCAGTTGACTGAAACTATCTTCAAAATTACAAAGGAGCTTACGATGGGTGATCAAGTACCTGCGCTTAACTATCAGCTGTCATCTGGAACATTGATGAGCTTAGCATTGATTTTACAACAATAATATATGTACATATATATAATGTCTATTTCAGCGGGGATAATGATGTATACACTCGCGTGTATTTTCATATCAAATACACAGTTATACAAAAAGCAATTGTAGAATAGCAGGACAATAGAGAGGGCTATGCTCCGGAGTTTCCTAGCGTGATCGAATCAGAAATGAAGACATCCGCAAGAGAACCAAGGTTACCGACATATCCCGAAGAATTTCGAAACTTAAATGGCAGTAGGCAGGGCACATTGCTCGCAGAACGGATGGCCGCTGGGGCCGAAAAGTTCAGAAATGGTGACCGCGAACCGGAAGACGATGCGTTGGAAGGCCTCCCACTAGGTGGACCGATGACTTGGTTAAGGTTGCGGGAAGGCGCTGGATGCGAGACGCACGGGATCGGTCAATGTGGCGAAGCCTGGGGGAGGCCTATGACTAGCAGTGGATGTCTTTCGGCTGAAATGATGATGATGAATGATGAGAATAGCAGCACTTACCCTTATAGATGTTTATTATCTCCCACTCGAAAATGGACTGCCTTTGATAGCATGAGCCGTTTCTTAAACCTTGTTCTTTCTTTTTTTTACTATTCTTCTCAGTTACCTTGTTATTGTTGAAGTTGTGTTGTGTCTATGTCGAATAAATGTTTTCTATTCCATTATTTTCTATTTATAACCTTGAAATGGGCGGTGCACGAGAACAGCACACTTATGGTTTACTATACTTGACAAGTAGAAGTCCATCTTTATTGCAAGCGTAAAAAAATTGCCAACACAGAAAAAACACTTGGTGTGCTCAATTAAATATATAGATCAGGGGTCACCAATTACTTTCATTTGGGATTCGTTTTTTTAAATAATATGGCCGTCGCGGTCCGTTTTTGTTTAAAGCCACGGGTTGCCATCCAAAACTCTTGAACTGAAATTTCCGTATTTTTATTAACTTGCAATGTATGTATACAGGAAAGATGCGCGGTATCTTCTCGTCCAACTTACTACAGTGCCTCAAGACGAAAGTCTATGACCATACATTCAATCTGGAGAGATCTAAGTATATTACACTCAAAAATTTTCGCCACTCTATACAGAAATTCATACTAATTCTGAATTAAAAAATAAGAGTATTTCGAAAGAGATTACTCTTTTATTTGAACAGCTTACCAACCGTTGCCTACCAAATTATCTGTGTGGGAAGCTCTTTGAAGAAAAAGCGTTATTTTTAACGTGATTGGTACATAAGACACAACCCCTGTCAATGTCACGCTGTCGAGACGAGAAATGTAGGAATTATCGGATTGTGTTAAATTGGTAAAGGTTATTATGCTTTGGTGTTTGTGGTAGATTGATTTTGAAAGCTACGAATATAATGATCGACAACGTTGAGAACTTGAGATAGTTGCCGACAGGTACGACTGCCATCTGGCTCCTGGGCGAGCACTGTGATGCTTGAGTCAAGCATTTTATTACGGTTTTTGCTCCCAAACTATGATAAAAAAAAATTTGTGACTCAAGCCTGTCATAGTAGGCTGTGCTCGCTCCGCTGGACATTTTTTCCTACTCAACGTAGAACTTAACGGTTTTTCTTTTTTTTTGCGGTTGGATGTCATCTAATGACTTCTCCCGCTCTGAGGGAAACGGGAGGGTGTGTCAGACCTTTACTGACTAAAACCCACCCATGTTCGTTCAGTTACTTGTTAAAATTTATCCGCGACCCAGACAGGCATCGGCCCTAGCGGACTCCGTCAGTTTTTGCTGACATCTCTTTGAGGCGCGCGTAGAAGACTACGCGCCGTCAACTCGGGCCTGGTCCTTATCGGATGGCGAGCTACATTACTCGCCGTCCGCAAGCCTGCGCCTACGGTGGCCGGGATCAGGCTTGCGACTCCCGACGAACAGATCGTCTCCTTCGATGGCTAGGGACGTAAGGGCGTCTCCATTACTTTTCCCTCACGCGTTCCACCTTCTCATTCGCGAGCATTACTGATTCGCAGAAGGAAGTGACAGCTTCCCATGCCCTCTCACTCCGTACTGTGGTCTGAACCAGGGCCGGACGCGAGAGGTCGCCATCGCCGAGAACTTTACACCTAACGCTCAAGACAAGTTACATTCTATTATAGAAAGCGTCGCCGTAGCGATGGGAAAAATGACAAAAATGTTTGGGAATGCAAAGCGCTTTCGAAATGTCACTTGATCAATCCCTTTTATTTTGGCATTTCTTTAATCGTCATCGCTGATAGAATTGCCTCTGGTTTCTCCTCCTCTCTACCTCTAAGGGCTGATTTCACCAATGAAACTAATCGCGATAAGTTTAATTAAGCTCAGTTTATGCAAATGCAGTGTTCTGACTGGTAGTTTTTCAGCGGTCTCAACCAATTAGAACGCCGTATTTGCATAAACTGAGTTTAGTTGAACTAATCGCGATTAGTTTCATTGGTAAAATGGCCCTTAATGTTTAACTTTCATATAGGTTCCGTATGAGTAGTGTACTTGTGGTTCTCGAATACCGGACACTAGAAACCATATTGAAAATGATGATTTTACACTCGCGGAACGAAAGGTTGAGCAATTTTATAATTTATCTTTTTTTGAATTGTCATAACGTTTGGAACATTTTATCGGGTATAAACAATTAAATAAATATTGAACTGAAGGTGCTTTCTTGACTTGAAAAAACATAATTACTGGTTTGATTTATGCACCAAAACAATCATGGTACCGATAGCAATTTGTCCTTAACCTGACTCGAAAAAAGGGCTCAATCAAAAAAGGTTAATACCGTATATTTGCTATCTGTACAAAGAGGCAGAACGCTCCTTTTCACGCAGACTCCTTGTTTTTGCGGCCACCTGCCCTCCTGTCACTCAATTACATTTTTATTTTTTATTTCCGTTCCGTTTTATCCCGTCCCGTTTATTTGCGTACATATCTGTTTTTTATTCTAAAAAAACGTTGAATTGTCTGACGTTGGGTCATTGTTCTAGCTGTGGTGACGTTTTGAGAGGGATTTTAAATTTAAAATGAATGCATTTCAGTATAATAATTTAATGTGTATATTTAAATCATTTTCTTTATCATCTCTTGCAGTCTGACTCATGGTCGAACAAATGAATGATTATCTCGTCTTATTTAATATCTATCGGAATAGCAATGCAGTTAAATAAAATATGACTGATATTTTTAGGGTAAAACATACTAACTTCTTTCTTTCTTCGAAAGAGTACTAAGTTATGTAACTTCAGGTAAAATTCGTACTTTTTACAAAGTAACTGGCACTTGAAATGTTAGCAACTAAGTTGTGAAGTAAAGACTGCAGTGAGAAAGTACTGCCTTGTAAGGATTTTTCAATTTATTTTAACTGTAGCGAAAAAGTAAGCACATCTCATCTGCCTAGCCTTTTTTCCCAACTATATTGGGGTCGGCTTCTAGTCTTACCGGATTCAGCTAAGTACCAGTGTTTTACATGGAGCGACTGCCTATCTGACCTCCACAACCTAGTAACTGGGTAACACGGTACCCCTTGGCAAGACTGGCGTCAGATCTCAAGCTTCTACCCGTAACGACTGTCAAAGATCTTCAAATGACAGCTGGGACCAACGGCTTAACGTGCTTTCCGAGGCACGGAGGAAACTTGGTATGTTGAAATGGTCACCCATCCACGGACCGACCTCGTCAAGCGTTACTTAACCTTGATGATCGACCCGTGCGGCTGTTATTATTTAGCCACGAGCTCCTCTGTAAGCAAGTAAAAAAAGAGCTCCGATCTCCTCTGTAAGCAAAAAAAATAAATAAACACATCTGCTAGTTGTAAATTTTTATGCACATTTTATAACACGCCTAAGACAAACCTGCGCCAATGTACAGCTATAATAAAAATAGGTCCGTCACCTTAAGGGCTACTTTTGTTTATTCTGTTCACGATCGAATCTAATTTACTGGTTTTCCGATTCAATATGTCAGTGTCGTAGAAAGTTTGTTGGTGATGATTTAACATGTGACACCGAAAAACACATTTATTTGCACATCATAAAAAAACTGGCCAAGTGCGAGTCGGACTCGCGCACGAAGGGTTCCGCACCATTATCGCAAAAAAACGGCAAAAAGATCACGTTTGTTGTATGGGAGCCCCCCTTAATTTATTTTATTTTAATTGAATAATTATTATTTTTTGAAGTGAACATACAAATAAATATTCTGTGAATATTTCAAGCGTCTACCTGTTGCCGTTATTAATATCGAGCAAAAAACGGCAAAAAAATCACGTTTGTTGTATGGGAGCCCCCCTTAAATATGTATTTTCTTCTGTTTTTAGTATTTGTTGTTATAGCGGCAATAGAAATACATCATCTGTGAAATTTTCAACTGTCTAGTTATCACGGTTCATGAGATACAGCCTGGTGACAGACGGACAGACAGACAGACAGACGGATCGTGAAGTCTTAGTAATAGGGTCCCGTTTTTACCCTTTGGGTACGGAACCCTAAAAATGCCAGTCCATCGGTGAAAGGTTTTTTTGCTATTTTGACCTTTATTTTAGTATTCATAGTAGTTTTTTCAGTACTGCAAAATGTATTATTATTCCTTTATGTGTCCTGAATTTGATATAGCAAAGAATGTTTAACCTGACGAAGGCATATACGGATCGGGTGTACTTGCTTAACCATTTGAATGCCGTAATTCACACAACACTCTAACATTAAAAAAAGAACCGTTGTCTCGTTTGGATCCGCGTTTCTGCCAATCAAGAGGTTAAAATAACCAAGACGACCAATGCTGAATCAATACATTCCTCTCCAAAATATTTATCCACCCGATAACCCAGACACACATCCAAATCCGTCGTAATAAGGTCAAAACCACACCGAGATCTGAGGCCGAAATGAAAGGTATAAAGACAGACATATTACTACCGGCCAGTCTTACCTCCAATCTGGCCACACTAATAAGGTTGTACGCGTAAAACAGAACTTATTCATGGTTTAGCTGTCATCCGCAAGTTTATGAAGCGACCCAGCTGTCACAAGTATTAAATAAGGAAGTGTGGGTAGGTTGGTACGTTCGTGGATGGTGGTGGGGGTAATATTTTGTTGTCATTCGTATTCGATATTTTGATGTGAGTGAACGTGTTTTTGTGTTTTATCTTTTGTTGTTAATACGTTGCTAATGTAGCTATCGGACTCATATAAAAATGAAAGAAGAAAAGAATTTTCTTTAAAATATAAGGTCCATTACATATAAATTATTTAGATATCTACATTTAAGAATCGACACATTATTATGGACGCCGCAACCGTAATTACCTTTGCTTCTCCTCCAACAGCCAATGTTCTTGTTCAAAATTCAAAATACCTACACAAATGCTAAACTAAAACCCAAAACTAACATTAGGACCCTCAAAATATTCACAAATTAACGCGAACCAGATAAGTGATGTGAAACGCTCTCACAACGTTATTTCACGCTCATCCTAAAAAAGCAAAGGACGCCGTTTCTGCTCGCTCCAACTAATTTTAATTAATCGTGGAAACAAAGTAGCGAAGCGCGTTCCGGAAACATTTTGAATAAAAGAATAATAATTTCTCTAGCAGGAATGAGGGTAGGCGGCCTAAGTGGTGGGAAATAGCGGGTAATTATTTAACGTAGTGGAAAATATTAGTTCTTGCCTTGTAATACCATGCATTTTGATGTTTTATGAAACAAAGACCTCTTAAGCACTCTTTACTGCATTTTGGTGAATTAAGTTAATACCTAGTCTTGACTTTTTCTAGAAATAGCTCTTAGCAGCATTGCAGCAAAGATAGCTCAAGCATTTTATTTCGGGATCGTAGGGCTGTTAACCGTTATTCATGGCTAATTTTACTATAATATCTATTGTAGTTTTATTTTTGAAATTTTGGTCTCATTATCTTGTGAATGCGCAACAGGTAGCACCACTACTCTTCAAAACAACTAGAGTACCTGACAGTAATCAACCACGAACGACCAGGAATCTTGAGGCACACTGAGCTTTTTCTATGTTCTCAAAGACAAAATAACTTTTCAACACACTTGCTCATAAAGTGGCTCTAATTTCACCGCAATTAGGCATATAATGATACCTGTTATCAAACTGTGACTTTTTCATTGCTATTATTCACAAGTGAGTTATAGAGATTTTTTTTTTATTTGCTGAGTTGCTTTGTTCTTAAAAAAGTTTCGATAAAAAAAAGATCGTGCTCATTTCATGCAACTTCGTATTTGAATAGATAATTTTAACTTGTACGAGCTTAATAATTAAAACTTTCACTCAAATATAAATTTTATTTGCTCTGTAATTAAGAAAAATTGAAATTCCCTATTTTGTACGTGGCTAAAACACTATCCACGAAAAGCCAAAAAAAAGAAACCTCATTCCTTTAGTCTATGGCCGATCGCCATTGTTAAATGCGCGCGCATAGGAAAACTGATTAATTATGCCCGCCATTGTGAAAAAAAATTCACAACTCGTTTTTACTGCTGAAAATGATTTGTTAGTATTATTTTCTTCACAAGTGTGTTGAAAAACGTCGTATGATACACGTGTGTATTGATGATTACCGTCCTCGGCTCTCTTAAGACCCTCACCTACGGCTCGGGTCTCAATGGCGCCTCAGCGGTAATCACCAACATTGCACACTTGTACTATAATGTACTATTATTTTCATCATTCATAAGTGACTGGCCGCTTGTATCTCCATACTCGTTCCATTTTCAAACATCAGTGTCAGTGAGGGATGGCCACCACAGATCGTGTAACAGCCCAGCTGTCCCCCCCTCCCCCTCGTCTCACCTTAATTAAACCACGCCAAGTACCACGGACTGTTCTTAGTCCAAGTTAGTCCTTTTTTGTCATACACACTCTTTACCCGTAGTAATGAAGATGTTTTTCTTCATTTTGCTTGAGGGTAAGAAAATTGCTAGCGTTTAACATGTGTTGTCTTTTTAATTAGGATAGAGTGTGGGATAAGTTTTGTTAGTGCTGGTGTTTTTGTGAAATAGTGTGGGTGTAAGAAATAGTACATTACTGCAGCGGCCTGCAAAAGAGGCATTGATGGACGAATGTGTAAATGTGGGCCGAGGCGAAGCCGAGGCACACATACGTAAGTCCATCAATGCCTAGTTGTGGCCAAGGCTTGTATAGTGCTTTTCTCAAATTATGCGCGGAAATTAAAACTAAGTAATAACTAGAACTCATTTTGTCAAAATCAATGACGAACAACAATAATTGTTTCCGCGTTAAAGTGTTCTTTTGTTTTTTTCTTCAATAAACAGCGTTCTATTTGCAAGCCAGTTCGAAATTTAAATAAAACCTTTGATAAGTTACTTCCTTGGTTGCAATGCTTCGGAGTAAAAGATCATTCCATTTTTAAATAACACGACAGATATGAGTTTACTATGTAATTTATTTGGCCGCTAGACACGACAGATATGGATTTTCATACAACTTTTGCCGGCCGCTGCTCGCATGTATTTGGCCAGTACAGCAATTTCGATTTATCTCGAAGAAGGTTATCAAAATAATTTTCAAATTTCCAAGCACGTTTGAGAAAAGGGTATTTTATACAATCTAGTACTTAAAGTTATATGGAAATAAATAAGAAGTTACTTGATTAAACTTTTCTCGCGGCTTCGATCTCGTTGCCTATCCAACAGGCAATTTTTCAAGATTTTATCCTGAGAAATTGCACTTTAGCTTTTTACCTAGTATCAGTGTTACCACTAAAAAAAATAAGCGCCAACGTTTACAGCAGTTTATTTTATTTACTTAGCGGTTCCCCGACGCGAGTACGAGGCTTATTTTAGATTTTTCGAGGTTTCGAAATCGGGGGCTTTTTAAATTTTAATTTAATTTCTATTTCATCCTTTTTAGCTATATATAATATTCCTAGTAGTTCAATTCACTCGCTTAAATCGACAATCTATCGAAACACGTAATTATGACATGATATCTTGCGAAAAAACCCAGATTCAAATAGTAAAATGCGGATAACTTTTAAACGGTTAAACCGATTTCAATTTAAACATCAGCTAAGAACACTCTCGACAAAGTCACCTTTCAAACAGAAAAAAACTAAATCAAAATCGGTTCATCCGTTTAGGAGCTATGATGCCACAGACAGACACACAGATACACAGACACACAGCAACACACTTCAGACCTATAACTCCCCTCTTTTTCCGTCGATGGTTAAAAAGATCTTAATGGAATCAGTTTTTTTCCAGAAATTATGTTGCACAAAACATATGAACAAAAATAAATCTTATGTGATTATCCAGACACTCTTCCCAATGCCATATTAAGGGCCTACATACGCTTTAGTACCGTAAAACGGTAAGTTTCTAAAGCGTACTCCTTAGTAACGGCTAGGTTAAAAGGTTTGAAAAAAATATATATTTATTATTGATTCATGTACATAATTTTGAACACAAGGTTTTTTCGTGTAACTAATAGTATTGCTTTAAAAACATAATTAACGACATTGTATTTTTTCGCAACTTTTGGAAACTCCTCCAAAACTAAAAAAAATTGATGGCTAGAATTTCTTCATTACTAACATAGCATATTATGTAAATCAAATAATATTTTGCTAACAAAACTGATCAAAAGGAGGTTCAATATTGATATTTTGGCATCGAGCGGGCGCACGGCCAGTAATGCGTTACGATGGGGCGTATATAGCGTCTTAAATCACCCATATGTTATACTAGCTGTTCCTCGCGGCTTCGCTTCCGTGGACCACCCCACAGAACCCGTTTTCATTATTAAAAAATAGCCTATGTCACTCAGGAATAATGTAGCTTTTTATTGGTGAAAGAATTTTTTAAATCGGTCCTGTAGTTTCGGAGCCTATTCGGTACAAACAAACAAAAAAATCATTCCTCTTTATAATATTAGTATAGATTAAATACCGCTAAGCCAATGTACAACTAGGGCAAGAAATTATAAGCACTTAATTGTACACCTGCGGCACTTGGAAATTCGTCCGCGGTTTAGTTAATGCCGCTTGACAACTTGGACACTATAAGCTGAGTCCAACAGTAAATGCTCCGCGCAATTTAGCAGCTCATTGGAAGTATTCCTGAAAAGCCGTTTCCTCCAGTTTCACTTGCTTTTTAGGAAAACTGTTTGATGTACCCGGATGAAAGTTATAACAGATTTCGTTCCAGTTAATCAGGTTCCAGTCTTCATGTGTGTCAAATAACATCCTAATGCGTTCAGCCGTTGAAGAGTTATAGGCGAACATATATACAAACTCGGATACATCATAACTTCACATTGTAGTAATTATTTTTTTGGTAATACTTAAACCTGTTAGTTGCTTTGCATTTAATAATGTCTATTAGATCTCTTGTACTATAATTGCTTGTACTATCATTCAAAGTCTGAAAGTGCTAAATAATTCAAAGAATTACCAGGGTAACAGTACCGAGTAGGTAACAGTAGATAGTCGGTCAATTGTTAGCCGTTCGCCACAAATTGGCCTGATGAAAACGTCGTTCGAGTAGATACCGATCTCGAACTGTTCGATTGCTTAGGTGAAATCGGCATTGTGATGGTTTGATTCAGAAAACAGAAGTTTATCTTTTAAAAGGAGAAAAATCGAAGGAAACATTATATATCTATATGAATACAAATGAAATGCTGTTCGGTGGTAGGCGCATCACTTGAGAACGGCTGGACTGATTTGGTATTTTTTTACTATTTTCTCGTAATAGTAAGATTGCTAAGAAAAGAAAAAATGAATGTCGCAAAAAATTTAAAAAATGCAGAAAATACTGCAAAAATAGAAAGAAAGATTTTTCGGCGGTAGGTGTAAGAAAAGTTAAGAAAACGAGCGCGCGAAATTTTATAAAAAGACCTTCGGGAATATGGATGTCATGAAAAAACGACTGAATGTATCTGTTCAAAATAAAATTATTTGCATTTTTGAAATACTCGTCTATCCCTGTATTGTAACTGTTTTGCAACTTTTCTTCTTCTTATGGTATTTATTAGCGTCGAATGGTGCGTTAAAATTAGTGTTGAAATATGTAACTTTCGACGCTCATAACTTTCAAGTATTTTTTTTACTTTTTTGTTTCCATAAAAACTTTTTAACAAAAGAATACAACCGACTTAAAAAAAAACACTGCGATGTGAAAAATAACCTCATTTTCGGCAGTTAGTGTTCCTATTTTCGTTTCTACGTTTGTTGACACCGACTTTGAAATTGAAGTTTTATTTTCACTTTGTAGTATTTTTATTTGGAAGTTGGGTGTATTTTTTTGTAAAATTGTTTATTTATTATTTTCACTTTTTAATTGTAGTACATAATGGCGAACATTATCAATGTAGTCGAAATCAATTAAACACGCATTATTTAGGATAACTTAAAAACTACTCTTTAGATTTTTATCAAAATAAATTTAAATGGGACCACATGAGAAGATGAATTTTTTTTTCAAGTAAAACAGAATCTCCAAAATCCATTCAACTATTAAAAAGTTCTAAGGTAAAAAAAATACAGTCGAATTGAGAACCTCCTACGTTTTGAAGTCGGTTAAAAAGGCAAGGGTTAGTGCTTAATAAATAATCTTTTGCCCACTAATTTGGGTCACGAGCCTGTTGTGGTAAGGGTCCTTTCAGACGCGCCTTTTAAAAATGTACGGCCTATGATAGTGTAGAGATGAGTGGGTAATTATGTGAGATAGGGTTGTCGGTAGTGCTCTTTTAGCTAAGGGGTAAACATGGTTAGGTTTCAGTACAGGATCTAAGTAGTCCTAAGTCATTCAATGAGCTGTAATTGTAAGCAAACTTTAAACGAATTCTTCTGTCACTTAGCGAGCTCATGTCACCTTTTTGATGTTTTATTTTGATTTCCAATTCTTAATAATCGGAAAAATAGGTGCAAGAACAAAATAGTCTACGATAAGAAAACTTTCATTGTACGCACAGCTAAGGATTGGAATTCCATGCCAGGGTCTTTGTTTCCTAAAAGCTACAACCTCGGGGTCTTTAAGTCAAGAGTAAATAGATTTGTTCTAAGCAAGCGTGATTCACCGTCGACCACATCATCGCTTTCCATCAAGCGAGACAGTTGTCAAACGTCAAATAAAATTAAATAAATAAATACCTTAACGTGCTTAACATTTATGCCCAGATTGTGCATCTTTTCGTACGTGTTCTTACGATCACGTAGATATCCAACTTTTAGTATTTATAAGCACTTTTTGACATTTTATTGCACTAAACTAAATGCGGATTGCGGCATTGAGTGTGTTTTCGTTATTTGTCCATCTTTCCATCTACCAAAACTAAAGAGAGGTAGAACAAGTTATTTACCTATTAGCAAACAACCACAACCCTTCAACGACCTCTTCTAGCGACAATTACAGTCAATTACCTTACCATTGCGGGCTTTAATCGGCGTCAGAAGCAATGACGCGGGTCGGGAGGCACGATACCTCACTAATACTGACTAGTCAACGCATACGATGGTATCGTTAACCTGATTCACTCTGCTGGGCTTTATGGCCAATGATACAGGATACAAGAGTCAACTGCTATTGTTTCGGGGTAATCGGTTTTGTTATTTGTGGGAAATGGGAGGTTTTTACTTCTGATTCGTCTGGGTTGACTGCTGATCTGTTTTATTATTGATATATTATTTTTGATATTTTGTACACTGACAGCCCTGAATTCTTCTCCTATCGTTCAATCCATCCAAAGGTTGTCTGTAAGGATCGCAATACGATATATTTAACGCTGCTCGGGGAGTCTCCTTTCATGCACCCAAACCTGGCCTGGCCAACCTGGGTCTGCAATCCCTAAACCGATTGCGGACTCAGGTTGGCCGCTGTAGAAACAACCTGGCCAAATGGAGTGTCACAGACCCATGCAGAACACATTGCCTGCCCTCCTCCTTGTCTGCCCTTCATGCCCGACCACCTGCACCTTACGGAGTTTGAACGTAGTGAGTGACAGCTGTCCGAGTAGCTGCATAATGGTCGGACAAAATCTGAATGGTTGAGACTATATTTTGAGTCAATCGAGACGAAAGAAGAAGTAAAACCGCCTACAAGCACAAATAAACTGTAACAATTCCTCTCCCAACCATAAACTAACCTTGTAAACGCACCTTCCCCCCTCTTACCCCTCTCTGTACCATAATACTTAATGTTAATGAGCATCGTTAGTGACGCCCATTGGTCGGCTGAAGTAGTGCAATTATTGCCCACATAACACCCGCTCACTTCTGACTTGTTATGGTGGTGTGACGGGTTCGAGAGGTCGTTTAGATAACATAGTATTATGGACGTTAGGAGGTCCATGTAGTTATGATATTTTGACGTTTTATTCATTGTGAAAGGTTAATTCATGTAGTTATGATATTCCGACGTGTCATTGAGAGAGGTTAGTGGATGATAAAGGAGGTTAAAGTTCTCGCCAAACTTCTTGGCCGCCCTGAAGTAAGCTAAAATGACTGCGCAGTAGTAAATCTCATACAAAAACAGCTCCGCAGGCTTATTACGTATCTTTTGCAAGAGCAAAACGATAGCGATCAGACGCTTTATGTCATAAAAGTTGGAATTACCTGCAGTGTAGGTATGGTAGGTTCTACACAATCGTTTGCTAATCACTCGCTGTTTGTCAAATGCACTTATTTAAAAAAAACCCGCCAACAACTCTAAATGCCAAAAACTTCTGTATGGAAGAGCAATTATTGCGCAAAAATCGCTATCGTTTTGCTCTTGCAAAAGATACGTAATAAGCCTGCCGATCTGTGCCTTGCGCATCGGAAAGCCAACTTCAGGATGGCCAAGAAGTTTGGCGAGAACTATACCTATGAGTAACCAGCCTGGAGGAGTTACCGTAAAGTAGAGAGGCAAGAAACAACATGTAAACAAAGCAACGGCTTTTTATTTTGTATTTGTTTAAACCCGAGGATTTTAAGTTTGCGTCTTTCAATGTACAGTCAGGAAGATTGATTGAATGCTATGTCAATTTGCTGTGTTACCCGTATACCCATTTCATAAGTTAGTGATGCCCAATGGTCGGCTCAAGTAGTGCAGTGATTGCCTACATAATTCCCGCTTGTTATGGAGTAGTGATGCTGGACTCTGGAGTGACGGGTTCTAGAGGTAGTTTAGATAACGTAGTATTATGGACGGTAGGAGGTCCATGCAGTTATGATGGTTTTGGATGATAAAGAAGGTTACATACGAGTTTGAGTATCAGGGGTTCGTGTAGCTGAGAGAGTTGTAGGTGAGAGGTTTGTAGATGATAAAGGAGGGAACCTATGGGTTACAACCTAGAGAAGATACTGTTAAGTAGGTAAGTAAAAAACAAAATATAAACAAAGCAACGGATTATATTTTGTCTGGGTTTAACCCGACAGATTTTATATTCAAGTCTCGTTAATGTACAGTCAGGGATAATACCTGACTGTTTCAGAATGAAGCCCTTAGTTAATATGCAATTAGAATTATGTTTTTGTTTGAATGTTATGACAATTTCAGTCGACAGTCTATTTCTTAACAATACAATCTCCTATCTATTCAAAAGTGAACCCAACATCAAAATTCACTCTTCCTTTTTTTAGGGTTCCGTACCAAAAGGATAAAAATGGAACCCTATTATTAAGACGCCGCGGTCCGTCTGTCTGTCTGTCTGTCACCAGGCTATATCTCATGAACCGTGATAGCTAGACAGTTGAAATTTTCAAAGATGATTTATTCCTATTGCCGCTATAACAACAAATACTAAAAACAGAATAATATAAATATTTAAGAGGGGCTCCCATACAACAAACGTGATTTTTTTGCAATAATGGTACGGGGAACCCTTCGTGCGCGTGTCCGACTCGTACTTGGCCGGTTTTTTTTTAATCTATGATTTACTCGACTCGCGTTTGACCACAATCTTTCCTAAAGATATAATCGTTGGAGCACGCTTGCCTAGGAGCGATTGCCACTGGTGTTATAAGTTCGAAGTGTGTAACTGTTTGTTTGTGTATTTGTGTATAAGTGTATTTGTGTATCTGTCTGTGGCATCATAGCTCCTAAACGGATGAACCGATTTTGATTAAGTTTTGTTTTTGTTTAAAATGTGACAATAACAGGAGTGATCTCAACTATGTATTATGACATCATGAATCGGTTCAGCCATTCAAAAATTATGATTATGATATCGTGTCATAATTACGTGTTCGATAGATTGTTGATCGAAGCGTGTCTACTACTTGATAAATTATGTACTTTAAAAAGTATAAAATAAACAAAAATTGTCGGGAGTTTCGGCAATTTTTAATTTATACTTGTCTACTAAAAATCTTAAATCTATGTACATCGTTCAACCAATATCTATCTGCTGTAAATACGAGTACTAAGATAAATCTTCTTTGTCCACAGTGAGACGCGTAGCTCCCCAGTTCTCGATACCGCCTCCCCCGAAGTCAGAGGTAATGCTGGGCGGGAACCTGACCCTGAAGTGCGTCGCCTTTGGATCGCCCATGCCCACTGTTAAATGGAGGAAAGGTAAGAGATATTCACAGAAATCTCGGCTATTTAGTCCGAGGTCCCATCGAGAGCCAAGCTAAGCTGAGGGTGATTATTCTATCAAATAAAACGTGGCGATAGCGATTGGAAAACGCTATCGAATTGTCACGTGATCAATCCCGTACATTTTGGCATTTCGAACATCGCCTTCGCTGAAACTCAAATAACACTTGTCTTGTAAATCTATAATTGCAGTGTCTGTCGCTCATCTTGAAATACGAAACAGTTTAGCTCTCAATGGGACCGCGCCCTTATGCCAGCAACATTCACTTGTTTTTTAAAGCCAAGTGTAGCAGCCCATATTTATACACATTATTCACAAAATCAACATAATTTGGGCGCACGGTTGGCGCAGTGATTGAGCAATTGCTCAATCACTGCGCCAACCGTGCGCCCAAATTATGTCTGCTGCGCGTGTCGCGGATTCGATTCCCGTACGGACCATATATTTGTATGACCTATAAATAGTTGTTTTGGCTCTGGGTGTTTGTGTATGTCAGTTTATATGTTTGTAAAGGCATTGACAATAGGAAAAATTCCTAGTGAAGGGAAAAGTTAAAAAAATAAAAAAATTTACTCCCTATTGAACGCTGGCGATTTTATTGTCCAAATATGAGATGTTTTTCCATGTATTATTTATATTCATCCTGATACGCTGGCATACCAGGCAAACGGTCCTTATAAATCAGCGTTTCTAGACGTCCCGATTTTATGTGACTGGCGGGGTGTCCCGCGCGGGACAGGTTCAGTCCCGCTTTTCGGGGATAACTCGGAATAACTTGTTTTTACCCAGGTGAAATTAAAATGGTCGGATACGAGAAATAAATGCTCCTTAAATTTAATGAAAGTAGAATTACTCATCCAGTTTAATATAGCCATCCTGTGTAGAGTTCTTTACCTTTATTAAAGAGAAAAAGGAAACTTTAAAAGAACTTAAATCTTCACAGAAATATCGTAAATAAGTAATTCTTATAAATAATTATTCTATTACTGTAACACTCACTCCCCAGGCTATTGTTTGAAACACCACACCACATTTTTCTAATGAATAAAACTTTTTTGAATTTAATTTTTAGGGTTCCGTACCCAAAGGGTAAAAACGGGACCCTATTACTAAGACTCCGCGATCCGTCTGTCTGTCTGTCTGTCTGCCTGTCTGTCTGTCCGTCTGTCACCAGGCTGTATCTCGAGAACCGTGATAGCTAGGAAGTTGAAATTTTCACAGATGATGTATTTCTGTTGCCGCTATAACAACAAATACTAAAAAGAGAATAAAATAAATATTTAAATGGGGCTCCCATACAACAAACGTGTTTTTTGCCGTTTTTTGCGATAATGGTACGGAACCCTTCGTGCGCGAGTCCGACTCGCACTTGGCCGGTTTTTTTTATTTTTTATTCAGAAGACGAAAAAGACTCAAATACCGAAAGAAAAAAAATATAAATAATAAAAATTTCAATTATTTATTATTATGATTTAAAATGATATTTTAAATCAGATTTTTATTAAAATATACATTTTCAATGGCTATTTTTGCTATCTATTGTCATGTAAACGTAATTTAAAATCAAACATCAAAGATAAATATTTAAAAACTTCTAATTATATATGTTTTTTTACTATGTCCCGCTTTTGACGAAAGAAGCCCGGTTTTTTTACTCAAAAAGTTTCAAAGCCCCGACTTGTCAAAAATAAAATCTGGCAACGCTGTTATAAATCCACTATGCCAGTGCGAGCATTCTCTTGAACAAATTTTAATTATGTCGTTTTAATGCAAACCGTTCCTTATTTGCCGGTATCTCATAAATATACTAACACGTTTTTAATTAGACGGAAATATTAACTCGTGCTTTATTTCAAACAGGTTTGACCAAATGGCTGACCCCGGAAGACAACCCCCCTTTAGGCCTAAATACCCTGAAGTTGGAAGATATAAGGGAGTCATCTAACTACACGTGTGAGGCCGCCAGTGTTCTTGGTGTCATCGAAGCGGTTGCTGAGGTCAAAGTGCAGTGTAAGTACTTCTTTATATGATTACTTTTACATTATTTGTTGATGATTTCTACTTTTGTTTGTGTAACTTTAAAATGATAGACAGAAGAGTCAGAGGAAATTATTTTAGCATATTGATCAATGCTAAATTGTCCGTAAATTCAAATAAAATCTGTCAATTTTTTGACAGTTAAATGACTAATGGACGCAGTGTGGGTGCTTAACAATGCATTTCTGCGATTGTACATTATAAGCATTATACTCGGAAAAAAAAGAAAATAGCAAAACTATTTATTATAAAACAAACCACATGCTACGAGTATTTACCACAAAACGCAAAACTAAACTGAAATGAAACGGCCCGTTCTATTTTTGAAAAATATTCAAATCAACATTCGATGCACCAATCATTTCGCTCCATTTCCCAATAACTTTTTAAAATTCGAACACAATTTTACCCTACACTGTCCTATACATCCCGATTCGCTGGCGTACCAGACAAGCGATTCTTCTAATATATAATCCACAATAATATGTCAGAGCGTGGATCTTCGCCGCCTTCGCGGATCCGTACCCTGACCAAAAAATCAGCATGAGATGTGAGCATTCCTATTGGCCTAGCGGCACTGGTGGCGCATGTATTACGGTAGTGAATACGTCCTGATTTTAGAATAAAATCTTTATAAAACCGAATATTGGTCTTTTGAAAAAAATAAAACTTACAAAATGTTCGTTATCAAATTGTCTATCCATTAGTGTTAGTATAAAAAATAATTAATGAACACTTTACGAGGAGATGCATGCTATCAATAATTATTTACACATATACTCGTACCACTTTAAAAAAAAAGTGTACTACCATCTTAGAATCATCATTATGTAGAAATTTAATGTATTTTTATTAATTGTTAATTCTTTTTAAATAAAGAGTAGATAGCTCTTAAAAACTGCACAAAATTCGACTAGCGCGGCGTTTTGCTCGGGGAGGCGCCTTAAAGTTAGTTTTCGACGTAATGTTCAATCAAAGCGTTCTTATGTATGTTTCATTACAGCATTCATTAATATCCTAGCATCAATATTGGAACATATTTTTACATTGCGGGAATATTGTATGCTTTATTGATACTGTACTATAATGTACTATACTGTAATTAATCCGAACAATTTCTCTAGACTACGAGTCGAGTAGATGAGTGACTGAATCAAATTACACTCATAATTTCTTGGGATAACTGTTGGAAATTTATGGTAATAACTTCTCCGGTGGAAAGAGGGCTTTACGAAAATCAATTTGATAAATTGCGGCGAGGCGAGAAGACATCCATTATGAATTAGTGTTATAATTCATAATTGAAAGGGTTGGAAAGTTCCGCGGGCCCGGGAGACAAACGAATGTCAGCTTGATTAATGATTAATTATTGTAACTGGAAGCAACATTTTCTCAATTTAATTTTCGAAGGATTAGGTTGTTTGATGCGTTTAGTCTTCGTTAAATTTTGGTTGATGGACGGTTTAAACGTTTGCACGTTGATATTTTAATTTGAGCAGATATTTAGCATGATATTCTAAGTAAAGAAAAGTTTAAACATTTTTTTTTTAATCTGCTAATGGCTCGCGCTTGACCACTATCTCACCTGATGGTAAGCGATGATGTGGTCGATGATGGAGCACGGTTGCCTAGAAGTAACCTATTCACTCTTGACTTAAAGACTCCTAGATTGTAGCTATCGGGAAACACAGACAAAAAATCATGCAGTCTTATTATTTTTCCGACGGCGTACTATACAGCCAAGGGACTGAGTTTGAAAATTACTTAACCTTTTTTTTCTCCGACCGTAAGTATTTGTTTTATTCTATTATTTTTTAGGGTTCCGTACCCAAAGAGTAAAAACGGGACCCTATTACTAAGACGCCGCGGTCCGTCTGTCTGTCACCAGAGTGTATCTCATGAACCGTGATAGCTAGACAGTTGAAATTTTCACACAGGTTGCCGCTATAACAACAAATACTAAAAACAGAATAAAATAAATATTTAAGAGGGGCTTCCATACAACAAACGTGTTTTTTTGCGATAATGGTACGAAACCCTTCGTGCGTGAGTCCGACTCGCACTTAGCCGGTTTTTATTTATGGCAATTGGTGTTCGCGTTCCTGCTTGGAATGCTGTACAAATGCATTACGCTACTGTTGCAACGGATATTTGTTAAGTAGATTCTTGTAGTAAACTTTTCATTTAGAATACCAGCTGACTGAACTGAACGTCATCGTTCGGTAAAAAGCCAAAGCAAACTATTATGGCTGCCTCACGCTACTAATTACATTTCCTGGGAAAACTATATCCATAAAATCATAAATATATTGGGTTCGTAGAAAGATATATATTATAGTTATTATCGAAAAACGCAGTTTTTAAATAAAAATTGTATAAATTTAACCCTTGAATGCGCATATCGACAAATTCACAATACTGATCGCTTAAAAAAATAAACTAAGAATTTTCTGACTTACCTTCTATAATTTTCAAATAAGTACCCCTACAATAAGTATACTAGAAAAAGCAAAGAAAACACACAGCTGCTCAACTTGTATAAAGCGCAAGTTCGGTCATGCATGGAGTACTGCTCTCACCTCTGGGATGGATCTGCCAAATACCAGCTTGATGCACTTGAGTCGATCGACAGACGGGCCAAAAAGCTTATTGACAACGATGCACTGGTCACCTCAAAGCTCCAGAGCCTCGAACATCGACGCCGAGTTGCCAGCCTGTCGGTTTTTTATCGGTTACATTTCGGGGAGTGTGCGACGGAACTGCACAATTTGATTCCGCCTAGCCCTTTCCATCATCGGACTACAAGACGTACGGCCATGCGCCATCGGTACATGGTGGACATCCTTCCCATACGCACAAAGCGTTTTGCTAATACTTTCATTGTGCGTACAGCTAAGGAGTGGCATTCCCTTCCGGGGTCTTTGTTCCCTGATAGCTACAACCTTGGGGTCTTTAAGTCAAGAGTGAATAGGTTTCTTCTAGGCAAGCGTGCTTCACCGTAGACCACGTCATCGCTTAACATCAGGCGAGATAGTGGTCAAACGCGAGCCTATAGATTATTAAATAAAATTAAAAATAATCTCTGTAATAAAAGGTAAAATACCTAAAAATCCAATGATGAATGAATTTGCTGACAAAACGTTTTGTCAAATGTTTTCTCATGTTTATATAACCATTTTGCTTAGACAGTTTCTGTCCAAGTATTTTTTCTTTGTTTACATAAATTATCAGAAATTCCAAATATAGAAGTAGACACCAAAATAATTGACGATAGTAAATAATTAAAGCGCTTACCCGATTCGTATAACCTGCACTACCATAATAATAGATCCACACAACGATTGTACCACAATGCATTAATATTTAAGCGTATTAAAGCGAAACAATTAAACATCAATTAATTTGGATCCTCTATTAATGTGACAATTACTGTTTATGATTGTTTAAACGTTAAACATAATTATTTGGATGTTTTGTACAAAGGCATACACGGTCTGGTTTGGTATGGGTTGCTAATGCTGTCAAAACAAGACAATAGAACATATTTGGATCGTCAATTATTTTACAATGCATTTCCTCGAAAAGTGACACTTTTTTCACTAGTGCTTTTTACTTTCCTGTACTTTTTTTAATTAGTTAAGTACAGATTATCATTCATATAAAAGGTAAAACAAAACTAATACTTCATTTAAGGCGTTTTTAATTACTCTAGATTTAGATTTTGATCAATAAATTATTTTAAAATTCATTAAATATGTTTCGCAGAATGAATATTTTACTCGTGCCTTTTTGCGTTACGACGTGACAGCTATTTGCATATGTGCAGTAGATATACCCGAGGAACTATTAGTTAATCTGTGGATATGCTGAGCGCGCTTGAATAAGCCCGCCATTTTAATAATTTCTTGCTTGGTTCAGATTTTTTTTTTCTTGCACAATGCATAGTAAAATGTTGTATGATACACGTATGTAAGATGATTCCCGACTCTTGTCGATTTATTAATAAAAATGTCAATCATCGGGAATCACCTACCTTCCGCACTTGTAGCATAAATAACTATTTAAGAACGGTTCACCAAAAAACACATGTGATTGGTTTTAAGATTTTAATTTGAAAATACTTTTGACGAATCTCGATTGGTTTTTGTCTAGCCATCTTCTGGAGTCTAGAAGATGCCTGACTAAAATAAAACATTGAATTTACGTCTTTTATTTTTTATTCTATGTAACGTCTCCTCTAACCATTGTTCTTTTATTAGCGCTACCGGGCCCACCAACGGAAGTCCGACCTTCAGAGATCACGGCAACCACCGTCAGACTGACCTGGACCTACAATGGCCCTGAGGAACCCCAGTACTACGTCATACAGTACAAGCCGAAATACGCCAATCAGGTAAGACGTCAAATATGAAATAAGTTTGACAACGTCAAAATATGACACAAGTTTAACAGCTACGAGCAATAAAGGGTTGAATATTTTTTTTTTAATATGAATTTTATATTGTAAGTGATGTTGAAAACATTTTGCATTTCCATAGTGTATTTAAATTATTGTAACATTTACGTGCTGTTTTTATAAAATTACTGGCAATCGAATTCACGTTAGCTTACTTGCCCAGAAAATAATAGAATATTAGTATATAAAATATTTTATTCCGTATGTAGTGAAAATATCATTATTACGTCCACATTTGTTGGCCTTATTTTAATTAAAAAGAGGCACTTCGATATTTAAAACTTACAATTTTTACCCGAGTATTTGTCCATACGGCCAGTGAAATGGCCTCGGGCCCAGACGCATGGTCCCTTGATAAAGACCACCACTTTTCTCTATCTGGAGCTGCTAAAGAGTCAGCCCTAGTCAGATAAATCTGGAAGGGGTATATTGCACACTGGACTATTGCACTCTATTATGATCTCTATCACTCAAAGGTTTGCTGGAAGAAAGCTCCATTTGGAGTTAAGCTGGAACATGAACTTTGTTATCACTTTGTTAAAATATATAATCTTGGTGTACAATAAAGAATTAAGAAATAGCGTTTTAGCCACTAATATGAAAATACAGGTTAATACAATTTTTTTTTTGCTCAACCTATACTGGCCCACTGCTGGGCAAAGGTTCCTCATAATACCTTGTTTTTTTCAGAGACTATATATTTACCAATTTTAATCCATTAAGCATCTAATTACAGACAATAATAACAATAGCTTAAGCATAACCGCAGGCTTATTACGTATCTTTTGCAAGAGCAAAACGATAGCGATTTTTTCTCAATTGCTCTTCCATACAGAAGTTTTAGAGTTGTTGGCAGTATTTTTTTTGTGTAGTATCTACCATACCAACACTGCAGGTAATGCCAATTTTTATGACATAAAGCGTTTGATCGCTTTCGTTTTGCTCTTGCAAAAGATACGTAATAAGCCTGCCGGTGTGCAAACGACGCGTCGCTGTTAAACCTTTCTGCTCACCCATCTAATTCTTCCCAACCGCAGGCTTTCAGCGAGATATCAGGTGTCATCACGCAGTACTACTCAGTAACCAACTTATCACCCTACACGGAGTACGAGATGTACGTCATAGCCGTCAACAACATCGGCAGGGGTCCACCATCGGCACCAGCGGTCATTACCACAGGAGAAACTGGTATGTAGAATGTTTCAATAGTAGTAGTGGAGAATGTGTGTGAAACTTCGAGTGAATCACTAATTGTAAGTGAGGTGTACAGCCTTGGTAAGGTTAATAGAGTCTATAATTATATGGCAAGAGATATGGGTATAAATATAAGATGTAGGTATAGAGAGACGGTGAGAAAAATAAGGCTATGCAATCGTCGTGTTTAAAAAGAATGACTAAAGTATTGCCATGCTTACTTCATTTAACGCGCTAAGCAAATCTATTGTAAACCTAAATTTTAGATAACGAATTATAGGTTTCTTCATTTAAAATTAAAAGTGTAAAGTTTCACGATTATTTAGAACCCCGTTAAAATAACGAACGACATCAATATCATGTTCTATCGGCTCCTCTCAAGATTATCTCTTCTCCACTTACTTAAGACGAACGAGATTTATAAATCATTTTAATAACGCCATCTTCTTAATAATCCCAATTTATAATAGACGATGAAAAATTATCATTTCTACGCATTTACCCATACGCTTGTTATAATTTCATTTTCTCTTGTCTCGCTTTCAATTTTGTCAAGTATACAAATTAATTTTACTTGCTTTGAATTGGGTAAATAGATTTGTTTTACGTTTCTTGCGCTCAATTCTCAGTTTTAAGGTATTTTCTTTGATCGTCTTTTCATGCCTACGCG
Source organism: Orthosia incerta (assembly GCA_948252205.1). Classification (NCBI taxonomy): domain Eukaryota; kingdom Metazoa; phylum Arthropoda; class Insecta; order Lepidoptera; family Noctuidae; genus Orthosia; species Orthosia incerta. The sequence continues at coordinate 8,266,475 of OX411760.1, forward strand.
TATAACCGACGTACGACATTCGCCGATGCTTCATGTAAGTTCGCTTCTGAATTATCATAGACTTTTATTTCATTTGCACATTTACTTTTGTTCTTAGTACGTAGACGTAGTGCGTAATAATTTTTGTTCGTTTAATCATGCACCATTTCGTTTTTATCGATGTTAGGATCAGACAGCGTCAGTTCTGTGTCACACGTTTAAGTTTCTCCTGCGGCACCGTTTGTGTGATTGTGTGTTACTGTTCACGTGACTTCTACTTACTAATACTGTTATTTGTTTCCTTGCTCTCTTGCAGTGGATTCCTTGTATGGAGGTGCCAGTAAGTATACTATTATGAATTTTCGTAAACACTTATCTAACGGCGTTGTTTATGGTTCTACTTCTAAACTTCTAAAATCTGGGCGTTGTTAGCATGTTATGTAGGTTGTCTCGTAATTTAATATGTATACTTCGTTAAAATTTTGGTCGTTACAATCCCGTGGAACGGGAAGGTAAAACGGTGAAGGAAAACATCGTGAGGAAACCGGCATGTCCTAGAACCAAAAATTCGAAGACATGCGACATCCACCAACCCGCACTGGGCCCGCGTGGTGGATTACGGCCCATTCCCACTAACAGAGAGGAGGCCTGTGTCCCAGCAGTGGGAACATTAATAGGCTGATGATGTGATGTGTGTGATGTGAATCCCGTGGATAGTCGATTACATGAAACAGTATCGAATTGTAAAGATAAAATAAAAAAACCGACCAAGTGCGAGTCGGACTCGCGCACAAAGGGTTCCGTACCATTATTGCAAAAAACGGCAAAAAAATTAAGTTAGTTGTATGGGGCCCCCCCCATACAACTAACTTAATTTTTTTGCCGTTTCCAATTAAATATTTATTTTATTCATTTTTTTGTTATAGCGGCAACAGAAATACATCATCTGTGAAAATTTCAACTGTCTAGCTACCACGCTTCATGAGATAAAGCCTGGTGACAGACAGACAGACAAACAGACGGACCGCGAAGTCTTAGTAATAGGGTCCCGTTTTTACCCTTTGGGTACGGAACCCTAAAAAGACGCAAAATGATAAACCAACTTCCAAAGCAAAACACAAAAAAGTACAAAAATAACTTTCGTTTCGGCATTCGGATCTTTGGTATATCTTGTTTTATCATTTTGCAACACCGACTACCGAAGCAAAAGTTATTTTTGCACTTTTTAGTGTTTTGATTTGGTAGTCGGTTATTTTTTCGTGTTTTTTTTTATTATTTTGTAATTCATCTTTATCCGTGCCTCGGAAAGCACGTTAAGCCATTGGTCCCGGCTGTCATTTGAAGATCTTTGGCAGTCGTTACGGGTAGTCAGAAGCTTGAGATCTGACACCAGTCTTGCCAAGAGGTACCGTGTTACCCAGTTAGTGGGTTGTGGAGGTCAGATATTATAGGCAGTCGCTCCATGTAAAACACTGGTACTTAGCTGAATCCGGTAAGACTGGAAGCCGACCCCAATATAGTTGGGAAAAGGCTAGGCAGATGATGATTTTGTAATTTATCTTTACCTACTGTTTCATGTACCGGACCAACCCGGGATTGTAGCGACCTAAATTTTACGGAGCATATAATCAGTCGACTGGGTGTAACTAATATCTTGCTTATACAAAGGATTAATCTGTTAATAATTTGCATGTTTATTGTATTTGTCGCGATACTTGACAAATGGGTGTGACTGTGCTCGTTCACCTCAATTACATATTAAATATTTACCGTACAATTACCCTGTGGTGGAATTTCTATTCTTTATCCGCGTCCCGAACGTTTCTCGCTTCGTAAATGTTAAACCATCATATCTAATTTCTCTCAGCAAAATATATTAAATTTGAGTCGTGGAGGCGCCCACGTCCCCCATAGCGCGATGTCACAAAACAGACAGAATAAAAACTTGGATGAATTGCTAATGAAAACGTTGGTATATAAAATTACCAACAGGTCTTTTGATATTCTTTACATTTCTAATAAAGGAAAAGTTTGGTCTGACGTCGCCGACCCGGATTCTGGTCCCAAACAAGATTATAGCGTTTTAATATTGCACAGTGCCGAAACTTTTATTGTTTCGCCCTTCGCGAGTATTATAAACAGAAAAGAGATTTTTTCATTGAGTGACGCCCCGTTTTTCGTGTTAGAGGCTGCGATTACAAATCCTATTAAGACAGGCATTGTGCCCCCGACGGTTATTGTCCTATTATTTTTATTTTCATTTTGTACATAATTGAGATGAGTCGAGTCGCTTCTTAGTTTAACATCGGGCTGTTTACGTGTTATTGTGTCTGAGATAATGGCGGTAGGGTGTTTGATAGTATTTGTGCCGTCTGCTGGAGTCAGACCGGCATTATGTTTTACGGTTCATGAAATAAGACTACCATCCTTTTTCTCTTTAATTTTCTTAACGTTAACAATAAAAGATGTTCTAGTTTTAGATAAATTTGTTCTTAAATATTTGTGTTTTGTATTTTTTAATATTATTGGCTTGTTATTGGTGTTAATTTTTATGAATTTTAATTTAACAACTGTTTTGTATTGTTAATGTTGGTATTAACTTTTAAATTCTGTGTCAATCAAAACCCAAATGTAGTGAATGAATAGATGGTTACTTAGTATTCCAAGATTCAGGATTCTATACATGTTTATCAAACTTGAAATTGAATTACTTATATTTATGAAAAGACTCTTAATATTCTAAGATAAGATTTATTGCTTGAATTTAGAAAGCAGACATCTGTTTCAACTTCAACACAATTCAACAAATTATTCGGAACGCTTTTACTTTTTTAATGTCAGAACATTTTCAATTATTTATATTTAATTCAGACTGACGGAATATTCAAAAATGGAATCTCTATTTATAGAAAAAAAAATAAGCATGCAGAAGTGGTTAACAATAATCGACTAACGTGTGGTGTCAGCCCAAATTAACTGTCACATCACTATATTTTATTTTTAATCCTGTTTTTTTTTTCATAGAACCTGGTTCAGCACCAAGGAACGTTCAAGTTCGTCCTCTAAGCTCGAGTACAATGGTTATTCAGTGGGATGAACCAGAGACGCCCAACGGACAAGTTACGGTAAGAGGATAACTAATTCTAAATGTAGTTTCTGCGCAAATTAGATTGCAAGATTTGATCGCCTTACCCCGAAGTTTGGATATAGGCACTTAGATCTCATAAATTCGTCTTTGATGAAAGCGCAAGTGTTAAAATAATGGTACGAGAAGATTGAGAAATTAAATCAAAACAACTGAAGTCAGCTAAGCTATATGTTAAACTACGAGTATATTTGAAGTCCAAAACTTTGAAGACTCAATCGAGGAAATTTTTGAACTATAAATACCTCTATTCTTTTGTTGACAGGGCTACAAAATCTATTACACAACGGAACCTGCGCAACCACTGCAGTCATGGCATTCACAAATGGTAAGTCTTGAATATTATTTCTGTTCTTGCAACTATTTTTGTGTCTTGTTGTCCTAGTACTCGAGATACCGTTTTCGGGGAGTGTGCGATGGAATTGCATAATCTAATTCCGCCCAGCCCGTTTCATCATCGGACTACCAGACGTACGGCGATGCGCCATCGGTACATGGTGGACATCCCACCCATACGCACCAAACGTTTTGGAAATACTTTCATTATGCGTACAGCTAAGGAGTGGAATTCCCTGCCGGAGTCTGTGTTTCCAGATAGCTACAACCTCGGGGTCTTTAAGTCAAGAGTGAATAGGTTACTTCTAGGCAAGCGTGTAACACCGTCGACCACATCATCACTTACCATCAGGTGAGATAGTGGTCAAGCGCGAGCTTATCTATAATAAAAAAAAAAACCTACATTTCCAAATAACCAAACGGACTTTAGAAACAACTAAGTATTATTTTTTGACAAAACATGATATGACAAAATAATATTAAGTTGGACTGTTTTTTTTTAATGTAAATGTAGGGACCCTGAGATTCCGGTCCTTGGAAAGAAGAAGCAGGGGCCGAAGCTCACTCGCAGAGGCCTTTTTAAACATGTATCATGATTATGTGACACCAGCCGACGGACCACGGACAGCACCCAAGGACAATCCCCGAATATATTGGACTATTTGCTGTTTATTATTATAAAAGTTATTGGTTGATCGGTTTCATGTCTAGCAGTAGTAGATATGAAACCAACCGGGCTTTTGTATGGAAAACATTCCAAACCGCCGTATTTATTCTTCTGATGAAAGTTACCAAATCCAAATACCAATTCGCCAAATAAAAAATTCCACATCAACTAATTACCAAAATTAACGACCTAACCTCCATTGCAGATGGACAACAGCCATCTTACAACAATCAGTGAGCTGACTCCCCACACGGTATACACTATACGGGTGCAAGCATTCACCTCGGTAGGACCGGGGCCAATATCGGCGCCTGTACAGGTGAAGACACAGCAAGGTATGTTGGGTGTTTATTTTATAACAAAATGTTTAGTCTTCAGTGAATTTCTAACAGTGCAAACGTCAAAAATATTACTTTACAGAAGAGCTAAATATCTATTTAAGGTTACCCTAGTCGAAAATTCTTCCATACAAACGTAGTCTATGGATTATTCCACTGTTTGAAAATGTACGATCAAAATAAAAAGTGATATCAATTTGTCTCATCATTATCTAGCCCTGTATGGAAGCAAAAAAGTAAAAAAAGAAAATATTTGAAAGTTATGAGCGTCGAAAGTGCCACATTTCGACACTAATTTTAACGCATTTTCGGGCGCAAATAAATACCATAAGAAAACGGAAAATTGCACTACGGCCTCCATACAGGGATAGAATAGTAGTTCAACAATGCAAATAATTTTATTTTAAAACCCAAAAGTTACTTACGCACTGTTAGAACTTCGCTGACGATTTGTCATGATTTGTGTGTCTTTAAACTCTCAAATCTCTTAAAATTACTAAAACTGCGAATTACATACCAAAACCCAGTAATTTAGCTCATCCACCAAATACTTAAAGATTTGCCAGCAAAAAGAAAACATAAAATTAATTTAATTCTGCATGACAGCGATGTGAGTACTTAAATGATTAGGTATATGAGTACCTTGTATTTAGTTCAAGAATCCCAGAAAATTGTTCTATGGAAGGTCTGACATTTAATCCTGACTATGCTCTGTTCTCAGGAGTACCATCCCAACCCTCAAACCTGCTAGCAGTGGAAGCGGGCGAGACCTCAGTGACCCTGTCGTGGAGAAGACCAGCTCATGCTGGAGACAACATCGTGTCGTATGAGTTGTACTGGAACGACACTTATGCCAAGGAACACCATCGGAAGTAAGGAGTTGTAGAATTTTAGAGGGTCTTTATGGAGTTGTCATACTTTTTGGCTTTATCATAATTCTGTTGGTCTACATTCTTTTCCAAGGTTCTGGATATTGATATCTTGTATCTCCTAGAATAGGTTATGGTTCGTTTTATAACGTTGGCAATACCATCCCAACGTTGCCAAAACGTAGTGATGTTCTACTAGAAAAAAATATTTATCGTGAAATGTTAATAGTTTGTGTCTAGATTCCGAAAAATAATTATCATCGAACACGGTCAGTTATTGTGGAAAAAACTATATCCATGTCAAACTTCTAGGCGGATACCAATAACAGAGACGTACACACTGAACGGGCTGTACCCTAACACGTTGTACTACATCTGGCTGGCGGCGCGGTCGCAGCGAGGCGAGGGCGCCACCACGCCCCCTATCGCCGTGCGGACCAAACAATACGGTATGTGCTCACACCGCACACTCGGAGTGACGTCTCGTGAAGCGTGAGTGTAGATAGGATGAGGGGAAACGAGCAACGCAAAAAACAAGACCAGACGGACCCCATTTTGAAACGAACGGATCCCATTTTGAAACGGACGGATCCCATTTTGAAACGGACGGGACCCTTTTTGAATCGAACCGATCCCAAATTCTTTCAATATGGAATAAGTTGCATACCTTTTACTCGCTTTCCGCAATAAAACTTTGCTACCTAAAACAATTTATGGAAAACGCTTTCAATTGTTTCTGTAAAGAATTCACGTTCTGCTATTCGTGCAATCCACAAAGTGGCTCTTTTCCAATCATCGCTTGAGAATATGAGAGAGTGAACCTATTGTGGGTGTACCAGGTAACTCCTAATGTACTAGTTCACATAAGAGCACCTGCCCGGCACGCTGCCAGTAATACAGCACAAGCACCAACTTTTATATCACAATATGTGTTTTGTAATCGTAAATTTGTCGAAACGGTAAAGTGTACGCCGTAACTTGATTGCGCGACTCCACGGCACTGTCGAACTTGTTCACAATCTGCTTCATTGAAAGCGTACACCGTACCTTAGTAGTAGCTTTATGTTGTTCGTAGGTCAAACTTTTAAACGCGAGGTTTACGCCTCGAGTGACATTCTTTATTCAAACGCGGACGACGCGGATGACATTTGGAAATGTTGGCTCATCTGTCATTAAGTTCATCGGGTTCCATCAATCCATAGTCTCACTGCTGACGGTTGCATCATCTATCACTGACACAAAACATAGTGTTCTCCGCGTCGCGTCGTAAGCTAAAACATAATCATCAAAATTTTCTTCCAACAGGGGAAAGTGTGACGGATGAGACTTAGAGATGTATGGGCGAGCGGATCCTACAATCACACCACACTAACAAAAACGTGCATGCTCGTTTATTTTGACGACTGTTGTCGTTTTTTTTTTTTAATTATTGTTTTGGCACATTTTATTTTTTTGTTTCAATCGCATTCAGTGATTGCATCGGTTAGGTCGGCTGTGTGTTGGGTATAACGAGCGCGCGGCGAGGAGTCGCGCGTCATTTTAGTTGCAGGTGGGCTCGGATCTGGTCTCCGGATCTGTGCCGGCGTGTTCTTACCGTTGAGCTTGTTTAGTGCCTGGAGCGCCGCCGATGAATGTGACGGCGGTGGCCGTGTCCCCCACGGCGGTGCGCGTGTCGTGGGCGCCGCCGCCCGCCGAGCGCGCCAACGGACGGATCGCTTACTACAAGCTGCTTTGTGCGGAGTCTGGGAGGGGGGATTCTGAGGCGACGGTCGTGAAACTGAATCAGACCTCGTTTGTACTGGACGAGTTACGGCGCTGGACCGAGTACCGCATCTGGGTGCTGGCGGGCACCAGCGTGGGCGACGGGCCCGCCTCCTACCCGGTCACCGTGCGCACGCATGAAGACGGTACGTGTCTCACCATCACTGGACATTCACTAACCTCCCTCGATTCCATATCGGCTCAATCTTATGACCTTCGGGTTTCGCAAAAGAATTCCCCAACAAAGAACTCTTGATAAATGAACTTTTTAATATAATCTTAGGCAGCGTTAATAAACATAAAATCATAAAATTGAGCGATGCCGGGCCAAAGAATTAATTGCTAATAATTGATGAATAATTTAATTATCTTTCAAATTAACAAAGTTCTTTGGCTATGTAATATCAGAGGAGTTTTGGAAGTTAGTTTACTTTTAAAATATTTCTGAATTAGCTATGAATTATTCAGTGTGTTCTAATGTACTTACATTTGTTTAGTACATCCTCTGTTATTACAACTGTTATCTTTCCCTTACAATTATATTCGATAAAAATGAATTCTAATGAAACATGATCTATATTTACTAACAAAACCATGGGATTCTGCAAAGTTGGTATAAAGTGGTGTTTAAAATTATTCATATCTGCTAATCCTTTCAATACAAATGTAGTCATTAATTTATATAAATCGAGCCATATGAATAATTTTGGTTTTAAATATAATAATACCCACGGTGAAAATCGAACTGCTTGTAACGAACTATTTAAAATTTTAAAAATAGAAGAAGTTCCATTCTGACCGTGAGTGAACATAATTCTGTGCAATTGTTTATTGGTCTTACATTGGTGGTGGGCTATTATCAAATAAACCATTAATACCATAACGGAATAGTTCACATTCACATTAGCAAACTCGATGCGCTACAACTACTACCAAAGATACTAATGTCATTTTTTCTTTTGTTCCTTTTTTGTGAGCATATAGCAGGATTCTAAACAAGGAGGTTCAGTTCTCGTAAAAAGTAATACTATGCTTGCCGATAATATTTCCATGTATATCTATAATCATGTCACAGATGATCATTTGGTTTCACTGTATTTTATTCGCTGTGCACAGCGACATAGAGTTGACATTTCCACTCACTTGTCACATGTAATGATTTCTTTTGATGACGCGTCATAAGACTCGTCTTGACTCGTTAAGATGGCACTCACTGAAATGCAAAGTTTGTAATGCACCTGGTATAGTGTCGACGGCACCGTTATATATTGATTTTGGCGCACAGTTGTTGAGTATTTAGCGATGGACACAATTTTGCATGCTTTCTTTACCGACACCGCACCGTTTTTCGTTCAATTAAGTTTTCACTGGGCACCAGATAGGTTTCACGTTTTGCTGCACGCAATTGGTTACGGTTTAAATATTATGTACGTATTGATTGCGTGAGGTGAATACTGCACTTTTAGGAATCACTCAGCACCACTAGCGACGACACAAGGTGAGAGAGCGAGTGCGGCACACATGGTGCTGCCGCTTGCCGCTCAGCACGCAGCGCTGCACTGCGCTGTAAGCGCTGATGTGTCGCCGACCATCGGCGCTTACCGCGCGGCGCGGCGAGCGAGCCGAGCGAGCTCCCGGCCGCACGGACCGCTCCACACGCACCACGGCCCGAGCGCCGCATTTGAATACCAATACCGTCCCCACACGACACGCGCGCATGCTACTGAACTACTCACAATTACTACTTCTTTACTCACTGTACTGTCCTGACTACTGTCTACTATTAGCGGGAAGGCTGCGGGTCGAGCCGCGTCCCCCGGATCCTCCGACTAAATTCCTATCTTGTACCTACTGACTGTACACCTATTGGCAACTCTCGCGACGGATCCCAGGGATAGGTCCGCGACACTCTTCGCCTGTACTCCCCGAATGCTCAGCTCGGTTACTAGACTACGCGCTACCTCTCTTCCTATCTCTATCTCTCTATCTATCTCACTTGCTCTTGTGCTACCTCTTCTTGGCAGTAGCAGTTTCTCTCTCGCCTCTCTTCTTTCTTCCGTATACTCTATCAGACTTTCGTCGTGCATGCACACTAGATATTGTGACATAAACATAATACTATTATGCCTAACGTTCGCTATTGCCGTAAACAACGAACGGGCGGGGCTCAAAGAACGCTGCGTGATATACCAGACATCAATCACTCCTGTAAAGTACAAGGCCGAATTATATCAAATACAGACGAGTATTCTGAAGAGCATCAACGGACACTCTGACACTGTCACAAACATCACAGAAGATACACGAGGTTCGAGGCACCACACACACAGAAGGTACGAAGGCGCACATTGACAGACACATAGAAGCACACACACACATAGACTGGCGCCGTCGCGTTAATCAATACATGTGCGTGTGAGTGACTTCTCTGCGGCGACGGACGACGAGGGGCTCGGAGGTGTGCATGTTGCCTTTTTCTGTCCCACTTCAACATTTTGTAAACGTCGTTAAACGCTTGTTAACTCAGTTGCACGAAAAAGATCCTTCGTGACAAACAAAACGCACACATTTTCACTCTATTCAAGAAATAAATTTTCCCATTCCCGTTTGTTCCGCGCGGCGAACAGAAAAAGGCAATGCACGCGAACCTAGAACGTCCCAAGCGGCTTAAACCGAATGCGCCTCCTAAAGAGCTGAAAATACACGAGGAAATAAAATAAGAGTGCCCCCCATTTCGCCGACAAGCGTTCTACTCGTAATCTCTCACTTAGTAGTTCCGTTCGCCCTGCAATGTTCGCACAATTTGTCTTAAATGTATTTGAATGCGTTTTTCTCTTTTTTCTCTCGTCACTGACTTTGTATGGGCCGCTGGTAACCCCGTACAGCTGTAAGGAGTGAGTACCAATTACTATAGTGCTTGTTTCGATGTGCGTTTGTGCTTGTGCCTTAAAGCTTTTTGTAGATAATCTTCCTAGCTCCTTAATCTAACGATACTGAAACAAACTGCAAGCGGTAACCTCTGACAGCATGTCTTCGTAGACGACATTTTGATGATTTAAAAGACTTGTTGTATATCTTTTTCTGTGATTTAATTTTGAATTTATTCCCCCAAGTCTGTACGTCCCGGAGCATGATCCCTTGCAGTGTGTGAATTAAGGATTTTAGTTATAGATATGCTGCTTTGGAAACTAATAGATGATTTACTTACTAAATGTTAACTCTTTGTAAAAGCTTGACGATTTTAGTTGTTCTTAACGATGTGGATTGGAAGGTAATGGATTTTAATTGGTTATGGTGATGTGAAAGGGCGTAAATGATAATGTCTCAGTGTGTGTTGGTATTCAAATGCCCGATCGAGATGCTGACCGGCGTGTGTAGACACTCGCCGCGACCGAAGTGCTCTATCAGCATCACCGACGGGGATTACCGACCGCACTTTAAAACTACGATCAATTACTGAATTCGCAGCGCTTAACTGACAAGCCTTTGACGCCGATGCTTAATTCCATTTCTAGGCCCTTGAGAGTCGCTTTAGGTAGTTTTTTAGCACGCTCCCGTAGATGCTGATAGGGCAGTTTAGGTCAAAATGCAAACAGGTGCGGCTCGGATGTCTCACATATGTGTTGTGTGCTCACAGTACCCGGAGAGCCCCAGGACGTGAAGGTCGTTGCAATCAACTCGACGTCCATCCACGTCACGTGGAAGCCGCCGCAAGAGAAGGACAAAAACGGCATCATAAGAGGCTACCATGTGCACGTGCAAGAAGTACGAGAAGAGGTATGTAAACATGCAGTACTATTACTATTCGGTTACAATTATTGTATTTCTGTACACAAAATATAAACCAACATATTATTTCCATAGGGAAAAGGACTTCTTAACGACCCGATGCGGTTCAACGTAATGGACGATACGATTCTCGAATTGAACATATCGGGGCTGCAACCGGATACGCGGTACAACGTGCAAGTGGCTGCTCTCACGAGGAAGGGCGACGGGGACCGAAGTACGCCGGTGTCTGTGAAGACGCCTGGCGGAGTGCCAAATAGGCCTACCGTCAACCTGAAGTGAGTCCAAATTATTTATCGAGTCGTATTACATTTTGACGAAATTTTGAACAGCAATAACGAACGGCTATTTCCTTTGCAGGGTTTTGGAAAGGGAGCCCGTTGTATCAATAGAATTAGAATGGAGCAAACCATCGCAAACATACGGTGATTTACTCGGCTACAGACTGAGATATGGTGTAAAAGATCAACCGCTTGAAGAGGTCAATTTCCCCGGTACTAAAATACATTCGTATAAATTAAATGATTTAGAAAGAGGCGTCCAGTATGAATATAGAGTAGCAGGTAAAAACCATATCGGGACAGGTCAAGAGACAATCAAGTACTGGCTCACGCCCGAAGGTGCGCCGAAAGGGCCTCCGACGAATGTTACATACCACTTCCAAACACCAGACATCATCAGTATTACTTGGGATGCTCCAGTCCGCGCTGACCGAAGTGGACAGATTAAGAAATACGATGTCCAGTTCTTCAAGAGAGGAGATCAGTCCTCTGTTGCAGAAAAGACTACAGAATTAACTAAAGCAGTGTTTACTGGTTTAGAAGAAGACGCGCATTATGTGTTCAAAGTTAGAGCGTACACTGATCAAGGAGCTGGACCGTTCAGCAAAGACGTGACGGCTCATACTGAAAGGGATATCGGTAGAGCGCCCATGGCAGTTAAAGCCGTCGCGACTTCAGAATCCAGTGTAGAAGTTTGGTGGGAAACGTTCCGGTCAAGAAAGAAGATCATCGGCTACGTCATATTCTACACAATGACGCCAGTCGAGGACCTGGATGAATGGCAACAGAAGAGTATCCACGTAACGCACTCTGCAGACTTGGATAATTTGGAAAAGTTCGCAGAATATGCTATCGCTGTTGCTGCAAAAACAGCAGATGGTCTTGGAAGGTTATCAGAAAAGGTTACTGTGAAGGTCAGACCAGAAGAAGTGCCTTTACATCTTAGGGCCCAAGATGTGTCCACTCATTCCATGACGTTGTCATGGTCGCCTCCGTTACGCTTAAACCCCGTTAGCTATAAGATTTCCTATAATGCAATTAAAGAATTTGTTGATTCTCTTGGTATGACGCAAACGCAAGAAATACCGAGAAGGGAAATCATTGTGAAGCATGATAGAACTTCGTATTCGATTAATGATCTGTCGCCGTTCACAACGTACAATGTTAATGTAAGTGCCATACCTAATGACGACTCGTACCGACCGCCCACGAAGATCACCGTGACCACGCAGATGGCAGCGCCTAAACCGATGGTGAAGCCGGACTTCTACGGCGTTGTTGAAAACGAAATACTCGTCATACTACCTCAAGCCTCTGAAGAATATGGACCCATATCGCATTATTATCTAGTTGTAGTGCCTGATGATAAAGCTCATAATCATAAGAATCCGGATCAGTTCCTAACAGAAGATTTGATTAAAAATAACGTTCGAACAGATGATGAAAACGCACCTTACATTGCTGCCAAATTCTTACAACGTAATATTTTATATACATTCCATCTCGGGAATGATGAAATGTATGAAGGTTTCTTGAACAGAAAATTGAATCCTAGCAAAAGGTATCGAGTGTTCGTCCGTGCGGTTGTAGATACTCCTCAAAAGCATCTTTATACGTCCAGTCCGTTTTCTGAATACTTGTCATTAGATATGCGTGAAGCACCTCCTGGCGAAGAGCCCAGTAGGCCTGATCCTAAAGACATTCATGGAGATCCAGAAATTAGAATAGAAGAGAATAGGAAAGAAGCCGGCATGGTGTGGGTTATTGGCCCAATTATTGCGGCACTGATGCTCTCGCTGTGCTTGGTAGTCTTGTTCATAGTCAAGCGAAGACGTCAACCCTGCAAGGCTCCCGACCAAGCAGCAGTTACAAGACCGCTGATGTCGGCAGATGTTGGTTTTGGAGCGCCGTCAGATCCCGTAGAAATGCGAAGATTGAACTTCCAAACTCCGGCTATGATTTCCCATCCTCCTATTCCAATTTTGGAACTTTCGGAACATATTGAAAGACTTAAAACCAACGACAATCTCAAGTTCTCGCAAGAATATGAAAGTATAGAACCTGGTCAACAGTTCACGTGGGATCACTCTAACATGGAAGTGAACAAGCCTAAGAACCGCTATGCAAACGTCATTGCTTACGATCATAGCCGTGTTATCCTCCAACCTATAGACGGAATACTCGGAAGTGACTACATCAACGCCAACTATTGCGACGGCTATCGTAAACACAACGCTTACGTAGCTACTCAAGGCCCACTACAAGAAACGTTAGCAGATTTCTGGAGGATGTGTTGGGAACTCCGAACTTCTACAATCGTAATGATGACTAAACTTGAAGAAAGAACAAGAATCAAATGTGACCAATACTGGCCTAGTCGAGGAACGGAGACTTATGGCATGATGACAGTTACGATTGCAGAAGTTCAAGAACTCGCTACCTATTGCATCCGAACCTTCCAAGTGGAACGGAATGGAAATAGTAGCGAGCGTCGCGAGATCAAACAATTGCAGTTCACTGCTTGGCCTGACCATGGAGTTCCTGACCATCCTGCGCCGTTCCTTCAATTCTTGCGACGTGTTAGGGCTTTGAACCCTCCTGATGCTGGTCCATTAGTTGTTCACTGTTCTGCTGGTGTTGGTCGTACTGGGTGCTTTATTGTTATCGACTCTATGCTCGAAAGAGCTCGACACGAACGCACCGTTGACATCTATGGTCACGTAACCTGTTTGCGAGCTCAGCGTAACTACATGGTCCAGACTGAAGACCAATACATTTTCATCCATGACGCTTTACTCGAAGCTGTGATCTGCGGAGACACAGAAGTACCAGCTCGCAATCTACACGCTCACATCCAAAAGCTGATGCGTGTAGATCCTATTGAAAATATCACTGGAATGGAATTGGAATTTAAGAAATTGGCTAACATGAAAGCCGATTCCAGTCGATTTGTGTCTGCTAGCTTGCCTTGTAACAAACATAAGAACAGACTGGTGCACATCTTGCCGTATGAATCAACCAGGGTTTGCCTAACTCCTCGGGATGGTTCTGACTACATCAATGCGTCGTTCGTCGATGGCTACAGATACAGAGCAGCCTATATTGCCACTCAAGGCCCTCTGCCAGATACTACTGACGATTTCTGGCGAATGCTTTGGGAACATAACTCGACAATCATTGTTATGTTAACAAAATTGAAGGAGATGGGCCGAGTAAGTACATATTCTTTACTCCTTTTGCATAATAGGGCATTTTACCTGTGTGCCAGAAATAAATACATTTGAATTTGAATATCATGCAAAAACGCTGTTTGCACTCTTGGAGCGAAGTCAGTATGGCGATACTGTCGTGTGACGTCAGAAGCATGTAGTGCTGTCTGTCTATCTTGTTTATCATCTATTTTAAAACGGTTACAACTACCGATTCGATTTTTTTAAAACAATTTTTAGTAATCTTTTCAGTCAAATACTCTATTGTGTAATTTATATGCGATTTTTTCTGTAACGCTTTTGTTTTCTAGGAAAAATGCCACCAATACTGGCCATCAGATCGTTCTGTTCGCTACCAATGTTTCGTAGTCGACCCTATCGCGGAGTACAACATGCCACAGTACATCTTGAGGGAATTCAAGGTACGTCCTCACAAACAAATTGAAATTCTTGAATAACTGATAAAACTTTATTGATCTAACTTCCAGTTTTCCAATACCTTGTTACTTTGTTAGTAAACTTTGAAGTTCGAACATCGTGGACTTAGTGTCGGTGTCATTCGCTCTTCTTCGGGCAAATAGAATTTAAAAAAATTGGTTCGTTCGTCGCAAGCGCTACAGTCCTAGGTTCGATTTCCGTGTTGGGATAATAAATTGGGTTTTACTTTTGGAATTTCTCTGCCTGGAATCTGGATTTGTAATTGGTGCTGGGTTCTAGGAGAGAGGTCCTGGTTTCAATTCCAGGGTCTTATTGAGTTTTTTAACCGACTTTCCATAAAGGAGGGGGTTCGACTTTTTCTTGTTTATGTTCACCGATTTCTCCATCAATTGTGGACCGATTTTGAAAATTATTTTTTTGTTGAAATATTATGTGCCCAAATTGGTCTCATTTTAATTTGGTGAAGATCTGATGAAGAACTTCGGAGATATACAACAGAACTCTTTAATAAATGACGGCAAATCCCTCGGGATTGCTGCAATCGCATGACTGTTTATTGTTTATACCATTTCTTCTACCATCGGACATCTAGACGCACTGCAAGTTACCATCCTCACCTAGTTGCTATTCCACCAATTCGCAGCAAGCGCTTCCAAACATCCTTCGTAATGCGCACTGCAAAAGAGTGGAACTCACTGCTTGCGTCTGTGTTTCCGAACGCATACAACCCGAATCTCTTCAAAGTTAGAGTGAACAGGCTACTTCTGGGTAAGCTCACTCCATCGTCGACTTTGTCTCTGTCACCTCTGACCTAGACTTGAGTCAAGAGCAAACCCATCTCAAATAAAAAAAAAAAAAAAAAAACATAATATAACATCACGCCAGTTCTCAAGTGGTACGCAGATGTGCACAGTTCACCTTGGTCATTGTTTACTGGCCAAATGTTACAGTACAACAATTTTCTTAATATCCCTCGGCAATCATCGTATTTCCGAATACAAACGAATGCTAATTACCATGCCATCAATGATTAGATTTATAGTGTATAATAATTTGAATTCAGAACTAAGTTCTTTATTGTTGTTTTGTTTTTATTTCCGTGTGAACTATATAGAGCTGTAAAGCTTAACCGCAGCAACTTTCCTCCCATTTTTTAAAATAAATTGCATAAAAAGTATTAAAAACTCTATTTACTTCAAAGTTGGTTGAAAGTTTCCAGTCTACACCGAGTGCAAAGGGCAACTGATAGAAATCCGACGACTGACGAAACACGAAGTTTGCCGAGGGATATTAAGTAAATAGTTATACTGTACTTCAGGAACACCTCTACCGGGGTCTACCGGGTCGGCGCAAAACGTTTTCTTCTTCCATACTGTCCTTTTTCAACTCCTGCGTTATTCTTTTCTGATTAATTTCTTTGTGGGAACCAAGACAGTTAAATTCTTCGGACTTCGCCGAAATTCATAAGGCCGCCCATTGTGTCACCCAGTGCAATGTTTTCTTTGTCTATACTTTCTGTAACTTATATGGTGTACATAATAAAGAGTATTCTATTCTATTCTATTCTATTCATTGCCTCGGCGCATTTCTGGTGGTTCCCACAATTGATTCTGGCTTTCAGGAGTTGCAGTGGATTGGGAAGAGTACGGTGGGATTTACCCCATACTGTCCTGGGTTACACGCATAATAATATGTTACGTTAAATTCTAAATTCAAACTCGTACAGGTTACGGACGCACGCGACGGGTCATCGAGGACGGTACGTCAATTCCAGTTCACTGATTGGCCAGAGCAAGGAGTGCCGAAGAGTGGAGAAGGCTTCATCGACTTCCTAGGACAAGTACATAAGACTAAAGAACAATTCGGACAGGATGGACCTATTACTGTACACTGCAGGTAAATTAAAGTCATATTTTTTTTATAATGTGTTTCTTACTTGAATTTGTTTTAATGCGTAGACAAAGGCTGTGTTCACACGGTATTGTACTACACTTTTTTGTAGTATAATGCAGGGATCAAACGGCTACATCCCCTGTTGATACTGCAAACAATGGTGTATTGCCATGTGACGTGTGACAGGCTTCAGTCATACATTTTTATCACAGTTTGGGAGCAAAAACTGTGATAAAATGCGTGACTCAAGCCTATCACAGAGGCCGTGCTCGCCCGGCAGCAAAACTTAGCTTTACAATGCCGTGTGAACGTAGACTTAGAGAAATGAACTAAGCGCACCCAATCCGGTCACTTTATGTTCACGGTCGAGCTGGTAGGTACTTGTCCTTTTCTAATTCTATCACCTGTAACACTGTAGCCTACACTGTAGCTTTGTCTCTTTCTTCAGATTAGTCAATTTTGTTACTATATTGCTCAACACATTCTCTATCCCCCGATTTCTGAATTACATAACAATTAGAAGTTGAGTAGAATGTTTGTCAAACACTAATTTAGCTTGAAAACCTGCCAAAATTTGATACTGAAGTAGGGTTTGAGACGTTCTAAACTCTAAATTCTCAATTCAGAAACCGCTCCTATGTATTTATTTATACATTACTTTAAGCACATAAATGTGCAGAGGCGAACTTGTCAATATGTGTTTGTTTTGTCTGTAAAGCGCGGGAGTGGGCCGCACTGGAGTGTTCATCACGTTATCGACGGTTCTGGAGCGTATGCAGTACGAAGGTGTCGTAGACGTGTTCCAGACAGTGCGCACGCTTCGCACGCAACGCCCAGCCATGGTTCAGACTGAGGTAAGATGTGAATGAATCTTATTTGTATCACTTTTAGCTGATAAATATGCTGTAAACATCTTGACGGTGCCCTGACAGTGTTCAGGCGCCCACACACGCTACCCTCACAACACCCGGTTCAGACTGAGGTGAGTCGAGTATGGATCCTGTTATGATACTTTTAATTGTTGACTAGCTTAGCGTCTCGAAAGCGTCTTCACCGTGTTCTAGACTGTGTGCACGCTACGCACGCATTGCTCAGCAAATATGCAGACTGAAGTACCAAACGCGTGTTTAAATCTGCAGCTCTGTGCGAGGTAGCTAAGCTTGTAACATTGATGCATAAGAAATAAGCATTGATGACTTCGCTATTGCTCACTTGATTCACGAAAAACAAACAAGCATTGATGAATTCGCTCATTTGCTCACTTGATTCACGAAAAATAAACGAGCATTGATGACTTCGCTATTGCTCACTTGATTCACGAAAAACAAACGAGCATTGATGAATTCGCTCATTTGCTCACTTTATTCACGAAAAACAAACGAGCATTGATGAATTCTCGCAATTGCTCACTTGATTCACGAAAAACAAATGAGCATTGATTAATTCGCTCAATTGCTCACTTGATTAACGAAAAACAAACGAGCATTGATTTTTTAATGGATGGCTTTACTTGCTCACCCTATAGGCGAATTCAGAAAAATAAGTCAACTTTACACACAATTTTTTTTTTTTATGTCACGAAAAACAAACGAGCATTGATGACTTCAGCCAATTGCTCACTTAATTCACGAAAAACAAACGAGCATTGATGACTTCGACCAATTGCTCACTTGATTCACGAAAAACAAACAAGCATTGATGAATTCGCTCATTTGCTCACTTGATTCACGAAAAACAAACGAGCATTGATGACTTCGCTATTGCTCACTTGATTCACGAAAAACAAACGAGCATTGATGAATTCGCTCATTTGCTCACTTTATTCACGAAAAACAAACGAGCATTGATGAATTCGCGCAATTGCTCACTTGATTCACGAAAAACAAATGAGCATTGATTAATTCGCTCAATTGCTCACTTGATTAACGAAAAACAAACGAGCATTGATTTTTTACTGGATGGCTTTACTTGCTCACCCTATAGGCGAATTCAGAAAAATAAGTCAACTTTACACACAATTTTTTTTTTTGTGTGTATAGTTGACTTATTTTTCTGAATTCGCCTATAGGGTGAGCAAGTAAAGCCATCCATTAAAAAATCAATATATGTGACTGTACCTAGATAAAAGGACGTTATGTCAGGAAAAGCATTTTTAAAATCTAAAGGATTGGTTAGACTTTTTACAGCTCAGATAAGAAAACACAAAAAAAAACCTTTGGGTACCGAAGAATACACACGAAAGACTTGTGGCCTACGAGTCAAAAAGCTATGTGCACATGTGATTTGTAGTTGTGTACATTCCCTAACACACTAACAACGGCCCTACAAGCATGTAAAGTGGCTCCATTATAAACCGAACACACAGTAATTAGGAGGGCTATAAATTCTTGCATAATGATTATTGCATAATTAGCGTTTTACTTCAACGCAGTACGCCGTGATTTATGTTCGCTGTAAGACTTGGCCGACAGAAATAGGTCACCGAGGTGTTGACAGCGGAGCTTGTATGCATTTTATGTTGTTAAAAGTAATATGGCTGGTACTGCATACGTTTAGACGGTGGTCTATTTTTTTGAGGCACTTCCCGTTTATCTAGTTTTAAGGTTGAACAAGAAATTATCTTAAAATGTTTTGTATCTATTGATACAAACATGTCGTACCTACAGCCATTACAATGGTCCGAACTATACGTGATTTTCAGCCGAAACCAACCGTAACCAAATTATTTGTCTCGTATTCTCGTTTCGGATTAAACAATAAATTCGCTCAGACACTAATGATTACTTTTATCTACATTTTGACAGATTGTTTTTACAGAGTGTAACGGAAAAGCGTGATCGTATTCCAGACTATGAATATATCAGAATTCCAGATTATCCCTAAATAAAGTTGTTGCACACCGACTTCCAAAATTGAAGTTATTTTTCACTTTGTTTTTATTTGGAAGTCGGCTGTAATTTTTTGTAAAAAGTTTTTTACAATTCGACGATACGGTTGGCGCATCTAACAATAGCGTATACGTCAGTTTGACATATGTCGCAGAGATCAAGCTATCTTTTTATGTTTTTTTTTTAATGATAAATGTACTAAACCTCTTATTTTCCACAGGATCAGTACGAGTTCTGCTACCGCGCAGCGCTGGAGTACCTCGGCTCTTTCGATCACTACGCTAACTGACGATGAGACATACTCGTCTAAACGCGCTCCCACGGACTCTGTCGCGGGAAGTATATACGTATGTACTTAATATATGCTCGGAACAAAGAAGTATTGGGCACAATACATGCAGAAATATTTTTAAATTTAACGATCGTTCGATGACAGGAAAAGGAAAATGGCGTCTGTCAAAACTTTTGACATAAATAACAGACAGTCTAGGAACCATTCAGATTATGAAGATTACTAAGATTATGAGGGTATACCAACGGCATTGCATCGAATCAATTATTATAAAGTTTTATAACAAATTATTTAACATTATTACCTTATTTCAGATATATTTGTAACAACGTAAAATTAAGTTTTAAATGGACATAGATTCAAGTTTAATTGAGTTAGTAACTATAAGTACATTTATGTTACGTATATTTGTATTTAATATAGTTTAAAAAAAAAATTAGACATGCTTTAATCTACATCGCCATAAAATGAAGACAATAATAATATTAAATAACATAGAACTTACATCTAAATTCAACCCCACCTTAAAACTATAAATAGTCGAGATAGTTGTCATCATTTTTACAGTTTCCCGCCATCACAGATAAAAAATGTCCAACACTTCTTTGTTCTGCCTTCGCCATAGATAATAATAAATATCTATTGACAGAGTCCCGCGCTGAATATGACCCTAAAGTAGTGATGTACCCGCGACATCGACTGACTGTCATTTTCAACTTCTATAAGAGGCTAAAACATGTATGAGTGCCTAGGAACGCTACTTATGATGTATTTTACGATTGTGAACACTAAAAATCATGATTGTGAGTCGGAAGGGTAATAAATATAATTAATTATTATCCTATTATCTAACTTATGATAAAATATAAGCTGGAAACATATTTAGTATACGCTAAAAGATACCGCAGTTATTTAAGACGTTAACACGACTGAGTACAGTATAAAACTTCTCTATATTCATGATGAGAAATCGTAAAATCTTGTACGTGATGTTAGTTCGGTTGTATAAAGTGTTTACGATGTGATCCGATGTTGCAGATTGCGGATATATATCTTAACGTCACTGAATATGTCTCCAGCTTTCGCAGCTGTTCGTGCTATTTTTGTCTCTAAATCGGAACAGTTTAAATGTTAAAGTCCATATAAACAGTTGAATTATACCTAGATGCATTTATATTACGAGAAGAGTATTTAATGATCAGTGTAATGGTTACGCCGTAAAAATATAATTTGCGATCAAAATATAACGTAACTTTAGTGAAGGAACAGTGCGCTTAGAGACTTAAATAATAACTTTATGCGATATATGATATTCAATTCTGATCGTCACACATATATACAAACATAATTATTGTAAAATGTATAAATAGTTATTGCAGCTGTAATTAGAAGTTTATTTTTCATATCGGGTGTTAAAATATGTTTAAGTAGTGTAAATTGTGGTAACACATTTCATTATGCAATATTATATGAGAACTTTTAGACGAATCGGCTGTGTCGTGTGATTTTTTGTGTCTGTCCTGTGCGTAGTGCATAATGTTATGTAAATATTTGTAATTTCCAACATAATTTTGTGTTGCAAGTTGTAAATTTAAACTTGCCCAATTAAACCAGCCAATCATGTTGACGTGACGAAAATTAACATGGCCGCCAACATTTTTAGCAATACGTTAGCCAATTACTTTTTATTTTAGCTTCATTTTAGTAAAAGCGTTTCGATTTATCGTGTAAAATATAATAGTAATCAAAAATAATCTATGATTTAGTATACCTAAGGCTAACGTTATGTTAAAAATGTTAGCGGCCCAAATTTTTAGGTTCTTTAAGTTGCGAATCAGACAGTCAATAGTACAGTCAGCTTTTTGACTTCGAATGTTACTTCTCGTTTTTGATTACTTTGAACAATCACTGCTTGCTTTTAGAGGATGATCGTGATTCGATGACATATCTATATGTAGTTAGATAAATATGTTTCGGTGTGGTAATGATATAGAAGTAAGGAAATGACGATTCAATTATATTTGAATCGTAAAACTATGTACGGCACGGTGTTGTAAGTGTACGAACACTAATAAAATGCATGGAAAGTTTCAAAGCTAAGCCAGGAGGGGAAATTATTTACACTTCTCTTTTGCGTAAAAATAATGTCAAGAATTTTCTTTCCTTTCTTTTCTTCAGTTAATTTATGCTTCTCATTTAAACGTGGAAAATAATGGACGACAAGAAAGACACTTCGAGTGACTCTAACGTGACTGCCACGACTCTGACACTATTTTAAGCTATCTTTAAGTGTAGTATGTTATTTAATCTTTTACCGTAATCCCCTTGCATAGTAAATGTATAAGATTTTTACGTTTTTCACTCGTTTTATACAATATACCTACTTGTATCGATCTACCTACGTATAAGTTAAATTTGAGCTTGTATGAAACTTAGGGAATATAAAAAGTTGACGCAATTTTCAAACGTTACACGTAGATATGCGAACAATTGAAGAGTGGCTCATATCTAAAGGAATTTAAGTTAAAATAAGTACGTTTTGATTCGGTCGGATAGTCGGCCGCTGACATTCGTAACTGCCAATCGTTTCACTTAGCTATAATAAATAAAAGTAAAATATTGAATACAATAAAATACGAAACGTACGTAGAGTTAATGAGAATAATTGTTAAATTGAGGTTATAGTGAAAATTTAATATTCGTTGATGAATCATGTATAGCGAGGTTCGTAACATATACACGCTAGCGAGCATGGCGGCTTTCTACCTGCTTTAAATATTAGGAGGCTACGTAAAATTGAACAAACTTTTTGTATCAGTGATTTTAGGCTTTACTTTACTATCATTCCTTTTTATTTCTCTTATTTTTGTATACGTATTTGTGTTTTCGCGCGTCGACAGCGTCGTCTCAATCATTTTGTAAACGTATCCGAACGCACATTACGATCTCTTGTATAGTTTTTCTTGATGCATTCTTAGGCTTAGGTATTGTATCATTCTGCCATTAGGGAATATTTTATGTCGAATAGCCTATCGCTGGAACTCTGCAATACCGCGTAACTACTTTTATATAATTTACCTTAGTATTAATAAAAAATCGTGAAAGCAAATAACAAAAGCAATTTTATTTAACTGAAATGAAATTGTGTCCGCATTTTTTTTTCTGTTTGTGCAATTTTTTAATGAAAATGTTTAATTAATTTACGGTTGCGCGGTATTGTGTACAATGATTAAGTAATATTATGCCATATTAAGGTGCTGTTTATTCCATTATTTAGTACAAAACGGTTGTTTTTACACGCGCGCATGTATGTTCTTTAATAAAATCATCATTGATATCTATGTTCGGTGTGTTAAGACTGATTTTACCAACTAATTTGTATGTGTTCTTAATTTTTATTTGTGTATCTCCTATGATGTAATGTACACCATGAAATTCTTTATTGTTAATTGTTTTTGTACTTGAATGCCGATTAATTGTAATTTTATGTTTTGTAATTAACTTTGTTCACTTGCCAGTCTGGGTATTGTTGCTTGGAAATTCTTGTTAAATATTAAAATGGTCGTTTGACCGAAGTACTTAAATATTTCCAATGTGACTTTTATAAAAAATGAAGTGGAAATATAATGTGCCTAATGGATCCGTCACTCAATTACGAACTTTTTTAATTAACTCGATCGCCGAAAAATATAAAATTTTCGTCGCGAAGAGTTCGCGTTGAAATACTTTTTTTTTGTCCGATCAACAGTGCCCTAAATATAATGATGAATTGCTTATTTTTCTTGCATATATCGAGTACAAAATTTTGTGACGGCTCGCCTATCAGCGTTTCGTATTTTTTTGCTAAAATAAATCAATTATCTAACGCCCTAGCTTTAATGATAATTATTTTAGTGCAATTAAAATGGCGGACGCAATATGGCTGGCCGGGGCGATGTGTGAATGTAATGTAGAAGTTAGTAGACGACAATTATTTTGTAAAAATACCCGCGCTGCGTCTCGGGACACAGTGGATTCGCAAAATTATACATATGTATATGGAGAAATAAATTTATGTGAGACCCATAACTGAGTGTTTTCTTTACCATTACAAATACCACCACTCCTAGGTCAACCTTTCCTGAGTTTGTTCTCTCTCATTTTTGCAATAAAACCTGGTAAGTATCTAAAAAGTAATGAGTGATGAGTGTGTCTAAAACTGGCTAAGTGCGAGTCGGACTCGCGCACGAAGGGTTCCGCACCATTATTGCAAAAAACGGCAAAGAAATCACGTTTGTTGTATGGGAGGCCCCCTTCATTTATTTTATTTTAATTTAATAATTATTATTTTTTGAAGTGGAATATACAACTAAATATTCTGTGAATATTTCAAGCGTCTACCTGTTGCCGTTATTAATATCGAGCAAAAAACGGCAACAAAATCACGTTTGTTGTATGGGAGCCCCCTTAAATATTAATTTTATTCTGTTTTTAGTATTTGTTGTTATAGCGGCAATAGGAATACATCATCTGTGAAAATTTCAACTGTCTAGCTATCACGGTTCATGAGATACAGCCTGGTGTCAGACGGACAGACAGACAGACACACAGACGGATCGTGAAGTCTTAGTAATAGGGTCCCGTTTTTACCCTTTGGGTACGGAACCCTAAACACATCACATCACACACACATCATCAGCCTATTAATTTTCCCACTGCTGGGACACTGGCCTCCTCTCTGTGAGAGGGAATGGGCCGTAATCCACCACGCGGGCCCAGTGCGGGTTGGTGGATGTCACATGTCTTCGAATTTTTGGTTCTAAGACATGCCGGTTTCCTCACGATGTTTTCCTTCACCGTTTTGAGAGCAGTGGTGATGAAATAATTTACACAAAGTAAAGCGCCTGCCTGGGCTCGAACACACGACCTACAACTTGTAAGTCGCGGCCGATACCACTGGGCCACCACTGCTCTAAAAACCCTAAAAACGATTACATATTTGTAAAAACGATTTTACAACTTGAAAATTAACGAGTATTAAAACGTTAATGAAATCTTAACCTCGGTACTCGTATAAGGTACGTAAGTATCTATCCATCTAAATAGCCTGTTTTGACACACTACTGGCAAAGTCCGCCCATCACTTTCACCATTAATACTTTTGGGCCAGATGAGATGTTGATTAAAAGAATCAGTTATTGGGTACCATTAAGACGACGACAGTCGCCAACGACCTTGAGGAAACAAAACGCGCACTCGTTTCACACCCGCGCGACCCAAAATTCAGTGTTTTCTGTACTTTCCTTATTAATCTATGACTAATAAAAAAGCCTAAGCCGTGTCCGTGTTAGATATAACTTTACAAATGAATTACACTATTTTACACAAAAAAAAACTCAATATTTTCTTTCAAAATATGAGTAAAGATTTTAAAAATTGTATAATGTAACATATATTTTTCATAAAAATTACAGCACAAATAAAGGAAAAATTCCAAAAAATAAAAAGGAAAATTTTAGTACTTACATGTTTTCGCGATAATCTAAATTTGCTTATATCTTTTTATCGTGTTGACTCTGGACCTTGATTTTTATATACCTAACAGGGACTATAGACCTCAGTATCTGGTATAAATTTCAACTTGCTAGATCCACCCGTTCCTGGACCGATGACCTGGTGAAGGTTGCGGGGATGCGATGGTTGCGTGACGCACGGGACCGGTCAATGTGGCGACGCTTGGGGGAGGCCTATGTCCAGCAGTGGACGTCTTTCAGCTGATAAGATGATGATGATGATGAGGTCCACCCGTTCCTGAGAAAATCGATGTTTTTTTCGCGAAAATCTAAATTTGCCCATATCTTTACAACTCAGCCACCAATAAAAATTATACCAATTTTATTATGGCGGCACGATGGGTAGGTACAGAACCCTCGGCACTCGAGTTCGACTCGCACTTGACCGGTTTTTTTTTTTATATCGACAATCACATTAATTAAAAAATTCTGTTAATAAAATTATGACTTTATGAATTGTGTACTATCGTCTTAATCATACCACCATTTCTTTCTAATTAGTATGATTGTGAAGTAGGGGATCAATATTGGCATTCAGAGCCTTCCCCAATTAATCGAAATGCTTAAATAAAGTAATTCAAGCCCAAAAAATATATAGTAAGCGTTAAATCTGAAGGCTGTTATAAATTGAACGGTTTTAAATGGCTGCCACTCAATAAACGTCCAGAATAAGTTTAAAAATGTTCATGCTGATTTCACGTTACATAGTAACACTTTAATGACGAAATGCTCTCATTTTGTAGAATAAAAGTACAATTACTCGTGTACAGTTAAATAAATGGCATGCCACTATTATCTACTTTTTTTTAAATAAAGTAAAAACTCCTTCGATGAAAAAGGTATGAGTGATGAGAGTGTCTATAAATGATATTCTATTGTAATGATTGGTTTATGTCCATCAAAAATATTGGTGATCAATCAATGTGTCTGCGTTTTCCCAATCATGTTGGGGTCGTCTTCTAGTGTACCCTGATGCAGCCGAGTACCAGCATTCTACATGAAGCTACTACTTATCTTCAGACAACCTATCTAACCTCCACAACCCAGTAACTGGGTAACACCCTTTGACAAGACAGTTGTCAGATTTCCTGGCTTCGGACTGTTACCAGGCCTCGTTTCATAAACATATTTAGTATACGCTAAAAGATACCGCAGTTATTTAAGACGTTAACACGACTGAGTACAGTATAAAACTTCTCTATATTCATGATGAGAAATCGTAAAATCTTGTACGTGATGTTAGTTCGGTTGTATAAAGTGTTTACGATGTGATCCGATGTTGCAGATTGCGGATATATATCTTAACGTCACTGAATATGTCTCCAGCTTTCGCAGCTGTTCGTGCTATTTTTGTCTCTAAATCGGAACAGTTTAAATGTTAAAGTCCATATAAACAGTTGAATTATACCTAGATGCATTTATATTACGAGAAGAGTATTTAATGATCAGTGTAATGGTTACGCCGTAAAAATATAATTTGCGATCAAAATATAACGTAACTTTAGTGAAGGAACAGTGCGCTTAGAGACTTAAATAATAACTTTATGCGATATATGATATTCAATTCTGATCGTCACACATATATACAAACATAATTATTGTAAAATGTATAAATAGTTATTGCAGCTGTAATTAGAAGTTTATTTTTCATATCGGGTGTTAAAATATGTTTAAGTAGTGTAAATTGTGGTAACACATTTCATTATGCAATATTATATGAGAACTTTTAGACGAATCGGCTGTGTCGTGTGATTTTTTGTGTCTGTCCTGTGCGTAGTGCATAATGTTATGTAAATATTTGTAATTTCCAACATAATTTTGTGTTGCAAGTTGTAAATTTAAACTTGCCCAATTAAACCAGCCAATCATGTTGACGTGACGAAAATTAACATGGCCGCCAACATTTTTAGCAATACGTTAGCCAATTACTTTTTATTTTAGCTTCATTTTAGTAAAAGCGTTTCGATTTATCGTGTAAAATATAATAGTAATCAAAAATAATCTATGATTTATTATACCTAAGGCTAACGTTATGTTAAAAACGTTAGCGGCCCAAATTTTTAGGTTCTTTAAGTTGCGAATCAGACAGTCAATAGTACAGTCAGCTTTTTGACTTCGAATGTTACTTCTCGTTTTTGATTACTTTGAACAATCACTGCTTGCTTTTAGAGGATGATCGTGATTCGATGACATATCTATATGTAGTTAGATAAATATGTTTCGGTGTGGTAATGATATAGAAGTAAGGAAATGACGATTCAATTATATTTGAATCGTAAAACTATGTACGGCACGGTGTTGTAAGTGTACGAACACTAATAAAATGCATGGAAAGTTTCAAAGCTAAGCCAGGAGGGGAAATTATTTACACTTCTCTTTTGCGTAAAAATAATGTCAAGAATTTTCTTTCCTTTCTTTTCTTCAGTTAATTTATGCTTCTCATTTAAACGTGGAAAATAATGGACGACAAGAAAGACACTTCGAGTGACTCTAACGTGACTGCCACGACTCTGACACTATTTTAAGCTATCTTTAAGTGTAGTATGTTATTTAATCTTTTACCGTAATCCCCTTGCATAGTAAATGTATAAGATTTTTACGTTTTTCACTCGTTTTATACAATATACCTACTTGTATCGATCTACCTACGTATAAGTTAAATTTGAGCTTGTATGAAACTTAGGGAATATAAAAAGTTGACGCAATTTTCAAACGTTACACGTAGATATGCGAACAATTGAAGAGTGGCTCATATCTAAAGGAATTTAAGTTAAAATAAGTACGTTTTGATTCGGTCGGATAGTCGGCCGCTGACATTCGTAACTGCCAATCGTTTCACTTAGCTATAATAAATAAAAGTAAAATATTGAATACAATAAAATACGAAACGTACGTAGAGTTAATGAGAATAATTGTTAAATTGAGGTTATAGTGAAAATTTAATATTCGTTGATGAATCATGTATAGCGAGGTTCGTAACATATACACGCTAGCGAGCATGGCGGCTTTCTACCTGCTTTAAATATTAGGAGGCTACGTAAAATTGAACAAACTTTTTGTATCAGTGATTTTAGGCTTTACTTTACTATCATTCCTTTTTATTTCTCTTATTTTTGTATACGTATTTGTGTTTTCGCGCGTCGACAGCGTCGTCTCAATCATTTTGTAAACGTATCCGAACGCACATTACGATCTCTTGTATAGTTTTTCTTGATGCATTCTTAGGCTTAGGTATTGTATCATTCTGCCATTAGGGAATATTTTATGTCGAATAGCCTATCGCTGGAACTCTGCAATACCGCGTAACTACTTTTATATAATTTACCTTAGTATTAATAAAAAATCGTGAAAGCAAATAACAAAAGCAATTTTATTTAACTGAAATGAAATTGTGTCAGCATTTTTTTTCTGTTTGTGCAGTTTTTTAATGAAAATGTTTAATTAATTTACGGTTGCGCGGTATTGTGTTCAATGATTAAGTAATATTATGCCATATTAAGGTGCTGTTTATTCCATTATTTAGTACAAAACGGTTGTTTTTACACGCGCGCATGTATGTTCTTTAATAAAATCATCATTGATATCTATGTTCGGTGTGTTAAGACTGATTTTACCAACTAATTTGTATGTGTTCTTAATTTTTATTTGTGTATCTCCTATGATGTAATGTACACCATGAATTTCTTTATTGTTAATTGTTTTTGTACTTGAATGCCGATTAATTGTAATTTTATGTTTTGTAATTAACTTTGTTCACTTGCCAGTCTGGGTATTGTTGCTTGGAAATTCTTGTTAAATATTAAAATGGTCGTTTGACCCAAGTACTTAAATATTTCCAATGTGACTTTTATAAAAAATGAAGTGGAAATATAATGTGCCTAATGGATCCGTCACTCAATTACGAACTTTTTTAATTAACTCGATCTCCGAAAAATATAAAATTTTCGTCGCGAAGAGTTCGCGTTGAAATACTTTTTTTTGTCCAATCAACAGTGCCCTAAATATAATGATGAATTGCTTATTTTTCTTGCATATATCGAGTACAAAATTTTGTGACGGCTCGCCTATCAGCGTTTCGTATTTTTTTGCTAAAATAAATCAATTATCTAACGACCTAGCTTTAATGATAATTATTTTAGTGCAATTAAAATGGCGGACGCAATATGGCTGGCCGGGGCGATGTGTGAATGTAATGTAGAAGTTAGTAGACGACAATTATTTTGTAAAAATACCCGCGCTGCGTCTCGGGACACAGTGGATTCGCAAAATTATACATATGTATATGGAGAAATAAATTTATGTGAGACCCATAACTGAGTGTTTTCTTTACCATTACAAATACCACCACTCCTAGGTCAACTTTACCTGAGTTTGTTCTCTCTCATTTTTGCAATAAAACCTGGTAAGTATCTAAAAACGATTATATATCCATAAAAAAAGATTTTACAACTTGAAAAGTAACGAATAATAAAACGTTAATGAAATCTTATCAGGGATCCTCGGTATAAGGAACGTACTAGTTCGTTAGTTCTAGCCAAACTTCTTGGCCGCCCTGAAGTTGGCTACATTGGGCTGCGCAGTACTAAGTCTCATACAAAAACAGCACCGTTTCGTGCCTCGCGCATCCGGTAAACCAACTTCAGGGCGACCAAGAAGTTTGGCGAGGACTATAAGTATCTATCCATCTAAATAGCCTGTTATGACACACTATTTTCAAAGTCCGCTCATCACTTTCACCATTAATACTTTTGGGCCAGATGAGATGTTGATTAAAAGAATCAGTTATTGGGTACCATTAAGACGACGACAGTCGCCAAAGAACTTGAGGGAACATCACGCGCACTCGATTCACACCCGTGCGACCCAAAATTCAGTGTTTTTTGTACTTTCCTTATTAATCTATGATTTTAATAAAAAAGCCTCAAATCGTAATGTAGATAATTAAATTGTCTTTGAGATGGTGACAATTTCATTAAAATACGCTAGGCGGTTTTGGTGCCATTGTCGTTTTTTTTGTCCGTGTTAGATGTAACTTTACAAATAAATCACACTTTATTACACGACTAAAACTCTAAATTTTCTTTCAAAATACGAATAAATTCAATTCAATTCAATTTATTTATTTCAAGTAACACAGACTCATAACATAATAACAATAATAGCAGCACACGCAGTCACATTAATTAAGCGCAAATAAAGTACAAAACAATTAAAATTTGATACATTAAAACTAAAAAATAAATTAAATTATAAATTAAAATAGATATGTCATTTAAATTAAAATTACACAATAACATGTAATAGTGAAGATTTATAAAATGGTATAATGTAACATATATTTTTCCAAAAAATTACGACTAGCCGTTAAGACGTGATTCTGATTTTAAAATCGGCTTCTAAAACGGTATCTGCGCCTAGGCTAGGCTTCATTGCGGCAAACCTAGACGAAAGACGAAAAGACTAGTCCGCAATGTCAGAGGGCAGAGTTGTGAGGAAATGCGGTCGCAGACATCCGACTGAATATCCTAAGTAAAAAGTCATAATTCTAGGTTTGGCTCTCGCCTATTTCCTCCTCCAATATTGGACCATTAAAGATGGTGTTCCATAAACTGAAAATGAAAGATATATACTGTACCCCAAAGTTTTCCTTTTTGATGATGCACTATCTTTAAAAGCACTAGAATCCTCAAAAAATGCTTAAAATTGCGCTGTCGTGCCTAGTGTACAAATTTGACAACTATAAATGAAAAAATAAATACATAGAAGCACGACATATTATTATTATTATTCAATTTCTGTCCGCATTTCCCCTTAAGTATACCATTAATTATATCAAGTGTGACTTGGTAGATTGAACGGATCACGATTTAGGGTTCCGTACCTCAAAAGGTAAAAAAGGTTAGAAGATCACTTTCTTGTCCGTCTGTCCGTGTGTCACCACCTATTTTCTCAGAAATGGGTGGACCTAGCAAGATGAAATTTAGTTGAATACCAGATACTGAAGTCTCTATTCCCTATTAAGTGTATAAGAATCAAGGCCCTGAATCAACACGATAAAAAGATATAAGCAAATTTAGATTTTCGCGAAAATTTGTAAGTACCAAAATTAACCTTCTTTTAGGTATTTGGAAATTTTCCTTTATTTGTGCTGTAAGACCTACTTTTTGTAAAATTTCGTGATTCTAGGTCAACGGGAACTATCATATAGGTTTTCGACCCAAAACCTATAGGGTACTGCCGGTTGACCTAGAATTTTCTATTTTGGTTAAAAGCGGTGGTGTTTTCGCGAAAATCCAAATTTGCCCATATCTTTACAACTCAGCCACCAATAAATATTATACCAATTTTATTATGACAGCACGATGGGTAGGTGATAACCATCGGCGCACGAGTTCGACTCGCACTTGACCCGTATTTTTTAATATCACATTAATCAAAAATTTCTGTTAATAAAATTATGATTTTATGAATTGTGTACTATCGTCTTAATCATACCACCTTTTCTCTCTTAATTAGTATGATTGTGAAGTAGGGGATCAATATTGGCATTCAGAGCCTTCCCCAATTAATCGAAATGCTTAAATAAAGTAATTCAAGCCCAAAAAATATATAGTAAGCGTTAAATCTGAAGGCTGTTATAAATTGAACGGTTTTAAATGGCTGCCACTCAATAAACGTCCAGAAAAAGTTTAAAAATGTTCATGCTGATTTCACGTTACATAGTAACACTTTAATGACGAAATGATCTCATTTTGTAGAATATAAAAGTACAATTACTCGTGTACAGTTAAATAAATGGCATGCCACTATTATCTACTTTTTTTTAAATAAAGTAAAAACTCCTTCGATGAAAAAGTTATGAGTGATGAGAGTGTCTATAAATGATATTCTATTGTAATGATTGGTTTATGTCCATCAAAAATATTGGTGATCAATCAATATGTCTGCGTTTTCCCGATCATGTTGGGGTCGTCTTCTAGTGTACCCTGATGCAGCCGAGTACCAGCATTCTACATGAAGCTACTACTTATCTTCAGACAGCCTATCTGACCTTCACAGCCCAGTAACTGGGTAACACTCTTTGACAAGACAGTTGTCAGATTTCCTGGCTTCGGACTGTTACCTGGCCTCGTTTCTGGAGACGCGGCGCGTCGGGCGATGCGGCCCGCACTACATTCAAAAATATGGACGCGTCGCACGTGGTAGTACCCGCGGGGCGGCGCTCGGCAGCGTCGAACGCGCTAATACGAACATACGGCGATGCGCTCGAGGTGGAACTTTCTGCCAGTTTTACTTGGAAATCGCAAAACGCAGACGTGAGCCACCGTCAGCAGTGGAGTACGACATCATCGATTTTGTTAGAAGATAATACAATGCCCGCTGCGGACACAGTGGCGGACACCGATACTTTTACTGCTCTGCACGCTCCAGTGCAAGCGCCGCCTCTTCGTGGGCATAAAAAATTACTGACGACTGCGAGACCCTACGCTGAACGCGCTGCGTCTCCAGAAACGAGGCCTAACTTTTCTGACCAGTAACGACTGTCAAACTACAAAACATTTATTTTCTCGTACCTAAATCTTTTACACAACCAATCTTCCTTGTAATGCAATCACTAAAACAGTGTCTTCTATATTGTTACAATGAATACCTACTAGTGAACGTTATAATTATAATATGAACAGGCCGTGCCCCTAGAGATTGGTGCCCATTGTCGAGCGCTGTTGCCATAGATACACGGAATTAAAGCTGGTGGATGGACCATGCAGGAGTGCCTAAAGGGTATATATGCTATAGACCAAGTGATTAAAACGGCATTATTCATAATGCCCGGGCAATTTTGCCTTATTTACATCGAAATAATTAAATTGACCGGGCTTTCTGAATAATGACTTACTTTGACTTAATGTCCTACAACCCCTAGATGGGGCAGAGGGTGTCCACCGATGTCCTCCAACGCGATCGGTCTTGAGCTTCACGCTTCATCTCGCTCCATGTCATTCCGATGCTCGTCGCTTCTGCCAACACGGTGCGACGCCAGGTTTGACAGGGACGGCCACGCTTTCGGGTTATAAAAAGATGTGTTTTTTATTTTTATTTTGATGTTGTCATTGGTTTTCACATAGAATAGCTAAGTACGATTACTATAAAAGCAACAAATTCGACGGAGCTCCTATTTCTGTCTGCAGGGTTTAAAGCAACCTAACATGAAGAATATGACGGGAGCTGAGTTCGTTCGCTTTGCTGGCTTACTTAAGCTCCCGTCATCTCCTTCGAACCTAACCAATCCTTTTCGGGGTGCCCTAAGCTCCTGAGCTTGCTTCGCTCGCTCTTGGACTATTTCATTGATCATAATTATCGAATTATCCAACCGTTACGTAGCAATATTCATAATAATCAGACAATGTGTTAAATATAGAAGTTTAAATCAGTATTCATTACATTGCACGATTTGAATTGACTAGATTCATAATGACCGCCCTGATTAATCAGTTGGTCCATGAAAGAAAGAAAAAAGAAAAGAAAGAAAAAATATTTATTTGTGACCCGCACAGGAGACACGAGATAAGCAAAACACAAACAATAATAAAATATAAAAAAAACCCCGTGCGAGACCAAATAGGCTCCTATCTCAGCATGTGCAACGATGACACACACACATACACACACACATACCACACCACCACCATGACATATATATATCTTGATTTTTAACGCAATAAACTTTTTTTGAATACTTTAATTGTGCGTGTAGCAGAGGAGTGGCATTCCCTGCCGGAGTCTGTATTTCCTGATAGCTACAACCTGGGGCTCTTTTAACCAAGAGTGAGTCAGTTACTTCTAGGCAAGCGTGCACCATTGTCCACCACATCATCGCTTACCATCAGGTGAGATAGTGCTCAAAAATGCTTTAAACGTAAAATATAATAAGAACACACTAGTGATATAATAAAAGAAAATCCCGTGCAGACAACGTGAGTTTTTGTAGCGTAGCAAGTGCTACGCTATCTCCTACGGCGTAGCCCACAACGTGCGATGCTACGACGTAGCACGCTACGATACAACATAATAATTAGTGACCAAATACTACAATCTCTAGGCGCCTTTTTATGAGCTATCGTAACTAGGCGACTATCATAAGACGAAAATTATCAAAATGGAAACTTATTCCCGGTATAAGAAGTACCCTATGTCCGTCCATAAAGTTCAATCTATTCTTCTTCTCGGTCGCACGGTTGGCGCAGTGGTTAAGCGATTGACTGCTGCGCTGCGTGTCGCGGGTTCGATTCCCGCACGGAACAAATATTTGTATGACCTACGGATAGTTGCTCCGGCTCTGGGTGTTTGTGTATGTGAGTTTATATGTTTGTAAACGCACCCACGATACAGGAAGAAATTCCTAGTGTGGGGCAACGTTTTTTTTAAAGAAAAAAAAAGAAAAAAAGAAAAATTCTCTAATAATAAACAGATAAATAGAGTTACTTTCGCATTTATAAGTCAAAACATTATTATTTTATCACAACCGATTGACACAAAACATTTTAAAACGATCCTTTTTTTACTGGAATCCCCTTATATCCAAATACCGTAGTTACACATGAGTTCGTTACTACATTATTGTGGTTCTCAATGAAGAGGCTTATCCAGCCACACCACAGAATATCCTTGCCAATTCATTGTTAAGCATATTGGACTCTGAGACATCCAGAGTCCTTACAATATGCAGCTTTGCTCGATAGTCGATAGCTTAAGTCGATTCAGAATATGAATCGAATGCATTGGAGTCGGAGTGATGTGCATATGAATTGATATTGTTCGTTTGTAACTACTCAAAATGAGGGATAATATGTGAGGTTATTGAATTCATTGTGAGTTAAGACAGTATAGTGTTTAGCTCGAGTTTGAGGAGCTTTTGGCGAAATAATAACAGCTGCAAGGCTCGATCTTCAAGGTTAAGCAACGCTTGCCGAGGTCGGTCCGTGGATGGGTGACCATCTTACATAGCGAAATTACTCCGTGCCTCGGAAAGCATGTTAAGCCGTTGTTCCCGGCTGTCATTTGAAGATCTTTGACAGTCGTTACGGGTAGTCAGAAGACTGAGATCTGTACACCAGTCTTGCCAAGGGGTATCGTGTTACCCAGTTACTGGGTTTTGGAGGTCAGATAGGCAGTCGCTTTATGTAAAACACTGGTACTCTGCTGAATCCGGTTAGACTGGAAGTCGACCCCAATATAGTTGGGAAAAGGCTAGGCAGATTGAGTGTTTAGCTCGAGTAGGTTCGTCATTGTTAAAAGCTTCCATCATATCAACGTTACATTGGTTAAGTATATCTGCTTAGGGCGTTGATAATCCGCCATGGAAACAAATACATAAGTATGGTGCGGTTCAAGATTAATGGTATTGTGATTTGTGAAGCTACTTCGAATCGGTGATAATTTATTGTATCTTAAACACCTAACTGCTTCTTACTATGAAACAAAGGATTCATCTGTAACACAACAATATTTGGATACACAATCTTTTACAAGCAAACTACGCTATTACATAGCGCAAACGACGAATCCGTCCGAAAGGTAATAATAATAAAATAATAAAAATCTTTATTAATACAAAAACCTTCAACACTGCTTACATACTAGGTCGCATGAATTTCAGTGAATAAAGGTCATGCAGATAGAGTAAACCCTGACTCCTAAAATAGGAGATCCTGTGACTTAGGAGTCGGGTAATAGTCCAATATTTAGTAAAACCACAGATAATATAATACTAGCATACAGATGCCTCATCCCATAAAATGAAACCGTGCCGACGTAACTAGCGTTTTTCACCTGATTATACCGATTATTTTTTTGTAAATCGATCGCGTTCGGTTCCGTTCCACGGCGATAGATAGATCACCATCAATATCCGTGGAACGGAACGTAACGGTACCGAATGCGATCGATGTACAAAAAATAATCAGAATAATCAGTATAGAACGTCGGCACGGTTTCTTTGTATGGGATGAGACACCACTGGTAAAACTTAGAGTAGTCAGTGGATGGCGTAGTGACGCTCCTCACTGCGCCATCAGCTACTCTGTGGCAATCAAATCATACAAATCGTTTAGATTCGGTATTATTGGACAGATCTTCTATCGAATACAGAAACATCCACGCACGACAACCGAAAATGTAAGAAAACCATTTTGTATTCAATCAATTGAAAGAAGACTTGAGAAAATCGCTTTTAACATTTCCTTTACTATCTGTGTGTAAAGCCGACTATCCGCGACTACAGTCACACAAATATTAAGTACCTATAGCATAGCTTGAAATGGGCACATAGTACACAAACTAGGCCGACATACGGCTCATCCTAGCTCACGTTTAAGATAAGATCTATACAAAATCTTGTCCCACAAGTATTGTAAATGCTTGCATGTTTGGATGTTGAGTTACCTTACTCATGAAAATTACTAAAATACTCGTATTTAGCACCTCTCAATTCAAATTCTCTGTAAAAGCACTAACTACAAAAGCGGCGGCGCGCCGCAGACGCGTGTCCGACGCAGGAGACGCGCGACACTACTTGTCCTTAGGCTTTGTATGCTCTTCACTCCTGGCGCGAGTTTGCGACGAGAGACAGAAATGTTTATTTGAATTCATAGTTATAAAAATAAAAATAATTATTAAACATAACAATAAATAATGGGTAAAAGTCAGCTGATGTTATGTCAGTCGCACCTAGGGTTACCATTTCAAAAATGGAAAAGTCCTGACAAAAAGCCGGACTTTAAACAAACATATCCGAACATACGTACTGAATTATCGACTTTAAAATTCTTGAATCACTCAGTTAAAAATTGTTTTTGCCCAAATTGTTTTATGACGTAAGATTGTTGCTGCTGTCAATTTGTTTTTATCGCAACAAAACAATGAATTTTTGTCATACAAAGCAAATAGCCGAACAAATTAGACGGCCGGACCAAGACCGGATCGGCTGAACGGATTTGGAAGAAACATGACACACTAGTAGACCATAACTGGATTATTTTTAGTAATCGTGTTGGTTAATGGTCGTGCCTTCTCTATATGAGAAGAGGCCTTTGCTCCACTGCAGGGCAGTAACACGCTGGTATTATAACGCTTGAAAACACACATGGGTGAAGCCACTGGCAAATACTAGTGTTCCATATTCAAAAGCCTTTTACTGCTTTACAATCTTTTAATAGGCCCTTTCAATCCTCTAGTATTTCTAAAGGCGGCTAAAATATGATTAATTACCAACGTTTCGCGTTTTAGCGAATCGATGGGTTGTATTTAAATCATCGGCTTAGCGTTCGTCGGTAGCCATATTGGCTGGCCGTTCCCGCCTTTAATCCTGCCATAAATAACAGACGCACGCTTGTCTATGGCTTAAAGGAAAACATTTTTTTTATTAATCACCAGATTCATTTACAAATTCTATAGATAATTTTTACAATGAATGGAGGCATCGTATAACGATGGATTTCTTACAATTACGCTCTCATTTGCTTACATAAAAGAGGAAGTTACACACATATAACATAGATATATTAATATTTCAAAATTAACATATCCTAGAACAAAAATTCGAAGGTATACACTAACATCCAACAACTCGTACTGGGCTTGCGTGGTGTTTTACGGGACACTCAGTCTCACAGATGAGGTGTTTGTGTCCCAGCAGTGGTAACATGATAGGCTGACTATGCTAGGTCATACTGCTAGGCTAGGCTGTGCTAACCTCTTTCTTCACAAAATTACAAGAAGGAATAGGTACTGATGAACTTGATATACTTCAGGCATTAATAAATTATTATTTATTAGGTAATCGGATCGTCAGATCTTTATTAATTGATACAATTAATTTAGCGGAAAAAGGAGTCAGATTAATGGCTTTTTCTTAATAAACAAATTTCTTGACAAATGCTTACGAACGACGAAGAGATTAAATTCGCCACTCTTGCAAAAAGGGATAAATTTTAAATGTACCTTAGTGTTGCTTTTAGTTTAGGTCCTGAAACTACTTGAGGAGATTAAGTGCTGATGCTGCTTTTTAGGTGTATACAAGTTAGATTTAGTGGCTGAAATTCTTAAGGGGGATAGTTATAAACTCTAGCTTGATGATGCAAAAAATAAATGTAGAAGAAGAGGTTGCTTAGATTACCAATGTCTTAAAGCCTTTTAACAAAAAAATCAAACCGACTTCCAAAACAAAATACTACAAAGCGACAAAAATTATCTTTCTTTACCGAACTCGGTGTTCCTGTTGTTTGCCGTTTTTCGACACCGACTTCGATAAAGATGTTATTTTTCGCTTTGTAGTGTTTTGTTTTGGAAGTCGGT
This sequence comes from Orthosia incerta, assembly GCA_948252205.1. Lineage (NCBI taxonomy): Eukaryota > Metazoa > Arthropoda > Insecta > Lepidoptera > Noctuidae > Orthosia > Orthosia incerta. The sequence continues at coordinate 8,305,265 of OX411760.1, forward strand.
TTGATTTTTTTCAAATTCAAATTCAAATTCATTTATTTGTCCGAACATGGTACAATACAAGGTCTCAAATAACATAAAGGTCTCATCACATTCTGCCACATGGGGCGTGCAAATTTCAGGTACACAAAATAAATTATTACAATGCAAAAATAGAAATATCAGGCTAGAGTTGATACAATTACATGAAAATATTAATGTTACAATAAAAGGCATGTCAGAGTCAGTAAATATTATTATGTCAAAATAAATAATAATTAAAAAAATGTCAATTTCAAAATGGAATGTCAAGCTATCTGTTATAAAAAAGAGATTACAATTAGATTATAATGTCAAAGTATCATTTAAAAAGTCGTTTAAATTGTAATAACACTTTTTACATAGTAACTCTTTAAGCTCCTTTTTAAACCCATTTAAATTTAACTGTTTAATTTGCTTTGGGATTTTGTTAAAAACTTGCGGAGCTAAACAAAACATGCTTTTCCACATTAACGCTGTTTTTGCTCTACGTCCGCGCAACATATCATTTCGCCTGTTACGTTTTACTGTATCTGATAGGTTGGGAAAAAGGTGTGAATTCAGCTTGACAAATAAGTAAGTTTCATAAATATACATAGACGGCAGTGTTAAAATTTTGTATTTCTTAAAAAACGGTTCACAACTGTCCGTTACTTGTAGCCTGAACATGGCTCTTATGGATCGCTTTTGCGCTTTAAAAGCGGATTCCCTATTTGTGGAGTTACCCCAAAATATAAGACCATATCTTAGCACAGACGCTACAATACCATGGTACGCTGTAAGTAGTGTATCAATGTTAACTGTGGGGGCAAGTTTATATAATGCATAAGATGAGCTACTAATTTTCTTACAAAGCGCTTCAATATGATCCTTCCAATTGAGGTGCCTGTCAATTACCAAACCTAGAAATTTTGCACTATTGACATCTTGAATTTTGATATTCTGGTATTGAACCTCCATCTTTGAACTAGGTTTTTTTTGAGCAAAGTGCATTATTTGTGTTTTTTCAAGGTTTATTTTTAGGTTATTATTATCCAGCCAAGAGATGATTGAAGTTACCGCATTGTTAACATCAGCTTCATACGAATTAGGTTTATCACATGCTATTGTAATCGTGCTATCGTCAGCAAAGAGTGTCATTGGGAAGTCTATAGCTTTGGGCAGGTCGTTAATATAAATTAGAAATAATGGCGGTCCCAAAACACTACCCTGTGGCACACCAAAGTATACAGTGCGTTCTTTAGACAGGTATGTCACTTCTTCTTTAGTCTTTAAGTTTAAGTTTGTTATAGCGGTATACTGTTTTCTTTTTGATAGGTACGTGCTTAATAAGCTAAGAACGTTACCTCTTATACCATAGGAGTCAAGTTTGTTTAATAGAATTGAATGGTCAACATAATCAAAAGCTTGCGTCATATCACAGTACACAGAACAGACCGGTGTTTTATTATCAATATTAGTCATAATTTTATTTAAAAAGTCATAAATTGCCATGTTTATAGTCATGTTCTTTCGGAAACCTTTTTGTTCGTTACAGAGAATCTTTTGTTTTTCTAAGTAACTATAAAGCTCATTATAAATATATTTCTCGAATATTTTGGAAAAAATTGGCAGAAGCGCAATAGGTCTATAATTCTGCATTAGTTGCTTATTACCTTTTTTATATATAGGTTTCACAATGGATACCTTAAGGCGGTCTGGAAAAACACCGTGGCTTATACAAAGGTTAAGAATATGACACAAATGTTGTGCGATTAAGTCGGCAACCTGTTTTATAATTTTTGTAGAAATTTCGTCATACCCTACACTATTGGTGCTTTTAATACATCTTATAATGTTGAAAATTTGTATCGGCTGACATGGAGGCATGAACATTGATTTTTGTTTATTTGTGATGTACGCGTTCGTTCTTTTACCTGCTCCAGGAATTGGCACAATTTTTTCTATGAAATAATCGTTGAACTTTTCAGCAATTAATTGTGGTTTGTCAATCGTTTTATTGTCAATTTTTATAGCATTTATTGAGTCATTAGGTAGATTTAATTTAGAGTTCTTTATAATTTTCCATGTCATTCTGCTTTTATTGTCAGAAGTTTTAATATTGTGATTATTTTGAGATCGTTTAGTCAGGTTAATAATTTTTTTAAATATCTTTGTATACTTCGAATATTTTGCTTTATTTATTTGAGTAGGTTTATGTCTAGACGTCCACAATAATTGCCTTTTTTTTAGGCTACATAGTTTAAGTCCTCGCGATATCCATTTTGGTTTTTGGGTTGTTGGTATTTTAATACGTCTACGGGGGAAGCACAGGTCATAAAATAATTTAAATTGTTCAAAAAATAAGTTGAATGCATTATTTGGATCATCATTATTATAGATTTCAGAGAAAGTTAGTTTTTCCAGGCAGGTTCTAAATCTAATAATATTTTCTGGGCAATAATCCCGTTGTGATGTATACCAATATTTCAGAACACAGTTCAAACGTACGGGACATTTCAGAAGTTGCGCAGTGTGATCCGAAAGGCCAATTTTTTCTCAAAATTGTGAGCAAAATTATCAATGCAGGTCTGGCTTTGCATCCTAGTTGGTTTTTCTATTGCTAATGTCATATTAAAACTTGTTAAGAGATATTTTAGTTCGGAAGTCATATTATTATTTTTTAAAACGTCAATATTTATATCGCCTGCTATGACAATATTCCTACAATTTCTTCTTGTCAGTCTCCTTAAAAGTTGCTCTAATTTACAAAAAAATACATTTAAATGCCCTGTTTTTGGTACTCTATAAATACATACTATAACTACCCTATAACTTGTCAATTCAATTGCACAGCATTCTACAACATTCGATATTGAAAGCTCTGAAACCTCTAGCAACTCCTTCCACAAATGACCAGATCGGACCAGAATACAAGCTCCACCTCTTTTGCTATTTTGTCTACTGAAACATGCAGCCAATGTATAATTCGGTACCACAAGGCGGTCTTCATGACCAGACATCATAAAATGCTCTGTTATGCATAGTACAGCAACAGACTGGTCTTTTTCTGACAGTTCGTTTATACATATAGATAGGGTGTCTGCTTTGTTAAGTAGACCCGCTATATTTTGGTGCAGAACGTATAAATGTTTATTCACGAAAAAAATCACTACAAACAGTATGAAAATGTATGTATAATGTATCTTCGAGCTGCTGATTATTAACACTAGATGACATCATATCACATATTTGGACATTTTGGGTATCTAATTTATTTTGATAATTGTATGTTATTTCAGTTTGTACAGCTTTATCTACATATATTCTTTTACTTTTTAAAATTGATAAGTTTTGATATTCTTTCGATTTGAGTCTATAGTCCAATTGCAAGAGTTCCCTAAGTAAAGACCTTGATAAATTAATCATGAAAGTTGTTTTACGAGGCCGATATCTAGAGTAGTCCATATCCATAAAAGTTACATTGTCATACTTTCCACAAATAAACCTTAGCATGTAATTGAGTTTTGATTCATTAAGATATCTATTTAACGGGACTTCGCTTATAATTATATTTGTGTTCTTAACAGATGACAGCCATGTATGTAAGTACATCTCCGTATCATATGGGTTGCGTTCATAGCGGCCTCCAACAACAATAACATAGTCATACATATCTAATTTAGCTATTTCGTTCTTCGAGGAATTGATGAGGTGTCTCAATGTAGCGCCAGATTTTATAAACGAGAATACTGAATATTTTGATCCCAGTAGCTCGGTGAGTGATTGACGTAGACCAATCCCCTGTTCATTACATAGTATTATTACACGATTTTTGGTTTTGTTTACTTTGCAATCGTGTGAATAAGTGTTTCTATTGCATGGAGCGACGTCAGTTAGTTGTTCAATAGGTGTGTGCAATATGTTAACACTTTCATCATTTTCACAACTGTGTCCAATGGAAGCATCTAGGAAGCTTTTATTTAAAATACTATCCTGCAGGTTTTCAGCTATACGCGTTGTTGTTTGACGCTCATCAGCCCCCTGAAACATATTTTTGTCAGCCACTGGATTGTTCAATACACCTGCTTTAGGGCTTATCAAGTTTAATGCCTGTATTGAGTATTCTCTTGAAGAAGTCCTAGGTAAACCAGTTTTCATGAATAGAGTTCGTACTCTCCGTTGATATTGGGGTGAGTAGAACTGCCGGGGTTGGTTTTTATTGTTTGAGCAGTCTTGGATTCCTATTGATTTTAAAACTTTTATCTTTTTATCACAGTTCAATAAATTATTTTTGAGTGTGTGATTTTCATAGTTTAAGTTGTCAATTTCTGTGTTGGCAGTTTGCAACTGCAATTTTAGTTGTTCGATCTCCTCCTTCATTATTGCAAGATCATTACTATTTCCGTGGTTAGGTAGACTTTGGTACGACACATCCATATCAAATTCACTGTCGCTAGATGTTATGTTTTTATTCTGCGCATTTTGCCTTCTTTGGGTAATGTTCTTGTAGTCATCCATTATAAATGATGAAAACAAATTTAGATTCCTCACAAAAAGTGAAATATTTTCTGTGGCGGAATCGAACTCGCGGCTACCGTATCGTCAGTCACGTACACTCCGACTTCGGCTATTCGGTTCTCAAATGACCCGAGTGTAATACTTGAGCTCTTGTCAAGAACAGTACTGTTTTATCGACCGATGTTCTGGGTGATGTTAGTGTATAGTATTTTAACTAGATGTCGCCACAGAGGCATTGATTACATAGCAGAGTTTTAAAATTTTGATGAGTAACCGTTCACAATATGGTAAAAATCGTTTTCAAAGCACTTTTACGAAGGGTTTCAAAGTAATGTTGTTACCCGATCACTTGTTCTGTTCATAGTTCAGCTTTATTAAACGATTAAAATTGTTTCCTTTTCTAAAGCTCAGTTTATTGTCAAAGTTGTCAAAGTTGGATCACTGGGTTCACATCACAATTTCGTCACTATTTGCCAAATGTTCTTGAAGATAACATTATCACTGGGTCTTAAGCACTTAACTGTTCGATTAGTGGTAGTAAAAATAGTAATTACGCTCGTTTAAACCTAAAATCTTAGGTTTAAACGAGCGTAATTACTATTTTTACGAAATAAATATACTCAGAGGTGACATGTATCGTGGCAGTGGCGCCATCTCCCTCTCGTAAGAATGCACTTTTGATAAAAAGCTTTTTATTTATCTCTTTTTAGGTTTGGTAGGTCCTCCAATTACTATAAAAATCATTTATAACCAAAGTACGATTTCAATAAGCCCAAACACGACTAGTATACTTTGTTTTATTTCAGAGTTCCAGTGCCTATCTTCCGGCCAGTTCAGTTCGATGGTACCATTTTCATCATTAGGTACCATTTATTGATAAGTATTTGCTTCATCATAGTCGGTTAACTATTCGAGATATCTTAAAAGCGTGACATACTTAGCATTAAGGAGATTCAGTGGCCATGGTCATTTCACCAAATGATATTTTCTGAGAGCAAATGATTGCATTGTTGATGAAAATTCCAAAATTGCTATATGTGTGCCTATAATATTTGAGAATTTCCCTTGATTTCTGTAGGATCCCATCATCAGACCCTGACCTGATAACCATTGGACCATCTGGGAAGTATACCTTTTCAAACATAAGAAGTATTTTTCAAAACGGTTCAGGCGTCTTTGAGTAATCGGGGAAAATAAGAAAAAAAATTAAAGTATTCCGACGAATTGAGAACCTCTTCCTTTTTTGGAAGCAAAAGATTCCTAAATAAACCTACATTAAAAGAGGGGAAGGTTTCATTCACGCAGTGTTTGTAAAATTAAATACCTCGGTATGAGTTTCGGTTTTAATTCATGCAAGAAACATATATTAGTAAGTATCTCTATCCTGCCCTGCGAGCAAGGCCTACTTGTGACATGCTGGTATTACACATTTTTATCACATTTTGGGAGCAAAAACATGATAAAATGCGAAATGCGTGACTCAAGCCTATTACAGAGGCCGTGCTCGCCCGGCTGGTGAAAGCCGTGGGAAACCGCTGGATACGATAAACACAAGACCCGTCGATGTGGCGGGCGGCGCTTGGCAATAGAAGACATCTTTCAACTAGAATTATGATGGTTTCTACTGTAATTTTTATCGATAAATCTGCCTCAACCTCTAATATATTTTTCCCAGGATTAAAGATCCCTGCACACAGAATGATGGGCTGGCAAACTGTAAAGGGAAGGCACAACTTTATTAAAATTTAATCCGTCGTATATGCCTGCCACGGATTCAGCTACTTAATCCCGTTACATCCAAATTCTCAGCTACTTTTCCGCGAAATACTTATATTATTATTTTGGCTTCGTACCAAACGTATAAAAAGCTATGATGACTAGTTATAACGCTGATATAGGTAACAGAAAACATCACCATCTGCCTAGCCTTTTCCCAACTATATTGGGGTCGGCTTCCAGTCTTACCGGATTCAGCTAAGTAGGTACCAGTGTTTTACATGGAGCGACTGCCTATCTGACCTCCACAACCCAGTCACTGGGTAACACGGTACCCCTTGGCAAGACTGGTGTCGGATCTCAAGCTTCTGACTTCGCGTAACGACTGTCAAAGATCTTCAAATGACAGCCGGGACCAACGGCTTAACGTGCTTGCCAAGGCACGGAGGAAACTCGGTATGTTGAAATGGTCACCCATCCACGGACCGACCTCGTCAAGCGTTGGAAAACTTCGTCAGGAAATCTGGACGTATAAATAATATAAGTCCGAAATCGCCAGCCCACCTTGAGCAAGCGTGGTGATACTGGTGATTAATGCTCGTAACTTCTCTCTTGGTATAAAAAAGGGATTTTGCCCTGAAACTGGACAGTAACATGTTTTATCTATATGATGGAGGTATATTACGATATGTAGGCCTAAGCTTTAAATATGCCAAATCTTAGGCATATATAAAAAATAGGCTTTAGTATAAAAAAAGAAGAAACCAAAAAAAAACGGTAAGTTGACTCTTTACGTGACCAGAGCTTGACTTTTCCTCGGCCAGGGAATAAGCATTGCCATCCAACGTGGCAATGCTGCCAGCGTTCTGGACACTTTTCACGTTGATAGCGATATTTACGAATTTATTGACGCCCAATGACCCCTGCCCTTTTTAGACGAGTTCGTAGTTTTTATTTTTATTTAAGTGTGTATGATGTCTTTTTTATTATTGTAATAAAAAAGACATCATAGATCTATAATATTTTAAAACTAGCTGTTGCACGCGGCTTTGCTCCCGTGGACCACCCCAAAGGACCCATATTCGGTATTAAAATAGCCTATGTCACTCAGGAATAATGTAGCTTTCTATTGGTGAAAGAATTTTTCAAATCGGTCCAGTAGTTTCGGAGCCTATTCGGTACAAACAAAAAAATCTTTCCTCTTTCTAGTATTAGTATAGATGAAGGTGCATAGCTTTTTAATAAGACGACAAGATTTACAAAACACATTACTATTTCACAAATATACTTACACATATACTTACATACACAAAGTTTATCGTAACTAACAACCGAAAACCTCCTTAAAATCTTATTCTTAAACGAGTAAAAATTATATTGGCCGCTTCAGGCACTCCCCTACTTAATACAAGAATTTTTATCTCGCATTTTACAAAATGGCGTCTGACAGGAGAGGTAATATCCATTACTTTGGCTAAATTAAGTCTTATTTTGCGTGACATCGTTTGCCTTTCTTACTTAGGAATTAAAAAGGGAATAGTAGTCTATATTTTATTACTGCTCCGACAATTTGTGCGATTCTTTCCAGAGGATATAATGGTGATCAAGTACTGCGTTTTATTAAGCCCTCCTTAATGTGACTGTCTCAAATATTCAACAATTACGGTATTCTTTACATTTTGTAATTAATATCATGATGTTTTCTCCTTTTTTTGGTCAAAGGACACTTTTCCTTTTTTAAATTGACGCAATTTTGAGTGGCATAACGCAATTATATTTATATTTTTAACCTTGGCTTACGATAAAATTAAGAAGTTAATTTTAGATAGACGTCTGGTGTCTGGCTTCCTTCCAAAAGTAAACTCAAATGCCCGAAAAAAAACTTGCTGTCAGTCATACGACTCGAATACAAATGTAAATTCAAACACAACTTCACAAAGATAGGTAGGTAGGTATCATATCTCGTATCGATTATACAAGGCAGGTATAGATATATAATTTTAAATTTTTGTGTAAATGCATCACGAACCATAAACAAAACGAGTCAAATAACAAAACATTTATATCCTACTTGGAACTATCATAATTAAGCTTTTTAAACACACCAACAAAGTTTATTTGTACCTAGAGTCTGGCAAACGAAAGTAGACACTCGAATTATTTGCAAACTTTTTATACGGCAATGCTATACTAATGTCAACATCGGTTTTTGGTGATTTGTTGTGGTCTTGATAATAGCATTTACTATGTGAAAAATGAATAAAACAATTAAAGTGGATTACGGGAGATGTCGTTTCGCATGATGTCTAAATATAAAGAAGAAAATCAGGAGAAAGACGTCGAATTCAAACAAAAACAAGATTGTTTAAGTGTGGTGTTAGAATCAATAAGTTTTAGAATGACGCTAATAAGTTGTTTAGACCAAAATTATTATAGAATACTTTTGTTTTTTATTAAGATTGATACTTATTATCTAAAATATTACCTACCTCAATTACCTATAGTATTTTTATCCAGACGAAATAAAATAAATAATTCTAAAGTACCAAATTAGGTCATTCCAGGTATGTCATACTAGTTTTGGGGTTGCTATGCTGATATTTTTTAAATTTGCCGCGCTTTTTCAGTCTCTACTTTCGTTTGCCAGACTCTACTTCCTTTACCCAACAAATTGGGTCCAAACACCGTTATCAAAACACACCTACATACATACATACACCAAAGTGCAAAAAAAACACACAGTGGAAATAAATCTGATTTATCTGATTTCACCTCCGTTGGGTACGGGCGTACGGGGTAAGGTTTCAAGAAATAAGCTTTAAAAGTACCTAACGTAAGACGATCTCATGTGCAAAATTAATTTAGGCCTCCCCCAATACCATATGTAAATGAAATTGAACCGGGCGTTATTTTATTGAAGGGGGGCATGAACGAACGGGGGCAATACGGCCCGATATTTGACGATGTTTGAACTTCCGCGCCGAGGTGGGAATCGACTTTAGGCTTCTTTTTTTCTTTTGTTTTTATTATGCATGAGGAATAGAGATGAAATTACTGAGCTGCTGAATGTTTTGATGGAATAGTTCTGTGGGTGTCGGATTATTTTAGCGATGGCTTCCGTTCCAACAACTTATTTTGATACGTTTCTGTATACGCAGTACGTACGTACGTGTTTGTGTAGACGGATAGAGATATCATATACATCACAGGGGAGAGAAATTGAGAAAGACCGACTAGAAATGACAACCTCCATATCTCCTGCCTACCTGGGACAAACGATCCAGTTGGGTAAGGCAAACTTTGAGAAAGAGGTCAACCGTTGAATCCGACTCGGCTGGGCAGCGTTCGGGAAGTTGCGCGGTATCTTCTCGTCCAACTTACCACAGTGTCTCAAGACAAAATTCTAAGACCAGTGTGCATTGCCAGTGATGACACATGGCTCTGAGACGTGGTCGCTTCCAATAAGCCTCATCAGAAAGCTTACAGTCATCCAAAGGGCAATGGCGAGGGCTATGCTTAGAATCCTTGCGTGATCGAATCAGAAATGTAGAGATCCGCAAGAGAACCGACATAGCCCGAAAAATTACCAAACTTAAGTGGCAGTGGGCAGGGCACATTGCTCGCAGAACGGATGGTTGATGGGGCAGAAAGGTTCTGGAGTGGCTGGTGAAGGTTGCGGGGATCCGCTGGTTGCGAGAAGCACGGGACCGGTCAATGTGGCGACGCTTGGGGGAGGCCTAGTCCAGCAGTGGACGTCTTTCGGCTGATATGATGATGATGATGATGACCAGAAATGCATCTGACTTCGTCTGATCTTCTTCTACATAAGTGTTCTTATTCTAAGATAAATATATAACATCCAAATTAAATTAGGTGTTTATAAAACCAATAAAAGCACTTATCAGCTAACAGCACCGTGGGTAGAAAATCGATCATCACACCCACCCCAAAAAAGACAAAGAATGTATTAACTATAAACAGAAATATGATAGATATCGCCCCTTCAGTCTTACTAAACGATTCCATTACACGAAAACGAATAAAAAAATTGAAATGTCAAAAATGTCACGAAGTTCGCGCCTACAATGAGCGGTGAATAATTCAAACTGACTCGATAGCCCCGCCAACAATTTGGTGCCACGCAACCCTCTAGGGAATATATCATATTACCCATCAAGTATATTTTTTCGCCCCAGTTTATCAATTATTAACGGCCCCGGGCCAGTATCGGTGAAATTGGGGAATAAGTCACTGGCGAACAACTTTTCAGGCTGATTATGATTTATAATGTAAGTACTTCTGAACTGCGGAAAATTTTTGAACGATGAAAAATAACCGGCTTTTAGAACCGTTCGCGAAGGAATGCTCGCGAAACTTTTTTTATTGTAAGCTCTTCTGCTATAGAAAAATATAAATTAACGGCCTATACTTTTGCGTTTACCAATCTCTATAGAATAAAATCAAATATAAAATAATATAAAATATAATATAAAAGGCCGAATGATGGCCAACGTCAGGCCAAAGAAACCGAGGCCATCCAAAAGCATATTAGGGTTACCGTTTACGATACCGTCAAAATCGTGGGCAGTACCTGGAATCTGGAAGTATCAATACATATAATAAAATTGTAACTCAGCGATGTCTGTGTTTTAATAGTAGTTTATGATACTGTTGCATAATAAGGAGTATTAAAACATGAGTGTGTATTCACACGAATGTTTTAATACCTAGTTATGTGCAGTTTTATACACTACTTTATCTACACTCATACATTTTGGGATTGAATCTACTAAATACCTTTTTTTTCACAAATGCATCATTTATAATAATCTCGACTTTGCTGGTAAGAGATTATGAGTAATTTCCTTCGCCGCATATAAAATATTTGGCGGCGTCAAATTTTCGTCAGATTCACTAATATCAGACATTTTAAGCAAGAATTTAAAAAAACTCATAAAATTCAGTACAGCGAAACCTGCAAAACAAAACCTATGAATGGCGCCAAAACCCAACACATCACCGCATTATCCCACGCACTGCGATATTTATTCGCGAGATTTTTTTCCGCCCACTCTGCGACCTATGGAATTGTATGAAGCTGCTCGCATTGCGGTAAAAAAATCGTGCGACAATAATACCGCATGAAAGCCGTGTTTGGCAACAGAATCCACCGCATCGCGGCGCAAATTTAATTCGCGCGAATATTTTGAGCTCTTTGAACAGGTAGAAAGAGACAAAATTCGCGCGAATAAAAATCGCAGTGCGTGCTAAGCCTAAAGCGGGCATTGTCACAGACAATTAAAAATTGGAATCAAATCTTTTTAAAATAGGTACTAAAATTGCATTACAAAAAAAAATATTGATGGAAACTCCTTAGTGATTAACTTTTTGGATTTGTCCTGTATCGTAATAGAAAAAAAGATATTTATGTAATGTTTATACGGGGGGTCTTTATATCAGCAATAGACGCGATTTTTTTTTTTTAATTTTTCTTTTTCTTTCACGGAGGATGTTTGTACGCGATTGGCGCAAAAAATACTGCACGAAATAGGATGCAGTTTTCATAGTTGTATTGTTGCTGGTCTAACTTAAAAACTGGCACATGTTTTATCTTGATACGCCACCACAGAAATCGAGATATTTAAAAAAGAGTGTCTTCCTTGAGATGGCCAGTAAGGGGAAGTCGTAATCTATAGGAGATACCAGGCAACTGTCTTAGGAACCTTAGGTGTTTTTTTGTCGGAATAATTTAATGTAATTCAATTTTCTATATCTAAATAAAGGCTATACATACCCTGTGTGTGACTCTGGGCTAAAATGATGATGTTTGATATCATCATCATCATTACATTATCCTCGAGAGATCCTGGCACTGTGCGCACGCCATCTATCTACCGAATTTAGAACTAGCTAATCCACTCCTGTCAAGTCCTGTCGGACGCTTCTTCGCGGGCAACGACGATATAACCACGTGGTTATATTCTCTTCGTTCGCGGGCAGGCGTCCTCCCCTCGCTCACTTTCTCGGGGATCGCAATTTTGTTGTTTGTCACTTGTCTAAGGCATAGCACGCACTGCGATTAAGTTTTTTTTCCGCCCATCTGTGTTCTATGGAAACGTATGAAGCTGCACGCACTGCGGAAAAAAACTCGCGCTCGAATAGTACTAAAAAATTCGAATAACAATCGCAGTGCGTGTTAAGCCTAAGGCTTCGCACGCACTGCGATAATTTTTTTTTTTCGCCCGCTCTGCGACCTGTGGAATTGTATGTAGCTGCACGCATTTTGGAGAAAAAATGGCGCGAAAGTAATACCGCAAGAAATCCGTGTTTTGCCACAGAATCCACCGCATTCCGCATCGGCCGATTAAATTCGCGCCAATATTTTGAACTCTATGAACAGGTAGGAGACAAAAATCGCGCAGAATTTTATCCGCAGTGCATGTTAGTTAAATTCAGTACGCGGACAAAAATTCGCGCGAATGAAAATCGCAATGCGTGCTAAGCCTAAATTGCAAGTTATCTGCAGTAATCAATTTTTTGTCCATTCCCATTTGTAATGCGTTTCGTGAAATAATTTTTAACTTAATGTGTAACTTATGGGATAAAGAACGAAACCGCCTGTCCACGGATATGATTAAGGCGGAATTTCAGACAAGGATTAATTTTATTCCTCTCTACACAATAGTTAATAAATTTATTTTCATAAAAATTGGTTTTGTATTATTGTCCCGGATTCGACGCCAGCAAATCTGGCAACCCTAAATCCAGCCGTAACCAATGAACCCAATTATTTGGGTTCCCTGGCCGTAACGATATTTCTTAAAGTTAATTTATTTTGTCAGTTCCACAGTTCATTATCATCAACAGCCAACAGCAGTGCACTGCTGGACTTAGACCTGTGCAATCGCAAGCCAGTTATCTGGATTATCGGCCACTCTTATCCAGTTGCTTCCAGCTACCTTGGCAAGATCGTTGCTCCGCCTAGTCTGAGGTTCAGTGGCGCCTAATCGCATTATTAGGTAACTTTAAAATCCAGCGTTAGGTAGTTATAGGTACCTACTAATATCTCTCTCAAAAGGCGCGTTAGTAGTTTAGGGGTAATAATAACTTGGCACATGCTATAATTACAGCCACTAAATCATTTTAGCAGCAAGTTTAGTGTTATGCTAAACTTAGGAGCGGTTTCGCACGCGTAGAACTAATTTATCATAACCTTAGGTATCCGCAGTACCTACCTAGGTACCTAATTGGCGAGATAAGTACCGAAATACTAAACTATTTAAAAAATAAACTAAAATGCCGAATATTTTGTCTAAATATAAAATAATGGTTTGGTATAAAATAAAATAGTGGTAATGGTATTATTACATAACATGAAATCAAACGTTTAGGTAATTCCCTGATTGGGTAAGCAATCCTGTTGCCATCATGTCTTTTATCTCGCCATGTGATTGGTCGATTGTTAATACTCTTTGCCATTTGCCCTTTGCCTTGCCTATTAGGCAGACTATTGAAAATTTGTGACCATTAGACTTAGGATCTAGGTATGTATATACTAAAACTAAGTAAGAACTCTCTCTCTCTTCCACACTCCCTACACAATAGCCCTTCTCTCGATGTCTTCAAGAGGATAATTAAGGAGCATTTCGTTTCAACGCAATGAATTATATTAGTAGATATACCGGGTAGGTCAAAAATCGTGAAACAGGGCGATAGTTGCAGTTATTTGGAGAAAAAAAAATTTTACCTTATCAACCTACGGCAACTATCACCGTTTCGTTTGATCCACGATTTTTTGCCATACGTACTTATTTGTCTTTATAAACGTAGGTATTTTATGTATTATTATTTATTTATATACACTTTATTGTACACGAAGATAAAACAATACAAAAAAAAACATCAAAATTAAAACAAACAACAGGCGGCCTTATCGCGCTCTACGATCTCTTCCAGGCAACCTTGAATGGAAAGAGTAGCCTGGACACGACATGGGGTTGCACTTGGTGCAAATTTCAATCAAACAAGTATTACTAAGTACAATTAGGTACTAAAAACAAACTACTAAAATAGATACATAAATACAAACATACAAAATAATCCAAATATACAAAAACAAGAAAACAATACAGCTTAAACAAGGACAGGATCACAGAGACAGGTAATGTTCCTAAGTTTTTTAAAGATAGGCAACGACTGAGCACGTTTTATTGGGTCAGGCAATGCATTCCACAAACGAGCAGCCTGGACAGTAATTGATTTATCCAAGAATGTAGTGGAATGCATAGACATTTTAAGTCGCATTTTTTCTGATGACCTAAGAGATTTCGTGTGGGAATCGCAGATAAACTGAAAACGATCCTTGAGGTAAAGAGGCGTGGAAGGAGTAAAGAGCACATTGTACAAAAGAGAAAGAATATGAGCATTCCGGCGAAGGCGAATTGGCAACCACTTGAGCTTTACACGGAATTCAGAAACATGGTCACATTTGCGCAAACCATATACGAACCGTACACAAACATTTTGAAGTCGCTCAAGTTTATCGAGTTGTTCTTGAGTAAGGTCAAGATAGCTGGCATCAGCATAATTAAGGATGGGAAGAAGAAGAGATTGTGCAAGTGCAATCTTGGTGGCAGTCGGAAGAAAATGCCACAGCCTCCTCAAAGTTGCAGCAGATGCAAACAACTTGCGGCTAACTTCTTGCAGTTGGGCAGTCCATTAAAAGTTTTTGTCGATGAATATCCCCAAGTTAATAAATTTGTATGAACTACAGATAGTGTTTGTGTACGTGGGTTTATGTGTTTGTAAATGCGCCCACGATACAGGAGAAACGTCCACCCACGATAGGGTGGGGACAAGTCATAAAAAAAAAAAAAAGAACTTGGGGAAGAGACGTCCACTACAATAACCTGCGTCTTAATAGGGTTGACCATAAGCCCATACCCCCTGCTCCAATCTCAAATGCGAGCTATATTATATAACTAGTTTCACCTTACTATTAGGTATATATATTGTACACTGGATTACTGCGCTCCATTATGATCTCTATCACTCAAAGGTTTGCTGGAAGAAAACTCCATTTGGAGTTAAGCTCGCCTTTGTACATGAATATTGTTAACATTTTGTTTATATGTAGGTATTGTCTTGGTGTACCATAAAGAATTAAGAACTTTAAAATCAATTTATATTTTATCGGGAAATCATTAGAGCGGTGACGTACTGCATCCGGTCCGAAGTAGCCGTAGCACTTCTTGTAGGGGAGTGGAGATTAAGTCAGTACATTTCCAATTCGGATGAAACTAGGATCTTCTCATACGTAGTATCTCTAAGTAGTCTGTGATCTTCTCGGATGCAGTGCGTACATGCATATAATAATAATTATTATTCACCCGATATTCAAATTCGCTTTTCAAAAATTACAAACAAAAGCTAAACTTTTTTTAAACCAACATGACACCGTGGCACAGCCATGTTATTTCAGCTTGCTTCCAATTTACCGGCCAGCCACAACAATCGATTTTCAGAATAAAATAAATCTGTTATCTGTATCTCGGGTTACGTTATTGTGACTTTGTGGCGATGCATGGTATAAGTGTGGATATGTGTTTTACTAATAGTAGGCGACATCTAAATAAATGCCTAATTGCATAATTGGATTTTCAAGTCTCAGCGCTGAGCCCAGAGTTGCAAATCCAACGGCGCGCTCATCTAAGCTTTCGCTTAGGTATTGTTATTGAAAAAGCGTGTCAGAAGTGTTGTGGAATTAATAAAATAACCGATTTGATGTTTATAAGCTTACCTATTGCCTATATATCAGGTTTATAGGTGCATCTATTAACATAATTACGTACTTACTGTTGTAACTGTAACACATGTTACACTACGTGTACATGTAGGCCAACGACCACACCACACAGCGCTGGGCTGTCTGTGTGATTCTAGTCTAGGCAGTATGTTATTTTCATATAGTTAAATGGCTCTCAGGCTCGGGCTAACTTGGAATCAATTCCAGCAGTAGCAGCTTTGGACTGAGCAACACCTAAATATTCTAAGTTCTTTTAAAGAAAGCTTCCTCCACTCCACTTGACTCGATCGCCATGACAGCTGAACAATTCCTCGGTTACAAAATCGATTGCTTGTAAATTGTAATGTCAATTACTAATAAGTCGATTTTATTGAAGGAGGTTAGAACCTGAGACGAGATTGAGTCGACGGGAGAAAAGGGATTTAGAATAACACGACTTCCTAGAGAAGTCTAGCTGATAAAATTTCAAAACCGAAGAAAAAATATTTTTTACATTATTTTACACTAGTTGTTGCCCGCGGCTTCGCTCCCATGGACCACCCCACAGGACCCGTTTTCGGGATTAAAAAATAGCCTATGTCACTCAGGAATAACGTAGCTTTCTATTGGTGAAAGATTTTTTCAAATCGGTCGAGTAGTTTCGGAGCCTATTCAGTACAAACAAACAAACAAAAAATCTTTCCTCTTTATTATAATATAATATATATTAGTATAGATTAGTATAGATATATTCACACATTTCATTTCGTAGTAAGTAGTTGCGTAGCGGCCACGTTTCTCGTCGCGTCCTAGCAAGAATACGCATCTTTGGAATATTGATGTAATCTGTGCTTGCCTACTTTAAACATTTCACAACAGCTATCGCCAACGTCATCAATATTGCGGAGATAGTGGCACGCGAAAGCGAAGACGTCATGCGTCATAACTACGATATAGATAGAAAATTTCAATAATTCTGTCGCCAACGTCCATACTACGTTGAATACACCGGTTCTCGTCCGATCACCGAAGTTAAGCAACATCGGGCGCGGTCAGTACTTGGATGGGTGACCGCCTGGGAACACCGTGTGACGTTGGCTTTTTGCTTTTTTCAACCTAACAACAAATATTGACGACTAAATTATTATTATTTTTCAGTTAATTTTATATTTTTTACTTAAATTATAATTTAATATGTTCTTCTAACTGATTTTTTAATTTCAACGATATTAAATCCGATAAGAACATCAAATTATTACACCTAATTACCACAAATCTTTACCCGCTGTCCTAAGAACGTATGACCCTTGTTATGAACGCATTCCACCATTTTAATTCAGATAAAAAATTAAGTCGAACAAATCACGCTTGCCGTCCGTCGGTTAATAAAGTGTGCCATTTGTAGAAAATTACTTGTTGGGAAGCAGAAGAGATTAACTATTACAGAAATCGAGTGACAAGGTCTAATGTTTGTTTTAATAATTACCTACCGTTATAATTGCTTCGCTGTTATTTATTGAGCGAATAGACATGAATTTTGAAGATACCTATATAAAACTTGCTTGCTTGGCAATACTTCTATATTTATCACTTTATCTGGTCATTATGAATATTTATACGTAACGGTTGGCCAATTCGATAGTGATGGAGATGGTCAATGAATTAGTCCCAAGAGTAAGCAAATTTAGCTCGGGAGCTAAGGGCACCCCGACACGAATAGGTCATCTCCTTCATGTTAGGTTACTTTAGACCCTGCAGACAGGCGGGGCTCCGTCTACTTTGTTGTTTAAATAGTAATCGAATTTTACCAATTCTAAAATTAAAAAAAAAAAAAAAAATACCCGGCCCAATAACTGATGGGCATTGTTCCGAAATTCCGGTCATTTTAATTCTGCATATGCGCAATGCTTAGTAAGGATAATTTCTTGTGTTTTTACAACCCTATGTAAGTTCGTTAGTATTTAACAAAATTTTAAAACAGTTATCCAAAATCGATCGAGCTGAAATTTGGCATATATACCTACTACTACTTTTGGTTTGGATGTTAATGTGTACGGTAGGTAAGGTAAGCTTGTTTAAATGGTGTATGATTCAATTAGAAAAAAAATATCCAATTAGGTATCTTCAAAATTCATGTCAATTCGCTCAATAAATAACAGCGAAGCAATTATTACGGAAATGTAGGCAATTATTAAAACAAACATTCGCCCTTGTCACTCCATTTCGATAATAATCACTTCTGTTTCCCAACAAGTAATTTTCTACAAATTACACACGTTATTAACCGACGTCAAGCGTGATATTGTTCGATAAACGAGACAATTTAAAATTTTATCTGATTTAAAATCGCGAAATGCGTCATAACAAGGGTCAAACGTTCTTAGGACAGCGGGCTTAACATTTGTGGTAATTAGGTGCAATAATTTGATGTTCTTATCGCATTTTGTTACCGTTTGAAATAAATAAAAACTGTTAGAGGAACAAATGATATTCCTATTAAGATAAAAAAATAAAATTAACTGAAAAATAATAATTATTTAGTCGTTAATATTTGTTGTTAGGTTGAAAAAAGCAAAAAGCCAACGTCACGCGGTGTTCCCAGGCGGTCACCCATCCAAGTACTGACCGCGCCCGATGTTGCTTAACTTCGGTGATCGGACGAGAACCGGTGTATTCAACGTAGTATGGACGTTGGCGACAGATGCGTTGAAATTATCTATGTGTATCATCAAAGTTAAGACATCACATCATATACATCACATCATATACAAAGCACAAGTCCGATCCTGCAAGGAGTATTGCAGCCACCTTTGGGATGGTTCAGCTAAGTATCAGCTTGCCGCGCTTGACTCAGTGGAACGCAGAGCCAAGAGGCTCATTGGCAACGTTGAACTGGTGGACGCCAAGCTTCACAGCTTGGCTCATCGCCGCAAAGTTGCCTGCTTGTCGGTCTTCTACAGACTGTACTTCGGTGAGTGTGCTCAGGAACTCCACGACCTCATCCCACCAGCCCCCTTCTACCATCGGACATCTAGACGCACTGCAAGTTATCATCCTTACCTTGTTGCCATTCCACCAATTCGAACCAAGCGCTTCCAAACATCCTTTATAATGCGCACAGCGAATGAGTGGAACTCACTGCCTGCGTCTGTGTTTCCGAACGCATTCAACCCGAATCTCTTCAAAGTTAGAGTGAACAGGCTTCTTCTGGGTAAGCTCACTCCATCGTAGACTCTGTCTCTGTCACCTATGACCTAGACTAGAGTCAAGAGCAAACCCATTACAAATAAAAAAAAAATAAAAAAAAACATTAGACGCTATCGCCAGCCACTATCGCCGCAATATTGCTGATATTGGCGATTCCTGGGGTCGGGGCATAAAGTACAGCTATTTTGTGCCTGGGGTGAAATATTTAAAGAGAAGTGTATCGCGAACGTTAGCCATTACTCATTAGGTAGGCAGTGTGGGAGTCCGCAGCACCGATTTAAAAAATGTTAAGAAAAAAGGCTTTTTTTGTTAATTTTTGGGGCGGCTAATGCTATGTAGCCAGGGGCGCCAAATCTTTAAATACGCCACTGCTTGCAAGTAAAAGGGTTTACTTGTTTCGTGTATATTTTTACTTCAAATACAGTGACGATTTGTTATATAGTATTCTTTGGACATTTCTACAGTTTCGTTGTACCAAAATGTGTATATAATACAAATAATCAAGTCGAAAACCTCGAAAATTTAAAACAGCGCCATCTATTGATATGAATATTAACTACTCTACTCGACAAGATTTTGACACATGACATAGCAGCTGAGTCGACCTTTTGTTTAGAAAAATAAGTTTACGCAGCTATTAAACACAGTAAATTTTTTAAAATATCTTTGTTAAAATTTTGAGGTCCGTTAAAACGCGTCAGTCAACTGCAATAGTACATTGTGATACAAGGGTGGGAAGTAGGTTATTGCAAACGAGCTGTCATTAACAAGCCCGAGCCGAAGGCGAGGGTTTTTAATGACACGAGTTTGCAATAACCTACCCACCCGTGTGTCACACGACGTTTTTCAATACAGTTGTGGGAAATAGTAAAAACAAATCATAGAATTAAATATGTTTATTTTAACATACATACCTAGATAAATAAAAAATAATTAATTTTGAAAATTGAGAGTAAAATTCGAGCAATTAGTAAAATTCAGTGAAATTTGCTCTTGTGCACCAGATGAAGATCTTTTAAATTGTATAGACTCAGTAGTTTTTTCAGTGGTCTTTTTCTCAAAACATGTAGTGTCATTGAATTTTAGTTGTTGTGAGGGCGGCGCGGGTGGCGGCAGCTCTTCCCAAGATTTGGATGGATTTGTCTCGAATGACGGCCATTCTCGAGACGTCGACGGACGTGCCTCCGTTTGATTTATTTTTATAGAATCTGTGATTTGGTGTGCAATTTTTATTTTATTTTCCACCGAATCTTCTATGTACCCCTCTGCTACCGTGGCGGAGCGCCATCCTCCGTGACACTTTAAAGTAGTTATATCTGCTCCTGCATTTGCCAGCAAAGTTGCAGAAGTTCTGCGGAAGCTATGGCCAGTATATTGCTCAGGGTTTGGCAGTTTAAGGAATGTAGCAATATCTTTAGGTATGGACCCTATTTTATTTACGCCTACATACTGACGGATACATTTGCCGTGTTGGTAATTTTGAAAAAAACGGCTGCTGTTTTGATTTGTAACACGCAGACCTATGTATTTCTTCACAATTTCACAAAATTTGCCATATATTGTGAAGGTGCGGAGTAATTTATTTTTTGTGTTTGGTACTTTAACCAGAAGCATTTCTCCATGGAATTCTATGTCACTCATGTCCACATTTGCTAACTCCTGTCGTCTCATGGCGCCAGTTATGCCAAAAATCAATATAACCTGAAAACAAACAAATACGTAGGTCAGGTAAATACTGTACATAAGTAAATGCCGTCCATAAAGTTGATTGATTTATAGACCTAATTATACTTTATATAAATTGGTAAAACAAACCTTTGTTAACAAATATTTACTGTCTGGCGCTTCATTTAGGTATTTCTCCACGTCATCGGCTGTCAATACTTTTGATTTTTTGCTTCTAAAACCATCAGACTGCCGCTTCATGAAAGCTGATAATTTTAGGTAACTTCGGAGATCTGTGTCATTATTGATTTTGAGAGTACTTTTTAACATGGAATAAATTGACCACAATGTAGATGGTTTATATTTGCCACTCAATTCATGAAAATAAGCTAACAAAACATGTTCTTAAAATGACTTAGTTTTCTTTTGTTTTTTCCATAAAATAAAATTATCGTAAGTCGCCGTATATCTTTCTCGAGATTTCGGGGGCAAAATTTCATCTTGCGCAGTTTTCGCCTCAGATAAAATATCGGATGGAGTTAATTCCATTTCATCACTTGCACTTGAACTCTTATAACAATAAAAATAATCAATTTATCACACAACAATTTAAAATTTTCAGAAAATGGCGCGCTTTTGCAATGTCATTTTTTTTTACAACGAAAACAGCGTATACAGCCTATTCGATTTTTGAAAATTGATGTTGATGTGAAAATAATTAAATTAAAACTGGTAATTAAATATATTAAACAACCATTTAAAAGTCTTTTGAGAATTCAATGCTAAAACGTACGGAATCATTCATTTTCCCTCAAAGAAAATCTATCCCATTTTATTCTATGTATGAAAACTCCTTGCTAATAAACTTTTTTAAATTGACTTATAAATTTAAAACTAAACTGCAAACATAATGATCGAGCTCGTAAACAAAAGTCACGACCGCGTAATAGAAAGATGCCTATGCGTAAGATTTAACTTTCGAATCATAATTATAGCCTCTGAAAGTACACCTTGTTTAACAACTGTATTGAAAAATATATACAAAATGACTGCACCTTCTCAAACGGTAGACATCTTAGATTCGCTCATAGGTACCAAAAACCTTTTCGCTTGCTAAAAAAGTGAATAAAAAAAATAAAGATATAATATTTCTATTTGCGTTCTTATTTTTGTAAATTTTCTTCTACGACATATTATCTCAATGGTGATGTGACATTTCTTTGTTGTTGTCAGACTCAGTGAACGGAAATAAACAGTAGTTGTGTATTTTTTTGCTAAGTTTTTAATCGATAAAAAAATTACATTCAGCCTAGTCGATTAAGATTGGGGCTGGGCTGTTTTAACAAACTTGCGCTTTGAGCCCTCAGCGACAAGCCCTATGGGGCTTGGCTTTGTCGATGCAGTCCTACCTTGTCTGACTCCTTCAGAGACGGCAAGGTGGCGTGGTCTTGAGGGAGAGCGCACGGTCGTGATGATCCTCAAGGCAAGTTCGGTGATTTTCCTTCTCGTGGTTGCCGCCCTGTTTTTGGTCTAATTCCCTATGAAATAGACGTAACAGAAATCACCGGGCGCCCTATCACAGGGGTGGCGAGGTCATGCCCCTGGGTGTCCACCATCGGAAAAAATCAGATGATGGATAGTAATGACCTCCTGCGTGTTTGTGCCGTGCGCAGGGACCCGTACGGAAGGATGATGGGATCCTGGTGGCTGAGCCGATGAGCGTAGGCGGTTTAACGTCTCTGAGGCAACACTCCACTTTGGTCCGGATTTCTTCTCACACGGGTGGCCGTAGCCTAGCCAGCTACGGTCAATCGGCTGCGGGGTCCGGTCAGACGGCCCCCAGGCGAGTTCACTCCCATTAGGGGCTTGCAGACGGCGGCGCTCGCTCGCATCGCTAGTGGTAGCGGTGTGAGTTGGTGTCGTGCAGTCTCGTGGGCAACTAATGGGGGGGGGGCTATATCCCTCGACTAATCCCTGGTGCTACCGTAGCATCGCCACTTGAGCACTCCATGGCGGGTGGGGATAGTCGAGGGATGAAATATAACAATCGGAATTTAATGGATAATTTATCTAAAAAAAACCACAAGCCGAAAGGACCGGCGAAAGCTGGGACTGCGCACCAAAAGGCGGGACCGGCGAAAGCTGGGACTGCACACCAGACGGCGGGACCGGCGCAAGCCGGGACTGCATCTTCCGCAGGAACGTCCAGAGGTGATACTGCAGTGGGATCGTCTCGAGGCGGGGCTGTGGCGGGACTGTCAAATGACGGGACTGTCGCGGCACTGTCGAGGGCCGGCACTGCTGCGGGACCACCGAAGGGCGGAACTGCAAACCAGCCCACCGGGCATAAGGGTACTGCCAAAGCTGGCGCGATACGGGACGCTTGCGTTAGAGATCGTATGACCTCGGACCTTGCGGCCCCGGACGCGACCGGCAAAGACAGCACCTCGTCGTCTCCCGGCGGCCAGCATGAATCAGGCTGGCTTCCGGTTGGACGATCTGGGGCGCGCAGGAAAAAGCGCCAAAAGCTGAGACAGCAGGCGGCTCTGGAGGGGACTCCTACGAAGGGCCCATCAAAGAGACCGCGTGCTGCTTTCAGCGGGGACAGCGGGGACATGGCGGCCAAGAGGATGAAGACCCAAGGGCAATCATCGTCAACCGGATCCTTTAGGGATGCGGTGGCGGCTGTGAAACTCGCTGTCGTGACAGTCAAGTACCCGGAGGAGTACTTGAAGGCGGAGGACTTGGTGCCGATCCAGGAGCTCATAATTGAGAAACTGGAAGTGGCGCCGGATCCTCTGCCTGTCCTAACGGTTGCTCCCGGAGTCGTCGCAGGTGCAATTCATGTATCCTGCGACAACTCTGATGCAGCCAACTGGTTTCGGGGTGCCATCCACAATGTGGAACTTGGTGCCCTGAAACTCAAGGTTGTTGACGCCAAGGACCTTCCAAAGCCAGTCAAAATGGCATGGAAGAGTCGCAACTTGGCGTTGCAAGACTCTGCCCGGGCCATTCGATTGCTCCAGCGACTCAACCCTACCTTGGGGACGAACGACTGGAAGGTCGTGAATACGCTCACTGAGCAGACCGGCATCCGTCGTATCGTCCTCATGGACGGGGTGTCCGCTGGGGTCATCAAGGCCGCGGGCTACTCTCTTCCAGGAGGGATTGAACGATACTCGTTCAAGCTTCTGGAAGAAGACAAGGGAGAGGCGCCTGCTGCGGAAGCAGAAGTGGAGCCCTCCGAGGATGGACCACCACAACATGGGAAGGCCATTGATGAAATCTCTGCTGACGGCGCAGCGCAGGCAACAGAGATTGGGACCAGAGCGTCGGAGACAGACCACGAGGATGACATCCTCGGGGACTTCGACACCCTGGGAATCGAGTCGCCGACTGCTCTCGAGGAGAGCCAGGCGATGGAGGAGGGGCCTCAAGACTAAGGCCCTCCCATATCAACACAGACCCATCAAGATCATCCAAGATGGAGGGACTAAGGTGTGTACAAATCAATTTGCATCATTGCAGAGCCGCTACTGCCCTTCTGGCTCGGCAATTGAAGCTTAACACATACGACGTTGCCTTGATACAGGAACCTTATCTGTATATGGGGACTATAAAAGGCTTAGGTGGGACAGGAGGCATGGTGCTCTATGACTGTCCAACTAATGACGCGAGGACTTGCATCTATATCAGGGGCGGTATAGAGGCAATGCCCTTACGTACTTTCTGTTACAGGGATCTTACAACAACCTTGATCCAAGTGGGGACGGGAACAGAGAAAAGGAGAATTATCCTTGCCTCTGCCTATCTCCCATATGAACAAAAAGAACCAGTAACACCACTAATCAGAAGACTGGTTGATTACGGCAACCAAAAGAACCTTGACCTGATACTTGGTTGCGATGCGAACGCACACCACGTCGTTTGGGGCAGCTCGGATGTCAACAAACGAGGGGAGGATTTGTTGGACTTTGTGGTAAGCTCTTCTTTACAAATCCTTAACGTAGGCAATAAACCTACTTTTAGGACTTCTGCGAGGACTGAAGTTATTGACCTTACGCTGGCTTCAAACAGGGCCAGCGCTCATATTGAAAATTGGCATGTATCGGACGAAATTTCTTTGTCTGACCATAATTATATATGCTTTAGGTTTAGGACGGCGGAAGAAGCCGAAACTAGACGAAGGAGACACCCAAGGTATACAAATTGGGACTCATACAGGAGGGACCTCAAAGTAAATTTGGGGAGCCCTAAAGGTAAGCTCAATTCCATACTGGATATAGAATTTGAAGCGGACAGAATCAAGGCAGGCATCATCGGTGCATGGGCAGATAACTGCCCAGAGAAGAAGGCCTTTGGCAAAAAGGTACCATGGTGGACTCCTGAAATAGCCAAAATACGTCAGGAAACACGACAGGCCTTTAATGATGCAAAAGCCAGGAAGGATTTTTCTGGCTATCATAGCATGCTAATAAGGTATAACACGGCGGTACGCAAGGCCAGAAGAACTAATTGGCGGCAGCATTGCACTTCCATCGAAACTCTACCAAATGGGATGAGGTTGTGCAAAGCAATGTCCATGACCAAGACAAACCCACTAGCATCTGTAAGGGATGAGAATGGGCAACTCACGGAAACTGGACAGGACACTCTGGGCGTGATGTTTAGGACCCACTTCCCAGAATGTATACTGCGCGATAGCGATGAAGAGGAACCAGTCACAAGGGACGAGCTTACAAGGCACACGTCCAAAAATAACTGGCTCACGGCAAAGAAAGTGGTAGATGAAAATAAACTGAAGCTGGCCATAGCGGGCTTCCAGCCACTCAAATCCCCTGGTCCAGATGGCATCTACCCAATACTATTGCAAGAAGGGGCATCTGTTTTGATACCCCATTTGAGTAAGCTCTACAGAGCCTGCATAGCCTTTGGGTACGTACCCAAGGCATGGAGGGAGGTCAAAGTCTTCTTTATACCGAAGGTGGGTAGACCGACTTATGAAGAAGCTAAAGCTTACAGGCCCATTAGTCTATCATCCTTTCTCTTGAAAACTCTGGAGAAACTGGTAGACAGGTACTTAAGAGAGGGTCCTCTGAAAGTATTCCCTCTACATAAACTACAATGCGCCTACAGCCCCGGCAAATCTTCGGAAACGGCATTGCACTATGTTGCGAGTCGAGCCGAGGCTGCGCTAGAGGGACAAGAAATCTGTGTCGGGGCTTTCCTCGACATAGAGGGAGCCTTTGACAAGACAACATTTGAGTCCATACGCACTGCTGCAAAGGAACATGGCATCAATGATACCACGTGCAACTGGATTGACTATATGCTGAGAAGCAGAACAGTCAGATCGGAACTAATGGGAGACAGACTTACTGCAAAAACAACAAGAGGTTGTCCGCAAGGCGGAGTGCTGTCACCATTATTGTGGTGCTTGGTAGTAGACTCGCTACTAACCAAACTTAATACCGGACCATTCTACACAGTAGGCTATGCGGATGACATAGCTATAATGGTCAATGGTAAATTCCCGAACATAGTGTCTGGATTATTACAACAGGCATTGAGGATGACAGAGGAATGGTGTACAGTGAACCACCTCTCTATCAACCCAAGCAAAGCAGTCATTATTCCCTTCACGAGGAAGAGACAACTAGGAAACCTAGGAGAGCTCTCCCTCAATGGAATAAAACTGCCCTGGTCCACCGAAGTTAAATATCTGGGTGTAACGCTTGATAAAGAACTCAGGTGGAAAACTCATGTGGAAAATATTACGACAAAGGCCTTATGAGTGTTCGGCATGTGTCGTTCTACCTACGGTAAAACTTGGGGGCTAAAGCCCAAAGTGATACGATGGCTGTACCGGACAATGATAATACCTATCATCACATACGGCAGCATAGTGTGGTGGCCAAGAACAAAGCTTGCCTCGTGCAAAGCGCCATTCACCAGGTTACAAAGAACAGTGTGTCTCGGCATCACGGGTGCTTTCAGGACAACACCTACGGCAGCGATTGAGAGATACCTCAATATCCCTCCTCTGCATATGATGGTTGAATTCGAGGCAAGGAAGACATTACATTGTCTCGCTGTCGCTGGACTATGGGATGCCTCTAAGCCAAAGACTAACCATACAAAGTTCGATGAGAATGAAAACCTGGATCGGGTAATTACGTTATCCGATAAAATGCAAACTATGTTTGTGTTTGAGAGGTCTTTCAAGGTCCAAATCCCTACAATAGAGGACTGGACGAAGGGACTTGATCCACCAGAACAAGATAGTCTGGTGTGGTACACTGATTGATCCAAAATGGAATCAGGTACAGGAGCGGGAATATACGCAAAAGGCTACAAATGTAGCAAAAGCTTAGGGAAGATGGCAACTGTATTCCAAGCGGAAACATATGCCATTATAACCTGTGCTCAAGAGAATATAGATAGAGGGACCAAAGGTAAATCCATATATATTCTTAGTGACAGTCAGGCTGCAATCAAAGCCATGACATCCTACAAAGTGGACTCCGGACTTATTCTGGATGCTATCCAAACCCTAAACAGGCTTGGGAAGCACAACAGGGTAAGACTGATGTGGGTCCCTGGGCACAAAGGATTCCATGGTAACGAAGAGGCTGATGAACTGGTAAGGGAGGGCTCAGCGAATGATTTTGTGGGTCCAGAACCATGTGTAGGCATCTCGACGTGTCTCGTAAAAGCCGCATTTAGGGAGTTTGCAGATCACAGACAACGAACTTGTTGGCTGTCTACTACCGGTCTACAACACTCCAAGAGATTCCTGGGCTCCACTTTCAAAGCCCGGGATTGCATTTGGAACATGAGCAGGGGGCAAATCCGCTACCTGCTTGGGGCCTTTACTGGGCACTTTGGAACCAACGACATGCTCATGAAGATGGGTCTAACCGCGACACCCATGTGCAGCAGCCTAATTGCGTAAGTATATTATCCAAAGCAAAAGAATCGATTCCTTCCCAAAAACGACTTTTCGTATCAATATGCACTACGTAAAGTCGGTTTTGGGAAAGAATCGATTCTTTTGCTTTGGATAATATACTTACGCAATTAGGCTGCAGGTTGTGTGGGGAACATACGGAACGCATGGAGCACCTACTGTGCACATGCGATGCACTGGCTGATAAGCGAATGAGTCTCCTAGGGGTTGGATACCCAAAACCAGAAGATTATAGGCTCATATCTCCTAGTCTCGTTGTAAAACTCATGAAAACAGTTTTCAACGAGAATGAGGAGGAGTAAGTTATCTAGGGGACCACAAAAGATCCCAATGGGTCGAAGTGTCCGAGGTATTTCTCGGCCCCTCCATAAGATAAGATAATCGATTAAGTATCAAACGATTTTTTTTAATTATTTAGATCGGCTCGGCTCCATTAAGATTCCATATTTCGATGCTGAGAAGAGTTGATTAAGGTTACACTAGTCGAAAATTATTCCATACAAACGTAGTCTAGGGATTATTCCACTGTTTGACGATGTACGTTCAAAATAAAAAG
Organism: Orthosia incerta; assembly: GCA_948252205.1. Classification (NCBI taxonomy): domain Eukaryota; kingdom Metazoa; phylum Arthropoda; class Insecta; order Lepidoptera; family Noctuidae; genus Orthosia; species Orthosia incerta. Next base: position 8,333,678 of record OX411760.1, read on the forward strand.
TGATATCAATTTGTCTTATCATTATCTAGCCCTATAAGGAAGCAAAAAAGTAAAAAAAGAAGAAAATCTTTGAAAGTTATGAGCGTCGAATGTTCCACATTTCGACACTAATTTTAACGCATTTTTGGGCGCAAATAAATACCATAAGAAGACGGAAAATTGCAAAACGGCCTCTATACAGGAATAGATTAGTAGTTCAACAATGCAAATAATTTTCGTTTTTTCATGATATCTAGACTGCCAAAGGTCTGTTTATAAAATTTCGCGCGCTCGGTTTCGTCCTAAATCATTATCCATTTCGCTACAAATTTGCAAGTGTGTATTCGTACGCGAACCAGATTCCTACTGCGCATCACAGCATCAATCTGTTCCGCATGTGTTGTCGGTTGATATAAAATGCATATTAACCCCGCGCACAAAATAGTTCGTGCCGTTGACTAGTGTAACCTTAAGAACATATAATTATTGGATCAATTCTAGAAAATATTAATTTCGCTGCCTAGTGAAATTTGTTTGAACCAAATTTTCTTTCTTCGTGTTGGGACCCTCTGATAGAAGTATATGTATTTGTAACAGAGTGGCATCTACAGGTATTGGCGTGGCACAGGAGCTTGGGGTTGGCACAAAAAGAGTTCTATGCCCAGTAGTGGGCGAAGTCAGGCTGCTTCCAAATGAAAAGCAAAGAACTGCATAAGTTAGAGTATTTATTTTCATTTACATATCACAATTCACAAATTATTAACATAATTACAGTCAACAATAAATGCCATATTGCTGGCTCACGATTACTTTATAAAATTGTACTCAGTTTATGACATTACGTCATAATAAATTAACTAAATGCACGTTTAAAATGCTCAACTTAAAACAAATAACACTTATTACTATAATATGTTTGTAACACTTCTTCCACAGATTATCACCTCTTCAAGACCGGCCTGAAAAAAAAAACAAAATTCATTTTTGGTAACTTATTTATTGCTACCCGTATTGTTACTGATACCCAATACCCTCGGATATAGTCAAGGCGACTTATGAAATGGGATATATTTCTATACTTGTTACAGCAAACTGATCAGAAAATATGTGTACCTGCATATTTTTTTAACTATGATCATTGATATCTTAGAAAATCAAACTCATAGCATTAAATTAAACTAGTAAGTTAAAATAGAACTACACTTTATGAAATGAAATCTGATTAAACAGTAACATACTTTTTCAGAAAACCAAACTTGCTAAGCAAAGTTGGTTGATTGCTAGGCAAAGGTGGCGACTTCTTGATCCCATTAACTCTGGGCGCAGACTTTTTCAATCCATTCAAGTTGTTCCTCGGTTTGTTAGTTTGGCTTCCAAACATTGGCCTTGATTGGCTGCTTGACCACATTGAATTTGTAGGTGAGGCGCCGAAAGATGTCTGCGAAAAGTGTAAAGATCATTAAATAATTAATTAACATAAAAGCATGTACCAATCTAAAAGAACGGGAATCTGGTTAAAGTGTACTGCGATTGATTAAGTGGCGACAGGAAGCTTAGTTTTTAGGGTTCCGTACCCAAAGGGTAAAAACGGGACCCTATTACTAAGACTCGATGATCCGTCTGTCTGTCTCTGTCCCTCTGTCACCATGCTGTATCTCATTATCCGTGATAGCTAGACAGTTGAAATTTTCACAGATGATGTATTTCTGTTGCCGCTATAACAAGAAATACTAAAAACAGAACAAAATAAATATTTAAGTTATGGGCGCACGGTTGGCGCAGTGGCTGAGCGATTGACTGCTGCGCTGCGTGTCGCGAGTTCGATTCCCGCACGGAGCAACGTTTTTTTTAAAAAAAAAAAATATAAGTGGGGCAACAAACGTATTTTTTTGCCGTTTTTGCGATAATGGTACGGAACCCTTCGTGCGCGAGTCCGACTCGCACTTGGCCAGTTTTTGTTTAATGTTAGCATAACTAATAAAGGCCACTCTTAGCGAAGGGTAGATGACAGAATGTGTTAATCTGTGTATGCCAAGCTAGACATAATTTATTAAATTATTTATGGTACCAGCTTTTACCGCAATTTCGTTCTTGTGACCTATCCCAAAGAAATCGCGCATTTTGTCCGGAAAGTTGAAAAAAGGTTGCCTCATGGCACTCAGCAATGGCGTAGCTTTTTATCAGTAATTGGATCAGTACTCCCAGATTCCCTGCTACTAGGATAGGCTAGATGGACCCCCTTTTCCGGCATTCGATTCCAATTTGGTCAATTGTGCGTGAGAGGGAATGGGTTGTAAATTGTAATCCACCACGCGGGCCCAGTGCGGGTTGCTGGATATCACATGTCTTCGAATATTTGGTTCTAGGACATGCCGGTTTCCTCACGATGTTTTCCTTCACTGAGAGCCCGGTTTCCCTGCTACAAACAATTTTACCTCTTATTGATATTGGTTTAGTGTACACTAACCTGCGACGCAGTAGGAGTAATCAAAGTCTCCATAGGATAAGTATTCTCTATCACAAAGTCTTCACTCTCTGTATTCTCTATTAATTGCACATCCATTTCCATGTTCAAGGATCTCTTACTTCTAGGACTAGGTTCTATGATAGGACTATGAGGTTGTTTCGGTGATCTATTGCCCGGAGAATTTTCCTTTTGAGAATCTTCCTCAACTACATCATCTTCTTCAATAACACAAATTGAAGTACGTTTTTTGAAAGGATTCCTGCAAGTTTTTCCTGGAGATTCTTCCTTCAAGCTCACTTCTTCGTCTTTTTCAATCTTAACTAAAGTTGAAGTACGTTTGTTGAAAGGATTCCTGCAAGTATTTTCTGGAGATTCTTCCTCCAAGCTCGCTTCTTCATCTTTTTCAATCTTAACACAAGTTGAAGTTCGTTTTTTGAAAGGATTCCTACTAGGTTTCTCGGGAGATTCTTCTATAGTAATACTCTCTCTTGACGTATTAATATCATTGGTCTGAACGTCTGCAGTGTTTGAGAAAAACTTGCTTTCAACTACATTATTATCTAAAACTGTTCTAGGGAATCTACTGAGTTTCTTTAGAACAGAGTAGCTACCAGTTTTGAGGCATTTTTTAAACGATCTTTCTTTGTTCTCGAGTATAGGAGATTTATCATTTCGAGTACTGAATTGGTCAGTGATTTCGTCGTGTATTATTGGTTTGTCGTGTTCATTTTCAGAGTATTGTGTTAATGTTTCGCTAACTTCTTTATCACAGTCGATCTTCTGCTTTTTATTGGCTGGTTCTGTACAATACATATTGCTGAGAGTTTCTATTGATAAACTGAAACATAAAAAGAAAATTTGCTTTTTTAATCAAGAATATAAAAATTACTAGTCACACTCATCAAGATGCTATCTTCTTCGAATACAAAAAAAATATAATTTGTGTTTCTTATGACGTCATTAATCCGATACACCTAGTTAATTTCGGCATAGCTCTCGCCAACGTCCATACTACGTTGAATACACCGGTTCTCGTCCGATCACCGAAGTTAAGCAACATCGGGCGCGGTCAGTACTTGGATGGGTGACCGCCTGGGAACACCGCGTGACGTTGGCATTTTGCTTTTTTTACTTTTTGTAAAGTAAATTAAGCCTTTTTCTAAGTATTTTAAATTACTAATTCCATCATATTCCTGTTTATTTCATAGTGGAAGAAAGAAAATTTAATTTTACATACCTCTCATCTTGATCCTGTGTTTCAGGAACGAATTTACTGACTAGATTGACGACCTTCCTAGGTCTAGTGGTAGGAACTGCTAATATTGGCTCTGGTTTCTTCTCTTTCTTCTGCCAAGGACTTGGCTCATTGAGGTAGGGTGTAAACTCATTGCTCCAAATGCTGGGATGTGGGGACACACCTTTGTCTTTCCAATTATTTGTTCTTACTGGTTCATTCTGAAATGCATTACATTGCTGTTTTAAATATTTGATCAAATCAAAGACATTCCACTTATGTTTTTGACAAATATTTCACGATTCAAGCAGATTGGTAGTGGAATGTATTACTAATTGAAATAAGACGTGCTCAAACACTGCAAATGTAAGATAATTTCACTATAATTTTTATTCTTCTTCTGTCTTTGTTATATATTTGATATGTATTAGTATATTATATAATATTGTATGTATGTATTTTATGTTATTATGTCTAATAAGTAATATTATTTAAGTATGTAATTTTGTACACTGACAGCCCTAAATTCTTCTCCTACCGTTCAGCCTATCAAAGGTTGTCTGTAAGAGATTGCCCTGTGTGATAAGAACGCCCATTGTACACTTGTTTTTGTGAATTTTTGTCCTATACATAATATGTTATGGTGCACAATAAAGTATATAATAAATAAAGACTCTCGCATAGTAGTTTTATTATTTAGTAGGCACTTGGATTGATATGCATGTTGGGCGCAAGCACGTCCCCTGGTGGAGTATCAAGAAAAACTACTGTTTGGCGCGCTTTGGCTAACACACAGCAGCATCAGCAGAATATGGTAAATTGAAATTGGAAATATGGTTCAGACCGCCTCTAAGCTAAGACATCAAATTTTTTTTACAGATTGTAACTGTGACTATTTGAATAAACACAGTGTATGAAGTAATTTGTGTAATTTCATTTTCACGATTCTACTCACCTTCCGCCCGCACCACACACGATTTCTTAACCTACTAAGGGAATACATCCTGACTTCCCGATGGTTTGCATCTGCAAACTACTTTTCATCAATGCAATCTTTACCACAGATAAAAATAATATAATAAAGCTGATGAGTTTGTTTGAGCAGCCGCCCTGAACTTTGGAACTACCAATCGGATTTGAAAAATTCTTTATACGTGATCGCCTAATTCTTATTTGTCATCACGCTACGACCCTTAGGAGCCGAGCAAGTCAGAATGGATGCTAAGCGAAAACGAAGAAATAACGCAACAAGTGAAACCGTAGCAAAACTAGTTACTAATTTTATGTCCCCATGATGATTTCAACCGGAAAACCACCACAACTGACAGGACACAGGCCTGACCAAAGCGTCGTCACAACGACTGTGCTTCTCGTAACATCGAGTAAATAGCAAAAGGCAGAAGGAAAACTGAAGACTAGAAGAAATGTTTTTTTATTCAATAAATACCTTATTACTACGGAAATCAGGATGCCAGTCATCCATTTTCTTCAATGAGAAAGGGTCAAGATTTCCAAGGGCTAGTTGAAACGCCGTTTTAGGGTCCAACAGTTCACCAGCATTGACACATAATGCTTGCTCGACATCTGAAATTATTTATATTAAAATATAGTTGGATTAAATCGAATAATTATATATATAGAGATATATAGAATAAATAATAGAGCAGTGGTGGCCCAGTGGTATCGACCGCGACTTACAAGTTGTAAGGTCGTGGGTTCGAGCCCAGGCAGGCGCTTTAGTTTTTCTAAATTATTTCATCACCACTGCTTTCAAAACAGTGAAGGAAAACATCGTGAGGAAACCGGCCTGTCCTAGAACCAAACATTCGAGGACATGTGACATCCACCTAGCCGCACTGGGCCCGCGTGGTGGATTACGGCCCATTCCCTCTCAAAGAGAGGATGCCTGTGTCCTAGCAAAGGGAACATTAATAGGCTGATGACGTGATGTGATGTGAAATCGAATAATGAACACCTTTTTGAAGTGAAAACCAATATTATCTATTTTCAATCATGATTACTGAAATTGATAATTTTTATTTTGTACCTTTGACAAAATATGCTCGTTTGATGACGATTGCGACTGTTAAAAGGGGACAGAGCTGTCTTATATAGCTCCGTCCCTCTCTCACAGTGGATCCATGATAGTTTTGATACGTCATGGTAATCCAGCAGCCTTATTGCGCAAGTGAATTCTGCAAGGCAAACTGCAAAGAGTATGAATAATCGACCAATCACACTGACGGAAATCCACATCGCGTCTTTCATCTCGCATGTAATTGGTCGATTATTCATAACTCTTTGCCCTTTACCTTGCTGTTAGAGTTTTTTTACGAATTATTTTGAGTCTTTTGAGCGGCACAGTCACGAAAGGTTTAAGAATAAAAACAAGTGCGAGTCAGACTCGCGCACGTAGGGTTCCGTACCATTATCGCAAAAAACGGCCAAAAAATCACGATTGTTGTATGGGTGCCCTACTTAAATATTTATTTTATTCTGTTTTTAGTATTTGTTGTTATAGCGGCAACAGAAATACATCATCTGTAAAAATTTCAACTGTCTAGCTATCACGGAGATACAGTCTGGTGACAGACGGACAGACAGACAGACAGACGGATCGCGGAGTCTCAGTAATAGGGTCCCGTTTTTACCCTTTGGGTACGGAACCCTAAAAAACAAATATGCAAAATTGACACTCGTCAGGCTTATAAAGCGGCTGAGCAATACGATAGCGATTTTTGCGCAATACTTGCTCATCAATACAGAAGTTTCAGGGTTTCAAGCAGTGCATTTGACATACAGACAGCGATTTTGTAGGACCTAGACTGTAAAAGCGTTTGATCGAACGATGATTGATGATCCTTACGTAATAAGCCTGCGGGAGTTCTACTCATGCATTTGTATTGAAGTTATTGTATAAAAAGCGGATGTCACTTTTTTGGGGTCTATGAAAAAACACTGTGCGTACGCTAAATAAAAAAAAAACCGGCCAAGTGCGAGTCGGACTCGCGCAGTAAGGGTTCCGTACCATTATCAAAAAAAACCGGCCAAGTGCGAGTCGCACTCGCGCACGAAGGGTTCCGTACCATTATCGAAAAAAAAACGGCAAAAAAATCACATTTGTTGTATGGGAGCCCCACATAAATATTTATTTTATTCTGTTTCTAGTATATGTTGTTATAGCGGCAACAGAAATATATAATCTGTGAAAATTTCAACTGTCTAGCAATCACGGTCCATGAGATACAGCCTGGTGACAGACAGACAGACGGACCGCGAAGTCTTAGTAATAGGGTCCCGTTTTTACCCTTTGGGCACGGAACCCTGCTTAAATATTTATTTTATTCTGTTTTTAGTATTTGCTGTTACAGAAATACATCATCTGTGAAAGTTTCAACTGCCTAGATACACGGTTCATGAGATACAGCCTGGTGACTGACGGACGGATCGCGGAGTCTTAGTAATAGGGTCCCGTTTTTACTCTTTGGGTACGGAACCCTAAAAATAGAGGGAGAGACTCATCTATTGCAGACATTGATATTAAAAATATACCTTCATCATCAGGCTCAGTCAATCTGACCATCTTTCTCTCCAAAGGATCGTAGACATACTGATGTTTGAACGTCGCTTCAGCTTTCATGAAGTTTTCTCTGTATTCATCTGTTACAACTAATGATGATTTGTTGTAGAAACTCGGCAGCTTTTTCAGAGCCTGTTGAAAAGATGTAAAGATTATTTTTCTATGACGCTTTGTACAAACAGTAGGTACAGTGTTTTGAAAGTGTGATTTCCATGTGTGTCTCTTGTGGCCCCTTAGGAAAAACTGCTGATATGCAGTATCTGGGGAGGAAGATGGGGTTTAATTTTATTTATTTATTCTCAAATACATTTGTTTTACAGGTAAGACCCAAGTTAACAAAAGTAGTCATAAATTGCCAGTTGGGTGGTGATTGGTTGAATGAACCGGGGCCCCAGAGGACAGTTGTCAGTGTCCGTGCGAGATATCGAGTGAACGTCGTCTCCATCGGGTACCAGAGACAACTCGCCTTCTAGAGATTATCTTGTCACATTTAACTATCTTAAATAATTATTTATTTATTTATTTATTTATTTTATTTATTTAGTACATGGAGAACTTACAGCTAACAAAAACAAAAAATAAAAGGAGGTAATAGTCACCAGAAAGCCAATTACAAGTCCTCGCGTTTAAAATTAAAATATAAATACAAGTATGATGCGAGCACAGGCAGCAACACGACTTAAAGTGTAGTCACTAAATTCCAGATTAAATAATAAGATACAGAAATTTGTTTGCAAAAAAAAAAAAGACAGAATTAAAAAGAAAACCGCTTAATATAACCGCTGTTACTTGAAAAATTGAAGGCTCAAGCTCCGTCTGGCCGAGTTTACAGTAGTTACAAAGGGATCCAAATCATGTATTTTGCATATCTCATTAAAATTACTGCTTGCACGCACAAGAAAGCTGTTCTGCCTATAATTCGATGACGAATGAAGTACACAAATGGGAGGGTTGTAACGTAAAATTCTTCTGGGCACATTAAAATAAAATTTGGACAATAGTTCAGGACTATCAATATCGTTATGGAGGATTTTTAACAAAAACAGACAGTCTGCAATTTTACGTCGGTCTATAAGTGGCAGTAAGTGGAATTTTTTACAGAGACGAAGATATTCAGCTGAGTCATATGGAACCTTTTGATGAAAACAAAGATATTTTATGAAACGTTTTTGTATATTTTCTATGCGGTCGATGTATTTCTGATACCGTGGATTCCATATCTGAGAAGCATACTCGAGCTGACTTCTTACATATGTACAATACAATATTTTGAGCGTCTTAGCCTCCGTGAAACACTTAGAGAGTCGCATTATAAAACCAAGTAGTTTGGATGCTTTTTTAACAATAGTATCAATGTGTGAGTCATAAAGTAGTTTACTGTCTTGATAAACTCCCAAGTCACGAATTGTATTGCACCTCGGCAAGTTTTCGCCAGCCAAAGTATAGGTAGCGACCAGGACATCACGTTTCCTAGTGTAGGTAATAACGGAGCATTTAGATGGGTTAAGATCTAATTTATTAGCTCGACAATACTCATCAAGCCGACATAAATCAGCTTGTAGTGCAAGCATGTCATCATGCGATGCAATAGTGGCAAAGATTTTCATGTCATCGGCAAAGCATAAAAGTTTGGATGAATGGAGGCACTGATCGATGTCGTTCACATACACTACGAATAAGAAAGGACCGAGCAACGAACCTTGAGGCACTCCACTGGGCACGTTTACCCAGCTAGACACATAGTTATTAATAACTACTGCTTGTGACCTGTTATCAATATAAGAAGAGAACCACCTTAGCAGGTCTCCACTGATACCTATGCGTCTTAACTTCTTAATTAGCAATTCATGCTCAATCCGATCAAACGCCTTGCTGTAGTCAGTGTAGACCACATCGACCTGCTTACCGTTATCCATAGCTTCCGTAACAAAATCATTAAATAAGATCAGGTTAGAAGTGGTAGACCGTCCCTTTAAAAACCCATGCTGAAAAGAGCTCAACGAGTTAGCTAGGGCAGGGTATAACTGGTCATAGATGATCCTCTCAAAAACTTTAGCAATTATGCACAGTTTGGAAATAGGCCTGTAATTAGTAATCTCAGTCTTTGAACCCTTCTTATGCACGGGTGTAATAAAGGCAGATTTCCATACTTTTGGGACGATACCTTGGGACAAAGACTTGGTGAACAAAATTGAGATAGGAAGAGCAATGGAATGTGCACATTTGATAAGGAATGTAGAAGATATGTTGTCAGGGCCGGCACCTTTAGATGGATCCAAGTTGCGAAGTAGTCTAGTCACAACATCAATATTCACTTCGATGTTACAAATATGGGACGAGGTTCCATCATTGCCGAGAGGGAGGTCAGAGTGTGCGCTAGGAGAATTAGGTGAAGTGGGGTCGAGGAAGGTTGATAGAAAGTAAGAGGAAAAGGCCTCACAAATAGAATCCCCAGAGAGAAGTATTTCATTGTTATAGTTTAATGTATTAGGAATAGCATTGGATTTATACCGATTTTTAACATAGGACCAGAAATGTTTAGGGTTGTCTTTAATTGAGTTTTCAGTTTGATCAAGATAAAACTTATAACATGAAGCTTCCATTGTCTTTACTCTTTCACGCAAATATTTAAAGGTTAATTCGTCAGATTTGTTACCATAAATTTTGATTTTTTTTAAGTATTTATATTTTTCCTTAATTGTTTTTATGAGTGGTGCACTGTACCAAATTGGATATGATTTATTACGTACTTGCTTTTGCGGTATATATTTATTTTGTAATTGGTTGGTAGTGTCCATAAAGAATGCAACCGAATCATCCAATGATCTGATTGAGAACTCATGATCCCAATTTATGTCAGAAATTTCTTTGTTAACAGACTCAAAATCACCCCTACTGTACATAAATCGCAAACGTGGTGCATAATCGAGGGGAGGAAGTTCAAAAATATCAATATTAATTAACAACGCCGGGTGATATGGATCAATAGGAACTAAAGGATCAGCACACTCACTAACACGGGCGCCCTTATTTGAAAGGACCAAGTCTAACAATTTCCCATACCTATTAACGACCCCGTTATACTGACCAAAGTCCAGCGTACACAACTCATCCGCCAACATACATTCATCACTCGTGGCGGGGTTCAATGGGATTAGTGAAAGATTATTAGATGGAGCCCATGAAATTCCACTCATATTAAAATCACCCAGAACTAAAAATGCGTCGGATGTCTTATTAATAGCTGTATGGTTCAATTTGGACAGGAAATTATTAAGTTGTTCCGAAAACGAGAACCCCCTGTTTTGTTTACATAAGTAAACCGCGCAGATATATAAGTTAATGTGTTCACGTGACTTCATTTTTTTAAGTCGCAATTTGATCCAAATGTCCTCCGCCGTGGAGTGAAGAAGCGGTTGCGGAGTGACAGGCAATTCCTTACGTGTCGCAATCAGTACTCCACCACCCCTGGTTTGTCCAGTCATTGTGTAGTCCCGGTCACGACGCCATACCAAGTATCGGTCATCGAACAGTTCCGAGTTTAACATGCCATCCAATAACCACGTCTCTGTTAAAACAATAATATCGTAAGAATTAATTAGTACCCGACGATAAAACGAGTCCGTTTTTGTTCGCAATCCCCGCACGTTCTGATAGAACACAGTTAGACACTCATCATTGTTATTAGCCATTACTAATAGCATAAACAATGATTGGATAAGCATCAATATCTTTAAAACATGATGTTAACAGCCAATTAAATTCGTAACAAATAACTATTGCGCATAGAAAAGATTTATAATATAAAAGTGGGTAAAAGTAAGCTAATTCAATAAGATTGTGCAATTCATCCGATGTTCGGCGCGTGCGAGCAAGCAAGCAGCAACATATCACGAGCGCATGCGTAAGCGAGATACATATATAGCGATTCATTACGACTTGAAGACAAACAGCGCGATATGGAATACAAAAGAGGGTCATTAGCGATACAGAGGTGCTAAACCTTTTGCAAAAACAAAACAAATAATATTTACCGTGTAAGATTCGACACATTTTAAATGTAACAAAGTAGAAATATAATAAATGGTGAAAATAGAAACTGATCACAATATCTTGTTTAAATCCAAGTCTTTTCGCACTATAAAGGTTTTACTGTTAACGTCTTTACGCACATGAATTTTACCATGTTTCACCCATACAAATTCATAATGTTTTTCTTTGGCTATAATTTTCGTTTTACTCAATAACTTTTTGGATTCAACACTAAGATGGTCGTTGACATACAGACGTCGAGGTTCTCCCTGGAAACCTAAGTCAGAGGTGGATAGATCCTTAACAGCACGTGCAGCTGCTATGAAGTCTTCTTTTATGTATCTATTCAGGAAGCTCAATATCACCAATTTCTCGTTCGAATTATGTATAGGGACCCTCGATATATAATTAATTTGTGTCTTAGCACAACTGTAATTTGTTTTACGGCAGATGGCGTCCACGATATTAAATAGGTTTTCATCCCTTTTTAGAGGTACACCCTTAATCTCCACATTGTTAAGTCGGGAACGCTGTTCAATGGAAGAAAGCTCGAGCTTAGTTGTGGCCAGTTCAGCTTGAAGCGAAGAAACGGAGTCCTGGAGCCTTTCAAACTCGGAGGCTTTAGCCTCCAACTCAACAAGCCTAGTGTTAAAGTCATCAAGTCTTCCGCTAGAGAAATCGCAGCTTTTCTTAACCTCAATCAGCTCATCTTTGATGGATCTTATGTCGTTAACTAATGTTGGCAAATTTAGCAGCTGCTGCTTCATTTCACGAATCTCACTCAGCACAATATCCAGTGAAGCGGGTGGTTGCGGTGAAAGCAGAGACGGCGTCGATTTACACGCGGAGCATTTCCATTGTGCTCTTCGATCTGCGCCCAGTTTTCTCCAACTCGCTTCAGACACACTTGCACAAGAAAAATCCAGAAGCTTTTTGCAACTTGCACATTGCACCCCATCGTTAAACTGACTATTGCAATTTGCACACGACTTCATTGCAAACAAAATAATTAGTTGAAATAATATACCCGCAACTTAATTGAATCGTACCAAAGGTTGACGATCTATTTATTGGGCGAAATGCGTACTGTGCTAGTGCGAGCTCGTACGGTACTGTGTATATGACACTTTGTCAATACATATTATTTATCAGCCTAATTTCTAAGCTTCTATTTCATCTATCGTTACTTATTGATGGTGCAAATAGATGAACAAAGAACCTTATCACTACACTATCAATCAATATACATAAAATTAGATATTAGTCAATAATAATAATTACATATTTTCTTTATATATTTTTTTTTCTACTTGTTCTTTCATTTAGTAGCATCTGCCATGTTTTATCCATGGTAAAAAAATGCCCAAACTATGCGACGCGACGCCTCTCACCGGCATCGTAAATGAGAAAGAACCAGTTGTTGAAACTATGAAATATATGTTATACGAGCCTGAAGCTGCAACAAACTACTCAATAAATACTAATAGGAACTATTAAATAAATACAATGTAATTAAATTTTACAGTAATGTATCCCAATATTATCCAACTCTGAGTACTGAAAATTCAAGTACTGTTTGATACGTCGGCGTCGTACATACTTATGCGAAACTGGTAATACTGCAGTTGCAGTAATTAAGTCGTAGTACTGATAACAAATGAATTGAGAAAATAGGAGAGTAACTATTTCAAAACTTTGGCCCCGATTATAAAAGTTATGCTAAAAAAAGCGAGCACATTTTTCCTCGTAAGCAATATTTTCTCAAGTAACAAGAAAAACACAGTTAGTTATTATGAAAAAAGTGCGTCGCAAAAAAAATACACAAAGTAAAGGGGACACAATGTAAAACAGATTGAAGATGGAATGAAGATTGAAGCACTGGCATAAAAATTCAAAATTCACTTATTCAAACTAGGCTGAGAATCAGCACTTTCCGAACGTCAAAATTACATAAGACAGTCCCCCAAAAACGCCCGCCCTTCACCACTTCCTAGTGCTTTTGCTGGGAAGAAGAAGTGGCGCAACAAACTCCTCAGCAGCACAGCTGTCTGTTCAGTTAGAATAAAAACAAAAACTTGATTCTATACAATAGTATGCAAATAATTTACATTACTCAAAAAAAATAAAAAATATATTTGCCATAATGACAGCTAGCACACGCCAATATACCAACAAAAACATCGAAATCTAAACTCAAGCGAAAATAAAAACTAAAAATAAAAACGTAAACGGAACATAGTACCCGAATTATAAAGCCTCCAGGCATAAAGGGCGTGCCCGCCTACATATAGCTAATACAGCTGTTACTCGAAGTCACATAATTATGATAAACTAGGACCATCGAAGCAAAAAATAAATCAACAGTTAGGCAAGAATAATATATGATCCACTGTCGAGGTCACTAGCTAACCACATATTGCAATACAACTCATTAAAAAAAAAAAAAAACATTGTAGTGAGGCATTAAGTCCGCCTTAGCACTAAGTTTTAATAAATAAATAACTTACATTAGCGAAATTAGAATCCTGTGTAGCTGTTACAAATTGCCTTGCTTTCGCCAATCCTATGCCCGGCAAGGAGGCTAAATAGTCACAACCAGACATAATACACATCTGCCTGAACTTGTCAAATGTATAATGTTCTATGGGGCATTTCATTGCCAGAGGTAGTTTTGTTGTATCAACTAGCGTGCCTACTCCGTCGAGATCCATTTTGAATAGTACCTGAAATAGGATAGTTTACTGAAAATTAGTTTTTTGTCCATCAGGTAGATGCTAAAAAAATATAGGACACGTATATTTTTCTTTTGACACGTAAACATAAAGTAACGAAGATATAATGAATTGAAATAATATCGTGTGACGTCATGCCGCTAGTACACTTTATACTGCCTTAGTGACGTCACAAGCCCCCACTCCTGAACTTTGATGAGCTTTAACTTTGTAATTTTTTATTGATTTGGTAAAGCAAAAAAGCAAAAAATCACAATTGGCCTCATCAGAAAGCTTACAGTCACCCAAAGGGCAATGGAGAGGGCTATGATCGGAGTTTCCTTGCAAGAGAACCAGGGTTACCGACATAGCCCGAAGAATTGCGAAACTTCAGTGGCAGTGGGCAGGGCACATTGCTCGCAGAACGGATGGCAGATGGGGCAGAAAAGTTCTGGAGTGGCGACCGCGAACCAGAAAACTTTGCGTTGGAAGGCCTCCCACCAGGTGGACCGATGACCTGGTGAAGGTTACGGGAATCCGCTAGATGCGGGACGCAAGAGACCGGTCAATGTGAGGATGCTTGTGGGAGGCCTATGTCCAGCAGTGAACGACTTTCGGCTGATATGATGATGATCATGATGAGCATGGTGATTCATAATGTATTTTTTTGTTCTTTGCTTATCTTGCAATCAGTTTAAAACTGAAGGAGAAACTGATGAGTTGAAGGAGGATTACAACTCTACAAATCATGTCATTGTAGTCGTAGGATGTTGCATCTTTTCAGTCTGCTGACACAATTTGGTATTGAGTTGAGCGGCTAATTGGTTAGGGAAAACGAACTTAATTATTTCTTGAATGTGTTCATGTTCAGATGATCATGTACTTCAGTGTTCTTAATAAACCATGGAGCATATTGAAATCTGTTGTTGTTGGTGATTTGTAAATAATCAAAGATTTTTTTATTTTTTTTTTAAACTTTGCCCCACACTAGGAATTCCTCCTGTATCGCGGGTGCGTTTACAAACATATAATTTCACATACACAAACACCCAGAGCCGGAACAACTATTTGTAGATCATACAAATATTTGTTCCGTGCGGGAATCGAACCCGCGACACGCAGCGCAGCAGTCAATAGCTCAACCACTGCGCCAACGGTGCTGCCAGCGGTTTCGCCCGCGTGAGAAGTGTTATTTTTATCCCAGGGGAAAATTATACCGGGATGCAAGTAGCCAGTGTGCTATTCCAGACTACAATCTATCTCTGTGCCAAATTTCATCCAGATCCGTTCAGCCGTCCTGGCGTGATCGAGTAACAAACATACATCCACACACACATCCATCCACACTTTCACATTTATAATATAAGGAAGATAAAGTCCTCGCCAAACTTCTTGGCCGCCCTGAAGTTGGTTACAATGGCTGCGCAATAGAAAATATCATACAAAAACAGCACCGTTTCGTGCCTTGCGCATCCGGTAAACCAACTTCAGGGCGGCCAAGAAATTTGGCGAGGACTATACTAATATTATAAATTAGACTAGCAACCACTAGTTTTCGATTGAGTAACCAATGAACTGTCTGCTCAGAATGAACTAAAACTATTAAAAACAGTTCCATTTTCTAGAGACTTTACACAAATATGAAAATTTTAACTTTACATCATTTCCAAGAAACACACAGAACAAACTGTAAAGATTGTATAATCATTAACAGTAATCTCTGCCAAAGAAACAAAAGATGAATAAGCAAGTTTTCTATGATTATTTGATCGAATTTGCAGCTAAAATTGGCCAGATATCGTCAATCGTGCAGAACCAGTAAGCCTGTTGGGCTATCAGAGCAATCTAACCAAATAAAACTTATGTTATACCTTTGTACATCCAAACAAAATCAAATCTGAATCTTCAGTGATGACAACATGTGCAATATTCTTAATATTCAAGTAAGCTAGTTGAGCATCAGCCTCATAAGGGGCCACAATGCAGTCCACGTTGCGTTTCCTGCACTCCTTGATAAGACTCAGGGCCATAGCATGAGTGATGTCCACGCTACGTCTCATATAGGAACGGGCTTCTTCTGTCTGGAATTGAGAAGTTTGTCTTTTTAAGATGCATTTTGCAGAAATGTGTTATTGATTATTGCCTCTACTATAAGTGATGGAATGTATAGCAATGATTAAACAGAGAAAAAAAGAACCGGCCAGGTGCTTCGCGCATTTAGGGTTCTGTACCAAACCGCAAAATTAAGTTGGTTGTAATAGGAAAAACCGGACAAGTGCGAGTCAGACTCGCGCACGAAGGGTTCCGTCTGTGAAAATTTCAACTGCCTAGCTATCACGGTTCATGAGATACAGCCTGGTGACAGACGGACGGACGGACGGACGGACAGACAGACAGACAGACAGACGGACTGCGAAGTCTTAGTAATAGCGTCCAGTTTTTACCCTTTGCGTACGAAACCCTAAAAATAAGGGAATTTCAAAGAAAAATCTAATTTATCCATATATTGGTATTTTTTAGTAAAATATACGTAATAATAAAAAACATTATCACAAAATTTCAAGTTCACAGGTCAATGGGAAGTTAAGGAATTGACTTTGGTGGCTTCTCATTCCTCTATTTGCCAATATTTATTAAAACAAGACATTCAGTATTTATCTGCCCAACGAGCTCTAAACAACGATACCGCACTCGATGGGGTAAGTCAAATTTTTATTTTCGCTCCCTCCTTTAGCTGTAGGGAGAGCAAAAACATTTTTTTTTTTTTTTGACAATTTGTATAGCTTTGGGTCAAAAAGATGCTTATACGGTGAAAATTTGAAGACTGTAGCTCCAACCGTTTGGCCGTAAAACTACAGCGACATAAAACGGACAGGCAGACAGACAAGTGAGTGACAGCAATAGGGTTCCGTTTGAACCCTTTGGGTACAGAACCCTAAAAAGAAATGGGTGAACTGGAATTCTAGATGCTAGATGTACTGTCCGACAATACAGAGGTGAAAATGGGCTTGTCTCTAGATCACCTCTACCATTGAGGGTAGGTGAATGAATGAGAAATTGAGAGCAGTGGTGGCGCAGTGGTATCGGCCGCGACTTACAAGTTGTAGGTCGTAGGTTCGAGCCCAGGCAGGCGCTTTACTTTGTGTAAATTATTGCATCACCACTGCTCTCAAAACAGTGAAGGATAACATCGTGAGGAAACCGGCATGTACTAGAAACAATAATTCGGAGACATGTGACATCCACCAACCCGCACTGGGCCCGCGTGGTGGATAACGGCCCATACCCTCTCACAGAGAGGAGGCCTGTGTCCCAGCAGTGGGAACAATTAATAGGCTGATGATGTGATGTGAATGAATGAGGTGAAATATGATAAATATATCACTTACTTTTCCAAGACTTAGCAGCTCAGCTGCTCTTTTCTTAGATATGTCACGGGATCTGAAAACAGTTAAATTATAGTTAACTAGCTGTTGCCCGCGACTTCGTCAGCGTAACATTAGTTATTATATTAGGATTGCTTCGAACAGCATTTTCTTTGTATCGCCCAATATTGTAGGTACACGGTCGCCTTACTTGAGAAATTATTAGTTAATTTATTTGTTTTCGAAATTGTGATTTACTATTTTGTTCTTATTTAATCTAATACTTTATCCAATGACTTTTATTGCTGAAATTTTAATATTTGTACGCCACTAAGGCCAAACATGACTGATCTTAATCTATAATGTAATTTAATAACTTGCATGCTCTGTATGTGTACTCATGTTTCCACAAATAAATGATCTTGAATCTTGAATCTTCACCATACAAACTTCCACCCCACCTTCTATCCCCTTACAGTTGATTTTCGGGATAAAAACTATCCTATATCCTGCCCAGGGTCTCAAACTATCTCCATACAAAATGTGATCTAAATTGGTGCAGCGGTTTAAGCGTGAAAAGGTAACAAACAGACAGAAGAATAACTTTCGCATTTATAATAGTCATAGCTGATTCGGCTCGCGGCTTCGCTCCCGTCAGCTGGCTATCTACCTTCCTACCACCTACCTATCTACCCACCCACCTAACCCATTTTTTTTGTTTACGGGCCCTTCAATAGGCGCCTAGACTTACTTAAACCACCCCGGTGATCACCATCAGCAAGTAGAAGGGGCCCCGTAACCTCTTAAAAGACCCCGGGGCAATGCCTGTTAGCGCAAATTCCTGGGGAGACTGAAAGAGCGCCTCCTCTGAGCCTCGCTGTGCACGGCAGCACGTGATCACTGTGCCACCGGCTTTCCTGGAGTCAATTGGTGGACGGACAGAGTCCCCAATCTGAGCACCCGTGACCCCAGAGTCCCACTTACTTATAATGCAGGCGGGTTTTCACCGTTTTAGGCATCGGGGCTGTTGCCTCCCCGATGCCATCTTCTAAGAGTGGGATCGACTCTCTCACGATCTCGCTCGGCGGTCTTCCTCTGGACCATCACGGTGTATTGGGTAGAGTCAAGGTCACTTCCACAGTGGTGGCAATTAGCCGTTGCCTCTCGCCCAACCCTATTCAGGTACTCACCGAAGCATCCGTGCCCAGTCAGTACCTGAGTGGGCCTGTAGGAGATGCGCTCCTCTCTCTTCAGACAGGTTTCGAAGTGCAGCAAGACGGCTTCGACAACATGCTTGCGCGAAAATTGCGGCTGCTGTAGTGCCGCGCCACCGCTCTAGCGCGGAGGAAATCGTGCCAGGACAGTTGCCGCCTCAAAGGATACCGTCCGGTAACCTCGTGCGATACGAATGGCCATTCTCCACTGCAGGCTATTATTTTTTTTCCTGCAGCGTCGGACGCCTAATAGCCTACTTGACCAAACAGGCGCCCCATAAAAGACCATTGATCGCACGACACCCGCGTAGAGGCGGCGAACTTCTTCCCGAGGCTACCTACCCATCTACCTTACCTACCTACCAACCTACTCACCTGCCCCACCGATCAACCTACCTACCCTATCTTATATACATACCTACCTACCATATCTTACATACCCTACCTACCTACCTACCCACCTACCCTACCCACCAATTTGTTAAGCTATTTATTTGAATAAAGGTCAAACCGCACTACGCGTCAGCGGAGCGACGCGACGCGACATGACCAAATATACTTTATATGAAATTGTATGAGATAAACCGCACTACGCGGCAGCGGAACTACGCGACGCGACACTTTATCTCATACAATATATTTTGTCGCGTCGCTCCGCTGACGCGCAGTTACGCCTAGTGCGGTCTGACCTTAAGAATTAATACTACTATCCGAATTTAACCAACTTTTGTTTCTAAGGGTGATCTAATTAAATTTTAGTACTCAAAAGCTGCTATTGTGACTTAACTATGATAGTGAGATACAATCTCGTAGTCATCTTTGTAGTTAATAATGATTACTTTAATCATGTAGTTCATAATTTTTGATGTAATCTATACTAATATTATAAAGATTTGATATTATAAAGAGAAGAGATAGATATTAGATTATAAAGAGAAGATATTTTTGTTTGTTTGTATGTTTGTTTGTACCGAATAGGCTCCGAAACTACTGGACCGATTTAAAAAAAAAATCACCAATAGAACGCTACATTATTCCTGAGTGACAGGCTATTATTTAATCACGATGACGGGTCCTGTGGGGTGGTCCACGGGAGCGAAGCCGCGGGGAACAGCTAGTAATCAATAATTTTCTCAAAGCACGCCAAATCAAAAAAAATTATAGTAGCAAAGTGTGCATAGTTGCAATAATGTAACCCAAAGTAGTAAAAATTTTGCTACTTTGGGTTACATTATTGCAATTTTCATAAGGACCTCTAACTCTTTTGAAAATAAATTATAGCCTATGTTACCTGGGTATAATATAGCTTTCCATAAGTGATAGAATTTTTTAAATTGGTCCAGTAGTTTCGGAGCCTATTTGGTACAAACAATATAATGTTTCCTCTTTATTATATTGGTATAGATAACCAGAGCTCACCTCAATATTCTAAATGCAACATTACCATTTAAATTAAATTCAATATTTAAATGGCCAAAAACAATGTTACTTCTTAGGATTACCTAATTCATGAAATAAAGATAGGGAATTGATTCAGCTATAGGTTTAATTTAATCTCACAGTTTCCTCTCAAATCTTTCTATTAGAAACCAAAAAATCGGCTATTGAAGTAAATTAAATGATGTATACTTACTCTCTCCTCTTGGATTCAGTCATCGCTTTGGCAGGCAAGTGCCGGCCGTCAAATACTAATATAGGCTTGATATTCTTAGATAGCAGCATCGTCACATATTTGAGGCAGTATCTTATGTGTCTAGAAAAATATAAATAAACATTTAGTACCCTTAACACGTTTGCTGCCATTATTACTTCAACAATTGAAATATTCAATTGTTTTTAAGTATTTGTTTTGTGCTTTTATAACGGTCCTAATTTTGTAAATCTCTCTATAACACTGAGGTTTGCTGTCAAAGAACCCAATAATGGGTTGAGCTCGCCTTTGTACATAAATTTTCCTTTTGTATTTGTATATGTTTATTTTGTGTACACTGAAGAACATGAATTAAAAAGTCATTGTGTCGGACTCGGGAGGCGAGTACTTGGCAGCGAATATGTTTAGTGTAATTTTATGGCTAAAATGTTGTATGAAAACAGAAATTCAATAGTAGTGCTATCTGTCTGGACAGAAATAGGAAGTTTCAGATACCAATACGAATAATTAATCTACTGTTTTAAACAGTTTCTCTTATATGATTTTGCAATCGATTATTTACAATAACACGTCAGATACGACTAGGATACACATGAGTAGGTTATACGAAAAATTATGTTAAATGCTGCCATATAGTAACGGGATGTTTAGAAAAGAACTTACATATCAGTCTCTTCACCTCGTACCAGTTTATCAGCGCAAGCAAATGCGCCTTTATGAAGCCAACAATATGAATCAATAGCCACTGTACAACCACTAAATTCACTAACGTTAGTCCGCCTAGAGGCTTTCTCTATAAACGGTAATAAACCCGTAATACCCATGATTCTTATGTATATGCTTTACTCCATATTCCTAGAAATAAGTAGAAATCCCACCAGTAAAATCAAAAATAAGGTGCAAAACAATACTATACTTTCGTGTCAAAAAAACGTCAATATTCGCGCCTTTCTTCCCGCCATTTTTGATAAATTAAATAGTGATGTGGACATCACTATAAAATATGAAAGGCATTTAGGCGACTTTAATTAAGATACGTTTAGTTTATATTTTATAGTTAGTGTAAGTTATGCTTAGCAGGCACCTCGATTTTTATTCGCGTGACCTACGGAATTGTGTGAAGCTGCACGCATTGCGGTAAAAAAATCGCGCGGAAATAATACAAAAAAATTCGATCGTATAAAAATCGCAATGCGTGTTAAGCCTGCATTTTTTTTTTTTCATATAATGTTATTATAATTAATATTCGAAAATTTGATTTTGAATGAATACGTACGAATGAAAATGAATTTCGAAGGAATGAGTAATCACCACTCATACATACAGTTTGAGGTTGAGGGTACTAGTCACATTCATATTGAGGACTGACGAGGGTAGTTGTGAGATTTCTTTTTACTGAAGAAAGTGATGGTGACGGCACGGTTTGGCATCATAATTTTATCTGGAAATATAAAATTATTGGATTGGTCCTTCTACGTGCCAAAAATAGTATTTATGTTTGAAATCACGTAAAATGATATTTAATCCACGCATACTATCGTCGGCAGCAGCAGCAGCTGCAGCGGTTGCGATTACTTGTGCTGTATCTGCAGCAGCTTACTATTACAAAAGTCGCAATGCTGACATCAATGAAGTAATGGTGTTCTGCAAGCTACAATTCAATGCCTACGATTGTTTCGATAAATTGATGAGTCACATAGAAGCGGCCAAGAAAACAGTGAATGTCTGCATGCCCAGCATTCACAACCCTGCCATTCAAGGTCGCTTGGTCACTTTGATGAAGCAGAAAAACATTCAAGTTCGTATAATCATAGACCAGTCTGGATACAACGAATCCACAGATTTTTTGATAAAGGAGCTCATTGAAGCTGGTGAGTATATTTTGTCTTATCTTGTGACTGCATTTGTAATATACCTACCTAATCTTGACTAAGAATTCTATTTTTTTTTATCTTCAGGAGCAGAAGTAAAGTGTAAAGTAAACCACGCTTATAGAATGCAACACAAATTCTGCTTAGTCGACGACAAGGTTCTTATGACAGGCACTTTAGACTGGGGCGACGACCGTTCTGCCGACAACTGGAACTACGTGTACATCACTAACAAACCACAATTAGTACAACCAGTAAAAAAAGAATTTGATCAAATGTGGAGTGAATTTTATAAAATGGGGCGTCTTGGAGCATCTTCGTCGAGTGATTCGAGTGTAAAATCTACGTCGATTGAAAATTATACGTCGAGTGAAAAGACTACGTCACATGAAAGTGACACGGAAAGCTCGGACAATAGCGATACGGCAATAATTCTTGATGTTGACACTGGTATAAATTTAGAGTCAAACACAATGCAAGAGTCAAATACAATGCAAGATTCAAACACATTGCAAGTGTCAAACACAATGCAAGAGTCAAACACAATGCAAGAGTCAAACACAATGCAAGAGTCAAACACAATGCAAGAGTCAAACACAATGCAAGAATCAAGTGACCCCTGATATTTTTATTCTAGAAAACCAGTAGCCTCTATCAACATTTAACCCATTTTATATTTTACAAATGTTTTAAATACCAAACATGCCTGTATAATAGCAATGTATTAACTTATTTTAATAATTAGACCATATTATTTTAATCAAATTAATAATCCAATTTTTACGATGAAATATTTGTAACTGGTATCACAGCCAAGGGCAGAGCTGGCCTTTGCATCTCGTTATTTTCCGTTTTACTCAGATTTTCTGCCTTGAAATATTTAGTTTAAATATTTAACTAATTTTGAAACTGCTTTTTTAGAAGAAAAGTGTTTCTTCTTTCTGTAATATTCTTTAATTTTCAATTACTTTCTATAATTGTGTATCTTATTGCTTATTCACATTTTAATGTATTTCATGGTCAGCTTTGAATTTTTGTGAAATGTATTTTTTGTCCCAATTATTCTTTCATTAATAAAATAACTAAACTTTTTTTGAAGTCTTTAATTTAGAAAAAGATCTTTATTTATAATTTTTACAACATAAGCAAGTCCAACCAGAATCATTTGAGTACCATAAATATTAAATTTAATCTTTTAAATATTAATTTGGAAAATTTAATTAGAGAAGTTTAATGAGAAACAAAATACAGTCAAAACCGATGATTCTTGGTCAAAACCGATTATAACAACATTGAAGGGACCATCCAAATGTCATTGTTATAGTCAATTGTCATTAAGATAAATAATTTGCACTCAGGTCCTTGTAACAGGATCTCTACATTTATTTATGCACACAAATATACAGAGGCGGATTACATTATCATGCCAAATATGTTGTTTTAAGCAAAAGCGCTTATTACACTACACGGTATTCAGGGCCCTAACCTTAATTTAGGATGGTTTAATAACTTTTAGGGAGTAAAAAGATCCCAATGGGTCGAAGTGTCCGAGTTATTTCTCGGCCCCTCCATAAGATAAGATAAGGGTCCCCAAAATATCGATCGTAGCGACACGGAATTGTGGCCCTGAATACCGTGTAGTTTAATAAACGCTAAAGTCGCTCTAAAGCGTCCTCCTAACCTTTATAGCGTCGTCCTAATACAACGCGAACACGAAGGGTTCCGTACCTTTATCAAAATGAACGGCAAAATAATCACGTTTGTTCCATGGGAGCCCCACTTAAATATTTATTTTATTCTGTTTTTAGTATTTGTTGTTAAAGCGGCAACATAAACACATCTGTGAGAATTTCAACTGTCTAGCTATCACGGTTCATGAGATACAGCCTAGTGATAGACAGATAGATGGACAGTGGAGTCGTTAGTAATAGGGTCCCGTTTATACGGATACTCTGGGTACGGAACCCTAAAAAAGACGTTGGAAGCAAACTCATCGATGACTGACGCGATGCGATTATCGCGCGAATTCAATTAAGACACCTATTCGATATCAATATGTTTGGTCGCGCGGTCGTACGAACTTAGTTCGCGCGAATAATTTATCAAACATTTTTTGTCACGCGACCGCTATGCACGAATGCCAATTAAGACACCTATTCGAAATTAATATGTTTGATCGCGGAATCGTACGAATGAAATTCGCGCGAACTTGCGATGATCGCGTAGTCGCATTCTATTAGGACGACGCCTATGACTGTATTTCACAATAATGTGCTTGGACTTCTTCATCTTAAAATAACACAATAACCATTCAGCATAACTTTTCCAGCCATGAAAATGGGCCCGAAAATTACAATATACAAAATTATTATAACTAAGTTAGTCTTACTATCTATTCCCCACCCCTAATAGCTTTATATTTGGCTATTTCATTAGGGAATGATTTAGATAGCTCTGACAATAGGTGGCTCTTGAAGCGTTTGTATGAGTCGATTTTGCCTTTGACCTCTTCATTTTTGGCTAGCGCCTTGTCTATGCAGTCCTTAGTATACAGCTGAGGGTTGCGACCTTGGTCAATGTAACTGAAAAAAAAAGGAATTAAATCATATATAATTTGTACCAACTAAGCTATGTATTCATCGGTTTGGGGGAGTTTGCCGTAATCAACGCACAGGACCAATTAGTGTGGCGATGCTTGGGGAAGGCTTATGTCTAGCAGTGGACGTCTTTCGGCTGAAATAATGGTGATGATGAAGCTTTGTATTATTTGTTAACACATAAGATGCAATTTGTAAAGATAGCTATACCATCAGCTGTATTATCTATCATTAATGGTTTTAGGTTTTTCCATAAAAAAAATTCAAACTTGTTTTAAGTGGAAAAAATTTACTACTATAGTTCTTGCCAAACTTCTGGACCACCTTGAAGTTGGCTTTCTGATACGCAAGGCACAGATTGGTGCTGTTTTTGTATGAGATTTATTACTGCGCAGCCATTGTAGTCAACTTCAGGGCGGCCAAGAAGTTTGGTGATAACTATAAAGGCCTTTCTATGTGCAGTATTGAATTTTCTCTCTTTTAAACAACACCCTTAATAAGGTGGGGGCTTGCTAGTCTCTGAGAATACCTAAGAACTGGAGTAATAGATTCAAATATATTTAACTTTATCAATTTACAGTGTATGGATGAGTACTCACTCAAAAACCTCTGTAGGAACATGAATATCCTGAACCTGAGACTTCAACTTATCAACCTCTTGCAGCCCAGTAACCAGTGATTGTCTGAAATATTTTCAAAAAGTCATTAATTTTTCATGCCTTAGAAAAACAACAGAGACAAGTAATAAATACCTGGCTGTTACAGTACCACTACAGGGCAAAGGCCTCATCTCATACAGACAGGATTAATCACCATGCTTGCTCAATGCAGGTTGGCAATTTTAAACTTATATTAACTACTATAAAACTGTTTTCCTCAGGATGTTATCATTCACCAATGTCATCAATTTCTAAGATAAACTTAGACAAACCTAACAAGTAATCACGCAAATATTAAAATGGCGAAAATATCTTCTGATGGAAACAGATAGATAATAGTCATAAATAGCACATAGGATACTTTTTATCCCTGGAATATTATGTCCCCTCGGGATAATTTTTGACTTTTAGGCGGACGAAGCCGCTGGCAGAAGCTAGTATGAACATATATATAATTAAAGAAAGTAAGGAACTCACATCTTCTGATTCAGAACACTTTGCCCTTGTGGTTGGAAATCACTAACGATGATACGAATTTGCCTCACGTTCTCGATGAACATTTCAAGTTGGGTTTCAAGATTTTCAAGGGGCGAAGACATTTTGAGTAGATTGAGTTTCGAAAACAAATAAAAGCCACAAAAATCGACAAGCAAAAACTAGGTACGCTATGACAAAATGTCAATTGTCAGTCGGAGTTCAGAGTGACAGCGTGACAGCCTGCCTGACTGACAACAGAACAATGAGGTAAGCTAGGAAAACTATGGAGACGGCATATTTTACTATATGAAGAATAGTTATACAAATATCTATAATATCGACACACGCATGTCAAAAACCGTTTTGTCTCTTTTTAACTAACCAAGAGCTGCATATGAAAAGAGAGACATCTAAATGTTTGTCAAGGACTAAACTTGGTAACACTTTTGAGTGACGTCAACATCATGTCTATGCGTGACCGGTCGCCATGTTGATTGCCGAGTAAAATTGGTAGTTGTGTGCCGTATATGTACGTTTATCTGTGTAGTTGTGCTGTCAAACAGTTGCAAATGGCCTACCTCATTGGCCAATGGGCAGCCATCTTAATTGCCCGATTTTTGTAGGTATGCACGCTAATTTCGTAGGTATGGCTCATAGGTTTGAAAGTCAGTGCAACAGACAGAGTCAGTGATAGATGTCATAGAAAACATCAACAATGTGTTGATTCAATCAATATTTATTTTCACCGCATTCAGAGTCACGAAAAGGACAAAAACCGTTCCGATTTCTAGTCTTAGCTAAAGAACCTACTTTATCTAAGCGATTAGTTGTGGACGCGAACATAATCGATTACTTGACGCGCTAAACTCGATTTTAACGTGATTTGGAACGCGGGGTTTTATTTAGGTATTATGCGTTCAGAATTAATTTCTTTTATTCTCAGTTATAACGTTACACATCTTAATAATATGAATAATTAAGTAATGATTTTTGACGTGACAACGTCTAATAAATCGATGAACGCCGGCTGCACGCATGAAAAAGGATGACTCAATGTAACGTTACGCTCAATGTAACGTTACGCTCATTGTACCATTTGATTTTTGTGCCGAATCAAAGCGCCCCACTCGAGGTTCTCAGGAACTAAAATTGACACATTTAGAGATAGGTTAATACCGATATTTCTCAAGATTAGATAATACTAATATATTCGCCTGGAAATAATATATTATTTTAACTAATACGAGTATATGAGTACTAGTAATATTTTTAAATTACACTAATATCAAAATAGTAGTAGTAGTAGACTTGGCAAGGCGTATCACTCATCTACTGTATT